>OU426988.1:99293999-100543999 GCA_911387755.1 Chrysotoxum bicinctum
GCACCAACTACGGACACTTCAACCCAATTTCCAGATTGTTACGTTCAGCCAACTCTGTTCAAGATATTTTTGATTTTTCCCTCAATTCTGCATCCCTTAGAAGAATTCTGTCCTAAACCCCTCACTAAACCTTCTTCCCATTTTAGTTTTAAGCTATTATTAAGTCTAAATTATGTATATGATAATTAATAAAACGGCAATTCTTTTGTTTCGTATCAAGCCAAATAAAACAAATTAATAATAAATTTTACTCCCTTTATTATGTTAAAGTATAGCCTATAATAAATTAGTATAATTTAGGACGCTTTAAGTTATAATATCTTACCTAACCAAAATATGAATACTTGAAATCACTATCGTACGAGAAGTTTTTGTGAAACCAATTTTTACCACCAGTAAATTGAGTAAAATACCTTAATTTTTACAGTAATCAACCAATTTGCTTGCACAGTTACTTTACTTTTGAAACATAGATTTTTGTCCACTGCCTCCATGCAATCGATGCACTGTGGGCCGTGCGAACTGCTGGAAAACGAACGCTTTCTGAAACATTAGCGTTTGCCCTGACAATGGAAGCAGCAGAGCAAGCTTCTCACGGAGTACATCGACTTAGAGAAGCCATCGTCGAAGAACTGATGTCCAAAGGAACCAACGAAACGGACTTGCAAAGTGCTGGAATTGCAACAAGACCGGACATTTACAGCGTCAATGTCGATTACCACCAAGAAGAGCTTGTCAACATTGTGGACACGGAGTTTCAAACTCAGAACAAGGTAACAATAACACCAGTGTTACTTCCCGAACAGTTTCCCAACAGGGAAACGAGTAAGAACCAACTCCGAGAGGCAGAGGCTGGTTTCTGGTATCGATGGCCCCAGAAACACCATCCAGGTTTCTCAGACTAAACGAGACAATAAAAGTCTGACTATCGAAGCAACTGTAAATGGCAACAAACGTGTGGTCACCATCAACACCGGTGCCACAGCCTCTATTGAGCGTCAAGACCTAGTGCACCTGAGTTGGTTACACAACACCAATAGCTACCGTCTGAGAACTGTAGAAGCAGCTAGGGTTTTTGGTGAAGTCCGTCTTGGAATTCGAATTGCAGATCTAGAATTTCCACACAAATTTTTGGTGGCAGATATATGTGACGAGTGCATCATCGGAATGGACTTCAAGAAAGAACATTGAGTAGTTTTGGATATTGGCAACCAGGTACTCAAATCCCGGAATACAGAGATTCCAATGATCTATGCGCACGAAGGAACAATAACTCTAAGGACTGTAATCAAAGAAGTCGTGATTATTCCTGCTTTTTCTGAGGTATTTGTTTGTACAAAATTCGAAGGTGAGTGTGGACGCCATCGATACTTAATGGTGGAACCAGGCCCAGATTGTTCTTTCCAAAACGTCATCATTAGGAAGACACTTGTGGCTCCGAAGAACAATATGGTCCCCGTACGGATATCAACACCAAACCGTACGACGTAAAGTTAACGAACGGAGAAGTTATCAGTAAGTGCGAATCTGTCGCAGCCATAACAAAAATTGACGCTGAAACACCGAGAAAGACATTAGACCCCGAGCAGCTCAATAGCATCAAGGCAAAGATACTCAATTCATCTAACCTAGACCAATATCAGGTTAAAACGGCAGAAAGCCTTCTGAATGAGTATGCCGACTTTTTCGCTTCACCAAACTGGAAATATAGAAGGACACAAATGGTGCAGCATCGAATAAATATAAGAGATGCAAGACCCATTCGTCAGTCCGTAAGACGTCTGCCACTGGCCAAACAAGGTGAAGTTGGGGAAATGATTACCACCATGAAGAAGGATGGTTTGATTGAGAAATCCAAGAGTCCTTGGGCGTCACCAGTGGTTGAATGACGTGACCAAGAAAGACAGCTATCCCCTGCCACGAATCAGTGATACCTTAGATGCGATGGAAGGAGCACATTGGTTTTCAACATTGGACTTGAAAAGTGGATATTGGCAAGTTGAAATTCACCCTGAAGATCGAGAAATGACAGCGTTCTCCACAGGTAATGGGCTCTGGCAGTTCAAGGTGATGCCGTTTGGTCTTTGCAACGCTTCGGCAACATTTGAACGTTTGATGCAGTGCGTCTTTCAAGGCGTGGAAAACTTCTCTTTTCTACTTAGATGATGTTATCGTTTATGGAAAAACATACGACCAACACTGTAAAACCTTAAGGGGTGTGTTCCAGAGACTTCGAGAGGCTAACCTTAAACTGAACCCAGAAAAATGTGCACTATTCAAGACTGAAGTGAAGTATTTGGGACATATCATCTCGTCCCAAGGAGTCAAGACTGATCCTGAAAAAGTTGACACCGTCAAAAATTGGCCAACACCACATGACAAACATCAACTACGAAGTTTTCTTGGTCTTGCTACTTATTACAGACGTTTTGTTGAGAACTTTGCCGGAATTGCGAAGAGTTTGCATCAGCTTACGGAAAAGAACAAGCAGTTTAGATGATCAGGTGAGTGTGAAAAAGCCTTCCAAGAACTGAAATACCGTCTATGCAATACTCCGGTGCTGATCTATCCGATTCCAGGCAAGTCTTTTACACTTCCACAAATACATCTATGGACAGAAGTTTCTTCTACGAACCGATCATGGTGCTCTTAACTGGTTGTTGAACTTCAAGAACCCAGAAGGACAAGTCGCAAGGTGGATAGAAAGACTGCAGACTTACGATTACGAAATTCAACACCGAAAGGGAAAGCTGCACTCAAATGTCGACGCGCTATCCCGAAGACCTTGTAAAATAGACTGCAAGCATTGCAGGCGACAAGAAGAAAAGGAATCCATCAACACTCTGCGAATAAGGGCTGACCACATTTGTGGATGGAGCAATGAAGAAATAAGATCTGCTCAACAAGAAGACCCCGACATTGAACCTCTTCTCGCATGGAAAGAAAATGAAGAAAAACCCGCATGGAATGACATTTCCGATAGGAGTCCAGTTTTAAAGGCCTATAGGGCACAATGAGACTCACTTCATGTGCGAGAAGGTTTTCTTCGTCGAAAATGGGAGTCCGCTGATGGTAAATCTTATGTAATGCAGCTTGTTTTACCTCAATCGAAAATCAAGGAGGTTCTTCGAGAGATGCATGATGGACCTTCAAGAGGCCATTTGGGAGTCAACAAGACGTTAGAAAAAGTGAGACAACGATTCTACTGGTTGCATGCAAGAGACGACGCTGAAAATTGGTGCCGAAATTGTAACGCTTGTGCTTCAACCAAAGGACCTGCTAGAAAACTGTAAGGAAAAATGATGCAATATAATGTTGGCTCACCGTTTGAAAGGATTGCTGTTGATGTGGCTGGCCCAGTTCCGGAAACGAATGCTGGAAACAAATACATTCTGGTGGTAACGGATTACGGCCTGGGACATACTCTATTCCGAACCAAGAAGCCAAGACCGTGGCCGACCAGATTGTGTCTAACTGGGTAAGCAGGTTCGATGTGCCTATGGAGCTCCATTCTGACCAAGGAAGGAACTTTGAGTCGAACATATTCCAGAGGTCTGCGCGTTCCTTGGCATTAAGAAAACGAGAATCACACCACTTCACCCGCAATCTGATGGAATGGTCGAGAGATTCAACAGGACCTTAAAAGAGCACCTCACTAAAGTCGTAGGCGACTACCAAAGAAACTGGGATAGGCACATACCACTATTTTTGATGGCCTATCGAAGTGTAGTACAAGCGCAACAGGACAAACACCATCTGAAATCCTGTTCGGAAAAAGCATACGGCTGCCTAGTGAGATAAGATTTGGACCTAAAAGAGAGGCTAATCGACATCCACGAAAGGACCATTACTAGAATGAGCGCTTACAGCGATCGAATGAAGACAAAGTACGACACAAGAGCAAACACCACAGGATTCCAAGTAGGAGATCGTGTATGGCTGTATAATCCACATCGTCAAAAGGGATTGTCGCCGAAACTTCAACAAATCTGGGAAGGCCCTTATACTGTCGTCACGAAAATCAATTATGTCGTTTACCGAATTCAAAGAGGATCAAGAGGAAAGTTAAAAGTTGTGCATAGCGATCGATTGCACCGATACAGTGGCGAAGCTGGAGATAGAATCGTTCGGGACGAACAATCTTAGGAAGGGGCCAATGTTACGCACAACACCGACACAGAGCTTTATACACTTTCCTGAAGCGCCATCTGTTGGAAAATTGCATATCTCTACTTTATGGAAGGAACAAAAAGCTCTTTTCCAATGTCATATGTATTTCCCCTTATTCCAACCATCTAGAACATTCTATGACGAGAACGTTCGCGAATTAGTTTCGAGAACAACCGACTTGAGTACATAAGGGTGTTCGCGTTGAGCACAGGACAGTCCATTTTTGATTATGAAAGTGTGCAAAAGCTTTGCCTATTGGATTGTGTTATTAAACAAGTGTGATTACATCTGAAGTGTTTGAGTTGATTATAAATTGAGATTTATTGTTTTGATTTGAAAAGTGTAAATAAAAAGAGTAATAAGTTTTATTTAACGAACATATTAAAAATATTACAATATCATACCTTGCTTACATAATATTTAAAAATCTGGATTAACTCACCGGTGCCAAAGATGTTATGTTATAATCTACAGCATGTCCTCGGATTTCATCAATATAGCCTATTACTACATCAGCCCCAATCATTTGACTAGAAAAATCGGAACCAGATTGACCAAATGACATGTAGTCGTTAGGGCCAACCATCCCAGATAGTTTAAATGTAATTTGTGGTCCAAAGACCTCCCAAGCAATCTGTAAATCTTTGTGAAGCTGCCTACAGTTTGGCAATGTATCTGCGTATGGAATAACTTTCACTAATGATGGTGGCACATTCAACTCATCATCAATTAGTACAGAACCATAATTAGCATTTTCCTCTAGATCATAGATACTTATCCAATCTATTTCAAAAACCGTTATTTCACCAGGAAGTTCAAGAATTATAGTTTCTGCGTCGTACTTTCTTATTGGATCTAGACTGATACATACAATTTTACAATAAATAAACATTAAATTAACATAAAAAGCTACTTACTATCCCAATTCATCCGGTATCTTATGGCCTCGACTAGAAGGTTGTGGTCCAACTCCTGTCCAAAAATATGTTTTGTTGCCTTTGCCGTCATATGTTAAATTAGGTATTTTTATTGTTTTTGAGTTTAAAATTTCAATCGGATCACTGCTGACATTATGATTTCGGCGCGAAAGAGCAGTACATTTCTGTGGTCGAGGAGGTGCAAAGTTTTCGGGAATGTATACGTCTCCAAAGTTATTTTGATTATTCAGGTCGTAAACGGCCAACCATTTTATTTCTGTAATTTTTTTCTTATCTGGTAGAACAAGAGTGAATTCCTTGTTGTGGTATCGGTCAAGAATATTTGTTCTTAAAAAGATATTTCCATATTTAGTGCATTTTTTAAGTAATAACCGTACATAGAAACTCACTTTCCATATTCGTCAGGAACTATAAAACCTTGGGGACCTGGGTTATTGGAGGCACCAGCCCAGAAGAAAGTGTCTGCACCGTTTCCATCATAGGTAAAATCAGTCAAAAGAATTGTGTATTCATTTACTGCATATACATCTCCAGAAACCTTTAAATAACCAGTAATGTCCATATTATTCACATAATTAAAATAGTTTATATAAAAAAAAGTTTAACAATAACACTTCTTTATTCAAACTTGCGAGTATTCAGGAAAAAATTTGACCGTGCTAATTTGTCATGACTCATGAGTATACATAATATCCGAACTTACCTAATAACAGGGTGATCTTATGATTTAATTAATTTCAACATGTTCCATTTAGATAGTTGGAAGTCAATTTATAGATAAACTTAAAGTTGAGATGGACGTGGTTTAATTGTTTTAAATAAAGGGTGATTAAATTTTAAGGGCCGATGTTAAATGTGAACCACACCTAAACGTCAAGTTTTTGTCTGCATTTCATTTGGCATTTCTCAATTTCAGACTAGGTGGCCGTGGCGCGATGGATGTGTGCTCGCCTGTGAACCTCATGATCACAGGTTCGATCCCTGCCGTCGTCTATGTCGTTTTAATTCCATTAAAAACCTTCTAAAATTGTCATCAATGGGTTGCTGGTTTACTCATTACATGTTGTTCAGGCATAACACTAACAGCATGTAATTGAGTTCAGCTAGTATGCCCAACAAGGATGAACACGAATAAAATAATGTGAATTATAAGCGACATAGAAATAAGGCACGGCATTCTCCGCTTTAGTTCAGCCGCCATCCCTGGAGATTAAATATCTGAGACAACAACCTTCAGTCTCAGAACATCGTGCCACACATCTTTCCTATCCTTCTTTCTCTTCCTTAACTTCACGCCCGCGCTGTGTTCAAACATTTAAAGGGTAATCATAATCCCTTGAGCGCGGGTAGATTATAAAAAAAAAAATGTCAGACTAACTCAATTTAAACCATGGAAAGATACACAATCGAGCAACGCGTTAAAGTTATTCAGGCTTATTAATTCAAGTCAATTTAATCGCCCAAATGTGCGTACAATCGGAAAAATCGTGCAAAAATTTGAGCAAACCTGGTCTGTAGGAGATGTGAAAACACCAGTGCATACTCGTACGGCTCGTACTGTAAAAAATATTGCTGCAGTTCACGATAGTGTGGCTGAAGAGCCGTCCACCTCAACTCGTCGTCGTGCCCAACAATTGCACCTCACGCTCGTCGTTGATGAACATTTTGCATAGACTTGCATTTACACGCTTACAAGGTGCAATTGACTCAAGAACTAAAGCCTTTTGACCATTTCAAGCGTGTTCAATGGTCAGAATGGTGGCAAGAAATGGCAACAGTGGATGATCAATTTTCGAAGAAAATCATCTTCAGGGATGAGGCACATTTTCACCTCACAAATGCACCCACAAAGAGTGACTGTTTGGTGCGGTTTATGGGCTGGCGGCATCATCGGGCCGTATTTTTTCCAAAATGAGGCCGGTCAGGCAGTTACTGTCAATGGTGTTCGCTATCGTGAGATGATAACTAACTTTTTATGGCCCGAATTGGAAGATATGGATGTGGACGATATGTGTTTTCAACAGACGGTGCCACTTGCCACACAGCTAACGAAACAATGGCTCTTTTGCGCGACAAATTCAATGGCCGTGTTATCTCACGTGGTGGCGGTATCAATTGGCCGCCAAGATCATGTGATTTGACATCGTTGGACTTCTTTCTTTGGGGTTATTTGAAAGAAAAGGTTTACGTCGATAAGCTAGCAACAATTCAAGAGCTAAAGGATGAGATAATTCGGCACATTAACGGCATAGAACGGCTTACCAAAATAAGCGAGTCTCGATTGATTACCAATTAGGTGATAAGTATTCTCCACTTCATCCAGATTGCGTATTAAACAGATACCAACTGAATCTTTTTGAGTGCTCTACCAAACATATTTAATAAACTACCTCTAGCTTTTTAAAATTAAGCTCACCAGGTGAGGAGAGTTTTCATCAATAAAGTAAGGTGCAATATTATAGTTCAAATGAGGATAAACATCATGAAAGTGAGAGCCCTTAGCAACCGCAATGTAATTATTTTAGACAAGTAAATTTCTATATTAAGCATTTGACCTAAACTAGCCATTCTAAAACCCAAAACGTTTTATGGACGATTGATTATTGCGATTATATTCGCAGTAATCTACTTCTGGGGTATTCAAGTATTTTATTAATGTAGTCGAAGTGAATAGAAAGCGTTCGGAGAAACTGAGTTGTTAAGCCAGTTTCCAAGTGTTACATGTAGTTGGAGTTGTTCCTGGGTAGGTTTAACATACGTTTCATGAAGAATCTTTTTCTACTTGATCAAATTTTTTAGATTGGTAGATTTGAGGGTTATCCCGATTTCAATCCGGTCAGAACCATAACTCCAGTTGAGATTGCCATAAATTCTAATCACCGTTCTGAACACCAACAATTTTGGACTTGTTCAAATTTATTTTTAAAACCCATCAAAACGTGCAGAAGCTAAATAAAGAGTCAATCATATTTTGAAGCTTGCTTGGGGAATCAGAGAGTGAGACAGAGAGTAAGAGATGATAACGAGGTCATCGGCATATAGGAGCACTTTCACAATCACAGGTAGAGGATAAATAATATTGGACTAAGTAAACATACTTGCTTAACACCCACTTTAACTTCAAAAGAATCTGAAAGAGAGATTTCATCCCAAACCTGACAAGTTGTTTCTCTATAAAGCAGTTGCAAAATTGTTATTATTTTTGTTGACAAACCCAAAGAAGACAGTTTAGAAAAAATCGAATTACGTGATATCATATTGAAAGCACATAAAATGGTTTAAGTGGACGATGCTTGTTAAATTAAATATGTCGATTGTGGAATAACCTGCCCGGAAGCTTGCTTGGTACTCACAAAGAATGTCATTGTCATCAATCCACCCATTTATATTATTTAAGATTAGCCCCGTGAATACTTTATATAATTTATCCAAAAGCGAAAGTCCTCCACGGTTATAAGGATCACCTTTCTTAAATAAAGGCATAATTATTGAACAGCGAAAACAAACTGGAATTTCACCGGTTCAAACATACCTATGTTTTTAACTCCCAACCCTCACCAAAAGCCGTGACAAGACCCTGCTAGACTTTTGAAGTCGATATCACTACGATTTTACCTATACACTAATGTTATCATATTTTGGTTTTATATCCACTCCCAAAATATATTATCGGCTCTAAGACTTATTGATTCTAATGTAATTTGAACTTGTCGCTATAAATGCAATATCAAATTAATTACAAAAATGTACAAATTTATAACACCCTAAGGGTTTATTGTTCAATGTGATTTATGTAGGAAGCTAAGCTATTTTTTCTGAATGAGTACACATAATGATGCTACTAAATACATAACATCAAATGATCGTGAGGTAGAATCAAGATTTTCGGAGCAGGAAGTTTTGAGTGTGGGGCGATTAGATGTGGTGGAAAGAAGGGAAGATTTGAACATATGTATGAGGAGTGGATGAGTGGTTGGAATTATTAAGAACATTGGATCGAATGAAGTTTGGGAAGTTTGGGAAGGTTGATTTGAAAAAGAATATCAGGAGTCAGGTGCATAAGGCATAACAGGTACTCAGGCAATGAGGGGTTCAGGCTTGCTTAATTAGGAAAGTAGAAGATGGTGAAAAAGGCTTACGGGTTTGGTGGGATTAAAAAAGGTTTTGTAAGTGTTGACATTTGATAGATATAAATATTTACTAAAAACATTCAGATAGCTTGATTGGGAGAATTTGGGAGAACATCCCATTTTGAAGCTCGTGATCTTGATGATGTCTGGTGCAATTATGTTGGTTGGTTTTGCCTTTTTCATTCTTTATAATTGCTTAAGCTTAAAGTATGGGATTAGTCGGGAGAAATATTTTATAACTGTTTCCTGAAGTGCGTTTACATTCGAACACAGGGATGGAGAAGTTCTTCATAATTATATTTTGGATCTATGCTTTGTTAGCGTTCAGAGGTGTGTTTTTCAGAAAATATGGAAAATATGAGCTTATTAAGTCTATGGTTCCATGCCGTTTCAGATCATAGAACACTGAAATTATTTATTTTTGTTGCAGGAGCCAAAGATGAGTTGATTTGATCGCTTGTAGGATTCGAAACTAAGGTCCTGAATACTACCGTTGTAGTGGATAAACTAGACGTAGCATAAAAAATAGTTAGGGTGATGTGCTGCTATCATAGTTGGTAGCTGGGGTTCTTGATAAAGAGGCGGGTGCATACGATAGGTAGTATCCCAAATTTCAGAAAGGACGGACATTTTGTATGTAGATGGGGTAGGTCGGATTTGGTCCGATATCCCATCGGGATAACTCGTTGGCTAGTTAACCAATATTAAATCGATTTCCAAGACTTCATTACTTAAAATGTTTACTGCACCGACATCATCTTCAAGAAGAGCAAGGGTTTGGCAGAGACCTGGTATCAAAATTTTTGAGGAGTTTTTGAAGTAAAAGTCGAGGCCAGTCCGGACCGAATTTGAATTTTCAGCAATAGTAAGGATAGTAACTGGTCACTATGCTTCCTATAGAACCATTACCTATCGTCTGACTGCACTTGCATCCCTTCTTTCAAGACTTAGAAACGCTGGTAAATTATCAGCTCTAGGAATATATTGAAGAACGGAAGATTCTCAATGACCGGCAGTAAAGCTTTTGTAGCAATAGGTCTTTTTTTTAATTGTTTATTTACCACTAATATTAATTATACGAGTAATTAGGAACTTTGTTTAAATAAACTTAAAAACTAGACTTTAGCATTTTTTTTTTTATAAATGGCCATGAAGGTAGGCATTACTTATATTTAAAATGTATTTTTTGATTATTATGTCTAATAACATTTCTTTGTATGTATAATTATTGATTATATCATACAGATATTTATAATTTTTTGTATCAATAGATAAGGAAAACGAGAAATAAAAACCTTTAAAAACATTTTTTCTAATACCTAAACTTTATTTAGCTATGAACATAACTTATCACAGAACAGGACCCAGTCCGCAATGGTCATTCTATCGATTTACTATAAGTAAATCGGAGTTTGAACTTTTATACATGTGCATACATGCTTAGGATTTCTATATTGATGTAAGAAATTTTTGACCCCTTCTGATCTGGCTACCATTTATAAGGCGTATATACGTCCAAAACTCGAGTATAACTCACATCTTTGGGCAGGCGATGCTCAATCTTCTCTCCATTTATTTATAAGAATTCAAAACAGAGCGTTAAAACTGATTAGAAACAGAGCTATCATGGATTCATTCCCATCTCTTGAACACCGTCGGAATGTTTCATGTATTTCCCTGTTTTATCGCTTCTTTCACAAGCAATGCTCACTCGAACTAGCCAGTTGCATTCCTCCCCTTTATCAATTCACCCGTGATACCCGCTTTGCTAGGAATGCTCATCAGTTCACCCTTGAGCCTAACTTTGGTCGTACCGCCAACTATAGAGATTCGTTTTTTAGTCGCACAACACGATTAAGGAATAACTTACCCGGCACAGTTTTCCCTTGCCATTTCAAACATTCAAAACCAATGTTCATCGACACCACCTTTCTCTCCCCTCCTAATTTCTCCCTCGCCCGTGCTGTGTTTAGAATAGAGCCTACGTTTTTGAACGTGTATTTAAGAAACACGTGTACACGGAATCCGTGTAGGAAATATATACCAACTTCAAATCCGTGTTCTTAAAACACGTGTAATTATTCACTTTATTATACGTGTAAACGAATCCTTAGTACACGGATGAGGCTGAAATTATAATTGGTCTTTGATTTGCTATTTTATCTCACATTTTTTCGATGTGTGTTGCTTATATACCTACAATGGCATGTATTTTCGACAACCACCACCGAAACACTTCAAAACAAAAACGTGTGTTTTGTTTCGTTTTTTTTTTGGTGTGTGTAGTCTCATAAGAAACAATGTTCTCTTGTTTCACGAAACAAAAACACACGTTTTGCTTTATCCGGTGTGTTTTCAGCCTAAGTATTTTACAACCGTTTTTGACTCAATAAAAACGCCATTGCAAAGTTTAATACGAGTAAATTATTAAATATTATACAATAATGCCGTATGATTTCAATTGGTTTATGTTTAAATAAAATGACTGGGTCGCACGAACTTGCTCTTATATAAAAGACTAAGAATTTCAACTGACTAAAACAACTTCTTTAGTAGTTGGAGCTAGAAACAGGATGCCATGTGATTCAAGCAAGAACAAAAGTTATATGCAAGTCGTTTTAGTGGTTTCTCAAAAAAATAAGCTTTAATTTATAAATTTTTTAAAACATTTTAGGAAAGAATTTCGGTACACCAACTTTTTTTTATTACTATACGAATACAAAACAAATTTCCAAAAAAAATATTGTGATTTTGAGATATTGAAATTTCCAAAAAAAAAAAATTATGATTTTTTTTTTTTCAAAAATTCAAAAAATATTTTTTTTCTAAGATCTTGAAATGCAATGTCTTTTAAACTTTTTAGAAGCTTCTCTATAAAAAAAAATTCATTAAAATCCGTTATGCCGATAATGAGAAATTCGAAAAAATGATTCTATGGTAGGTACAGTCAGTAATATACTAAATCAATGAAGATGCGAAAATTATTTCGGTTTAAGTGGAGTGATTGAATTTAATTCAATTGATAACTCAAGTGGCCTCAACTCCAAGGTGCGTTTCGCCCAGGCACAACGCTATTATTCTAGCTGTCTGAATTTAAGCAAATTTTCCCTGGAAAAATAAAATTCACAGTCTATTAATGCTGTAAATTTTTTTCGGTAAACATCGACCTAATATCTAACGGATGAACCCACTGTCGTACCTGGGCGAAACGAAGCTTGGAGTTGAGGTCACTTGAGCTTTCAATTAAAGTAATATATTAATTTCAATTTTTTTTTATTAAATTATAGATCGATTCAACGCCAGGGTTGTCAATCTGGCAGACGGCAAGGCCATGCTATATTTGATTTTGTAATTAATAATTGCTTTATATGTAAATAAAAATCAATTTAACTAACTAACTAGATCGTAAGAATAAATCGAGAAGAAAATAAAATTATAAAAATTCTCGGAACCGTTTTCGTGAAAAAAAACGATTTTCGAAAACCATTTTTAAACGCATGGTAGGTACCGTTATTTTTAAGTAAAATAATTTTTTTTTCTCATATTTTGTAGATAAGAAATTTTTATTTATCAATTTACCAAAAATCGAGCATTGGGTTTTCGAAATATTGAGTTTTGAAAAAAAAAATTGAATTTTTTTTTTAAATCTACAAAAAATGTTTTTAAAAATTTGAGTACACAATAATATTCAAACCTTTGAGGAGCTTTAGCAAAAAGAAAAAGGTCAAAAGCGTTTGTACCGCCAAATTTCTTTTTGATTCAACTGAAAAATGAATTTCGACAGTTGGTGCTTGCGTATTTGATGTTTTTTGCAATGTTAAAGTCCGGGAAGCATTTCCCAAAACTGCGGCCAGTGTATCCAATGACTGACATTGGGAGATGGTGAACAATACAAGTCAGCCAGTATTCGGAAAATCTAGTTTTGCTCGCCAATCTGCTTTCCTTTTTCGATGCAAGTAATGTCTCGATGCTGGCTTGTTTTTTTTTTTTGGCATCAAAGTTTGTATTGCAATAAACGCAAAAACCAACTCCATTGCGTTTCTCTACCCAAGAAAATACGCTATACGGCCTTGAAAACTCTATATTTTTATTATTATTATACCCTATATTTTTATTATTATTATACCCTATATTCTATTATTATTTTATTACAAAGTATTCTATGAAAGATTTTTTTTTCATTAGATTGCTACTCGTATTAGCATTAGTCCATTGAGAGTCATCAGTCAAAGAAGAGCAAACTTTAGAAAATTTGAGCTCATGAAAAGTGATGGAAGAGGCTATTAATATAACTAATATAACAACTGCACTGATCGTCAAGAAATAGGCGCAAAAGCTTTGATTGAACGCAAAATGATTTCAAAACGTTATAACTAATGGGTGATGTTTTTGCTATTTTCTTTTTGGCAACACTGGTTATGACAGCTCACGCACGTTTCGTGTTTTGTGTCACTGTCATATATTTTGGGTTATAATTTAACCATGAATCGTCTTACAAACGAACAACAATTATTGAATTTTATTATCAAAATTCGTGCTCTGTTAAGAAAGTTCATCGCGCGCTTCTTCCATTTTATGGTCAGTTTAATCGACCTACTGAGGCGGCTATTCGGGCTATTGTGACTAAATTTCGCACCAAATTTACATTGTTGGACAATAAACCACCAACACGGTTACGTAGAGTGCGAACTGAGGAAAATATCGTAGCTGTATCGGCCAGTGTTAGTGATGACCGTGAATTATCGATTCGGCGTCGTTCGCAGCAATTGGGCCTCTGTTAATCCACTGCCTTTCAAAGTACAGCTGGTGCAAGAATTAAAGCCAAGCGACCTACCACAGCGCCGAATTTTCTTCTTTTTTATCGAAAAAATTTGTTCAGTGACGAAGCTCATTTCTGGTTGAATGGATACGTGAACAAGCAAAACTGCCGTATTTGGTGTGAAGAGCAGCCAGAAGCATTGCAAGAGCTACCAAAGTATCCGAAAAAAGTCACTGTCTGGTGTGGATTATGGGCTGGCGGAATCATTGGGCCGTATTTCTTCAAAGATGATGCTAATCGCAACGTCAGTGTGAATGGTGAGAATGAGGCGAGTTCGATGAACAGTTTATTCCACGTTTGGGGCAGGTCAACTGGCCGCCTAGATCGTACGATTTAACCCCTCTAGACTATGTTTTGTGGGGCTATGTTAAGGCCCATGTCTATAGCGACAAGCCCGCTTCAAACAACGAATTATATCCACCGTACTATCAATTCAAATAAGGAATTCATGAATTTTTCTGAATTGTAGGTGTTTTTTTTTAATTCCCGATAGCTTTTAAAAATCACTCGTTACTACATCCCTTCTTTATTTATTTTTTTATTTTTCTTGTTGATTTAAGTACTTTAAAAAAAAAAATATTTTAACATACAATTTTTTAATTTTATTTTTTTTTTCAATTTTATATGATTGTAAATAACATGTCATCTTTATTTCGATGAACATTCTTTTTTTCAATTTCTTTTTTCAATCTTTTGAATAAATTTTACAAAATTTTAGATACAAACTTAATTTTTTAATTTTAGTTTTACAAATTTTGTATTTGTTTCCGTTCTCCTTCAATTTTTTCAAATCAACAATATTTCTTCTAAGTCTTCCCTGTCTGGTCGTTACTAATCTCAATTCCTCCTTTCCGACACCCTTTTACTGTGTGCGGAGTTTCACAAAAGTTTGAACTAGGCTTATTTTGTCTATCTTATCTTATTTCTTATCAGCGTATTCTTTTCCTTTTTCTTCCTTTTCTCTGTCCCTATCTCGTACTTCTGAGTCTTGTATTTTTTTGTCTATTTATTCAACTGTTGGAATTCTGTATCTGTTAAGTCTGTTAAAGAATAATTCGGAAGGTGTTTTTCCAGTAACCGAATGAGGAGTACTATTGTACATCATAAGGTACTGGAACAAACTACTATGTATCTTTAAGTCCCTTTCTTTTTTGTTTCGATTTTTCCTATTTTCAAACGATTTAAAATATCACAGTTTTACTTCTCTACTTCTCCATTTTGTTAAGGCCAATATTAAAAAGTATAATGTTACATTGTTTACAAAACTGCTTAGTTCGTAACTTATAATTGTTTCCCGTTATCAGCTGTAATTGTTACAGAAAAACCAAGCCTGTTAAAAATTTCACGTATCATATTTATGTTAGTTCTAATAGTGCTTGTACAGATTTTTATTTCTTTATAACGACTGTAGTAGTCCACTACAACGAAAAGAAATTGGTATTGGTCCCATTAAATCCATAGCAACATCAACCCATGCTGTGATCGGGAGCTCACGTCTTTTCAGTGGCACTGGAGGATGTGCCAATGCAGCCATGGTGCATCCTTTGATAAGATTTTCCACATCTTTATCTATTTCCGGCCACCATACTTTTGTTTCTTAATCGACCTTTCATAGCAACAATTCCAGGGTGACCTTCATGAACTGCGTCTAGTACATGTTTTTTTCATTTTTTCCGGAATGACTATTTTACTTCCCCTTAAAAGCATACTATCCTAAAAACATAGTTCGTTTTCGAAAGTTTTATATCTTTTCACAAAATCATGCCAGTCGTTATTATAAATGCCATTCCTTACCCTACTAATCTTAGGCAAATGACCAAAATATGACACAAAACACATTTTTACCAATAACTTTGGTAAAAAAAGTTGTCATGTGGTGCAAATCTGGTGTTAAGCTTTTCTCATAAGCACCTATCGATCCATGAAAAAAAAATAGACCATGCCTCTGCGCGCAAGGTCAGGCCCTTTTTCATGACGCTTTGACTGGACTATAACACACTTCGGAAAGGTGATGATTTGTATGTTCGTGAAATAGTTGAGCTATCAAGACCCGTTTCGACTTCTATTCAAGACATTTGTAAATTTACCGTAAAATACAGTTTTTTTCTCAATAACTATGAAAAAAAGATATTAAAAACAAGAAAAAAAAACGTTGAAACCAACGGTAACTTTTTATGTTTTTGCTCAAACATATTAAATAAAATGCAAGTTGATACAAAATATTTTTATTAGCAATACGGTTTTTTATTTTCACTTTGCGACGTACTGGGGCTGATATATTAATTAAAACATAAAATCATAAAATGCGTGGGTGCGCTGACTTACCTATGTTCAATAATTTATTACTCGGCTTTCGTTCGTCGTAGAGTGTTGATTTTTTTTTAAATTGTAGGGAATTACAAGAACTTTAATAATAAAAAATAAAAATTTCATCGTTAAATGAGCTTTTTTCTTAATAATCACGAAAAAGTGATTTTTAAACAACAAAAAATTATTTTAACTTACTATAACTTTTTTTTTCATTTGTTTAAACAAATGTTTTTTTTATCACATAATAGATAATGTTATTAGGAATAAATACATGTTTAATTTTTGTTTGTAGGAGATAGTGGAGCCGAGATATTCGAAAATGACCAAAAAATGACACAAAACACATTTTTACCAATAACTTTGGTAAAAAAAGTTGTCATGTGGTGCAAATCTGGTGTTAAGCTTTTCTCATAAGCACCTATCGATCCATGAAAAAAAAAATAGACCATGCCTCTGCGCGCAAGGTCAAATGACGCTTTGACTGGACTATTAGTATATTCACACAAGCGTGATAAAGGATCAGCTATATTTGTTTTACCTGGCTTGTACATAATTTGGTACTGAAATGATTGTAGACATGAACCCATCTTTCGATTCAGGCGCACGGTTTTGATTTAAGGACGAAAATGATTTCTAACGGCTTATGATCAGTTATTAAATTAAATACTTTTCCAAGTAGAAATATATTAAAGTGTTCTACAGCCCAGACTAACGCCAGAGCTTCTTTTTCCGTTTGGCTGTATTTACGCTCATATGTAGTTCGTTCAGGTTCTGTTCCCAAAGGCTATTATTTCCGGACTCTTTGAGCTAATTTGTATCGTATCAAAACTGCTCCCAGTCCCACTCTGCAATTATCTGTGTCCTATCATTCACATCATAATATCCTAATGATATCGTTTTTGTTAAGTATATTTTTAAATTTTCGAATGATAAATTTTTTGTTGCGGGGACTCTAAATTTAGTTATGCTTTCTATGTATTTCTGTAAAGGTTTCACGCCTTGTGGTTCCAATTTCAATTTATTATTATTATTATCATTTAATAAGATATTATTCTTTTTTAGAGCCATAAGTACTAGTTTTAATCGCTTGTCGTGCTCTTCTTCGGTGCTGGCAAATATAAGAATATCATCTATGAAGTTAATAGCACCCTCACATCTAAATATTATTCTTTTTATAATTTTTTGAAAAATCTCCGGGACACAAGTTATCTCAAACATCAATCTTTTATATTGATATAATAACCCTTTAGGTGAAATAAATGTTGTTGCCTTGAATTAGGATGGATTTCTATTTGGTGGAATGCATTTTTTATATTTTTTTTTTTTTTTTTATAATCTACTCGCGCTCAAGGGATTAGATTACTCTTTAAATCTTTCAACACAGCGCGGGCGTGAAGTTAAGAAGAGAAAGAAAGATAGGAAAGATGTGTGGCACGATGTTCTGAGACTGAAGGTTGTTGTCTCAGATATTTTATCTCCATATATATTTTTATATCTAATAGTTTGCTTTACTAAATTTTGGCAAGAATTGGTTCATCGTAGGTAATGTATGGTTTTCGCGCATAATCGCGGTATTTGCCTTTCTCATATCTACATAAAAATCTTATTTCATTATTTCCTCTCAAAATAGGAACTATTGGCGATACCCGTTTTGATGGCTTTTTAGCTTCTTCAATTATATCGCTTTCCAAAAGTTCTTGGATTTTGTGTGCGACTTTTGCTTCCAAAGAAATAGGAATTCTTCTGCAAGGCAGAGAAATTTGTTTAATTGATTTGGTGCCGTCAAATATGGCCAAGTGAAATAAGGCCAATTTTCAGTAGTTGGTCTTATTTCACTTTGACAAAGTGAAATAAGGTCAAATGATTTTGAGAAATAAGACCAAATCGGTCTTATTTCACTTTTTGAAAGCGTAATAAGAGCAACTGAATGTATTTAACGGTGCCGTGACATAAGGCCAAGTGACATAAGGCCAAATTTGTTTGTGACTTAAGGCCAAACATAAAATGTTTTGTCTTGAGCAACAGTACCTTGGGAGCCTGTAGCAACAGTTTTGTATTTTACATTATTTGGAGTAAACAACTAACAGTTATGTACTGTTGCCCAAGAAAACTGTTGCTACAGGCCCCTGCCTGGCGACTGAACATACCCTAAACGGAGCAACGGAGTTGCGTAAGCTCCGAAAAGGGAGTTAAAATTCTGAAAACCCGCGAAGCGGGCCACCCAACGTACTGTTACTCAAGAAAACCCAGAACGACGGCCCCCAATAAACAATTATATAAAAACCCAGAACCGCGTCGTCGGCCCCCAATAAACAATAAATTATGTACTATACGAATAAATAATACTTATATGTAAATGAAATGAAATAAATATAAAAATGCAGTTCGGCCTTATTTCGCTTTGTCAAAGTGTAATAAAACCAACTGTTGAAAGTGAAATAAGACCATTTTGGCCTTACTTCACTTTGTAAAAGTGCAATAAGACCAACTGCTGAAAATTGGCCTAATTTTACTTTGTAAAAGTGCAATAGGGCCAATTTTTGAAAGTTGGCCTTATTTCACGGCACCAATTTATTCGTCGATAGGAGTTTTTACTAAAATGTCCTTAAACTTAGGAAATGCCTCTTTTTGAACTTGGTTTACCTGAAATCCAATCCTTAAAACTTGCACAAGAATTCCGGTTTCTTTTCCTAACAAATTATTTGTACCGCTCTTTATATCGTAAAATGTAGTTCTTCTCTTAATATTATTTACTTTTATTTCACTTTCGAATGAACCTAATATCACTAATGGATTTTGACTATCGTATGCTAAGAATTTTTGTTTTGTTT
This sequence comes from Chrysotoxum bicinctum, assembly GCA_911387755.1. Classification (NCBI taxonomy): domain Eukaryota; kingdom Metazoa; phylum Arthropoda; class Insecta; order Diptera; family Syrphidae; genus Chrysotoxum; species Chrysotoxum bicinctum. Next base: position 99,313,198 of record OU426988.1, read on the forward strand.
TTTTTATTTTACTGAAAACTTTAATTGTTTTTTTTTTTTTCATGACCTCCCATGTTTTATCTGTAAGCAAGTTATGTTTACATCAAGAATCTATTATTAACTCAGTAGCTATTCCTCCTATTCTACATTCAATTCGGGTGTCCCCATCTAAATAAAAGCCATATTCTTTTTCTTCTTCTATATTATCAACTTCATTTCTTCTTAATCTTTTATAATTAGATCCATTATTTTCAGCTTTAAATGTCAATTTTCTTTTATGTCCGATTTGTGATTTACAGTTCTGCCTAAAATGCCCTAAACGACCACAAATATGACTTTTTTATCCCCAGCCCAACATTTTGTCTTGAAGAGTGATTTTTACTTCCGCATCTACCACATGTTTCAAGTTCGCCTTTTTTGAATCTATTCTGATTATTTACATTTGTTTTAAAGTTATGTTTTTTTCTACTTATTTCATCAATTTCATGTGTTTTTTCTTTTTTTCATATACTTCAAGTGTATTGGCTTCTAATATAATTTTATCTAAAGACATACTGTCACCAATAGTCAAAAAAATTTTTCTGAATTCTTCTGATACACATTTTTCCGTCATTTGATCTATAATGTGTTCTTCTTCTTTATCAAATTCACATTTACATATGTAGTTGCCTGGTTTCTTAATCGGACTAAACATTTTTCGAATTTCTCAATACTATCTTGTTTAATAAGTCTGAACACATGTCGTTCATGGACCCTTCTAATTTTTGGTAAAAAAATAAGCGTCTAACTTTTGGATGGCTATTGGCTATACGTATATCAAACACATCGTTGTCTTTAGAAGATTCAACATTTGCCCCTGGCAAACGAAAGAAAATCTCCTGCAATCCAAGGCCTCCCAAATGAAGCAAAGTTGCCCTCTTTTTAACTGGCGTATCGATATTTGCAGCTTGCAAGTAAATGTCGATGTCAAGCGCCCTTTTCCATCTTTCCCATCTTATTCCAACGGAAGTTTTTTCACCATCGATCAAAATGTCAAGGCTGGGTAATGACATCCTTCCTTCGAAATGTACGGTTAACCTTGATAAAACAAAATTATACGGTTCATCATCATAATTCATTTTCAATTAAATGAAGGCGCCTTTGCACCAGTTTTAATGTTTATATGTATATAATAATATATAACACAACTGTATATATGTAGGTACATAATGTAGATGCATTTGATTTTTTTTTTTTTTAATCAAATGAAGGCACATTTGTACTATAATATTTTCAATTTATTGTAAGCACATTTGCACCATTTTTTTTTTCAATTAATGAAGGAACATGTGCACCATTGTTCAATTTCTCCGAATTTAGTAATCTACCTGTATTATATTTCTTTTTTATAATTGGACCTTTTTTTTAAACTTTTATCTTAATCCAACATCGAGGTCACATATCAATCAATAGAGGTGATACGATAGCATCATACATACATTATTATACATACTTATAGGGTGGGCCAAATACAAGTTTGTTTTTAAAAATGCAATAAAAGCTATATTATAGCTATTATTATAGTAAAAGCAAACATTCCCATTAATTTTTTTTTTTTTTTATAATGGAACACAAAGTCGCACACAGGTAAATTTTCCCAAAAACATGGCCAAAACTATAAAAAATAAAATGCACGACTGAGTCGCACGAACTTGCTCTTATGTAGGAGGTTAGGTTAAGAGGGGCGTGCACAGACCAGAGGCTGTTGCGTACACGGGGGCCTATTGGTTCATTCTCTATTGTGATCCCCTATTAATAAAAGCAGAGATGTTCCTAACTAATGTCTTATGTAGACTGGTTCATTTGCGAACCAGCCTGTGCTCACAATGAATTTTCTCATATTTGCCATTGAAACCTGCGTTAGATCGTCCAGTTCTCTAAAAAACCTGTTTCCAAAGTAACGGAGGCGATTTATTTTGAGGTTCGGACAGTCGCAAAGCAGGTGTTTAATGGTTTCAATCTCCTCGGCATCCTGACAGCTTCTACAGAAATCGGGTGCAAATGCACCCATTCTAGTGACCATTGTGTCAATGGCGCAGTGACCCGTTAGTACACGTATCAGGATTCTAATGTTCTTTTTACTCAGCGATAAAATATATCGAGTTTCCTTTTCATTAATTTTAGGCCATACACTTCTAGAGATGACGCAGTCGTTTTGGTCCCATATTTAAATGGCTACTGCTGTTTTTATTTGATACTGACCCTTTCCTTGCCAGTTCATCTGCTATTTCATTCCCTTCTATATTACTATGTCCAGGAATCCAGCAGAGATTGACTTGGTTAGTGTTACAAATACTGTTCAGCATGTCTCGGCATTTTGTTACTGTCTTGGATCTTATAGTCTCACTGGCTAAAGCTTTAATTTCAGCTTGGCTGTCCAGGAAGAATGTGATCTCCGACAAGTTCAGTTTTTTCGTGAGTACCAATTCTGGCGCCTTTTCAATAGCGTAGATCTCAGCCTGGAAGCTTTAATGGCAGCTTGGCTGTCCAGGAATAATGTGATCTCCGACGAGTTCAGTTTTTTCGTGAGTACCAATTCTGGCGCCTTTTCAATAGCGTAGATCTCAGCCTGGAAGACACTACACTCATCTGGGAGTTTGAATGATTCTTTAATATTGAGAGCTTCACAGAACACCCCAGCTCCTGTTCCTTCTTCCATTTTTGACCTATCGGTGTAGAAGGAGATACTTTGTTCACTAATTATTGAGTTGGGTTCCAATCCATGCCTTTCGGGTTTTGTAATAGAGAAGTGTTTTTGTTGAAATCTATTCTCGGTGGTAAGTAGTCAGTCGTCACATTAAGCCTGGCCACTGTGTCATACCTTTGCAGGATAGACCCATGACCATAAGTGATGTGCTTTCAGGAGCTCATTTCTTTAAGCCAAAGTGCGCTTTTGGCTGCTGTGCATCTTATGTGCTCGTCCAAGACTGGAAGATTTAGAATAATTTCCAGCCCTGCCTGTGGCGTAGAACCATGTGCCCCGTTATTCCTAAACAGGCTAGTCTCTTTACCTTATTCAGGTTTTTGAGATAGCTAACTTTTTCTACAGCCTTCCACCACACTATGGACCCGCAGGTAAGTAAGGGCAATCCACTAGATTACCTGCGGTCGCATGCCCCACCGTGTACCGAAGGTTTTTTTGCATGTGTAGAGAGCGCATAGTGCTCTTTTCATTCTTTCCTCTGTGTTACGTTTCCATGTTAGCTTGGAATCGAGCATTACTCCAAGATATTTAGCCTCGTTGGAAAGTTTCAGAGGAATGTCGATAAGCTTGGGAGGGGTAAAGTCATCCAATTTCCTTTTCTTCGTAAACAGAACTAGTTCAGTTTTGGAAGGGTTAACCCCGAGACTGTTTTGTGCTGCCCAAGAAGATAGTTTTTTAAGTGAAGATTCCATAATATCTTTGATGGTGGTAAGATATTTACCCGATATCAAAATTACTATGTCGTCCGCATAAGCTACACTATTTTAATGCCCTGATTCCTAAATCTTGTAAGAATTTTGTTTACAACAAGAACCCAGAGGAGAGGTGAGATTACTCCTCCTTGTGGAGTGCCTCTTGTAACTGATTTCTCTACATTACTATCCCCAAGTTGCGACCTAATGATTCTGCCATTGAGCATGGTATAAATACAGTCCACAATGGCAGATTCAACTCCAACTTCTTCCAAAGCAGATTTAATGGACTCTGTTTTTACGTTATTAAACGCTCCTTCGATGTCCACAAATGCTGCCAGGGTATGTTCTTTGTGCTCGAGACTTTTCTCAATTTGTGAGACGACCTCGTGCAACGCAGTCTCCACTGACTTACTTAAGCGTGTTGCTAGTTGCACAGATTGCTTAGATTGAGAAGGTCCCTAACATGCAGATCAATAATTCTCTCCAGTGTCTTGACGAGGAACGAATAGAGACTTATCGGTCTGTAATCTTTTGCAGTCGAGTGTGTCGGTTTTCCAGCTTTTGGAATAAAGACTACTTTAACTTTTTTCCAACTGATAGGGACGTATCTCCATTTAATACAACTTTTGAAGATTACCCTAAGCCATGGGGTGATTATCTGTAGAGCATGTTGAAGAAATGCCGGAATAATCTTATCTGGTCCAGCTGATTTATAGGGTTTGAACGACCACATAATCTTCTGCTCTGTGATAACCTGTTCCAATTCTGGTAATTATTGTAAGATATCTAAGGTGTCTGGTTGTATAAAACCTGGTTCTTGATGACTCTTACAGCCCGGGAAATGCGTTTCCATAAAGAGTTCAAGTGTTTCTTGACTCGAGTTCGACCACGATCCATTGGGATACTTAATATATCCCAGAGGTGGGATTGAATGCTAGGACCTTTCGAAGTCTCGCCCAAAAAACGGCCAACAAAATTGCCAAAAAAAAACCTTTTTTTTTTTCAAAGCTTGACATTTTTTTGTTTTTGTTTTTGAGTTTTTAAACAAATTGTGGTAAATTATCTGGTAAGAAACCTTCCTTTAAATAACCCACTTTGTTTTTTTTTTTTTCAGTCCAGCCAATCCTAAAATTAACTGTCCGCAATGGGACAATGTATTTTTTGATGAGTCGACGTTGGCCCCCACTATAATTCGGCAAAAATTCGAAAATTAAAAAAAAAATGTTTGTACTCTTGACGCATGTATTCATTATTTAAAAAAAAAATATGTTATTACCTAATAAGGTTTCCGAGAAAAAAATTCCCAAAAATTGTGCGTTTTTTGGCGTTCTAGACCGTACTAGTACCTTAATGGATTCACAGTGTCTAGTCCATGAATCGTTTTTGGCCCTTCTTAGCTCTTTGGTGTGCTCCTATGTAATAGACTAGGAATTTTGAAAACGAATGTTATTAGTAAAAACTGTTCATAAGGATGAAATTAGTTTTTTTAAATTCTTAAAAAAAATAAGCTTTCATATACAAAATTTTTAAAACATTTTTAAGAAAAAAATTCGGTAGGTTACGCCAATTTTAAGTTTTTATTGTTGTACGAATGACAATTAAATTTTCAAAAAAAAAATATTGCGCCGTTTTTGAGATATCCAATTTTCCAAGAAAAAAAGATTTTTTTTTTTTTTTCAAAATTCAAAAAATATTTGTTTCTAAAGTTTTGAAATGCGATGTTTTTAAACTTCTTAGAAGCATTCCTATAAGAAATTTCATTAAAATCCGTTAGTCGATAATGAGTCATTAAAAATTTGAAAAATGGTTATGTGGTAGGTACAAGCTATATCTTAATTTCGCACACTGGGGCAAAACCACCCTATTGCTAGCAATAAATCAAAAAATGGAAATGCTCGTATGGGGTCAAAGCTAGTTTTTTTAGTCAAATATCCTACTGTTATTATTGTTAAAATGTTAAGCCGTTACGAGTATCTTAAATTTATTCGTCACAATAAACCTCGGCGCAAGCTGAGCAAGCTGATAGCTCATGTTGAGTGTGAGAAATTTAGTGAAGTCTTTTATATTGATCAAGAAAAAAAATGCAGATCGTTACAAAAAAGAAATTAGTATGGAGCCTTCAACTTCTGGTATGTGATGAGCTATTAATTTTTCTTTTGTGAGAAAGTGCTTTTAGTCAATAAAAAAAAATTGTTGAAAAACTCCTCAAAAAAATGCTTTTTTTTATTTTGTCTTGCAAACATTAATATTTGTATTTGTGTTCCAAAGCTCTCCAAGACTTAATTTTTGTTGCATTGTGAAGCTAGTGCTGTTTTTTATAAGGAACTGCATACAAAGTCGTTCAAGCTGCAAAAAAAGGGTGTTATCCACCCTCCGAATGCATTACAGTTACTGAAACTTTGGAAGAGGTTACTCTTCAGGGATTGCTCGATCTTACCACAACACGATTGTTAGAATCGCAGAAGAAAGTAATGGATTCTCTAACAGCAAATGAATTGGAAAACTTTTGTTTGTTTTCCAAATGGGGATTCGATGGGAGTTCGGGACATAGCTTCTACAAACAAGCCTACCATGGTCTTGAAGCTGATGATTCATCAGTTTTCATTGCATGTGTTGTTCCACTAAAACTTTTTTCTGGATCCAAGGTTATCTGGGAAAATCCACGCCCCGGTTCTACAAGATATTGCAGACCCTTAAAAATAGAATTTGTTAAAGAATCAACAGAAATGTTTTATATGTGGTGCGTCATCTAAAAGCTTCAATGATATTGATAGTATGGCGACAAGAGAAACAAAAACCGAAAATTTGGAGTTTGGCATGTCGATTCTTCATGGTTCGATAGGCTTTTTTGAGCACTTGCTGCATTTATCCTACAAACTAACTCTTGAGAAGTGGCAAGCTCGAGGGGATGCTGACAAGATGATTGTCGCTTAAAATAAAAAATGGATACAGAAAGAATTCAGAGATAGTTGTGGATTGATCATAAATAAACCAAAGCCCGGATTTGGTAACTCAAACGATGGTAACACGGCAAGGCGTTTTTTTATTTTAAATCCTGAAATTTTTGCTGAAATAACCAAAATTGACATTGAGCTCATAAAAAAAAATACATATTATATTGATTGTCGTTGCTAGTGGTTATAAAATTGATGTAGAAAAATTCAGAAATTGCGCAATTGATACCGCCAAATATTATGTAGCTAAATATGCATGGTATTATATGTCAACAACACCTCATAAATATTTTATTCATGGACCGGAGATAATAGCCCATGCTCTCTTACCGATTGGCCAACTTACCGAAGAAGCTCAAGAGTCCAGAAACAAAGACTTCAAAAACTAAAGAGAGCATCATTCTAGGAAATTTAGCCGAGATAATACCAACCGGGATATATTAAACTTTTTCTTATTAAGCTCTGATCCCATACTTACAAGCATGAGGAAACTACCTGAAAAAAAGGAACAACACCTGCCCCCTGAAGCAATGGATTTGCTGATAGCAAATGAAAGCTGTGATGAAGAAAACAATGCCATGCAATCTGAAGATTTTGTCTTAAATTAAAAAAAATTCAATGAATTTATTTATTTAGTTAATTAATTATTTATTTAAAAAAATGTTTGTACTTTTTTCACTAAAAACTTAAAAAAAAATAAAATACTTAAAAAATAGGTACCTAGTTTTTTAATTGTTTTCAAATTTTAAAAAAGTGAGCGTTTTTTGTAGGCGTGGTCATTGTTTAAATATATAAACGAAATGGTTTTATTAATATTTTCGTAAGGTTTCAAGTCTCTAACTCTACTGGTTTATTTATTGCCATAAATAAGGTCGTTCTGCCCCAGTGTGCGCCGCACAGTGGTTTAGTTATAAAATCTGTCGAACAGTTTTTGAGAAAAAAAAATACTTATAAAATTTCGAAAAAAATTCTTATGGCAGGAGGGAAAAATTAAAAATGATATCTAGCAAGTTTAAAGAAAATCGGCCAAGCCGTTTAGGCTGTAGTCGAACAGACAGACAGAATTGCGAGGCCCACTTTTTTTGTCTTCGCTATCATAGTAAAAGGTGCGTTTTATTATTCACAAATATATCTGGATCCGGATCTGGATCTTCCCTTCAAAATAAAACGATACGGATCTTAGCGACAGCAGTGTTATAAGTCCGTCACTTTTATCCTTGGGTTTGTAAATTTTCAACTATTTCTTGTCTTTTTTCTTTACACTATAGCTTACACTACCCTACCATAAAAAGCCATCTACTAGCCAGTGTAATAACTGATTTTTGGATCTTTGAAATAGATCCCGATAGAAAACAGGATCCCAAATTGTTTTTGTAATACATGTTAAAACTTAATTCAGATCCAGATAGATTTGTGAATAATAAAACGCACCTAATGTCAACTGCAAAAACACTTGACCAGCTAAGGATATGTCAGACCAAAATGGAAAGGAAAATATTGAACATACGACCAAGTCAAAGGGTACGAAATGAAGATATTCGTAATAGAACCGGAATTATTGACGTCATAAATAGAACAAAAAGGCTGAAATGGAGCTGGGCAGGTCATGTTTCTAGACTTCAGGACCAAAGATGGACAAAAATGACAACGAAATGGAGACCTGAGAACAAGAGACCAGCAGGACGACCCAATAAAAGATGGAGTGACGACCTATCCCAAATAAGTACAAATTGGTACAACGAAGCCAAAAATAGAGATATATGGACAGCCTTGGGGGAGGCTTATGCCAGTAACCAACACTTTTAACTTTTATCCTATATTTTCTTTCAAATACAAAAAAAAATAAAAAATTTTTTGATTTATAACCTTAATACATATTACAAATTTTGAATTAAAAAAAAAAAAAATTATATTTGTCATTTTCTAGTAATAAGTGTTAAATTCTCACGATCTTAATATCTAAAATTTCTTTTAAAAATTATAGCCAAAATAAATTGTAAATATCTAATATTGTAATCCAAATACCTGAGGCAATAAAAGGCTTATAATAATAATAATAATAATAATAATAATAATAATAATGTCAACTTTGATCAAAATCTCGAGTTCGATTTTTTTTCCGAATGCAGAACTTGCCTTAAGAGGCCTCTGCCCAAAATGTCGAACTCAGATTCGAAGATTGGAACTTCGAATTATAATAATCACTCCGCATTTGTACATTCAACATGTTTGATCTTCGAAAGTTGCATTTGGGTTGCAGAGAAGTTACAGCCTGCCTGCACACAACCTTCTTTCATTTTCTTGTTTTATTTTTGTATCCTCTGCTCTGTTTGATCTGTTTGTAGAAAAGGATAGTGTAAAGATGTATAGAGGGGTAAGTGTAGGTTCAACCTTTCCGTTGTGTAAAGTATTAGGCAATGGCACATTTGAACAAGAAAAATATATTTAGGCCTATTCTGCCACATCTGTTATTCTGTTATAGATTTTCTGTTATGAATAATAAAAGATTTCCACATTAAAAGATCTTTTATGATTGGAATTCAAAGGTTCGAACTTTTATAAAAGTCTGTTATGCTACTTCGAAAACGAGATCTGTTATGAAACTGAGCTAAATCTGTTATCATAATCAGCTGTGATTATGTAAAATACTTCATCTGACATAATTAAAATGGATGACGAACAAAAAAGTAAACTCTTAGGCTAGGCGCGCACATTCAATTTTTAGTTTCACAACTGTTTGGTTGTTTATAGAAAACAGATGAACTATTTAGTTGAATGTCCGCGCAGGTGCATATAATTATATGTTACACAAAATAGCGAACTCATTTTAGGCAATCGCTTCGTTTGTATCGAAACACAAACTTTAAGTTGCTCGAACCAAGCAGTTCCGAAACTAAAAATTGAATGTGCGCGCCTAGACTTACGCACTATTAGTATCCATACAATGGAACACGATTTTACCTCATATGTTTCTGGGAGTACCATGGCCATATTCTACTTATATGTTTATATGATATGTGTTTTAATATATTTTCTTTCATTTGTCTCCTTTAAAGAACATTTCGTTGACGAAAGATAAATATTCATTTTTACATGATGCACCTGTGTACTTATCATATCTTTTATGATAAAAGTCACAGAAGTTTGTCTTTTATTCTTTTATTATTTTTAACAGATTTTGGCATGCTGAATACCAAAAATGCTATTCGTAAAAGATTTTTTCTATGTTTTCTTAGCAGATTTTATAACAGATTTTAGCGTGCTGAATACCAAAATTAAAATTCATAAAAGATTTGTTGACAGCTCAAACATTTGTATGGAAATTCATAGCAGAATAACAGAATAGAAGAATAAAAGATCTCGCCGAATAGGCCTTATTATTTGTATCAGACCAAAAAACATAAATGTTAAAAAAACAGCCAAGTTCTTCTATCCAAAAATCTTTGTGTAACAAGTCAGCCGTGAAAAGTACTGAGATCTAAAAGTACGCCAAGTTCTTATTACTTCATGAAGGTTTAACACCGAATATTTAAAGTAGAATAATATTGAAACAGCTACAATGTAATAGAGAAATTTTATTATTTAATAACTACTGACTAAAATTTGATGGACTTACTGGTCAAGTTTTCAAAACCTTTTGAATTGGGCATAAGAAAAAACTTGCCAAGTAAGCCCATCAAATTTTAGTCAGTAGTCATTAAATAATAAAATTTCTCTATTACATTGTAGCTGTTTCAATATTATTCTACTTTAAATATTCGGTGTTAAACCTTCATGAAGTAATAAGAACTTGGCGTACTTTTAGATCTCAGTACTTTTCACGGTTGACTTGTTACACAAAGATTTTTGTATAGAAGAACTTGGCTGTTTTTTTAACATTTATGTTTTTTGGTCTGATCTCACTCCTTTTTGCAAAGATTTTAATATTTTGCCATATCAAAATCTCGAAAGATACGGAAGGATAGAAGGGTGGACCCTACCTACTAAAATCAACTTAGTTTATAGCTTCCTATTTCTTTTGGTATATTTTCTTTTTGTTAATGGTTGTTTTGATTTGCGCTTCAATTATTTCTTCTTATCCTGGCAAGATACCTAACACTAACAAACCTACCTTAATTACAGCAATCGGAAGTGTTCCATATAAATTAAACATTTTCTCAGTAAGTGGGCGGATACCACGCCCTTGCATGGTAAACCTCGATTTTTATTTTTGGTCCTTTATATGCGATTTGAGCCCTACCGTTCTACCAAATTTCATTGGTCTACTCCAATCGGAAGTGCGCCATATATAATTTACATCAGCTTTGAGGAACTGGGCGGATACCACGCCCCTGAATGGAAAACCGCTACTTTTATATTTTTTTCTTTGTATGCAACTTAAGCCCTACCACTTTACCAAATTTCATCGTTTTACAGCAGTCGGAAGTGCTCCATTCAACCAACACCAATTCGGAGAAAGTGGGCGGATACCACGCCCCTGAATGGAATACCTCGACTTTTATTTTTGGTCCTTTATATGCGATTTGAGCCCTACCTTTCCACCAAATTTCATTGTTCTACTCCAATCGGAAAAGCGCCATATATAATTTACATCAGTTCTGAGGAAGTGGGCGGATACCACGCCCCTGAACGGAAAACCGCTAATTTTATATTTTTTTCTTTGTATGCAACTTAAGCCCTACCACTTTACCAAATTTCATCGTTTTACAGCAGTCGAAAGTGTTCCGTTCAACCAACACCAATTCGGAGAAAGTGGGCGGATACCACGCCCCCTGATAGGAAAACCTTGGTGTTTATGTTTGGTTCTTTATATGCAATATAAGCCCTACCGGTTCACCAAATTTCATCGTTTTACAGCAGTCGGAAGTGCCCCATTCAACGAACACCAATTCGGAGAAAGTGGGCGGATACCACGCCCCTGAACGGAAAACCTCGATTTTTATTTTTGTTCTTTATATGCGATTTGAGCCCTACCTTTTCATCAAATTTCATTATTCTACTGCAATCGGAAGTGTGCCATATATAATTTACATCAGTTCTGAGGAAGTGGGCGGATACCACGCCCCTGAATGGAAAACCTCAAATTTTATATTTTTTTCTTTATATGCAATTTAAGCCCTACCACTTTACCAAATTTCATCGTTTTACAGCAGTCGGATGTGCTCCATTCAACCAACACCAATTTGGAGAACGTGGGCGGATACCACGCCCCCCGAAAGGAAAACCTTGGTGTTTATTTTTGGTTCTTTATATGCAATATAAGCCCTACCGGTTCACCAAATTTTATCGTTTTTCAGCAGTCGGAAGTGCTCCATTCAACCAACACCAATTCGGAGAAAGTGGGCGGATCCCACGCCCCCTGAATGGAAAATTTCAAATTTTCGATTTTTTCTTCTGGTTGCATGACAAGACCTACCGTTGTGCAAAATTACAAGGTTCTACGATGTCGGGAAGTGCTCCATAATTTTGATGATCTGTCAGTCAGTCAGTCAGTCAGTCAGTTACGGTTTTTGTGATTTTTGAGGCCTTATATCTCAGGAACTGCTTATGCTAGAAAATTGAAATTTGGTGAGGCGCCTGTGCCTGACTAGCTTAGCAAATATTCGGAATTTTAAGTTTCTGACTTTAGTGGTACTGAAGATAGGGAGGGGTCAAAAATCGCCTGAGTTTGTTCCTGTAAAAAAGGGTGTAGTGCCAGAACTTGGCTGGGCACTACCGTGCCCTTTGATCTACCTAGAAGCTCCAATATGTCTAGCAAAGTAAAGTTACTTACATATCTGTGTATGTGTATGTATGTATATCATAAAATGGAAAATTGGTGATGTTGACCTTGAATTTGAAATAATTCAGAGTTATTATGTAAGATTTTGTACCTATATTACAGATGTATTTTTTCGACCTACCTATAGATACGTAGTCCTGTGCATTATTTATTTGTAATTGCAGGTTTCGATAAAATGAAAAAGAAAGACTTGCATGAATTAGAAAGGTTTTTTTATTTTAAATTCTGAATACGAATTTGCTCTCTTAAAAATAATTTTGGTGGTGATCGAGTTTTTTGCTAAATTTACATTTATATTTATTCTTAGTAGTCACCAATTTAATAAAAAAAAAAAAGTAAAAAAGGGATTAAGAAAAGGCTAAACAACCAAAAAATGAAAAATTAATTAATTATGTAATTATGTGGATATTTAGCTATTTACATATGTACAACATGTTCATGCATAATTTTTTTGTTCACTTTTAACTACAAAGCTATTTTTAGTTGTGGCTTATAGGTACTATAAGGCAAGTTATGCATTCGTTATTCATTACACACCCGAAACGTTACAACTCAAAAAAATAAACAAAATCTATAATATTGACCTTGCGCCCACTCTAGGACAAACATCATTTTTATGAATAAGAAAAGCTCACGAAGAAAGGATAATTTAATATTTTATTTTCTGAGAATATTGTATTCTGCTTTAAAAAAGTCAGTTTATTAAAAAGGGGTTGGGAAATGTCCTAAAAACTCTAATATCTCTTCTCAAAATTGCAAAAGCTAATACCTGCCTTGAAATGAAAAAGTTGAAAATTTTAGCTCAAAAATGAAAAATTTCAAGATTTTTCAATTAGAATGAATAATTATCTCACAATCCAATATTTGTCCAAATTATTAAAAAACTAATACCTTTTCGAAATAAAATGCACGACTGGAACATGAATTTAAAATGAAATTGCCGTCTGATTTCTAGAAAAGTATGAATTTATGCAAGCAAACTTTAAAAAATCGTTTTATATTAAATAAATAAATTTTTTATATACAAAATTTCTTTAAAATTTTTCAAGAAAAAAATGTGGGATGCGAATTTTAAGTATTTAATAATATTGATTTTTGGAAATAATTTCAAAAAATAATCGTTCATAGGTTTTGAAGATATAGATTTTTCAAAAAAAATTTTTTTTCAAAAAAACCCAACAAATAATTTTTTGAATATTTTTATATACAATATTATTTTAAACTTAGGGGAACTCCTGCTGAAAAATTTTGGTTAAAATCGTTAGAGCCGTTAATGAGAAAGTCGAAAATCAAAAAAACGGTTCTATGACAGGTACCGTTAATAACATTTTGCCCCAAATTTTTTTTTTACCAAAACGTAGTCCATGTCCATAATATCACACCTAATTTTTTTTTATCAAAATCGTTAGAGCCGTTTTCGAGATAAATATAAATTTTGCATTACGGGTGTATGAGGGGTACCGTTAGTTTTAGAGCTAAAAAAACATTTCAATTTCCCCTCTAGGGAATCACCGAAGACCCATAACTACCGAGTTTGAAGAAAATAGGTCCAGTGGCTTAGGCTCTAGATCGAGGTACAGACATACAGACAGACAGACAGACAGACAGACAGACAGACAGACGGAATTGCCGGACTCACTTTATTCGTCTTCGCTATCATCGTAATGTCAACTTTGATCAAAATCCCGAGTTCGATTTTTTTTTTCCAATATTGCAAGTAAAAAGAATATTCACCTCGTCGTTCGTCGGTCGCAATACAAAATAAGATACAAAACCGATTTCCTATCATAACAAACATACCGAGCTTCATAATAATACATTCAATACTTTTCGCATACCAACCAATGTACATACATCCAACGGTCACTAAAATGTTCATCAAGCCAGTTCCTTACAGTGCGGCTGTAGTGTGCTGGAGCTCCATCTTGCTGGTAGATTAAATTGTCTGCTATGGCCAAGGGAACGTTGTCATTCAAATCGGGCAGAAGGTCTCGTAGTAACTGCAGATAGGATTCTCCATTTATGACTGAATTCAGGAACCGTGGTCCAATAACTGTTCGTCCAACAATACCAAGCCAAACATTACAGCTAAAGCGGTGTTGAGATTTGATTTGTTTCTTGTTATGCGGATTGCTGTTACTCCAGTGATGTAAATTGTGGAAATTTGTTACTCCATCTGTGGTAAACTGAGCTTCATCCGTCCAGAATATCCTTCCAAAGTAATTATGTTCAGTTTCATCTCTTAGCAATAATGTTCGAAAAAAGGCAGCTCTCAGTAACTTGTCGTTTGCGGTTAGCTCCTGAACTGGTGTAGTGTGGTACGGGTGTAAATGCTCGGTATGAAGCACTGCCCATACTCTAGTTTGGGGCAACTGAAGCATAGTAGCTATTCTCCTTGTGCTAAGGGAGGGATTACGCCGGACCATATCCAAAATTCTTTCCTCTATGTGTACTGATGCAGAAGATGAACTTTTTCTCCCTCGGTGCTCCAGTACTCTGTGTTCTCGAAGACGTTGATGGATTCTTGAAAATATCGTATGACTGGGACACCTCCTATTGGGATACATTTCAGCGTAGAGTCTTTGCGCTTCACGACTTCGACCATGAGCCATACCGTAGCAGTAATGCATATCCGTTAATTCGGCACGAGAGTAATTTGACATTCAAATTAGAAATAATTTGTACAACAAAACAGGTCGCGTCGCCAAGCCGACCCCACCATAATAAAAAAAGTGGCAGGTCAATTTTAAACCAATGCTCTAACGCAGGTGTTCTCAACGAAAAAATGTGTGAAATATGGTTAATCCAGTACTTTGTCACATTATTGTATGCTTATAAGACGATAATTAAAAAAATAGTAAAAATAAAGTCAATCCTTTCAATCGTAAATTCACCTAAGAATCCAAAAACCTAAAAACTAAAATAAAAGGCTTTTCTTAGAACAAAAGTAGTTTTTGTTATTTTTGATTTTCTCAAAAAACTACAAAACATTTTGACATCCGGTTTTTTGTGTTTGATCAAAAATTAATAAGAGCATTGAATATTGAATAAAAAAATAATACTTAATTACGTAAAATTTTGAAAAAAAAAATTGTTTAAAAACAAAATTTTCATTTTTTTTTTTTTCAAAATTTTCATTTTGAAAATTAATTTTTCAAAAACTATTCACTCGAACAACTTTATTTAAAAACAAAATTAAAGAATGTATTTCTGGCTTTTCAAAATGCTATAGCATTACTCTGTAGGTATCACCGTTATTTTTAAATATTTTTTTTCTGTTTTAAGTGATTTTTTTCTTAAATTGCCCCTCCCGCCTAAACGGGGGGAAATAGACCCCCCCATCCCATACAATTTTTTTCTTGTCTAAGTCCAATCTACACGCCCTAGCTTTTTGTCACACCTTATGCAAATAGATAATGCCCTTACTCGTATATTTATAAAAATTATCTTATCTTATCTAATAAATTGGAAGACATTGAGGCTCGTAGAAGCCTAGTGACTTCCAACTCTCAACAATTTTTTTGTGCGTGTAAGCAAGAATGGAGGGCACCAAAAAATTGTCAGCACTTTTCATTACAAGAGATACTCTTAGTCCACGGCACTAACTCTTACGTAATGAAATAAAGTATACTCCATATGAGCTTTCATATGGCATAGGTTTTATCACGTTTGCCGTTTTATTTGTTGTCACTCTTCAATCTTCATTCTTCTATCTTACTTATTTATCAGGTAGATCAATTCAATGCAAGAATTTGAAATTTTAGTTTGTTTCGTTTTGTTTTTGTTTGCAAAATGCTTACGAAAACTCATCCAGGAACAAAAAAAAATAAAAATAAATGTCTTTTTTCCACAAATTCTTTGCCAAAGAGTGCAGACTTCTCGAAATAATCTACATATCAACAGTGCACTAATTTTCGACAATATTTTTACTAAAATGATAACATTAAATATAGACGTACTTGGTGATGGTAGGAGTTAAACCTTCCTAGATAGTTCCCTTGATCTGGACCTTTTTCGTCTTTGGCAGCATCTGAAAATAAAAATAGAAAAAAATAATATATTATTATTTTCCCCATCACTCGTGCTGTGTTTAAAATTATAAGGGTTATAAACTCTTGAGTGCGAGTGAATTATAAAAATATATTACTCTCCGCCTAGCGTTCTGCACACAAAACTTCTCATCACAGACAAAAAAATGATATATTTCCAGACAATTGGATACATTCGTCCAATTTATCGAAAATGTGAAAATTGTTCAATAAACTATTAACTTACAGTTTAATGAATTGAACATTTTGCTCAAAAATTCACCAGTTTTTTGAAATGCAAAATACAAATATTTTTTTTAAATACATAATCTATTCAAAGTTCAATTAGTGCGGCTTAGGAAAGAACATTTATATTTAACGGTCTATCTAAAGTTAGGCATTGAGCATTATACAATTTTTAGTGGGTGTTCCAAAGGTCAAAGTTAGTTGAGTGTAGCGTTGTTAATGATCAAAAAAAAGTTTTAATTTCAGAATGAATTTATTTACAAAGTTTTTATAGCTTCTCGTATTTATACTGTTTATAATTATTTTGTATCAATGATCTGAGTCAACGTTTAAATTAAATTAATAAAAAAGCAGAACAGTGTCTACTATTGTTTCTACTAAGATGTTTTTATAAATAAAGTACATGTGGCTTTAATTTTTTGTTTGCTTTTGAATGATATTACCCCACAATGTTTGATCGAAAAAGAGAAAACAATGAAAGACAGAAAACTATACGATTGTGTAAAAGAAAAACAAAAGTTTCCGTAATGGATGTGTCTCCTAGAAGTTTTATTGCTTTGTTCTGGATTCCATCCAAAAGGTTCAAATTAGTAATGGTATAAGCCCAGATATGAGAGTTATATTCAAGTTTTTAGCGGATGTATGCCTTATAGATGGTAGCCAGATCATAAGGGAAAATAAATTTTAAAAAAACCTTAGAATTTCACTGCGTTTTTGACTACGTCAAATAAATGACCATCCCATAAAAGATGGTCAATAGGGTGTGTCAAAGTGCTCAATTATGGTATTTTCAAATGTAATAGCTTTTAAAAATTGCATTGCTTATCAAAATTAAATCCTGCGTTTACAATTTTCATTTTAATTAATATCTTTGGCTCGCTCAAAAATAGGATGAAATCCAAGAAATTTTGATTTTTCGAGATTTTTGAAATATGGTGTTGTTTTAAATTGCACCGTGTGGATACAAAAAAATTATATAAAATATTTTTAGGCTTCCAAGTCAAAGATAAT
This sequence comes from Chrysotoxum bicinctum, assembly GCA_911387755.1. Lineage (NCBI taxonomy): Eukaryota > Metazoa > Arthropoda > Insecta > Diptera > Syrphidae > Chrysotoxum > Chrysotoxum bicinctum. The sequence goes on from OU426988.1 coordinate 99,330,636, forward strand.
TGCAAGGAAACACTTTTAAGCTTATATTTGCTTAAATTGAACACTTGATAAAGAAGTTATGAAATAATAAAAGAAGGAAGAAAAATCATTTTTTTATGTAAAATCGTTTTGTTTTTTTTTACAAAAAAAAAATCTTAAAAATCAACGGAACCACCTACAATATCGTGGTATATCTTTTTGTAAAGACGAAAATTCTTTCTGTATTTTGTTTTTTTTTTCAACTTCAACCGATTTGAGCGAGCCAAGACGAACAAAATCTTATTTTTTTTTTACGTGTTCTTAAACCTCAGACCCTTATACAACTTTTGATCACTATTACATTTAAAAATAAGAGTACTTTTTTGCGGCCATACAAAAGTGACACACCCTAATGGTCAATAACACACACCGCATAATTGAAAAATGGTGGAAAGTGCTTAACGTCAAACAAAACGCGCAACACGCAGCAATTTTCAAGTTATACCCCTTAAATAACCAACCTAAATTTTTTGAGAAGTAACTTTGCTAACGCATTAAGTTAATGTGCTTTAATTAAATATATAGTTCTTGTCAAGACGCTTTGTTTTCATTTAAAATTTTATTAAACTAATTCGGTGTATAAACCTCTTGGAAAAGAAAATGTCAGCCTATAAAGCTTCACCGCGAGATCTGAGATCAGCAGCCGCACAACAACAAACACCAACTGTATTGCAACCTGTCGTTGGTGAAAAGATGCTCAAATATCTCGAAAGTCGTCTTAACAAACGAATAAGTGATTCCACATCTGAAGTGAAATTACTCATTATGGATGTAAGCAAGGAATTATCTGATAAACTATCGAAAATTTTGCTCGATTTCAATAGCCGTATACAAGAAGACAACAATAGCCTATCCGCACTGACAACTAGAGTCGACACTCTTGAAAATCAGTTAGAATTTAAACTCAACGAAAATAATTGGAAAAAAAACACAACAAAACACCAAAATATTTGAACTGCAAGGAGTTCTTGATCGAATACACCGCGAGCAAAAAACCGCTAATGCCTTGTTGTATGGAGTACCTCAAATCGATGATGAAAATTTGGCCAACATTTTCCATACACTGTGTAGTTCTTCTGTTAATTGCCCCGTAACAACACCAAAACAGGGGTGACATTCTGTACGTGCGAACGGTTTGCTTCGTATTTGCTTTCGTTTTTGAAAAACGAACGATCTCTTTCGTTTCTTTTTTTTACAGAATCTGGCCCCAGATTTTCCGAATGAGACCTAAAAATAATTCAGCAGACACTGCCATATTAATTAAATTCAACTCCGTAGATGACAAAAAAAACTTTATTTAAATCAATAATTTCAATGTACAAAAAATCAAAACAATCAATTTGTCTCCGCCCGCCACCTGGGAATGGATTCTGACAGCCGAGTTTACTTAAATGAGAGCCTTTCGTCATGTAACCGCATAATTCTCCGAAAAGCTTTTCAACTGAAAAGACAAACCCCAAATAAGCTTTCTTCTGTTTTTACCCGAAATGGATGCGTACCAGTGTTGGGACTTCTACCACTTAAGTGGTATTTCTACCACTTTTTACTGTTCATGAAAACCTACCACCTAAAAATCTAATTCTACCACTTTTTGCACTTTTAACTTTACCATATACCATACGACCACAACCACGCCCAAAATTTCATTAGGACAATATGCCTTGGAAAACATTGAAAAAGTCTTAAGAATCAAAAAATACAGTATACTAATTGATGAAAGCACTAATATTTCATCAAAAATTTGTTTTGTTGTCCTTGTGAGGTGTTTTGATTCAGTTGAAGGAGCAGTAAAAGATAAGTTTTTTTGGGTTATTTGAGCTAGAGGACTCAATCAATCTACAATAAAATTGTAGAAACTTTGAATCTTTTGAATATTCCAATTCAAAACATGATTGGATTTGCTTCAAACAATGCTGCTGTTATGATGGGTTCTTTAAGTGGTGCCTCACGTTTGAAAAATATTAATTCTAATATTTTAACGATTGGAGATACATGTCATAATTTAAGTTTTTTCTCCGCTTATGCTGCTAAATGTATACCTGGGCAAATTAAAAAATCATTAAGGGATATATATTTGTATTTTTGCCACAGCTCGAAAAAAAAACAAAAAGATTTCATTACTTTCCAAAAAGCACTTGGGGTTAATGACCATCAAATTTTAAAATTTTGCCAAGCTCGTTGGCTGGAAATGGTCTTAAATAAAATCATAAAGCAGTGGAATCCCTTGTTCGATTTTTACTTATAGTACTATAGGGCAAGTTCTGTATTTTTCAATACTGCATTCATTTGAAGAACCTACTTCAAAGGCTTCACAAATTTTTGATTTTTTAAAAAATAAAGACAATTTAATTTTTTTTTTTAATTTTTTGTCAGTAAATCTGAAAACTATAAATGAGTTAAACACAATATTTCAATCTGAGAACACAAAAATACACTTTTTGATCGAAAGTATGAATACGTTAAAACTAAATAAATATAATGAAAAATTTTGTAAAGTCAGAAAATATTATTATAAACACAAATGTAAGAAGCCCTGAAAACTATTTACCATATTCTCAAATATATTTTGGCTTTCACTTCAAAAGGTACTCATTAGAAAGTGACATTTATTAACAAAAACTAATGGAATTAAGAAAAGTGATGTGCAGCTATTATGTCGAATTATGTTTTCAAATTGGAGAAAGACTTAACTTTTCAAACGATAAATTAAAGTTAGTTTTAGGTCTTACGAGATATTTTCAACCAAACATAACGAACCTAGAATGGATTAATAATGAGTGGAGAAAACTAATAGAAGAAAATCACTTACTCCAAATTTTTAAAACTGATGGTATGGATAAGTTATTGCTTAAAAACATTTCTTCATATATGTACATATGTTGGAGCTCTGTTGCTTTTACCACATAGCACTGCTGCTGCGGAACGTAAATTTTCATGTTTGAAAAATAATAAAAATGAAAAGAGAAATAAATTGGAAACAAAAACTGTTCACAACATTTTAGCTGCAAGGAAAATTCTATTCAATGATCAAAATTTTGATCCTCTAGATTCTAGAAGAACTAGTAAAATATGCTTCAAGATTTAGATTTTCGGACGGTTTATACTCGTATGTTATAGATTTAAGTTTTTGGTTTGGAACGAGTCTAAAATAAATTTGTATGGTGTTGTGTATGTATATGACTTGCTTCCAGATATAATGCGATCTTTGAAACATAAAGAACTGAAATGTTATTTATTTTATTATTGTATTTGATTTATTTTTAATAAAGTTATTGAATATACGATTTGTTACATAAAAATGGCTTTTAATTTCTACCACTTTTTTGACAACGTTTCTACCACTCTTTTGCTTCTGCGAAGTCCCAACACTGCCGTACATATACAGGGTGATTTGCATAAGGTGTGACAAAAAGCTAGGGCGTGTAGGTTGGACTTAGACAAGAAAAAAATCGTAACTCTATTTCCCCCAGTTTAGGCTGGAGGGGCAATTTAAGAAAAAAATCACTTAAAACAGAAAAAAAATTATTAAAAAATAACGGTGATACCTACAGAGTAATGCTATAGCATTTTGAAAAGCCAGAAATACATTCTTTAATTTTGTTTTTAAATAAAGGTGTTTGAGTGAATAGTTTTTAAAAAAATTAATTTTCAAAATCAAAATTTTGAAAAAAAAAAAAAAATGAAAATTTTGTTTTTAAACAATTTTTTTTCAAAATTTTACGTAATTAAGTATTATTTTTTTATTCAGTATTCAATGCTCTTATTAATTTTTGATCAAACACAAAAAACCGGATGTCAAAATGTTTTGTAGTTTTTGAGAAAATCAAAAATAACAAAAACACCTTTTGTTCTAAGAAAAGCCTTTTATTTTCGTTTTTACGTTTTTGGATTCTTAGGTAAATTTACGATTGAAAGAATTAACTTTCTTTTTACTATTTTTTTAATTATCGTCTTATAAGCATACAATAATGTGACAAAGTACTGGATTAACTATATTTCACACATTTTTTCATTGAGAACACCTGCGTGAGAGCATTGGATTAATATTGACCTGCGAATGTTTTTTAAATAATGCAACGTTACACGCCCTAACTAGTGACAAAAATGCAATTGCGAAATAAGAACAAAAATGTTCCTGAATCTTGAAATTAATTAAAATAAGAAATACATGCATATTTAGATAAAATACATAATTACTATTTATTTAAATTTTTAACTATTTTTTAACTAAAGCTTATTACAAAAAATTTTCGATATGATCCCCATTTTGTAGAAGGCAAAGATTATAGCATCTTCTTATTGCTGCACATAAATTTATACTTGATAAATTTTCCTGTAATTTGATTTCAGCCACTTCAATCCGTTGTTTCAGTTGTTCCAAAGATTCTATTTCCACTTCGTACACATAGTTCTTCATGAATCCCCAAGCATAAAAATCTAACGGAATTGTACAAATTATTTCTAATTTGAATGTCAAGTCGTCAACATATCACGATGTCAAATTACTCTCGTGCTGAATTAACGGATATGCATTACTGCTACGGTATGGCTCATGAAGAAAGTGTTTGTAGCAATGGTCACCGTACTTATGCAGGATTAAATTAAATCTTATTACAGAAAAAAGTCTTAGCGCGAACGTTGTTTTCATTAAGAACAATAACTCAAATTAAACAGTAAAAAAAGGCAAAAGAAAATGGTGTCACGTGATATCAAATTGTATCGATCTTTTTCTGGTATTTAAGTTACTCTCTCTAATTACAATAAAAAGCGTCTCTTCGTACAGGTAGAAAGTGGGAAAAGGACAGAGTAAGGCTTTTCGCCTGATCACACTTTGCAGCGTCAGCACCTAGAAATATGCTACTTTTAAACAATTTGAGACCTCATCTTCAAACTTGGTACGTTGTAAATACATTTTACATGCAATATCCAGAATAAGAAAAAAATAATATGGAAATAGTTTAACCTACTCAAAATTTGAAATGAATTGCGTACTTCCGGTTTTCTATACAAAAAATGTTTTTCTTTGCGCGAGAGGCCCACACTAAAAACTATGTATTTTCTTAACGAATGGAGGTCCCACTCTGAAACTTAGCATGTAGTTTCTAAATCGTATAAGCTTCATTATGATACTAAAACAAAAAAAAATCAAGTGTCGAAGTTTCTTACAATCTGGTTTAAACTGTTCACTTCCGGTTTTGAATGCAAAAAAAAATAATCTATTTCCGGTTTTGATTTCATAAATGAAAAGAACATCTAATTTGCCATATATTCCACAGTTAAAATAATTCGTCTATCCCTTAATCTAATTTATAATTTTTTCTTTAAGAACCCTAACATACAGCTTTCCAAAAATTTGCAAGTCCATAGCTGCAGCTACAAGCGTCAAAATTCAAAATCCTTCTAGGTGTATGTTTAGAATCGAATGAAGTGTACGTATACCAAATATCAATAAATTTCATGACCGACCATTTTTTTCGTTGTCCGCTTCACGTGAAATGCCCCATTTATTAGGTAGTTTAATGGCAGTGCTTCACTTGGTGGAATGTCGGACCGTTAGTGAAAATGAATGGAATAATGAAGAAAGAAGATTATCTTCGTATTCTAGAGGTAAATTTACCAAACTTCGTGGACGAAAGCGCATACCCAGAAGATAAAGTTTTATTTCAACAGGATGGAGATCCTAAGCATACCGCTAAGATCGTAAAAAATTAGCTCAGTAGGCAAACCTTTCAATCGACGCAGTGGCCTGCGCAAAGTCCAGACCTAAATTTATGGGCTCTTTTAAAAAAAAAGACTGGTACGGTACGATAATGCACCAAAAACTTGAGACGAGCTTTGGTCCCGGATTTTGACAGAGTGGGCTAGCATTCTGCACCGACTAATAGAAAAATTAGTAGAAAGCGAGCCCAAACGACTCAATGACGTCATTAAAGCCAAGGGCCTTTGGACAACACACTAAAAATGTAGTATTAAACGCTTTTATTTTGACCGTGCAAAAGTGGATACATTGAGTTTTTTTATTAAATGAATTAAAAAATAATTTTTCTCTTCAATTTTAAAATATGTTTTTATATTTTTTGTGTCTTAATAAATAAAGAGTTTAAACCGAAAAAAATGTTTGTAAGAGCTTTATTTTTGCGAGTTTTACAGCAACAGCAACTTAAAGTCAGTTTTGAGCATTATGTATCCACATATGCTCGCCACTGTATTTTTGTAGGAACGTTCCTTTTTCACAATCTTTATGAGTATTGCTTAACGATAGTCGAGCAGGTGATTTATTTTATAAAAATTCGTTTCGTTTGGTTTCAATATAAACAATTTTATTGAGAAACGTAAGAATTAATATTGAAAACAAGAAAATACCTAAAATATAAAATAGTCTTTTTCTTCTCCACTTCTATTCAGCTCCAATTTCCCAAAAATAATGAATTCATTTCAGAAAATATTTTAGAAAATAATTATTTATAAAGCTAAGAAATTTTTAATGAAAATTAGATAAGACTGAAGGCAGCAATCGCAAACGACCAAGCAGTTATTTCTTAAATTGCGATATAAACATACATATGTACCGAATATATATACCGAAATATTTCAAGTGGTTCCAATGGGAAATCGAAAATGTTTTGTGGCATAGATGGTTTTAGAAGCCTTTAAACAAATTATCAGCCTTTAACGTATCTTATGAAAATTAGCTTTCAAAAAGGCATATTGCCGGTTTACTACTTAAAATTTTATCTGAGGAGCAATAATTATTTTCTAGATTAGATAGATATTGCTTTAATATTTAAAGCATGTAAGGGCCTTAAAGGAAGACCATTGAATGGCTTTAACCGATTTTCCAGTCTAAGCAGCACTAAATCAAATGAAATATATTTCCATTTTATAAGCGTAAATGCAATTTTTGAACATCAGAGACGAGTGAACTTTGAACATCCTTTCGATGTTGGAAACAATACAAATATTGAATGGCTTACAATAGACAATACTCGTCAATCATTTAAAAAAAATCTACAAATTTGGGATGCTAATGACGGAATCTGTTTAATATAATTTGAATATCTACTCGTACATACAAAAATTAAGATTTAAACTGAATGTTAAATAGATAAACTATATGAAATGTTGTGATATTAAAATAAAACAACAAAATTAAAGTTGCTAGTCCAATTGACGGGGCGGCATGAAAATAGCTTGTAGGTTCAAGAATACTTTTCAGTTATGGGTTTTCTTCAGAATAAACATTTTCAGAACAGGAAGCAACTATTGTGTGAAACATTATCCATGATTTCACACCGAACCACGACCCACCTCAATCCCATTCCAGTTTCAAGGCCAATGTCAGCACCAAAGCATTCAAAATAGTAAACAAACATTCGATTGCTTAGTGCACGACACAAATCAAAAATAATAATTACCTGATTGACGATTCAGTTACTGAAGCGTCATCGGAATTTTGTAACAGAAAGATTGCGGCCAAATAATGAATGAATGAACTTTACGAATGCACTTAATGCTGACGCAATTTAAAAGTGAAATAAAAAGAAAATATGTGTGTCACATTTTAATGTAGGGTAAATTGTTTTGATGATTCAGGAAATCGATTATGAAAATAAGAAATTAATGTTAAGTGACATAGTTTTAATTTAGTAATGTAAGATATTATTAGGTATAAATAGTTGGTAAGTTTTAATCAAAAGAGAGAATTTGTAAACAAACTTCAGAAGGAGAGGAACAAATACAAAAAAGTAAACATTAAAAAAATAGTATTTTCTTTTGTGTTAAGATATCATTACAGGATAATTGAGATAACTTACAAGTATGAAAAAAAACCTTTTCGGCCTCGTTGCCGAGTTACCTTTCTGGCTGTCATCAGGCCTTAAAATTGATGAAAATTACCCATCCTTATCCCAAACCTATACGAATCCCAAAGTTAGGGAAATAATAATGACAAGGAACATTTCCACGTTATATTACGTTATATAACACAACTTGTAGGTGCTAATAATACAGTGACTTAAAACTTTTAAAGAATAGTGACCTATCTATTTTAGCAAGTTTGCTTAAGCAATATAATGTGCTTCTCGATAAAGAAGTATCCATACATGACTTACACTGTGATCGTCATAATTGCAATAATTCCCGCATGCAACACAAAAAAAGAGAGAACCATGAGTGAAATCTTGGAGTGATCGGAAGTGTTTATTTTAGCGGAAAGAAAAATATTAAATTTTTAGTGATTTGTAGCCAATTTAATAGTAGGAAAATTGTAAAAATTGAATTTAGCAATTTCATATTGTAATAAACGAAAAAAACAGTGAAAATCTGATAAAAACTAAAGAAATTTAAAAATTTAAAATTGAAATAAAATTATTTTAAAATAACTGGTAAAGAAAACTGTAGTTTATAAAAAAAGAAGAAAAGGGAAAATGAGTGAAAATTGTGATAAATGTTCTAAAACACTGAAAAGGAACGAGATAGTAACATTATGCTCTGCTTTTTGTAAAAAGGTATTTTGCTCAAAATGCTCTGGTATAGGTGATTACGAATGTAATTTACTTAAGCTTAAAAATATAATGTTCGTTTGTGATGAGTGCAAAGAGTACATGCATAGCATAATGGAAAAAATGGACACTGTGTTGAAAGTGTTAAATGAAAACCAACAGGTATATAAGAAGCAAGAGAAAGAAATAAAAAAGCTTCTTACGGGAGTTAAAATGTTGTGCGAGAAAGAAACGACAAATAAAGTTGAAAAGAAGAAACCATATGAAGAGATAGCAGTTAAAAATATCCCACCTATTATAATTAAACCAAATTGTAAACAAGACAGTGGAAAAACAAAAAAATGAAATTAAAGAAAAAATTAATCCGGTTGACCTATCCTTACAAGTGAATAATATTTCGAAAAGTTCAAATGGGTCTATTATAATAAAGTGTAGTGATGAAGAATCGGTAAAAAAAATGCAAGATGAAGTAGAAGATAAACTAAAAGGAAAATATAATGTAAACATACCGCAGCTAGTGAAACCAAAAATTCAAGTCGTTAATATAGATAAAGAAATTAAAGAAGAAAATCTTATTGAAGTGATAAAAAGTCAAAACAAAATGGATGGACAGTTGAAAATTATAAAATGTTATAAAAAAACGAATTATAATAATAAATATAATGCTATAATAGAAACTGATAAAGACATTTTTAAAAACATAATGGAGATGGACAAATCTTGTTTGAACATCGGATGGAGTAAATGTCTGGTGTTTGATAAATTAAATGTAAAGAGGTGTTTTAAATGCTGGGGCTTCAACCACAAGGCAATTAAATGCACAAATAAAACATGTTGTCCAAAGTGCGGTGAAGAGCATGAGATAGAGAGTCTAAAAGTGATGTGGTAAAATGCAAAAACTGTGTTTATATAATTGATAAACTTAATTTAAACATTGACCCAAACCATGATGCTAGGGATGCCAACTGCCCAGTTTATTTAAGAAGATTGGCAAATGAAAAAGAAAAAGTTTCATACTAGCAACCAATTCTTTGGAATTGTATTTATTTAAATATTCAGGGATTGTTAAATAATATTAATGAATTAAAGAATATGGTGTATGAACAAAACTACGATATAATTATCCTTTCAGAAACCCATTTAAAAGCATCAATTGATGATAAAGAAGTAAATATTAATAAATATAAAATAATAAGATGTGATTCAACCTCTGCTTATACAGGCGGAGTTGTGATATATGTATTTAAAAAAACAAATCAATGATTATAAAATTCTTAAATGTGTTCAAATAAACTTAGGTTTGTGGATATTAATAATTGAAATATATAATATAAAAGTGGTGGCACTTTATAAGTCGCCGAGCACACCGAAAAGCGAAATATGTGATGAATGAATATATAGGGCGGGTCAATAAGTCCGTGACTTTTTGAATTTCTGACCTCTTTACTGAAACAGCAACACGGACTTATTGACCCGCCCTCGTAATATAAAAAATAAAGTAATCATAGGTGATTTTAATATATGTAGACTGGTTAAAGAATACTTTTTATAAACAAGAACTCGAGTGTATATTTAAAGAAAATTGTGTAAACAGTTAGTAAAACAGGCTACGAGTATCACTCTAAGTTCAAGAACCTTATTAGATTATGTGGTATCAGACATTAAAAACGTTAAGGTCAAAGTACAAAACGATTTGAAAATAAGTGATCATGAATCAATAATCTTTAAAATTTCTGCGGAAAAATGTAAAACAGTGACAATAAAAAAGTAAATGTATTAAAATACAAAATAAATTTGTTCATCCAAAAAATAAGACAAAGTGAGATAAATAAAATTACAATAGCAGTGAATATAACATGCGAAGCAAGTGTTCAGTTTGAAAAAGTAATGCTACGAGTAGTAATCAGCTCTTTCAAGGAATCTGATCAGAAGTGGTTTAACAGCGATCTAAAAATACAAAAATTAAACAAAATCAGAAGTCATATGAAATTTGTGTTGACAAGAAATGTTGCAGATTGGAATGTGTATAAACAAATTCGTAATGAATATAAAAGAAATATTAGAACTGCCGAAACTAATTATGCTAAAAATAAACTTTTTTGTGCAAGTAACCAAAAAGCAATGTGGAAATCACTAAAATCATTAGTATTAGGTGAATCAAAAAAAAGAAACAAATTGTGTTGACTTTAATGGTATAAAAATAACAAATGATAAAGAGATAGCAAATAAATTTAATGAATTCTTTATAAACAGTGTAAAAGAGTTAAATCTAGAAATCCCCAGTGTCCCGTAGAAAAATATGGTGGCCAATAAAGACAATGTTTTTAAATTTAAAACTATAGAATCAATTGAACATCTTTTGAAAGTGGTACAAATGATGCCAAACAAAAACGATTTTAATTTAACGAATAAAGAGATGTTAAGAGACGGTTTTTCAATTATTGGTTCAGCTCTCTTAAACATCATAAACTTTTCATTAGTGACTGGTAAATTTCCAACTACATGGAAAACTTCGGTTATATCGCCAGTTCAAAAAATACAAAATACGATAAAATGTGAACATTTTCGACCGGTAAATATGCTCCCGTTGTATCAGAAAATTCTTGAAAAGGTGGTGCAAATTCAGTTCGAAAAATATATAAAGAACAATGAAATTCTATTAGAAGAACAATCCGGTTTTAGAAGAAAACATGCATGTGAATCAGCATTAAACAACATCATTGCAGACTGGAAAGAAAAAATTCATTCGAAGAAGAAAATTGCAGAGGTATTTATAGACTTTAAAAGAGCATTTGAAACTTTAGATAAAATTATATTATTAAAAAAACTGGGGAGAGTACGATAACTTAGGCGCCAAAAATTGATAACGCATTTTTGTAGAACGGTCAAATACAAGCGTTTTTTACTATGGGAGGGGGGTCTATCTCGCCCCGTTTAGGAGGTAGGGGCGATTTTGGAAAAAAATTACTTAAATTGAAAAAAAAATATTAAAAAACAACGGCAACACTTACAATAAAGTACTACTCGTAAACTTTGAAAGCCAGAAGTCTGTTCTATAATCCTAAATTTAAATTAAATTATTCATGTCAATAGTTTTTGAAAAATTCGCATGCAAACTCAAAATTTTCTAAAAAAAATGAAAAAAAAAAGTTTAGACCAATTTTTTTTCAAAATTGTGAAATGACGTGCTTAATTGGCTTCTTGTGGTCAATGCTGCTATTAATTCCGAATCGAACACAAAAAACCGAATGGTTTTATGCCTTCTAGTTTTTGAGAAAATCGAAAATTACTAAAACTACTTTTTATGAAATTTTTGATTTTTGGTATTTACCTACTGTGATTTCATTTTGGAGATTAATGTTAATGTGGTTCATTTGTAAGTAAAGTACAGCAAATCATTTAGCGTTACCAAGAATGCACCACGAGGAGGTAGAATTGCATGGTATTCCGCGTCTCAGTCAGTCAGTTTGTGAGTAAGTCAGGTGTTAATTAAATATAGTCAAGTCAATTTTTCAATGTTCAATGTATTATAACCGTGTTTACAGGCATTTTGATCACAAAAGAGATAATTATAGCAAGCACCTCCTGAATCTCTAGCCAATGTTGAGGCCCATGGAAAAATGTGCCGATAGATTGGTTTATATTGTATTCTTACAATTTTGTTCACCTTTTTTTAGAGTTTTTTTCGGAGCACCGCCACATCCAACCGAACTTGAAATTTTTATATTTTTCTACCTTTATCGGTAAGTTGCAACACAGTAAGGAAAGTTGACGTTTTAGTTGGAATTAGACCAATTTCTTCTAAGAACGCGATGCTTTTGAAATGCTTTTTAAGTATTGAAAAATTATTTAATTAAGGATGAAGTAGTGGATGCTTAATCGCCATTCTTTATTCAAAGAAAAAAATACTTCACTCTTACAAAAGTTGAATAACGAATGACCTTGGTAAACAATAACCTGTACCATATTAGCATTAAAAAATTAGACACAAACAATAAACATACATATTAATTAAGGAATATAAATTTGCTGCATTCGTACAGTAGTACCTAGGTAATGTGAATTTTTCATAATGTATTAAATTTTCATGTCTGAACATTTTAAATGTGCAACTTTGGGCTACGTGCATACATATATTTAGTTGACATTGGATGTGGGCCATAGGTAAATTCCAAGTTTCTTTAAATCCAGATTCTGTAAATGCAAAAGAAACCTTGCATACACCCAACCTCGTACTTTTTTTATAAAATTGACCCTCCCGTCCAAACGGGGGGAGATAGACCCACCCTCCCGTGGTAAAAAATGCTTGTATTGAACTGTTCTACAAAAAACCGTTATAATTTCTTGTCGCCTAAGTTATCGTACTCTTGCCAAAAAACTGTAAGGTTATGGTGTAAGAGGAACTGAGTTCAATTGGTTTAAAACGTATCTTATTGGAAGAGAACAAATAGTAAACATAAATGGTTTTTATTCTGATCCAATAAATTCAGATTTAGGAGTGCCACAAGGCTCAATTCTGGGAACACTATTGTTTATTCTGTATATAAATGATATAAAAAAATGTTTTAAAATATTGTAAATTGAAGATGTTTGCGGATGATGGTCTTTTTTATGTAGAAGATAATGACTATAATGGCTGTGTCAGAAATTAATGTTAGATTTAAATAGTTTAAAAAATTGCTTAAATATGAATAAGCTAAGACTAAACACAGACAAAACTAAAATAATGTTATTACCTGAAAACAAAATTATTGCGAAAATAGATGAATTTGAATGTGTTCAAGAAACCAAATATCTGGGTGTTATTGTAGATAGCAATTTAAATTTTAAGAAACATTTTGAAATGGTTACAAAAAATATTACTAAAAAATCGTTCTTTCCGCAGAATTAGAAAAAAACTTGGTATAAATATGGCAATTAAAGTATATAATTCCCGACAATATTACTATTGGGAACAAATATAATGATAAATATATTACAATCTCTACAAAACAAAGGAATGAGAACAATATTATATTGCAGTAGATATACATCTAAAATACATACGTTAAATGCTTTAAAACGACTATCAGTAAACCAAAAAATCATTTTTAATGTACATACTTACATTTATTTTTAAAATTAAGAACAATTTGTTGCCAAATTACTTAAAAAGAAGACTTGTCACAAGAAATGAAAAACATAGATATAATTTAAGAAATAACAATACATTTCATTTGCAATTGTTTAGAAATAATAAAACACAAAATATGCTTTTTTAGAAAGGCTTACAAATCTATAATAAGCTTGCTAATAGTACAAAAACTGAAAATAATTTAAGAAATTTCTACATTTTATAAAAACCAATTATTTATGTAAAATAATGTATTTTTGTTTTAAATGGCGAATTATTGCTAAATAAAATTTTCAAATCAAATCAAATACAAAATTACTCAAAACTCTAAATAGTCTTATACAGGGTGTCCCGTAATTCGTGTGCCATACGAAAGGTTAGTGTTTCTTCTAAAAAAAGTCCAAAATGAGGTCCCTACTACTAGCACTAACAGAGAAATTGACCTTAACATGGGTCAGGGTACACCAAAGTTAGCCTTTTTTTAAATCGTCAAAAAGTGATGTCAAAGTTGAAAATCAGACTTTACTGTAGAACAATTTTTACTTAGAATATGACCAAAAATCACATCCCTGAGTATGGCACACGAATTACGGGACACCCTGTATAAAATTTTAATATTTTTGTTAGTGCAGAAACCAAAATAAACTTTTTCAAAGGTCTTATGCTGAACTCGAATCGAAATTTGAATACTCTATCATGTCACATTTTTGAGATATTCATGTTTGAAAAATTGTTTTTTCGTTGTTGCCGAGGTTATGTTACAACTAGAGGTAATTTTGTTCCACATAACTTGTTACGGTTTCTGATAGAACTAATTCCCTTCTTTCATATTCTGTTAAAATCTTTTCGATATCTCTTTTCTCCTCCGAGAAATCTTAAATTGAAGCCAATTTGTTTGATATTATATCTACATTATACATATTGTTAAGTTACTATTCAACAAAATTCCAATTTTGTTTTGCTTCAAACAATTTCATTCATTCTTAAAATATAGTATGTACATACATACATACAAAACTCAAAAATCAAAAATGTATTAAATCTCAATTAGTATAATTAAATCTACACGGCTTTTTTGAAAAACTAGCTTCTAAAACAGTAATCTGCCAACATTTTAGAGATCCAATTGCCTTGGTATCATTTTTCCATTTTTCTATTGAAGAAATATCTTGTCTTAACATTAGCTGTGTTTTATTTTCCCCCAGATCTGATCCAGATTGGATCTTCATTCAAAATTACATGTATAACAAAAACAACACAAGACCCAGTTTTGTTTGTATTTGTTGTTTTACATGTTATTTTAAAAACAAAATCCAATCCGGATCAGATCAGGGGGAAAATAAAACACAGCTATTATTTACATTTTTTTTTTTAATGTATGTAGGTTAGGATTAATCGGAAAACACCTTACGAGCACGAAAAATCATGTTTATTGACTCTCTGAATTTTATAGGATGAATGCTTACAACTAACTGAGGCTCTCTCGGAGTAGAAAACAGATATCGGAAAGATTAAAACAAAATTTAAAGAAGGTAATTAGTTCGTTTAGAAACTCCACTCCCTGGAGTAAAGGCATAGCCTCGAAACAAGCGAATGTTTATGTAATGAGAACGTGATGTCTTAGCATATAACTTTGGATTCTAGTTCAGAACACCAAAAACCTTCGGAAAAGTATGTCTTGGTGCCGAGTAAAATTATAGCAGTGTATGCTCTTAAAAATTATAATTGTTCATATATTTAAAATACTGCCACTATTTCTAATTTCTACTGTAGAAAGGTACTCCTAACAATTAGGTAAACCGTTTATCGGTACATAACCTCTTCTCTTGTTAAAATGTCAATCACCAGACTTTCAATATTTTAGGCGACCAAAATAATAGCAGCGATTTTTAGGTTCTATATAAAATTTGTTTTTTTTTTATTTAGATTTAATAAAAGGTAAGTCTCATACTTACTTAGGTTCAGCTAAATTTAAGTTTAAACATTCACTGTGAAACTGGGGGTTAGACATTCTAGAAAACATTTTTCTTTTTGAAACTGTTTAACAGATTTGTATAGCTGCCTGCCTGGCGACTTTACACACTCGCCACTTTAAGTACTGTTATGGCCAATTTCATAAACAAGCACTGAAAGAACTTTTATCAAAAATTCTATTAAATTTTATCACTCTTAAGTTTCACCAATATATAAAAGGGACATTTTTGTTAAAATTTAAAATTCTCTTCACATCCCTAGAAAAATAAATTGGTTTTTTCTTTCTATTTACTAAAAGAAATGTAAGAGAAAAAATAAGAAATCCTTGTGTTGAAACAAATGCCAAGAAATGCACAAAAAAAAAGAAAGATCCTTTGGCGTAAAATCATAAAGTAATAACCACTTGATTTAATGCACAGACGAGATTGTTTCGATTAGTTTAAGGTTCTAAATTATGACCAAAAAAATCAAAAACCAATCTACAGGTGGGTTGGAAAGTCGGAACCGCATTTTGAAGTCAATATCGTCATAGTCGGAGAATGGACTCCTGTAAACCCGGAATACTTTTTTTTATCGTCGGATGAGGATGATCAATCTTGTATTCTAAATAAAAAGCAAATCATTGAAATATTATTATTAAAATGCAAATACGAAATTTGTTATTCATTTGTATTTTCAAAAATGTATAACTAAAATATTACAAAACAAAAACTTTAGCTGCTATATCCACTTGTTAGTTGCATCTGATGACACTTCAATGACACTTTTAAAATTTAATGAGCCAAAAAAATGGCATTTAGGCCGGTATTCACCGAGCGCTCATAACTTAAGAAGCTCATAAACCTATTCACCAAGCAATATTAGTGAAGATCTACGAGCGCTCTTAAAAGTTAGGAGCGCTCTCTTCGAAAGTTTGTTCGCTTGTGCGTGTGCCACGCACGCATTTGACTCGAATCCATGTGAGCAATGCCAAGTAGAAGAGTATCCATTTGCTGTCAAGAACAACATTCCACAACATTTCACAGTTTGGGTATGCCTGAACAAGAGAGAGTGGCTCTCATTTTCGAACTTCGAAAAACACTTGCGAGTGGTTGGTGAATACCCCACAGAAATTTCAAGTTAAGAGCCTCGTAAAGTTAAGAGCCGTTTAGGAGCGCTCGGTGAATACGAGCCTTAATTTATAAGGGTTTTTGAAAGCTTGCTTAAAAATGTTTGGTGAAACCAAAACATCTCATTTTAATGTTTAGAAGCCTGTTAAATGTTTAAAAGTCCTTTGTTGGTATAATTTAACGGTGTTTCCTCACTTTAATATTTTAAATCTGTAAAAATGGGCGCATTCACCAATGTAGTGACTACGTAGTCAAAATTCAACTGGCTTTGTAAATTCAAAATTGCACTACAAAGCTAGTGAATCCTAAACTGTCATATTAATGACAGATATAAACATATAAAGTAAGAAAAATTGTGTTTTGTGAACTTTAAATAAACCTTTTTTACAGTTTAAATTAAATAACATTAAATATAAGGTAAAATATATACTTTTTTAATAATTTCATTTTTAAAATATCTTCCACCAAAAATTAAATTTGTATTCTCGTCGAACAGCTGATTGTGAAATGTCACAATCATTATCCACTAACTTTGAAGCCGAAATTGGTACACTCCGTCAGAGAGAAAATTTCAACTCAATTTGTAGTTGTCTTTAGACAATCACAATGAGTAGACTACGTAGTCACTACATTAGTGAATGTGCCCAAAGACAGCTATAGTCAAAACGACTATCAATTATTAGGCGTTTTTCTTTTTTAGTTCAGAGCAGAGCCTGAGTTGTCAAAAAATAAATTGTGTTTCTTTTTTAGTTCAGTGTTCAGAATTTCGAATGTGTTTCTTTTTTCGTTCTGAGCATGTTCAGACTTCAGAGTGCGCTCTATGAGCTCAGAATAAAATAAAGTGCTTTGCACATGAGCTGCGACATACGAATGCGAATAAATCTTTTAAGCAATTTTCACATCTTGATCAACAATACGTAATAGAAATAATTCAAACCAATTCCAAAACGTTACAATTATTGATTTATTTATCTCAAGATTGTAATTTAACTTCTATTAAAGATCAAGACAAATTTTATATATACTATATGTATGATTCAAGAACAAATTAAACTTTGATGATTCCAAGTGATCGCGTTGGTGGTTGCTGGCAAATAGGACGATCTTTAGCTAACCAAAAGCCCTCAATGCTCAAAGATTTTCTGGCAATAATAAAAACTATGCATAAAAAATATAACATGATAGCATAGATGAAAGAATATAGCAGTGCAAATGGATTAGCAAGATTAGCTTAAACAAATAACAAGGGATTAAAAGATTAAGAATAAGAAAAATACATAGGGTATTATACGATATGTTTGGCAATTTAAAATTTAACATTGTTGACAAAAATTATAATTAATCACACATGAAAAGTAAATAATTAATTAACATTATTGAATATAATACTGAACTTGCATTTAAATAATAATTATAACAAATAAACATTTCTGAACACATCTAATATCAATTTTTGTTTTATTTTAACTTCACGACGAAGTGAATTAATGATCAAATCAACTATTTAAAAGGAAAGCACTGCATAAAATATAATAGTATTTTAATATTTTTTACGCCACCAACAACGTATCTTCTGTGAACTGTCAAATGAAATTCGCAATCCACAACTAGTGAACGCATTCCACAAACCGGCGACTAAAAAATTCTTTCGAATCTAACCTCAAATGTCAAACATCGCAATTGTGTTGTGTTGCTCGTTTCTTTTCTGAAGCTTAATGGTTTCAGATTAAGATCCTCTTCAATCATATGAAAAATTGAATAAAATTTTTCCTTAGACATTCGGAAGCATGTATTGAAAAAGAGAACTTTCTAGTTGAGGTATCAAAGTGAAATATTCTCCAAAGCTATGACAACATGTAAGTTTTTTCTCTTTTTAAATTTTGGTAACAAATGAAACTCCATAAAAGCCACCTTTTCTTAAAATAATTTTGCGACCAAAAACAATTCTCATGTGAACGAAATGTCAAAATTCGCGACCATTCGCAATCCGCAGTTCGTGTCTCATGTGCAAGGCGCTTAATTTAGCAGACAGATCCGCTATTACACGATGAATCTAGATGCATGCGCCTTCTTCGAATTCTTCTTTGATATTTCGTCTACTGATTCAAGCGCTATTACACGTTGAAACCAGGGGCCTGTTTCTCAAATCATACACATCATACATTGTATGATATTGACAGTTCTGCTGTATGATTTCTGTTTCTCAGATTTGTTGTATGATCCTCTGTCATACAACAATGTTTGACCGAAGATTACACTGGAAATATTGGAATGTTGTATGATTCTGTTTCTCAGAAATTTATCATACACATCATACAGCAAATTAACCTACAAATGTTCATACATTTAATACAACACAAAATTCTCTTGTAAACTGGATGTACAACATGAAAAGGAAATATACAAAAGTATTTTTTGAACTAATAAAATTATAACAATTTTGAATTAATTTTAGTTGTTTTCTTTTCTACAGTCGTCCAAAGAACAAAAAATTCTAGTGCTGCGGTCATTTTTTTGAAAACAAGAAATTTTATTTGTGGAAAGTTCACTGGCTTGACACTCACAAATCCAGATAATCTCGTAGTTTTACAAAAGAATTTTATGTTTGAAGTAAAATCCACCTAGAAGACTCAAAATAAATAGAACCCCCAGCCTTAAGTCATGAAGTTAGTGCTGTTAGTTTTTAAAATTAATTTGTTCATTTATTCTCTGATTAATAAATAATAATAATAATAAATAGAATAATGGAAGCATTTTTCTGATTCTTCCAAGAATTTTAATTTTGTAATCAACTTTTATAATCAATTACAGTCATTAATGAAAGAATACGGTTTACACTATTGTATAGTAATTCCATAGTTTTATACATAAATTATCTCCCATATTACTATTAAATTAGTAAAACTTTAGTTTATTTATCTAACAATTAACTTTTTTATTTCGCAAGAAAACAAAGTTGAGATTTATAATATTAACCTAACACTCAAAAAATAATGAAATGTCAGAATCATACACATCATACAACAATACAAATGTCATCTGGTTTCAACGTGTAATAGCGCTTGAATTAGTGGACGAAATATCAAAGAAGAATTCGAAGAAGGCGCATGCATCTAGATTCATCGTGTAATAGCAGACTATGTGTTATGAAATGTATGATGTGTATGATCTGAGAAACAGGCCCCAGATTCATGAATCCAACTTGACAGTTCTCTTTATTTTTCATTTCGGTGTTGGTCAGTGTGTGTGCTCTTTAAAATAAAGAAGCAATCAGAAAGAAGTATTTCTATGCATTACATTGAAATTTACTCCTCGGACAACGAAATCATATGAAGCAGAGTAGGAGAAAAACGGACAAGAGAAAACAGAAACGTCAAATTGTTACACCGAAAATTTTACCGACGCACACGCAACACAGGGCAGTTTTTTTTTTCCGTCTCATCTTTCGATTTTTTTTCTCTTTTGCACTTACGTTATTCGAAAAGTCGCATGCGTCTGGATGCATCGTGTAATAGCAGACTTAACACAAGCATTTGACAGATGGAAATTAAAAAAAAATGGCGACAGCTGAGCTAAGGCTTTAGGTGTGTTTCAAAAACAACTCAGAGCGCTAGGAGCACGCTTTGTTCAGAGGAAGAAAAACGTCTATTGAGCGATCGCTTTAGTCTTACGCGATACAGGTCCAGGTTTTCTTCACAACCCTCAGAGTTGTCAAAAAAACTGGTGTCTTCGGTTTTAAAAAAGGGCCCAAGGACTGTCAATTGTTTTGTTGACAACTAAAAGCAAGAAACGAATAATTCTATGCTCTAATAAAGCTTTAAAATTGTTTTAAATTAATTTTAAAAATGAACAAAAAAATTTTGGGTTGTTACTCAATATTGTGTTGTTGATGATGAGTACAACAAACATTTACATTTACCCTGGTATTCACCGAGCGCTCTTAAACGGCTCTTAACTTTACGAAGCTCTTAACTTGAAATTTCCACTCACAAGTGTTTTTCGAAGTTCGAAAATGAGAGCCACTCTCTCTTGTTCAGGCATACCCAAACTGTGAAATGTTGGTCTTGACAGCAAATGGATACTCTTCTACTTGGCATTGCTCATATGGATTCGAGTCAAATGCGTGTGTGGCACGACTTAAGCGAACAAAATTTCGAAGAGAGCGCTCGTAACTTTACACCCCGACTCCACAAGATATCTGTCTCTCCAACTCAATGTCTGATATCTCTATCTCTACATTTTCTTATTGCTTCGCTGGGCAAATTATGTCATGATTTTTCATATTTATGCCTACTGCACGGGATGTGTTTTGTGCGGACAACAGAAATTAGCAAAACGTAAAACTAACAAAAATTATATATACATATTTGCAAAGAAAAGAATGCGCATCTACCTAAAGTATAAATAAATAACACCAAACAGAACTTAACGCACGAACAAATGAATAACATGACACATTAATGTATTTACTTACAAAATAAAAAAAAAAATATTTGCCGACGGAGTACTTGACAAGAACCAACCAAATGAGAAGACACGAAATAATGAGACAAAAGTACGAAAAAAAAACCATCTGTCAAATTTCATATCAGACATCTATATCAAGACAAAACCGCTGACATAGATCGCTGACATCCCATCATAAGAGGAAATATCGCGTCTCCATTGGAGATTTCATATCATGATGAGCATCCTGAGAGAATTTATCTCCTGTGGAGTCGGGGTGTTAGGAGTGGTCGGGACTACTCCTAACTTTTAAGAGCGCTCGCAGATCTTCATTAATATTGCTTGGTGAATAGGTTTATGAGCTTCTTAAGTTATGCGCGCTCGGTAAATACCAGCCTTTACAAATATAAACAATAACATGCAATGCAACACGAATCGACCAACGTAAACATAAAATGAAAATGAAATAGATATGAAATCTCATGTTACTTTTGACAGTTTGGTCATTACCTGAACTCGCCACAGCAAAATACTTTATTACCCACTTTATTAGGGCGACCACACGTCTCAAAAAACACAGAATTTACTCACAATTGACTTCAGAGATTAATGAACAAATCTATTATAAGCGTGCTACCTTAAAGGAAAGTTGCCCCGTTTTCCTAGTTAACCAAAAAAAAGAAAAGTTAAAGAAACATCACATATAATCGCAGAGGATCATGTTGAGAATATTCTATTTCAAATTAAAATATTATAAGGACTCACCTGTTTGAATAGAACTGAATGGAATCAGGAGAGTTAAAATAAAAATCATCTCAAACACATTGCAAATTAAATCCATGGCGATAATGCGATTTCAAACCAAATTGACACGTATGTAGATGGTACGAGTACCTTCTTCTACTCGACTTGTTGCATTTGATTAATTAATTACTTTTTAAGTAGAATTCTATTCACTTTTTCATATTTCATTAAAAAAAAAAACAATTTACTAATAATAATTTGAATAACAGCAAATTGAACGGATGTTTGCGAGTTTCAAAATCAATTAAATTTGATTATTATTTTATTCCGGGTTTGGTTGGTGGCCTTGCTATTTGTTATTTGTACACTTCTCTTCTTTAACCAAATTGACAAATGCAATCGCAATGCACACAAACGAAAACAATTCAAACTCAACAAGCCCAATTACTACTAGAGATTATTTATTATAAGGAAAGAAAACAACTGCTGTCAATCCGGTTGAATGTAGCTTTTTAAAAAGGGTGAGCCAAAAACAAGTTTCTTTTTAAAAATGCAATAAAATCTTTGAGTATATATAATATGGAGGGCTCGTTTCTATTCCAAATGCGTGACTATCATAGGGGGCGCTACTCAAATTTGTGTAAGAAAAAGATATTGCCATTTTGTTCCATGTATTATGGCCTTATTAGTTAGAGCAAACATTCCCATGTTCGTGAATTGATTCTCACTCTTTTATAAACTCTACAGTACTCTCATGGAAGAGAAAAAAAAAGCTGTGAAAGCGGCTCTACTGGTGGCGCTGTAGTAGATACCAAATTACGTTAGAGACTAAGGCTGGTATTCACCTTTGAGTATATATAATATGGAGGGCTCGTTTCTATTCCAAATGCGTGACTATCATAGGGGCGCTACTCAAATTTGTGTAAGATAAAGTTATTGCCGAGTGCTTCATATCGCATGTGACGGAGAACTATATGCGAGGAGAAGGTAAGCACAAATCGGAGGATACGGCTGTATCCTTAACTTACAGAAAGTGAGACCAGCGACCCCTATCACAACTTCAAGTACTACAATGCATTAGGGATAGGAACGAGCCCTCCATATTATATATACTCAAAGGTATTCACCGAGCGCTCATAACTTAAGAAGCTCATAAACCTATTCACCAAGCAATATTACTGAAGATCTACGAGTGCTCTTAAAAGTTAGGAGTGGTCCTGACCACTCCTAAACTTACGAGCGCTCTCTTCGAAAGTTTGTCCGCTTGTGCGTGTGCCACGCACGCATTTGACTCCAATTCATGTGAGCAATGCCAAGTAGAAGAGTATCCATTTGCT
This sequence comes from Chrysotoxum bicinctum, assembly GCA_911387755.1. NCBI lineage: Eukaryota > Metazoa > Arthropoda > Insecta > Diptera > Syrphidae > Chrysotoxum > Chrysotoxum bicinctum. The sequence continues at coordinate 99,353,878 of OU426988.1, forward strand.
GTCAAGACCAACATTTCACAGTTTGGGTATACTGTGAAATCAAACTGTTTTCGAACTTGAATGACAGCTGACGTGTCAAACAAGAAAGGAAAAAAATATTGACAACAATAACCCTTTGACCTTTTTTGTTTTCGTTTGAATACCTAATTTATTTTAAATAAATAAAGACAAAAGTGGCATCATTTAGGTTTTTTTAAATCCAAAAGCTGGATTTGTTCGTGCAGCTCAGGCATTGGCCATTAACATTTCGGCTGCAAAAAGATTGGATATGATGAGAACTAACCTTGGACCAGAAAGAACCATGAAAATGTTGGTTTATGGTGCTGGTGACATTAAAATCACCAATGACCTCCACGAAAGGCAAAATCAACATCCAACGGCCCGGATGATTGCACACGTTCCAGTATAGCTCTAGATGACTCAACTGGAGGTGGCACAACTTGTACTGTGCTCCTTAAACAGGCTAAACTATGGCATCGATAAGACGGCCGTATAGGCGACAACATGGAATTCAGACATTCTGTGTTGGAAACCGCATCATAATAAGGTTATAAGGAACCAGTGTACTCGAGACGGATGTCTAACACCGGAAATTTGAGTTTGTTAATTTCACTTGAATTTAATACATTTATTTATTATTATTAATTCATTTTTATAAAAGTTCCACCGAATGACAGACAATAGAAAAAAAAAACAATGATGAAAAAACTTTGACAGGCAGTTTGTTTAGAGAGCGCTCGTAAGTTCAGGAGTGGTCGGGACCACTCCTAACTTTTGAGAGCGCTCGTAGATCTTCACTAATATTGCTTGGTGAATAGGTTTATTAGCTTCTTTATTTATGAGCGCTCGGTGAATACCAGCCTAAGAATTAGGTTGCAATAAAGCGAGATAATTGTATCCGATGTTAGCGTCATGGCGAAGAGAACAATAAGAATGAGAAAATGAAATTTAGGTTTGTCTTATTGGCAAGGCTTCTCAGTTTGTTCATTTCTGAATTTTGTTTGTTTCCTTTGCTCTATTGGAATCAACAAAAAGCAACGTTGCTCAATTTCGATAAGTCTTACCAAAATTTAACGTTGCTAGTGATGTACGTATATATATTCAAATAGATAGTATTTACATATAGGTACATAGGTATATTATTCAATAACGATTTTTGTTAGGCTCTTTTGGTTATCCATCCATGAATGGATGTGTGTGTTCATACATAACTATATTAGGTACCTATCACTGAGTAAGTATATTAGGTACTTATTGATATTTCTTATTAAAAACAATAAAATTAGCAACTAATAATTATAATCCACAAGGTACCCACCTATTTGCAGAAATAATCTCTGTTTATTTTTATTTTTTTAATTGTAAGGTATGTATATTAGGTAGGTTTATCGGGATGTACGTAGGCTGATCATAAGAAGGTACCTTCAAGCGAGCAAGCAGCTGTCAATGTCAAAATAACCTATAATTTGTAAGAAACCACTAGATGGATCAGCCCGTATAAGCTCTATAGTACTCTCATGGAAAAAAAATCTAATGGCAACGATAATGAGAAAATGAAAATTATTTTGTCGTATTGACCTTTTCGAGGATTTTCTGTTTATAATTTTTATTTCCTTTTAATGTATTGGAATCACATCAAAGCAACGTTGCTTAGTTTTGATTTTATCTAAATAAAATACAACGTTACTATGTATATTTGAACAGATTTATTTTAATTTTATTTTACGAGTATTTATATTTTCCAATTGGGCTCTTGTTAGACTTTCTTGATTTGTATGCATACATATATATAAATATGTTAGGTAACTTATATTATTTGTAATTATTATTATTTCTGTCTTTCAAAATTGCTATTGGTGTCATTTTGAAGAACAAAAATAAAAATTACAATTAATTAACTGCTTACATTAAATGAAGCAGTGGCAATTGTCTTAACTTTTTGTTTATTTATTTTTGTTTTTATATACCATTGACTTACTAGATATATAGTATATAGTAAGTCAATGGTATCATCATCATCATCGGCTCGACAACCGGGTTCCGGTCCTGGCCTCTTTCAACAAGTCTCTCCACCTATCCCGGTCTCTAGCCGACGCCATCCAGTTGCGCACCCCAAGGCTTCGGGCGTCCTGGTCTACGCCATCTCTCCAGCGCAAGCATGGTCTACCACGCTGTCGTCTACCATAGAATGTACCACAAAGAACTTTCCGAGCAGGTTCCTCTTCGCTCATGCGAGCTAGGTGCCCTGCCCACCGGAGTCTACCGAGCTTAATTTTTGTCACGATATCTGCTTCTAGGTAGATTGCGTACAATTCATGATTGTACCGTCTCCGGAATCGTCCTTCCTCACATATGGGGCCAACAATTCTCCTTAAGACTTTTCTCTCGAACGCAGCTAAGAGGTCGGAGTGCCTTTTGCTAAGCACCCAAGTCTCGGATCCATATGTGAGTACTGGCAGAACCATGGTCCTGTACAGCAGCAGTTTTGAAGTTATGGTGAGATTTCTGGATTTGAAGAGCTTTGACAGACTATAGTAGGCTCTGTTGGATTTGAGAAGCCGCCCGCGTATTTCTTCTTCTATGTTCTTATCGGCTGCTACTATTGACCCAAGGTATTTAAAGGATTGCACCACTTCAAATTCGTGCTCCGCTACCTTGATTGTTTGACCAACTGTTCCTCTCGCATTCGACGCCACCATGTACTTTGTTTTACCTTCACTAATGTGCAGCCCCAGATTTTGTGCCGCCTGCTCGATCTGGATGAAGGAATCGTGTACAGCTTGTTCGGTTCTTCCGATGATGTCAATGTCGTCTGCGTAAGCCAGTAACTGGCTGGACCTGTTGACGATGGTCCCTCTTGTTGCCGTGCCAGAGTCACGGATTGCTTTCTCCAACGCCAGGTTGAAGAGGAGGCAGGCCAAACCGTCCCCTTGTCGGAGTCCATTAAAGATGTTGATTGGTCTGGATAGCAATCCGGCTATTTTTACTTGGCTTGTTACGTTGGTCATGGTCAACCTACATAGTCGTGTCAATTTATTTGGGATGCCGAATTCTCTCATGGCTTTGTAAAGTTCTACCCTGGCTATGCTATCATAGGCGGCCTTAAAGTCTATAAACAGATGGTATGTTGGGATGTTAAATTCTAGACATTTTTCCATCGCCTGCCTAAGGGTAAAGATCTGATCAGTTGTTGATTTGCCTGGAATGAAACCACACTGATATTGCCCGATGACGGTTTTAGCGTATGGGGTTATCCGGTCTTGTAGGATAGAGGAGAGTATCTTATAGGCGGTACTCAACAACGTGATACCTCTATAATTGCTGCACGTTGTGACATCTCCCTTTTTATGTATGGGGCATATTAAACCTTTTCGCCAGTCTTCTGGCATTTCTTCCTGCTCCCATACCTGTACTATAATATCATGAATTGCTTGACGTAAGGCTGGCCCGCCGTGATGGAATAATTCGGCTGGTATGCCATCGACTCCCGGGGCTTTGTTCTGTTTAAGCCGGCCTATAGCCTTCTCAACCTCTTCTATGCTTGGTGGCGGCAACATAGGGTATTCTTCTTGAAGTAGTGGAGCCTCCACTTCTGCAGTGAGCTGACCATTTAGCAATTCATTAAAGTACGCTTCCCATCGCTCCAGTATGCTTTCAGGATCGGTGATCAGATTTCCCTCTCCGTCCTTGCAGTATGTGCAGCGTGGTGTGTACTGCGTCATGTTTCGGACGGATTGGTAGAACTTCCGCGCCTGGTGCGGACCTCGCTCTCGGCTGTTTTCTATTTCACAGATTAGGTTCTTCTCCCAGGCTGATTTCTTTTGTCTGTGAAGCCGTTTTTCTGTTCTTCTGAGCTCTTTATATTCCTCTTCGCGTGCCCGCGTTCTATGAGATTGTTGCATTGCTCGGTACGCAACATTCTTACGTTCAGTCGCTAGCTTGCATTCATCATCAAACCAGTCGTTCCGATTTTTACGACTGCTGCCTAAGATGGAGTTGGCAGTACTAATGACAGTATTTTTAAGACGTGTCCACTTTTCATTTACGTCCAGCATACTGGTTCCAGGACTTACTCTCCCTAAGTCAGGTGTTTCTAGGGCGAGTCCTAACGCATTACCAAAGGTGTTACTGGTGTTTTCATTGCGCAGGGCAGCCGTGTTGATTCGAACCTGATCGGCGGATGCAATGCGTCTTCGCAAGGCAATCCGCCCTCGGAAAACCATACCAACAAGATAGTGATCCGAGTCGATATTGGCACCTCGGTACGTTCGTACCGTCATCAAGTTCGAGTAGTGGCGACGGTCTATCAACACGTGGTCTATTTGGTTACGAGTGACTCCATCAGGTGATACCCAGGTGGCTTTGTAGATATCTTTACGCGGGAACCTGGTACTCGCAACGACCATGTTTTTCGATGCTGCCAATTCTAAGACTCGAAGTCCATTGTCATTAGTGTTCTCATGCAAACTATGGGTGCCTGCGTAATGCCTGAATACCGGCTCCCGACCTATTTTTGCGTTCAAATCCCCAAGGATGATTTTAACATCATACCTTGGACAGGCATTGAGGGCCCTCTCGACTTGTTCGTAGTAAGTCTCTTTTTCTTCGTCTGAGGACTCCTCCGTAGGTCCGTGAACGTTAATGAGGCTAATGTTCGTAAATTTGCCTCGCACGCGAAGGGTGCATAGCCTTTCGCTTATAGCGTTAAAGCCGATGATAGTAGACTTCATTTCAGTCAATGGTATATACATATTAATATGTAGGGATGAAGGCAGGTAGACACATATGTATGTGTATTTATTAACAAAACACAGGTATGAAGGCAGTTGGCATTTATGCTAATTTAAATATCAATTAATATAGATATGAACATAGATACAAAAGTAATTCTTAACTATTTCTACCTTTATTTTTATTCAGAAAAATAGCTTTTCCATACATACATACATATTAACAAAAAATGTCTTTCCCTGTTCATTTTGAACAAATTTATCAAAACTCAAAAGACTTAGGAGCAGTGTTGTTCCATGTAGACAAAAAATGTAGACTACACGATTGTCTACGTGTAGACAATTCAACGTATACAATTCCTGATTGTCTACATGCCAATGTCAACAATGTAGACAACGTAGACATTCAATTTTTCTTATTATGTTTCGTCTAATAAATCAGAGCTCGAGCCAAAATCATTGTCATCAATCAAAACAATCATAAAGACATCGCCGGATTAAGATGTCGCAGGTGATTGGGATTGCTTACAGGCATTGCTTTCGTAAATGAATGTGAAGGCATTATTATTAGGATATGAATATGCTTTTTTTAACAAATTTTTATTTACCTGTGCAGTATTTTATAGATTTTTGTTGCACACTGTACAATATGCTACAAATTTGTTATTGTTTTCCATTAAAAGAAAACCTAGGTGATCGAAACCTTTATTTTTTCGTCGACCAATATTTGAATAAAAACTCAAATTAATACCTGAAATTTTCTTAAATGAAGTAAACAATGTGACAGAGAAATCAAGAATGACAGATTGGCTGGCATGCTTTGTCTACATTGTCGACACCATAGTCGACATTGTCTACATTGTCTACATTGTCGACACATTTGTCTACGCATTAATGTAGACAATCAAAGTCGACACGTAGAGGAACAACACTGCTTAGGAGTTAGAAAAATTCTCAAACTAAAAATACATTTTATTGTTATAAATACATCGAGCTTTTGATAATATTGAGTTTTGAAAACAAGCAAATAAAAAAATTATATTTTTTTGGCATAATGGTTAGAGCGTTGGACTGTCATGCGGAAGGGGTCGAGTTCGATTCTCAGCCGCTGCAAGAAAGTTTTTTTCAGGGGTGTACTGCCTCTTGCGAGGAATTGACAAATTCTCCAAGAGTATCTCTTGTCATGGAAAGTGCTGCTCATTAGCCATTTGGAATCGGCAGAAAACTGTAAGTCCCCTCCGTTCCCTGGTAATACGCACACAGGAATGGTTGAGAGTTGTAAGTCACTAGGTCCTGGTTCACTCCGAGCTGTTGCACCACCAAAAAATTTATATTTTTTGTGAAGAATTTGTGTCCCAAATCTTAAATATAATAGCCGTGTTGTTTTGGAAAAGTTATCCGTAGTACAGTAGGATTTTATATGAAAAACAAATACAACATCCGCAGCAGGATCACTGCCGATACTCGAATAAACGTCAAATGTCTTTCCGCAGCAGGATTTCACTTCTCCTTTTATCGGCAGTGATCCTACTGCGGATGTTGTTATTCATATAAAATCCTACTATACTATGGATAACTTTTCCAAAAAAACATGGCTAATGTTTAACATCTGTTAAGTAGGAAGTTTAAAAAAATCGAACATGAAGTTTTCAAAAAAAATATTAAAAAATGATACAAGCTGCAAACAAAACAAAATTTCGAGTGCTAATCTTATAAAATAATAAAAATAAAATAATTACAAAAAATTCAAAAAGTATAATGGTTTGTTTTGCCAAAATTAGTATTTATATAAGCCAACTTTGGAAATTTATTAATATACGAAGACAATTAAAATAAATTTAAAACTATACAACTAAAAAAATTGTATTTATTTAGAAAATGTATTTGTTTTTATTTAAAAAAATATTTAGAAAAAAACAATTAATTTTTTTTTTGAAAAAAGGCAACTCAAAAAACTATTTTTAGGATTTAAAAAAAAATGAAAAATCAATATCTTAAAAACGTGTAAAGGATTTAGTTTTGAGAAAATATCCTAAGTTCTATAAAATTACATACCTAAAATTGGCGTCCCAAATTTTTTTCCAAAAAGAATGTTATAGAAATTTCTTATATAAGAAATCAATTTAATAAGAAAACGATTTTTAATGTTTGTTTTCTTAAATTCATACCTTTATACTAGAAATCAGACGAAAAAGTCATGCATTTAAACATTTTGCCCTTATCCAATCTATGATTTTACATTTATATTTAAATTCCAAACTGCTTTGACATAAGAGTAAGTAGGTACGTGCGATTCAGTCGTGCATTTTAATTGAATTTATATTTGAAACATTAGATGTTAGTATGGAATTGTTTTAGTTTGCATATTCAAGAAGATCAAAAAAAGCCATGTATAAAAAATAGTTGGAGATTTTACCAACACATTTTAGTTTTCAATATTCTGCATTTCGAAATTTGACTTGTCAAAATTCTGTATTTTAAAATTGTACTGCTCAAAATTTAAGTTTTTAATATTCTGCATTTCAAAGTTCTTCTTATCAAATTTCTATTTCGCGAAACTCTGCATTTAAAAATTCTCCTATTGAAGGTTCTTTTTCAGTATTCAGTATTCCGCTTTCAAAATTCTGAAATTCAAGACATTTGCTTTCAAAATGAAACAATTGTAAGTTCATATTTATTTCAAATGTATTTTTTCATAATTGAACCTATTACGTTCATAAGTACCTACCTTCTTTTCAAAATATCAAAAAATAACAACCGACATACATAAACAGCCGTATTTATTAGAATTCGCTAAACGCGTGAATAGTTATGCAATGCATAAGGACTTATTCATCCACTATGCAAATTCATATTCCTTCATAACACTCAGCTGTTTGTCAAAAAACAAAAAAAAAACATCTTGTCTGTCTATCGAATTTAATAAACAAAAACGAAACTACCAAAAGCTAAAAGAATTCGAACAATTAACTTTGATTCATCAGATAAAGTATGTTATTATCTCTAGCATAATACTGAAAATCAAATTGTTATTCGTTTCATCCTAGCTGGAATACTCCTCAGACAAGTCCTTGATGATAAAATTCAATAATGCAAAATAAAAATTACAACACCAACACACCGGATGAAGAAGGATGCGTGGAGAGAGATCACCAACAAGTATATTTATCTATTTAATTCTAAGCAATTTTCAATTCAATTTGTTTTTAATATATTAGTATAACATTTTTGTTTCAATAAATAAAAATAATACAAAGTTTTAGGCCGGTATTCACCGAGCGCTCATAACTTAAGAAGCTCATAAACCTATTCACCAAGCAATATTAGTGAAGATCTACGAGCGCTCTTAAAAATTAGGAGTGGTCCCGACCACTCCTAACTTACGAGCGCTCTCTTCGAAAGTTTGTTCGCTTGTGCGTGTGCCACGCACGCATTTGAATCGAATCCATGTTAGCAATGCCAAGTAGAAGAGTATCCATTTGCTGTCAAGACCACTATTACACAACATTTCACAGTTTGGGTATGCCTGAACAAGAGAGAGTGGCTCTCATTTTCGAACTTCGAAAAACACTTGCGAGTGGTTGGTGAATACCGCACAGAAATTTCAGGTTAAGAGCCTCGTAAAGTTAAGAGCCGTTTAGGAGCGCTCGGTGAATACGAACCTTAGTTTCAATATCAAGTCAAAGGCATTTTATTTTGTTGGTAATCTTTATAATTCAATGTGATGTCAAAGTGAATGTGACAGTTCAATACTAAAATGTCCTTATGTAGGCACTATTCAACCTCCAAACGCGTTTAGCTTATAATGCCTCTATTCAACGTCACATAAGTTTTATAAATAACAATTTTTCGTTTAGAGGTATTATAAGGGATGCGTAGCCTTATGTACTCACTATAATGTGTTTATAAATATGGCTGAAAGTATTAATAGGGACTTGTACATGTATACCTAAATAAATAATTTTCTTCGATTCCCAAATATATGTACGTCACAGCAAAAGTAAAAAAAATTCAAACCTTTTGAAAAAAGTACTCATACCTAAAAAAAAAATGACAACCTATAAATGCCCGTATAAAAACCAAGTTTGTTTCTAGTTACAAGCATACGTCACAGCGAAAAAAAATATTTAATCCTGCTTCGGAACAATACTGCCGCTTTTCTCTGAATTTAAGGAAATCAGAAAATAGCTTTATTCAAGTGGCTGTTCTCTATCTTCTGTTTGCTTTAACACTCATAATATTATTATTAATTATATCTAATTTCTTGATTGTTTCAACTCTCCACAACTCACGTGAAATACACATGCCTAGGCAGCGCGTCGTTCGTATACATAGAATTATATAATAGTGGTAAATCCGTGAAAACAAATCTTTGGAATCTATGTAATTCAATATCTTTTATTTTTTTTTTTGAATTTCGTTGATGTTTGATATTGATGGATCTTTGATTAAATATCAACAAAAATTAAACAGGTTTTCTTTTCTTCCTTCGGATTTGGATGTTGTTTATTGTTTATTTCTTTTTAAGTTAATTATGTTTTGAAATTAAATAAAAAAATTTATTTTCTAATAACAGAAACCAACTGTTAAATTATATTTCATGAACTACATAAAAAGTGAAAAAATTTAGTGAAATGTTTACGAAAAAAACTTATGCAGACATCAAGAAGTCGACTCTCAAAATTCAGGACTGTAAAAAGGATTCCATAACACGCCTGAAACATTTAAAAACTATATTGGGTAAATATTTTTTTCAAAAAAAGTTAAATATGGATGTACGTAATGTAACTATTATAACATTTACACGTGATAAATTGCCATAATTTCCGTCAGAAAACTGGCCCAATAGTGAATAAAATTGATGCCTTAATGGCATTAAAGATTTTGAGCACTCACAAATATTCCTTCAAAATTTCCCATAGTAAGATTTCCGCTTCTTAAACGTTTATAAAATTTTGTAAATACAAATTGTTTCTCTCTTTCTTGCATTATAATTTTCTGGGTAGCTCATCCAAATTTTTCTGATTGGATTGTTATTCACTTCTGTATCAAAATGCCAATTAATCACCTGCTGTGGCAACTTATGGCAGTCAAGCCCTGTGGCCCAATTAAAACTGAAGTCCACAATTTTAATACCATAGATCCTCTTTATGGAAAAAAATGCTGGTTATAAGATGTGATTTGACAGATCATATCTTTGATCTTTATTTACGAAAGTTCGTCAATGTCTTCAAATCAAAAACAAAAATTGATAGAATATTGCCCTTGTGTTAAAGGACATGATGACAAGTTTTGTTCAGATTTTCAGAAGTGGTCTACGTTTAAAACCACTCAGGAGATTTTCACACAAAACTTCACATCTGCTGGTCCAATATAACAAAATAAAAGAATATCTAATTGCAAAGCAAAGGAAATTTTAATATACCTGATTTAGTTCAAGTGCGGTTCTATCAAGGAGGTGTCGATTAACAATTTTCTTGAACGTAACTGATGATCATTCCTAGCGAAACACGTAACACGTGTGAATTGATTGAGCCGAGAAATGCAATGACTACTTCGAGTGAACATTACTTGTGAAAGAAAACGCGAAACATTGCGACGGTGTTCAAGAGATGGAAATGATTCCATGATAGTTCTCTTTGCTATCAGTTTTAACGCTCTGTTCTGGATTCTATCTAATAGTTGAAGAAAAGTTTGGGCAGCACATGCCTATACTAGAGCTATGGACTTATGGATTGTTTCCAGATCAGAAGAGGTGAAAAATGTCTTAGATCGATATATAAATCCTAAGCATCAAGCAGTGTTTTTGGCCCTTTCGGGAATGTGGTTATTCTAACGAAGATCGTCGTACGATGCAAGTGCGATTCAAGAATAATGGCATAAGTGCTACATTTTGCTTCAACGATAATAGACATCATTGAGTTTTCGGAGCATTAAACTCCACACGATTTTGTATGCCTCATCTAATAATGCTGTGCGATTCAACAATAATGGCATAAGTGCTACATTTTGCTTCAACGATTATAGACATCATTGAGTTTTCGGAGCATTAAACTCCACACGATTTTGTATGCCTCGTCTAATAATGCTGTAAAAATCGGATACCGTGGCAATTTCACTTCCGAAGGAAATGAATGTGAATTTGAAAATCAGTATGAAAAGTTGTGGGTAGAGTCGTGGACAAAAGAATGAAGTAGATTAATAGTTTCAGATAAGAGATCATTTATAAAAATGAGGAAGAGAGTCGGAAACAAAACGAAGCCTTGGAGAACACCACCATTTATTTTGTGAAGATCAGACTTGAAACCGTTCAATACAATGTTATACCCTGCATTTAGAACCCGAGGTATAAACGGTTGCAAAAACACAGCCCATTACATCGTGTCGAAACATTATTGTAAAAGTACATTTTTGAAACAAGAGGGAAACAACCTTGAAATGCTTCGTTGGAAACATTAATGGTGATTTCAATTTTAAACACTAGAACAAACGATCGTTTTATATTTTATGAAAAAAAAGTTTTAATATTTTTGCGCAGCCGGGAAAAAATTATATCTCCCACGAAATTAGATAATTGTGACGTTAACAATCAAACAGAGGCTAAAAAAATGAACATGAAACCGAGCAAAAGGGCGGAAAACTATAATTCCTAAAATATTTAAGATAATTTAATGCAGTAAAATTTGTAAAATTTGTAGAAGTCTTTTTTATTAGATTGACCAATAAAAATACTAAAGGGACCTTTTATTTTCGTCCTTTAGTGAAATGTTTTTTTTTTTTAGGCAGTTTTGTTTGTTAAAAATATATTTAGCGCGTTTTGAAAATAAGTTTCTTAAATTTTGATTCTCAAATGCCTGTAAAATTAAAAAAGAAGAAAACATTTAAGTAAGGAAAAGTTCTTTTTATTGGAATTCATTAAAACTTATTAAACAATGATAACAAAGAATACGATAGGTAAACTAAAAATCCTTTTATAAGTGTTAACAATTTTAGCGCCCAAAATTATTTAGCTCCTTTTGAAAAACAATCCTATCTATTTGATTTCATTTAGAGAAAAATAGAGCTGTTTTGAAAATTACAAGCATTGTATGAAAAATAGCACCCATTTGATTGTTAAAAACATTAAAATAGTAATAACTTCTAAACCAGCCCGTTTTGAAATACAATTTTTCCACCATTCTATAGCTCTCTTTAATACGCAAATTTTGGTATACCACACTCCATATTTTGAAAAAAGTGCCTTTAGCACCGTTTTGATTGTTAACGTCACAATTACATTATCAGTGCGGTGTTGATTGATTAAGTGATAAAAATGCGACACAATCACAATCGGAAAAAAGGAAAACTAAAGATTGGGTTTTTTACCTAATTTTTTACCAAAAAAATACGCAACACCTTCAGGTAGTAAAAGTTGGATTTTTAATCCAAATTTGTTTAAAAAGGGAAAAACCAAATATATGGATTATTGAGACGTATTTGGGTTTTTCATAATTATAAATTTTTATGACTTTTAGTTGTTGATTCAGCAATTTTTTATGACGCCGAGCATAAAAAACTTTTTCAAAACCGAAAAATTTTAGACCTGGATTCCAAGTTTTTATAAGAAACCCACGTTTTGAAGTCATAAACATTTATTTGAGATTCTTCATCTTTTGAGTAAACAACTAGTTTAAAATGGGAAAAGTTGCTTAAACCACGATTTAAAAACGTTCTGCAATCATCATTCTTAGTAAACAAGGCAAATCGCAGCGAGAAGTTGCTTCGCAGTTGAAGATATCGAAGGGCTGCGTTCAACGTGCCATTGAGCGGCACGCTTAAACCGGACTTCTTGAGGATAAACCACGGTCAGGACGGCCTAGATCTACAACTTAACACGAGGATCTGCTAATAGTAACAACAAGCAAACGAAATAGGCGAAAAATAGCACCGGAAATACGTGCTGAAATAAATACAACATGGAATAAGCCGATGTCCTTGACCGTCAAACAGAGGCTAAGAGATGCTTGACTATTTCGACGAGTTGCTGTTCGAAAACCCCTTCTCCGACCACAACACAAGCTGAAACGGTTAGACTGGGCCAAAAAGCATAGAGACTGGACGAAAAAAGATTTTAATAGAGTTTTATGGAGCGATGAATCTAAGTTCGAGGTATTTGGCACAAAACGGAGGGTTTTCGTTCGACGCAGCGCTGAACAAAAGATGCTACCCGACTGTATAGTTCCTACCGTCAAGCATGGAGGTGGTTCTGTGATGGTCTGGGGATGTTTCTCTTCAAGTGGATTGGGAGATTTGACTCGAATTATTGGAAAAATGAACAAGGAGGCGTATAAGAATATAATTGAAGAAAACGCTTTGATCTCCGGACTAAGATTGATTAGGATTCGTATTCCAACACGACAATGACCCTAAACACACGTCGAGACTTTGCCAGGATTACCTAAAGCAGAGAGAAGACGAAGAAATTTTAAAAGTCATGACGTGGCCGCCGCAATCACCGGATATAAACCCTACAGAGTTATTGTGGGAGAAGCTGGATAGAAGGGTCCAGGATCAATGCCTTTCATCGGAATCTGCGTTGTTGAGTACATTACATCGGTTTAAATTATTTTTTCTTTTTTTAAATAAATTCCTGTTTGTAAACAACATAATGAAAATATTTTTCTCCTTTTGTCTTTATTTATGCTCCTCATAAATTCTACATACTTATTTTTTTACTAAAAAGTTTTTTTCGGTGCTAGAATTTGGGTTTCCTTCAAAAATGAGAGTGGACTCAAACTTTTGGCCTGCAGTGTACATATAGAAAATTATTAAATCCCATTGCTTCAGTAACTCACACGCAAGTATTAAAACCGAATTTTATTTTAATACTTTTTATCAGTGTTAGCTGGAAATTCGAGATCCAGTTGTTTTTTATTTCTTTTAAAAACAGTTAAAATAAAACTAAAATTACGTTTTGGATGCAAATGAGATAACAAAATATAACTAGGGAAAAAAAAGCAAAAAGCATCAAAAAAGGTTGAGCAATTGTCTGCAGATATAAGGTCTAATAGAGACAGTTTGGTTGAATTAGAGGAATTAAAAACTTCCAGCAACAATTCAAAAGCAGAAGAAGTAGCAAATACTAAAGGTCTAAACTCAAAAACCATTAAACAAAAGGCTTAAATTAAAAAACAAAAACCTTAAAACAAAATTAAGGTCCAAAAATAACAATTAGTTAAATTAACGCAAAAATTGCTACTGATTAGGACAGAATCAATAAAGTGCAAAGGTTCTCATTTTAAAATGTCGTTTAAAAAAATCAGCAAGATAGTTTCAAGGATAACTTAGGCTAACTTAGGTCAATTACAAGGTACAGCGAGTGAAATCATCGACTCAAGATTTGAGGCAAATTAATCGGATGTGCTCAAAAAAGAAGTTACGTACACAGTTATAATAACTTTTAAAATAGGACTAACCGATCCAGCTCTTCGCTAGTTCTTGCTGAGCAGCAAAAGCACTGATCTGAACAAAATAACGTAATAAGCTCGGAAAACGCTTGTACATATTATTAGGAGTTAAATTTTTTGTAATCTAAAAGAGAATTTTATCTCAGATTGATGAAATAAATAAATAAATAAAAAAACGTCGCCCCTAGGTCACCCAGACTCTATTAGCGTCATAGAACTGTAAATTCTGCTGAATTTCGCCCAGTCAATATGCTCATGACAGAAAGTAAAATTATTGAAAAACTAGTACATAAGCAGCTCCAAAATTTCATGGAATCTAATAACTATTTAACGGACTATCAGTCGGGGTTTAGACAACACCACAGCTGTGAGGCACTTCTGAACCTGGTAGTAACGCAGTGGAAAACGGAGGTTCATAACAAGAAAGTTATAGTTGCTGTCTTTCTTGACTTTCAAAGAGCATTCGAAACTATTGATCGGGATATACTAATTGAGAAGCTGAAGAGATATGGCATTCGGGGAGTAGAACTTGAATGGTTCAAAAGTTATTTATCTTATCGAACTCAGCGAACCAAGGTGGTGAATATATTCTCAGAAGCTTTGAATGTAACCTTGGGTGTACCTCAAGGAGCAGTTTTGGGAACTTTACTCTTCATTATCTACATCAACGATATTGAAACTGTTTTAAGGCATACAAAGGCTAGACTATTCGCAGATGATACGTTGCTATATGTTTCCGGAAGTTCAGCAGAGAAATGCGTCAATCAACTGAATGCAGATTTAAAAAACGTAGAAATGTATTTAAAAAAGAATAAGCTTAAACTTAACATTGCTAAAACAAAAGCTATAGTAATTAATGGGGAAAGTGTTCAAAATATTATTATCAATGAAGAAGCAATTGAAAAAGTTGAAGAGATAAAGATAAAGTACTTAGGTATAATCGTCGATAAAAAATTAAGTTTCGAATCTCACATCAACTATGTATGTAACAAAATTGCTAAAAAAATTGGATTTTTCCAAAGAATAAGGTGTAGGGTATCTATGATTTGTGCAATAAAAATATATAATGTAATGATTAAACCACATTTTGAATATTGTTCAACAATACTATTTTTAAGATCTCGTCAAATGTCCGAAAGGTTACAAAAATTGCAAAATAGAGGTATGAGATGTATTTTAATGTGCGGTAGGTTAACGCATATACAATTAATGCTAGATACTTTAAAATGGCCTAACATTAACCAAAGAACAATAATGAATGTACTTATTTTTATATTCAAAATGAAGAATAATATGTTACCAAAATATCTTTATAATGAAATAGTTTATGTGTCAGATGTTCAACCATATAATTTAAGAAATAGAATAGATTTTAGACTACCGTTTCTTGCAACTAGTAGATCTCAAAATATATTGTACCATAAAGGTTTCAAATTATATAACGATTTGGCAATTGATTTAAAGTCAGAAAATAATTTAATTATATTTGAAAGAAAGTTAATTTCATATGTAAAAACAAAGTATAACTAATAATAAAATTCATTAAGTTTTTTCTTTAATCTATTTTTAAGTTAAATTTTGTAAAAAATAGCTGAAGCTAAATAAAGAATCAAATCAAAAAAGAAGTTCATCACCAACAAAACACTAAATAACAGACTGGCAAGCACATCTTCCGTTCCACAACAATCACCCTCATTTTCTCTACCTTAACATTCAGGTTTAACTTCCCCATGCCCATGACCGATTTTGCCATTAGCTAAAATAGGAAAAATTTTAGTGCTAGTGGACACAGGCGCCGCACAGTGGGCCCAAGTGATGTTTTTTGTCTCAAAAATCTGTAACTTTTTTGTTTCTTGAAATAATTCAGTGAAATTTTGCACACATAATCTTCAATGTATTAGCTACCAAATAACACAAATTTTTTAAGTGTAAATTTATTTTAATAAAATTTAAAAATTATTCAAAGTTCAAAATTAAGAATTTATGGCTATAACATGACTTAAAATACCTATATTGTGTAACATTTAAAATTCATTTTTTTTTTCTAAAACTAATTAACTAGTAATAGTGTTTGAAAGAAGGGATTTATATGTTTTCCAGGAGGTGCATAGGTTCTTCGCAAAGCTCTTTGGACACAGATGATTGTTTTTTGCGTAAGCTTGAAATAAGTGCATCTGATGTTAATAATAAAAGGTGAAAAACATCCTCATTTGTTGCTGCCCTCGAACACTTTCTCGAATGGGTCAATCTATTTTTTTTATAATCCTTATTTCGGGCCTCCTGTGCTTCTTCTGATAACTGACCTATAGGTAGTACCATGAAATGTTTTATAATCGCTTCCCCGTGTATAAGTGTTTTATGCACCGAAGATGGCATGTAATACCATTTATATTTATCCACATAAAGCTGAGCTGTATTTAAGCCATATTCGCCAAACTTCTGAGCATCTACAGACACTTCTGATGAAAGCGTTTGCAGAATAACGTAAAACCTTTTTATTAGTTCTTCATCTACTCCTGTTATATTGGCAGAACATTTGTAGTTTTGGAAAAATCTCCGTGCAGTGTTACCATTATTACTATTACCCGTACCTTGTCGAGATTTATCTACATGTAGACCCAGTTCAGCTAGAAAACGGTTTTGAACATACTTCTTCTTATCTTCTTTACTTTTTTTGTTTTCGGAAGTATTTGCAGACCACTTCTCAAAGGAAAGATTGTAGAATAAATGTTAAATTAGTTCCATACATCGAATCCAAGCGTGTAGAGTAGAAAGACCATACTGGTATGCACTTTCGTTTTTTGGCTTTGATTTTACATTCACTAGGTCATTCATCTCCTTGGGTTTTGCTCCACACACTGTAGGTACACACAGCACTCGAACTTGTTTGGACTTGACCAACTTTACCATCAATCATTGTCAAGAAAAGCTCATGTTGAATTTGTATTACTTCGTCATTTTTATTTAATTGAGTCACTTGTAATTGATTGATCTGGTTTTGTAAAGCATTAACAACTTCTTTTGTCTTATGAGGGGTTTCTTTTGAAAACTCTATTAATATTGGGCGACAGTAACGCACTGAAGAAAAAGTTTTATTTTGCCATAACACCATGTTAGTATCCGTGTTAATAAGTTTGATCGGAACGAGTGAGGCTTTAAATAAGTTGGCATCAGATATAACATCATTTTCACCTATACTCTGTTCAATTTATATTTGCAGTACAGGGAAGATAGGATATTTGCCTTTCAGTCTGACCATTATGGATTTCAATAAGCTGTCTTAATTTAAAGCTCTTACAGGATTGCCGTAGGACTGTTGGAGCATTAAAAATTGCCGCAAATCTCAGAAAAATATTTGCTACTAAAAGCTCGAAAAAGCTTAAATCCTGAAAGTTACATAGCACAAACCAAAGAAAATGCCATATGAATTTCTATCAACTCGGCAATGGTAACTCTAATTCAGTGTTTTTTTTTTTAATAAACACAATAAGGGTTGGTTGCAAATTGGTGATCAGTCTCCTTTCACCCATGGAGCAGATAGGTCATGGTGGGCTGTTCGTGAGCTCAAAGAAGATTACACAAACAATTTTAATGTAATTCGGGGATTCTCTTTCTTATTTCAGTGGCAATTTTTTAAGTTAAGGTGCCGTTCAAACAGCAGCAGGCACCAGTGTTTCTAAAAAAGCTCTCCCATAAGGCCTGTACTGCAAATATAAATTGAACAGAGTATAATAATATTTGTTTGTATTCACTTTGTCCCGAAGAGCCATCACAAACCCATTTAGTAAAGAGTTTCAAATTTGTAGATCCAGAAGTATAGATAGAATCGATTGTATCCTGCAAAATACTTGCAGTATGGTCTAACAAATCTTGTACCTGAACTTTAGCCCCTATATCAGTTACAGTAATGCTTGACTCTGGTGGGTAGCACAGTTCCTTCGCTTGGGCCAGCATTTGAAAAGATGGAAATATTGAACATTTTTTTTCAACCAAGCAAGACCTTAAATATTTGTATTGGTATTTAGATAGATCTAAATCGATAAAGATACCCATAGCTTCGTCAGTTGAATGAGGAATATTAGGGGCTGAATCATGTGAAATTTCATTCAAAAGTTTTTTTTTTCGTCCTTACTTAAATTACGTACTATAGCTACAATTGCAGCTTCTTCTGATTCTCCTAAAGACCTTAGTCCTTGAGTATATGCATTGTGTAGGTGTTCCAATCCATACTCTTTAAATAATTCCATATTTTTACGTTTTTTTGTTTTTTCTGATGACTCACCATATATTTTAGAAGGTCTTCCTAGTTGTCCAGATGAATATGGTTGCTCTTTATCAAAAATGACTTTGAACTCACTATCCAACCACTGTTTATTATTTTTTACAAAACGATCTCTTGTTCTAGATGCTTTAATCCACCGATCATTAAATTTTGAAATAAAGTTTTTACTGATACTTGATACAGCATTTTCAAGTTTCGTACCTGATAATTCAAATTTAGAATTGAGGTAATTCGTAAGATCTATTAAATGGCATCCATTGTTTATAAAGTAGTTGCTCAATTCATTTACAGAAATCACTAAATAACTCATTTTTTAACTTTTTTTTCGCGCATAGGAATCTACCTAATAAATAAGCCGGACTCACAAATTTTCCTTTTTAAATTCCACATAAACATTAAGAAAGTATAAAATCATTAGAAATAACGGAAGTTTGTAACCGTTATAAAACAAAAGAAAGGCCAACAAATGAAAAAAAAATCAATATAATCTTAAAAAAAAAACAAACAAAAAAGCTAATCTTAGATTTTTTGTTTTGTAGCTACCTTATTATAAGCTTATCGCTCTTGTTCAAAGGGGGCAGATTGGGGCAAAAAATTTTTCTTTTGCCATTTTACTAATGAAGTTAGGAATCTTTTGCATAATAAAAGAAAACAGCGGAAGACAGCGGAACCATTTAAAACCTTAGCCAAAGATAAAAACGAGAGGAACAGTTGGTCAAACAATCAAGGTAGCGGAGCACGAATTTGAAGTGGTGCAATCCTTTAAATACCTTGGGTCAATAGTAGCAGCCGATAACAATATAGAAGAAGAAATACTCGGGCGGCTTCTCAAATCCAACAGAGCCTACTACGACCCAAACTCAAAATAGTTGGTCTATTCATTTAATAACACATTAATTCTTCATATATCCTAAATTTAGTGGCAGTCAGCTTTTGCTCATTTAAAAAATGTTGTCAATTTAATAAAGTAGTTTCACTGAGAGTAAATTAGACCTAACAAAACAAAATTTGAGAGAGCAAATAGCAACAATATTCCTTTCATCTCAGACAAAGATAAGAGCATAAAAGTTGGTCTACTCTTTTTTGGGTGCAAAATAGTTGATCTAAGACTATTTAAATATAGTTTCAGTTAACCGTTATTAAAAAAATGACAAGCACTGGTTTTATTAATGATTATTGTATGATTTTATACAAGCTAGCGAGAGTTTCATGTTAATCCTGGCGCGTGGCGTTGCATTATCAGGAGACCTAAGGGAATCAATGATTAAAGCGTTTGAAACAGGATTGTCTAGCTACGAAATCCCTGAAAATTTTAATTTACCACCCTCGTCAGTGCAGAACATAATAACAAAGTTTAAAAATTCTGGAAATGTGGATATATGCAACAGAACGGGACATCCACTAACAGCAAAACCTCGCGATTGCCAAATTTTTAAAGAAAATCGACAATATTTATCTGCTTCAATAACGGTTCAGTGGAGAGAACAAATTCAAAAAAGTGTTTCGGTGGACAGTTGTAAGCAGATGATGAAAAAAATTGGATACAAATTTTATAAGGTTTAATTTAAAATATTTAAGTTTTGCATAAATTACGACAACTTAAATCATTAAAAACGCAGGCAAAAGAAATATCACTACTGACACCTAAGCAAACGAAAAGGCGCATTGAGTGGGCCAAACAACTTAAAAATTTGGACTTTTAGTCAATGGCGGTCCGTTAATTGGAGTGATCAGTACAGATTGGAAGTTTGTGTTGGTGATGAAAGAGGACCAGTGATAAAAAATGCTAAAGAAGCCTTTCACAACTCACAAGGACTGTCTTAAACAAACCGTAAATCTCCCAGTATCTCTAATGGTATGGAGGTGCATGTCGGGATGTGGTATGAGTAATTTGCATTTTGTAATTGGGATAGCTAATGCTGTCAAGTACCGCAACATTTTGGAACAGGAGCTGCCTCCGTCAATACTACGTCTTCAATATAGCAATGCGGAGTATATTTTCCAACAGAATGGTGCTTCTTGTCATACGGCTAGGTCAACAATGGTAGATATGGTTAACTGCTGAAGCAATTCTTTATTGGAATGGACTTCCAGCAGCCCTAATCTTTCACCAATCGAAACTGTTTGGCACACGATGAAGCAAAAATTGCGAAAGGAACCGCGTCGGACTCTTCAAGATTTAAGATCCACAATTCCAAATAATTGGGAATCTTTTGGTGCCGAAGAGTGTCAACAATTAGTTGACACTATGCCAAGGTGCATTATAGAAGCAGTGATTAAGGCCAAAGGTTGCTTAACAATGTGGTAAAATCAACATAAAGAATCATAGACCAACTATTTTGCATCTAAGAAATGTGTATAAATCGTTATTTAGTTTTGTAAAGAGACTCCATATCAATATTTTATTAAGCCACTTTCTTTTTTTGTCCACTTTTCTTATTTAAAATGAATAGGACTTTATATGTATATCAAAAAATAGTTTTTGTTTCGAAATAGGTTAAGAATGAACACATATTTGCATTCTATCCTCGGTAGACCAACTATTTTGAGTTTGGGCTCGTATAGTCTGTCAAAGCTCTTCAAATCCAGAAATCTCACCATAACTTCAAAACTGCTGCTGTACAGGACCATGGTCCTGCCAGTACATATGGATCCGAGACTTGGGTGCTTAGCAAAAGGCACTCCGACCTCTTAGCTGCGTTCGAGAGAAAAGTCTTAAGGAGAATTATTGGCCCCATATGTGAGGAAGGACGATTCCGGAGACGGTACAATCATGAATTGTACGCAATCTACCTAGAAGCAGATATCGTGACAAAAATTAAGCTCGGTAGACTCCGGTGGGCAGGGCACCTAGCCCGCATGAGCGAAGAGGAACCTGCTCGGAAAGTTCTTTGTGGTACATTCTATGGTAGACGACAGCGTGGTAGACCATGCTTGCGCTGGAGAGATGGCGTAGACCAGGACGCCCGAAGCCTTGGGGTGCGCAACTGGATGACGTCGACTAGAGACCGGGATAGGTGGAGAGACTTGTTGAAAGAGGCCAGGACCGGAACCCGGTTGTCGAGCCGATGATGATGATGATGATGAATGTCGACGTCGATTTCGTAGTAATGTGGCGCAACATTCCTGTGCTTAACTACTCGACTAGAATAGATTGGAACCACTGTAGACTATGCTGGGCGTGGCCGCCACCTAAATGGTTCTTCGGCCGATAATATCGCGGTTGTGGCTTCCGATGTCGTAGAGAATAAAGAAACATCAACCTGACGCAATTGGAAATCACCTACTCGTATATTGGACGGACCCTATAGCGAATTTTAGTGAAAGACTTACAAATATTTCCGTACAAAGTGCAAACAGTGCATCAGTTAATGCCTCCTGAATGTCCGACGGGTGTGAATTACTGTCAAGCCATCCTTAATCTCAACAACGAAGAGGACGATTTTGTTTCGAAAATCATCATAACGTCAATAAGCGAAATCTTCATTTCTGGGGTACTGAAAATCCGCGTGTGATGCACGAAGAGCCATTAGATCCATTCAAAGCCACTGTGTAGTGCGGCGTTTACGGGGGAGGAGTGATTGGGCCGTATTTTTTTGAAGGAGCCATCTGCAATACAGTCACTGGTCCATGATAAACGACTTAATACTGCCAGAATTGGATGAGAGAGGGTTGTGAACATATCTATTCATCAAAACGGAAGAAAAATGTTGGAATATCATTCAAACCCAATAGGAAAAGACGCTGCGTATGTATGGTCAAAATATTTCAATCATCGAATTGATAAACGTGCCTCCAAATCAGTAAAACTTCCATTCCTGGATCGTTGTTGCTGGCTGCGGTCTTACGTTTTCTAACCGAAAAAAAGTTTCCAAAGATCAGTTGAAACAAAATTTTGATTTTGATTTGGAAAATAAAATTTGTCCAAGTTGAATTCAACTTGAAATGACCAATGAAGAGGCATGAAAATCTTAACTTAATTTAAAAAAAAAAAAAAGTTATCTTCCTTGAGTTATAGGATGCATGGATGGAACGCAAATCAAGTTCCAACGATATTTTATAATATATTTTCATTTTTGTTTTTCTGAAAATTGTGCAATGAATAATAAGTTGCGTGAACTAGACCTGAAAATCGAAACTCAGAACACAAATTCGCATCATTTTCACTTTGAAAAAATGAAATCGAACACCAATTTATGTTTTGTATCGATTTCTATTCTATTTCGAGTGAAAGTGAAATGTAGAACTTGGCTGTAAGGTTTTTCAGTAGAGAGAAATATTGTTAACAGAGAACGGCATGGAACATTTATGCTTATTTTCAGATTCGAACGAATAGCTAATTCGATAGAATAGATATTTTCATTCGAATGAACTTTGCATATTTTGACATTCGAGCGAAAAATGTTCATTGTCGAAGATTGAATAAAATGAAACTCATTTCCGAAATCAGCTGTTTGAAATTTACTGACATTTCCACTGATTTAGTATGACCAAACTGTAAAAAAATTATGGTCTAAAAATATAAAAATAATACTTTATCATTTAAGAAAAATAAAGCAATGCTAATAGCCCGGTAAAGTTTAAATTTGAAAAACATCAATAAAACTGACATTTTAAAATTTGGAAGCATTTAGAAAACAGTATGGTAAGTTTATTGATATAAAAAAGAAGTAAAATAACGGTACAACTTCTCTGTATAATAAAATACTTGATTTATATTTTAATTTTCATATAAACTAAATTGTTTTCCAAATTGATATACAAAAAAAGAAGGCAACTTCAAAGCCTATTTAATTTACACATATCTGGTCACACTTGAATTTTGAATTACCATTTGTAAATTGTTTTATAAAAATATTCAAGCGAGACGTTAAAAATCAAAATGGTATTTTATTTATTTATGAAAAGAGAAGACGGCGAGGAGTTGTACAGGAGTTTTTTATATACAACAGTTTATTTTTAATTACACTCAAAATATGTTCATATGTTATTTACAATAATTAATTTCTTAAGTCTATCTTATTAATCTGCGAGCACAAAAGGGGCTCTGCTTCGTTAGGTTGGCTATGTTTTCTTTTTACATTTGAATAACATATGTGTTCTACATCTAAATTTTTGTCTTATTATTATTTATGATATTTACGTCAGCTTGAGCAGTGCTAACGGTCGTTGGCTCGTGTGGTAATGAAGGGGTGGATATGGGTCATTGTTGATTGCTGTCTGGTCTTTTGGTGGCTTCAACCTCTGTTGTGCTGCGTCCATGCAATATCATAGAAGTTTTCGAAGCTGTCTTCTCCAGCTATTCCAAATGCTTGGTCCATCATGGAGAGCACCTGGAGATATCGTTCGTCTGTGGCTGAGTTACCTGTAATTAAATTAATAAGAGGACTGGGATGGGTTGGGATTTTTTTCAGCATCTTAGTGCTCAGATTGTAGATATATTTGTCAACCGGGACAATTCCTGAAGCTTCGTACAGCTTTTAATTGTTATAATAGCGGTAAGAGTTGGGTTTTTGGTGAAATGAGGCGCAATGGCGGAGAGCTTTTCGCTCTAATAATTGCAATTTTTTCATATAAGTGGGGCTTATTGTAAACCAAATAGGGAAGCAATATGTTAATGTTAATATTGGGCGAATGAGTTGCTTGTATAGCAGAAGCTTCGTCCTAGTTTGGAAACCACCCCTCACTTTCATAAAAGGACGTAAAAGTGATAAGGCATAATTTGCCTTACGAAGTGTGAATTTGGTGTGTTGGTTAAACTTGAACCTTTCGAAGAAGTGAACTCCAAGGTATTTAACACTTTGCTTGGGGGTGATAACTGTGTTATCAGGAAGTTGTATAGGAGAAGGATAATGGATGCATCAAATCCATTTGATGCATCCATTACCACTAATATTATACTAAACTTACATGTTTTATGAATCTATTCGCCAGAAAAAATTGAACGAGAATGAAATGACATTTCTTTCGAACGATTCGAAAGTGAAAATTATAACATAATAGATAATGTTATTATGAATAAATATATGTTTAATTTTTGTTTGTACGAGATAGTGGAGCCCAGATATTCGCAAATGAACAAAAAATGACACAAAACACATTTTTACCAATAACGTTGGTAAAAAAAGTTGTCATGTGTTGCAAATTTGGTTTTAAGCTTTTCTCATAAGTACCTATCGATCCATGAAAAAAAATCGACCATGCCTCTCCGCACAAGGTCAGGGGCTTAACTCTGTAATTCGATACGAAAGTAAAAATTGTTCGAAAGTTGTCTCCGATTCTAATTTGAAAAGTTACTCTGCATAACTTTCGAATCCAGAGAAAATGTTGCAAAGAAAAGTTTCCAACTTTCGAACAAATGTTCCGGACTCGAGCTGTTTTTTGTCGAAAATGGCATTTAAAAAAAAAGAAAGTCAAATACATAATTGGTTTTTGATTAATTAAATTTATTCGTTGATAATTAAAGTTGAGTATGGATATGGATTCAGTTACATACTCGTAGTAGCTTGATGAAGAAATTTGTGCTGAAGAAAGAATTCAAAGAAAGAATAAAAGACAATTCTTATATAATGGGTTTATCAAGTAAAAGATAATGTGATATAAAACAAAATTTAATGACGAAATAATTTATCTATACTAAATATTTTTTCTAGTTTTATAAAAAATTTTCGTCTTTCCAAAAATGCATTTATGCATGAGGAGAATTCTGCAAAAAAATTATTCGCTTACAAGGTCCAATTGACTCAACAATGGAAGGCACATGACCATCCGTTTCGTTATTGCTTCGCAGTTTGGCCATTAGAGTATCTTGAATTGGACAACGATTTTGGGCCAAAAATCATCTTTTCTGACGAGGTGCATTTTGATCTCGGCGGTTACGTTAACAAACAAAATTGCCGCATCTGGGGCTCGAAAAACCCATACGTTATTGTCCAGAAGCCAATCAGTCCTATCACGAATTTCATCGTAATTGGAAACTTCTTACGAATCCCGAAAAGAACTATCAAATAAAATCAACGAGAATTTCAAATTGATTTTGTTTGGTATTCATACATATTTTTGTTCTGGTTTCCCTTTGAAATAAGAAAAAATCATCAAAAATATAATCATATTAATATTTATTATGTTTTCTTCAATTAATTTATACGAGTAATTTAAAAATAAACGTACTTACATTTTAGCTTAATCTATCCTTGGTGTATTGTTTGATAAAAAACTCGAATTCACATAGCATATCAATATTACATGTAATAAAGCCAATTCAATATTAGGTTGGATTAAAAGGGAATCACGTCAGTTTTCTGATCCTTATGTTATCAAACAACTATTTACCACATTTGTCAGACCCATTATAAAGTATGCTTGCCAGGTATGAAACCCTTACTACAGTTGCCACAAAATAAGAATTGAACAAATTCAAAAAAGGTTCCTAAAATTTGCTCTTAGAGGCTGGCAGAATGCAGAATCCATTGAATCTTCCTTCATACAGTAGCCGTCTAAAACTCATAGATTTACTTATTTATGTTTTGTTTTTATTGTTAATCTTAGGCTAGGCGCGCACTGGCAACTGTGATCGAAATCAAATAGTTTAATCACCAGTTGAAAGAGAACCGCACACTAGCAACTCTTTATCTTTACTCACGCTCACACTCTTTTCTCTCTTGCTCTTATAGACAACAGCTCAACTGTTGTGAAGGCAATCGTTTAGTTTGTGTCAAAACACAAACTTAACTTTTTAGTTTCGAGAATCGAGTTGCTCTAAGTGCGCGGTGTCCTATATAAGCCCATTATGTTTCATTTTAGCAACTAAACAGTTGCGAAACTAAAAATTGAATGTGTGCGCCTAGCCTTATTGATGGTAATATCGATGCTCTGAACCTTTTGTCTCGCGTTAATTTTAATGTTCCAAATCGTAATGTGAGAGGTTTTCGTGACCCAATTTACATAACATACTACCGTACCAACTATGAGCAGAATTCAGCATTGAATAACATGTTTAATTTGTATAACGTTAATCATAATTTATTAATAAATTTTTCTGATGATTGTACGCTAGATATTAATTAGCTTGGTTCAAATAAACAAATTATCAAAACTTTTCCGTATGGTTCATAGATATCGAATGAAATTTCAGATATTCGAATGTATTTAGCAACGAAAATAGAGTTGTGAAGTACGACATTTCCGAATTTCGAGCAAATGTATCTAGATAAATGAAACTCGGATTTTAATTTCCGATTTTCGAATAACACAGTACATATTTTCCGAATTCGAACGATTTAACTTTAGAATCGAATTACAAAGTTAGGCCCTAGGTCCTTTTTCACGACACTTTGACTGGATTTTTTAAGAGCTTGAGAACTTTTTTAAAAAAAAAAAACGCATAAAATTTGCAAAATCTCATCGATTCTTTATTTGAAACGTTAGACTGGTCCATGACATTTACTTTTTGAAGATAATTTCATTTAAATGTTGACCGCGGCTGCGTCTTAGGTGGTCCATTCGGAAAGTCCAATTTTGGGTAACTTTTTCGAGCATTTCGGCCGGAATAGCCCGAATTTCTTCGGAAATGTTGTCTTCCAAAGCTGGAATGGTTGCTGGCTTATTTGTGTAGACTTTAGACTTGACGTAGCCCCACAAAAAATAGTCTAAAGGCGTCAAATCGCATGATCTTGGTGGCCAACTTACCGGTCCATTCCTTGAGATGAATTGTTCTCCAAAGTTTTCCCTCAAAATGGCCATAGAATCGCGAGCTGTGTGGCATGTAGCGCCATCTTGTTGAAACCACATGTCAACCAAGTTCAGTTCTTCCATTTTTGGCAACAAAAAGTTTGTTAGCATTGAACGATAGCGATCGCCATTCACCGTAACGTTGCGTCCAACAGCATCTTTGAAAAAATACGGTCCAATGATTCCACCAGCGTACAAACCACACCAAACAGTGCATTTTTCGGGATGCATGGGCACTTCTTGAACGGCTTCTGGTTGCTCTTCACTCCAAATGCGGCAATTTTGCTTATTTACGTAGCCATTCAACCAGAAATGAGCCTCATCGCTGAACAAAATTTGTCGATAAAAAAGCGGATTTTCTGCCAACTTTTCTAGGGCCCATTCACTGAAAATTCGACGTTGTGGCAGATCGTTCGGCTTCAGTTCTTGCACGAGCTGTATTTTATACGGTTTTACACCAAGATCTTTGCGTAAAATCTTCCATGTGGTCGAATAACACAAACCCAATTGCTGCGAACGGCGACGAATCGACATTTCACGGTCTTCAGCAACACTCTCAGAAACAGACGCAATATTCTCTTCTGTACGCACTGTACGCATTCGTGTGGTTGGTTTAATGTCCAATAAAGTAAACTGAGTGCGAAACTTGGTCACAATCGCATTAATTGTTTGCTCACTTGGTCGATTATGTAGACCATAAATCGGACGTAAAGCGCGAAACACATTTCGAACCGAACACTGATTTTGGTAATAAAATTCAATGATTTGCAAGCGTTGCTCGTTAGTAAGTCTATTCATGATGAAATGTCAAAGCATACTGAGCATCTTTCTCTTTGACACCATGTCTGAAATCCCGCGTGATCTGTCAAATACTAATGCATGAAAATCCTAACCTCAAAAAAATCACCCGTTACTTTCTAGTGAAATCGAATGTCAAAATAAGGCTGATTGTAAAGCATTGAAAACATTTTGTGTACAAAATATATCAAATCCTGTGTTTTGCTTATATTTTCTAAAAACTACTTCAAATTTAAATATTAAAAGATTTTTGGGATTTTAGAATTTAGAGTTATTAAATATGTACAATATTATTTAAAATATATGATTTTTTTTTTTCATTTCAGATTTTGTTGATGTTAAAGGAGCTAAATGTTTGTTCGAAACCAATTACAGCCATGTATA
Organism: Chrysotoxum bicinctum; assembly: GCA_911387755.1. Classification (NCBI taxonomy): domain Eukaryota; kingdom Metazoa; phylum Arthropoda; class Insecta; order Diptera; family Syrphidae; genus Chrysotoxum; species Chrysotoxum bicinctum. The sequence goes on from OU426988.1 coordinate 99,382,248, forward strand.
TTTTATTTTATACGATACATTTGTTCAAGCCGAAGTCAATTTAAAACATAAAGGTATGATTCATTTCACAATGTTTGAATTACATATATATACTCGTAACTACTGTATTCAGTATGGGGATTTTATTTTAATTGAACATTGGGAGGATGAAGTTCGAAAACCAAACGGAATTTTTTTCAAGATCATTGTAATACATATTAAACAATTTACAACAATGAGAAATAGGTTCACGCTGTCCATAATTTGTTGAATGATGTGTTTCAAAAATGAAATGTCTCGTTCTCAAAAATCGACTTGGCGCATTAATATTAATTAAAGAAAGCAAAAACTCACTGTCATTTGAAAGGATATCACAAACAAACAAGACACTGTACATTCTACGTCTTGATTCAAGAGTTTGCATTCCTAACAAAAAGCATCTACTATTATAATTAAGGTTTAAATTACACTAGCTTATATTAAAAAAGTACCTAAAAAAAAGTATTTCCTATACTAATTTTGACTCTATGAACAAGAAAATGGCACTCATTTATTTTTTTCAAAGAAGCGTTTTCGAGATATAAGCAAAAAACCTGTTTTTTGCTCCTTTTCCATGGTATAAGCCGGTCGAACTAATTAACATATCGCGACCTTAGAACAACAAGGTTCTAACCGACAATTTTGAAAAAAATGAGTTTTATATCAAATCTGGGTAAATTTAGGGTGCTCTTTCGATTCCCGCAATCCATTTCTTTCCATTTCCATGATACACAGGGCTACAGAGTTCTATCTGAATATTTTCCATTTGAGATTTAATCAATAAGGTTCTAACTTCCACTTAGAACTTTGTTTCACTAAATTCAAAAAAAGAAACCATGTTTTGAGATTTATTTCAAGTAAATTTAAATTTGACCATTATATTTTTTTTTTTCGTGTATTTATCAGCTGTAACAACAATATTATTTATTTATGTACACTCACTCAAAATTCAAGTTTTCACAATAAAGAAAACATATTTAAATCTTTTCATTTCATCCAATCTCAATTATCCTCCGTAATCGAAAAAATTAAGTTCAGAAGGTTCTATGTGAAAAAAAATATGAAAATATAAGTTAACAAGGTTCTAAGTGCTACATAGAACCTTATTGTTCTAGAATATAGTGTCGCATCGTTGAGCAGCAAAGTCCTATAATGATTTTTAAAGTCAAATTTAAGGGTTAAAAATCTGATTTTATTAGGTTTTAAAGTAGAAATTTTATAGATTGTGTGCATATTCATCGGATTATAAAAAATATTGTTTAATTTTTTTAAACAGTATCCGAATAAAAGCCTTCAAATATTCAGATGCGTTTTTCTCAAAACACACTTTGGTGTACTTAGAACCTTGTTGTTCTAGGGTCGCGATATGCTTTATATTTTTGAACAGATATTTTGTTTGTCTTTCCAAAAGTATACGACTTGTGTAAATCGGCCCAACAATCATCAAGAAAAAGCCATTCAAAGTTTCAAAAATCACAATTTTTCGCCGTTTTTAGAAAATCGCTTGTTTTAAGTCATTCCGTAAGGATAGACAAAAAAATATTTAAAATACTTTTAAGATCTCAGGTGGAAGATATTGTTTTTACAAAGCTTAAACGCACAAGATCAATGAAATCGAATAATAAATGTGGAAGTTATGAATTATTACGTGAAAGCAGATCATTTCAGGTTTTTTCTTTTTTTCATAATTTTTATTGAAAATATGAAGTATTGTTTACACTTCTTCTTTTATGTGGCGTTGAATCTTCGCGGAGCTGCATCCAGCAGTAGTCACTCATCATCCCTTGGTCCTAAAAGCCCTCATACCTCTTTTCCATGATAGCAAGGTCCTGATGGAATCTTTCACCTTGTTCATCGCTTTCAGCTCCTAAATTCGAGGGAAAAGTTTCCAAATGGCTGTGCAGGAAGTGCATTTTCAAAGACATGCGAGCACCTGAAAGGAATACAAATATTTAAATTTTAGTTGTCAATAGAATTCATTGTTTTTGAAACACTAATCTGCTAAATACTCACCAATAGCATGAAATGTAATCATCATTTTTTCGATCAATTGACGATAGTTTGGACTTCTGTGGTTTCCCAAAAATCCATAAACTACGTCTTGAAAAGCATTCCATGCTCTTTTCTTGTTTTTTTTTTTAGACAATTCAAAAATCCGGTGTCACTAAACAATTTTTTTTATCTGTGGACCAACGAATATACCCGCCTTAATTTTTTCGGTCGACAGCTTGGGAAACTTTGTTTTCAAATATGTTAATCCTTTGTTTTTGGGATGTTTTGCTAAGGCTTTTACAAAATTTTTCATAATGCCGAGTTTTATGTGCAATGATGGAAGTATTACATTTTGTTTTTCAATAAGTGCTTTTTCAGCACGTTGCTCTTTCCTACTACATGATTTTCACGAAGTGGCCAATTTCGTTAGATGAAATGCTTTTCATCTGCTCTGCTATCCTAAAAACACAGAAAACAGCAGTATTTTGTGTAGCCACCCTGCAGGCCAGTAAGTAAAGCCACGAATTTTAAATCACAGCAGATTTTCCAGTTATAGGAATTGTATTTCACAAGTTGAAGAAGTTTTCCGAAATTTGCCTCCTTGTCAATCACATGATCAATTGGGTTTCTCCATTCAACTGGCTTTCCAAACGAAAAATACTTCCTATTTCCGATTCCAAATGCAATTAACCTCACAAAGCACGTAGCACAGGTTGACAATATAGCATTACTTTACTATAAAGCACTACAGTAAATGCTCTGAATTTGTATATAGATAAAACTAAAAAACATATTTTTTTTTGAAAAAAAACTGAAATGGTCTGCCTTCATGAAATGTTTCATAACTTCCACATTTATTATTCGATTTCGTTGATCTTATGCGTTTTAGCTTTGTAAAATCAATATCTTTCACCTGAGATCTTAAAACTATTTTAAATATTTTTTTTTTATCCTTACGGAATGACTTAAAACAAGCGATTTTCAAAAAACGGCGAAAAATTGTGTTTTTTGAAACTTTGAACGGCTTTTTCTTGATGATTGTTGGGCCGATTTACACAAGTCGTATACTGTTGGAAAGACAAACAAAATATCTGTTCAAAACTATAAAGTATATGTTAATTAGTTCGACCGTTTTTGAGAATTAGGCTTATACATGGAAAAGGAGCAGAAAAACACGTTTTTTGGTCATATCTCGAAAACGCTTCTTTGGAAAAATAAATGATTGCAATTTTCGTGTTCAGAGAGCCAAAATTAGTCTAGAAAATACTTTTTTTGCTAAGGTACTTTTTTTGTGTAAACTAGTGTAATCGATTGCAGGTTTATTTATATTTTTCTGAAATGTCAAACTGTACTACAAGTTTCAAATAACTATTACTTTTGGTATTAAAACACAAATAGCCATCATAGCAACCTTTTTACACTACAAAATAATTAATATCATAAAATGACCAATTTTGCCCCACTGTCGGCTGGTATGCTATTGGACACCACTCGTGGTTCCCGTCGTCGTACAGACGAGAATGTGGCTGCTGTAGCCGAGAGTGTAAGACTCAATTCACGAATATCAACTCGCCATCGATCTCAATAGCTCAACATTTCACGCACTAGCCTGAGGAGAATTTTGCACAAAGATATTGAATTATTCGCTTACAAAGCAGCAGTTGAAGGCGCGCCATATAATTCAAGTAAATATTAGTTTATGCAAGAACAAAAATTATAAGTCGTTGTTTCAAAATTTTTAAATCATTTTTAAGAAAAAATTTTAGTACGCCAACTTAAAGTTTTTATTACTGTATGAATAAAAAATAAATTTCCAAAAAAATATTGAGCCGGTTTTGAGATATCGAATTTATATTTTGTTATAAGTCAGTAATATCTTATTTTTATTTTTTTTTTTATTAAAGTATAGATCGTAAAAATTATTCAAAAGAAACAATTTTTTTTTAAAAGTCTAGGCGCCGTTTTAGAGAAAAATACTATTTTCGAAAACCATTTTTTAACATTTGTATGCTGCGTACCGCTATTTTTTTCTCACATCTGGTAGATTATATTAAGAAACTTTTATTTGACAAGCTTAAAAAAATCGACCAAAACTCAATGTTTTGGAAAAATTGAGTTTTGAAAAAAAAATTTGTTCAAAAGCCAGAACACTTTTTTTTAAATATTTCAATGCACAATAATATTCAAATATTTGGGGACCTATAGCATAAGAAAGCATGAATAAAAAATGATGCAAATCGGTTGTACCGTCTTAGAGAAAATCAAAAACAAAAAAAAAAATGTTTCCTTTGCGGTATCATTAATACTCGTAACGATTTTTCGAAATTTTTCTTTCAAGCATTACCTACCTAACTAAATGAAATTTTTTGATTTTTTTCAAGCAAATCTGTGGAACAGTTTTGAGAAAAAAAAATTATAAAATTAAAAAAAAACGTTATATTTGGTGTTAAAAAAAAAAGAAAAAAAACCTGGAAGTGGGAGCGGGGTGTAATTTAAAACGATATCTACCAAGTACCCCTTGGCATAATGGTTAGTGCGTTGGACTGTCATGCGAAAGGTCTCGAGTTCGATTCTCAGCCGCTGCAAGAAAGTTTTTTTCAGGGGTGTACTGCCTTTTGCGAGGAATTAACAAATTCTCCACCACCAAATTTAATTTTTTAATCTACCAAGTTTAAAGAACATCGACTGAGCCGTTTAGGCTGTAGTCGAATGACTGACAGCCAGACAGATTTGCAAATACCTTGTCTACGATTGTACTAAAATCAAAGACCTTTCAAAAATATTACTCCCCAACTCCTCCTTACTGGGCTTACTTAAAAACCCATCCGAAGAAAACATCAACCAAACCTACCAACTGATCTGTGAACCCAAAATGGAAAATTATATATAAATCAACTTATCTTTAAAAATATCATATCTTGTATTATATTAATTATTATAATATTATTCTTATTGTGTTCTTATCATGAGCTAATAGTCATGATAGCTAAAGCTCATTGTAAGGTACTTACTTGTTAATAAAGATATAAATAAATAAATAAAAATACTATTACATTAGGTGGTTTAATGTTTAAACTATGCTTCTTTAATTAAATATTCTACTTTAAAAAAAAAAAAACTTATAATTGTTTCTTATTTGTATTCTACAGATCTTCCTTTTCAAATTGGTAAGTAAACAACATTAACTTTACTTAGTTTATTAGTTTCAAACACAATGGCACAAAATTTTGAACAGCCTATTATTATGGGATTAGCATGTTACTAGTTAGTAATTTGCTAAACATTTAGTAATTTACTAGCTCTTCGAAAAATGTAATCCTTTTTCTTTTCGTTTTACTAACTAGTAAAATACTAATTCCGTTTTATTAGAAATAAGTGCATTGGAACACGTCTAAAAAAATTTGAATAAACAATTCTATTTAAATTTTTGAAGAGCCTTCGCAAAAAAAAAAAAATGATCAAAATCGGTGGTACCGTTTTTGAGAAAATCAAAAACAAAAAAAATGGTTCCATGGGGGGTACCTTCAATAACCATTTTTTGGAAAATTTTTTTCAAGCATTACCTAGATTTAACTAAATGAAATTTTTTTGTGTTTTTAGTTTTTAAATCTGTTCAGCAGTTTTTGAAAAAAAAAATATTTATAAAATTTCGAAAAAAATTCGTATGGCAGGTACCGTTATTTTTGGTCTTACAAAAAAAAAGAAAAAAATGTGTGGGGGTAAAAAATCAAAACCCATATCTACCAAGTTTAAAGAAAATCGGCCGAGCCGTTTAGGTTGTAGTCGAAGCGACAGACAGAATTGCCAGACCCACTTTTTTAGTCTTCGCTATCATTGTAATGTCAACTTTGATCAAAATCTCGAGTTCAATTTTTTTTACGAATCCATAACTTCTTGCCTTATAGTACCTATAAGTCGCAAGTAAAAACACTGAATCATACATAGTTCCCATTCTCCACTTGATGGAAATTCATATGGCATTTTCTTTGGTTTTTGCTATGTAACTTTCAGGATTCAAGCTTTTTTTAGAGCTTTTGATAGCAAATATTTCTACTTTAGAGAAAAAGGTGTTGACGCTTGGTGTTTTTCTGTCTTCATGTCTTAGGTTTTCTTTTATGTATGAAAAAACAGTTAAAAATTAAAATGCAGCTATACAATTGTTGGCTTTTGCCTTTTAAAGAGAGATTTTTTTATGAACTATGAAGGTTGACGCTGAATAATGACAACGTTGTGTCGAACACGATGAGAAAGTGATTGAGCCAAAGATGTGGGAAATGGATGTTTTTACTGAAGCTGCAATGGAAAGTTTGAAAATAAGCTTGAATGGAGAAAACAGTAGCAGGAACTATTCGTTGGCATCGGAGTAATGACGTGATTTGTTTATACTTAATTACGTTTTTTCTGTGATTTAGTTTTTACCTAGAAAGGGATTATATCTACTGGGGATACTCTTAAAAAATCGCACCTGCTATCTTACCTCTTAGTTGTGTGGAAAAAGATAAATTCAATTTATTTAATTCATCATTGTTTTTGATTATAAAATGTCCGTATATTAATAAATAGTAACTCTATCGATATTTTTGTGAGATATGCGGCAGTCTTAAATCCTCACTACGGTAATCCTGTAAGAGCTTTAAAATGAAGATAAGATAGCTTATCTAAAAATATCCTATCTTTCCTGTACTGCAAATATAAATTGAACAAAGTTAGTCCAGTCAAAGCGCAATGAAAAAGGGCCTGACCTTGCGCGCAGAGACATGGTTCATTTTTTTTTATGGATCGATAGGGACTTATGAGAAAGGCTTAAAACCAAATTTACACCACCTGACAACTTTTTTTTTACCAAAGTTGTTGGTAAAAATGTGTTTGTGTGTTTTTTGGTCATTTGCGAATATCTTGGCTCCAGTATTTCGTACAGAAAAAAATAAAACATATTTTTATTCATAACTAGCTTAAATACACCCGCTTCGCCGGGTGCTAGTAAATAGCTAATTCAATACAACAAACCAAAAATTTAATTTATATTGTGTTTAAATTTTAATACATTTTATTCAAGTGCTTTTTGATAACATAACATTTTTTGTTTTTCCGTCGGTTAAAATTATTAAGGCGGGTGGTTTGCCTGCACGTGAAGATGCAATATACAGTTGCCCATGCGCAAATCCTGGAACCTCTAAATTAATACCGCATAGTCCAATTTATAAAGGAAAGGGTGATACTCGAAGCTGTGATAATTACCGTTCGATTAAGCTGATGTCACACACCATGAAGATCGTTGAGCGAGTCTTGGGTAGCCGACTGCGAAAAATAATTAGGCTATCTGATGACCAGTGCGGGTTTGTCGGGGGTAAGTCAACCACGGATGCAATCCAGAGTATAAGAATAATTATGGAAAAACATCGGGATTCTTTGGAGGATTTGCATGTCGTATTGGTTGATTTTGAAAAAGCATTCGATCGGCAACCACGAGATCTAATATGGGTGGCCCTCAGGCAACGAGGAGTTCCAGAAACCTATGTGCGGATAATTATGGACATGTATGATGGAGCAGTTACTAAAGTAAGATGCGCAGCTGGAGTCACCGAAGAATTCGAAATCACAGTAGGTGTACACCAGGGAAGTGTCTTGAGTCCCCTGCTCTCTATTACAGTTCTTGATTACCTGCTTGAAGGCAAAGTGACGGATCCAAAAGTGCATCAGTTATTCTTTGCTGACGATGGAGCCATCATAAGTGAAGACCCGATATCCCTATAACGAGCCCTTGACGTATGGGTGGATGTTCTGGAAGGAAGTGGGTACCGCATAAGCGCGAAAAAGACAGAATACCTATGCTGCCCATTTTCTGATCCACACAGGCCTGTTCCAGACATTTATTTGAATGGAGCAGTGCTTCCCAAGTGTGAAAAGTTTAAATATCTGGGGTCTATGATAAATAACGAAGCTACTTGTGATGACGATATCAATCATCGCGTAAGCGTAGGGTGGATGAAGTGGCGGGAAAATTCTGCTATCTTCTGTGACCGAAAAATGCCCCCTAAGCTGAAAGGAGAGCTCTACACTTCAGTTGTGCGTCCAGCACTCACATACGGTTCACAATGTTGGACAGTGTACAAAAAGTATGAGAGTAAGCTAACGGCAGCTGAGATGAAGATGCTTCGTATGACAGCAGGAGTTACAAAGCTTGATCGAATTAGAAGTACGAAGATCCGAGGAAGCCTTCATGTTAAGAATACCATTTCCCAAAAAATTGAACACGAACGACTCAGTTGGTATTGCCATGTTCAAAGGAGAGATCCTGAGAACCCCGTCAAAAAGGCAATATCATACAACGTTCCAATTCGAAATAAAAAGAAAGGTAGGCCTAAACACTCCTGGTACAAACAAATGCAAAAACACCAGCATTCAGTTGGCCTCAGAAATGGAACAATACAAAACCGGGAGGCTTGCCGCCGATTTCTGAGGTCAACCCGGCGAACCCCACAGGCGGATCACTAGTGTGAAGCAGATACGTGGGAGAGTTATGATCCCCTCGACATCGAGATCATAACAGCGCCGAAGAAAAGGAAGAAGAAGTCCGAAAGATTGGCCTTGTGCCTTATTAATCGTAATGGCAAAAGCAAGTCGTATAGGAATGTGATGACGTTTGAAATCGAATGATAAATCGGTTGGAATCTTCTTATTTTTCCTATACTTTATTTCTTTCCTTCTTACCATATCTACTATAATCAATTTTGTAAATTAGTTTGTAAGTTCTTCTATATTTTAATGTATATAATATACATAAAACTTAGTTGCTTAATTATTTAATTCCAAGTACTATAAAAGATAATAATCTTAATGTACCATGTTATTTATAGTAATAATAAATTGAATTGAATTGAATTGAATCATTGGAATCCTCGGAATTAAAACAACTTCACCTATGTATTTCCCTTATAAAATTGTTGCTTCGATCACATAGTAAAACAACCTTTTTACTGCAAGTCTGGTATCATTGCAAAGCCGAGGTTGTTTAATATTGCTTAGCATTATTATCGGCGCGCTAACTTTCAATGGTAGATAATGTGGTGGCAAACCGGGCAAATCAAGAGAATTCTAAAATTCAGTGGGATAATTCACGACATCCTCTTGATTCTGTGTTGATCGACTTGTATGTACAAAATTGATTTGGTATTTATTATAAATTGTCGGCATTGATAACATTTACGTCTTTATTTATGCCAGCCAAAATTTCTCGTTCACTCAACCAATCATGATTATTGAATTGTTGCACTATATTTGGGAATACGCTATCAATCAATTCTTGTTTTGATTGAGTCATTCGACAAAAATTGGTTGGTAGTTAGGGTTAGTTTTTTTACGTGCCTCCACAAATAGGATGATATCAAACATGCATTCAATTCATCAGCAGCTGTAAATCGAGAAATAACAGGCAATGTTTGGCGAAAATGACCTGCTAACAATATCAAGGCACCACCGAAAATCCGTTGGTTCCCACGTAAATCTTGCAACGTTCTATCTAACACTTCCAAAGACTTTTTGTGAGCCATCGTACATTCATCCCAAACGATTATACTACATTTCTGCAAAACCTTTGCCATGCCTGAATTCTTAGAAATTTAACATGTAGGTGTTTCAGTAGCATGCATGTGCAGAACATGCAGTTCGGCCGCCTTCCAATAAAGTCGCTGCAATGCCAGAAGAAGCAAGTGCCAATCCAATTTGGGTTACTCTTTACCTAACTTTGCGTTAACTTCTTTAATGTGATCTTCCATCCTTTTTTCGATTGTTACCACGTCTTCAAGTGTTTTTTTCTACTCAATGTGATTCTTCTCGAATTTTTCCATTAGATCCTTCATTTATTTTTGAAGCAGTTCTTTTTTGCATTCCCATTGCTTAAAAATCCCATCTAATTCTTCTTTGGCATAACTTTTTTGCCTTCATTCTTCACTACATATACATATAAAATTATTGAATTTATCTAGACTACTTCCAAAATAAATTCAATAACCTATTTAAGAAAATGCACAATCTACGATAATTTAATTTAAAAACGTACGAAATACTACGACATCCTCAGTTCCAAAGCTCGTTTAATGACAGTTTTGTTGTAAGCTCAATATATAAAGCCAATTTGCTTGCAGCGCGGTTTGCAGTTAGTTCGATGCTACCAAATTGTGACATTACTCCGCCTGTACTTTTGAGCGTAAACGATTTTATTCTGATCTTGACAGCATTGTCCAATGGGAAAAAAAATCGTGTAGAATTTAATGCCTCGAAAACTCAATGCTGTTTACTGTCGCTAAAGCGAAACTCTCCTCCAATGTCACTTTCTATGAACAGCTTTCAGTTCTAGGTATGCGCATCACAGACCATCTTTTCTGGAGTGATCACATATTTGACGTTCGCCAAAAACGCTGCTACGAGTAAGTGTTTAGGTTTTCTCTGCCGATGCAAGAAGTTTTTTACCCCATCTGATCTGGTTATTATATATATAAGGCCACATAATGTATATATACCTATATCTGGGTATAACTGAAACATTTGTATCACTCGAGCACCTCCGCAATTTTTCATGTCTATCATTATTTTACCGCTATTTTCAGTGGTCTAATGAAATAGCCAGTTGCATGCCTCCCCTTAAACTATAAAACCGTAATACTCACGATTTTAGGAATGCTCATCAATTTACCCTTGAGCCCAATTTCGGACGTACAGAGATTCTTTTTTAGCTGCAGTACACCAATGTGGAATGCTTTACCCGGCTTTCTTTGTAATGTATTGCAAAATAATTACAAACGAAAACTTAACCAAAAAACCCTTGTTGCTAGCACGTTGCACAAATTGAAAAGAAAGTTTTGTCCGAGCCTCACTTTCACGAAAGACAAACAAATTACAAACAGACATACGTGATAAAACAGGAGAACTGCATCATAGTTGAACATATTTATACTTCCCTAATTTTGTCCACAATCAACGTGTCGAAAAATCAAATTCTAAACGCAAAGTCTTAGAGATTTAATTAATTTTTTATTTTATACATATTTTAAGACATATTTATTAAGACATCTTTTTATTCTAAAAAATCGAATAAGCAAGATGTAATTTTGTATTGTTGGTGTGTTTTGATAGAGTTTCGATCATTTTAGGTAGGTGTACAAAATCAAAAGGTAGGTAGATTACGTTTTCTAATAACTTCGTTTTTAAAGGTAAATTTTAGGGCGGATTACAAAACTTCGGCTTGGCCAATTTTCAAAAACTTTGTTTCTAAACCATCTGCAAGTGTTCCCCTTTCATTTAAAAAAAAAATTATAAAAGTCCATCCAGCCGGATTCTAGTTATAAGGTAAGGTCACACACAAAAGTTAAACTCGTTTTTATATATATAACATAGCTATTATGTTATAGAACTAAAAAATTATTTAAACAAATAAAAAAAAGTTGTATTAGATAAGTTAGAATAATTTTTTGTTGTTTGAAAATCACTTTTTCATGATTATTAAGAAAAAAATTTATTTTTTATTTTTAAAGTCCTTGTAATTCCCTACAATTTAAAATAAAAATCAACCCTTTACGACTAATGGAAGCCGAGTAATAAATTAATAAACATACCTAAGTCAGCGCACCCACGCAATTTAATGTTTTTACGTTTTAATTAATATCTCAGCAAAAGTACCCGGCAAAGTAAAAAATAATAAAATGCACGACTAGATCGCACAAACTTGCTCTTATGTAAAAGTACTTTGGAATTTAAGATACATTTTATAAATATAAAACATGGATTCAAATGCATTAAATTGCCGTCTGATTTCTAGAAAGGAATGAATTTATGCAAACAAACTTTAAAAAATCGGTTTATTATTAAATGGATTTTTTATATAAGAAACTTCTTTAAAATTTTTCAAGAAAAAAAATGTGGGATGCGAATTTTAAGTATTTAATAATATTGGCGCAAAATTTTAAACAGCCTATTACGAGTATTAAGGTATTAGTATGATACTACTTAACAATTTGCTAACTTTATAGTAGTTTACTAACTCATTCTTAATTTTAAACATTTTCTAACTAGTATCATACTAAAAGAATTTTCTTAATAAATTGCTTCTGAACACACCTAAAACAATGACATTTCGTGTAAAAAAGTAGGTACACGAAACTTTTTTGATGTTTGCAAATGTCAAAGAGTCATCTTTAATAAAAGGGTAGAGAAAGTATGTTGCTATATTCGATTAAAATTTGCAAATTCGTTGTTTTAACCTAGTATCATACTAAAACAGCTTTATCATCGTACTAATTCAATTAAAATTTTGCGCCAGTGATTTTAGGAAATAATTTCAAAAATAATCGTTCATAGGTTTTGAAGATATTGATTTTCAAAAAAAAAAAAAAAAAATTTCAAAAAAAAACCAACAAATATTTTTTCGAATATTTTTATACAGTGGCGATAAAATAAATAGCACATGCAGTCTTAAATTTCTGTGATGCAAGTTTTTCCTAATTTCTTAAACTTTAAAGAGCTGTTTGACTCATGAGGAAGTAAGACCAAATATACATATCTCTCATTTAAAAATAAAATGAGGCACTCGTATATTAAACTCATAAAAAAAACCACTACAAAATGATTTATACAATTTAAGTATACTAGGACAAAATAAATAGCACATTTCGTAAATAACAAATAAAAAAACATATTAAATAACAAAATATTAACATTATTTGAAGAAAATATACGGTATTTGGTCGAGTAACCCTTATTTTTAATCACAGCGGAATACCGGCGTTTTATAGACGAAGGAAGACTTCGGAATCGTTCAACAGATACTGAGTACCAGGCTTGCTGGACTTTCCGTCAAAGTTTGTCGAAATTCGAAGTATCGGTTCAATTTATCGCGTCTGCTTTCTTTCTGGAAAATCGTCCAAGCAGCTTTTTTTCCACTGAGACAGTTTCTAATCGTACTTACAGATACATTAACACCAAGATCTTGTTCTTTTGCATGTTCAATTTTTAGGACTTAGGTCAGGCAGACGATGTCAAAATCAGTTCAAGGGGTGGTTTTTCTGGTCTTACTCATATGAATTTTGTTTTGAGCACTTCCTTCTTCTTCGCAATGGTGAAGAGCATTTATAACATTCTTATTCTTCCTTGAAAATTTTTATTTCCGCTCTAGTTCAGATTTCGTGTGACCTTTTTTCATAAAATCAAAAACCCCTTGTCTAAACGCCTGTCTGTGCTGATTGTTTTCCACTTCTCATACTACATTTCAGCAATTAAAATTGAAGCAACTTAACTAAGAACCTTATCAAAACTCATAACTTTTTTACTAAGCTTTTAAAATTTTTGGTTAAAATCGAAAATAAAAAAAACGGTTCTATGGCAGGTAACAGTAATAACATCTTGCCCCAAAATTTCTTTTTTACCAAAATGTAGTCCATGTCCATAATATCACACCTAATTTTTTTATCAAAATCGTTAGAGCCGTTTTCGAGATAAATAAGATTTTGCATTACGGGTGTATGGGAGATACCGTTAGTTTTGAAGATAAAAAAAATTTCAATTTCCCCTTAAGTACCGAGATTGAAAGAAATAGGTCCAGTGGTTTAGTCTGTAGTGGGAAGTACAGACCTACGGACACACTAGTGTTTTTTGTGTACTAAATTTTCCTTAAAATTTTTATAAAAAATATTGATATGCAAATTGTTAGTATTTAATAAAATACATTTTAAAACGTAATTTAAATATTTAATCGTGTATCGGTTTTCAAGATATTGAATTTTCGAGAAAAAAAAATGTATTATTTTTTTTTTTAAATTCAAAAACTATTTTTTCGAAAAAAATTTTAGTTTTTTTTGATCAAAATATAGTCTAGGTCCATAATATCACACTTAATTTTTTTTTTATCAAAATCGTTAGAGCCGTTTTCGAGATAAATAAGATTATGCATTATGGGTGTATGGGGGGTACCGTTTGTTTTAGAGCTAAAAAAAAACTTTCAATTTCTCCTCTAGGGAATCACCGAAGACCCTTAAGTACCGAGTTTGAAGAAAATGCCTCCAGTACTTTAGGCTGTAGTTCGAGATACAGACATATAGAGTTCATATTCATTCGTTCATATTTCTCATTTTTCTTATGCAACTTGGCGTGTTTACCTGCAACAGAAAACCAATTAATCGCAGACTGTAGTGCATTGTTTTTTCGCACGTGCTTCAATGATATGCATTGCATGCAGCGTTAGCGCAAGGCTTATCGAAAGTTTAACAAAGTTAAAAAAAAGGAACAAAACCAACAACAGTGTACCAAAAACGAAAATAATGTTTTTTATATAGGTTACATATTATATTCCCACAACCCCATCTATATTTGCTTCCCATTAATGCTACTATTCATTCTATACATTATCTTATCCTTGAACTTAATTTCCCACGGTTCATTAAAACTTTCATTTATTCCCAAATGCACAAGTATTTGTTATTTGTTATTTTTATTTTATTCACTTTAAAATGTAACCTAAGTCACAAATAATGTAAACAAAATTATAAAAGAATGAACAAAATGTAAACAGAAGATTATTTTGAATATTAATGAATTAATAAAGATAGTCAGTCATAAGAAGTCATCAGCTGAACACAGATGATTTAACATACAAATTTTTAAAAAACCCCGTTACCCAACAAAATATGTATTTGGCGCAGTCGGCACTCTTGATTATAAATTGTAATCAAGCTTAGAACCATTAAATCGCGATACCCCTATTTAAGGAACGTGAAAAAAAAAAAAAAAAATAACCAAAAAGTTAAAATTTTTGGATACGAAAAATAAAATAACCAAAAAGTGAAAATTTTTGGATACGAAAAAAAAAAAAAACCAAAAAGTGAAAATTTTTGGATACGAAAAAAAAATAACCAAAAAGTGAAAATTTTTGGATACGAAAAAAAAAAAACAAACAACTAAAAAAGTGAAAATTGTTGGTAACCAAAAAGTTAAGTTTTTGGAGGAAAAAGGGAACTGGAAATTAAAAAAAAAAAATTTTTTTTTGTGTGCAAATTCTTATGACTCAAAGTAGTAAAAAAAAAATAAATACACCTATAAAGATAAAATAATAAAAAGTGAATTTTTGTAATAATTTCTTTGGAATAAAATCAATCAAAATTAAAAAGAAAGATAAAACACTAAAGTTTTGGCCCAATATTCCTAACATGGAACAAGAAAATTTAGATCGGTTAGTGCAGGCTATTCAAGCTTTAGCAGTGAGACCGCAAGAACACAGTGCAACTGTCAGGATCTTGAAGGAAATATCATATATCCGCGAATTTGAAGGAAATAGTGAAACTTTAACGCAGTTTATTCACGTAGTGGAAAATCACATAAATGCGGTGCGGGAAGCAGAAAGAAATGAACGATGGCAAGCGATATATAATTCAAAAATTACGGGAAGAGCTAAGGAGTTATTGCTACATAACCAACCAGGATCATGGACTGAAGCCAGAGAACTTCTAAAACAACATTTCAGACCCAACATCAATTACAAGGATATTGCAAATAAGATATCATATTTAAAGGTAAATTCAATAGTAGATTTAAATTATAAAATGGAGCAAATAATTCAAGATGTAAACACTTACTCAACATATGAAAATAATTCAAATGAAGCAAAAAAGAATTTCTATGTATTAATAATTAATAGAGTAAAACAATTAGCTATAGGGAACCTTTCTAGAGAAATAAAAGACATTTATGACATCCACAAAATAAAAGAAATATTGTATACGTATATAGGATATGATGAAGGAAATATACAGACAGACAGAAGACCTAATAGATTTAATAATTTTAGCAACTCTCAAATTATCAGACAAAATAGTAACAATTTCAATAAAAATTTTTCAAGACGAAATGAAAACAATAATAATTTCAATCAAAATTCTAGAAGACAAAACTTTCCAAATAATTTCAATCCATCAGGACAATATAAAAACACATCAGGACAATATCAACAGTACGGACATAACAATGTCTCCAGACAAAATAATACTAATTACAATCAAAATAACAATAATTTTAATCCATTCAGACGATACGACCAAAATAATCAACAACCTATGTTTAACCCCTCAGGACAAGTAAGAAATGCGGTGCAAAACCCAGCACCAATGTCTGTAGAGCAAATCGAAACTAGGCAGGAAGAAATCCATAACGTCGAAGCAGATTTTTTTCTTCTATAGGCCTCGGAAACAAAATTTTTATTAATCTAACAATTGACGATCAAATATACAAAGGTTTAGTAGATACAGGTTCGACAATGAGTATAATCAACTCAAATTCAGTAGACTGTAGTAAGTTTCCAATATATGAAAGAATTAGTATGAAATTACAAACAATTAATAATATTACAAACGAAATCGTGGAAAGAATAATAACTCCCATTCCAAAAGAATTTAACTATGACGACAAAGGAAAAACAAGATGGTATAAGAGAGATTTAGGTAATAAACCATACGATATTTTAATCGGTATGGACCTTTTAAGCAAAATTGTCAAAACCTTAGATTTTGATAACAGAACGCTTATATTAAATAATGACGTAAGAATTCCACTTTATTCCGAAGAAAAAAAAACGACATTCGATTGTTTCGAACTCTTGGGAGAAGGAAAAGAAATGGATTTAAACCATCTAAACGCAGAGGAAAGAGAAGAAATAGAAAAGTTGCTAAAAAACTTTAAAAATTTAGTTTATTTAGAGGGCGATCAGTTAACAAATACAGATACGGTTATGCATGAAATAAAAACAACAGGAGATCAGTCAGTACACGCTAAAATATATAGATTACCGCCAAAACACGAGGATGAAGTCAGACGGCAAGTGCAGGAAATGGAGGATCAAGGAATCATTAGAAAATCAAATAGTAGGTATGCATCCCCAATTGTTGTAGTTGAAAAGAAAATGGATAGTTCAGGAAAAAAGAAGTTTAGACTGTGCGTAGATTATCGTAAGTTAAATGAGATAACTATTGACGATAAATTCCCCATTCCAAATATTGAGAGTATACTAGACAAACTGGGTAGAGCTCAATATTTCTCCTCGATAGACCTTGCAAAAGGATATCACCAAATCAAAGTTCATCCTGAAGATATTGCAAAAACGGCTTTCGTGACACCTAATGGACTCTATGAGTACCTCAGAATGCCATTTGGGTTAAAAAACGCGCCGGCAACCTTTCAGAGGTTGATGAATGAAATTTTAAGGGAATATATTAATAAAATTTGTGTTGTCTATTTAGATGACATTTTAATTTTTTCAACAAGTCTAAAAGAACATTTGCAATCTCTAACCCTAATTTTCAGAAAACTTTCTGAACACAACCTTAAAATTCAGTTCGATAAATGCTCTTTTATGAAAAAAAATACGGAATTCCTAGGACATGTCCTGACATCTGAAGGGATGAAACCAAATCCGAATAAAGTCAAATGTATTGAAGAATATCATCTTCCTAAGACCGAAAAACAAATTAAATCATTTCTAGGAGCCACCGGTTATTACCGAAAATTTGTCAAGGACTATGCAAAAATAGCATACCCTATGATCAAATACCTAAAAAAAGATTCAAAAATTAACATTAATGATCCGGAATATATCCAATCATTCGAGACATTAAAACGTAATATCATCAAGCATCCTATATTAAAATTTCCAAATTTCGAAAAAACATTCACAGTCTACACCGATGCAAGTAATTACGCAGTTGGTGCAGTATTAACGCAGGAAGGTCAGCCAGTGTGCTACGCATCACGATCTTTAAATGATCATGAAAAAAAATATTCGGTAACTGACAAAGAGTTTTTAGCAATAGTATGGTCAGTCACGTATTTTAGACCATATCTATGGGGAAAAAAATTTAATATTATAACAGATCACCAGCCAATTAAATACCTAAATAAAAAATATAATGGTAAAGAATTTAGCCAGAGAAATCAGAGATGGTTACTTAAATTACAAGAATACCAATTTGAAATAGAATATCTAAAAGGAAAAGAGAACAAAGTAGCAGATTTTTTGTCTAGGATACCAGAAAACGATTTAAATAAAAAATGTATAGAGGAAGTATCAATTGATAATGTATCTGATATTGCAACAGTACACTCACAAGAACAACAACTTTTAGATCACATTCCGATTAAGGAAACAATAGTCAACAAATATAAAACACAATTAATATTAAAAAACAATGTTAATCAGGAAATAGAAATTCTAAACGGAAGAAGAATTATTCACGTTGATATGACAAAAAGTAGAGAATATTGGATAGATTTACTTAGACGTTTTATAAAACCAGGTTTAACAGGAATTTACACAGAACTTGGATATTCAGAATTTAATAAAATCCAACAGTTGTTAATAGAACTATTTAGTAATGATAGAAAAATAAGATTTATTAAAGCAACTCTTAGAGCCAGAGAAATTAGGTCATTGGACGAACTCCATAAACAAATATCGTTATATCACACTAAAGAAAGTATGCACAGTGGCATAATTGAAACCTATCATAGTTTGAAAAACATATTTTACTATCCCAAAATATTTAAAGAAATAACAAAAATTATAAATAACTGCAAATCATGTTTAGAAACCAAATATGAAAGAAACCCAATAAAAAAGAAATACGAATTAAGTGAAACTCCTACGAGACCAAACGAAATCTTACATATAGACATTTACTATTTCATGAAACACCCATTTCTTACACTAATAGATAAATTTACAAAAAAGGCATACGCTTATTACTTGCCAATTCGAAATTGGGCGAACAAAATAGAGACATTAGAAGAACATTTCTCAAAGTTCGGTAAACCAAAGAAAATAATTGCCGACAACGAATTCAAATCGGAAAACCTCAAAGAATTCTTTAATGAACAAGAAGTAAACCTCCATCTCACAAAACCCAATACCCATACAGGTAATAGTGATATCGAAAGATTTCATTCTACATTGCAAGAGAAATTGGTTACGATGAGAAATTTAGATATTTCATTAATTCAAAAAATTCATAGAGCAGTGAACAATTATAATAATAGATATCATTCAACTCTTAAAATGACACCAGAAGAAGCGATGTTTGCAGATATAGCTACTTTAAGAAGACAACTTCAAACAGAAAAAGAGATACGAACTGAAAAACTTAATGAAAAGCGTGAAGAATATAATGAAAATAGGCGGGTAGCACCAATTAAGAACTATAAGAGAAATTACTATAAAAATGAGCCAAGATATAGGATTAAAATATTAGAAAGAGAACATCCAATTAATTTAAAACGACCTCGTCTATTTGCAGATGACAATCTTAGCATATCTACTACTGACACAAGTAACACCAGGACTGTCAACGCTGACAATTAACAAATTAACTACAGAAAATGGATACTCCATTATAAATATGGGACAAACTGAAATTATTCACGACACACAAACCATACTTCACATTATAAATATCCAAGACCTTAGACAAACTCTTGATTCAATAAAAAATGGTGTTAAGGATTTACAAATAGGAGATGACATGACAATAAGGAAAATAATAGAAAACATTCAAGCCAAAATATCGGCAATAGAACCAGAAAAGACTAGACAAAAACGAGGAATTATTAATATCGTAGGAACAATACAAAAATGGCTTTTTGGAACGATGGACGACAATGACAGACAAGAAATTATAAAACATTTGAATACTATAGAGGAAAATGATAGTAATGCAATTTTTAACTTAAACAAACAAATTAAAATAAATTCCCATTTTAACGGCTCTATCTTTGATCTTAAGAATATAATTGAAACAGATAGAAAACAATTAGTTCAAACGTACAAAGAATTATCTAATAATGAAAAACGCATTATTAAACAGCAATTTAAAACTGATCAAATATTAAAATTACTATTTTTAAAAGAGAAAGTTAACCAAATTATAGATACTATAGCACAGATAAAGTTAGGAATGGTTCACCCAAGCATATTAACAGCAACAGAAATAACAGAAACAAGATTGGACTTTTATAAATTAAAAAACGTAAGGGTAGGAATTTTAAAATACGATAAAAATAGACTCATAATAGCTATGAAAATACCAAACACTTACAAGTTAGTCGATTTTAAACTAATAACAGCTAGCCCCACTGAAACTAAACACGAAGTAATAATTGAAGATCAGTATGTCATAGAAATTAATGAAACAATATATGAATATGATGAAAAAATCCTATATGAAAAAGAATTAATACCAATTAATAATTGTATTTTAAATCATAACTGTAAACTAAAAGAAAATAATGCTATTGAAATAAAATCACTAGATGATTATACTATAGTTTGTAAAAACATGAACAATATAGAATTAATAAACAATTGCGATGATCGTAAAATAAATCTTAATGGAAACTATTTGATTGTACTGAATAACTGTTCAATACAAATATTAAATCAAACTTTTAGTAATAAGAACGTTAAATTTGTTGATAGATTTTTTTATGAAGAAAATATGAAATATAATTTTTCTAAAAGTTTAAATTTTGAAGAAATAATACTTAGAAACTTTGTAAATCTAGAAAACATACAAATACTCAAATTACATAAAAATGTACACTATTCTGTAATTTCATTATTTTTTCTAATTATTATATTTCTTACCATTTATTTTATAAGAAAAAATAAAAATTTAAAAATTTCAATCAATAATATTAGTAAAGATACCTCCAAAATTCAGGAGAATTTTAAAAAAAAGGGGGGAGAGGTTACATATTATATTCCCACAACCCCATCTATATTTGCTTCCCATTAATGCTACTATTCATTCTATACATTATCTTATCCTTGAACTTAATTTCCCACGGTTCATTAAAACTTTCATTTATTCCCAAATGCACAAGTATTTGTTATTTGTTATTTTTATTTTATTCACTTTAAAATGTAACCTAAGTCACAAATAAGGTATCGTATTATTAAAAAGCAAAATGTAAACAAAATTATAAAAGAATGAACAAAATGTAAACAGAAGATTATTTTGAATATTAATGAATTAATAAAGATAGTCAGTCATAAGAAGTCATCAGCTGAACACAGATGATTTAACATACAAATTTTTAAAAAACCCCGTTACCCAACAAAATATGTATTTTATACAAACAATTATATTGAAAACATATGTAAATAGGTATTTAATATTATTTAAAAAATTACATTGAAGGTTATGTTCTTTATTTGGAATGAAAAGTACATATGTATGTACCTGTATGTAGTACATTGCACGTAGCTATTTAAGAAAACTGTTCCTCAATTTGCCTTACAAACATTGTTGCTTCAATAGTGTGAAACGATGCCTATTAGTAAGGTATTTTTTAAATTATGTTCAGAAAACAAGCGTTCGGCTGCCGAACATTTCCGTCTGTCTGTCTGTATGTCTGTACCTCGATCTAGAGCCTAAGCCACTGGACCTATTTTCTTCAAACTCGGTACTTAAGGGTCTTCGGTGATTCCCTAGAGGGTAAATTTAAATTTTTTTTTGGCTCTAAAACTTACGGTACCCCCATACACCCGTATTTCATAATCTTATTTATCTCGAAAACGGTTCTAACGATTTTGATGAAAAAAATTAGGTGTGATTTTATTGACATGGACTACATTTTGGTAAGAAAAAAATTTGGGGGAAAACGTTATTAATGGTACCTGTAGAACGTTTTTTTTTGATTTTCGAATTTCTCATCAACGGCTGTAACGATTTTAACTAAAATTTGTATGCAGGAGCTCCTTTGCATTTCAAAAAAATATAATCTAATTTTTTTTCGAAAAAATAGTTTTTGGATTTTTAAAAAAATAATAAATTTTTTTTTTTGAAAAATGTTAAAAATTCGTTTTAAAATGTATATTATTGAATACTAACAATTTGCATATCAATTTTTGTTTATACAAATTTTAAGGAAAATTTAGTACACAAAAAACATGTTTCAGTGTGTCTGTATGTCTGTACCTCTCCCTACAGCCTAAGCCACTAGACCTATGTTCTTTAATCCCGGTACTTAATAGTTTTCGGTGATTTCCTAGAGGAGAAATTGAAAGTTTTTTTTTAGCTCCAAAATTAACGGTACCCCCCTTACACCCATATTGCAAAATCTTATTTATCACGAAAACGGCTCTAACTATTTTGATAAGAAAATTCAGTTAGATATTATGGATATGGACTACATTTTGGTAAAAAAAAAATTTTGGACAAAATGTTATTAATGGTACCTGTCATAGAACCGTTTTTTTGATTTTCGACTTTCTCATTAACGGCTCTAACGATTTTAACCAAAAATTGTCACCAGGAGCCAACTTAAGTTTAATATAATATTGTATACCTATAAAAATATTCGAAAAAGAAAATCCAATTTATTTTTTGAAAAATCAATATCTTAAAAACGTGTGAACGATTATTTTTTTAAATTATTTTCTTAAAATCTAAGCACTTAAAACTGGCATCCCAAATTTTGTTCTAGAAAAAATTGAAAGAAATTTGTTATATAAAAAAATTACTTTAATAAAACGATTTTTAAACTTTATTGGCGTGAATTCATACTTTTCCGTAAATAAGACGGCAATTCCATGCGTTTGAACATTTTTATTTCATTAAATCCATGTTTTATATTTATAAAATTTATTTTAAATTCCCAAGTACTTTTACATAAGAGCAAGTTCTTGCAATCCAGTCGTGAATTTTTTTTTTTGTATTTAAAGTTTTCTGAACACCGTGCATATTCTTTCTTTTTACTTGCGACTTATAGGTACTATAAGGCAAGTTATGCATTCGTAAAAAAAATCGAACTCGAGATTTTGATCAAAGTTGACATTACGATGATAGCGAAGACTAAAAAAGTGGGTCTCGCAATTCTGTCTGTCTGTCTGTCCGTTAGATTGCAGCTAAACGGCTCGGCCGATTTTATTCAAACTTGGTAGATATGAGTTTTAATTTTTTCCCCCCGGATGTTTTTTGATTTGATTTTTTAAGACCAAAAATAACGGTACCCCCCATACGAATTTTTTTCGAAATTTTATAAACATTTTTTTTTCTCAAAAACTGTTCGACAGATTTTAAAAATAAAAACACACAAAAATTTCATTTAATTAAAGCTAGGTATTTGTTGAAAAAAATTTTCTGCAAAATGGTTATTGAGGGTACCCCCCATGGAACCATTTTTTTTGTTTTTGATTTTTTCAAAAACGGTACAGCCGATTTTGATCATTTTTTTTTGCTAAGGCTCCCCAAAAACCTGAATAGAATTGTGTACTCAAATTTTCAAAAAAAAATTTTTTGGATTTTTAAAAAAAACTTCAAAATTTTTTTTTCAAAACTCAATATTTCGAAAACCCCATGCTAGATTTTTTTCAAACTTGCTAAATAAAAGTTTTTCAATATAATCTACAAGATGTGATAAAAAAAATTTTATTTTACCTAAAAATAAAGGTACCTACCATACAAATGCTAAAAAATTAAAAAAAATGCATTCAAAAATCGTATTTTTCTCGAAAACGGTTCCGAGAATTTTGATAAAATTTTTTTTCTTTCAATTAATTTTTACGATCTTTAATTTAATAAAAAAAATTTTGAAATTAAGACATTACAGCTTGTACCTACCATAGAACCATTTTTTCGAATTTTGAATTTCTCATTATCCACATAACGGATCCTAATGAAATTTTTCAAAGAGAAGCTTCTAAAAAGTCTAAAACACATTGCATTTCAAAACTTTAAAATAAATATTTTTTGAATTTTTGAAAAAAAAATCTGTTTATTTTTTTTTTTGAAAATTCGATATCTCAGGAACGGCTCAATATTTTTTTTTGTAAATTTTATTTTTATTCGAACAATAATAAAAACTTTAAATTGGCGTACCAAAATTTTTTCTTCAAAAGCTTTTAAAAAGTTTGTACATAAAAGCTTTTTTTAAGAAACGACTACGACTTATAATTTTTGTTCTTGCATAAATTCATATTTGGATAGCATTTTGTTTTTGTCTCTTACTATTAAAAGAATTTAAAAAATAATTTGATCCTTATGAACAGTTTTCTCTAATAACATTCGATTTTAAAATTCCTAGTCTGTTACATAAGAGCAAGTTCGTGCGACCCAGTCGTGCATTTTATTTATTCAGGCTTATACAAATTTAAAATTGTATTCAGTAATGATAAAATGGTAACATTTTCACTAATTATTTTTTCCGGGTCTACCAGTGAAATGTTTTTTAATGCTAAATAAAATTCAAGCATTTGCATTTTAATATTTCTTCATTGCTTATATCTTTATCTTTTATATATACTTCTGCATTTACACCAATATAAACCTCGGTTAATGATAAATAGTTTAAATTGTCAGAGTCGTCTATTTCATATATAAGTTTTTAGTATTCATAATGTTTTTTGAAGTAAAACTTCTTTTACGGTACGTTATCAGTCAAAGACAGCCAGATGTTTAAAAAACACACAATAGAAGCTTTTTTTAATGTACTATGTGGCCGAACGATTTCACAATCAAAAGCCTCTTCCTTTTGTAAAAAAGAAACCACGAACAAATATATATTTTTTATTTGTATTTATTAACAACATTAAACACTTAACCCGACACAATACTAAATACTTATATACCATTTATCTTAAAAACTACACTCAAATTAACAAAATACTCGTAATTATGCAAAATATAAAAAAACACTTGTAAATAAACTTTCTGCTTTCTTTTGTCAAATACAAACCAGCAATGCCATATGCGAAGAATTTCAATTTCTGTGTCGAATTAAAATTAGCATTCCAATATCATAAGAAGAATCCTTAGGCTCAAACACAATGAATGCGATAAGAAAAACGAGATGTGATCGTGATAAGACCTCGTTGTTGTAAATCAATTTCAAACTATGAAAACAGACAAGGATATACACAATAAAGCATTTCTCGTCGCCACGTTAAGTGAAATTAATAAATAAAGTAAGGACAGTCGCGTACATTCAATTTTTAGTTTCACATCTGTTTGGTTGCTAAAATGAAACAAATGGGCTTATATGTTTCATTTTGCCATATGTTTACCACATTTTTCATTTTACCAACCAAACAGTTGCGAAACTAAAAATTGAATGTGTGCACCTTAAGAATTGCGGCACGATTTTAAAACTACAAAAAGTTGACAGTGAATCATGTCTCGCTCTCGTCTCGTGTTTTTGTAGAATTATGAATCGGGCATAATTATAAAAACTTTTTAACATGTACATATGTATATTGATCAAATCTTCAAATTGCAATATATTATTTATTTACGGTCTTTTTTGATCATTTTTTCCTTATGAGAATTGAAACAATTCCATATTTACACACTGGAGAGCTTAATCATTCAGCAAAAGCTTGACTTTACTATTACACTAATGTGATAAAATAACCTGCCTGTGATATAAGTGTTTTTTCTGTTTGGTTTAGTTTTTTGTATTAAATTGTTTTAAAGTATTTATTTATTTATTAAATTATTTATTTATTTATTAAATTATTTATTTATTTATTAAATTATTTATTTATTTATTAAATTATTTATTTATTTATTAAATTATTTATTTATTTATTAAATTTTTTATTTATTTATTAAATTATTTATTTATTTATTAAATTATTTATTTATTTATTAAATTATTTATTTATTTATTAAATTATTTTTGTATTTATTAAATTATTTATTTATTTATTAAATTATTTATTTGTATTTGTATTGTATTTAATTGTATTGTTTCCCCTAAGGGTTACAAGCTGTCCGCCTCCTTACTCTCTCTACTCTCCCTCCTCTTGTGCATTCTCTCTCTTCTTACCTTTTCTCACCTTCTCTAGTTCCTTTATCCATTCTTCGCCCCTCCCTGTTTCGTCCATTATTTCCCTCATTTTGTCCCCTATTGATTTCCCTTCATCTCCGCCTGATCTGCATCTTTCTATTAAATGTTCCCACGACTCTTGTTCACCCTCACATACCCTGCACACCCTCTCTTCTTCTCGCCTCCAGTACCACCTTTCTCTCACCTCATTTCCTAGCCTTACTCTTGCTATTCTCCTTGTCCTTTCTGTTTTCCACCCCTCTGTCAAATATTTCGGTATTCCCTCCGTCATCACTTCTTTATACCACTTGTTATACCTGGATTCTTTGATTAGGTCTCGTCTTTCCTTCTCCTGCTCTTTTCTGCTTTCCATTTCCAGTCTCTCATATCCATTCAAACCATCTTCTCTTCCCTCCCTTTCCTTCATTTCTTCTCTCTCTTTTTCCCATCGTGATCTTCTCCCCCGTCCATCTCTCTGTCTCTCTTTAATCTCCTCCAAACATTCCCTAGCTATTTCACTTCCTTTTCCAGATGCTAACTTCTCTTCATAATTCCATGCCCTTTTCCCTGCTCTTATCATAATCTTATCTCTTTTCGTTTCCTCTCTCACCATGTATCCTGGAGTTTGCCATTCTACCCCTAGGCTCCATTTAAGGTACCTTTCTTGCATCCTTTCCATTTCTTGTCTCTCCTTCCATCCCCATACTTCTGCCCCATATCCCATCACCGTCCACACCAGGGTGTCGAAAAGCCACATTTTCCTCTCCCATATCTTTTCAAATTTCCTTCTTCCAATTCCCCATGCTTCCTTCATGACCGCTGCTGCCTTCTCTATTCTGTCCTTTATATGTGCCTCCTGCCCACCATTCTTTTTGAACACATACCCTAAGTATTTAAATTCTTTTACCTCTTCTATTTTCTTTCCTCTCCATCTCCAGTCTACTGTTGTGTTCCTCCCTCCTCCTTTTCTGAACCTCATCACTTTCGTCTTTCCCACGTTCACTTCCAGTTTTTTCCTCTCGAAGTACTTCTCTAGTCTTCTTATCATACTGTGCATCTCTTCTTCATTTTTCGCCAATACCACCACATCATCTGCGTAAGCCAGTGAGCAAATCCTTCTTCCCTTCACTTTGACCCCTCCCCAGCTCCCTTTTCCCAGTTCCTCTTCTATATCCGCCGTTAACAAGTTGAACAGAATTGGGCTCATCGGGCATCCCTGCCTTACTATTAAATTATTTATTTATTTATTAAATTATTTATTTATTTATTAAATTATTTAATTATTTATTAAATTATTTATTTATTTATTAAATTATTTATATATTTATTAAATTATTTATTTATTTATTTATTAGATTATTTATTTATTTATTAAATTATTTATTTATTTATTAAATTATTTATTTATTTAAATAAATATATAAAATTAAATTATTTATTTTTTAAAAATTAAAAAAATTTGAATAGATGTAAAGTCATATAGAAAGCAAGTAAGTTTCACAAAATAATTTTTTAATGTTTAAAAAATTCTAACTACAGTGAACATTGGAAAACGTGAACTAATTAAAACCGAGGGTGTTCATGTTTTTGAGATTGTTCATGTTTTGGAATGTAACATTTTATGGTTAAAATAGTATTCCTACCGTATTGTCTTACTACTCCTCTTAAAATAAAACATATTTTTATTCATTTTATCTTCTTTTTGCTTGCAGTAGTACAGATTTATGAATATTTTTATATTTTTACACATACTGGTACCTACGGGTTTTTAAAAAAATTGATTAGATTTCATTTTTAAATTAGAACGTTTTACAAATAAAAGTTTTATTTAACAAACAAAATTTTTAATTTTTGTCGGTTCTATTTTTGCTAACATTTTAATAACTACAATTTCTCTTAGGCGTTATGTCGCTTTGGTCAAAACCTTCATCTGAACACCATTCCAAAGCCTTTTTAAATATTTTATATTACGCAATGTCAAATTGATGGGGCCCCCGAAGTTTTAAAAAATTAATTCAGTGCATTTTTATGTAGAAATGTTGAAAAAATGTCTGTTCACGTTTTAGAGCTTTTCGATTTGTTCACGTTTTAGAGCAGTCAATGTGAAAATTACGGTGTTAACGTTTTGGAGGGTTCACGTTTTCCAATGTTCACTGTATTGTGGTTATTAAGTTTCAATAAAGTATGTCCTCTGAACATGAACGTAGGGAGTAAATATGGAATTGTTTTAATTCGCATAAAGACAAAATGTTCAAAAAAGCCCATAAATAAATAAAACATTATTTTCACGATTTATGATTAAAAAAGTGCCATCTGTGCGTTATAAAGAATGCCATCCATTTTGTTCAACCTTGACAAGAAACATACAATTTCCCCAAGTTATACATGATTTTCTCAATAATTTCAAGAATGTGTCAGGTAGAACATGCTGTCATTTCAAAACTATGTATTTGCTTCATTTGTATAACTGAAATAGTTTTGAATTCTAATTTAAGCTTCCTAACCTACATGTTTTGAAAACCATTTTCAATTCAAATAAATATATAAAAAAAAGAAGAGATTTTGACATCTTTCAATTTCCAAAATAATTTTTAAATTAATTTTAAATTGAATTTAAATCAAAAACCAACGAAAAGTAGAACACAATTTAAATCTGTCATTTTTATTTTAGTTTTATTTTTTTTTCTCTTATAAATATTATAGAGACGGTATGTGGGGCTGAATTACAATACAATTCTAGTGGCGAAGCGAAAATCGTTGGTATAAGGTGCAACAAAAAACTATAACTAGTAGGTTAAAAAAGTGTTTTGAAAAAAAAGTACTTTTCATTTTTTTTTTTTTGATTTCTGAAGAACTAAGATACATTTTAGCACCCGGTTTTCTATTTTTTTATTAAAAATTAATAGTTCATTGAATTTTGAAAACAAAAATTATACTTAATTACATAAAATTTTGAAAAAAATTAGTTTTTTTTTTCTCTCAAAATTTCGAGTTTGAAAATTAATTTTTTAAAAACTATTCTCAAACAAAACTTAATTTAAAATGAAAATTAAAGAAGAGAATTTTGGCAGGGCATTGCAAGTTTTACCGTTCTTTTTAAATATTTTTACTTGCGATATATACAGTCTTGGCCAAATGTATTAGGCACCCCCAAAAAGATGCCATAATTTTAAAACCAAGTAAAATTAAAAAAAAAACAAGTATGCAGAAATGTTGTAAATTTTTTTTTTATTAAAGAGCGTACGTGCTTGCGGCATTTGTCAGAACTTAATTTGAGCCATTCTTGCTCAAGAACCTTTTTGAGCATTTTTTTGATGTTGTTGGGTATTGTCGGACTTTACGCTTTAAAATTTCCGATAGATGCTCAATTGGGTTCAGATCTGGGGACTGGGCAGGCCATGGAAGCAGGTCAATGGCATTTTCAGCAAACCACTTCACTGAAAGGGCGGACTTGTGACAGGGTGCATTGTCCTGCTGGAACAACACGCCCCGCATATTTGTATCACCAAAAATATGCTGGAAAGATGCCATCAGCGTGTTTTCCATCAAATTAATGTATTTTTTTGAGTCCATGCGACCCTCACAAATGACCATTTTGCCCACGCCGCACAGTGTGACAATTCGCACATTTAGCGGGATTTAATTAAAAAAACAACATGCATGAATGTAAACAAAAACCAGTTTCTCTGAAAGCATAAACCTCCCCCTCAATGACTGTGCACATTTTTATGAGCTAGAACTAAGCACAACAACAAAAAATCAGCTTAGAAATTAACTTTTGTATAATTTTTAGGAGAAAGGTCTGATTTAGTGTCAAGTGGATTAGCTTCTGTTGCAAGTGGTTCGTGAGGCTTAAAGGAAAAGTTTATTTTTTTTATATTTAATATAATATTTTTGATTATAAAGGTAAGTTTTTTTTTTTAAAAAAAGTGTTGTCATAAAAAATGGAGGTGCTTGGAAGTAAAAAATTAGTGAAAAACTATGTGTTTTATGTGTTCATTAGACAAAAAGTATAATTTTACAGTGTTTTACAAAGTTCAGATCCTTTTTGTTTTAAAGCTGTATATATGTGGAACCAAAAAGTGTTTTGTCTTTTTGCGCACAGGTGCGACACTCATACAAAATTTTTCGTTTTTTAGGATGCCAACCGAAATTACGAAAAAACAAATTTTTGATATTTGGATTTCCAAAATCAAAATTAAGCGCTTTGAGGCTGTGTTTTCCTTCGTTATAAATAATTTTAATAATTTTTCATTTTCTGAAGAGGCAATTAAGTCAATAAAGGCAACCTTAAAAACTTTATGTTTGAGGTTTGACGAAAAAATGAACAAATGTGGTCGCCATAGAGAACGCTTTGAAAGCAATAATTGTGATTGGTTAAATGAAATCATTAAACTCCCACAAATTGTTTTAGATGAAATTCCCTCTTCATCTAGTGCAAACAAAGCAATAGGAAGACCAAGAAAAAGTTTTGATGAGTGCTGTGAGAAGACTAAGAAGAGAAAAGCACAAACACTTCTAGATTCATTTAGCGCTAAAGAAATCATAACTGCGAATGAAGTCAACCTTAGGAAAGCTGGAAAGAGAAATACTGCTATTGCAGTTAAGCAATTATCAATATGCTCCCCGAAAAGAGGTTCGTTTTGTGCTTAAGTCAAATTATTTCTTTGTTTTTTTTTTCTTTTCATAATTTTATTATTAATAAGGATCGATTGTAAGGAAAACACTGGAAACACATACATCTGGCTGTTTGTCAATATCTGCAGATGATGCATTAGCAATGATAACAGACGCACAGCTATCAACTCATCAGTACGATATAATACGCCAAAAAATAAATATAAATGTTCCAAATTTACTACCTTCGTACCACAAAATTAAAGAGGCAAAGGCAAAATGCTATCCCGATAACAGAACTGTGAATGAGTCTTCTGCTGAATGCGACTTACAAAGCTTGGTTAATCATAGCATTGAACGTTTATGCTTAGCTCAAAAAGATGTTCTAGATTCTGTTGAGGATTTTAAGACTCAGGTTAAAGAATTAAATCTGGTAATAAAATGGGGTTGTGATGGTGCTCAACAAAAGCCATACAAACAAAAGTTTTTATCAGGTCAACATTTCGATGAAAACCTCTTTAGCATATCTATGGTGCCAATTCAGTTATATTTTTTACAAGCAGAAAATAAAAAGGTACTTTGGCAAAACCCAGCCCCGTCATCCACCAGATACTGTCGGCCTATAAAATTAAATTTTGCAAAAGAAACGACCGAGTTGGTCAAGTTGGAAGTAGATTCAATTCAACAAAAAATAAACACTTTACAGCCATTTGAGATAAATAATGACAGCTTTCATATCCGAATTAAACCAATTTTCTTGCTTACCATGATCGACGGCAAAATATGTACTGCTTTGTCATCTATAACATCTTCGTCACAAACCTGCTACATTTGCGCAGCAAAACCATCTGAAATGAACAATTCAGCCAAACTTTTGGAAAAGGAAGTGGACCAACAAGCAGTGTCCTTTGGGTTAAGTCCGCTACACTCTTGGATCCGGTTTATGGAATGTATCCTACACATCGCTTATAGACTAGATGTTAAAGTTTGGCAGGTTAGAGATCAACTGAGTAAAGAAAAGGTCAAAGCAAGAAAAAAAATGATTCAATATAGATTTAGAGCTGAAACTGGTTTATTGATTGATATGCCTACTCAACAGTCCGGCAACACAAATGATGGCAACACGGCCAGAAGATTTTTCAGAGATGAAGAAAAAACTGCTGAAATTACAGGGATCGATATTGAAATTATAAAAAAGTTTCACATTATTTTAGAAGCGCTTGGGTCTGGGTTTGCAATTGACGTAGATGCCTTTGAAACATTTGCAAGAGAAACGAGGGAGCTATATATCAGAAACTATAGCTGGTTTTATATGCCAGTAAGTGTTCATAAAGTGTTATTTCATGGGAAACAAATAATTTACACTTGTATACTCCCAATTGGACAACTTTCGGAGGAAGCTCAAGAAGCTAGAAACAAGGAAAATCGAAGATTTAGAGAGCTTTTTACTAGGAAAACCTCGAGAGTGGATACAAATACTGACCTTCTAAATAGGTTGCTAGTATTCTCAGATCCATTCTTGGTAAGTCTTAGATGTATTCCAAAAAAAAAAAAAAGTTTAATTGAACACAAACTTCTAAAATTGTTAAATATACCAAATGAATAAAAAAAATCAAAATTAATGACTTTTGTATATTTCTTTTTCCAAAACTGATATAGATATGTTCATGAAATGTATTAAATGTTATTCTATGAACAATTCTCCTAAAGATAAGTAAAACAAATTTAAAAAAAACATTAAATGCAAAGCGTTATTAATTTAATCCCGCTAAATGTGCGAATTGTCACACTGTGCGCCGTCCGCAGCCATGCAACCCCAGATCATAACGCTTCCTCCTCCGTGTTTAACGGTTGGAACTACACATTCTGGGTTGTATTCCTCACCAACTCGCCGCCTCACAAAGGTTACACCAGGGTTTCCAAACACCTGCAAAAATAAAAAAAATAACCTTTTTCAAAAGCTCAAAATAACTAAGTGGATGGCAATTTGAAACAGTTTTTAAAGTTTCCGAGTTCGGGGCTTCATTATAATGCTTACTTCAAAGTTTGATTCATCTGACCACAAAACGTTACTCCAATCTTCTTCAGTAAGGTTTTGGTATTTTTTTGCCGATTCTAGCCGCAACTTTCTGCTTTTTTCTGAGAGCCATGGCTTTTTCCTCGCCTTGCAACCTTTCAATCCAACTTCTCCGAGTCTCCTTCTAACGGTTCTAGCCGAAATCTGTTTCCCACAATGTTGTGTTATGTCAGCAACTAGCTCATTTGATGTTTTTTTTACGGTTTTTTTGTATAGAGGTTCGTATTAAAAACCGATATTCTCTTACCGTGGTTACTTTTTTCCTGCAGGATTTTGTACGATTTAGATGGGATCCAGTCTTCCAAGAGAATAGAGCGTAAATATAGGGTGCCTAATACTTTTGGCCAAGGCTGTAGGTACTATGGGGCAAGTTCTGCA
This sequence comes from Chrysotoxum bicinctum, assembly GCA_911387755.1. NCBI lineage: Eukaryota > Metazoa > Arthropoda > Insecta > Diptera > Syrphidae > Chrysotoxum > Chrysotoxum bicinctum. The sequence continues at coordinate 99,415,186 of OU426988.1, forward strand.
TTTGGAAAAAAAAGAGAACTCGAGATTTTGATCAAATTTGACATTACTATGATAGCCAAGACGAATAAAGTGGGTCTGACAATTCCGTCTGTCTGTCTGTATGTCTGTATGTCCGTATGTCTGCATGTCTGTACCTCGATCTAGAGCCTAAGCCACTGGAACTATTTTCTTCAAACTCGGTAGTTAAGGGTCTTCTCGTCTCATCTTCCTAAATGTCATTCCAAAAGTTTCTTTGTTGTTTTTTTTCGTTTTTCTTTTTTTAGACTTAACTTCTTTTGAAGTGCCATATTTTCTTTTAATGATTTAATAATCATATTAATTTTAAAACTTAACAATTTACAAATATTCCCCTGAAAAAGACAGCAACCCCTGTCGAAACGTCGGGAAAGCAAATGTAACTTCGTTGTTTCATTGCCAAAAATACAGTGACCAAAAAAGCCGAAGGAAAGATTTTATTAATCACTTCCACTCATCTCTGTTAAGGGTCTTCGGTGATTCCCTAGAGGAGAAATTGAATTTTTTTTTTACCTCCAAAACTAACGGTACCCCCCATACACCCGTAATGCATAATCTTATTTATCTCGAAAACGGCTCTAACGATTTTGATAAAAAAAAATTAAGTGCGATATAATGGATATGGACTACATTTTGGTCAAAAAAAATTTTGGGGCAAAATGTTATTAACGGTACCTGTCATAGAACCGTTTTTTTGATTTTCGAATTTCTCACCAAAGGCTCTAACGATTTTAACCAAAAATTTTATAAAGGAGCTGCTTTGCATTTGAAAAAATAAAAACTAAATTTTTTTTCGAAGAAATAGTTTTTTGATTAAAAAAAAAATAATACAATTTTTTGTTTTTGAAAATTCAATATCTTGAAAACGGATGCACGATTAAATTTTTAAATTACGTTTTAAAATGTATTTTATTAAATACTAACAATTTGCATATCAATTTTTTTATAAAAATTTTAAGGAAAATTTAGTATCTACACAAAAAACATGTTTCAGTGTGTCTGTATGTCTGTACCTCTCACTTCAGCCTAAACCACTGGACCTATTTCTTTCAATCTCGGTAGTTAAGGGTCTTCGGTGATTCCCTAGAGGAAAAATTGAAATTTTTGTTTTACCTCCAAAACTAACGGTACCCCCCATACACCCATAATGCATAATCTTATTTATCTCGAAAACGGCTCTAACGATTTTGATAAAAAAAAAATTAAGTGCGATATTATGGATATTGACATTTTGGTCAAAAAAAAATTTGGGGCAAAATGTTATTAACTGTACCTACCATAGAATCGTTTTTTTGATTTTCGACTTTCCCATTAACGGCTATAAGGATTTTAACCAAAATTTTTCAGCAGGATTCCCCTTAAGTTTAAAATAATATTGTATATAAAAATATTCGAAAAAATATTTGTTTTGTTTCTTTGAAAAAATTTTTTTTTGAAAAATCAATATCTTCAAAACCTATGAACTATTATTTTTTGAAATTATTTCTTAAAATCTATATTATTAAATACTTAAAATTCGCATCCCACATTTTTTTCTTGAAAAATTATAAAGAAAAGAAGATTCTTATATAAAAAATTAATTTAATAATAAAACGATTTTTTAAAGTTTGTTTGCATAAATTCATACTTTTCCAGAAATCAGACGGCAATTTTATGTATTTGAACATTATTATCTTATTGAATCCATGTTTTATATTTATAAAATGTATCTTAAATTCCAAAGTACTTTTACATAAGAGCAAGTTCGTGCGATCCAGTCGTGCATTTTATTTTTTCTGTTTTAAGTCAATTAACTTGGGCTCGCAGTTTGTTAGGCAATTTATTTTGATGTGATCAATCCATTCTCTGCAGCTGAAAAAAAAGCTGAAGCGTTGACCACTGATTCAAAATTCTGTCAACTACTTGCTTAAGTGACAAACGCCTAGTTCCGGATATTCTTAAAATTTTGTGGTTTTTGGTTGTAATTGCGACATAATTATTCCTTAAATTGTGCAAAAAGAAATTGTAAATTGTTTTCAATTTCAATTGGTAATTTCTTACATGCGCTTCAGGCACATAAGCAAAGAGAATGACAAACATATCGAATGAAGAAAATATCTGAATTATAACTTTTAAACTTTGCGGATAGCCCCCTTAATTCCCCTGCCATCACATATGCATTATCTGTGGGAAGGCTGATTATATTTGCAATTGGTATTGGCAAATTTTTTAAATGCTCTTTTATACAATCGAATATAAATCGGGCATCTGTACACTCCAGCTTCAGAAGTCTGAAAAATTTATCATAAGTCCTTTTTTCTTTCTTGCAATAGAACTTGGCAACTAATGCGATAGCTTTGTCACTACATACTCGTACGTCGGTTGCCTCGTCTGCTAACAAAGAAAACGATGTTTTCCGAAGGACGTCCGCCGAATTTCTTTTTGATTCAACTGAAAAATTATTTTCAACAATTCCAGTGGCCTTGGTCCTTGCGCATTTGATGTTTTTTTTTGCAATGCTAGAGTCCGGAAAGCATTTCCCAAAACTACGGGCAGTGTTTCCAAAACTGACAATGCGAGATTGTGAACAATACAAGTCAGCCAGTATTCAGAAAATTTGGTTTTGCTCGGCAAACTGCTTTCCTTTTTCGATACAAGTAATGTTGTGACGAAGTTTGCATTGCAATAAAGAAACGCAAAAACCAAAACCATTGCGTTCCTCTAGCCAAGAAAATACGTTTTTCCATATAGATTTGCAAACTCTATTTTTATTATTATAATACGCTATATTTTATTACAAAATATTCTATGAAAGATTTTTTTTTTTTTTTCATTAGATTGAGTGCAAGTGCTTGGGTGAGATCGTAAGGCTCAAAAAATTATTGCTATAAACATTAGTGCATTGGGACATTGGAGTCATTAGTCAAAGAAGAGCTAACTTTAGAAAATTTGAACTTATGAAAAGTAATGGAAGATGCTATTAATTAAACTAATATAACAACTGCACTGATCGCCACACATCTTTCCTATCCTTCTTTCTCTTCATTAACTTCACGCCCGCGCTGTGTTGAAACATTTAAAGGGTAAATCATAATCCCTTGAGCGCGGGTAGATTATAAAAAAAAAAAAAAAAAAAAAAAAAATAGGTGCAAAAGCTCTGATTGAATGCAAAATGATTTCAAAACGTTATAACTAATGGCTAATTATTTTTTGCTATTTTATTTTTGGCAACACTGGTTTTGACAGCTCACACACGTTTCTTGGAGAGTACGATAACTTGGCCGCCAAGATTTGATAACGGTTTTTTGTAGAAGGGTCAAAAGAAAGCACTTTTTACTATGGGAGGGGGGGGGGGTCTATCTCCCCCCGTTTAGGAGGTAGGGGCACTTTTAGAAAAAATGGTTTAAATTGAAAAAAAAAAAATATTAAAAAACAACGGCAACACCTACAATAAAGTGCTATACTGCGTTTGAAAGCCAGAAGATTGTTCTATAATCCTGCATTTAAATTTTATTACTCATATCAATAGTTTTTGAGAAATTCGCATTTAAAGTCCAAATTTTGATAAAAAAACGTGAAAAAAAAATGTTTAGACCGGTTGTTTTCAAAATTGTGAAATGAAATTGTAAATTAGCTTACATGTGTTTCATGTATCTATCAGTTCTTAATCGAACACAAAAAACCGCATGGTTCTATGTCTTCTGGTTTTTGAGAAAACCTCCGTTTAAGAGGTAAGGGCACTTTTAGAAAAAAATGGTTTAAATTGAAAAAAAAAAATATTAAAAAACAACGGCAATACTTACAATAAAGTGCTATACTGCGTTTGAAAGCCAGAAGATAGTTCTATAATCCTGCATTTAAATTAAATTACTCATGTCAATGGTTTTTGAGAAATTCGCATTTAAAGTCCAAATTTTGATAAAATAACGTAAAAAAAAAAGTTTAGACCGATTGTTTTCAAAATTTTGAAATGAAATTGTAAATTAAATTATATGTGATCCATGTATCTATCAGTTCTTAATGGAACTCAAAAAACCGCATGGTTCTATGTCTTCTAGTTTTTGAGAAAATCGAAAATTACCAAAACTACTTTTTTTGATTTTTGGTGGTGACGGTGATTCCATTTTAAGGATTAATGTTAGTAAACATAATGAATCTTTGTTAGTTCAGTACCGCAATTCATTTAGCGTTACCCAGAATACACCTTGAGGAGGTAGAATTGCATCTGGGTCAATTATTTTGTCAGTTAGTCAGGAGTTAGTCAGTCATAGTTAGTTAAAAATGGTCAAAATGTATTAAAAAGTTGTGTAAGTCTCGTCAATAAAGCCATCGTCCGTACTATAACTGTCGAGTTCGTTGAGTTACTCTTTTATGGTGGGAAGCCGAGGATGTTTTGGCGGTAAACACTTTCTAAATTTTCGCTCTGAAGGGTGGGAGGATCGATGTCTTTTAACTGTAAACCCTCACATATATCACCATCGGTATCACAAGGGTAAACTTTTTTTACATCTGATAAAAACTCTATTATTTGCGAACCCCAGTCGTCCTTATATTTCCTTTCTAGGCAGTATTTTCGATAGAAAAATAGTGCCATGGATTTGGTGAACATGGTCGGAAGTTTGTTTTGGTTTTTAAGATCGTTTATTGTATTTTATATGTATTTAGTGGACATTGGATAAATAGAATAAATTTGATTTTTTTTAAATACAGATTCTGTGAATGCAAAAGAAACTTTGCATGCACCCAACCTCGCACCTACCCCAAATCCTATAGTGTGCCCAAGCAGGGGGGTTGCAGGGGTGCAGTATGCCCCCCCATACATACTTTACTGTTTATATATTGTAATGTTGGAAGCTAGCACTGATTTATTTATGTAAGGAAGCAAAAAATATCATACATTTTGTAGAAAAGTAGTTTTAGTCATTTTCGATTTTCTCAAAAATCAGAAGACATAGAACCATGCCGTTTTTTGTGTTCGATTAAGAACTGATAGATACATGAAACACATGTAAGCTAATTTACAAGTTCATTTCACAATTTTGAAAACAATTGGTCTAAACTTTTTTTTTCACGTTTTTTTATCAAAATTTGGACTTTAAATGCGAATTTCTCAAAAACCATTGACATTAGTAATTTAATTTAAATGCAGGATTATAGAACAATCTTCTGGCTTTCAAACGCAGTATAGCACTTTATTGTAGGTGTTGCCGTTGTTTTTTAAAATTGTTTTTTTCAATTTAAACCATTTTTTCTAGAAGTGCCCCTACCTCCTAAACGGGGGGAGATAGACCCCCCCCTCCCATAGTAAAAAGTGCTTATTTTTGACCCCTCTACAAAAATCCGTCATCAAATCTTGGCGGCCAAGTTATCGTACTCGTGCCCACGTTTCGTGTTTTGTGTCACTGTCAAATATCTTCAGTTTGGTCTATAATTTAACCATGAATTGTCTTACAGACGAACAACGCTTGCAAGTTATTGAATTTTATTATCAAAATGCTTGCTCTGTTAAGAAAGTTCATGACGCGCTTCTTGCATTTTATGGTCAGTTTAATCGACCTACTGAAGTGGCTATTCGGGCTGTTGTGATTCGCTCAAATATTAAAGTCTCTTAATTTGATTGTTGGTACGGCCCTAAATTTCGCACCAAATTTACATTGTTGGACATTAAACCATCAACACGCTTACGTAGAGTGCGAACTGAGGAAAATATCGCGGCTGTATCGCCCAGTGTAACTCTGTTACTCCACTACGTGAAAAATTTTGTGCAAGGATTTAGGTGTGAAGCCTTTCAAAATACAGCTGGTGCAAAAAAGCCGAACGACCTACCACAACGCCGAATTTTTGGTGAATGGGCTCTTGCTTGAAAAGTTGGACGAAGATCCACTTTTTTTATCGAAAAATTGTTTTCAGCGACGGTTGAATGGATACGTGAACAAGCAAAACAGTCGTATTTGGAGTGAAGAGCAGCCAGAAGCATTGCAAGAGATACCAAATTATCCGGAAAAAGTCACTGTTTGGTGCGGATTATGGGCTGGCAGAATCGTTGGGCCGAATTTCTTCAAAAATGATGCCAATCGCAACATCACTGTTAATGGTGTGTGGTACCGTGCGATGAAAACAAACTTTTTTTGTGCAAAATGGAAGAGCTTGACTTGCATGACATGTGGTTTCAACAAGACGGTGCCACAGCCACACAGCACGAGTAACAATGGACCAATTGAGAGACGAGTTCGGTGAACAGTATATATTATTTATTTATTTATATATATATTTCACGTTTGGGGCCGTTCAGTTGGCCGCCTAGATCGTGCGATTTAACACCTCTAGACTATTTTTTGTGGAGCTGCATATGTTAAGACTCATGTCTTTAGCGACTAGCCCGCTTCGATGACGCATCATTGAAGAATTAATTCGTGAGATAACGGCTAGGCCGATTTTCTTCAAACTTGGTAGATATGAGTTTTAATTTTTTACCCTCGGATGTTTTTTGATTTGTTTTTTTTTTAAGACCAAAAATAACGGTACCTGCCATACGATTTTTTTTTCGAAATTTTATAAATATTTTTTTTCTCAAAAACTGTCCTAACGATTTTCAAAAAAAAAAATCAAAAAAATTAATTTAGTTAATAAAGTAATAAAGTTAATGGTTGAACAAATTTTTTTTTGTTTTTGATTTTCTCAAAAATGGTACCACTGATTTTGATTTTTTTTTTGTGCTAAAGCTTTCCAGCAGTTTGAATATTATTGTGTATTCAAATTTTCGAAAAAATTTTTTTTTGGATTAAAAAAAAAAAACTCATTTTTTTTTGAAAACACAATATTTCGAAAACCCCATTCTCGATTTTTTCAAAACTTGATAAATAAAAGTTTGGAAAAATAATCTACAAGATATGAGAAAAATAAATTCATTTAACCCAAAAATAACGGTACCCTCCATACAAATGTTAAAAAATGGTTTTCGAAAATCGTATTTTTTGGAAAACGGTTCCGAGAATTTTGCTTAAACTTTTTTTCTTTCTATTATTTTTTAATATCTGTAATTTAATAAAAACAATTTGAAAACATGATATTACTGACTGTACCTACCATAGAACGATTTTTTTAAATTTTGAATTTCTCATTATCAGCACAACGGATTTTAATGAAATTTCTTAGAGAGAAGCTTCTAAAAAGTTTAAAAAAGATTGCATTTCAAAACTTTAAGAAACATATTTTTTTTGAAGAATGAAAAAAAAAAAAAAAAATTTTTGTTTTTTGAAAATTCAATATCTCGAAAACGGCTCAATACTTTTTTTTGTAAATTTAATTTTTATTCATACAATAATAAAAACTTCAAATTGGCGTACCAACATTTTTTCTTAAAAATGTTAAAATTTTCTTATATAAAACCTTATGTTTTAACAAACCACTACAAAGTCTTATAATTTTTGTTCTTGCATAAATCTATATTTGCTTGAATCACATGGCATCCTATTCTTACCTTTAACTATTAAAGAAGTTTTTTTTAGTTATTTAAAAAATGAATTGTATGCTTATGAACAGTTTCTCTAATAACATTCATTTTTGAAATGCTTAGTCTTTTACATAGGAGCAAGTTCGTGCGACCCAGTCGTGCATTTTTTTTTTTTTTTAATTTCCGATAGCTCTTAAAAAATCACTCGTTATAAATGTAGATCGTGTTCTCGTTCTCTTGGTAGTACGATCTATAGCTGCTCGCACAATTCTTCCCATCAGCCACTTAGTTGGAGGAATATTGTATAACTTGATAAAAACTGGATCTCTTCAACTCTGTTTTAGTCTATTGCCATTTATGGCTTACCTGGAGTGAAGCTAGGTTCTCCATGTGCTAACTTTTCCAAAGCCCTTGGAACTGCAAGTGATTCCAATGACTGGTTGGTATCTACGTTAAATTGGCCTCTGGAACTGCGGCTCATCTACCAGAAAATGTGCTGGATGTTGTGGGTTAAAATCATTATCAGATAAAAAACATAGAGGACGAGAATTCAGAGTTACCTCAATCTGAGTTAAGATAGTGTATAGCTCCTCAAAAGTTAATACAGAATTTTCTAGAATACGTCGTAGATGGAGTTTTACCGATCGAATACCAGATTCTCAAAGTCCCCTAAAAATGTGGTGCGAGCGAAGGAATTAGATGACGGAGACCAAAATTTTGCTGTGGAATGACCGACACTAAGGTAGTTGAAGCATAACGATTTAATTTTAGCAAAGTTTCTACGTTCTTCAATATTTAAAGCCACAAATTGGTGGCCCTAAGGTAGTTTATGAGGTCCTTGCACTTTGGACATTTTAATTGAGTTTCCATCGATTCGGCTAAATGAGGCTTTCAAAAGTTCATCAAATCAAATCATAGCTAAAGCTAACTTCTTTAGCCCACGCTTGCCTTGACTCGTCGATTTTGTTAAGCAATAAATACATGAGCCGAGGATCACGGCCGGTTGGATTAATTGAGTTATGTCCCCCAATATTTCATTCGGTACCATCAATTGAGCGAAACAACTGTACATTTGACAAGGTGGCTGTAGGCAAAGATAAAAAAAAATTAATATACGATTGTGCAATTATATTAACTCGATCGTATTTTTGTTCGAGGTTTTCCCACGCTTCAATATACCTACATTTGTTTCCGAAATCGGAATTGTCTACCAAATGAAACGCGGTATCTCGAAAAAACGATTTGAGACAATGAAATTCTTGAGTGGCTGTCAGATCGGTTTTGGAGTTAACTACACTCGTAAATAAATCGCGAAACGTGGGCCAGTCTTTATAATATCCCAAGAACGGTTGAATAGTTATAAACTACAGGTTAACAGACGACGAAGTTGTTCTCGGTGTCGTATTTATAATTTCGAGAAAAGATGGTTTTTGTTGCGCGAGTTCTTGAATTTCGTCTTATTAGCCTGATTGCAACGGATTGCCTTTCCCTTCAAAATTTATGTTCGTAATTTTCAATTTCTGACTCAAGATCGACAAACTCTTCATCAAATTTGTCCCACGCTCATTCTATAAATACTCTTCAACCGAATTTCAAGCATTTCTATGTTCGTAGAAGCCTCTATCGAGACCACAAAATCTGCCACGCGAGTAAGCCTATCCTTAGCATTACCACGTTTCTATAAAATACTCGTACGTGAGTAGCTCAAAAAGTGACTTTTTTTTATTATCAAAGTGACTGTTCTGGTGAATTATATCAAAACTAAATTTTTTTCATGTCTCTTTTTTTCGTTCCGAAAAGTACTTATTTTGAATTTAATTTCACTTGTAGAGGCTGTGAGTGCTTCAAATAAATAATTATACAATTAAAATGAGAGATTGTAGTGTCAATCAAACGTATCGGCGACAGATCTGGTGGGAAAAATGCTTCTATTCACCAAGAATCACTTCCATCAGACGTCTAAGGAGTACTCAATTGAGAAGGAAGGCTTATCGAACATGGGACAAGATTCGACAGCAAAAAGTTCCTTCCAAGAAGTCAGGAATTCATCCACTTCATTGATGGCCCATCGACAAAGCCCAATGACGGAATTGTTTGCTTTGCTGGTGCATTTGAGCAGTTTTATATGCGACGCTTAGACTTACTAGAGAATACATTGATAATATAATTGTTGGAATTTTTACCGAACCAGTTGTGAATGAGTATAACGGTATTAACTACCAAATCAGAATATGCATGCGTGTGCTTAGTGTTTTGGCGTGGTAATCGAACAGACATCAATCAATTTAGAGGGTGGCATTATAGATCCATATTCCATTACAAAGAATTCGGAAATTTTTATTTGCATCTTTTTGAATATATCAGCAAGATCGCATCAATAATTTTCTAGTATATTTGAAGTTTGAGTGGGACGAAATCGTTTATACAATGTTTATTGATTTGTATCTGGCCCTCTAAACTTTAATTTTCTGTGATTTTACTTTAAATTTGTATATATTTTATAAATATAGCATTAAAACCCTATTTACATTAGGAATATAGCGAACTTACTACATCTTGTTTACATTGGAAGCTTTGAGTACAGAAATCTCGATTTGAGTACTTTCCATTGCTAACTAAAACTAAATATCTTCATTCCCCCAACATTTCTTCAATTCAACAAATCCATTCAATGTTTTAAACAAATCCACTTCACTTTAGTGATGGACGATTACATTTTATGTTATCGCCCGTAACAATCCAGAAGAATTACTGTTATTTCTTTTGGAATCGAGAAGTGGATCAATACATTTATTTTTAAGGCATAACACTAATATTTGTACGAAATGATGTTGCTTATCAGCTTCAACAACAATATGACATTTTCTTAAATACAGACTTTAATTCCATGTGGCTTAGATTCACCATCCATAACCGGATCATTCATACGTGTTTTATTTATTGCGGCCCAAGTTTGGATAGCAACTCGACTTCTAATGAACTCGATGCGCTGTGTGATTCTATTCACAGAATTGTTTCCCATTATCCGCACGGATGATTTCTATGCACACACATGGATGCGTTATTCTGATCCTGACAAATACACTATTAGTGTGTTATCACCTCTAGGCACATCATAACTGCAAATTTTTAATGTCGACAAAAACCCAGTTAGAAAAAAAAATTTTAGGAGAACCGAGAATGTCAACTGGGACGGTCTTAACGATTTTTTCAGGAACTTTAACTAGTCACTACGCTTCCTCGATAGTGCCGTGAACTCCCGTGCATATATGATTTCAAATTTAATTCTTTTCGGAATGAGAAAATTATTCCTAATAAGGAAAAACTTGTCAAAAATTTATTCGAGCTGTAAAAAGGTTGTTAGGTTCAGAAAGCAAGTTTCCGAGCCAATCCTTGTGAGAAAAACCAAATAAGTTTAAACAAGTTAGAAAGATCTGTAATGGACATATTCAAAGAACCAAATTTTTGCATGACATGACCAAGAATTAAGGCAACAAATACTACTAGGTGTGTTTTTTTCGCAAGTCCATATAGAATTGTAAAAAAAACGACATCGGGATTTAGGAGCTTTTTTTCCACATAGCTGGAAGCACTGTGTACGCTACGACATTTGTCAGCTGTATTGACGACTAGCATCAACCAGCATCCAAAAACGTCACTTTTGACGTCTCTGAGCAAATTATCGATAACATATAGATAATACTATTTTGGCATCACCATTTTTATCGGGTCTTAGATTAACTCTCGAAAATTATCTGGTCTTAGCTAACTCTGTACAGATTTAAGTAGTTGTTGCATTTGCATGTAAAGCGCTTAGTCCCGATGTCGTTTTTTTTCTACAATTCTATATAAACTTGCAAAAAAACACGCCTACTATGTCCCAAAGGTAGTAACATTTGTTCGTCTTTTGTAAAAAAAAATTAACCAAACACTACTTCGTCTTCGATTCCTACGGTCGTCTTCAATGATCCTCCTTATATCAGCTCGTAGGAAAAAGCGAATTTGCTTTATGTACAGTTTGCTGTTAATTCGATGATACCAGAAAGTGTCATGTTTCCTCTGTAGTTGAGAGCGTTAACAATTTCATGGGACAAATCTGCTTTTGGACGCGTACAGTTGCAAAATTAATGAAATATTGTAATGAATCATTACAATTCTGCCTCCCTTATATACGGAGCTGTCCAATAGATGATTCCAGTACCTCGCCACAGCTAAACCCTATATTTCAACCCCAAAACTCCTATCCAACAAGATCCCCAACACACCCCTTTTGCTACGGACCTGTTAAAAAATATTATTATTATAATGTTTATTAACTAGTCAGTAAATTACAAAATTAAAAAATAACTTAAGCTAGAGCTAGCTGCCAGGGCTTTCATCTAGAGAAATAAAAAAAAGGAGTGAAGAATAAAAAAGAAATGAATTTAAATTTTAAGTAGGTAGTTGATTTAATGTATATACAGTTTTCAATGTTTAGGTCGGACAAAATAGAGTATACAAGATTTATGTTTTCTGGATTGACGTAGGATAGGAGCTGAGTGAGGTTGTGGTTGGAAAGGTTTTTGCAGGATTCAGATACTGTTGTGCAGGAAAGAAGATGAGCCATGGTGAGAACGGTATTCGAATCACAAAGATGACATAAAGCTGGAGGTTCCTTCTTGAATAAATGTTTATGTGTTAGGTAGGCGTGGCCAAGCCTAATTCTGATATATGCCTTCAGTTTTTTTTTTGGAGGGATGTTATTAGGATAGATTGTTTTAGTACCGTTGGGGTTCAAGTTTTTGTATATGTGGCTATAGTTGTCCCAATCGTTTTTTCGTTTGTATTTCCAATTTTCCAGTAGAAGGTTTTTTATATCTTTTTTGTTGTATTGGAAGAACATTATTAGAGATTCGTTTTTTGCCGATTTTGCTTCTGCATCTGCAGCTTCGTTACCAATAATTCCAGTGTGGCCGGGAATCCAGACTATCTTAATGGTTTTGAAGTTGGATATAATGTGGCTGCGAATTTCTTCGACAACTTCGATGGAGTTGGTTATATTTTTTATTGCAGATATTGTGGCTAGGCTGTCAGAAAATATAACAGTCTTTTTTTTTGTGTGAGCACTTTATTGCTTTCAGTATGGCAAATGCTTCGGCGGTGAATATAGATGAAGAGTTTGGTAGAAGTCCTTTCGATAGAACTGAACCAATTTCATCGACTACGGCAAATGATACGGTGTTATCTGTTTTTGAAGCATCAGTATAAAGGAGGTTCCAACCAAGGGATTTATATTCGTCAGCAATGGTCAAGTATAAGGCTTTGTATATTTCTTTGGAGGTGTTTGACTTGGAATGTTCGCTGAGTTCGGTCTTTATGGTGTACATTGGAAGGTTCCAGGGTGGCTGACTGTTGTAGATCCCGATATTTTTAAAGGTGATTGGAATATTACATTCCTTTGCAAGCGAAAGTGCATTGCACAAGGTTGATTGAAGTCTTTGGGGTCTTTTCCGATTTAAGATTTTCTTGGCAATGTTTTGTATAGGTGATTGAAGTGTCGGGTTGAGTTTTTGAAGAATGTTGGCGGTTAAGTGATTAACTCTTGCAGCTAGTTTGGGTAGTCCTGCTTCGGTGAGGATGTTGTTGATGGGAGTGGAGCGGAGGGCTTTTAAACTTGTTCTGACGGCGGTGTGATAGGGGGTGGTAATGAGTTGTAGGGATGTTTTGGAGCATTTTCCGTATATTGGTAATCAATAATCAATTTTTGGAAAGTACAATGGTTTTGGTTAAATTTATAAGAGTGTTAACATTTGAATAGCTATTTGGTGAAGATAAAAAATTGATTATATTAACCCTGGCAGTAAAGCTTTTTTTTTAAATAAAAGCAATGATTTTTAAAACTAAACTTAGAATCAAATATCAAATCAAATCAATCAAAAGGCCCAGAATTTTAATACAATTAACATTTTTAATAGGGCTGTTATTTAAGTTAACATTGATAGTTTTGTTACAGTTGTGTTTTTTGCAAATATGAAATAATTGAGATTTTGAATTTGAAATAAATGAGCCTGAGTAATCGCTCCAACTGATCAAAGCTTCGATGATGTGGGAGAAAGTTGCCTCCACTTTATGTAGGTCTTTACATTTGGAGAATATAGTGAGGTCATCGGCGTAAAGAGTATGCATAACCTTTTGGAAGCTGTTTATTATTCTGCTTATTTCATTGAAAGCAATGGAAAATAGGACCACTGATGATGGTGATCCTTGCGGAATCCCGTTCTTTAGGTTACGTACTTTGGAGTAGATGTTGTAGTACTTTACACGAAAACATCTGTTGGAGAGGAACGATTTTATGTACGCAAAAATTTTGGGGCCGATTCCCCATTTAAGAAGCTGGTCCAGAACGGCATGAGCTCCGACCCTGTCAAAGTCCAAACTTAGGATTGAGGCGTGGTTTTTTTCAGACAGCGTTGTAGAGATGAAGTGGTCAAGGTGGAGGAGTGCATCGGTAGTTGATCTACCTTTTTTAAATGCCAGTTGTCGATAGTCAACTAGTTTGTCTTTTTCGAGGAACCAGGATAAACGTTTTGCGATGATTTTTTCCATTATTTTTCCTGTGCAAGGAAGTAGTGATATGGGTCGATACCCGGAGATGGAAGTGGGATCTTTATTTGGTTTTAATAGGGGGATAATGCTTGCAACTTTCCAGGCTTGGGGAATTATTCCTGTTTCAAGGATGTTGTTGTATAATTCCAAAAGACGAGTTTTTAGTACAGGAGGAGAGTTTTTTATCATGTCGTAAGAAATACGGTCAAAGCCTGGTGTTTTTCCTTTGACGGTATGCAAACAGGATGTGAGCTCTAAGGTATTTATATTGGATTCAATGGTGAGAGCGGAATTGGAAGGATTAAAGGATGGGTTTAAATTGTGAAGGGTATTGATTTTGTTGTTGATGAATGCCGGTTTGAATTCTGAGTCGTCCGATTGGTGTTCCCAGGATTGGGCAAAACTGTTCCCTATCTTTGCTGGACAGGAAGTGGTTCTGGTGGTGGATTTTATCATCTTTATTGTGTTTGAAACGTATGTGCCTGTTAGAGGGAGTGGAGGGAGCTAAATTCTTTGTTCCTCTAGGGGACTGTTTTTTTACGAATTTTGTCACTTGGCAATGGCTCGATTTGCTGCAGTGCGTATGGATTTGTAGATAAGTGCAGATTCTTTGTTGATGTTGGGAGACTTTTGCCTGGAGAGTAGTTGGTTTGAAACACTGTTTTGAAATAGATCCCAGTTGGCTTTGCTCAGCAAGAACTTTTTTTGTTGTTTAATCTGGTGATTGTATGGGCCAGACGTGAGGGTGGTAAGAATGGGAAAATGATCGCTGCCAAAAATATTGTCGGAAATGTTCCAGGGGGACTTGGAGAGAAGAGAAGGTGAAATGAGGGACAGGTCAACGTGTGTGAATGTTTTATGGGTAGAAAAATGAGTGGGTCGTCCGTCATTTAGAATAGCTAAGCCTGAGTTAGCTATAAAATGCTCGATTATTTTTCCACGTTTGTTAGTTTTCTCAGAGCCCCACGAAGGGCTCCATGAATTAAAGTCGCCCGTAATTAATATAGGGGTGTTTATCCCATCAATGACATCTTCTAGGTCTTTAAATGAAAAAATTTGTTCTGGGGGGAAGTAGAGAGAGATAACTGTGATTTGTATGTTAAGATTGATTTTTACTGCAATTGCAGATATATTGGAATTTATTATGACGGGGGAATGTGGGATAGTTTTGTGAATGAGGAGGCAAACGCCTTGCTTAGACGTGGTGATGGAGTCAATGTTGTGGAAATATGAACAGTATTGTTTTGGAGGCAAAGGTTGAAATTTTGATGCAATATGGGTTTCCTGCAAGGATATGACATTTGGGTTTATGTCCTTTATTAGTAGTTGGAGTTCGTGTAGGTTGTTAAAGTAACCATTTAAGTTCCATTGGAGGACGTTTAAAAGTTGGTATGTGTTGGGTGAAGAATGCCTGTCAACGAAGAGCGATTTCCGTTGAGAGGAATTCAAGGTGTTGTTATCAGTTTGGTGTTCGTTTTGACTCCGCGCCCCGGACGCCGAAGCAACCAGGCTCAGTGGTGAGCCTGGCTGATTCGACACTCGAAGCGCGGAGTCGTTGTTGTTGCTTGAATTAATATTTTTATATGGAGTCATCATCGCTGTTAGTGTTGTAGTATTTGTTTTTTGTGATAAGGTCATTTGTTATGTTGGTGGGTGGGGATGAAGATATACAAATATGCATTGGTGTTTGAAGGTTTTCTTGTGTATGTGGTAGTGTTTGGAGGTTTTCTTCTGTTTGTGGTGGAGGAGGTGAGATGGAAGATAATTGAGTATGATTTTCGCTGTTGAAGGTTGTGTGGTGAGAAATGGGTCTATGGTTGTTTTGGTGAGGCCGTTGAGGTATAGCTGGAGGAGAGGAGAAAGTTTGTGTAGAGTGCGGGGAGGTACTCTGCTTTGCTGTGTTTTTTGTATAGCTAGATAAAGTGTTAATGGGATGAGAAATTGTTGTTGTGGACTGAACTTCAGTGACTTGGTTAACTGTTTTGTGTTGTGGGGTTAAAAGTGAAGATTGGGTAGGGGGGTTTGTGTGAGTGGAAAGTTGAAGGGGAATTGAAGTGGTGGATGAAATTTGTTTTTTTTTTTGGTGGTGGTGGTGGTTGATGCGCTTTGTACGACAGCAGAGTATGTAGTGGAGAAAAGAGATGGGTTTTGTTCTCTAAATATTTTTTTTGCGTCGGCCATGGAACATTTTTGTATAGTTTTTATTTTGAGCACTTCTTTAGCATTAAGGTATGCCTTGCAAGTTTTTGAGGATGCTGGGTGTTCTTCAGAACAATTTGTACATGATGTTCGAGTGCAGATGTTAGGTTGGTGGGAGGGAGGTTGCAGGTTACGCAAGAGGTTAAACGGTTGCATCTCTTGGCGGTGTGTCCAAGTATTTGACAGTTGCGGCAGCGCATGAGGTTAGGGAAGTGTTCTTCTACTTTGACATTATACCAGGATATATTGACCGAGGTGGGAGGAAGATCGAAAGAGAATAACATAAGACCGGTGGCTCGGTATTTGTCTTTGGTGGTGTCACTTTCTGATGTTGTGTTTTGTGATGTTGTTTGTGGAGTGGAAGTTGGTTAAGTGAATTTGTAAACAGCCGTTACCCCTTGGGGTTTCATTTCATTTACAATTTCCTCTTCAGGTATTTTTATTAAGCAAGGTGCATAAACTGTACCTTTAGAAGAGTTCAAATTAGAGTCAAGGCTTACCGTTATAGGGCATAAGTAAGCAAGGTTTTTTTTTGATTTAGCGAGAATAAGAAGACTCCCATCACGAAGTATCGTAATGCTTTCGTAAGAGGTACTTATTCCGTCAATAGCTTTTTTTAGTAGGAAAATGCTAACAGAGGAAAGGGGAGTTTTTTCGTCACTAGAAGAAATGACTATGAATTTGGGGTCAGGGAGAGTTATGTTTATTTGAAGTGGGTTGTTGGAGTTTGGTATTTTTTTTTTTATTTTTTTTTTTTACCGTTGGGTTCAGATTGCAGCTCGGTGTCGAGCAAACTAAATCTGTTGCCCGAAAGCACTGGCGGCCTAGGGGCCATGTTTTAATAATCACGCACTATAGCAGTTTTTTTCCGTTGCGGTAACAAAAAAAAAAAAAAGAGAAAGTCAAGAGAAAACAACAAACTAGAGCAATCGAGTTGAATAGATATGTCGGCTAGAAGGTCAGACGGTGACTGCTGTTAAAAATAAAATAAAATGAATACTTACCAGACCGACAGCCATCAACTGACTAAAAAGGTTATCAGTGGAAATAAATTAATTGCATAATTACACCACTGACACTATCTACGCAATACCAACAACAAGTGCTAGGTGTGGTGAACTCAGAGCAGGAGAATAAATACGAAAAAGGAAATACTCAACTGAAAGCAGCAACTGGGTGACGATCAAGAACCTCGATGGGGAGTTTCAGACGATGGAATGAGAGATCTGTCATACTCTTGCCGGTCGCTCCCCGTATATTATTAACAATGGCCTAGAACTAAGATGGTGAGGTAAGATTCATACAAGAACCGACTTCCTACCTCCCACCTGCAACCATAATGCTAGAAACACACGGGGCAACCGTTGCAGCAACACAGCCATGTTGAAGCAACCGTTGCTTCGTGTGTAGCTGTGTTGCCCATTGATTTTGTATTGCTGAAACGGTTGCCAGAAATATCAAAAAATTTTGATATTTTCGGTGGGTTGCTCCAACAGTACTGTGGTTGCTGCTACGGTTGCCTCGTGTGTGTCTAGCATAAGTAAGTGCAGTACGAGATTACATATAAAATATGATGCCACCCGGGCCCCGCACCATTGAACGAACGTGGAGGAAAACAATGTTTATTAATGGAAAATAGCGTTGACGGACGTAGCGAAAGAGAGCATATTGTGTGGAAATGTGCACTTCCTAGCTCACGTATAGTTAGACTGAAAAGTATAATAAAAGACCAGCATAAATTCGACGAAAGCACAGAGTGCTGAAGACTTTTACCGAAAAAACATCGGGTTTCCTCAAAATCCAGATCAAGTCGGAGTACAGACCAAGGAAGGTAACATAAGACTTCCCCCACCAGAGGTAAGGGGTCTCAAATGAATTAAAATAAGTTATTGCCGGATTTATCCGTGATTTGCTAGATTCGTCTGTGATTTGCCGGATTCGTCCGTGATTAGCCGGATTCGTCCGTGATTTGCGGCATTCGTCCGTGATTTTCCGGATTCGTCCTTGATTTAGCAGATCCTTCTGTGATTTACCAGATTCGTCCGTGATTTGCCGGATTCGTCCGTGATTTATACACTCCATCTGCGACAGTAATAAGACGAATACCAAAAAAGATAAACTGTAGAAGGTGAACGTATATAGAAAAATGAACCAAAGATACCAATATACAATATACAAAGGTTTTTTATACCCTTAATATGTCAGAGACACAGTGTGAGCATTAAGAAAAAAAGGGAGGGGTTATAAAGGAGGTGTCGGTGTACATTGGTTTTGAATTCTTGAATGACAGAGCGTAGTAAGGAATTCCAAATTCGCGTAGTACGACTGAAGAACGATTCTCTGTACTTCACAGTACGGCCGAAATTGGGCTCAAGGGTGCGAGTATTACGGTTGAATTGTTTAAGGGGAGGAATGCAGCTGGCTATTTCACTAGAGCATAGTCCGTTAAAATAACGGTAAGAAAAGGGTGAGACAAGAAACGTTACGACGATGTTGGAGTGACGTAAATGAGTCAATGATGTTTTTGTCACCAATCATTTTAAAAGCTCTTCTTTGAATACTGTCCAAGAGACTTAAGTAAGTTACTGGAGCACTAGCCCATAGATGGGAGTTGTACTCAATTTTTGGACTTATATAATATAAGTTTAATAGATTGTATCCAGATCAGAAGGAGGGAAATATTTCTTGCACCGTCTCAAAAAACTCAAACATCTTTCGGCATTTTTGGCAAAATCGAGTATGTGATCGTTCCACAAGAGGTGGTTCGTGATGCACTTACCGAGAGTATCGAGATGTTCAGTTTCATTGATGCAAGTGCCACTCATAAATGGTGGCTTTAACCATATAAGACAGCATTGGGTTTTCGAAGCATTAAATTCGACACGGTTCCTTAGTCCCCATTGTACAATGCTGTTTAGGTCGTAATTTAATGAGCTTATCATATTTTGTCGTTGCAGTTCCACATCTGAAGGAGAAGGATGTGAATCTGTAAAAGAATATGAAAAGCTGAGAGTACTATCGTCAGCGAAACAATTAATTCAATCTCTTTATAACAATTAATAAAGCTCTGATAAACACAAAAATGTGGTTCTGGAGCATCGAAATTCAAATATTTTTGGGTCATTTTCACTTTTCATTTAAAATTTCATAACTGTACCATTTTACAGCCGATTTTGGCATATATTTCTACGTCGACGTATTGGCGTGTAAATGCCCATGCAGAAAGGAAATACTTTATCCATGGAATATAATATGAAATACATAGATAGGTAGGTTTGTTCCTTTACTTTGAAACTCTACTACAGACACGTCAAAATAAGTCGCCCATATTTATATCGATGCTATAGATACAGGGCATGGTCCAAAAATACATGTCGCACATGTAGTACAAAAGTGTCACAACTCAAAAATGTTCGTTTTTTAGTATAGCCGAAAAACCATTTTACGAGAATAGAAACAGAAAATTTATGAAACAATGAATGTATATGGAAGGAAATACACTAATATCATACCATACAGAACAACCATCATCAATTTACATCTTAAACCATGAAAATTCCCGTTTTTAGAGTTATGACATTTTTCGTGATTTTTTCATAAAAAAAATGGTGTATTATTTTGAGTTCAGCCACTTTAGTTCAAAAAATGTTTAGTTGTGACAGTTTTGATGTATTTGTTTCTTAATAATTACAATCGCACATGGGATTCAAAAGTGACATAACTCAAAAATCTTAGTTTTTCGGAAAAGGCGAAAAACAATTTTGGGAGATTAACTATGTTGACAAAATAAAATAGACTATGAACTAAAATTGCAATATTATTTGCGTGAATCTTTTTTTGTTAACCTTGAGTTATGATAGCCTTGACGATCATATCTTTCCAAAAGGAATGTTCTATTTTGAGTCACCCTTATTGTTAAGAATAATTTTGGATGATACCAGTTCATTAGAAGTTTAACCTCAACGAGTCATGAGATAAAATAAAAAATCATCGTAAGAAAAAGGCCATTTTTATAAAGGAACTTTGTTTTTATTTAGGTAAGGTATAAAAAGCCTTTTTGAAATTCATAGCAGAACAAGCATACAAATATAAAAGAAGTAAATCTAAATAAATTAATTATAATGAAATGCAGAAATGTTACAATGTAGGTAACTATAAAATATCTTAAATTTTTGATGAATGTATTACAATGAAAAAGAAATAAAGTTGAAAATCCATATTACAATCATATAGAAGGTTTCTTAATCTAAAGCAAGTATGTTTTTATAAAATGTATCGAAATAAGATTTTGGTACAATGTTTTTGTTTATTAGATCTTGTATGTCTTTTTTTTTGTTCTCAGCCAATGGAATTTTTTTTGAATAGGCTTTCGTCAATCCGAGAGAAAAATTATTAGCTTCTGAAGTTTGGTTTTTTCTAACGTTGCGTACATTTACTCTTTTGTAAACCTCATTTTCATAAGAAGTTTTATAAAAGAATGAATAAGGGTGTTCTTTTTCCACACGTATAAACTTAATATCATGCCACTTGACTTGTATCCTATCAGTATCAACTGTAAACCTACTTCCCCATTCTTCTTGCAGAGTTTTTAAATCATAAAAATCCTTGTAAGTAAGCTCGTGAACGCGATATGGTGGACCATTTTTTTTTGCTGTTTGGATCAAAGTAACATACTGCTGAGGCAAATATATTGGGCTAGATCTAAGGTGTCTTTTGACCTGTTTTTCTATAACGCTATGCACATTATCACCCTCATTTTGAGAGTGCCCCCTTATAAGGAATTTGTGAGTTATACTTCGAACGTTGAGTTTATTTACTGCATATGCATACGCAGATAGCAAATATTTGTTTTTCTGTTGGCCGCAACAGTTATCTGAGTAAAAAACCACATCTAAATCCGCATTGTTGTTTTTTTCCGACAACATTTTTATATAATGAAGCACACAGCTCCCGATTTCCACTGCGCCTCGTTTCCCTTCTGTTTCGTTCCAGAAGTAACACTCCACAGATTTCAAATTTAAGTCAGTTATGGTGAAATTGAAGCAGTTCATTTTACTTTTGTAATAAAATGAAGAAACAAGTCCTCTTGGTAATGGCATAACTGCCTGTAGGCCATACACAGCAACGTGTGTACCATTCCGTATTATTTTATCAGAGTCCTTTTCTTTACGAGACAGCTCTTTTTCTTTTTGATGGGTATTGAAGGACTCAAGCAACGATTGCTTCCCTTCTTCATCTGCATTTTTAAACGACTCACAAAGATCACACTGATCTTTTTTTGGTATATAAAATGAGATGTTAAACTCTCCTCGAAATATGCGATTGAACATGGAAGGCTGAGCAAATGGAAGCTGAAGTTCCTCTCGATTTTTTTTATAATCACGGTAAAGATCTGCAAGATTTTTACCACTCTCAATAAATTCACGTGTTGTTTGAGCTCTCAAATAGTGTGATTCTACTCTAGGAATGGAGTTTATAAAATTTCTGACACTCTCCTTAGTTTCAGGACCAACTCTGGGCTGTTTCCCATGCTTTCCTCTCATCTCGCTCTGCAGGAAACCGGTGTCACTTATCTTCTTTAATACCGTTCGAATCGGTCTATCATTAATGTCAAGGGTGGCTTTAAAAAATGTCTTGCAAACTCTTACACGAATGGTGCTTACTTCAAAAAAGAATGCTGTATTTAACTTCCTAAAATCATTCGTACTTGAGTATCGGTATTTTGGTTTGATTTCATAAGTGTGTCTGGCAATGAATTCTCTCTGTTTTTGCACATCTGCAAGATCCCAATACATAGTTTTTAAAAATGTCTTTCCTGGTTCTGTCACTAATTTTTGCACTGCAACCCAATCTACACTTTTCTCCACATGGTAAACGCACTTTCTTCGCAGAAAATTGTTTCTTAGTCTTCGATGATGACACATAGGCTTTTCCAGAGTTTCTTAACAGCTTAACTTTGTTTTTAGTCCAATTTGCAGGTTTTCGTTCCGTTTTTCTTCCTTTTTTCACTTTTTTTTCTACCGACTCGGCGTCCGAAGAACTGCCTACACTGTTGGAAGAAGTGCCTTCAAAGTCAGAAGAATTATGATGGAAATGAGGATCTGCATCTGAGTCGTCTAAATCACTTTCATCGCTGTCTGCAGGAGAAATGCTGTAGTTTACTTGCTTAAGCTTAGTTAAACGAATCTGTGTGGGGCACTCTGAGTCATATGAAATTTCATAAAAATTTGTTCCTTCCCGATTTGATGTACTGGGCTGTTCGGTTAAATCTTGAGCTGTGGTTGAATAATTGAATTCAGTTTGCTGGTTTTCTATATTTTCGATCGAACCCTCGCTCAATGAATTAATTGCAGATGTATCCATTTGTGAGTTTTCGGCTGCCATTTGCATGTGGTTATCTAAATTGCACAAAACATTACCTTCATCATTACATTCATCAGGACTTATTGTGTGATCGGGCAGGTGGATTGTTTGCTGGCTTTCTTGATTTTGAAGCGAAAAATAATCATCGTTTGGCTTGGGATATATTGCATATGAATCAGCTTGTGATTTGTGGGTTGCCATTAGCACCATAAATCTGGCACGACTCATTGAATGCATTGTTAGTCTGCTTCAATTGCTGAAAAAAATTTATTTATAAAATTCAAACAACAAAAGTGTCATAACTCAAAAAAAGGTCGAAAAATGTATCAAAAAAGACATTATTTAGGAACTATGCATATACAAATATTCGCGACATACAGATAAAAAAGTTTATTTAGAACTAAAGCCATTTTGTCTTTATTTAATCTTAAAAAACTTAAATTTTTAATAAATCATCAAAAGAGACACAACTCTAAATCTCAATCGTTCATTCTTCAATAGTGACATAACTCAAAATAAAACAAAGTATTCATATTTACCTCAATCAACTTAAGTGGCTTAACTCAAAATAAAACAAAATTTTCTTCACCTAGAGATCAACAAAAGTGTCCTAACTCAAATTAAAGCACCGCAATTTTAAAGTTTTGAACACATAAATGACACAACTCAAAATAAGGCACTTTTGATTTTATCTTGGCACACCAGTTCCCTAAGAAGATCAGGTAACAACTAAAAATGTGTCAATTTTGTCAAAGGTAGTTTGACCTCATTTGAAACATTTAAAACGACATAGTGTCATCTGGCGGAAAAACTATTGAATCTAGTTAAATGTACTTTTAATAAATATGTTGGGCTGAAGTCTATGGAACTTTTTTTGATAGTAACTCAAAACTTGCGTTTTTTGAGTTGTGTCACTTTTGAACTACATGTGCGATGTGTTAGGTGGAAAGCTTTATGTACATAGCTGAATAGAGATATTTTTGTATTTAAGTATATGTGAAAGGGATAAACTGTAGGAAAAATAGTGGCTTGATTTGAATATATCTAAAGTCACAAACTAATATGATTGCATTGTATGTTTATCGGGTACGTTCGATAACAAAAATTCTGCACTTGGACGAACGTTGATTTTTACCGAAAATCTGGACCATCGGATGGAGGTGTGCCGCCGAAGTCGCGGCGGCCATTTGGCCGATATTTTGTTCCATACATAATTGAACTATACCATATTATTATAACAAAAAGAAATGACAATAATTTCCTAAATAATTTGTGCTTTATTCAAAATCAATCGGTCCTTGAAATTTAACCACCCTTTATATTATTCTTTGTTCAAACATATTTACCCCTTTTTGACCTTCATGGACATTTCAGTATTTAATAGTTTTCTTGTGGATATTATATGCATTAATTTACGAACATACTTTCCGATTCCACTTGTGCATTGAGTATGTTGGTGGTCAGCTGTTATCTCGTTTCTTGTTTTGCTTTAATTATTTTCTTCTAGAAGTGAGAGGAATTTTACATGAATGACATTTTTGTTTTTTGATCTGCTGCTCCCGCAAGTAGTTAGCTAAATTTATTTGTACTTGTGACATACATACATACATACATAGGTACAATATGACAAGTTATGCACTCGTAAAAAAAATTGAACGCTAGATTTTGATCACTCTTAGGCCAGGCGCACACGTGCGTTCTTTCAACGCGCGGTACTGCAGCGATCCGCGTTTTGCCTGCAGCAATGCATAAAAACTATGTTCTTAAAAAAATTGACGTTTTTGGGTACATCCTTATGTTGATCATCGGCTAGAAAAAGAAATATTCTATACATCATTTACAAACATAAGAGAAAATTCTGACAAGTTTGTAAATATTTTCAAATGAGTGTAAAATCATTTGATGAGGTCACAAAATACACATATTCACGTAGCTCTTTTCTTTTGCCGGTCATGGTGTGCCTCGTAAGCAACACCCAAATTTCTGTAAATTTTTTTATCTCATTCATAAACAATTCTTTATCAAATTCTTCCATATTTGACATCATTCTTTCGAATATAATTAGCGTCAAAATCACACATGTGTGCACTGCTCAATAACAAACAATGTACTGAAAGGTGGAACCGCGTTTGCGGTGACACAGCTGCCCGTGGAAACCTGCGAGTCTTTTTACCCGAAAGAATGCCTAGCGATACCGCACATTGGGGCCTATTGTGTTACGTCAATTCGGGATGAACTAAAAATGTGATTGTCTTTTTTTGTTTGCTTATTCAGGATGCTTAACAATAGAATACAGCGGTAAAACTCAGTAAAAAAAATTTGAGTGAATTACGGTAGCACAATATAAGACTCAGTCCGGAGTAATGGAAAGTTGTAGTCATTTAAAAAAAAAGCTCCACTTTCCTCCGGTCTGAAATAGCTATTTTCTCGATGTAGACACTTCAAAATTTATATTCAAACAAAATTTAACTGCAAATACCTGCAAATCCGCATAGTGCAAAAAAATCATTTTTTTCACTTCTGTTTTTTAAAAAGAAATATTTGTATTGTATTTGTGTAATCTTTATTCAATAATTAGGAAACATTTACAGCCATTACTTACAGCTAGCAATATATGATAACAATATAGAATAAATTAGTGACATTTTTTATAAAAAAAAAAAAAAAAAAAACAATGAAATATCATACCAGTAAGAATTAAGTGTAAAATGAGCGAACTTATATACATTTTTTAATGACTTAGAATTGATATCAATATAAATTTAACTCCGAATAAGGACCGAAATATGTTGTTGTCATTCCTTAAACTATCCTTTATAATATTTGAAAATTTTATTTAAATCAGTTGGGTGGTTCCGATTTTATCGCACTAAAAAAGATTGCCTCCATACAAAACAAGTAGTTATTATAAAAAAGTAAACACCCACAATGTGGGTGTGCAAAATTTTAATGACCAACTTCCAGCAAAAAAGCACCATCTTTAAACCTGGATTTTTTTTTCAATTTTGACGATTTTTTTGTTAGTGGGTGAGGCAGTTGTTGAAATTTTTTGTGGAGCTTTCTTTCCAAAATTAATCCTTTTCTTTTTTCCGCTCTCCTATACAAATGACTTTACTGTGTGCCGCAGCGTCATCGCAAGTGTGTGTGCACCACATAGTTTATTTGTGCGTACTGTAAGACGCTAAGGCGGTGCCGCTGCGATACCGCGCGTTAAAAAAACGCATGTGTGCACCAGGCCTTAAAATTACAGTTATGGAAAACAAGGGCCTCGCAAGTCTGTCTGCCTGTTCGACTACAGCACTTTTAATCTTTTTTTAATCTTTCCCCCCACACGTTTTTTAAGACCAAAAATAACAGTATCTGCCATACGATTTTTTCGAAATTTTATAAAATATTTTTTTTCAGATTAAAAAAAAAAAACAAAAAATATCATTTATTTAAAACAAATTTAGCATATCGTCACTGTAGATCGAATACCTCGTAACCCAGAAAAAACCTATTTTTAGGTAATGATGCAATTATATTGTGAAAAAAATTCCGGATTTTTCATTAGAAAAATATCCTGTGAACCTAAAAACTATAATTGCAGAGCCACGCGCATAATTAACAACACGTCTCTCATTGCCTCTCATTGAATTGATAATAAGTTTTTTGTCTCTCCTGAAAAATCGACTTTTCTGGGTTACTCGGTATTCAATCTACAGCGACGATATAATGTAATGTAATTCAAGAAGAAGTAAAAACGAAAAAAATATTAAAAGGAATAGTTTTTGTTTATATAGTGGATGAGATGAGAAGATGCAGGGGCGACTCACAATGGGCCCACATGTAGTTTCGCCTTTCAAAAATCTGTAATTTGTTTGTCTCTTAGAATAATTAAGTGAAATTTGGAACATTACATCTTTGATATATAATGAATCATTAAATACACAATTTTTTTAAATTCATTTTGTTTTTTAGTATTTAAAATTTATTCAAAAGTAAAAAATTCCAATTTTGGCCAACCAAATTGTGGATTTTCATTATAAATTTTGTTTTTATTTATTTTTTTTTGCTTAGGTCATACACATTATTATAAATATATTAGCAATAAACTATAACTACCGAAAGTAAAACAATTAGAGCATAGAAAAAATGTTCTTTAAATAAAAAATACAAAAAATCAACAAATAATTGGTTAAAATTATGGACAAATAGAATTGTTAGGGGTAAGTGTGAGCACTTTCGACTTTTTAACATGCTCGTAATTCCCAACTAAATATAGAACATATCATACATGGCTTTATTAAATTATAAAGATGCATATTTGGCTATTTATTTTTTTGAAATTTACTAACATTTTTATTCAAAAATTCAGAGTAAGTCAGATTGCGCACTTGAACTAACAATTTTTTTTTTTTTTTTTTTTTTTTTTTTTTTGTTTGTTTTTTTTTTTTTTTTTTTTATAATATTTAAAGTAAGGAAATACTGGGAGATATTTCATATTCAAGACCATGAACTCGGCTAAAATAAAATGCCTGACTGGGTCTATGTAATAGACTAGGAATTTTAAAAATGGATGTTATTAAAGAAAACTGTTCATAAGGATAAAATGAAATTTGCTATGCAAATATGAATTTATGCAGGAACAATAATTATAAGTCGTTGTAGTGGTTCCTTAAAAAAATAAGCTTTTATGTACAAAATTTTTAAAACATTTTTAAGAAAAAATTTTGGTACGCCAATCTTAAGTTTTTATTATTGTACGAATAAAAGTCTAATTTCCAAAAAAAATACTAAGCCGTTCTTGAGATATCGAATTTTTCAAAAAAAAAAAAAATTACTTTTTTTTCTAAAAATTGAAAAAAATATTTTTTCTTAAGTTTTTAAATGCAATGTTTTTTAAACTTTTTAGGAGCTTCTTTATAAAAAAATTCGTTAAAATCCGTTATGCCGATAATGAGTAATTCAAAATTCGAAAAAATCGTTCTACGGTAGGTACAGTCAGTAATATCTAGATTTAAATTTTTTTTTGTATTGAATTATAGATCGTAAAGATTGATCAAAAGAAAAAAAATTTTAGCAAAATTCTCTGAACCGTTTTCGAGAAAAATACGATTTTGGAAAACCATTTTTTAAAATTTGTATGGAAGGTACCGTTAGTTTTAGATAAAACAAAATTGTTTTTCTCAAATCTTGTAGATTATGTTAAGAAACTTTTATTTGTCAAGTTTGAAAAAAATCGAGCATGGGGTTTTCGAAATATTGAGTTTCCAAAAAAAATTTTTGATTTTTTTTTTAAATCCAAAAAATAAAAAATTGAAAATTTGAATATGTAATAATAATAATATTCAAACTTTGGAGGAGCTTTGGCATAAAAAAATTATTTAAATCGGCTGTACCGTTTTCGAGAAAATCAAAAACAAAAAAAATGGACCCAGGGGGTTACCAAAAATAACAATTTTTTGTAAAATTTTTTTCAACCATTAGCTAGTTTTAACCAAATGAAATTCTTCAATTTTTTTTTTTAAATTCTGTGGGACAGTTTTTGAAAAAAAAAAAAAATATTTATAAAATTTCGAAAAAAAATCGTATGGCAGGTACCGTTATTTTTGGTCTTAAAAAAAAAAAAAGAAAAAAACGTTCCGGGGGGAAAAAATTAAAACCCATATCTACCAAGTTTGAAGAAAATCGGCCGAGCCGTTTAGGCTGTAGTCGAACTGACAGACAGACAGACAGAATTGCGAGACCCACTTTTTTGGTCTTCACTATCATCGTAATGTCAACTTTGATCAAAATCTCGAGTTCGATTTTTTTTACGAATGCATAACTTGCCTTATAGTACCTATAAGTCGCAAGTAAAAAAACAACAATACAAGAGTCGTATAAGTTGCAGATTTCTGTTAAAAACCAGAAAGCGTGTGGTAGAGTTTTATAATCCTGAGCCATAGTTCCATCCAAACAAAAAACAAAACTAATAACCGAATTGTGAGTAGTTATCATCAAAAACAAAAAAGAAACATATTTAAAATATGTGATTAGTAAAAAAGGGCAGCAAGTAGTCCCTGACTACTTTAAGTCATTACATTAATTTGAGAAACATGCATATTTAACGGAGTCATTCGATTGCTAGTGTAACAAATGAGTTTAGAAAAAAAAAAAAGATGTTCATTAATAGCGGTGACTATTCGACGAAAGAAAACA
Source organism: Chrysotoxum bicinctum (assembly GCA_911387755.1). NCBI lineage: Eukaryota > Metazoa > Arthropoda > Insecta > Diptera > Syrphidae > Chrysotoxum > Chrysotoxum bicinctum. Next base: position 99,443,963 of record OU426988.1, read on the forward strand.
GCCTTGTTTTTGATTCCCTATTGGACAATGACAATTTAATGATTAAACTGCCGTTTTAGTCGTAGAATTTGATTGGGGTTTTTTTAAGCTTTTTGTAACTTGACGGAGAGTTTTATAGTCAGAGTTTCAAGATGAGTAGAAATCTTATTACTTTTGTAAACCATTGGGAGATGATTAAAATTTAAAAATGGGATTTACGTTTGATCCGGGCGTATATTTGGTTTGCGGTCTGACTGTGTATCGGCTAAGAATCAACACTGGGTTGCATGTAAACATTGAACAAACCAACAAACATATTTCCTTTGTTAGAAAAAATTTAGTTTTAAATATAAATTGCGTTTATTAGTACAATTTTAAATAAAACCTCGTAATACTGTATTTATTTCTATTTTTCGTTAAAGCTCACAAAGCTCACCGAGAAGAACTGGAGGGGTCACTATGGCTTCTGAAGAAAATTCTATCCCTCCTGCCGGAACTATTAGCTCGAAGATGGCAGTGCCACTCCATAAGCAGAATAATGGCCAAACTTTTACATCTAGGAAACAGTCCATGGCTTCGAAAAGAAGGCGTGAGGTTTGTTCCTTTTTCAAATTTTCAACTTATTAGCTTAACAATTTTAATCAATTAGATGTTTTATACTGTGGTATCAGTTGTTGGCTGACAACGCCCCCAACTATGTGCACGAGATGTTTGCCGATCTGTTTCCTGGTCTGATTGTGCCTCAAAAAGGTATATCAGTACCAGATGGAGAATTCGATACGTCCGATGTGTTTAGTCATCCTAATATGAAGGTTGAAGTTGGAACTTCTGTTTTTCATGATATGATACTTCATCCTGTTCAGAATTCAGAAATTGTTGCTCTTTTTCCGCCTTCATCAAATGATAGAACTGGCCCTCTTGATCCTATCGAGGGTCTTGAGATTTTTCTTAATTGTATGGTCCAAACGACTGGTTCCATTAAATGGCGAGACAATTGTGCTCAAAAAGATTGCAAATCTTTTGTTTTTTTATTCAACCGTTTTAAAGAAGTATTTTTACCTGTATGTTGCCCGGATTTCGATAGTACAAACACGATCTACGAACCGAAATTAGCACTTCCTACAATGCGGACTGTATATAAAAAAGACGATGTTATGTCATCTTGTATTGTTGTGCTTATTAATTGGATTTCAAAATTCGTTCATGAAAAAATGATAAATAGCAAGCTAGAAAACATGTATCTTCAATATACGGAGCACGCATTCCTTATATCCGATCACAGGTGTATTCAGGATAAAATTATACGAGATGCTTTATATTCAACGCAAAGTAATATAAATTTTATACATGAGGTCTTTAGACAAGGATTTCTTTTAGGCTTTACAACAAAATCACAAATAGATGCAATGCGAACCTCTGTCTCAGTTTACCGAGACTGGATGACAAGTAAGAATCCACCTCCATTTATGTTGGAGCCAAATGAAGGTGATATAAACAGTTGTAGCTCGATAGATTCATCGTTGCAAAATCAAAAACTGAAATTTCGCGAATCAAATAATAGCATTCATGCAGGCCTCCAAAATATTATACAAGTATTCGTAATAAATGCAGCAAATGTATTTCTCGTAGATACAAGTAATCTCAATATTGTATTTCCTTCTGCTAATAGAGAATTTCAATCAACACCCCTTAATGAACAAACAGACATATGTAAGAAAGTTCTTAATGTCTATCGAAAAATGGTTATGAATATAAGAATGGAACCAAAAACATGGGAAAAATTATTGTTAGTACTATTGCAAGTAACTTCAATTGTTTTTAATCAAAACTCAAATGGCTCGAGACCAGCGTTAGGAAGTCGTCTGGGTCAGGCGATATTTCAAACCCTTATTGTTACTTGGATAAGGGCACATACAAATGTGCCTATTAATATTAATCTTTGGGAGCGTTTTTTGAATGTTCTTACATCTTTGACCTCTAAAGATGCACTAATCAACGAATGGGAAAAGACAATGCAAACACTAACACGCGTGCTTGTGCGGTATGTTTACAATTTAAATTTACAAGATCTTCCGTTGGACCGTTTGGCAGACAATAAAGGCAAACGACGTCGAATAGCTAGCGTATGGCAGAGCGATTTGAAAGAACGGAGTTCAAGATCTTCACATGCAATAATTGAAAGGAGTGCAGAGAATATAGAAGATCATCAAAAAAAGGAAAATGAATTCAATCCTGAATCTGTTAGCAGAATTATAGCACCTTCCTCGACTCTCGGTCGCTGTTATAGTGAAGGAAGCCTTGCTTCATCAAGAAAAGTGGGAATAAGAGTTCACAACAAAAAACAAACAGCAATGGTTAAACCATTAAGTTTTGATCACTCTTTTAATGCGTTACTTGATCAAACAAATGTTCTGATGAGTTTTGAGAAACTAATTTTTAGAAATGAAGATTCGATGAATTTAACTAATAGATGTATTTTAAGAAGAGCTGTCTCCTTGAACTCATTCCATTTAAAAAATGTATGTTCGATAAGAAATAAAGACGGCGATAGTTTGCACGACTCCCGCAGCCCATCACCATCTGCATCGAGTGGCATAGAAGGCGGGTCTATAAAAGACTCCCCAATGCAGATCGATGCTTTGGTAGTCGATACAACAAGCTTCGAAGATAACTCTTGGGTTACATCATCTGAACGTCGATCGATAATTCTTGGCGGTTATGTTAGTGGCTGGGTACCTGGTACAGCAGCGATATTGTGGAAGCGAATGCTTGGTTGCTTGGGAGATATAAATTTAATTTCCCGACCGGAATTACATGCTCAAGTTTTTAAGTATTTGGTTGAAATGACAAGAAATTTGATAAAAATAATGCACAATCAAGGAGTTTCTGAAGATAACCTCAGTACCCCCACTCCACCATGTCTTGTCCCACCAATTAGTATTTCAAGCCCATGGTGTTATGGAGCACAACTCCTCGGGTCAGAATATAAAATTGGACAGCTCTCGGCGATTAAAATTCTTTGTATGCTAGCTATACATGGTTCAGTTCACGGAAGAAACCATATGTCGTTATTCTATAATTTGCTGCATAAGGTTTTTACTGGTGAAGACCGTCAATCAATTTCTTGTTTATTTAAATTTTTAGAAGGAGCACGTTTTTTAAGCCTACAACTTCCAGGACATACGCTTCTGTTGCTAGATATTATACATGCATCAGCTGTGCTTCTAACATCAAATGACCCAAATATTAGTTCTCCTCGTAGTGAAGTAGTAACTCTGCTGGGATCATTGTTATGCTATCCGTCATCAGCAATTCCAAAACCAGTTCTTCAACCATCCATGCAGCAAATAGAGTTGATGGAGTGTCCAGACTTACATGATCACATCCTTAATATAATGCTACGATGTGCACGTCGAGAGCCATCGTCCAAAGGAAGGTGTATAGCATTCGCGCAGCTTGGGCAATGGACCTATTTGGAACTGAATCGGCCTAGTATTTTAATAAACAAACTCAAGCATTCAATACATGAGTATTCGCCTCAGTCGGTTGAATTACAGCATTCCACAGCCTTAAACCCTCGCATTAAAGAAGTCATTCAGGTGCTTCTGCAAGCCTTGCATTTTAAACATCGAACTTTAGCAGCTGTAGCGGCTGGATCTATTAAAATATGCAGTGAACAGGGTCGCGAACTATCTGAAATAGATAACCTACCCCAAATCATTATTACTGCGCTATGCAAAGCACTAGAAGTGCAGCACGTTCGCAGTCCCCAGGAATCAGATAAAGAAGCACTATCCACTCTAATGATGTGTCTTGGAGAATTTTGTATGTCTTTGCCTGTGCATTTTATGCTTGATTCAATCAATAAAGGTAGCAGCTTGATAATTGAGGTTTTACGTGTCCTGTTGACCATTCTATCAGGAGAAAAAGAAGAAAATACTTTTAACCTCCCTAATTCCGACAGCGACTTTGACGAAAACATAAGCATTGATGATGTTCTTATTGGTAAATTAAATAACGAAGTAAACTATCAGAAATCAGGATCAATACATAGAAACAAGATTTCAATAAGACTCTGTGCTAAATCTGTAATAATGCACTTAGTAGCTCACTTAGGTCTCTTCCCCCCATCGATTGGAGCTTCTCGTTTGAGTTCACTGGTAGAGGAACAAGATGATATATACTTACCAAAAATAGCTGATAACCGCGGAAACATTAGAGATTCCTCTAACTGCATAGCCTACCAAAGTCATCAATCTCAAAGTATTGAAGTTTTTATACTAAATCCAGGACTCATTGCTAGCTTTATAGAGCTGCCTGACCTTAAATTACATGTTGGTGGTTTTATTTCTGGTCTTGCATCAGCCGAAAAACAAGTTCGAGTGTTACTCAGGGATCTTAACGGAAAGTCATGTTGGGAAGCTTCGATACTCTACAGCAATCCCAGAAAATTACAACAGAATTTCATTTGCTCCCAAAATTTGTTGCAATCGAATCCAAACAAAAAATCACTTAATTACGAATGCAAACAACTGTTTTATTCGTTGACACCATTGAATAAGGAAGTTCTGACAGTTTCTCGACATACAGTAAGACATCGGCCATGCAGTAAGCTGCCTATTGCATCAGATCTTGCCGCCGACTTGGACCAGTTGGGTGATGTAAGTATACGAATAATTTTGTTTTATTATGTTACATATAGCAAAGATTTTGATGCGTATATTGTTGTTTGGGATACCGGCATCATATTGTTTAAGTTCAAGTCCCAAACGATTTTTTTTTCAAATTGGTGCTTGGAAGTGTGAATGTCAAACTTCGAACAAATTTATAATTAATATTGACGTGCTGCAACTCATGTGTTCGTTAAGGTTTAGAAGTGGCTTTGTAATATTGTGAAATCTCTAACAAAGTTATAATGAATATATGCTTTGTACGCATGCGTTGGTGTTCCCATCTTGAAAGTAGATGAAAGCGCGATTTATCAACGCCATTCTTGTACCATAGATTTGTTTTTAAAATTGCTTTAATATATCGAAAGATTCGTTTAACTTCTTTTCATCTAGCTAACAGCAAAACTAATTGCTTGGACAGCCAATTCAATTAGATTATAAAATGTCATTCGTTTTGGAACTTAAAATTAATTTGTCCTCAGCAAACAAACCACACTGTTCGAAACGTGCATCCCAATTTATATGACATATAAGATTGAGACAACCAAAGGTAAAACACACATCATACGTAAATACTATCAATTAGGCAATCTTAGGAGTTATTAGAGATATACGCCAAAAAATAAAGGTCCTAAAACTGAAAACTGCAAATCCTAAGTTAAAAGAATTCATTTCACTCATGGTTTCATCAAATTTCAATATTTGGGTTCCATATTTTATCCACGGTTGCAAAAGCTTAAGTCACTTTTTAGCTTAAGCTTGGCTTTAATTCATAAGCTAGTGGGTGACTTATGAATTTAAAAAAATGTAATGACTTATGAATTAAAAAAAATTAATTTATAAGTCAGTTGGTGACTTGTGAATTAAAAAAAAATAAATCATAACCTTCTTAGTGACTTATGAATTAAAAAAAATTAATTCAGAACCTACTAAGTGACTTATGAATTAAAAAAATTTAAGTCATGAGCAAGTAAGTGACTTATGAATTAAAAAATAATAATTCACAACCTCCTAAGTGACTTGTGAATTAAAAAAATTTAAGTCATGAGCAAGTAAGTGACTTAGGAATTAAAAAAAATTAATTCAAAGGTTACCTAGTGACTTATGAATTTAAAAAAATCTAATTCATAAGCTAATGGATGAATTCTGATCAAAAAATTATTAATTGCAAAATTTATAAGCTAGCATGATAATTTTATGATATACATACAAAAGCTTGAAATCTACTTTCGTTAATAATTAAATAATTATGTAGTCAAAAACAAGCTTAAACATTTCCAATCTACCATCTAGCTTATGAATTAATTTTTTTTTAAATTCATAAGTCACTTAGTAGGTAGCGAATTAAATTTTTTTTTAATTTTTAAGTCACTAACTTGCTCATGACTTGATTTTTTTTTTTAATTATAAGTCACTTAGTAGGTAATGAATTAATTTTTTTTTTCAATTCATAAGTCACTTAGTACCTTATGAATTTAATTTTTTTAAAATCATAAGTCACTAACTAACTTATGGATTAATTTTTTTTAATTCACAAATAATCTACAGACTTATGACTTATGGTTTTTTTAATTCAAAAATTCGCAACCCTGATTTTATCTGAACAACAGACATTCGGCCCTATCGAAGTAACCGTCGGAGCGGAACTTTCTCCGCAACGCATCCTTCTTCGGAAATTCAATTTCGGTTCGTAGTAGCTTTCACCGGAAGAAATTTTACAGGAATCTAGTCACGCATTGCGATGGATATAAATTTCAGACAGAGATGTGTTAATTAACCGATATATCCAAAATGCGATATATTTTCGATATTTTTTGAATGAACACCATAAGCATTTTAAACCATGACAAATCCGTAAGGGAGTGTAATTTAATGCTTATAAAAAGTATTTTTTTCAATTATAATGCGCTAGCGTTTTTAAGAAATGCAATTAGATACACCGATTCTTAAATCAAAACTATCGAATATTTCCATACATGTTTTTTGTTTCCATTTGAAGTGTCAAAAAAAGAATAAATTAAAAAAAAAAAACTTTTCAAACAATATTTTATATTTATTTGACTAATAGGTACTTTAATCACAATGGAAATAAATCAATACACAAAACAAAAGATCACGAACATACTTCTTTTCCATCCAAACATCGGTCCCAATTAATTTAACTGATCGGTCCAGATCTTCCCAAATACAGCAACAATTACTGGTGTCCTTTTGGTGTTATCCGCTCATATTGTTGTGAACTTGTTTTTTCGTTCGGCCTAAGAAAAACAAAGTCATTTCATTTCATTTCATTTCATTTTATTTATTTAATTTGCATATAAACATTAAGATATAATATCTTATAAAGTAGTTTACAGCTTTGAGGTTTGTAAAATAAAAAAAGAAGAAAGACTACCCTATTAAACGTCATTATGATGAATCCTTTATAAAGATATTAATAATATATTTATTACAATTAGTTAAAATAATTTGAAATTGGAAAAAAAAAAATCAATTAAGATATTGATAAAAATTTATAAAAAGTAAAAAAAACTTTAAGAAACTAAAAATCTCCATTTATTTATATTAATTTGAAGAAAAAAAAAAAAAACGGATATGTTCAGCCAGACTGAAAGTAGACAAGTAACTCTCTTTGAAACATAGATGCACCCCTCAGTTCCCTAACATGCCGTGGCAGAGTATTCCACAGGCGAGTCGAATTAATGAAAAACTGCCTCCTTGATGTTAAATACTTATACCGCGGATGAATTATTGTTTGGGATCTATCTGAGGAACCAAATCTTAATCTATCGAACAGATACCGAGGTTGACGTGTTTGAATTACGTTGAACAGTAATATTAGGGTTCTAAAGCGTAATAGATTATCTAACGAAATGTTTGAGATTTGCCTTGAAAAATTAGAGACGCTGTCATATCTTCTTAGACCATATATGTACCGTGCTATGCTATTATAAGCCACATTCAACTTCCTTCTACTGATAGAATCACAGTCGCAGTAAATTTCACACCCAAATGATAAAATTGGTAGAACCAGAGTTTTGGCGAGCATTAAACGGATCTTCAAGGGAGTGAAATACTGCGATGTCCATAACATTCGAAGGACACCATAAACTTTTCCTACCGCTGCGTTGATGTGCCTATCCCAAGTTAAAATTCTATTGAATAACATTCCTAAATTCCTAGCTGTTTCTACATATTCAATAGGGGAATTATTGAGGAAAATGGTAGGGAAATAGGAAAGGTCCAAAAGATTTCTGTTAATAACTATGCATTTCGATTTAATTGGATTTAAAAACAGACCATTCCTATTGGACCATAATGAAATCCTTTCCAAATTCTTATTGATAGTGTTTGCGCAATCTTCGATGAGTCCAAGCGGGCAGCTTCTATACAATTGAACATCGTCAGCATACATTTGTATAGATGAAGATGAAATAAGTGAGGGGAGTTCATTTATATAGAGGGAGAAAAGTAGGGGTCCAAGTATTGATCCTTGGGGCACCCCTCTTACAGTCGGTAAGAAACTCGAGATATTATTCCCTATCACAACAGCTTGCTTTCTATTGCAAAGATAGGAAAACAAAAGGTTAACGGCCGAAGGAGAAAAATAATAAAATGTCGACAATTTATTACAAAGAATAGAATGATCAATAGTGTCGAAGGCTTTAGAAAAATCTAAAAGAACCAGGAAGGTCACGTAGTCCTCATCTATGGCCAGTCTCAAATCATCGACAATGTTGATAATAGCAGTGGTACAGCTATGTTTCCGACGAAAACCGGACTGCATAGGCGATAAAATATTATTTAATCTAAGGTGAACTGCTATTTGCTTTTGTAAAACTCTCTCAAAAACTTTGGACAAAAAAGGGAGAACCGAAATTGGTCGAAAGTCATTACCTGTACACGTTTTGGGAATTGGTATAATTTTTGCCAGTTTCCATAGGTTAGGAAAAATACCAGTCGTTAATATGGTGTTAAATGCATGTGTTACATAAGGCAAAATAACAGGTAATATAGCCTTGAGGAAGACTGGGTGTAGTCCGTCGAGGCCAACAGCACTTGACTTAATAGACAGAAAACATTCGACTAAGTCCCTACTATCTATACAAGAGAACTCAAAGCCATCTTCTTGTGGTTCAATAGAAGGTGTATGGGCTTCTTGACATTGAGAAGGAATCGGTAAAGTCACAAATTGACGATTAAGTGCCTCAATATCAATATTTTGCCTACAAGAATTATTTTTCTTCCCTATTCCCATTTCCCTCAGATTTCGCCATAAATCTCGGCCTTTCATGCTTGGACGTAGTCGGTTTTTATACAAACGTGATTTTGCCATTCGAATTTTAACGACGGCCAGATTACGCAATCTACGATAAAGTTGATGGTGGACATCCAACCTGTAATGTTTCCATTGCTTGTAGGCTGCGTCACGTTGTAGTAAAAGAAGCCGTATTTCATTAGTAAACCAGGGACGTGAACCATGGTGTGTGGTCTTAGATCTTAGAGGGACATGAGTATCAAAAAGCGTTATAATATTGTAATTGATAAACTCGATTTGATCATTAGGAGAGGTTAAATTGTAAATGTGATCCCAATTTATATTTCTAGTATGTAGCTCCAAGGCATTGTAATCGATGTTTTTATAATCTCTAAATTCGAAATGGGTATTTGGACAAACAAACTCAAAGTCAAAAGTAAGATATATGAGATCATGTCTTGAGAAACCTGGTGCAGAAATTTGATTGTAAAGTAAAACACTATTTAAATCACTAACGAAGAAAACGTCTAACAGAGTACTAGCATTTCTTGAAAAGTGAGTGGCATAAGTGGTGTTGACTGGGAATAAATTAAACGTTCTCATACTTTCAGTAAGGTGGCTTTCCAGCAGAATATTACTGTTAAAATCCCCACAAATAATGATTTTCTTCGAACAAATTGATTTTTCTTCGAGAAGTGTAATCAAGGGGGTTATATCAATATATTTATTCGGTCTGTAAACAGACCCGATTAAAACACTATCATCGGAATCACCCATAGCAGTTACAAATAAGAAATCAATTGCGCTCATCGCTTCTGATCTACAATTAAATTTACATTTAATGCCTTCACGAATATAAATAGCTGTCCCACCACCTCTTCTCCCATCGAGTCTATCGGCACGGAAAAGCTTATACCCACCCAAACCACACATACCATCACTAACATCATCATTGAGCCATGTCTCAGTAATGCAAATGATATCAACATTGGATCCTTCAAACAAATCCCTCAACTGATCAATTTTTGGTAGTAAGCTTTGAGCATTTACGTGACAAATCTGTAAGCCACTCTTTTGACGCACTAAAACACGAATCATAGTACGAAGCGTTCCATTAGTCAAATCACCTGCAAAAACTCTACCAGATTCACCATCCTCTGAAATCATCATATAATAAAAGAAAGATTGGTAAATGCATGTAAAAGGGAATGAGCGGCGATGCAAGTTTCAAATGCACAGATCTACATCCAGTCATTCTGATAAATGAAAATTTATTAAAAAGTAGCATAAATAAATGGAGATGTACAAAAGAAAGAAAAATAATCATTATATATTAAGAAGAAAAGAAAAAAAAAAAAAAAGTAATAATATACATATCAATAATAATAATTAAAATAGAATTTTATTATTATTCAAATAAATTAAATGTTCATAGGTGGCCTGGCAATTTCATCCAAATAGTTAAAGCTTTTAACGTGTACAGCATCCTCTTCAGGGCGAAGCTTGATGTAAACAAGACCTCGTACCGTAAATACGGATGAAATTTTTTTTTGTTTTTTTAGCTCCAGTGACTGGCGCAGCATCATATTGTTTTTTTTTGTAAGACATTCTCGCATGTAAATAAACGATTGAGCGTTGGAATTGGAACTCTTAAGTCCTAAATCGATGAGAGAAAGTTGTTTCTTTTTCTCGTTCCGGTACTTTGCAATAGAGGAGAGAACATAATTTTTGTCATACGCTGATCGGTATTTTACGAATATTGTTGTGTTATTATTATTATTGTTATTTTTTGTTTTCGGGCGCGTGCGAAAAATATCGTTTAAAACTGGTGGTTTAATATTGATAACATGACAAAGGTGGTTAAAGTAACTTCGAAGATTTTCGTCGGGAGTTTGAGGAACACCAAGCAGCACAGCATCCCCTGCTATCCTCCTATTGTCATACACCTCTTGTATGTTTTCAATTTCGAGTGTTTTCGTAGATGTGATGGAAAGTTCGGATTTCATTAAAGACAGATTTTGATGGTTATCTGATACAGATGATTTAAGCAGAGCAATTTCGGATTTGAGTAATTCAATGACTGTGTTATAAGTGTTGTGAGATGATTCAAGTTGTGTGACTCTGGCATTAATTTCAGAGATATTTTTGTTTATATCCGCGAATTGCTCTTGCATGGTGAGCACAAGTTTAGAATTTTCTTCTTTTAATTGAGTGGTTAATAAAGAAATAATGGACTCACTTTGTTGTTTGAGTTTCTCATCCATAATTTTCCACATGTTTTCATCCAATGCCATTTTAGGAGCTTTCTGTTGGAGTGAAGATCCAGGTGAGCTTTGTTGTAAAGGTTTATGTTTCAGTTTTAAGTTTGAGTTGGCTGGTGTTTTATTAACTCCTGACATTAGAATTCTTATGTGTGCGAAAATACGAAAAAGTTCGATGAGGTTCAAGCAACACGAACAAAGAAATAAATTTTTCTCTATTTTTTTTTCTTAAAATCTTAGATTTTACTTTATTTTATTAAAAAAAAAAAATAACTTCAATTTGGCACTAAACCGACTTTTTATGTTACTAATTTTTAACACAATGGATTGATTCCAATCGCTTTACTAAATTTATACTTGGGTATTAAATTTGGATACAAAATTGCCCGCCGAAAAAAAAGACGTCTATACGGTAGCTATCTTCATTGCATTATAATTATCAAAGTCTATTATAAATATGTAGGTAACACAAGTTAACGCAAATAAAGTAAATTTATTTATTACTAACATTTTAATTAACTATTTCACTAAAAATAAAACTCTTTCCACAACAAGAACTTGTTGGAGGATTTCGGAGAAAATTTTATTTGTATGTGTCAGAAAAAAGACCATTAGAAGTGCTTCATCGCACGCAAATGGCATGCGTTGAATTTCGTCGGACAGAATTTCCGATCAGCTGAGCGGAGAAATACCTTGAAGCAAAATGTCTCCGATTCGTAGGAAATCGGAGAGAATTCCGCTCCGACGGTTATCTCGATAGTTACTTCGGTTACTCCGGAACCAGGATTTTCATTTTTCTCATTCAATACTTCGTAGTTTACCATGTCAAAAGATTTGATAAGTCCATATGTATATGATCAGTACATGTTCCGGAACACGGTCAGATAATCTCATTTATAAACGAAACAAGCACATTTAAAGCCAAAAAATCAAGATAAGTTTTGACGAATTCACTACTTTCGAAAATCTTCTATGTTAAAATCTCCCGCAATATTAACTAATTCTAAGATTTGCTTACTTACTTACTTATCCGGCTCCCGATCCATGGAGGGTCTCTGCCTAAGATAATGCGGTGTTCCATCGGTTGCGATCCCTAGGGTCTTCGGTGATTCCCTAGAGGGCAAAATTGAATTTTTTTTTTAGCTCTAAAACTAACGGTACCCCCATATACCCTGAATCGAGCCTTTTGTGCCGTTTGGTCCTCACTGGCTTACAAAACCCCTAGCTCAACGGTTGCATTTCTCGCCGGTGCAACCCCTTTTTATTGTGTCACAATTTTAAAATTTCTATATATACATACATATACATATTTGAATATAAAATTAAACTATTAATGTAAGAAAATGGAATTTTACGAGTGACTAGCAAGCGACTTGTTTGGTGGCACAAAATTCTTTGTCCAGACTTTCACTTTCCGATCCACTGCCAACCAAACTGGAAACTCTGCAAAAGCTCGCTTTTCCGTTTATTTGATTCTCATAATTTCCAGGATCCTCGACATCATCAAGCGAAAATTTTGACTCCAGAGTCAAAGTTCCCAAAAATTCATGCACTCTCGAGCCTCTCCCAAAAATTTTCTCGAGAAAATCTGCACGAGTAAACTCCTGAGCAGAAATTTTGGAACGCATTCCAAGCCTAGATCGCAAGAACTCAACTACAACCCTTTTTTTTTTTAATTTTTTCCTCTTCCTTCATTCTTAAAAATCTGACAGTTCAAATTCGCAATTTGTTTCCGTTTGTGTCGGCGGGTAATAAAATAATAATTTATTTAAAATTTATTGAATTCGGTAAAACAACCCGAAATGCATAATCTTATTTATCTCGAAAACGGCTTTAACGATTTTGATAAAAAAAAATTAGGTGTAATATTATGGATATGGACTACATTTTGGAAAAAAAAATTTTGGAGGGAAATGTTATTAACGGTACCTATCATAGAACGTTTTTTTTTTTATTTTCGAATTTCTCATTACCGGCTCTAATGATTTAAATTAAAATTTGTATGGAGAAGCTCCTATGCATTTAAAAATATAAAATCTAAATTTTTTTTTGAAAAAATAGTTTTTGGATTTTTAAAACAATAATACAATTTTTTTTTTTGAAAATTCAATATCTTGAAAACGCATACATGCATAAATTTTTAAATTACGTTATAAAATGTATTTTATTGAATACTAACAATTTGCATATCATTTTTTTTTTTTTAAATTTTACGAAAAATTTAGTACACAAAAAACATGTTTCAGTGTGTCTGTATGTATGTATGTACCTCTCCCTCCAACCTAAACCACTAGACCTATGTTCTTCAATCCCGGTAGTTAAGGATCTTCGGTGATTCTCTAGAGGATAAACTGAAATTTTTTTTTAGCTCCAAACTAACGGTACCCCCCATACACCCGTATTGCAAAATCTTATTTATCTCGAAAACGGCTCTAACGATTTTGATAAAAAAAATTATGTGTGATATTTTGGACATGGACTACATTTTGGTAAAAAAAAATGTTGACGCAAAATGTTATTAATGGTACCTGTCATAGAACCGTTTTTTTTTTTTATTTTCGACTTTCTCATTAACGGCTCTAACGATTTTAACCAAAAATTTTCACCAGGAGCTCCCTTAAGTTTGAAATAATATTGTATATAATAATATTCGAAAAATATATATACATAATAAAAAAATCCAATTTATTTTTTTAAAAATCAATATCTTGAAAACGTGTGAACTATTATTTTTTGAAATTATTTCCTAAAATCTATATCCCAAATTTTGTTCTAGAAAAATTTGAAAGAAATTTGTTACATAAAAAATTACTTTAATAAAACGATTTATAAACTTTATTTGCGTAAATTCTTACTTTTCCGGAAATCAGACAATTTCATGCATTTCAACATTTGTATCTCATTACATCCATGTTTTATATTTATAAAATGTATTTTAAATTCCAAAATACTTATACATAAGAGCAAGTTCGTGCGATCCACTCGTGCATTTTATTTACTTATCGTCCAGCACTCGGCGCCGTAGAGTAGGACTGGTAAAATTAGGGTTTTGTATAGCGTGCACTTAGTTTTTTTCGAGAAAGGAGTTTTGAACCCATTTGTTTGGCCAAACCGAAGTAGCAGCGGTTCGCTAGGATAATTCTTCGTCGGATTTCCACTAAGGTGTCGTTGGTGGGATTGATGTTTGTTCCGAGGTTGGTGAACTCCTTGACTACCTCGAAATTATTGCTACCAACATTGACGTTTTGTCCTAGGTGATGGACAGCTGAGGCTTTGCTTGTTGGTAGCATATAATTTGTTTTGTCCTCATTAACTTCAAGCCCAACGCGTTTCGCCTGTTCTTCAATAGCTGTGAATGCTTTTAGCACAGCTCGCTTGGAGCGGTCGATGTCGTCCGCATTGTCAAGCAGTTGGGAAGACCTGTTGAAGATAGTGCCTTCCAGGTTAACACCACTCTTGCACACTATCTGCTCTAGGACTAGGTTGAAGAAATCACATCTCACAAATCGCATCTCCTTGTCTGAATCCTGTGGACGTTGCACTGCGTATTTTGTAACGTATTTTGTAACATCATACTTTCCTCTTCCCAAACTTTGTTGATGAGCTTATGCATGCACCCTATCAGTACATCTCCTCCATACTTGAAGAGTTCCGCAGGTAGACCATCCGAGTCTGGGGATTTGTTGTATTAAGCTTGCAGATTGCTTTCTTAACCTCTTCAGTACTGGGTGGTGGGACTGGATCTTCATTGACTGGTTTTATGCTTCTTTGTTCTCTTGTGGCTTCCTCTAAATAATGCCCATTAAGCAGCTGCTGGAAATTCTGCTTAAACACGTCTACAATTCCCTGTGCTTCGGTGACTAGGTTTCCTTCGCTGTTTCGAAGAGCTTGCGTGCCGGTCCTATGACCTGATTTGTAGAACCGGCGGCTGTTGGTGGCGGTGCTAGACTCCTCGAGATACCTGAGCTGAGAAGCTGCGGATGCCGTTATCTGTTGTCGTTTCGTGGCGGCTGTGCTTTCCAACTAATCCGCCAAAGATATTTTCCTTCCCGACTTTAGCATTGAAGTCTCCGAGCACGACTTTGACATCGTACTCCGGACAGGCTCCGTGCAGGAGGTCGTAAAACTCCTCCATGTTAGACTCTTCAGCTTCATCGCTAGGGGCGTGTGCACATATTAGGCTGATGTTTTGAAACGTAGCTTTGATGCGGATCAAAGCCAGGCGATCGCTAATCGGCTTAAAATCGATGACTTTCGATCTGAGTCGATTTCCCACGACGAATCCGCATCCTAACATTTTGATGATAGCTGTAAAAAATGTCGCAATCGCAAAAGGATACTTACTTAGATATTTTGTTGCATTTAGAAGCAAATTAGGAACTTATGTATAGGTATGTCAAATCCTTTGGATGGATTTGTAAAATAATAGTATTCTCTATCTTTTTAGGTAGGCATCTGTTCTTTGCAATTCCCATACAAATTATCCTGATTTCGTTGCTCAATTTTGTCTATCAGAGCCAAAAACAGACGCAGTATTGTTTTTTAGTTCCTACATACGTAGATACGAGTACAAAGTGCGTATTTTGCATTCAAGCAGGAAGGTTGGTTTTATTTGATTTGGTGCGATATTTTGATGATGGCGGGAATAGATTGGTTTTTTGGGTTTGATAAAAATAAAAACAATCTGAAAAAAATAATTAAATTAAAACTTCAATTTGAAATAGGTCGACAAAGAAGAAGAAAATAAAATCATAAGGAATTGTGGATACAGATTTTTTTACGGGTTAGGTATTATTATTATTATACAAATAAAATTATCATTTTCCGTAATTTTCGAAGAGTTTATATGATAGGTTGTATGTTTGCATGAAAAAACGCAACCAGAAGAATAACTGTAGGTACGAGAATATAAATTAAACTTTATTAAGTTTTTTTACTTTTTAAAAAAGATTTATTTCAAACGGGCAGCGTTTCTGCCTACAAACACAAGAATGACAATGTTACTTAAAATATTGTTATTTATTATTTATTTATTTATTTATTACCGTCATTCAAGTTACAAGACTTTATGAAGACTACCCATTAAAATTAACTTTCAATACATGTATACACAATTTTAAAAAGATAAATTAATTAATTAAGTTAAATATACGTTATAGTGTTTGCAATAAGCTTATCAATTTTCTTTTAATTTCATTTCTATTCATATTAAAATCAATTGCATAATCAAATTCATTAAAATCAATGCACGCATTAGTGATTGGACTGTGCCTAGCATAACTTGTACTATGATATGGAACATATAAAAAATCACCATTTCTTGGTCGCAAACTACGAGCAGGTGCATACATATTAAACATTGACAACAGCACTGGACAATCAATAATAGAATTGAGAACATCATAAGCAAAGAGTACAGAATTTAATTTTCTTCTCAAAATGAGAGGTTTTAGGTCTATGAGAACACATCTGCTTTCATAACATGGAACACTTAAAGAACCAAAAGTTTTACGTAAGGCAAACTTAGTAAATCTTTTTTGAACTTTTTCTATACGAAGGATACTTGACTTAGTGTAAGGATTCCATATAACGCTACAATACTCCAGCAACGGTCTTACAATACTCGTGTAAAGAGTTTTAATTGTATAAGGATCCTCGAAACATTTTGAATTTCTGACTATAAAACCGAACATCGAGTTTGCTCTAGAAATTATATGATCGATGTGAAGCGAAAAATTTATTTTCGAGTCGAAAATCACTCCGAGATCCTTCTGATAATCTACTCTTTGTAAAGAGTGGCTATCAAGCTTGTATTCAAAACAGAAAGGATTCAGTACTTTTGAATAAGTAACAACACTACATTTGTTATTGTTAAAAAAGAGTCCATTCATCTTACACCATTGAAGAATTTTATTTAGATCAGCTTGCACATTATTTGCATCAGATAACGATTTTATGCAGCTAAAAACTTTAAGATCATCAGCATACAAAAGGCATCTTGAAAAAGAGAGGAGGCTGGGCAAGTCATTAATAAAAATAATAAACAGTAACGGTCCAAGGTGACTACCCTGAGGTACACCTGAGAAGTTCACTATTTCCTTAGATAACTCGCAACCAATTTTGACATATTGTTTTCTGTCCTCTAAATAACTTTTAATCCAACTAAGCAGCACAGAATGGAAACCAAATATTTCAAGTTTCTTTATTAGTACATTATGTTGAACGCGATCAAAAGCCTTTGAAAAATCTGTGTAGATGGTGTCAATTTGAAAATGTTTTTCCATATGATCAAGGCAATAGCTGGTAAAAATCGATAAGTTTGTCGATGTCGACCTTCCACTCATAAAACCGTGTTGGTGCTGAGATATATGATTTTGAACTAAAAAGTACAGTTTGTTTTTCACTATTGCTTCGAAAACTTTAGGGATCAACTGAAGTTTTGCAATAGGTCTGTAGTTCTCAACAGCACTTTTTGAACCGGATTTATGCAGAGGAGTAATAAATGAATATTTCCACGTATCCAAAAATACACCTTGATTTAAAGACATATTGAATATAAAACACAATGGAACCGCAAGTTTAAATCTACAAGCCTTCAAAAGAATTGGCGGAATGTTGTCTGGAGCAACGGAAAAATTCTCATCAAGAGAGGATAAAACTGCTAGTACATCATCTTCAGATAAATATAGACTACCAACGTCAACAACTGAAGGTGAGTTTTCCAGATTATCATAATTTAATTTCAAGTCAATAAAATTTGACTGAAAAAATGATGCGAAATTATTGCAAATAACATTCAAATTATCTGAGGCTACCCCTTTGTATGAAACGTTAGATGGAATCCCAAGCGATTTACGTTTAGTATTTAAAAATGACCAAAAACATTTCGGATTTTTTTTAATGTTCGATTCAAGAGAGCAAATGTACTGCTTATAAATAAATTTTCTCAAAAATTCGTACTCTCTCCTTACCTGTCTGAATTGCTCACGAAATGAAGCAAAAATTTTACTCTTTTCATGCAATTTATTCATGACATTTTTAAGTCTGGACAAACTTTTATTAAACCAAACAGGTTTCTTAGAATTTTTAACTTGTTTTAAAGGGACAAAATTTGAAATAATTTTTTCTAGAATGTTCCGAAACATAGTAAAAGCTAGCTCCAGATTTGAGCACTTAAAAATTGGCTGCCAATCAATAGTTTCTAAGTACATATTCATTGACACATAATTCGCATTTTTAAAGTCATACTTTTGAACAATATTAGATGATTTTGATTCATTTAAAACAGAAAAGTTAAATACAATCTCAAGTGCATTGTGATGAATACTATTTTCCAATAATTTAAAACTTGATTCATTTAATTGAGCTTCAAAATTACTATCAATATAAATAAGATCTAAAATACGTCCTAAAGAATTAGGAATATTATTAATTTGGTACATATTTAAAGCAGTTATATTATCAATCACATTATATTCAAAATCTTTGGTGACATTAACAGGAAACATTCTTTTTTCATCATTTGAGAACAACCATTTTACGTTAGGCAAATTAAAATCTCCAACGATTACGAAATAACAATTTTCATCGATATTTTTAACAATATTTGAAATATTCTTGATATGAGTGTCATAAATTGCATATTGCGATAAAGGTGGAATATAAGAAACAAAAAAGTACACATGAATCATTTCAAGATTGGAGTGAATAGGTGAATCTACACGTACACAAATTTGTTCAACAGAATCTTGAGATAAATTAATTTCTTTACTTAAGTAAATAGATTTTACAGCTAATAAAACACCGCCACCTCTATTTTGGCCAGTCCGTTTGTAACAACGATCTTTACGAAAAACGTTGAAATCAGAATTGAAATATTCACTAGTGAAAATTTTTTCGCTTAACCATGTTTCTGTCAGGGCAATAACGTCATAAGAACAGTCAGCAGCAGCAGTAAAAAATTCCTGAGACTTTGTTCTCATACCTCCAACATTATGATAATACATAGAAAAGTAGGTATTGGTTTCAGAAGCAGGAAAATTGTTGTTTATGTTTTTGCGACCTCCAGTGTTTTGCCAAGATCGTTTTTTGAACGGCTTATAAATTGTTTAATTTGAACTCCTATTGGCCATATAGACTCTCGAAGCACATCATGAAACATCCGCATCTTTTTTAATTAATTTAGAACAAACCAAACTATTTGATGGCAAATTTAGTTTGTGTGCAACAAAATCTATAACATCTTTTTCAGTGACTGTATTCATTATTTGAGAGATGTGAATAAATCGAAGCCTAGGTACAGATGGAAGCGATGCGACAGCGTTAACATCGCTGCCTACCAGCTGTTTTTGTTTTTGGTTGCGCTTACCAGAAAATCCAATGCGTCCAGCAACAGGTGCAGGAGCGTCGGCAGTATCAACTTCGACACCATTAACAACAACACTATCAGCAACTTTACCATCAACAACAACAACAGCAACATCTTTAGCAACTTCAACCCTTTCAACATCAACACGTGTTTCAGCAACTCGTATTTCAGCAACTCGTATTTCAGCAGCATCATCATTTTCACCAATTGCTTCACATCCATTTTCGCCACCAGCAGCAGCAACAGCATCACCTTCGATCGCATCATTGAAATCAACATCAGTAGCTTGGGTAGATTTAGCATCAACATTTTTTTCATCAACATCTGATGTGGTAGAAAGAGACACCAAACCGATCTCATTGCAAGCATCGGCATTAATCTGGCTCCTGACGGTAGAATTTGGAGTTGATTTTGTTTGTGTAGGAGTGAGAAACGATTTAGCGGGAGAAAGAGAATTTTTAGTTAGAATTTTATTTTTTAAAGAATTGCGATCTTGGGGAGTGGATGTTCCCGCAAGAGCAATCTTCCTTCCAGCAGTAATCGAAACCCGTTTTTCAGTCTCACTAACTTTAGAGATTCTCTGAGCACGAGTCTTATCACGAACATGACGACTCGTATCCAATTTTGGCGGATTTGGATTAGTATTTGTGCAACTCCCAACTGCACTCTGAGAATCTTCCAATAAATACACTGAGAGATCTCTCATTTTGTTGATACATATTTGCAGTGGAATATGCAAGCACTTATCACATTTAAAAAATACATTCTTATTAGATTTTATAAGTTTCATGTCTATTTTGCTAATATTGCAGCAGTCCAAATGGGAGTCTTTGCCACATAAATCACATGTTAGAAAAAACAAATCGGATATGACTTTTAGACATTTATAACACTTTGTATTCATCTTTAAAGAAATTTTAAAAAGAGCAGAAGAAAAACACAGCCGCTTCGTATGAAAGACAGTACTTTACTTTGTATTGTATTGAAGCTTAAATACAAATTTTTGCAGATTACTAAGCCAACTCATTCCCACAGATATCCAGGTATTTGGATTTCATTATTTTTCTCATCAAAGCGCTAGACGCTGACACCTACATTCCTCTTTCTCATATTCGACTCGTGCAATATTGTTCGCCTACGGCGTCGTCGTCGTTAACTTATACATTGTACATACGTATAGTACATACAATTTTTCAAAAACGTATGCCTAGGAATTCATTGCGTTTGTGAAAATTTATTAAAAGGTGACAATTTTCCAGTTATCAATTAGATACAAAAATACGTTTATTGTAGCAGAAGTTAATTTATAATGTAACGAATTGTCAAATGAGACAATTAATACCTACTACAAATTTCAAAATTATTTCATATCACCATAAATAAGAAAACGTAGTATGTACATACGAAGGTACATAAGAACGGTTTTTCTGTTTTCTATTTTTTTTTGTAATTGGAAAAATAATGATAGTTTTAATAAAGAAAAAAGGAACATTTTTTAGCTTTTGAATAGGTATTTTCTGTTCTTAGCCTATTTCATATAAAATGTCTGAAGCATTTATACTGTTAATTGCGCATTTGCTTAGTTCACCCACCCTTCATCCCATTTTACATTCTTTATTTTTACAATCCATTTTTAGTTTTTCATACTGTTTAATTCTTAATTTTTTCAAGCATTCACTAGTTCTGTAGGTTAATATTTTTATATAAAGGTTTTAAGTTTTTCTAACGTTCTTGTCATGAGTCCATTTACAAATTTTTGAGAAAAATACAATTATCAAGAAGTTGACTGTTTCAAGTCTGTGCGTACGGCTTTCATTCTTATTGCCAAACCAATTTGAAAAATATATTAATGGAAAATCTTAAGCATTTTAGTAAGTTACTAAGTTAAAGAGAGGATTTCGCTAATTTTAAACGATTTTATCATCTTACTATTTCTAAACATTTTACTTAAGTTAATATAACAAACTGGTTACTTTAACTTTTAGTAATTTACTAAATTAATATGAAATCTGTCATTTTCCTAAAAAAAAAATCTCTTGGCAATTTTATTTAGAATAGTTAAAATGTTTTTTTATTTCGATTCGTAAGTTAATTGTTTTTAAAAGTAAGTAAAATAATATAAAATGTTTTCGGAAGACAAAGATTTTGATATACATTATGTACATATATGATTGAAGACCCAGCTTTATGGAGAATTTTACTCCAGGCATAGGTTTGACAAGATAGCAGCAGTTTTTAGTTGAAAAACTTAAAGATCCAAGATCGAATTACAAGTCGTAGGTCCGATTGCACCAGAATTTCAAGTACCTACTATTCACATTACACTTTTTTAGAAGAAGACTGGAATGGTCCAATTCAAAGTGGCGAAATAATAAAAAAACATTTCGAAAAAAGTTGTCAAAGATAAACAAATAACAAAATAAATTTAAGGTTGTCCTTTTGACTTTGAGTTTCTGACATTTCAAACTATTAGGTCCGTTCCCCAGATTTAGTTTAGTTTGGTTTGTTAATTTTAACGAACTACTCGTATCATGATTTAAATGTGTTCAGATGCGTTTTTAATAAATGGGAATTAGTCTATTACTAGTTAATAAAACGAAAAAAAAGGTTTAAAAATTTCGAAGAGCTAGTAAATTACTAAAAGTTTAACAAATTGTTAACTAATAAAACCCTTAATAATACTTATGTTGTTGAAAATGTTGCTCCTATGTTGCTATCATCACGTGTGAACTACTGTTTCCTATTAATAAATTATACAATCTATTTATTAATCTAATACAATTTTCTGTTGGACTTGTATACGTATTCAACTAAATGTTGTAAAAATTTGTGTAAAAGCTGAAATAATTCTCTTTTAATAGCAATCGATCCATTTATTGTCTGTACCGCCATTCCGACATTCATTTTTTTGAAAATCTCTATATATGTGCCAGTTTGTAAGCTTTGGGCATAATTTTTTTATTTTTTCATTGTTGAAGATAAATTAGATTACCTTTCAGCTAAAAATTCCATCAGGAGGTTTTTAAAATAAAAAAGAAACCACCCGGAATGTTTCTCTACAAATTTCACTGAGCGTGGTCCCTATATATAACGTAGCTAATCCGAAAATTTAAAAGTTCTTATTTCGCTATAAAATAGTTCATAAAAAAAAAAAGAATTTGAATACAAAAATATAAATTTAAATCTTCAATGATGAGGTTTAATAACAAAAACTCTTTCCTTGCTTAGAAATTTGTATGAAGACAATAATTATTTTTATTTATTTTTTATTCGTTATTCTAATAGAAGCCTTGAACGTGAAATGAATTCGCAGTAAAAATATACCCTGTTTAGAAATTAGGCGCAAAATTTTAAACAGTTCTCGTTTAATCACTAAAACCGGCCTTACTTAACGCAGTCGTTTAGCTTGGAGGCTTTGTCTAACTTATTCATAATTTTAAATATGTTAGACAACTCTTCTAACTACAAATGTGGGTTTTACAACAGAACCTAATTTACGGTGAACAACCCTTAATTTGACAGATACATAACTCAAACACAAAAAAAAAAACAACTTTAAACCAAATAATTTTTCTCCCAAAAAAGTACACTTTATTTACTACATACATTGTTTATAAGCTATTTACATTATTTTAGATGGAAATGAAGTATATAGGTTGTTTTTTCAAGGTGCAAATTCATTTGGCTTCACTCCCTTGGCATGCATATACATAACATAATTATGTATGTACATTTGTATGTACAGATTTGTTGATCGTAGAGCACTTTTGTACGGTTGTTTCGAATTTCTAATATTTAGTGATTGAGTCTATTTACAAAGCACATCTTTTAAAACATTGAATAAAACATCAGTAAACATTCCTACTTCGATTTGCTTTGGTATGAAATGACCATTGCAATATGGATAAAGTATACTTTTAGAAGATAAAGTAGCTATTTGCTACTGTTAAAATTAGACCTTTAACGTTAAAGTATAGTATATGTCCTTTAAAATTGACAGTTCTCGTTTTATATACATTATTTAGAGTCGACTCCCATTCTAAAATTGATTAAGAACAGGTTTTAAATGCTTAAAATTTTGCGGCATTTCTTTTATTTGTCTCACCCGTAACAGAAAAAAGACCCTGACTTTTTTTCAAAATACATATAGGTGGTGTTTTTTTTTTCATTTCAGCAAAAATGAATTAGTATTAATATTATTAGTTCTAAAAAAGTCCATGTAGATTTTATAAAAAAAATGAACGGCCCCCACTCTTGACTGTGGAATTACGCCTTAGGAAATTTCATAAAAATGTTCTGTACAAAAACTGAAATTCATTCGCCCGTGCGCGGTGTGTGTCGAACTTCTAGAAAAACAAAAACACATGTACATTCTTCATAGAATACCGACCTACATACATGCGGCTACTAATCCATGGATGTACACACACAAACAAAGAATAACAACATGACGAACAGGTGTAAAGAATTAAAAAAAAAAAACAAAGATTATAAATAAATAGGTATAATACAAATGATGGAGATATTAATAGAATATGTTCTATCTACCTAATGCCTTACCTTTTGCCTTTTTTTTCTAAACAAAAATAGGATACCCCAGTAGGAAATTGCGTTTTTTGGTAGATACATATATTCCACATGAATAAAGGTAGTCGCATTGTCTGCCTGTTTTATCTTTCTCGCACATAATAAAAAAAAAGTCCTTAAACATAAGAGAAAATATTATATTGTTCTCTTTTTTATTCAGAAAAGCTTTCTTACGGCGACTAAAGGATTCTCTTCTTCGTATGTAACTTCTTAAGAAAGCTTTTGTCTGCTAGAAAAAAATTTTTATGACAGAATTTTGTATGGAGGTGAGACATCTGTACATAATTATCTGTGATAATATGAAGTCTAAATATATAATATTTTTAGTTTTTTCTGAAAGAAATTTTCAGAAACATCTCATCATCATCGGCTCGACAACCGGGTTCCGGTCCTGGCCTCTTTCAACAAGTCTCTCCACCTATCCCGGTCTCTAGCCGACGCCATCCAGTTGCGCACCCCAAGGCTTCGGGCGTCCTGGTCTACGCCATCTCTCCAGCGCAAGCATGGTCTACCACGCTGCCGTCTACCATAGAATGTACCACAAAGAACTTTCCGAGCAGGTTCCTCTTCGCTCATGCGAGCTAGGTGCCCTGCCCACCGGAGTCTACCGAGCTTAATTTTTGTCACGATATCTGCTTCTAGGTAGATTGCGTACAATTCATGATTGTACCGTCTCCGGAATCGTCCTTCCTCACATATGGGGCCAACAATTCTCCTTAAGACTTTTCTCTCGAACGCAGCTAAGAGGTCGGAGTGCCTTTTGCTAAGCACCCAAGTCTCGGATCCATATGTGAGTACTGGCAGGACCATGGTTCTGAGCAGCAGTTTTGAAGTTATGGTGAGATTTCTGGATTTGAAAAGCTTTGACATACTATAGTAGGCTCTGTTGGATTTGAGAAGCCGCCCGCGTATTTCTTCTTCTATATTGTTATCGGCTGCTACTATTGACACAAGGTATTTAAAGGATTGCACCACTTCAAATTCGTGCTCCGCTACCTTGATTGTTTGACCAACTGTTCCTCTCGCATTCGACGCCACCATGTACTTTGTTTTACCTTCACTAATGTGCAGCCCCAGATTTTGTGCCGCCTGCTCGATCTGGATGAAGGAATCGTGTACAGCTTGTTCGGATCTTCCGATGATGTCAATGTCGTCTGCGTAAGCTAGTAACTGGCTGGACCTGTTGACGATAGTCCCTCTTGTTGCCGTGCCAGAGTCACGGATTGCTTTCTCCAACGCCAGGTTGAAGAGGAGGCAGGTTTCAGAAACATCTGCACTCCTTAAAGTTAGTTTCAACACATCTAAAACATCATAAGCTTGATTCATAAAGTATCGCCTGAGGCAGCATAACTCTCATTTGAATTTAAAGACAAACCAAAACTTAGTAACTTCTAATTATTTTTCTCAGAATCAAAAATAGAAATCTCTGAGGCAACAACTATCTAAATGGGAAACCAAACATGAATAACAAATATCACTGTGCTACAAAATTAAAAAAAAGTCTGAACTTTTCAAATGATCTAAGTTCTAAGTAGAGGTAGTAATTCCGGTGGACTTCTTCGTGGTACTGTAACCAAATATGTTCCTATAACCAAATTTTCAATTTGTTGTTCAAAGACCATTTTTGAATAACTTCCTGAACTCAACGATTCTTAACTCCAAAATTTTTCGACGGATGTTTAGTTGCTTTTGAAAAGAAGAACTTTGAAAAATTATAACTTGATTTGTAACCTGCTACAATGATATTTGTAAAATTTTCGGATTGAAACTGAATTTATACCTTTCTCACATATTTCGCTTTTAGAAGACAGTTTTGGTTAAGTTGACATGATGTTGCTTGCCAGAGTCTTCCTCAATACGGACATTGTTCTAATACGAACTTTTCATGTGGCTCAAATTTACTGTCCGCAAGCACAGTTTCATTTATAGGAGTCCAAATCTGGACAGCAATTCAACTCTTAATGAGTTTGATACGCTGCCTGATTCCATTTCCCGAATTGTTTCCCTGTACCCTCACACTGAAGTCGTTAGTGCGGGCGAATTCAATGTACACAATTCAAATTGCCTCCTCCATTCAGGACAGACAACACCCGAAGGAAGATATGTTGAGATCTTTGCTTACCCTACAGCTTCAGAATAACAAGCTAAAACAGTTCTGTAGCTTGTGGGATCTTAAGATCAATACTACCAAATCGAAAATAATGGTTTTCAGGTCTAGAAACAGATCTATTGGGTATGTACGGAACTGGACCCTAGATGGTGAGATTAACGAAGTGGCAGATGAATTTAAGTATCTTGGATATATAATGACATACAACTTGAATATTCACGCACATATTAAAGCAAAAACAAATGCTGCGAAAATTGCAATAAATACCATATGGTCTCAGTTTTTTGCCAACAATTTCGTTTCAAAATTCCGAGTCTATAACGCTACAGTTGCTGCGGGTTGGTCGGATTGGGGCGATGGTTCTTGCCCTTCAACAACCAAACGCAACAAAAGAAAAATCTATTCATGCCAAGATTTCGATTTCGCTTCGCAACAACGGACGGACATCTTGTTCTACCAATACAGGGTTCCAAAAGGCGACCGGAGGTGTTAGGTCACCTAAGGGTACCTACCTGGTACTTTGTGCTTCGGCACTATAACCTACCCCACTTGCCCTCATGGTCCTTCAAGCTCAAAACATTAATTTGTATTTATGCATATTTATTCATAAAATAAGTAACTTAGGTTTGATGACATATTTAGCTATTTAAATTCGTGCTGCATGAGAATTTGTATTTATAATCTATCTTATTTATGTGTGTAAATTTCTGATATTTTGATTTAGATAGTAATTAAGTTTTTGGGTGCCTTATTCCAATTTAATAAGCTTAAGTATATTTAATTTTATTTAGATTATAAGTATCTAATTTTATTTAGATTATAAGTAGATAATTTTATTTTAGGTAAATATTAAGTGAATTCAAAATTTCAATAAAAAAAATATTAATATAATGTGATAAACAAATAAAAAATTATAGTGGTAGTTTGGCCCGTTATGAAGAGGATAGAAGAAACAGTTTCTGTTCTTTTATGTATAAGTATGTTTTTTTTTTTTGGACTTACCGCTTACGAGGATTTTTGTGCACAAATTTCCACGGGGTTCCAATTGAGTTGAGTCTCTTGAGTGATACGGCTATATAAAAATTCGCAGCTCAAACCGCACTATCACAAAACACCTTTTTTTTTATGGATAATTATATATATATGTATATATAAGTAGATATTAAATAAAAGCTTATTTTTTTTTTATTCTTTCCTTTTTTTTTTATAGACATGCAACCTTTTTTCTTATTTTTTTGTAAATTCAATTTCTCAATTACCACACACTTTAATACCTAGCGCTCTAAAACGAGGCGCGACGCATCGCCTTCCCCTTCGCACACTATCCCGCACTTCACCGATCTTAAGCGCCACCCGAGCCAGCCGTATCGCTTACTGTCCTTCGCGGTACTAAGCTGGAGGTTAAATCCCGTTACTTTGTTTTTGCCCTCTCGCACTGGAACGGAGCGAGATTCCAAATAAGAGACCCTGGCCTTGGCCTTGGACTTTTCCTGGATTCTCTTGCTTTTTGGTGTGCTTTTTTTTTTCTTTGCTTCGCTCTGATCTTTTTTTTCTAGCTGCAGAATCAAGAGACACTGTGTCTCACGTAGTGCAGGTGGCGGAACTCTCATGAGCTGAAGGTGTGCTTTGAACCGAAGCGCCTGGTGAGAGGCTTATAGTGCAGCCTTGTTTCCTGCTTTTTTTATATAGTATTCCTCGCAACTTGGCGTGGTTTGCGATATCTTTCTTTGGTCGACCACAATTTAAACTTATTTTCTCCTTTTTTTTTTTTTAGACTTTTGGTATTTGGAACCAAGAAAGCTATAAGGAAATAAAATTCTATCACAAGAGATTTCGAATTGAAGGATTTTTCTAAACGATTTTGATTTCTTTATTGGTCTTTATGTAATGTAAACGTACCTTTCAGTGGAAGCTCTTGCTTGCTTGGTGGTCACAGAGAAAAAGAACTTTGGTTTTTGGCGGTGAGCTACCGAATTGATTTAAGATGGCACTCTCTGTTTTTTTTTTGAGTGGATTCGGAGACTAAGAAAGTCTTCGAATTTCGAATTCAACTTAAAGAAAAAACAGGGTGCAACGAATTAATTGTTTTTTTTTTTTCCTGGGGAGTGATAGGTACTAGTAACACAGTGAATAGTTGTATTCGCCATTGGAATGAAGTGTACGGGTACGAACAGTTAGAAGAAATAGAAAACCTGCAAAGGTATTTCTTCAAGCGAATTTTTAGGTTACCTTCCAACACCCTAATTACGCGATTCACATGGAGTCAGGTTTACCCCAAATATTTCTGAGAAATCTAAGGGCAAATGCGGATTATATTGTTAAGGTATTAAAGCGATCAGATCGAAACCTGCAGAAACAGATTCTTATGATTTGTTTTAGATGCGGTTATAGTCTAATCAAAACTGGTATGATTTTGCTATAATACATAATTTTACAATATCACTGACAGTGAATAATCTAGAAGATTTAAAAAATTCATTATATGAATTGAATGGAATGTATATCTGTAATAGATGATACGATGTTCCAGTTGTGTGTTTTGCGAGGAACAGAATCAGCATCAAGGAGTACATACAAACAGCTTAATCTCAAACTGGGAGAAAACAATTATTTTAGAAAAGAGTTTACTGTATTCGAAATGAGTTTAATTTTCAAGACTAGAACCGAAATGCTTGATCTGAATTTAAGGCCTCATAGAACAGATTTAAACCCTGTGTGCTCCCTCTGCAACCTAAATCAGAACGAAAATGATTTTCATTTCCTAGCACTTTGTCCAATTCTGCAGGAAATCGGGAGACTTTATTTTAGTTCTAATTTTCTTTCGCTAGCGGAATGTGTCAGGGTTTTAAATGGAGACCTTGGTTGGAAGCCTCTTATACGCTGTTTCACACGCAAGAAACTTTCGAAATGAATATATGAATATGTTTTGAGATATAATTATAATTGCTCTTTTTTTTTTTTGTTTTTTTTTTTTTTTTTTTTTTGTTTGTTTTTTTTTTGTTTTTTTTTTTTTTTTTTGTTTTTGTTTTTTTTTTTGTTTTTTTTTTTTTTTGTTTTTTTTTTTTTGTTTTTTTTTTTTTTGTTTTTTTTTTTTTTGTTTTTTTTTTTTTTTGTTTTTTTTTTTTTTTTTTTTTTTTTTTTTGTTTTTTTTCAAATTTTTTTTTCTAATTTTTTTGAATTCAAACTTAAATAAATAAATAATATAATATATAATAGCTTTTTTGCTTCTAATAAAGAATAATAATAACACAGTATTTTCTATTTTGTTTTGACTAAACTAAAAGTCGCAATATTAAATACATATGTACATTATTTTATATTCAATTTTATATAATATAATATAATAATTTTATATTCCTTGTATACACATATATTTTAAATTATTTGTTTAAATTATTTTCTCTCATTATTGTATTACTATTTTTTTATTTTTTTATTTGATTTCTTCCGGCAGACGGCTTATCAAGCCATGCTTTGTAAATCTTTTTAATCCAAATATCGTACTTTTGAATGATTGAAAAAATAAAGACTTTATCTATCTATCTATCTTTGCTGAGATGCACCACCTTACTCAGCTGGTAGATGAGCCCACCCATAAACCAGATGTTGCTGGGCAAAACGCTCACACTCTTGATTTGTTTCTTACTTCTAACCCTGATAAGTATACCATAACGGTAAGAACTTGGCGTACTTTTAGATCTCAGTACTTTTCACGGCTGACTTGTTACACAAAGGTTTTTGTATAGAAGAACTTGGCTCTTTTTTTTAACATTTATGTCTTTGGTCTGATCTCACTCCTTTTTGCAAAGATTTTAATATTTTGCCATGTCAAAATCTCGAAAGATACGGAAACATAGAAGGGTGGAATCTACCTACTAAAATCAACTTTTATTGGTTGTTTTGATTCGCGCTTCAATTGTTTCTTCTTGTCCTGGCAAGATACCTAACACTAACATACCTAACACTAACATACCTACCTTAATTAAAATGACAATAAAAAGACACTTCGAATGAAAAATCTTAGATTTTCTATTTTTCGCTTTGAATGTACATTAAACTTTACCGCTCTACCAAATTTCATCATTCTACAGCAATCGGAAGTGCTCCATATAAATTAAACATTTTCTCAGAAAGTGGGCGGATACCACGGCCCCTGAATGGAAAACCTTAATTTTTATTTTTGGTCCTTTATATGCAATTTGAGCCCTACCGTTCTACAAAATTTCATTGTTCTACTGCAATCGGAAGTGTGCCATATATAATTTACATCAGTTCTGAGGAAGTGGGCGGATACCACGCCCCTGAATGGAAAACCTCAAATTTTATATTTTTTCTTTGATAAATGCTGGTGTCCCCAAGGCTCCGTTTTGTCTTCGACTCTCTTCCTCATTTTTTATAAATGATCTCTTGTCTGAAACTTCTAATCCACTTCATTGTTTTGTCGACGACTCTACTCTCAGCTTTTCAAACCGAAAAGCTCTCAGTACTCGGTATGTGTGTTAACGACGATCTTCGTTGGAATGATCACATCCTTGAGACCGCCAAGAATGCTGCTAAATTCTTAGGATTTCTATATCTATGTAAGAAATTTTTCATCCCTTCTGATCTGGCTACCATTTACAAGGCGTTTATACGTCCAAAACTCGAGTATAACTCACACCTTTGGGCAGGCGCAGCACAATCTTCTCTCCATTTATTGGATAGATTTCAGAACAGAGCGTTAAAACTGATTGGAAACAGCTATCATGGATTCATTCCCATCTCTTGAACACCGTCGGAATGTTTCATGTATTGTATTATAAAAACCTTCATAATAGAATCAATGCCAGGCCACGGGTAAAATCTTCCAACATTAATGATTACAATTTTAATCTTGCTTGGGTATAGTTCACATTGGATTTTTGTCAAAAAATCGATGTAAGATGAACTGAATTTAACAAAAATTGCGTATTGACAAGTCACTCACAGTCAACTGATGAGTCCTTGTGAGATCACCGGGACGAAACGGCAATTTTTGTGAACTAAAGGCCAAAAGGGTATTTTGATTCAATAATTCAAAAAGTCCAATAATCGTGCTAAGTCTTCTACTTGGCTGATTTATTTCAGTAGTATATAGAGTTTGTATTATAAAAACCTTCATTATCCAAGGGCACGGTAGTGTCCAGCCAAGTTCTGGCACTACACCCTTTTTACAGGAACAAACTCAGGCGATTTTTGACCCCTCCCTATTTTCAGTACCAATGAAGTCAGAAACTTAAAACCCCGAATATATGTATGCTAAGCTAGTCAGGCACAGTCGGCCTGTGCCTGACTAGCTTAGCTATGTAAAAGCTTTTTTTAAGAAACCACTAAAACGACTTATAATTTTTGTTTTTGCATAAATTCATATTTGCATAGCATTCTGTTTTCGTCTCTTACTATTAAAAGAATTTAAAAAAATAATTTGATCCTTTTTTTTCTCTAATAACATTCGTTTTTACAATTCCTAGTCTTACATAGGAGTTCGTGCGACCCAGTCGTGAATTTTATTTATTCTGTTTCTTTTTTTTAAGTAAGAAAATAGAATCACTTTTTAAGTTAAAATATGACGTACCATACATTTTTGATAACAAAAGTTTTTTTATTAGTTAACTTTAACGTTTAACGACCAGGATGATTATATCCTATTTTTACACAGATATTTTTTATGGTTCATGCAAACGTGTGCGGGAAAGTTATATCTTTCTGCAAAGCGGAGAATTATCTCGTTGCATGAATACCCTTATTAATTCAGTGTTTTTAAATTGCCTTTGTAGCTTCATTTTGTCTTCTCTTTAGACGTTTTTGTTTTTTAGTTCAGAATAGAGCTCTGATTAGAGTCCGAGCATGTCGAGCATCTTCTGAACATCCTCTGAACTAAGTGTGCTCTGAGTTGTTTTTGAAACACGCCTGAACACTTAGCTGTCACCATTTTTTTCAAGTGTCAAATGCTTGTGTTAAGCATTTATCTCTGTCTGCTTAGTTATTTTATTGTGAACTCAGAAGGAAAAAAGAAAAACATATTCGAAGCTCTGAACACTCTGAACTAAAAAAGAAACAGAATTTATTTTTTGACAACTTAGGCTCTGCTCGACTGTTGGCTGCCGCTTATGTCATCTTTGTGGTTGTCAGAATTGTGGTTATGTTTGTTTGGACATTTAACATATCGTTGGAGTTTTGGCTTCCTTGTCGTCAACAATAACATTTATATCAGGGCAGCGTTTAAGCAAATGTTTGCATCCTGATATTATAATTTAAAATTAATCTTAAGTATTCGAAAGCTTTTGAAACGCAAAGTTATGTACATATATACATGCACACGTGGATATACATATGTATAATCACAGCTTGTGTTGGGATCAAAATATGTTAAGAAGACACACTTAGTATTGATGCCAGTGATCAACTGTTGTGATCGCGAGTTTAAATCAAAAGTAAATAACTAAAATAGCTGGCAACAAGGAAAGACGACATCTTTCACTCTATCTTTCACGTCCATCATCTAAAGTAAAAAAGTGTTTTTTAACGTCAAACAAATAACTGTGCAGCACCAAAAAAAAAGGATGGATGAAGAATCGATCGAAACTCATATTTTTCCAAAAATCAGACCGTGTCCGCGTTCGCCTACGTATCCTATCCAAGGGTATCAGGATATGTTTGTGTTATTGTAATCCCATAGGAAAAATTAGCTGATGAACGAAACAGCTGATGTCAAGCAGAAATCTTAAGCTATCCATTATTTATATATGGTATACTAAGTCAGGTTGTCAGCTGTCATTTTACTATCAGCTGTGCATTTGAAGTATGAATTTTTGAAATCAAACGTTCAGTTAGGCTTGGCGTGCACATTTAATTTTTAGTTTTGCAACTGTGGTTACTAAAATACAACATATGGGGTTATATGACACGCCGCGCACATAGAGCAACTCGATTCCAGCAACTAAATAGTTTGTGTTTTGACACAAACTAAACGATTGCCTGAAATGAGTTCGCTATTTTGTGTTACATATATTTATATGCACCTGCGCGGACATTCAACTAAAAAGTTAAGCTGTTTTCTATAAAAGCAAGAGAGAAAAGTGTAAGCGTGAGTGAAGAGTTGCCAGTGCGCGATGCTCTATCAACAGGTGATTAAACTATTTGATTATACGATCACAGTTGCAAGTGCGCGCCTAGCCTTATTCATTTTTACTTGCGATATAGGTACTATAGGGCAAGTTCTGCATTTGAAAAAAAAAATCGAACTCGAGATTTTGATCAAAGTTGACATTACGATGATAGCGAAGACGAATAAAGTGGTCCGGCAATTCCGTCTGTCTGTCTGTCTGTCTGTCTGTCTGTCTGTATGTCTGTATCTCGATCTAGAGCCTAAGCCACTGGACCTATTTTCTTCAAACTCGGTAGTTATGACTCTTCGGTGATTCCCTAGAAGGGAAATTGAAATTTTTTTTAAGCTCTTAAACTAACGGTACCCCCCATACACCCGTAATGCAAAATCTTATTTATCTCGAAAACGGCTCTAACGATTTTGATAAAAAAAAAATAGGTGTGATACTATGGACATGTACTACGTTTTGGTAAAAAAAAAACTTTGGGGCAAAATGTTATTAAAGGTACCTGTCATAGAACCGTTGTTTTGATTTTCGACTTTCTCATTAACGGCTCTAACGATTTTAACCAAAAAATTTCAGCAGGAGTCCCCCTAAGTTTAAAATAATATTTTATAAAAAAATATTCGAAAAATTATTTGTTGGGTTTTTTTGAAAAAAAATTTTTTTGAAAAATCAATATCTTCAAAACCTAACTTAAAATTCGCATCCCACATTTTTTTCTTGAAAAATTTTAAAGAAATTTCTTATATAAAAAATTTATTTATTTAATAATAAAACGATTTTTTAAAGTTTGTTTGCATAAATTCATACTTTTCTAGAAATCAGACGGCAATTTCATTTTAAATTCATGTTTTATATTTATAAAATGTATCTTAAATTCCAAAGTACTTTTATATAAGAACAAGTTCGTGCGATCCAGTCGTGCATTTTATTAATACGCGAAGTGAAAATGGCTGGTCGAAAGCTATGTATATAATTATTGGGCTGAAGGTGGATTTACTCCAATTAAAATGAATAATGATCGTATTTGAACTCTCTTCGACAAGTGTGTTGCGCTTCTTAATAATAAACAGTTTCCAGTTTCAATTTAACTACACTAATTCTTGGTTTTCATTATTTTTAAAAAGTTTTTCGGTAATATTTGTATGTATACATATGTATGTACCTTGTACAGTAAATTCAGCATTAAAAAATATCTTTATGTCATGTGTTCACAATCCATATCTTTTGATTATGCCAAAGAAAATTGTTTGGCCCAAAATTTTAAACGATTAAGTAATATGTTAAAGCCATTTTAGTAAATTACTAAGGATTTTGCTGATTTTAAACGATTTTAACATATTACTATTTCTTAACATTTTACTAAAGTAAAAAGCACAAATTGGCTACTTTAACTTTTAGTAATTTGCTAAATTGATATGACTTCCGTCATTTCCCTCGGAAAAAATTTCTTGGCAATTTTATTTGAAATAGTTAAATTGTATTTTTTTTTGAAGATTTCGATATGTTTGAAGACTCAACTTTGTGCAGAAAAGTGCGTACTTTAAGTCCCGAGCAAATCCTTTTGAAGGGCTGGACGATGGAGAATCTTACTCCAGTTATAGGTCTGACAAGACAACAGTTCGGTTCTTGGTTGAAAACCTGAAAATCCAAGACCGTGGGATTCCAATTTCACCAGAATTATTAGTACTAGTTACATTACACTTCTTTGGGAGAAATAAATTGTGGTTGTCACTTTGACTTCTGACAAATCAAATTATTAATACTACGTTTTCACCAAAGGTAAATCCGGGATTTAAGTGGATTTACCATAAATCTCCTTTAAATATCGTAGATTTACCATACAAATATAAATCACCTCAAATGAAGATTTAAAATAAATCTCCTTGAAATCTTCTCGCAATCAGAAGATTTTCAAAACAAACAAACCTTATTTTGTAGAACGCACCTATGAACACCCACTTTCTTCATTGACAATCAACACAAAATAGAAATATCTGTTTTTTTTTGCTGTTTACTACCCAATGCAATATTTTTTCGCTTGTCCAAATTGACAATTGAATGACAAGAAAAAGTGAAAACGTCAAATAAATCTCAGTTTCTTTGGTGAAAACACTTCAAGATTTATTTTAAATCTCTAGCGGATTTACTCTTGGTGAAAACGTAGTATAAGTCCGTTCCTCAGATTTAGTTTTGTTTGCTTTGTATTTTTCACAAACTGTCATTGCTTGGACGTGTTCAGATGCAACATATTTAATAAAAGGCATTTAGTAATTTACTAGTTAGCATAACTGGGTACCGTTAATCAAACAGTTAACTTCGTTAATCTTGTATAATTCAAATGTGTAATTTAATCGTCTGACATAAGGTGCATATTCCCCTTCATGAACATTAACATCTTGAAGTTCTCGTCTGAAAGCGAGGCTCGTTTTGGTGTTAAAATATCTTTACCCGTTGAAAAAAGACGTTCAACTGCAGCGCTTGAGGGTATAGCAGTATTGTATTTAATGAATAGATTTATGAATATCTGTTCCCCGTCTTTTAATTTCATGTCCAGCCACATTTTAACGAAACTTTCCGCTTTACTCTTTGAAGAGTTGGAGCTCTTTAGTTTTTCTATAGACTGAGTGACAGCATTGAAAAAGTCTTCCTCGTCACCATTTTTGTTACTCGCATTGCTCGGTCTGCCACTTAAACTATCTCTGTCCTTCGAATTTTCCGCTGCTTCTTGTCGTAAAGCATATTCTACCTTTTTTTTTAATGCATTTTTTACTGCATTCACTTTACTGCTGTCATACGTTTGTAACCATATCAACCGGAACTTTGGGTGAAATGCCGCGGCAAGTTGGCACTGTTCATCATTCAGGAGTGGTCCAAACCTGTGCAATTTACTAAGCCCTTACAGCCTTATTTACTAACTCGTTTTAGCGATGGAGTAAAGTTACTTCGACTTTACAACGGCTCTAATCCTGAAAACCTTATTTAGTATCTAAATGTCATTTTGAGATGACATCCTGTGAAATTTACAAAAAGGAGTGTAAGCAATTTTTTCTCGTTTCTTACTAAGACAAAAAGGATAGATATTTTGCAATAATAAATTATTTATATTTTCCAAATGCTCTAACAGTTGTACGGTATTGGGAACGCAATGTGGTTGGTACATTAATTTATTTGATTTGAACTTTATACAATCCAATTTTAAATGTATCCAATTTCCAATATGCATACAATGATAATAAAATGAATAACAATGGAAACCAGCTGGGGTTTGATTTAGGTGTATAATAACCAGAATCTTAGATTTGTCACTTTTTTTTCCAGTATATTTGACATAAGAAAGGCGTAGCTAAAACGGCTAAGAAAATAATTTTAAATAAGGATTTTTTTGACGTGGCGTAAACCCGAAGTAAGTGCTTCGGCGCGGTTTAACTATTCCGAGGTTGAACCCAGTATTAGTGGAAAATAATAATTAAGGCTGTTAATATTTTTTTTAATTCATAGACAGTTGCTGTTTTTCGCCCGCGCGGTAAATAGTAGCATTGGATTAACGATTAACGGACTTATCGTGTCCGTTAACATTTTTAAAAGTTAACTTAAAAGTTAATCCGTTAGTCAAAATTTTAACTTCGTTAATAAACTATTAACGAGTTAATACCCAGCTATGCTAGTTACTAAAACAAAAAAAAGGTTTAAAATTTTCGAAGAGTTAGTAAAGTACTAAAAGTTTAACAATTTGCTAACTAGTAAATTGCTAAGCCCTTAATAATAGGTTGTTTAAAATTTTGCCTCTTTGTCTCCAAAAATAAACTTCCCATCTATTAGATAATTCCTAAAATTCTTCATCCTTATGGTAAATGAAACATTTTCACCTTCCTAAGATCATGAATGCAAAATTGTTTCCATTATTCTATTTTTTTATGAATTAACTACGATGTAGCAGACGTAACAAATTGTAGTA
Source organism: Chrysotoxum bicinctum (assembly GCA_911387755.1). NCBI lineage: Eukaryota > Metazoa > Arthropoda > Insecta > Diptera > Syrphidae > Chrysotoxum > Chrysotoxum bicinctum. Next base: position 99,481,284 of record OU426988.1, read on the forward strand.
TATTAAGCATGTAGTTAATTCGGCCAATCCTGGTCGAGTCGCATTTGCACACCTTTCTTTAATTACATCAATGTTTTAAATCCCAAAGTACATAATGATTAAATACATGCATTTCATTTATTTGAAATTTATTATTTTTTTTTTTTTTTAGCTACTTCAGTACATTGGGTACATTAGCCCAGAATGCTTAAATAATTCTTCGACTCAAATAAATACGCCTGGAATAAGCCCACTAGGATGCCAACTTGAAGCACAGACAATATCTATTTTACTTAATCAGCGTTCGATCGAGCAAATATACGAAGCAAATTTACATCACTCTGAAAACGAAGTAGAGCAAGATGTTCCCGCTCTGACACATCAAACATCTGAACAGTTTTTCGAGTCCTATAAAGCAACTAACATGTATAAATCAAAGTATCCATTCCAATTATGTCGTTTGTTATTCAGTCATTTAGGCTTAATTGGATGGGAGCGCAGAAGCCGGACACATTTACTTCAACAAAGTGAAAAATTAAAACGAGAATTACGAAACGTGGACTTACAAAAGTGTAGAGACACTCATAAAGTAGCCGTTGTATATGTCGCAAGTGGACAGGAAGATAAAAATAGTATACTAAAAAATACATACGGTAGTAGTGCTTACGAAAGTTTTGTATCGGCACTTGGTTGGGAAATCGACTTGGAAAACCACAACGGGTTTTTAGGTGGATTACCCCGTCAAGGTTGCGGAGGAACAGCTCCATATTATGCAACTCCTTTTGTAGAAGTCATATATCATGCAGCAACTAGAATGCCTAGCGACACTCCTGAGGCTCTACTTACTAAAACACGACATTTGGGAAACGACGAGGTTCATATAGTTTGGAGTGAACATCATCGAGAATATCGTCGTGACATACTACCGACAGAGTTCTGTGATGTACTTATTGTTGTATACCCCCTGACAAATTGTTTATTTCGTGTTACAGTTAATTGGAAGCCAGATGTACCTTGGTTTGGTCCTTTAGCAAACGAGAGTATTGTAAATGGTTCTTGTTTAGCAATATTGGTTCGTGAAACTGCAATAAATGCCAGTCGCTCTAAAAGGTCGTCATTATCACATTATCAGCAATAGTAAGACAAACAATTTTGCTTCCTAATTCATGTTTAAATCATATTTATATTTGATAGCTATGAAGAGAGAAACCGTTCTCTTGAAAATGTGTCTACGCTATATAAAGAAAATTCCACGTTTGAGGACTTTGCGAATAGAGTTTATAGTACGAATCCTGTTGCATTATTAGGGGAAAGTACTATAGGTACAACAGACTCTGAACAACTTGCTGCATCTATAATTGATAAACAGCGCGACAAAGGTAATTTTTTAATCTTTTTTATGTTACAAAAGACTAAAGTTTCATCTTTGCATATTCGTTTCTTGACTAACTTCCTTCTTGTTTGAAAGTGGAAGCTTGACGGCAGGGCCCTATAACTTACATTCTCAACCACTCATGTGTGCGTGCGTATTGTTAGCATATATTTCGGAACATGCTGGATTCTAATCCAGACCTCCAGCGTGGCATGAAAGTCTTTCGCAGTGTTTTTTTTTTTCAAGGATCAAAGACTATATTAATGCAAAAATTCAGGTCGGTTTTATTTTTTACCGTGAAGAATTGAAAAATTAATCTCTGTTTCAATACTATTTGTATTTTTATACATAATGTACATTTGTTAAATATACAAACTATATTAAATCAAATTCTAACATCCATTCATTTCAACACATTATTATATTATTATTATTACTGACGACCTTTTGTGGAATGACCACATATTGGATACTGCTAAAAATGCGGCCAAATGCTTAGATTTCCTAAGACGATGTAAAACTTTTTTTCCCTCTGATCTGCCCACAATTTATAAGGTCCACATACGTCCCAAACTAGAATACAATTCTCATATCTGGTCCGGTGCATTAAAAACATCTTTGCACCTACTAGACAGAATCCAGAATAGAGATTTAAAGTTGATAGGTGTCAGAGAAATTTCCGAAACAATTGTTTCGTTGGAACATCATCGAAACGTCTCTGCCTATCACTGTTTTATCGTTACTTCTTTAAACAATGTTCCAATAAAATACCGAGTTGCATCCTCCCCTAAGAAAATTTCACCGTAATACTCGTGCCGCTGGGAATGCTCATCAGTATGGTGAGGTTAGGTTAGGTTAAGGTGGCTGTTGACCGGAAAAGGTTACACCATTTTGGTACCCACTTAACTGTTAGCTGGAATGAATAGGTAATGAGTCATAGATTAAATGTCCCAAACATATGTGGTATCCATCACGTCAAATGCCTTCACTTTAGGCATTACCGTTACAGTTCCCATTTTACTATGTATTGCACTCTTTTATTATTGTTTATTGTTTATTAATCGTTTCCATTCGATAACGTCGACATCTTGTACATAATTATTTGAAAAAGTGGTCGTCGCAACTGCTTAAATGCACCAAATAAGTTTTGTTAAGTTTGCGGACAGTATATTGTAAAATCACAAACAAAAAATGTTTCGGAAAAAGTGAAAATGCATATTTACTCTATTTTAGACGTGCTATTAATCAAGATAAACATGGATACCAAAGTTTTTTTGTGTCTAGTGCTATGGTACTCTCATATCTTGGTTAAATGGGAACAAGATGTCAATGCCATTCGCCGTACCAGCTTTATGGCGAGAACCTTGTAATAATTTTAATGATTGTTTCTTCTGCATGACTAACATACGAGTTTTTACTAAAAAAATCAAGCACAACATCAAGTATCCTGACGTCCCTTTAATGTCGAAACCAGTACCACACAGTTAAGAAATGCCTGCTCATCTATCTCCCTCCAAAAACGAAATCGAGATTTCAGAAGAACCAGCTTTGCTAAATATTGTGGAATATAATGACGGAAGCAGCGAACAACAAGTTCTTTTGGCCAACCACATCTAGTAAATCAAAATTAATTGAATGATTTGGTACGAGACTTTGGTTTATCAATTAGACTGAATTACTAGGATCTAGATTAAAAGAGTGGAATTTATTGGCTTCTAACAGAAAGGTATCTGTGCAACGAAAACGTAATAGAAAAATGGCTTTATTTTATTCAAATTTTGAAAACATATGTTACTGTAACGATATAGAAACTTTGATGAGTGAGTTGAGTTTGAGTTCTTACAAAACACAATACTGGCTATTATTAATTGATGGTTCAAAAACAAGTGTGAAGGCGGTACTGCTGCACAATAGTAAGAAGTATGCGTCAATACCAATAGCATATTCAACTGTTTTAAAAGAAACATGAAAATATGAAATCAATATTGAATTTAATAAAATACAAAGATTACAGCTGGAAAGTATGGGCTGATCTTAAAATTATAGCTATTTTTTTATTCGGACTACAGGGTGGATGTACCAAATACTGTTGTTTTCTTTGTAGAAAAACACTATGCTATAAAAGTATGGCCAGAAAGGTCAGAGTTTATTTGCGGAAAATCTAATGTGAAAAATATACCATTAATTGATCCTAACAATGTTATTTTACCACCACTCCACATTAAACTTGGTTTGATAAAAAATTATGTCAAGGCTATGGATAAAGAGGGAGATGGCTTCTTATAGGTATTTAAAAACAGATTTTTCAAAGTTAAGAGTGATGCAAAATTGCAAGAAGGAATATTTGTGGGACCACAAATACGCATATTGATTAAAGACCCAAATTTGGACAAAAAGCTTACTAATAAGGCACTTGATGCCTGGTTATCACTGAAAGCAGTCATAAAACGGTTTTTAGGGAACCACAAGGCCGAAATTGCGTTAACGACATGTTAAAAGCATAGGAAAACCTAGGTTGCAGAATGTCATTAAAAATTCACTTTCTTCATTTTCATTTTTCTTTTTTTCGATCTAAACTTGGTGCAATCAGGGATGAGCAAGGTGAGGGGTTCCACCAGGATGTAAAGAAACTTGAAGAGGGATTTCAAGGCCGATAGGACATAACTATGCTATGTGAATACTGTCGGCGTTTAAAACGAGAAGATCATTCAAAGCACAAAAGAAAAAGTTAAAGTTACATGATATTTTGTATTAAAATTTTATAACATATTTTTTTTGTGAGTATTGGTTACTTAAATAATAAAATAAAACTTGATAAATGTAAAAGTTTCTGGTTAATTTTATCAGATTTCTTTAAAATAAGTTTTGGCCTTTTAATCTTTAATATAATTTGGCACATTCTTACGGAAGAATAATGACACGTGATGAAAAGAAAATATTTATGTATGTTTAATAAACGATAGGTGTAAAAAAGAAAACATGACATTTCAAAGCGGGTACTCAACTTCTTTTTTTCATTTGTAACGCAGTGTATTTGGTCTGTTGTGATACCACAGGATTTCAAAAATCACCCTTACTCGTTAAACCATTTTGAGCTAATAATGAAGCGTTTGAGACAGTGAATGTCGGAATAATTTATACCACTAGGATCGTTATAGTAGTAGTCGACCAAGTGGAGTCTATGTCTTTGTGCTAGGGCAGGACAAGAACATAGAAGGTGAGGAAACGACTCCTCTTCTTCTTCATCCATGCAGCTTCTGCAAAAATCATTTGCAGGAACTCCAAGACGGAAAGCATGTCTTCCTATTAGGCAGTGTCCAGTAAGGACACCTATAACGGAGCTAATATGGAATCTACAAATAGAAATTAGTTGTTTTGAGCGTTTAGCATCAAACAATGACCAAATTAGTTTACATAGTAGACCGACAAGTTGGGGTGCTGGTCCATCTTTGGTTAGCTTTCTTTATGGTATCATGCTTTAGCATAAGTTTACAAGTAGCAATCCAAAAAAGGTAAGATTGTTCCGTTTTTTGCAAGTTCGTCGGCTTTACAATTTCCTGGAATGTCTATGCCCCGGCACCTATATAAAGTGAATGTTAAACTGTTTTGACATCTCCACCAGAGATGATCGACAATTTTGGGCTGTTAGTGAGTTAACGGAGACAGAGTCCAGTGACTTAATGGCAGCTTGACTGTCTGAGAAAATACGTATATCAGTAGTCGATATAACGTTTTCTTTGAGCCAAGAGACGACTTCTTTTATTGCTAGAAGCTCTGCCTGGAACACGCTACAGTGATTGGGAAGACGAAAAGATAGACAAAGATTTAATCTTTCGGAGTATACGCCTCCACCGACCCCGTCATCGGTTTTAGATCCATCTGTGTAGAAATGAATCGCTTCGTCTACCAACAGTGACTCATTTTGCCAGGTAGACCTGGAAAGGATGGACACTTGAAAGTTCTTATTAAATTTTCGATGAGGGGTGGTGTAATCGACGTTACTAGGTAGGGATCTGAACGAGTTCAGTATAGTGGAGTGGCCAATATCTTTATTGATCCACTGCGAGGAGGCTTTAAGCCGAATGGCTGTGCTAGCGGCCGATTGTTTACTTAAGATATCTAGCGGTATGAGATGAAACAGAACATCAAGTGCAGCGGAGGGAGTTGAGCGGAGAGCTCCACCTATGATTAAGCAGGCTGTTCGTTGAACTTTGCTGAGCTTATCGGAGTTTGTTGCTGTTTCTAGCGCAGTCCACAATACTGTTACTCCATATGTAAGTATCGGTCTAATGATTGAGATGTATAGCCAGTGTGTAATATGAGTTTTGTACACTCCATTTGTTACCTTCGGCTTGTTTGCAAGAGAATAGAGGTATGTTGGCTTTGTTGATTCTCTCTTGGATATTGGGCTTCCAGCTTAATTTCTTGTCCAAAATAAGACCCAGATATTTAGCTTTGTCTGAAAATTTAAGCGGTATACCTTTGATGAAGGGAGGGTCTATGTGTGGGATTTTATATTTCCTGGTAAATAGGAAAAGTTCAGTTTTGTGGGGATTGGCACCGAGTCCACATTGATCTGCCCAGGTAGTAAGCTTGCTTAAAGCACTTTGTAGGAGTTCCTTCACAGTGTTAGAATGCTTACCAGATATCGATATCGCAACATCGTCCGCATAGGCAATCAACCTATGCCCCTCCGTTTCTAGAATCATTAGTAGTTCATTTACGACTAGGTTCCAGAGGAGAGGAGAGAGGATACCGCTTTGCGGCGTACCTCTACTGACAGTTCTTCGAGTAGTAAAGTCGCCCAGTTTTGAATTTATAATGCTGCTTATCAGCATATGATTTATCAATTTACTGATTGACTTATCCACCTTCAGAGATGACAGCGCAGATGTGATTGTGAAAGCTCCTTCTATATCTAGGAAAGCAACTAAGGTGAACTCCTTATGATGAAGCGAATGTTCGATAGTACGAACCAGCGTATGTAGAGCGGTTTCTACAGATTTCCCTTTGTTATAGGCATGTTGAGCATTGGATAGTAACGACTTATCAATGTTTGCCCTCAAATGGATTTCAATCAGACGTTCAAATGTTTTAAGAAGGAATAATGAAATGCTAATAGGTCTTAGATCTTTAGGATTAACATGGCTAGGTTTGCCAGCTTGGGGGTGAAAATAACATTGACTTCTCTTCATGACAAAGAAATGTGAGCCAGAGTGATACAACCATTTAGGATGTTGACCAGAATGGGTATTAAGACGTCGTAATTCCGCTGGAATCCATCTGGCAGTCATCGACTAACTCTCAAATCGATAGGATTGTTTCTCAGACTGTGATATTTTTCTTTTTTCCCCGCCGAGTACGCAAACCTGTTTTTCTCTTTTAAGCCGTATTTTCTCCAATTGATTATTTTTTCTCTGTGTCCACGTGTGTGAACCAAGTAAAGTGCGAATATGACCCATGGGCCAGCCAACATTAGTGGCCGCTTTGGGATTCTAGATCCAGATCTTGATTCAAGCCGCCAACCCAGAAAAAAAACCAAATACAATTCAATAACCCTTAATAACTTTCTCCAATTACCTTCAAATTCCGATACAAAAAGTCCTCGTTTCATTACCATTTCCTCAAAATCTGAAGAAAAACCCATCAAATCCCTCGATCAAATCTTGTGATAAGTAAATATTATGAACACATATCCCAACTTCGAGATGGAAGTCTCCTTATACTCGTTAAGTCACAAAAAACGGCAGATCTGTTCCTAAAAGCTTATAATTTCGCTCGTATCTGTCCAGTTACAGTAAAATTACACGATCTCCTAAACCAATCCAAGGGAATAGCATTTGCACCATACCTAACCAGTGTAACAGAATCGGAAATCATAAGTGAAATGAAATCGCAAGGGGTAGTAGATAAATACAAATTCACGAAGAAAGGAGAAGATGGGGTGCTTAAGCCATCTGGCTTGGTACTTTTCACATTTGATCTTTATCAACCATCCAAATCTGTTGAAATTGGCTTTTATACAGCTCAAATCACAGAGTATATACCAAACCCTATGCGCTGCCGCACCTGCCAACTCCTTGGCCATACAAACAACCGTTGTACTAGAACCGCAATATGCGAGTCTTGCAATCTACCACCTCATGTTCCGTCACCATGTACACTTTCAATGTGCGCAAACTGCTCACTCGCTCATTCATCCTCTTCCAAATCATGTCCCTCTTATATACAAGCAAAAAAATTCACAACCAACAAATATCAGCAAATAATCCACCGTTAACAGAATCATTTGCCCAGCAATTAAAAATAAAATGCACGACTGGGTCGCACGAACTTGCTCCTATGTAATAGACCAGGAATTTTAAAAACGAATTTTATTGAAGAAAACTGTTCATAAGGATAAAATGAATTTTTTAAATTCTTTTAGTAGTACATAAGAGATAAAAACAGAATGCTATGCAAATATGAATTTATGCAAGAACAAAAATTATAAGTCATTGTAGTGGTTTCTTAAAAAAATAAGCTTTTATGCACAAAATTTTTAAAACATTTAAAAAACCAAAATTGGTACACCAACCTTAAGTTTTTGTTATTGTACGAATGAGAGTTAAACTTCCAAGAAAAATATTAAGCCGTTCTTGAAATATCGAATTTTCCAAAAAAAAAAAAAAAAACTTTTTTTTTCCAAAAATTGAAAAAAATATATTTTTTTTTTAAGTTTTGAAATGCAATGTTTTTTAAACTTTTTAGGAGCTTCTTTATAAAAAATTTCATTAAAATCCGTTATGCCGATAACGAGAAATTCAAAATTCGAAAAAATCGTTGTATGGTAGGTACAGTCAGTAATATCTACATTTCAATTTTTTTTTATTAAATTATACAGTCTTGGCCAAAAGTGTAGGCACCCTATATTTTACGCTCTATTCTCTTGGAGAAGGAATTGTTCGCGTTCTGCCGTGCAAAATGCCTTAGATCGGTTGCAGAAAACTGGATCCCATCTAAATCGTAAGAAATCCGGCAGGAAAAAAGTAACCACGGTAAGAGAAGATCGGTTTTTAATACGAACCTCTATAAAAAAAAAACGTAAAAAAAACATCAAATGAGCTAGTTGCTGACATAACACAACGTTGTGGGAAACAGATTTCGGCTAGAACCGTTAGAAGGAGACTCGGAGAAGTTGGATTGAAAGGTTGCAAGGCGAGGAAAAAGCCATGGCTCTCAGAAAAAAACAGAAAGTTAAAGCTAGACTGGGCAAAAAAATACTAAAACTTTACTGAAGAAGATTGGAGTAACGTTTTGTGGTCAGATGAATTAAACTTTGAAGTAAGCATTATAATGAAGCTCCGAACTCGGAAACTTTAAAAACTGTTTTAAATTGCCATCCACTTAGTTATTTTGAGCTTTTGAAAAAGGTTATTTTTTTTTTATTTTTACAGGTGTTTGGAAACCGTGGTATAACCTTTGTGAGGCGGCGAGTTGGTGAGGAATACAACCCAGAATGTGTAGTTCCAACCGTTAAACACGGAGGAGGAAGCGTTATGATCTGGGATTGCATGGCTGTGGACGGAGTGGCAAAATGTTCATTTGTGAGGGCCGCATGGACTCAAAAAAATACACTATTTTCATGGTAAGCACGCTGATGCCATCCTTCCAGCATATTTTTGGTGATACAAACATGAGGGGCGTGTTGTTCCAGCAAGACAATGCACCCTGTCACAAGTCCGCCCTCTCAATGAAGTGGTTTGCTGAAAATGCCATTGACCTGCTTCCATGGCCTGTCCAGTCCCCAGATCTGCGCCCAATTGAGCATCTATCGGGAATTTTAAAGCGTAAAGTCAGACAATACCCAACAACACCAAAAGAGATGCTCAAAAAGGTTCTTGAGCAAGAATGGCTCAAAATAAGTTCTGACGAATCCCGTAAACTCGTAAGCTCTATGCCTAAACGAATAGCAGCAGTCATAAAAGCGGGGGTTGGCCATACAAAATATTAAATTTTCTTTAATAAAAAAAAAATTTACAACATTTCTGCATACTTGTTTTTTTTTTTTATTTTACTATGGCATATTTTTGGGGGTGCCTAATACATTTGGCCAAGACTGGAGATTGTAAAAATTAATCAAAAGAAAAAAAATTTTAGCAAAATTCTCGGACCCGTTTTCGAGAAAAATACGATTTTCGAAAACCATTTTTTAACTTTTGTATGGAAGATACCGTGAGCATCGAGCATTTGGTTTTTGAAATTTTAAGTTTCCAAAAAAAAAATTGAAAATTTTTTTGAAAATCCAAAAAATAAAAAAATCGAAAATTTGAATAAATATGTAAAAATATTTAAACTTTGGAGGAGCCTTAGCATAAAAATATGATTTAAATCGGCTGTACCATTTTCGAGAAAATCAAAAACAAAAAAAAAATGGACCCAGGAGGGCTACCAAAAATAACAATTTTTTGGAAAAATTTTTTCAACCATTACCTAGTTTTAACTAAATCAAATTTTTCAATTTTTTTTTTAAATTCTGTGGGACAGTTGTTGACAAAAAAAATATTTATAAAATTTCGAAAAAAAATCGTATGGCAGGTACCGTTATTTTTGGTCTTAAAAAAAAAACGTCTGGGGGGGGGGAAATTAAAACCCATATCTACCAAGTTTGAAGAAAATCGGCCGAGCCGTTTAGGCTGTAGTCGAACCGACAGACAGACAGAATTGCGAGACCCACTTTTTTGGTCTTCGCTATCATCGTAATGTCAACTTTGATTTGATAGATTTTTTTTACGAATGTATAACTTGCCTTATAGTACCTATAAGTCTCAAGTAAAAAATGTGTGTGTACTGACGTACGCGCGCTTGAAGTTTCTTTTCCCAAAAGCAAATACTCTGTACGATTCATGTGCTTTTCGGAAATATAAAAAAAAATCTAGTTTTAGTAAAGTATTGTAAATTGAAAGATGTCAAAACCACTTCCATTCCAAATACATTTTTTACTTGCGACTTATAGGTACTATAAGGCAAGTTATGCATTCGTAAAAAAAATCAAACTCGAGATTTTGATCAAAGTTGACATTACGATGATAGCGAAGACCAAAAAAGTGGGTCTCGCAATTCTGTCTGTCTGTCTGTCTGTCTGTCTGTCTGTCTGTCTGTCGGTTCGACTACAGCCTAAACGGCTCGGCCGATTTTCTTCAAACTTGGTAGATATGGGTTTTAATTTTTTACCCCCGGACGTTTTTTTCTATTTTTTTTTAAGACCAAAAATAACGGTACCTGCCATACGATTTTTTTTCGAAATTTTATAAATATTTTTTTTTCTCAAAAACTGTCCCACAGAATTTTTTAAAAAAAATTCCAAAAATTTCATTTGGTAAAAACTAGCTAATGGTTGAAAAAAATTTTACAAAAAATTGTTATTTTCGGTAGCCCCCCTGGGTTTATTTTTTTTGTTTTTGATTTTCTCGAAAACGGTACAGCCGATTTTAATAATTTTTTTTATGCCAAAGCTCCTTCAAAGTTTGAATATTATTACATATTCAAATTTTCAATTTTTAATTTTTTGGATTTTTAAAAAAAAGTTCAAAATTTTTTTTTGGAATCTGAATATTTCGAAAAGCCCATGCTCGATTTTTTTCAAACTTGTCAAATAAAAGTTTCTTAATATAATCTACTAACGGTACCTTCCATACAAATTTTAAAAAATGGTTTTCGAAAATCGCATTTTTCTCGAAAACGGTTCAGAGAATTTTGCTAAATTTTTTTTTCTTTTGATTAATCTTAACAATTTATAATTTAATAAAAAAAAATTTTAAATCTAGATATTACTGACTGTACCTACCATAGAACGATTTTTTCGAATTTTGAATTTCTCATTATCGACTTAACGGATTTTAATGAATTTTTTTATAAAAAAGCTCCTTAAAAGTTTAAAAAAACATTGCATTTAAAAACTTAAGAAAAAATATTTTTTCAATTTTTAGAAAAAAAAGTAATTTTTTTTTTGAAAAATTCGATATCTCAAGAACGGCTTAGTATTTTTTTTGAAAATTAGACTTTTATTCGTACAATAATAAAAACTTAAGGTTGGCGTACCAAATTTTTTTCTTAAAAATGTTTTAAAAATTTTGTACATAAAAGCTTATTTTTTTAAGGAACCACTACAAAGACTTATAATTTTTGTTCCTGCATTAATTCATATTTGCATATCATTCTGTTTTTATATCTTACTATTTAAAGAATTAAAAAAAAAATCATTTTATCCTTATGAACAGTTTTCTTTAATAACATTCGTTTTTAAAATTCCTAGTCTATTACATAGGAGCAAGTTCGTGCGACTTAGTCGTGCATTTTATTTTAAATAGATATTTCTTCGAATTGAAAATGATAGGAAGTTTAAATTGGAACTCAAAACTGATTCAATTATACAAATGATGCAATTAGTTTTGAAATTACCTCTTTGGTCTATCTGCCAATTTCTTGAATTTATTGAGAAAATCATGTATAACTTGCTTGTTACTAAAGTTGAGCAAAATGGATGGCGCTCTTTTTGACGCACAGATGCCGCTTTTTCGACGAACAGATGGCTTTCTTTATGACGTAGAGATGTCACTGTTTCAACGCACATAATTACTAAGCTGGGTACACATCATTAAATCTTGAAAGGACACTAATACAATACTAGCCTTTTCTTAGTTCATTTTTATCATCGCTTAAATTTGTCAAATTTTGACTTTGAAATACAATTGAAAACGACAGCCAAAAGTTTTTATAAGGCTCCAGTTATAGCTATGATTGAAATCCATCATTGAAAATTTTCATTACAATTTTTAAGGCGAATAAACAAACTGCAATGGCTTTACAAGATACCAAAATGAAGCTAATGAATAGTAGAATTTTTTACTCTATAAAATACAAAATTCTGATTTGAACTTTCTTTTAAATCCATTTTTTTTTTTTTATTTCACTGATAGAAACCAATTTCAATGAACAGCTGATTTTAGTTTCTTTAATATGGAACCAAACCTTGACTTTTCTTTTTTCGGCCTTATGAGCTATGCTGGTTATGAGGCATTAAAAAATGACGAAAAAAGGGTAGAAAGGCAGCGATGGGTTCGGGAGCTCATTTTAAACATAGACACTGATGGATTCTTTGCTCTTAATTATGGTGCGATGCAAAAGCAGGATCCAGAACAACTTTTTAAAATAACCCGAATGAAACCGGCGACATTCGTTTTATATTGAGAAGTTTTATTGAGCCAGAACTTGAAAAGCATTCTTGGAGAAAACCAGGTCCCACAATTTGTTGGCCGCCTATACCACCAACCCACGATCAATTCTTAAAGTTTTTGCAATGTCACAACTAAATTTATTTCAAATTGTTAACATTGCAGTTGCAACTTTGTATTCAATCCAGAATACTTACATAATATATTTATTCATTTATATGATAGTCATACTGTGAGTATAATATTAGTAGTCGTGGAAACGAACCAAAATCCCGAAAGAAAAAATCCCGAATTCAAAAATCCATAATGACAGAATCCCAGAATCCCGAATTCCAAAACAGCGAACCCCATTTATTCTAAATTTCTTAACATTTTAGCATAATTTTAGTAAAACTATTTTACTTCTTACTGCCAAATAGGTTTTATCTCTTTTTGATGAAATCGGCAGCTTTTTAAAAAACGAAACCGATATCTTATAAAAGATTAATATTCAGCAGCAATAATAACTCAGAAAATTAAGTCTTTACTATTTTAGAAAACGTTCTTATAAATGTGAATGGTTTTCCAAATTATGTTGAAGAAGTTCCTCATTTTCTTAGTACAGCATTTCTTCTTGGATTTTGTTTTTTCTTTCCTGAGGCAGGACTTTCATTTTTTTGGCCAAGCTTTTCAGGAATAAATCGTTTTCATCTAATGGTTCTTGTATATTGAACCTTTGGTTGAAGGCTTTTGTTAAATTTCCAAAGAACTCACTTGCTCGGGTTTCTGATGTACGCTTGTCTTCGAAAGAGCTTATATTTTTTAATTAATTTCTTTTCTTTTTTTAATCAAAACAAAAACAATGAACTGTCAAACGCCCGACGAAATAGAAAATAGATCTACTTTTGCTTTGGCCTGGCGTTTACGATATTACGATATAAACCTCAGGCGTTGCTGAGGCAACATTTCAGATTGCCTCATTAGAGTTTATTGTTTTTATATGTAATTTCAAAGCCCGACCGTCTGAACGCGAGATTGTGGTTTGGCTATAATTCTCTTTCTGTTCTCAAATGTCAGTTTTCCTTTCAATGATCAACTCTAATCTCAAATGCATAGAATTGGTTGTAATCAGCCATTGAAAGGATCTTTTACTGAAACCAATCTTTCAATGATTGCTATAACTGGTTTGCCAAAAAAATGAAGTCAGCATTCCACTGATTTGTTCCATTGATGCATTTCAATGAAAGCTATAACTGCGGCCTAATTATTTCCGATTCGTAATGTGAAGAGAACATGAAACGAGAGCGAGACATGATTCACTGTCACCTTTTCGTTGTTATAAAATCCTTCCGCAATTCCTTAGGCCTGAAGCGTAAATTCAACTTTTATTTTCGCAACTGTTTGGTTGATAAAATGAAATGGTAAATATATAGTAAAATAAAACATAAGCCCGTATGTTTCATCTCAGCAACCAACAGATGTGAAACTAAAAATTGGATGTGCGCGATTGTTCTTACTTCATTAATTAATTTAATTTAAAGTGACGACAAGAAACGCTTAATTACGTACTTATATCCCCGTCTGCTTTCATAGTTTGAAACTGATTTACAATAACGACGATGTTTCATCACGCTACATCTCTTTTTTCTTATCTCAATCATTGTGTTGGAGTCTCTTTTTTCTTATCTCAATCATTGTGTTGGAGTCCAAGGATTTTAAAATTATAGGCAATGCTAATTTAATTTTGACACAGAATTTAAAATTCTTCGCATATGGCAATGCTAGTTTATATTTGACAACAGAAAGCACTAAAGCAGATAGTTTATTTACAAGTGTTTTTTATATTTCGCTTTAAGTATTTTGTAAATAATAGTGCTTATTTTTCAATTTAAATAGTATAATAAGTTTTCAGTGTTACTTAGGTTAAAGTGGTTTATGTTTTAAATAAATAAAACTATAAAAAATATTTATTTGTTTGTGTTTTTTGTACAAAGGAAAGTGGTTTTCGATGGAGAAATTGTTCGGACACATAATTCATTGAAAAAAAGCTTTTATTATCTAATTTTTTAATGAAATTATTTTTTTAACTGTTGTGTAGTTTAGCTGTTGTGGTTGCGCCATTAAAAAAAAACATTCTCTTGCGGCAATAAGAGGCGATTTTAAAGTGTTTTAAATAACCTCTAACATAGTTCGAACAATAATTGTAAGAACCATGTCGCTTTAGCGTGTCGTTTTGACATGTCACTGACAGCTCCATAGAAAATTTTTTACCCCCAACGCCGGAAAGGAAGTTTTACTTCAAAAAACAAATAATCCATCACATACTCCCCCCCCCCCCCCCCCCCCCCACGAAATCTACATCGAACCAAATTAACAACAATCAAAATACAAATACAAATACATCATCACATGAACCCACATCTCTTAACTCTACAGTAAAAACAATTTCAAATACCAACACCATCACGAAACCTTCTGCCACAGCAACACATGCTAGCTCATCTCTCCCTCAAACAACTCAAACTCTCTTAAATAAAATTACTGCAAATACTTCAACAAATAAAACCCCCTTCGAGCCCCCCCGTTTCACCTATGTATATCAAATGTTATCCAAGCACTTTTGGATAACAACTTACTCAAAGAAATGACTGCGATTCGGAGATTAAATCATTCGGGCGAGTCCGGATGCTTCAATGTCCGGAACGCAGAGTCAATGCACTGAACAACTGATTTTAAACAACACGCCCACACTTCTCTTACTTCAGGTAAAACAAGCACGTGGAAACGACTTCATTCAACTTACAACAACTTACTCAAAGAAATGACTGCGATTCGGAGATTAAATCATTCGGGCGAGTCCGGATGCTTCAATGTCCGGAACGCAGAGTCAATGCACTGAACAACTGATTTTAAACAACACGCCCACACTTCTCTTACTTCAGGTAAAACAAGCACGTGGAAACGACTTCATTCTGACATTGCCCTCAATATTCTTCAATGGAATATGAAGGGATTCTTTAATAATCTTGATGATTCTATCTCTTCAAGAGACACATTGCCCTTTTAATCATTCTCCACACCCCCCAAACAAGTATCACGGCTATTGTTATTATTTTGGAGTGCAATGACACATGCAAGCAAGGTATAGCATTACTGATTAAAAAAAACATTCCACATAAGATCCTATCCTTTAACTCAAACTTGCAGGTTCTAGCGGTTGAGCTACAACTAAAAACAAAATTTACATATTAATATTTACATTCCCCCCAAACAAATAATCAGCAAGAATGATTTAGACAATATTATAAGTCAAGCAAACCTTCCCATTATATTTGGGGGAGGTGCTTTATTAGAAACATTTTTCTTAGACTCTAACTTAGTTATTCTTAACGATGGCTCTCCTACCCGTCTTTGGACTCACAACACGCTCACACACGTCGACGTAACTTGTTGATCACCTGAACTTTTTCCAAAAATAACTTTCAAAACTTTGAAAGATCTACATATATGGTAGCGACCACTTCCCGATAACCACTAAATTGGTTATTGGACAGTCAACTGAATCAAAAACACTTAATTTCAAATTTAAAACGGACTTCGCTGATTGAAAGATTTTTAAAGAAAAAACTAAAGAGTACTTATCCGATAAACCAACAACAATAAAGAAGCAGCCTTACTGCAAAAAGCTATAAGAACAGCCGCAAACTATTCTATCCCCCAAACAACACCTATAAAACGCAAACGTGTGGTCCCTTGGTCGAACTCCGATTTATTTTAACTATGAAAAGAAAAAATTAATTCCTTTAAAAAAATTCAAAAAATAAAAATACGAAGAACTTGATAAAATATAAAAAGTGCAATGCTAAATTCCGCAGAATGGTTAAAGATAGTAAAACTATAAGTTTCTTTGATTTTACTTACTCTATAAACCCTAACTCCTCCCCTTCCAAAGTATGGCAAAATATCCGTCGGTTAACTGGAGAACCAATCTCACTTTTTATTAATAGCATAAACAATATTCTAGATCCACCAGAAATATGCAAATTCATAGCTCAAAACTGGTCAAAAAACTCAAGAAACGAAAACTTTTCAAATGATTTCATAAATAAAAAAATAGATTATATTAATAGATTGCCTCTCCACCACATTATTAATCCTACAGCCCAACGTATTGAACAACCAATCTCATTAGTTGAGTTTGAAACCTCGCTTAGCAAAGTTAAAAGGGTGGCCGTGGCGCGATGGATGTGTGCTCGCCTGTGAACCTCATGATCACAGGTTCGATCCCTGCCGTCGTCTATGTCGTTTTAATTCCATTAAAAACCTTCTAAAATTGTCATCAATGGGTTGCTGGTTTACTCATTACATGTTGTTCAGGCATAACACTAACAACATGTAATTGAGTTAAACTAGTATGCCCAACAAGGATGAACACTAATAAAATAATGTGATTTATAAGCGACATAGAAATAAGACACGGCATTTCTCCGCTTTAGCTCAGCCGCCATCCCTGGAGATAAAAATATCTGAGACAACCACCAACAGTCTCAGAACATCGTGCCACACATCTTTCCTATCCTTCTTTCTCTTCATTAACTTCACGCCCGCGCTGTGTTGAAACATTTAAAGGGTAATCTAATCCCTTGAGCGCGGGTAGATTATACAAAAAAAAAAAAAAAAAAAAAATATCCTATCCTATGCTAAAAAATCTCCCACCTGGTATAAATAAAATGCACGACTGGGTCGCACGAACTTGCTCCTATGTAATAGACTAGGAATTTTAAAAACGAATGTTATTAGAGAAAACTGTTCATAAGGATGAAATGAATTTTTTTTAATTCTTTAAGTAGTAAGAGATAAAAACAGAATGATATGCAAATATGAATATATGCAGGAACAAAAATTATAAGTCTTTGTAGTGGTTCCTTAAAAAAATAAGCTTTTATGTACAAAATTTTTAAAACATTTTTAAGAAAACATTTTGGTACGCCAACCTTAAGTTTTTATTATTGTACGAATAAAAGTCTAATTTCCAAAAAAAAAATACTAAGCCGTTCTTGAGATATCGAATTTTTCAAAAAAAAAATTACTTTTTTTTCTAAAAATTGAAAAAATATTTTTTCTTAAGTTTTTAAATGCAATGTTTTTTCAACTTTTTAGGAGCTTTTTTATAAAAAAATTCATTAAAATCCGTTAAGTCGATAATGAGAAATTCAAAATTCAAAAAAATCGTTCTATGGTAGGTACAGTCAGTAATATCTAGATTTAAAATTTTTTATTATTAAATTATAAATTGTAAAGATTAATCAAAAGAAAAAAAATTTTAGCAAAATTCTCGGAACCGTTTTCGAGAAAAATGCGATTTTCGAAAACCATTTTTTAAAATTTGTATGGAAGGTACCGTTAGTTTTAAATAAAACAAAATTTTTTTTTTCAAATCTTGTAGATTAAATTAAGAAACTTTTATTTGCCAAGTTTGAAAAAAATCGAGCATGGGGTTTTCGAAATATTGAGATTCCAAAAAAAAATTTTGAATTTTTTTTTAAAAATCCAAAAAATTAAAAATTGAAAATTTGAATATGTAATAATATTCAAACTTTGGAGGAGCTTTGGCATAAAAAAAATTATTAAAATCGGCTGTACCGTTTTCGAGAAAATCAAAAACAAAAAAAATTGACCCAGGGGGGCTACCGAAAATAACAATTTTTTGTAAAATTTTTTTCAACCATTAGCTAGTTTTTACCAAATGAAATTTTTGGAATTTTTTTTAAAAAATTCTGTGGGACAGTTTTTGAGAAAAAAAAATATTTATAAAATTTCGAAAAAAAATCGTATGGCAGGTACCGTTATTTTTGGTCTTAAAAAAAAATAGAAAAAAACGTCCGGGGGTAAAAAATTAAAACCCATATCTACCAAGTTTGAAGAAAATCGGCCGAGCCGTTTAGGCTGTAGTCGAACCGACAGACAGACAGACAGACAGACAGACAGACAGACAGACAGACAGACAGAATTGCGAGACCCACTTTTTTGGTCTTCGCTATCATCGTAATGTCAACTTTGATCAAAATCTCGAGTTCGATTTTTTTTACGAATGCATAACTTGCCTTATAGTACCTATAAGTCGCAAGTAAAAATAGACTCATCTGCCTTTATAACAACGTTCTAAACAATTCAGTTATTTCGCAGGTTTGGAAGAATGCCACAATATTACCTATACCTAAACCAAATAGAGATAAAAACACAATCGAAGGATACCGATCAATTTCACTTATCCCACGCTTATCCAAAATCCTTGAGAAAATTATTGCGAAACGTCTTTTATGGTTCGCCGAAACAAACAAACTTATAAGTCCCAATCAGGTTGCATTTAAGGCTAACAGATAATGTGTCGATGCTTTATTGATTATTATGTATCAAAAGCATTATCTGCAAAACGTCATATTTCGATTCTGTCACTCGACTTCGAAAAAGCATTCGATAAGGTAGGCTTACATATCGTTTTAAAAAATCTCATAAAATGGGGAGTTGGACGAAATATATACGGATACGTAAATCATTTTTGACTATTAGAAAATTCAGCTTAAGAACGAATAATTTGTACTCGTCCAACCACCTATTACATAACGGTATCCCCCAAGGATCACCGCTCTCGGTTGTTCTATTCATTATTGCATTTGATGACATTAATACAATTTTACTGAAACATAAGTCATTAGATCACTGCATATGCGCAGATGTTATATACATCTTGTGTAAAATTAACGATCTCAAAAGAAGTGAAATCTTAATTAAATTAGCGTTAGAAGATATCTTAGAATGGTAAATAAAATCTGGAGCAAAACTATCTATCGAAAAATGTAAATTACTTCATATATGTAGAAAAATGAACTGTTCAAATTTTGAAATTAATGTTAATAATACAATAGTCAAAAATGTCAATAGCTTAAGTATACTAGGTCTAGTTTTTAATAACAAGTACTCTTGGAAACAACACTGCTTCAGTCACCGACTAACCTCCGAACAGTTCGCATCGTTCGTAGTCTATTTCGTGCTTTCTCTTTTGCTGCCTAGCGCAACAACCAGTATATCCCGTTATACCTTTCTTTTTTCTACACATATTCCGTTTGCGAAATTGTTTACTCCTTCAACTACAGATAAGTGCGTGCTTTTCTTAGGAATTAAAATGCCCCACGGGCAGGGGGGGTCCCGTTTCAGGCAACTACCGCTTGACGTGGATTCTGTATCTATTATTCAACCCAATACAAAACATAAATCAAACGCGACCCCTTTATGCAATTACCCTGATCTCCCTAGAATAACCAGTGCTAGAAATCCCAAATTTATTGTTATTTCACCAAAAACCAACGAAAAGCCCATTTCATCCCTCAGTCCCTTTCTTCTAAAAAAATATATCGACAACATTAGCAAAGATTATGAACAAATTTCTCAATTAAGAGACGGTAATCTTCTCATTTTAGTAAAGTCGCAAAAAGTTGCAGACATATTTCTTAGAGTTAGTCTTGCCAACACGTGCCCCGTCATTGTAAAACTCCACGACAAATTGAATGAAACTAAAGGAATTGCCCACGCTTCTTGTTTGATTAACTCACTGAGACAGAAATCGTCACAGAGATGAAATCCCAAGGAGTAACGGAAATATACAAATTTACAAAAAATGAAGAGGGAAAGCAAAAACCAACCGATTTAATGCTTTTTACCTTCAATCTGTACCAACTTCCAAAAACCGTCGACATTAGATTCTACAATGCTAAAATCACGGAATACATTCCCAACCCGATGCGCTGTCGCAATTTCCAACGCCTAGGTCATACAAGCAAACGATGCAACAGTGAGTCCAGGTGCGAATCATGCAGCCTCTTGCCTCATAAACCAGACCCATGCAATAATATAATATGTGCAAACTGTTCACTTGCTCATTCATCTTCCCCCGCTTATAAACAAGCCAAGGAAATTTTAGCCATTAAAACCCATAAAAAATGTTCCATGGCCGAGGCCAAGAGAATTCACAAAGAGCAAAATCCTTTTTCTTCTTATAGCTCTATTACATCAGAATCATTCGCTGATAAAGTCAAACACGCACCGTACACACAACCTCTAACTGCTCAACCCCCGAAAACCACCAACGATAAAACCAAAGCTCCCAGCCCTATCCCCAGTGCACTGCAACCAAATACTGAATCAATAAATAATAATAGACCAAACAACTTCAAAACAACAGGACTTATCCCTGCCATAACCAAACCAACAAACACATCAACAAAAACTGACTCAATCATCACAACCAAACCCATTCCATCAAGCGTTTCCCCGAACGAAACGATACTAATATCAATAATACCTCCGACAAACCATCAAACTCACTCTCACAAAAATTCCAATTTCTTTCAAACAAGCAACCTTCTTCTTCAAAACAACCAGAATTCAATCAAACACAACCTTCAATAACCACCGATCCAATCACTAAACCAACGCACTCAACTGTATCAAAGGTAACACAAACGTTGCTAGAGAAAAATGACTACTTTGTAGCAAACACTCCATCAGATCCAAACGATGTCGAAATGCAATGAAAATAACAAGATCCAAACTTTTGACTCCGTTGCTCGAGTCGCGGAGTCAAAGCCCTGAACATCATAACAGTGACAACCCAAATTTACCCCAACAAAAATCTTCAAAGATAATAACACACTTACCAAAAGAATCTTTCCAAATCCTTCAATGGAATATGAAATGTTTTATAAATAACTACAACGAGCTAAGCATACTTATAAAAGAATTTTCTCTCCAGGAAACACACTGTCCCTACCTATTTAAGCCATACACCCCAAAATCGTATACTGGTTATTTTCACAACCTCGATAGCAACACCTCAGCCAAACAAGGAATTGCAATACTAAATAAGAAAGACATTCCGCACAAGCAAAGACATAATAAACTCACACATCTTAACTCTAGCAATCGAAGTTCAACTTTCAACCAAATTTACTTTAGTGTCCATATATATATGATCAATCATTTTCTACAAATGACCTCGAAAATATAGTCAATCAAATAAATACACCAGTCATAATAGCGGGTGACGTTAACTCCTGGAGTGTGTTGTGGGGCTCTCTCAAAACTAATGCCAGAGGGGCAATCTGGGAAAGGTTTCTAAATAATTCTAACCTCATAATTCTTAATTATGGCTCCCCTACTCATTTTTCCACGCACCAATCTTTTACGCATATAGATATTACCACCTGCTCCCCGAAAATATACCCAAAGATATCTTGGAAGGTTCTAGACGATCTCTATAACAGTGATCATTTCCCCCTCAACAACTCCGTAGTTTCTAACCAAGTGGCTTCTGAATCTTGTTTTACCGCCAAATTTAAAACTGGCCTAGTTTCCAAAAGCACATTTTTAACGACTTATCATGTAAAAGTATCTCTCTAAACATTAATCAAGAAGCCGCTCGCCTTACTAAAGCTATTCGACTAGCTGCTAACATCGCAATACCACAAAGCACACCAAAACCTGGAAAACACACAGTATCGTGGTGGAATTCAGAGCTCAGCTCCTTGCGGAAAGATAAAAACAAGACTTGGAAATTGTTTAAGAAATACCTACTCAGCAGAACCTTATTTTATACAAAAAATCAAATGTAAAACTCCGAAGGGAAGTAAAAAATAGTAAAGCTAATAAATTCGGTGAAATTACTGCTTCAATGAAGCCCACTTCCTCCCCATCCAAGATATGGCAAGATATTCGATGTCTTACAGGTACGTTTACTCCACAATCCATGAAGTGTATTGCAGCTAACGATCAGAAAATAACAAATCCTTACGAAATAATCAATTATTTTGCTAGTAATTGGTCAAACCTTTACAAAGACGAGAACTTCTCTCACGAGTTCAAAATACAAAAATTATCGTCTTTAAACTTTGCGATCAATCACACACCTCTATCTCGCCAATCCAACCGTATTGAAGCTCCAGTTTCGTTAGTAAAACTCGAAAGTTGTTTGTCCAAACTAAAAGGTAAAACTCCCAGTAGAGACCGCATATCATATCCGATGCTAAAAAACCTTCCTCTTTCAACCAAACACAGGCTAGTAAAACTATTTAATAACATTTTCGACACAGGCACTATTCCACAGAATTCGAAGCTTGCAACAATACTGTCTCTCCATAAGCCAAACAAACCAAATAATATTATTAACGGATATCGCTCAATATCACTCATTTACTATTTACTATTTATTGGTTTAAAACAGAACTTAATATTAAGATTAACATCTTTTAGATAATTAAGCCTTGTTGTGGAATTACGTTAATGGACATATGTATAAATAATATTAGATTATATATGAATAAATATTTTTATCAACTATGTATTTACAAACAATATATATTAAAAAAAAAAAAAAAAGGAGAATGAGAATGAAAGAAATCGATTCCCATATTATGTACACTTATAGAGGTAAAGTTACAAACATTTTTTTTTTTTTTGTCAATATTATATTTTGAAATGATTTGAAACATAACTGGGGTTCAATTTTAATGATTTGAAACATAAACTGGTTCAATTTTAATGATTTGAAACATAAATTAATTTGAAAAATATTTCGTTAAGTCACTCTGAAAATGTTTCAGATTATCTATTCTCCTTAGTTGACGTGGCAACGAATTCCAAAGACGAACTGCACTAACGAAAAACTGTCGCTCAGAAGACTGACAAGTAAAGCGTGGAACAGAGATTTGGTTGGTTCTGTCAGAAGATAGAAAAGTTATATGGTTATAGAGGTCCGGTGGTTGCTTCGTATAGACAATTTTAAATAACATGGTAAGCGTTCTAAATTGTAATAAATTCGCAGAGCTAAATCCATACAGACTTTTCGTATAATTCGAAATGTGGTCAAATCTTTGGAGTCCAAAAACATAACGAGCTGCATTATTAAAAACAACGTTCAATTTTCTCTGCGAAACAGCATCTAAGCTACAAAAAATTTCACACCCGTACGTTAAAATAGGCACTACCAATGTTTTGACCAGCATTTTCCTAGTTTCTACTGGTGTGAACTTCTTTGCAACAGATAGTGTTCTCAGCGCACCATATGCCTTTCCTACCACAGCGTTTACATGATTGCTCCATGTAAGATTACGATTAAAGTATATACCTAAATTTTTCGCCGTATTAACGTACTCCACTGGAGTGTTGTTTAGGAATATGGTCGGAAAATAGCTTAAGTCTAAAGTCTTATTCGAAATGACGAGACACTTAGTCTTAAGTGGGTTAAGAACAAGACCATTGGCGTTAGACCATTCAGATAAGGCCTTCAGATCTGTATTAATATTATCAACGCAATTTTCGATTAGACCCAATGCTGTACTTCCGAGATATTGTACATCATCAGCAAACATACTCGTTTCACCATGCCTCAAGATACTTGGTAAGTTATTCACATAGGAAGAGAATAATAGTGGACCCAGAATAGATCCTTGTGGTACACCTCGCGATAAAAAAATGAACTCACGATGTTTTCGTTCCAGAGACCACAGCTTGACTCCTTCCAGATAAATATGAAAAAATGAGGTTAACTGCTCGAATTGAAAATCCAAAGTCAGTTGACAGTTTTTGGCACATAATGTTGTGATCAATAGTATCAAAGCCCTTAGAGTAGTCAAGAAGAACCAAGAATGAGACTTTGTCTTCATCCATGGCCTTCCTTACTTGCTCAATGACATTCAATAGAGCAGTGGTGCTGCTATGTTGAGACCGAAAACCAGACTGCTTTGATGAGAGGAGACTATTCAAAGTAAAATATCGAGTAATCTGCTGATGCATTAATTTTTCAACTATTTTTGAAAAAAATGGTAAAATTGAAATAGGGCGATATTCTGTTTTTTGTTTGTTTTTTGGAATAGGAATGATTTTTGAAAGTTTCCATTGAGAAGGAAAAATACTAGTAGTAAATTAGTAAATATTGTATTTATAATATGAGTAACAAATGGTAAAATATGTGGTAATATTGCTTTAAAGAATGATGGATGCACTTTATCAAAACCTATGGCATTTTACTTAAGTGATATCAAGCTTTCTACAACATCTTCCGGGGTTACTCCTGAAAAGTCGAATACATCTTCCAGTCTCGATGACGAGTCTTCAACATGCAAAGCAATTGGTCTACTCGAGACATGGGGAACTGAAGTGATGAAAAATGTATTCAATTCAGAACAGTTAACATCCAAATCTTCGTGACTGCTTCCCAATTCCAAGTCCACGTATATTTTTCCAAAGCTTGCGCCCATTCTGAGACCGATTCAAATGATTTGTATACCATTTAGTTTTCTCTGCATTTATAAGGCTCACACATTTGTTTCGCATATGCCGGTTTTGTTGGCGATCTTCAGCTATCCTAAATCGTTTCCATTTATTGTATATGCGATTTCTTTGACTTATACAGTTTCGTATCTCTAGTGTAAACCAAGGGTTATCACCATGCTTAACAGTTCTAGTTTTCAATGGAACATGGATGTCGAATAACCTATTGACATTGCATTGTAAAAATTCAACTTGTTCGTCTGGAGATCTAATGTAATAAACATTCTGCCAATAGACTGATCTGATGTCAGATTCAAGGGATACAACATTAAGGTTTTTGAAATCTCGATACTGAAAAGTAATTGTTGGTCTAACAGGAGAAAAATCAAAGGATAGGTGTATCAGGTCATGACGTGAGAAACCTGGTGCTGATAACTGATCGTATAAGATTACTTTATGAATTTCGCTTACGAAAAAAACATCGAGAAGAGTACTTGAACTTTGCGTAAAGTGGGTTGGTTTGCTAACATTAACCGGATGTAGGTTGAATGTACTCATATTGTCCGTCAAACTTTTATCTACTATAATGTTACAGTTGAAATCACCACAAATTATGATATTTGGAAATAGCATACAGTTTTCTTCTAGAAAGGAATAAAAAGGGGATAAATCAATATTTAAATAGGGTATATCATAATGACTCGTAATTTCAATACAAATACATTGATTGAAAGGAACAATTGGGAGGAGTTGTGAATCTTACTTTGGCTTTCAACGACTCTTTAACATACAATGCTACACCTCCACCAATACGTTCAAATCTATCAACTCTATGCATTTTATAACCCGCCATGTTTAGAAAATATTCCTTGAGCTTCCAAAGTTATGGAAAAAGTAATTGCAAAAAGACTTATGTGGTTTATAGAATCAAGAAAACTGATAACCGCGAACCAAGTCGCTTTCAAAGCAAACAAAGGCTGCAATGATGCTTTACTTCATATCGATTTCTATATCACAAGAGCTTAATCGGCTCGTAATCACGTTACCATATTGTCCCTAGACTTCGAAAAGGCTTTTGATAGAATCGGTATCCATCAAATTTTAGAAAAAATTAAAGCTTGGGGTATCGGACCCAAAATCTTCAACTACGTCTAATCGTTCTTGACAAATAGAAAAATCTGCGTCAGGTCAAACAATTGTTTTTCTGAATCTTATTCTCTTCACAACGGCATCCCCCAAGGTTGTCCTTTATCAGTCGTGTTATTCCTGATTGCTTTCGACGACGACGTCAGGTCTATTATAGCTAAATACTCGGAACAAGACCATTGTATCTACGCCGATGACGTATATATCATGTGTAAGCACAATAACCTCGCAGAACATCAACCTCTTTTCTCAAATGTTCTAGCTGATATTTTAACATGGTCTGTTACTTCGGGTGCTAAATTATCAGTAGATAAATGCAAAACTTTGCATATATGTCGTAAAACATCGTTTACTGGAGTTTCTTTTAACTTTAATAATATCAGTATAGAAAATGTAACTAACCTAAGTATTTTAGGTATTATTTTCAATAATAAATTTAATTTTAAAAACCACTGTACTGAACTTAAAAAGAACTTAGCTGCTAGGGTCAATATTGTAAATTATCTATCCAGTAAAAAATAATTTGCACAAATAAATACTTTATGTAATGTAACAAGATCTTTAGTCTTAAGTAAGATAGATTATGGTTTATCAATCTACGGAAACTCTCCTAAAACTACAATAAACTACATCAAGGCTCCTTACGACCAAGCTGCACGCAGAATTTTAAATGCTTTCCCAACCACCCCAATACGTAACATAATGGCAGAAGCTGGACTTCCCCTAGTAGAAGAACGTATTCTTGAAACCAGAGCTAAACTCTATGTGAAATTTGCGTTCAGCCAATGCACAATTATTGATGAAGACGTCAAAACGCTTGATAAATCAAAGTATCTTAAGCTCATCCCTTCAGCCATTTCTACCGCTATAACAATTGCCAAATCTATGGAACTTCCAGTTATTAAACACGAAAAATACTATCCAGGATGCCCACCATGGTGCATCGAAGATTCCTCTTTTATCATAGACATGAATAATAACAACACTGCTTAGAACTTAAGAAATCCCTAGCTGCGAGAACTAGCATCATCAGATACTTAGCCTGCAAACGAAGTAATGTACACATTAACAGTTTCAAATATCACTAAAATGTTAGTTTTAAGTAAGATCGACTACGGGCTATACATATATGGACATTGCCCGAAATCAATATTCAATCTAATAAACCCTATATACCATCAAGCTGCAAGGGGAAGTATAAACGCCTTCCCTACTACACCTATTAAAAATATCTTAGTAGAAGCAGGATTACCAAGCATTGAGAAAAGAAAAGGAATAGTCGCATTAAAGCTTCATGCCAAGCTTGTGTTTTACAGAAACTCAATTATCGAAGAAGACGTAAAAAGAGCAATTGACTGCAACCTTCTAAAAAGAATCCCATCGGCAATCGTGACCATACTTGATAAAGCTAAACAAATTGATATTCCACTAAAACGGATACAGAGTTTCACTCCACGATGCCCTCCATGGTTCATCAACTCTGAGTCTATCATAATGACCTTAGCAAACTACAAAAACCAAAATACTATCAACACAACCTATTGTCAACTTTTTTCAAGTATTTATTCAGATTTGAAATCTGATGGATGGAACTTTGTATTTACAGATGGATCAAAGACGTCAGAAAACACGTCATTTGCGGTATTATTCGATAATGGAGATATTGACTCTATTGGAAAGTTTCCTGATATAGCATCAATTTTTACAACAGAAGCATTTGCCATCATACAAGCCACCAAAACTGTCATGAACCTCCGAGGTAAGCATGTCATATGCTCAGATAGTATTTCGGTACTTAATGCAATAGAAAATCCGAACAAGCTCATATCCAAAATCCGATACCAACTTTCAAAATCACCTAAGATTATTAAACTGATGTGGACTCCTGGACACGTTGGAATTCTTGGAAACGAAAATGCGGATTTGGCTGCTAACTATGCAAACAACACTCCTGTATATAGATTTGATATCTTCACAAAACTTGATCTGATAAAATATATACATCAAACCACAACAACGAAACTAAAACTCGATTGGAGTCTTTACCATCACCACTACAAAAAAACCAACCCTGAAAGACTTAAACATAGGGATGGCGGTTATTCAAAATTAACCGGTTTTCGGTTTTTCCGGTTATTTTCCATCTCGATTTAACCTGACGGTTTTAACCGGACAAAATAACCGGTTTTTTCAAAAACCGGTTTTCAGTTTTTTATTTATAAATTTTTTGAAGTCTTAAAATACGTTCATATCAAATAAACTTTATTATGTACATATAAAACATACAAACATATACATATGTATAGATAAGCTTTTTCAGAAAAGAAAATCCTCTAGTTAAAGTGTTGTGTTACTTGAAATAAAATAAAATATAAGTTTAAAAAAATAACAAGCATATCTAGTTAACACAAAATTTAGTTTTTTTTTTGAAAAATTCTTTTTTATTTAACGAGGAAATAGCCGACATTTCATTTTGAAAATTAATAAATAATAAATGTGTTCCTTTTATTGTTTTATAAGACTTTCATCACTTGGTCGGGAAATACTTAACTTAATTTTAAAAATTCAAAAAAAAAAAAAAGAGTTACATACACAATAATATACATAACAATACAACGCAATTTTGCGAAAGTGTGTAGTTTAAAACGATTTCACATTGCACACTAAATAACTCTATAAAAGAAAAGGTGGAAGTGGTGAATAACGTCACATGTTGCACACAAGTGCAGTTCTTTTGAAACAAGGAGATCTTGTTTCAAAGACGTTTTCTACACTTTTTTGTTTCTGTGGTACCAAAGTAAATAACCGGTTTCCCGGTTATTGAATTTTAGAAAAAACACCGGTTTTAACCGAGGTAAAAAAATCTCCGGTGAAAACCGGTTAATTGAAACAAAATAACCGGTTTCGGTTTTAACCGGCCGGTTTTTCCCATCCCTACTTAAACATGTCTACCCCACAAATATTTCCAAACAAAAAATATCATTGCAGCTTCTCATCAACACCTTCTCACAAAAAATAGTCCACCTATTTGTGGTTCCTGCAACACCATTTTGGATATAAAACATACATATATTATAAAATTGCTCTGTACTAACCCCAATAATTCAAAACATATGTAAAAACACCTCTATTTATGAAATTCTTAAAAACCCCAACTGTAAAAATATTGAACTAATCTCTAACCTTCTCAGCAACACAGATATTCAAATTTAATTTAGTAACTATAGAACCAATAGTCTGAGCAGCTAGGTTCAAAACTTTTGTACATTATTGTCATGTAATTTTAATCGGACCAAAAACATAAATGTTAAAAAAGAGCCAAGTTCTTCTATACAAAAACCTAAAAGAACGCCAAGTTCTTCATGAAGGATTAATAGCGAATATTTAAAGTAGAATAATATTGAAACAGCTACAATGTAATAGAGAAATTTTATTATTTAATGATTACTGACTAAAATTTTATGGGTTTACTAGTCAAGTTTTTAAAACCTTTCGAATTGGGCATAAAAAAAACTTGCCAAGTAAGCCCATCAAATTTTAAATAATAAAATTTCTGTATTACATTGTAGCTGTTTCAATATTATTCTTCTTTAAATATTCGCTATTAAACCTTCATAAAGTAAGAACTTAGCGTACTTTTAGATCTCAGTACTTTTCACGGCTGACTTGTTACACAAAGGTTTTTGTATAGAAGAACTTGGCTCTTTTTTTAACATTTATGTTTTTGGTCTGATCTCACTCCTTTTTGCAAAGATTTTAATATTTTGCCAAGTCAAAATCTCGAAAGATACGAGAAAAATAGAAGGGTTGACTCTACCTACTAAAATCAACTTAGTTAATAGCTTCCTATTCCTTTTGGTATATTTTCTTTTTGTTATTGGTTGTTTTGATTTGCGCTTCAATTGTTTCTTCTTGTCCTGGCAAGATACCTAACACTAACATACTTACCTTAATTATAAATACTAGTACCTACATCCGCTGAAAGTCATAAAAAAGCTACATATAATTGTTGAGGATGCGATGATGTTTTTGTTGCAATTTTAACTCCTTTTTTTAAATGAAGGTAGCCAACCAATTAATAGTCTAATTAGTAGTTGGATTATAGTTCACATAACAGTTAAAAAAAAATTTTTTATGTAAACTCAGGTATTTCAGGTATTCAAATGTTTTCTTTTTTCATTCAGTTAACATAACATAGAGTACCAAATCGAGCACTCTAGTTCTAAGAAAAGTCATGAATTTTCAAGCTGCATGTACAGTTTCAAAATGGCAAAATGACAATAAAAAGACCCTTCGAATGAAAAATCTTAGATTTTCAAATTTTTGCTTCGTATGTACATACATTAAGCTATACTGCTCTAATAAATTTCATCATTCTACAGCAATCGGAAGTGCTTCATATAAAATAAACATTTTCTAAGAAAGTGGGCGGATACCACACCCCCTGAATGGAAAACCTCAATTTTTATTTGTGGTCCTTTATATGCAATTGCCCTACCGTTCTACTAAATTTCATTGTTCTACTGCAATCGGAAGTGTGCCATATAATTTATATCAGTTCTAAAGAAGTAGGCGGATACCACGCCCCTGAATGGAAAACCTCAAATTTTATAATTTTTTCTTTGTATGCAATTTAAGCCCTGCCACTACCAAATTTCATCGTTTTACAGCAGTCGAAAGTGCTCCATTCAACCAACACCAATTCGGAGAAAGTGGGCGGATACCACGCCCCCTGAATGGAAAACCTCAATTTTAATTTGTGTTCCTTTATATGCAATTTGAGCCCCACCGTTCTACCAAATTTCATTGTTCTACTGCAATCGGAAGTGTGCACGTTATATAATTTACATCAGTTCTGAGGAAGTGGGTGGATACCACGCCCCTGAATGGAAAACCTCAAATTTTATATTTTGTTCTTTGTATGAAATTTAAGCCCGGCCACTTTACCAAATTTCATCGTTTAACATCAGTCGGAAGTGCTCCATTCAACCAACACCAATTCGGAGAAAGTGGGCGGATACCACGCCTCCTGAATGGAAAACCTCAGTTTTTATTGTTGGTCCTTTCTATGCAATTCAAGCCCTACCGTTTTACCAAATTTCATCGTTTTACAGCAGTCGGAAGTGCTCCAACACCAATTCAGAGAAAGTGGGCGGATACCACGCCCCTGAATGGAAAACCTCAAATTTTCGATTTTTTTCTCTGCTTGCATGACAAGACCTACCGTTGTGCAAAATAAGTTTCTGACTTCATTGGTACTGAAGATAGGAAGGGGTAAAAAATCGCCTGAGTTTGTTCCTGTAAAAAGGGTGTAGTGCCAGAACTTGGCTGGGCACTACCGTGCCCTTTGATACAGGTGGCGAGTTTTTGTTATATACTCATGACCAAAAAAAATTGTCTGGACTCCGGGGCGGCTACTTTGTCGAGTTCCACTGGGCAGAACTTCGTTCTTGCTGCGTGGTATTTTTAGACGGTTAATTTGGTGTATGGTTTTCTTGATGAAGTTCTGCTGAGGCGATGGTGGTGGTTTTTTATAGGTAATATTTTGATGGTATGCTTCGTAGCTGGAAACAGGAACAATGCTGATGATGAAGATGAAATGTATGATAAAGATGGAAATCTGGTGGGACGATGGCGTTGGTGGTTTATATAATTTTATATACAGCGACGATGTGGCTGATGGTCTGCACGACGCTCGTGGTGGTGGTTGTAAAATTATGTACGTCGGCGTCGTTGACATAGTTGACGACGGCGATCACGTCGGGGTCACCAATTTGTGCCCTTACTAATTGGCACAACACCTTGCGAACTATTAATTAAAATGACGACACGTTTCTTTTTATTTATTATTTAATAAATTTATTTATTTTAAAATGTATTTCTTTTAATTAGAACAATGATAAAAAGAACTGAATATGAAAAGGTCTAGTCGCGCCAACGCCAAGGTAAAAACTGAACTAATAAAAAGTAAATGACCTGGCGGCATTTCGTTATTTGTACAGTCAGAAGCAAGAATATTAGACAGGGATGTAGTGCAATATAGGTTGCTCGTGTAGAGGTAAAATTAACTTTTGTTCTACTGTTACATAGTTTCTAGGAATCTTAATGGCAATTATAAGGATTTATTTTTTGTATTCTAGTATACCCATTTTAATTAATTTAAGTTTATGCAAATCTATTTCATATTCATTAAGTTCTACTAATGTTAATATACTGGGGTGTATTATATTTTATTTTGCTGATACAACGTTATCTTGAATTAGATTTATTTTGTTTTCTATGAACCTCAATTTAGTTATTTAATCTTAAAATAATTATTGTACAATTTTTGAAATAGAATTTTCTATTTTATTATAAGTATTAAGTATTTTTTTTTCTATCGTTTAAAATTATTCTTTTTAATGTTTCTATCGATTCATTGAAATGTTTGTTGATTTTAATTTGTTAATTTTTTGTCTCAATTGCATTATGACTATTTTCTTCTGATATATTTAAATAATTCCAGATTTGTTCCCTATCTTTATTATTCATGGTTCCAAAGAGCCATCTTTCTATGTTTCCTACCATGTTTATTAAACCTCTTCTAGATCTTCTCTGTTCTTTAGATGTAATTGACTTAATTTTAGCTATAATTGTTTCTATTTCTTTAAATATCATATTTTTGTTTTCGATTTGTAAGTGTTTTATGTTAGTTTATATGAGTGTGATTGTGTTAAGAATTTCTTCTGGATTTATAATATGTAAAATAGTATTTGTTTGATTAGTAATTTCTAAATCCTTAATTTTTATTTTTAAGAAAGCTGTTTGTTTATTGATTAGAGTTGTTTGAAGTATCCCGTGTGTTGTTTGTGTTAGATACTAATAGTATTTAGGAAAATTATTACCTGAAAATTTAAAAGGTCTTTTAATGTTGCTAACGTGTATGTTATTATTATTTTTTATTTTATATCTAGGTTGTTCCTTATGTCGAACATTTTTGTAATTTTTTATTGGTCCTATTTCTTTTTTTTTCTGAGTAAGTTTCGCGCTTTTCATTAAGTTTGTTAATTTTTTTAAGTTTCATTTGTTCGATTCTTTCACTAAGTATTAATTTAGCTATCTTAGGTGTGGTTTTTATTGTGGAATGATATCTGTTGTTATAATTATCTAGAACTAATTTCGAAATACCTGTAAAAAGTTGCTGTTATTGTTCACAAATATATGTACATACCAAATTTTATTCGGCACATGATAAATTTAGAGGTACCCTCAACATCATGAACTTTAGGAAAATTCGCAAAATTTTTTCAAAAAACACCAACGTCTAATATTGTCAAATTAATGCTAAATCTTATTCTGTGTGTTCCGTTCCGTTGGCAACTATTAAACCTTGAATAGTGCGTGGATAGGTGTGGGGAGCGAGGGGGCTGAGGCGGGAGAGGTGATTTCACTGCACTTGTCAATCGTTGTCAAACGTTGTTCGAACGCCATTAAGTGCGCGCGTGTTATTGTTATTCTACTTGTGAGAAACATTGATTTTAACCACTTCCGTCAAGAAAATAAGACTAATGTAAGTAATATTTTTAATTTCCTGTTCACAGATTGATTTGAATGCGCCTTTGAAGAAAATCAAAACTAGATCAATGTTTTTAAAAATTTAGTATTTTTCTAATTTTCAATTGGGTTGGGGCACCTCATAACATCAAGACAAGTAAACAAAAATTTTGTAATTTACTCATTAAAAGGCCACTTTGTATTCCTATTCCATTAAAAAAAAAAATTTTTTTTTTTTTCATACATTATCACTCCACCCTAGAATTCATATAGACCTGATGGAGTCACAAAAGCAGTTTTTTCGATGTCTTCTTCTGCTACTAAGATCTGGTGATAACCTTTTGCCAGATCTAAAGTGCTGAAATACTGAGATTTCCCTAATTTATCTAATATGCTATCGATATTAGGAATTGGGTATTTATCATCTATGGTCTGGTCACTTGGTTTAACTTTCTGTGGTCTACTATCCTGTATTTTTGTATTCCTGAGCTGTCAAGTTTTTGAACTATAACGACTGTTACTCTTTTTAATGATTCCCTGTTTTTCCATTTCTTCCATTTGCTTACGTACTTCGGCTTCGTGTTTTGGGGGGTACCTATATAATTTAGAGTTAATTTGTTGGTTTGTAGTGGTTTTTATTTCATTAATTTCTGTACTTGTGTTTGTTAATTGATCTCCTTCTTTGAAAATCAATTTTTTATATCTATTTACAAGTTTTTCTATCGATTCTTTTTCTAATTCATTGAGGTGATTTGTTTGAATGTTGCAAACTTCGCTTTTTCCAACACATTGACTTCTTCAAGTAATATGGTTAAGAATGGAAGATGCCTATCATTCATTAAAATAATTTCTTTATTTTTTAAATCTATAGTTTTTGCAGTGTTCCTTATCCAATCCATTCCTATAAGGAAATCGTAAGGTTTATCTAATGCTACCTTTGTCCATTTGCATTGCAAGGTTGATCAAATTGAATTGGACATTTTGTTTTTAGTTGTGTCGTTTTGTTAACAGTACCATGAATAGTATTTATTTGAATTGGTATATCGTTTATGTATTCGTAAAGATTTGAGGGGACTCTAGTTGAGTTTAGAAGGCTATATAATCTGTTTTTTTTTTTTTTTTTTCAAAGTTAACTGTAACAAATTTTTCGTGTATCCGAGGCTAGTTGATAAAAAACTCGTGATTTTCTATTTGGTTAGTATCTTCTCTATTACTTAAAGAGTCTACTTCCATAATCCATACGTTCTATTCTATTCTCTCTTGATCTATGTTGGCCTGAGTTTTGAATGTTTTGGGGGTTGTTGTTATACCAATTATTTCTAGCTTGGCCTGATGCATAGTTATTTCTTATTTGTCCTGTCGGGCTATTCCCATTAGGTTGGTTTTGATAAGTGTTATTGTTTCTATCAACTTGACTTAACTTTCTATTAAAAGGGTTTTGATTTGTGTAATTATTGTTTCTAAACAAATTTTAATTAGTGTAATTATTGTTTTTAATAAAATTATTTTGATTGGTGTAATTGTGTATGTTATTTTGAAAATTTTGAGAAGTTGTATTTTGGTATTGATTTTTATACTGAGTGTTATGTGTTTTTTCTAATCGTAAATTGTATTCATCTTGACCTATGTATATATTTAAACAAAATGGTTCTAATTCTTGACAAATTATATTCGTTATAAATCTCTGCCGCTAAGGCTCCTGCTGTTACATCTTTTAATTTTAGAATTAATGCACTGTTAACTCTAGAAAGGTAATCATATTTTTTAGTACGTTAAAGGTAATCATTCGTCGAATCGACGAAGTAAAATTTAAATGCAATTTTTTCGAAAAGTTATTAACAAATTCTTGTAGATGTTATTAAATTTATTTTTATCAAACCTTTCTTTTAATAAAAACACACTTTTTATTTTATTTTTTTTTTTTAGATTTGTGACTTTTTGTTCTCCTTAAGGCTAGCCGCGCACTAGCAATTTTTAGTTGCGAAACTGTTTGGTAACTTATAGAAAACAGATGAACTGTTTGGTTGAATGTCCGTGAATTTGCAGATAATTATATGTTCAATAAAATGGCGAACTTATTTTAGGCAATCGTTTAGTTTGTGTCAAAACACAAACTTTTTAGTTGCTCGAACCAAGCAGTTTCGCAACTAAAAATTGCTAGTGCGGGCCTAGCCTAAAGATCTATGAACACCGTTTTTTGACAACATTTAAGTTTTTTTTTTTTTAATAAATAAATAAAAAAAATTAACAAAATTCATTAAAAAGGAAAAACATAAAGATAAATTCATTTAAAATAATAAAAAAACAATAAATTATTTTGCACATGTGGTACAAGTTTCAATTTTGTGCTCGCCGCATATGCTCTCTTTACATTTTTCGCATATTGATTTTGTCATACGCCGTTTTTGATATGGACAAAATTTACAGTTCTTCCTCTTTTTGGTTTTAATTGCAGTCTCGTTCTCCTCTGATGCAGGTCCTTCATTTTGAGCAATATTTTGGTGAATATTAGTCCAGATTTTTGCAATTTCTAAACCATTTTCATTGAACGTTGCACATTCTGTTGTATAATTTATAATATTTATTATATCATTAATGTATTTCAGAATTGTCCCTTGGTCCTTTGTTGGCCGGAAGTGTATTTTTAGTTTCTGCTTGCATTCCTCCCATGATGTTGGGTTCTCAATCGCCAAATAGTTTTTAGCTGCTCCTCCAATTTTCTCATTGTATATTACAGTAAACACTTGATCTTGGTTAATTACGCCGAATTCTTCTATAATTTGCTCCACAGTAGCGATAAGCGAGGGTAACGTGCCTGGTTTTCCCGTAAAGTTTTCGAGATACTTTATTCGTTTTTCTATTATCCCTCTTGAACTTTGAGCTGTCCCATTTTTGTTTTTAAGTCACGATTTATTCACTTGTTAAAATTTATATTAATTTTTCTTGGCTTTTTGAATTTTGTCTGAGACTATTAGAGTCACCTTATTATAACCAAATCACAGTTATGTAAGTCGATTCTCACTTGGATTATTAGATCCTTTAAAAAAAGTCACTTTATTTTAATCACAATTATGTATATCGATTCGTACTTCGATTATTAGTAATTTAGTTTTTTATTGAAAAGTCACTTTATTATAATCCAAATTATTTCGATTATTAGCTTCTTTCTAAAACAAAACACTTTATTATAATCTTTGATTTTTCGTTTGTTCGTATCACTATCCTCTAGTATTAATAGAAGGGAACGACCGACTGCGCCATTTATGTTTTTATGTGTCCGAACGAAATAAAAAAAAACTTTTTTATTTTTATTTCACTTGAGCCACAGGCCTCTTACGCTTTATTGATTGTAAAAATAAGATATCAATCAAAAATAAAATAGTCGCTGCGACTATTCAGGTTCTCAACGTGTTATTAAAAAGCCCTTTCAGTTTACAATATCTTTTCTTATATAGCTATAATTTGTTAACGCTGCATCTATTGATTGTTCACCCTTTATTAGTGATCGAACAAGTTGTTGACCCAAATGTGCTGGTGTTGTATTTATTGTTAATGCTGTAATATTTAATATTTGGTTGTTGGGTGGGCCCGCTTGTACAATCTATATCATATGTTGCGCGAGTTACTATTTAACTGTAAGTACTAAAAGAGACAACAAATCTCCACCACTAGTTTTTCGGGAATTCTCAATTTTGCATTAGTGGATTACAAATTACAATAGTAATCCGCGCGACGACTGTAGGGTTAAGATTGGGTTACGCAGCTGAAGCAGAAGAATCAATTAAGCTTAACCATAAAGAATTATTTTCATGATGCCAACACGACACGGAACAAGAAGAAGAATTTTAAACGGATATTTTTAAACATAATGTCATAACATACAAAATTGTAATTGTAACTTCTGTATTTTAAAAAAACAATGTAATAATGTAAATATTAAGTTGTCAATCGGGCAGACGGCGAATAATGCCATGCCATGTAAATTCATTTTATAGAATTAATAAATCTAATCTAAAAATCTAATCTAATCTTTTTTCATTGTTTCTACAATTTTCCACAATTTTAGTATACTTGCTCTTAATTTGTTGGTTAGGAAACTATATTTCAGCTGAAATCTTCATCAAAGCATTTTGAATGATTTATTTTCTATCCTCATAGAGCAACTTAAAAGCAGTAATTTAAAAAAAAACGTATTTTTTAAATGTTTTATTGCATGTAGGTTAATACATTTTTATCCGACTAACATAAACAGTATGTTGTTGGAAAGAGGAAACTCACATATCTCGAAAACGCTTCTTTGAAACTTTCGTTTTCAGCGACCCAAAATTAGTTTAGAAAATAAATATATTTTTAAGGTACTAGTCCGGTCAATCTACACATTGCAAGCTACAAAAATTACCATCAAGCTGAAATTGAGTAAACTTGTTCAAAACACAATTAAAAACAACTTTTCAAAATTCCCCATCGTTACGACCCATGGAAAAAATTGACTCAAGGTCAAAGTTCAAAAAAATGGGTTTTTCACGATTTTCTTCAAAACGGTAAGTTTTATCGTAAAATTACCTCAGACAAAAATTGTAGATCATAAAATTATCTATAAAAAAGGTATCAATAATTTTTTTCCTAAAAGCTACCGCTTCTGAGATAAAACGATTCAAACAGTTGAAAACGTCATTTTATGCGCACGTTTCCAGGCCACCTCTGGGGTAGTGTACTTAGCTCGTTTTTTTTAAACGTGGTTTCCCCTGTAGGCCTATTCCACAATTTGAAATTGATTCATCTGAGCCTGCATTAACACAAACTCAGGCAGATGCAGGCACTTCACTTCAGTATTTAAAAGCAATCATTTAAATATCGAAGATAATTTCGCCGAATTTGTGGGTGAAGTTCCGGAGCAACAAGAACAGCAACATTAAACTGAGGAACCGGAAAGAAACGACGTCAAGCTTCCGCTGTTAAACAAAAACGAGCTACGCTTTTGAAGAAGCAGTGTGTACTCCAAGAAATAACCTTAAATGGTATCAACGAAAGTATAAACAAAGGGAAAAAAAAAGTTTTTATATTAAATTAAATGAGGAGAGGACACTGCTAGGAGAGACAAAACATCAAAACATCTTAAGATCCAAGAGAAAACACTTTTATTTTATAAGCAACAGATGGAAAGAAAAGAAACAAATAAATGTAACACATTTTTACTGAAGACTTAATATTTAAAGACAAACAGTATTTTATCTTTTATTGAACATCAAGCAATAATTTTGTATGTAGACTTTTCTTTGAATTTGACAGATGTTTGTTACTTTTTCATAGTTTTAAAATCTGTTACAAAATCAGCACGTCGAAGAAGTTATAAAATGCCATTTAAAAGACGAGACGACAGAGAAAACGAGAGACGTCGAAAAAACGAGACGACATCGGTCATTGGGCTGAATATATATGTATAGCATGAATACTAGGAAATAACCTTAATCCTTATGGTTAATATTCTGGAACTGATGCTGATGATTGCTCACTTTTGTTGTTCTTACTTTTGGCTTTCCTCCTCGCCGCGTTTCCACCTTGTTGCGGTGGGAAGGCTTACGTTTGAAGCCTCAGCTGATCGGCTTTAGATTTATATTTATTAAATCCTCAGCCGATCTGCTGAGGTTTTAAGCCAACTAAGAGGAACCCACAACGATAA
Organism: Chrysotoxum bicinctum; assembly: GCA_911387755.1. Lineage (NCBI taxonomy): Eukaryota > Metazoa > Arthropoda > Insecta > Diptera > Syrphidae > Chrysotoxum > Chrysotoxum bicinctum. The sequence continues at coordinate 99,520,510 of OU426988.1, forward strand.
AACCATGGACTATTCACAACAAACGAACAAAACACCAGCGGGGATATACGCTGAAACGTCGACAGAAGTCACGGCTGCCGGTGCGGGCTTGGCCTCTCCAACAGGAGAAGGGGATAAGTCGCCAGTGACCAACAACAACGAACAACAACAAGTCAAGACGACAAAGACAACGACAACGACAATTACAACACAAGAGGAAGAAGACCTCCTCACCCCTTCAGACGACGACGCGTGTTCCGTTGCCAGCTCCGCCTTCTCAGAGTTGTCGACCACTTCAGTTCGGAGTAGAATCTCCAACTGTATGAAGACGGTCAAACGACTTGGAAGTCGGAATTGGAAGGAACTCAACGACATTGAACGAAAACGTCTTCAAAACGCTCTTGCTTTTCTGGCGAATGATCCTAAGAGGACAGGAAGGGTACTTTCCCAGCCTTCCAAAGAGGTGAATTCACAGAGGGTACGAGGGTGAATACTCTAATGGGACCGCCCAATCCGCCGACTGGTAAAATCCAATCAAAAGAAAGTCCGATCTCATTGGAGACCCCCTCGACGAATACGCCTACGACGACGCTGCTGAAGCAAACAGCGGGACCACTTCCCCCAACCAGACCTGGTATGGAGCCACTTGCTCCATCGGGACTGGAAGGCGGGAAGGTGGAACCGTTGGAGATAAATATGGTGGGGCCGTGTGGGAGTGGCGCGAGGGGCACTAGCCCCATAGGCAACTCCGGCATGTCTCTTCCATCTCTATCGAGTGGAAGTAGTGTCATAGACTTAACAACAAACACGACAACGAACACGACAAAGAACACCGTAATCGAGAAGAAGGCCTCACGGAGTGCTGGAAATCTCACCCAACGGGTTCTGAAAAAGAAACGACGGAACGCTAAGAGGATTGTCCGGCGTCTATCTAACAAAAATCCCGAATCCTTAACGGCTAGGGAGAAGCTAGCGCTGGGCAATGCTACTCAAAAACTAAAGACCTTGACGACCACTGACATAACGAACAACTCGACGAAAACAAAGGCAAAGACCTTGAGATTGGGAAAGGAGACGGTTGCCACTACGCCCCACCCTGAACCAAACTCAACGGCGGCGTCTAAAAGAACGAGGCAGGATGATAAATCGTCGCCTACAAATCCTTCACCCAAAACGAAGAGAAGAAAGACCTTGATCACGGAAGGGACTACGGAGAAGCGACAATTTGCCATTGCGGATTTCAGTACACCTTCCCGAAAGCTCTCCGATGATCAATGGCAGTTGATGGAAGTCAGAATCCTGGACGAGGTGAACGACGTTATCGTTAAGAACGGGCAACCGCCTCTCTTCGGTAATCTCAGAACCGTCCACGGATTCAAGATGCTGACATGCGAAGACGATTATACTCTCGTGTGGCTGCAGGACTTCGTCAAAAGAACGATTGCTCCCTGGCCAAATGCAAACCTTCGCCTTATGGGGCTTAAGGAAATAAAAGACCTTAACAGACCCAAAGCGAAGATGATGATGCGAGGACCTACCATCCCTAGGGACCGCATTGAGAGGTACCTGCAATCCCTAAATACGGAGCAGCTCAGTGAGAGCTGGAAAGTGCTTGAGATGGGAGAGCAGACGAAAGACGGCACAGAAGTGGTTGTGCAGCTCAGTCACAAGTCTATACCACTTTTGAGGAAAATTGGCTTCAAAGTTCGGATCGGGATAAACCGGTGCAAACTGCGACTAATAGCCAACAAGAACAAGCAAGTAAGTAAGGGGCGGGAGGTTTTTAATAAACTATGAACATGAAATTAGTACAAATTAATCTCCAACATAGTAAAGCAGCCACCGCCAACCTTGTCTACCTCATGGAGAGTAGGCAAATAGACATCACCCTTATTCAAGAACCCTGGATCGCAGGTGGCAAAATTAAGGGCCTGCACTCAAAAGGACTTACACTGTTCAAAACTGCACAAGTGGTATCAAACAGTAATTTTAGAACTTGCATTGTAGCTAGGAAACAGTTTAATCTTTTTCTTCTATCTACATATAGTAATCTTGACCAGACTGCCGTGAAGCTAGAGCGGATCGGGCTCCCACCACTCATCCTGGCATCTTGCTATATGCCATATGACGGGACGGAGGAACCGCCTGCAGACCTAACAGTCCAGCTAGTAGAGCGAGCAGCAATCGAAGGATGGAACGTGGTTCTAGGATGTGATGCTAACTCACATCATGCTCAATGGGCAAGTACCGACACCAACAGTAGAGGTGAGTCTCTTTTTGAATTTATTATAGAACATAATTTACTGGTAGCAAATTGGGGCAATGAGCCCACCTTTGTTATAAAAAACAGGGAAGAAGTGATTGATATAACTGTTACTAATAATTCAGATACAGTTTCAATCGACCAATGGAATGTTCTCAAAGAAGAATCATTCTCAGACCACAGGCTTATAGGCTTCTTGATAAATGATACAGTGGAAACTCCGAAACTTTATAGGAATTTCAGAAACACCAACTGGGATCTCTTTAATAGGGAATTAGAGAAGAAACTCAAAAATCTCAATAATACTGCGATTCAAGAACCCAAGCATATTGATCAAGCATCAGAAGAACTCAGGGTGATTCTTAGTAACGCCTTCGAGAAAAGTTGTCCACTGAAACATATTAGTCCAGTCAAAGCGTCATGAAAAAGGGCCTGACCTTGCGCGCAGAGGCATGGTCAATTTTTTTTTCATGGATCGATAGGTGCTTATGAGAAAAGCTTAAAACCAAATTTGCACCACATGAAAACTTTTTTTACCAAAGTTATTAGTAAAAATGTGTTTTGTGTCATTTTTTGGCCATTTGCGAATATCTCGGCTCCACTATCTCGTACAAACAAAAATTAAACATGTATTTATTCCTAATAACATTATCTATTATGTTCTAAGAAAAAACATTTGTTTAAACAAATTAAAAAAAAGTTATAGTAAGTTAAACAAATTTTTTGTTGTTTAAAAATCACTTTCGTAATTATTAAGAAAAAAGCTCATTTTACGATGAAATTTTTATATTTTATTATTAAAGTTCTTGTAATTCCCTACAATTTAAAAAAAAATTCAACACTCTACGATGAACGAAAGGCGAGTAATAAATTATTGAACATAGGTAAGTCAGCGCACCCACGCATTTTATGACTTTATGTTTTAATTAATATCTCAGCCACAGTATGTCGCAAAGTGAAAATAAAAAACGGTATTGCTAATAACAATATTTTCTATCAACTTGCATTTAATTTAATATGTTTGAACAAAAATATAAAAAGTTACCGTTGGTTTCAACGTTTTTTTTTCTTGTTTTTACTACCTTTTTTTTCATAGTTATTGAGAAAAAAACTGTATTTCACGGTAAATAGTTTTCAGTTTTGGATTTTTTCTTTATAGTCCTGCAAATTTTCTTCAAATTAAAAAAAAAATTAGTCCATTACGACAAACGGGAGCCAAGATATTCATGATTTAAAAACTTAGAAAAGCTTACAATTTAGCATTTTAACCTTGTAGCTTGTAATTTTGGTGTCGCCAGCAACAAGAAGCAACAAATATGTGTAAGTATGTGTGGGGTGTTTGAAGGATACCAATATGTCTTGTTGCTGGCGACACCAAAATTACAAGCTACAAGGTTAAAATACTAAATTGTAAGCTTTCCTAAGTTTTTAAATCATGAATATCTTGGCTCCCGTTTGTCGTAATGGACTAATTTTTTTTTTAATTTGAAGAAAATTTGCAGGATTATAAAGAAAAAATCCAAAACTGAAAACTATTTACCGTGAAATACAGTTTTTTTTCTCAATAACTATGAAAAAAAGGTAATAAAAAACAAGAAAAAAAACGTTGAAACCAACGGTAACTTTTTATGTTTTTGCTCAAACATATTAAATTAAATGCAAGTTCATAGAAAATATTGTTATTAGCAATACAGTTTTTTATTTTCACTTTGCGACATACTGGGGCTGAGATATTAATTAAAACATAAAATCATAAAATGCGTGGGTGCGCTGACTTACCTATGTTCAATAATTTATTACTCGCCTTTCGTTCATCGTAGAGTGTTGATTTTTTTTTTAAATTGTAGGGAATTACAAGAACTTTAATAATAAAATATAAAAATTTCATCGTTAAATGAGCTTTTTTCTTAATAATTACGAAAAAGTGATTTTTAAACAACAAAAAATTTGTTTAACTTACTATAACTTTTTTTTTAATTTGTTTAAACAAATGTTTTTTCTTAGAACATAATAGATAATGTTATTAGGAATAAATACATGTTTAATTTTTGTTTGTACGAGATAGTGGAGCCGAGATATTCGCAAATGGCCAAAAAATGACACAAAACACATTTTTACCAATAACTTTGGTAAAAAAAGTTGTCATGTGGTGCAAATTTGGTTTTAACCTTTTTTCATAAGCACCTATCGATCCATGAAAAAAAAATTGACCATGCCTCTTGCCGCAAGGTCAAATGACGCTTTGACTGGACTATATAGGGAAACGAAAAAAGAAACCACCCTGGTGGACGGTAGAACTCGGTAACTTGAGAAAAGAAACAAGAAGACTTTTCAATGCTGCCAAAAACACTAGAAATGAGAATGACTGGGAAGTATATAAAACTAGTCAACGAAAATTTAAAGCAGAAACGCAACGAGCGAAACGAAGCTCATGGAGAACTTTTTGCAGTGAAATCGAAGGGACAAACGAATCAGCTAGACTAAGGAAAATTCTTTCCAAGGATTCAATCCCTTTAGGATCTCTTAAAACGCCCACTGGGTGCTGGACAGAGTCCTGTAATGAGACTCTTGAGCACCTGATAAATACTCACTTCCCGGGTTGCGGGTCAAATGACAGCAACCTGGAAACAGAATCCTACACGGAACACATTATACCATCGGATATTATAACGGAAGAAAAAATAAGATGGGCAATCCATTCCTTTTCTCCGTATAAATCCCCTGGCCTTGATGGCATCTTCCCAATGATGCTACATAAAAGCGAAATCCAAATAATACCGCTCCTGAAAAACATATTCTTTAACAGTTTAAAATAGGAATATGTTCCTTTATCATGGCGCGAAGTCAAAGTGGTTTTCATTCCAAAAGCTGGCAAGCCCAGTCATACAGAAACAAAAGATTTCAGGCCAATTAGTCTGACATCGTTCCACTCTGAAACTGGTTGATTTATCCCCAGCTCAGCACACCTACACAAAGGGGAAGAGTGTAGAAACGGCACTTCAGCCTTCAATAACGTGAACAATAAAGCGGTAAAGACAGCTCTAGTAGACAATAAAATCGATAATACGTTGGGTTATTTGCATGCTAAAGAACAGGCAAATTAACTCGGAACTGGCAGGGATACAGATGAGAGTATCCACATCCAGGGGCACGCCACAGGGGGGAGTTCTCTCACCACTCCTTTGGGTGCTGGTTATGAACACAATTCTCATTAATTTAAAACACTGTGGTGTAAAGGTAGTAGCCTACGCTGACGATCTTGCGTTATTAGCTACGGGTAAATTCTTACTCACTATCAGTGAACAGATTGAATACGCCCTTTCTAAGGGTAATAGATGGACTAGAAAGTGCCGCCTGATGGTTAACCCGTCAAAAACAGAATTAGTCCTCTTCACAAATAAAAGGAAAACACCAAACTTCAGAATACCTTCAATTGAAGGCACCCCGCTGAAGATTTCAGATCATGCAGAGTATCATGGTGTGATTCTAGATAGGAAATTAAACTGGAGTCTTAACACTAAGGAAAGAGCGAAAAAAGGAATGATTGCATTCTACTCCTGTAACAGAATCTTTGGGAAATCGTGGGAACCTAGTCCAAAAATTATCAGGTGGATGTATTTGGCGATAATCAGACCAATACTAACCTATGGTAATTTGGTATGATGGAATGCAACGGAAAAAAGCACGAACCTCAAAACTCTGGCAAAAGTACAGAGACTCGCGTGCATTGGGATTACGGGTGCCATGAGATCCACAACAACTGCAGGGTTGGATGGAGGCGATACTCAACCTGAAACCCCTAGACCTTTTCGTACAAGAATCCGCAGCATATAGCGCCTTAAGGCTAAGCCAGACTAATACCTGGAAAAACAGCGCAATAGGACATGCTCAAATTCTTCAGAAATACTTGGGTGATAGCATCATTACAGATTATACAACACCCGAGCTTGACTTTTATAAACCATTCCAAACTGCCTTTCCAAGCAGAGAAGAATGACTGAACAACCAACCCTACACCAGTGAATCAGAAATAGCAATCTATACTGATGGCTCCAAAATGGAAACAGGTGTTGGTGCAGACTTTTTCTCAGAACCTCTTGAGCTAAACAACTCACTTAGGCTCCCAGATCATAGCAGTGTCTTCCAAGCGGAGGTCCTGGCAGTGACAACAGCTGATAGACAGGTATCAATGATGGCGATACCACGGGCTGATATCACCTTTTACATTGACAGCCAAGCGGCAATAAAAGCGATTTCTGCCACTGTGATAAAATCGAAGCTTGTCTCCTGCTGCCGCGAAGAGCTTAAGGTTCTTGGCACGCAGCACAATTAGACTCTGCTGGGTACCGGGACACAGCGGCATACCAGGTAATGAAAATGCCGATGAGTTGGCAAGACAGATATCAGCGCTCGACGCTAGTCAAGCAGAGATGGTAAGTATCCCACTCTGCAACATTAAACAGAAAATTTCAGATATAATCCTAAGGAAATCCAATGAAAGGTGGAGTCTACTTGACACCTGTGATACTACTAGGAAAATATGGCCCTGCTTTAACAAGCAGAGAACTGACAAAATTATACAACTTAGTAATCTTCGCTCTCTTACGAACATAATCACCGGACATAATTTATTGAAATACCATAAATTTAAAATGAAACTAAGTACAGATGACATATGCAGAGTATGTGGTGATGAAGAGGTGCATGAAGACACATCACACTTTCTCTGTCATTGCCCGTCACTATGCCACCAGAGAAGGAAAATGGCTTGGTAGCTACTTCTTTGATAAATCTAGAAGATATTTCTAATATTTCAGGAATACACATATTGAACTTCGTCAATGCCTCAAAATGGCTTGCTGATTAATAGAATACATAGGTTTTATCAGGAAAGAGTGAACACTCACGGGTAACACAATGGATCTACATTGATCTACTCGTAAGTGTGACAATAGCAACATCAATTGTCAGCCCAACAACCTAACCTACTTTTGGCTTTTACCCAGTACTCGTTATTTGGGGATAATTAAATTCAGTTTTGTAAATTTCAGTGCCACTACCAGGCTAAAGTTCGCAATACAAAATCACGCTCCATGATAATACTATAGGTTATATATGGGCATATCCCAAAAACTTTTAATATTCAAGGTAATTGGATGCAAATCTTACTTGCATTATTTATATTGCCTTCAAATAAAATCCCTCCATTGTTAAAGTATTGAATGTAGGTGACATCATGTATTAACTATATAAAAACAACATTAATTTCATTAAAAAGAAAAAAACGAAAAATCTTTAAATTTAGCGTGTAATTTGCATAAAACTTATATTCTTAATTTTTTTTCTTCCGCCGTGACATTTTTGAATCATTCTCTTAATTCTGAAGTAAAATTTTATTATTACAAAGCTACATGTCCAAGGAATTTGATGTGCAATTTGCAGGAAAAAAAATTAAATTACTTTTTTGCGTATATGAGAATTTTTTAACTTTTTCAATATTGTTGAAATTAACAAATTTAAATGCATGCCGTCTTTATACATCTAAAAATGGTAATGAATATTTGTAGTTGTCATCAAAATGAACATTTGAGCTGAAGCCTATTCTTATGCTATGAATACTTTTGATACAAGAGCATTTGGAAAATTGACTTTTCAAACGTAATTCGTATTTAAAAGGTAGTTTTTCACGTAGCACATGTATACTATTGTTTTCATAGAATTAATTATAGCTGTAATTATTTTCTCAAAACCCATAACTAACGAAAAAAATAGTCGCGTTAATTATAAATTCATATCTGAACTTTTATAGGCTTAACTATCTTAAAAATCCGAAGTAGTTATTAAATATCTACAAAAAAATGATTTTTACGCTACGAACGATGCAGCACCTGACCTTGTCGCTTGCCTTTGGTTTTCGGATGTTTGGCCATTAAATACTGTAAAGGTGCTGGTTTATAGATACAGTGATAAAAGCACAAATATTTTGTTGATATTTCAATAGTCAACAAAATGTGTCATTCATTTGTTTACAAGATGCACGTTCAGATTTTCTATTACTATTAAATTTATCAAATGCTTCATAGAATTTTACTACATCAGGGCATGGAAAAAGTGTTGTCGATGAGATAGGAGGATCGAGCGGTAAGTTGCGGTAAAGATATCGTATCGGCACAAGATATGATCAATGTTGTTTCTTCAACAATTAATTCCAAAGTGCGTATGTACTTAATAACAGAAAATAATATCAATACGATGGATAAATTATTGTATTACAGTATTAAACCAGCACCGAACTCTAATAAGATACATCAGCTTCTCTGGAATAATAAAAATGAAGATACTTTGTTTCTAAATTCATTGTCATGTTCTTCATGCATTTTGAATCCGCCTCGTAGTCATTTTTTACTAAAGCCAAGTGATTATTCTACAGTCAATAAAAGTTCTGTATCTTGCAGAAAAAAGCGAAAATCAGTGGTTGACAAAAAATCTCAAGGCAAAGGTGAACCAAAGTTTTGTAATAAACGTAGAAAAAGGATACCTTTAAAAAAGCCTTAAAGTTACTAAATATTTATAAGTATTGTTCACTTTTTTATAATTAATATTACGTGCAATATAATCAATTTGTCCTTTTGTTTTAAAATTTTGTTCGAAACAATTTATGAAATTATCATTACATAGTTGCCACTCGACTGGAAAGTCAGGAAACAAAAATTTGGTCAGGGAAAGTCAGGGAATTTCAAAAGCGGTCAGGGAAAATTTTTTCAACACTCATCTTTTCATATTAAAATAATTTAATCCTTCGTTGAACTCTGCCCACACTTTCGCGCCAAAAATGTAAAAGAATGTGTATTCGGTGAATACTGCCATATGACATGTGCACAGAAAGAATGAGAGAATGGTAGACCATTAAAAGTGCAAAAGAGACAAATATAGTTATTTAAATGAGACATAACATATACCAAGTAAGTCTTATTTATTTGGAAAATCTAAAAAGAAACAACAAGAGGTGAGTTTTTTTTATTAAGTAATATTAAATATTATCGTTCTCTTTTATTGAAAACATATTTTCTTCAGAATTTGTCCGAGAAATGGGAAAAAATGTCAAAGAAAACAGTATTCAGGGAGCAGTGTTTGAGCGATCCGGAATTCAGCAGTTGGTTGTGCCGAGTCGAAGGTAACTTTATTTTTCTATGGTATTATTTATGTTTTTTACTTGGTCTTCTCGTAAAATCTTTTAAGTTTAGTTGTGGCACATACATAGGATGTTCTCAAAAATCAATTATTGTTTTGTTTATTGTTAATTTAATTAACTGTGATTTTATGAAGATATTGTATTTTGTTTCCAAATATTTTACTACGTACATACATGTATGAAAGCTAGCCATCACATCAAGAGTGTAGTGATGCACTCGTCGATTTTGTTACTGCTTTGATTTAGAATTAGTTTTATTTTTTAAGGTAATGACTGTAAGGCAAGTTGCCGAATATGCAAAAAAGAGATTGAGCTTAGCAACATGGGCAAAAGATCTTTGATATCGCATCAAATTGGAGCAAATCATCGATTTTATGCTAAAGCTTTGAATTCGCAAAAAATCAATACCTTTTTCACTGCGTCAAATTCATTGGACACCTCCAGTATTCAAGAAAGATCTCAAAATACAAATATAACGGATGAGAAGCAAAATATCTACAATCCTACTTCAAGTTCACAACTTCTGACAAATTATACGTTTAACAAAGCTGATTCTATTGCTGCAGAGATACGGTGGTGTCTATATATTGTTTCCACAAGAGCGCCTTTGAAATCGTCAGTAGATATTGCTGATATATTTCGACAAATGTTCCCAGATAGTAAAATTTCAAACTCGGAAGAACAAAAAGTTCTTACGTAATTAACCACGGTATCTCTCCGTATTTCCACAACAAACTTTTGGAAAAAGTTAATAAATGTGAAGACTTTGTTATATGTTTTGAAGAAGCACTAAATAAAGTAGCGCAGAAGGGCCAGATGGATGTAGTTGTGCGTTTTTTCGATAATACGAAGGGTTTAGTCTGCAACAGATACTTGGAAAGCGAATTTATGGGTTTTTCGAAGTCAGATGATATTTTAAAACATTTTGACAATGGAATCCGATTTCTTAAAAGGCAGAAACTTCTTCAAGTTAAAAGAGCATCGAAAAGAAACTCATCCAGATAGCATGCAGTTACTAGAATGTGGAGTTTGTGGTCTACATGTAGTTCATGCAGCAATGTAAACCGGCTTAGCTAAAGTTTCGTGGGATCTCCACATATTTTTAAGAGATCTTTATTTTGTGTTCAAGGACACTCCCGCAAGGAGAAGTTTATTTACTGCAAAAACTCAATGCATTCAATTCCCTTTAAAGTATTGCGGCATACGTTGGCTGAAAAATAAAAAGTGTATTGAAAGATCCTTAAATATTTTCGGTGATTTAAAACAATTCTTCAAAATGAATGATTTAGAGCTCCCAAAAACGAAACCAATACAAAATGTTAAGCTATTCTTCCAAGATGAGCTATTAGACTGCAAACCAGCATTTTTTTACACTATAACTTCTGACTTCGAACCGTTTTTGCCCAAATTTCAAGGCGAGAAACCATTAATATTTTATCTTTATGAAGATCTACTCATAATGATCAAAAATTTATTACACCGTGTTGTAAAAAAAAGTTGTTAGCGAATGCTCCCAGGGATCTCAACTTTTTTCAATCGATCTCTCTTGTGAGTCCAATCTATTGGAACCTAAAAATGTTGACATTGGGTTCAAGGCCAATAAAATTATTAAAAACAAAAAGCAGAACGCATTAGTATCGGAAAAAGATATTTTGAAGTTTAGACTGGACTGTCGTAACATCGTTATAGCTTTAATATCAAAAATTGACGAACAAAGCCCTCAAGCTTAAATCCCAGAAATATCTTACACAACAACAATCTTTATAATAAAAGGTTCCAAAATTTGCTTCAGAATTTATATGATGCCAACCGAATAGTTGATGAAAGCGCTGAAAGGGCAAAGATTCAGTATACAAATGCATGTAGATACAGATGCGAAAACAATACTTGAACAAGAATATAAAGACTTTGTGCTGAATGAGTCAACTAAGAGAGTTGATGAGTTTTATTTTCATTTGTTTGAAAGTAGTGAAAATTATAAAGACTTCTGGAAAGTGATTAAAATCATTTCAATTCTATCGCATGACAATGCCTAAGTTGAAAGTGGATTCTCAATCAACAAAACTCTATTAGTAGAAAACCTCCTTGAGGAATCACTTGTTTCTCAGAGGCGAGTTTTATATGGCATTAAGGAAGCTGGAGGAGTAGCAAAAGTTGAAATAACTGCAAATTTAATTTTAAATGTAAAATCGTCACATAGTCGCTATACACGTCATTTGGAGGACAAAATAAAGCTTCAACAAAAAGAGGATGTTGCTGTAAGTTTAAAAAGAAAAAAAGAAGAAGAAATAAAAAAACTTGAACAAGAGAAGAAAAAACTTAGAATTCAAGCTCAGGTAGAAGAAGAAAACATCAATTACAAGCTCTCTCTTTTGAAGAAATAAGGTATGTCTTCTTATGTGACTGTTTTTAATATTTTCACTTGAAGGTTGTATATAGATGAATGCTCGTTATTTCAACTAAATATTAACATGCTTAAAATGGCGCATGTCTTTCTTTGTTTTTTTTTTTGTAGAAGATTTTTTTTAAATGTAAATCGTTTTCCGTAAAGAAATAAATTTTTTTTTTTAAATTGACCCATTTTCTTTAAATTTTATTAATTATTCAAATTATTTTAATTATTTAAAATAAAAACACTATTTTTTACGGGTTAAATTTATGTTTTTTTTTATTTTTTTTAACCATTTTTATCTACTGAAAAAAAAAATTAAATTTTACTTTTCAATTAAGCTAATATGTCGATTATTATTTCCTTTTTTTTCAGATATCCATCCCTTCAAGAAAAACTGAAAAAGCTGCAATATAAACGCTTACCACTATGTAAATTAAAAGACGTCTTTATCGTGTGATTTATTTTAAGCAAATAAAAATAAAATAAATTATTTAATATATTTATCAATGTTGATGTTGTTTAAATGCAGTTAATTATTTTCTCATTTGGTCAGGGAAAATTCTAAAATTGGTCAGGGAAAATCAGGGAATTTTAATTTGAAAAATAGTGGCAACTATGCATTATACTCGTAATAAATTAAAAAATAAATACATACAAATATACATTAAAATAAATATTTATTGCATTTTTTGGGATTTTTGGTTCAACGGGCTGTGCCGTCGATTATAAATGAGTAAAGCGGGTATTTTATTAGTTTTTAAACTCTCTCTAAATAGAATAACTAAAGGAAAATAGTGTGTCTACAAGTAAAAAAAAATATATAAAATTTTTTTTTTCCAAAGGTTATATTAAAGTGTTCAGATTTGTTCTTTTTTCCTTTTAACCTTCCGATCACAACACATTAAAAATATACATACACCACAACAGGCGTGGCAGAACACCCCAGCCAGGAATAAATTTAAAAAAAATACTTTCGAGGACAACATAAAATTTTTATTCAAACACAACAATTCATATACTTTATCAAATACAGAAAAAAACTTAATTCATTAATAAATAAACATGTATGTATGTATATATTTACAAAGAAATAATAAGTTAAGTACAATTTAAGCATATCTCTTTTCTGTGTTCAGGGCATACAAGACATTTTGATTTAAGACACGTAATCTTGCTTTTCCGGTCTTGTTTCCTTGCTTCTGCTGTTATCGCGGGGACTACTCATCAGCAAATGACACCTGAGATATTAAACGACAAATACATAGAACGACAGAAAGAGGAATAAAGAAAAATCAAAATTACAGTTAAAATAAAAATGCCTGGGGTGGTATAGCACCCCTGTTGTGGTCGAAAGGTTAATGGAATTCAATACACAGAAAATCGACAACTTTCATATTTTATTTCTTTGTAATCTAACGCCTATTTAAGGGCATATTTCTTGGATTATTCTGAACAACTTCTTACAATAATATATCAATAATGCAGGTTGGTCAATTTGCTGACTACGACAAACCTGGTTATTACTTAAGAAAAATTGCTTAATACTACTACTTAATGTGGAAGTAGGTCATGAAATATTTACGGAATATGTGATTAATTAACAATACTGGCCGCATTACATATTTTGCACATTTGCCATAAAGTGTCACAACACGCGAATGAGCCAGAAAGAAACTGCGTTCGTATGACCTGGCTTCTTAAACTCGCTTTAGTCTTAGACCGCGTTTCGCGTCTTTTCAGTTCAAAAACTTGTAATAAGACAACAAAATAAAAAAGATGAACCGATAACAGGTAAGTCAAGGAAAGCCTGGAAAGAAGAAAAAAACAAAATCACCTCCAGAGAAGTAAAAAGAAACAAAATCACCCGAGAAATATAAGGTATTATATAAAAGATAACGAAGAAGAAAAAGTTTAAAGCTTTGTAACTGTTGAATTTGAATAAATGTTTAAAATGTATCTCCCGTTAAAAAATAGATGAAAAAAAGGGAAAAATGCGAAAAAATATAGAGAATTTTTGTAGGTAAATCAATAAAAAAATTCCAAAAATCAACCTTTAAAAAAATAATTCGGATTTATAAAATCAGGAGTGAGTTCATGCATGTAGTCGAGGTGGATGTGCCAAACTAGGGGTGTCCACTTAAGAAAAACATCGATGCTTTTATTCGATGTTAGACATCGGAAACCAGCATGCTTTTCGATACATCGCTTAAAAACATCGATGTTTTTTCAACATCGAATACTTTATTTAATGATTTACTTCAACAAATAGATACTAACAATATGCGCTGGCAAAGGTATTATCTGTTATTTTAAAATTCAAAAAAAAATTGATAAGTTTAATTGTTTTAGATTAGCGTAAAAAAGCAAATTTCGATTCACAAATCACACTGTAGATGAGTGAGAGCAAGAGCAAGTATATGAAGCAGTACAGTTCAAGCAGGACAGTGAAATGAAATAAAAGAGTAAACCTAAGAAACTAATCAAAGACAAAAAACTAAAGACAAAAAACAGCTGATACACACATTTTTGCAAAAGTATGCGTTATCTCGGTTGCTTAGTTCAGCCAAACCACAAAAAAAAATGAAGAAACGAAGCCTGATGTAGATGAAGACCTGTATCCCCCTATGAAATCATATAAGTTTGATCTGAATACCAGCAATCGCACTGCATCCACAATACTGCATCTTGGCCCTTGAATGTCATTACAGGTTTTGGACTTGCTATGCTCCATTTAATTGACGTTCGCTAGAAAAACTAAATTTAAAAAAACTTTCGTATTTTTAAGTTACAAGAACCAAGACGAAGTCAGTAATATAAAAATCTGGTTAAACAAAAACTAACTGAAGCCCGAATTCGTCCAATCGGGAGGGGTGTGTTTCCTAAAGGGGGGGAGGGTCAAAGGTATTGTTGACCTTCCGGAGGATTTACCCACCCATTGTATCTCTGAGATACCACCTTGACTACAGCATCCTCCAATTTTCAAAGTAGCCCCTAACCTGGTATCAATTTGATAGTCGATAATTTCTATCAATTAGTTGATAATTTGGTATTTTGGGTATCAACTGGTAATTTTAGACCGATTGTGAATATCTACTTGTCAAAAAGTTCATTGTGAATGAGTTTTGTTTATTTTGTTTGACGCTTCGCGTTTGAAATATTTATTTGTTCCTTGTCGGCCACGAAAAGGTAAATTGTTTGTGCGAAAATGTATGTTGTTCTTATAAAAAGTTCATCATAACTCCTCAAAAAATAATTCTATCGAAGTCAATATTCTTTTTAACTTTGTTCGCTTTTTAAAATCCCGACTAAATTATGTTATGATGAATTTTTATACGAACAATTTATACTTTCGCACAAAGAATTTTCCTTTTCGTGGCCAACAAAAAACAAATAAATACTTCAAACGTGGAACGTCAAACAAAATAAACAAAACTCATTCACAATGAACTTTTTATAAGTAGATATTCACAATCGATCTAAAATTTCCAGTTGATACCCATAATACCAAATTATCAACTAATTGATAGAAATTATCGACTATCAAATTGATACTCATAATAGGGCTGTCTATTTTGTTAATATCCGTAATACCATGTCCATCAAAAAAATCATTCACAGTAATGATAAAATCTAATAAAATTCACAGTCGATAAAAAATGTTGATAGTTGATAGTCATAATACCAACTCATCCAATTTGTTGATATGTGTCAAGTATCTAGTTGATAACTATAATAGGGCTGTTAGTCTTCAATCTTTCAGCTGTCTTCTCTTCTTTGGTTCACCTCCACCTCTTATTGATTAGGCTATCATCCTAAAAAAATTATTCGCAAACGGAAGAAATTTTCAATATAGCAATATAAGAAACTAGCCATAAAAACCGTCTCGGGATATGATAAAAATAGATATGTATGCCGAAAAGGTTTTCAATCTAATAAGAATTATAAAAATAACGAATATTAAAATATATTAAATAATCTAGTTTTAAAATTGAGTACCTTAATGATTTGTATTTATTTATTTAAATGCAATCAATAAGCATACGAAGTATGATAAAAAAAAAAAACCTTTAAAATCAATTCCTATGAGGTATTTAAATTGTTTTTTTTTTACACTATTTAGTTTATATTTATATTTTGATTCTAAGAATCCTTTCCTTTTGTTAAGCTTCCCAAATTACAACCAAATAAAAAGAAAAAATATGTATTATTTGAATGCAATTAATAAACTAACGTTTTAATTCGGTCTACTAATGTCGTGTACAACCTTGGTGCTCTGTTAATTTTAGTTTTATTGCTAATCACGGCAAATATATGTAGTTGAAAATTTCGTTTGGTTTTTTCCGTTTGGGATATTTAAGAAATTCACTTTAGATATCGTTTCCTTTTTTAAAATGATTGCATGTGATTTCTTTTCTTTACATTATACATATATTATTCTTTTTCATATCTTAATTTTTCTTTTATTATTAAAATATTAAAAATATTACTTTTACTTAGAAAAATTATAAGATAAATGGCCTCACGTTAAAATGTACTTATAAATAGTTGAATTAGTTTATTACACTTCGATTAAATACTTAACAATACATTAGAACATAAGGATTGGAAATTGGGACAACACAAAAAACACAAGGGATTTTTTTTTTTTGCTAGTACAGGTATGTTCGCTTTAAAACTATGTCTGCTCCAGTGATTTCCACCATTATGCTATCATTCAGGCACAAACTTATAATCCATATGAAGGTTTTTATAATACAAACTCTTTATACAACTGAAATAAATCAGACAAGAAGTAAAAGACTTGTCAATACGCAATTTTTGTTAATTCAGTTTGTATTATAAAAACCTTCATACAGAAACCATGCTAGGCCACGGGCAAAATCTTCCAGCGTTAATGATACGCTTAATCGTTAGTTTTAGGTTTTATTCAGGTTTTATTTTATATTTTGTTGTTGCCAGCTTATTGCACAGGTTACTACTTTTTGTTCGTTTAGTGCAGGTTGTTTTTTAAATTTGTTTTCATAGGTGTACACAGATTTTATTTTATTCTTTTCTTTTTTCTTCAGGGTAGGTATAGACTTATGGGTAAGTACAGTTGAAATATAAATTATTGAATTTTATTTTATTTTATTTCCTTTTTTTATTGTTCGGGGGATTTTCTTAAGGGCATATGTTGGAAGTCTAAACAATTATTGGCGCAAAAGTTGAACAAGTACGATGTTCAAGCTGTTTTAGTATGAAACTTTTTTAAAGCCAACCTTTTATTAAAGTTAAAGTCACAAAATGGTGCATCTGAACACGTCCAAACAATGACAGTTCGTGAAAAAATACAAAGTAAACAAAACTAGATCTGAGGAACGGACCTTATAATTTAATTTGGCAGAAGTCAAAGTGACAACCACAATTTATTTCTCCCAAAGAAGTGTAAAGCGCTGAACAGATTGAACCAGCAACCAGGGTTGTCAGGTTTCAAAAATCGGAATCGCCAAAAATAAAATAAAAATCGCCAAACTTAAAAATTTTTCACTGAATCATAAATTATAAAAATCAAATTAAATCATGCAACTTGTAATTATTACATCACTTTTATTAAAAACAAAACAAAAACAAACTTAACGTAACATATCTATGTATAAGGAACTTCAACCGAAAAAAAAAAAAAACAAAAAAGAATTAACTAGTTTTATTCTTATTCTTCTCCAATAAAATCGATGTAAGTGTCAATAACTTTGTCGATTGAATTTTTTTTATAAATTTTCGAATTAAATGCCGAAAGCATTTCAGCAGACGGTTAAAAATTTTTGCAGCAAATTTCTTTGACTTTGGAATGAATCCATACTCTCATTATTGCATCTAATGCTTCAATTTCCATTTTTGAACTATTTTTTTTTTTTTTGTTTTAATATCATTCATGTATAAAAAGGCTCTTTCGACCACTGCGTTGTTTGCTGGCAGAGAAAGTGCACTCAAGGCAAATTGCGCAAGCTCCAGGAACTCCGGTTGTCCTAAGGCATTCGTCATTTTGAAAACTTTATTCCAAAATTTCACAGGGTCATCTTCGGGTACATTTTCTGGATAAAATTCGTTTGATCAATTGACAGAAATTAATTTTTCCCTTTGAGACTCAGCAAGTTGTAAATTTTTGGGTGGTATCAAGCTAACAGACAGACTTTCAAAACGGGGTCACAGTTGGCTCAAATGAAAGCCTGGTAAAAAATATCCAATCGAAACAAAAAATTTATTCGCTGAGACAATCTTTTTCGCATTTTTCCTAGTAACGCAAGAATGAAATCGTTAATTTGATTCTTAACTTCATTCAGATGCTCTGTGTTAATACAATTTTCTCTCGCGTTTCTTTCAAATTCCGACCCTAAATCAATATCTTTCCAAGCTTTCAATTTTTTTGGCTTCGTTGGTAATTATAATATTTCATCACTGTCAGAATTTAATGACGGAACAGTTGATAAAACATTATTTGCAAAGCAGCGTGCAACAATTTCAATTTCTTTTTGTGCTTTTAAGAAGTTGATATTTGTAGCTTGAAAATAGGTGTTGAGTTTATTCATTTCCTTTATAATAGCATGGGCAAAATCCCTGAAAGAAGTTTGCTAAACGTCATTGTTGTAGGAAGGGAAAAGAAAATATTAGATTTTCAATTAAAAGAAGAAAAATCGCCAAACTAAAAAAATATCGTCATTTTCGGAGTACATCGCCAAACTGATTTTTGTGTCGCCAAATGAAATTTAAAATCGCCTGTTTGGCGACAAATCGCCACATCTGACAACCCTGCTAGCAACAGCACCATCAACAGCAACAGCGGCCGCCATTAATTTAGAGCCAATGTATTTCAATTGTTCAACGCACATTAGAACAGCAACGCCAACAGCGTCGTTAGGCCAAAGTCCTAAATTTGCTGTTGCTGGTGCAGTGTTGTCAACTTTCCCACTGCAATATTCAGTGGCACCACAATGAAAAGCTTTTTTTCCATATGAAATGTCAAGCAGATGAATTGACGTTGCTGGTGGCAATGTGTTTGAGAAATGTTTGCTGGTCAGCGTGCTGTTTGCTGTTGACGATGCTGGTGCTGTTGCTGGTTTAATCTGTTTCGCGCATAATGAAACTAATACTTGTAATTCTGGTGAAATTTGAATCCCACACCGAACTGTTGTCTTGTCAAACTTATACCTTTAGTAAAATTCTCCATCTTCCAGTTCTTCTTAAAAACTTAAAACATCGCACTTTTCTGCACAAAACTGAGTTTTCAATATCGAAATGTTCGTCTTCCGAAAACATTTTATATTATTTTATTTCCTTTTAAAACAATTAGCTCACGAATCATAAAAAAAACACAATTTAACTCTTTCAAATAAAATTGCCAAGAAATTTAGTACGAGGAAAATGACAGAAGTCATATGGATTTAGCAAATTACTAAAAGTTAAAGCAGCCAGTTTGTGATTTTAACTTTAGTAAAATGTTAAGAGATAGTAATATGTTAAAATCGTTTAAAATTAGCAAAATTCTTAGTAATTCACTAAAATGGCTTTAACATATTACTAAATCGTTCAAAATTTTGCCATTGTATATTCACAACATCGTTTCTTTTTTTTTGTTTCTTATCACATTTATTTCGATATAAGAGTTTTTTTTTGTTAGAAAAATAATTTGAGATTATTTTGAACTTTAGTTAAGCCTTTTTTTCGTTTTTAAAAATTTTCTAGAGTTATGAGTTTTGTAAAATATTATTAATTAATTGTTTTATGTCTATAGTCCTGGTCGTAAACTTCCCTTTCTCAGTTCAGTCAAAATCCGATAAAAACAGCGGGACTTGAATTTCCGAAAAATCTTTGTTGCATATGTTGGGCGGAAGACCGAAATGATTCCAAATCTCAAAGTGGTTATTGTTTTGTATTTGCAGGTGCTGTCATAAGTTGGGAACCAAGAAAGTAAGTTGTTGCCACCTTAAGCGCCGAACCAGAGTACATCGCTTTTACTGAAAAGCAAGAGAAGCATACTAGCATAGAGTTAAATTCTGCAAACTCAGAAGCAATGAGCCTTTTCTGTGACAACCAGACTGATCAACATATAGCAAAATACTGTCGCAAATACTCAAGGACGAATCATATAATGAGTACTGTTTCATGTGACAGGCTATTGAAGAAGCTTATGGCCTTGTGAAAAATCTTCAGACGAATGAGAGTTAGGGCCATCTGCAAGCATTACTAAAGCACTACCAAAAGTGAAACACTATTTTTGCTTTACAATTTTTGGAATTAAATTTAATTTATCTTCAATATTGAAGGGAATGTTGAAATTAAAATATAAAAAATTCATATTAACTATTCATATTCATGGATATCAATTGTAATAGAACTATTGTAAATTTTAATTATATTTAAAGCTCACTTGTAAGCAATCTTTCTTTTGCTTTTTTTTCTCACTGCTTCGTAATCTTGTTCATCTAAATTTTAACATTTTTTTGAATAAAGAACTAATGATTTAATGTGTTGTTTTCTTTTTTCTGTAATCCGCATGGTTTTTAAGTCTAGTAAATCTATTGATCCGTTGAAAAGATAACAGGAGTTCATCTGACATTCCTTTGGTTTAATCATGCATTACATGATCCAAACAATACATGCAACGACAAGACCAAAGCAACTTTGGTTGATGGTAGAAATAGAAAGAAATTTACCCAGACCTGAAATAAGAGCAGTGTTACGATGTATATTGAATGAATTATTTCTTTAATATTGCGGTTATATTAATAAAAAATTACAATACCAGAAGGTTTGAAATATGTATACCTACTTATTAAAGTTATTTGCTTTTTTTTTCATTTCGCAAATACCCTTGTAATGTTTTTTAATTACAGGTTGGGTTCAAACAACCGTGGATTCAACTATGAGAGACTTTACACATTCTTTATTACCGGAAGAATCTTCACCAAGAATACCCAGAAAACTTCAGCCATTGAAATCAGCTTTGAAAGAAATGCCTCTTCATCAAGCCAATACCGAAAGCCCAACTTTTCTCGGAGAATATTAGAACTTGGAAACAACTTACAGTTTTACCAGTTATATCCAGAAAACTTCACGCATTCAAATCAGCTTCGTAAGAAACACTTCTACGCCGAGCCAATACACAACCCGAAAGCTCAACTTTGCTTCGACAATACTAAAATTTTATTCAGATGCTGAAATGTCTGAGGTTAATATTTTACATCGGTAAGGGCGGGCGGTAATTATCAAGCTCTAATAACGTAAAGATAGTCATAATTCTAATTATAAAGATATAAAAGTCAATAATATAACCTTATGACTTATGAATAGTCATAACCACTATTATAAAAGCACTCAATTAGTTTACAAACTTTCGAAGAAAAACTATGTGTAACAAAACAAATATCCAAGTTATCAAGCATCATAAACTTAAGAGCATTGAGCAGTTTCCGCCCCTAAAGTATGCTATATAATTTGTAGTTTAAATACAACTGTATAAAACAAAATTATTCATCCGATGGTTAACATTTTAACAAAATATTAAAATATTACTGAAATTATAATTTATTTGTCTTTTTTCTTCTTTTATAAAGGAAATACTTTTCGAATTCCTAATTGTTCTTAATGTTCATAGTAAAATCATTAAATATAGACGAAAGGTGTATTTAGACATAATAAATTGTATGAACAAATATTTTTTTAAAACAAATTAAGAACACAATTTCGAACTTCTGGTGCTCAGAGCCATATCATATTTTCGTTTTAATTGCTTTTGTGTTTTTTTTTATAAAAACGTTCGATCTTATTTTAACTTTTTATTTAAGGCTATTTTGTGATAAGAATCATAAATCTGAACCATAGGTAAGTTGAATGTAGTTCCTATGAAAAAAAAAATATTTAAAATAATTTGAATTGGTTTCAATTTAAAGATCAATTTTATAAAAAAAATGGATTTGGATCTAGAAATTTTTTTTAGAAAATTTACAATGGACTTGCCATTTCTAATACCTCTAGTTCGAAATTTTTTTGTTTTTGAATTTTGGTGGACAGTTTTATCTACGAGTATATGTCTCATCATTTGTTGCTTACTAACGTTTTCGAATATATTTTTGCAACAAAAAGATCTAGAAAATGAAATTGTATAAATAACGAGTTATTAATAAGCTCTGTAATTTGATACGTCCTTATCTATAACGGACCAAAGTTCGCATTTGACACGTCCAGTTGACTGTGTTCCCCTATGCCTTGTTTTAGTCCAAGAGCTAAAAAAGTCTCGACATTTACTGCATGGCCTGTTTTTTTTATAGTTTATTACAATGGTAGTGGTCACAAACATACTGCGGTCAGTTGAGCGAAACTGACAAAAGGCGTCATGGAAACGCTTTCGAAGTTTTCGTTTTTACCGAGGTAATGAAATGAATTTACTAAGGCTGAAAATTTTTATACAAAACGTATATGGCATATAATTAAAAGTTTTGACACTCAATGAACTGAATGTCGAGATGGAGCAGGTCAGTTGGCCAAAATGTATGTATAAAAAATATATACTATCACCCATGTTCTGTGTTCCGAGTGAAAGTGAATTGAAAACGAATTTCAATTTCCCTTTATGAAACAGCATGTTCTACATTCTGAGTGAATTCAATTTTTTCATTTCACTCCTATTTTATTTTCGAAATGTTAAAATCAGCTGAAAGACAATTTGCATCATTTATTCAAACATTTGGCGTATTCACTAATGTAGTGACTACGTAGTCAACTCATTATGGGCCTTACTAATAATCAAATTTAGTGTTAAGGTTAAAAGAAAATCTCCAGATTTTAGAAAATTCCCATACCAATAACTTATTTAGTTTCCAGTTTACTGGCTGAACACAATAGAATGCTGCAACTGGAGCTGCAGCTGCAACTGGATGAGCTGTCAAAAAGTGTCGTACGTACTTTTTTTTATGCGCCCACAATGAGGCTGTACAGCTTTCATGTTTTGTTGTCATTTGTTGGGTCAGGTGTTGAATCTTTGGCAAATTGTAAATATTTTAAGTAATTGAAACTATAAAATGGACACTGAAATTGAAGATTTTCGTCCATTATTTTAATTAAAATTTAACCACGAAATCACAATAAAACGAAACAACACTTAAAAGCACTGACTCTCCAATGGAGACGGAGCTGCAACTGGAATAGCTGTCAAAATATTCAATACACGTAAATTCAATGTTACGAACACAACACAACGCAACTGCAGTCGGTGCTGCAAGAGTTGGCGAACTTTTAACTTTTTCGTGCAGCAATTTTGACATTTCAAATTTTATATCGTTATATTTGTCTGTGATTTTAAGTGTTGTTTTGTTGTATTGTGATTTCGTGGTTAAATTTTAATTAAAATAATGGACGAAAATCTTCAATTTCAGTGTCCATTTTATAGTTTCAATTACTTAAAATATTTAAAATTTGCCAAAGATTCAACACCTGACCCAACAAATGACAACAAAACATGAAAGCTGTACAGCCTCATTGTGGGCGCATAAAAAAAAGTACGTACGACACTTTTTGACAGCTCTTCCAGTTGCAGCATTCTATTGTGTTCAGCCAGTTAGTCGTTAGTTATAATGTCAAAATTTAATACACGGAAATCCATGATTAAAGTCGAACACTTAATAAAAAGTGTTGCCTTAGTGCTGTTTTATAATACCTAAATTTGTATTTAACACTTAAGTCTACTCCTATGTTATCAGGTCGATTTTTCAGATTTTTGTTTAAAGTGAAAATGAAGTACTTTATTTGTTTGTTTGTATGTTTATGTGCAACAGGAATAGATTGTTTATTTTTTCATATATATTTAGTACTTCTCTATTTTACTTAAAATACGTGGTTAATTTGTTGATTCCCTTTTATGTATTTACATAATAACGTCTATCTAAAAAAGTAATTTTTGTGTCGAAAAGAAATCGATTTAACATTATTTTTGTCTGTTGTTGTATTGGTAAAATTGTTTGTATCCAAGTGTATTTATTTTGAAAACAAAAATAACACTTGAACTACATTCAGTAGAGTTAGGCCAGGCGCGCACATTGAATTTTTAGTTTCGCAACTGTTTAGTTGCTAAAATGAAACATATGGGCTTATATGGGACACCGCGCACTTAGGCTAGACGCGTACATTCAATTTTAAGTTGCGCAACTGCTTGGTTCGAGCAACTTAAAAGTTTGTGTTTTGACACGATTGCCTAAAATGAGTTCGTTATTATGTTACACAAAATAGCAAACTCATTTTAGTCAATAGTTTAGTTTGTGTCAAAACACACTACATCCGCACTGTAAGGAACTGGCTTGATGAACATTTTAGTGACCGTTGGATTGGAAGAGGAGGTCCAATAGAATGGTTTCAAGATTCAGGAACATTTTTGTTCTTATTTCGCAATTGCATTTTTCTGTCACTATTAGGGCGTGTAACGTTGCATTATTTAAAAAAACATTCGCAGGTCAATATTAATCCAAACGCAGGTGTTCTCAATGAAAAAATGTGTTAATCCAGTACTTTGTCACTTTATTGTATGCTTATAAGAGATAATAAAAAAAATTTACAAAAAAAGTTAATCCTTTCTTTCGTAAATGCACCTAAGCCAAGCCGACCCCACCATAATAAAAAAGTGGCAGGTCAATTTTAAACCAATGCTCTCACGCAGGTGTTCTCAATGAAAAAATGTGTGAAATATGATTAATCCAGTACTTTGTCACATTATTGTATGCTTATAAGACCGATAATTAAAAAAATAGTAAAAAGAAAGTTAATCCTTTCAATCGTAAATTCACTTAAGAATCCAAAAACGCAAAAACTAAAATAAAAGGCTTTTCTTAGAACAAAAGTAGTTTTTGTTATTTTTGATTTTCTCAAAAACTACAAAACATTTTGACAACCGGTTTTTTGTGTTTGATCAAAAATTAATAAGAGCATCGAATATTGAATAAAAAAATAATACTTAATTACGTAAAATTTTGAAAAAAAATTGTTTAAAAACAAAATTTTCATTTTTTTTTTTTCAAAATTTTCATTTTGAAAATTAATTTTTCAAAAACTATTCACTCGAACAACTTTATTTAAAATTAAAATTAAAGAATGTATTTCTGGCTTTTCAAAATGCTACAGCACTACTCTGTAGGTATCACCGTTATTTTTTAATATTTTTTTTTCTGTTTTAAGTGATTTTTTTATTAAATTGCCCTTCCCGCCTAAACGGGGGGAAATAGACCCCCCCTCCCATACGATTTTTTTTTGTCTAAGTCCAACCTACACGCCCTAGCTTTTTGTCACACATTATGCAAATCACCCTGTATATGCGTCGAATACAATTTTCGAAACCGAACAACCAAATTAAAATTGCATTTGTTTGTTTATTTTTGAAATGAATTATAATTTTGATTGATTTACTTAGTTTACGACTTTTACATTTTTTCATATTAGGATAAGTTTTTGATCTGATACAATGAGATGCTGGTTAAATGGTGTTAATCAATTAACTGAAATCGGCTGATTAGCTAAATCCATGATTAAAAACTAAACTCAAACTTTGAATTTTTTGTTACGAGTTGAAATAATCATGGATTTAAGATTTCACACTGTGAAAAAACTGGCTGCTACTGTTTATCAATAGAAAACCTTAAAAAACGATATTCTCACACAAAATATACCAGTTGACTTATTTATAGTTTAAAAATATTTTAAGTTTAAGATTTTCTTACTTTGGTACCTATTACAAATGAAAAATATTAAAATAACGTAAAATAAATAACGAAATATATTTCCTTGTTAAAAAATATGGTGTTATAAATTAAAAAACAATCGAAAATTTGCTCCGACACATCAATTCAATTGACGTACTATAAGTACATCAATGCTTTCTGTTAAAAGAGAATACGGCAATACTTAACTTTGAAGATTTAGAGCAAATTATGACAGCTCCTGAACTTTGACAGACCTTGGTGAAAATTCTGACAGTTCATTACATTTTTTTTATTTGTTGTAGATTTAGTAATAGATTAAATAGAAAGTCTGGAGACTAGTTAGTGAAAGGATAAAATCGTTTATTGGTAGCATTTTGTTAAAGATCAGAATTTTGTTTTAACCTTCGAGTTAATTAATAGTCAACATTAACGTTTGATTATTAGTAAGGCCCATTGTGATTAGCTAAAGACAACTACAAATTGAGTTGAAATTTCCCCTCCGACCTAGTGTAAAAAACTCCGCTTCAAAGTTATGTCGATTTCCTTTACTCACTAGGGATTTTGATCTCTTGTCAAATTTTTTCTTTTGGTGTGCGTATTTCGTATACATGTAAATCCCTCTTCAAATACGGATTCGAGGGATTTGATCTCTGTCACAAAAAAATCGATTTTTTTGGTGTAAAGGAACGTGAAATCTGTCGAGGGATCGAAATCTTCACACAGAAATTGATTTCTCATGTGTAAAGGAAATCGACATTAGTGGATAATGACTGACATTTCACAATCAGCTGTTCGATGAAAATATAAATTTAATTTTTGGTGGAAGATATTTTCAAAATGAAATTATTAAAAAAAATAATATTCACCCCAATTACCGATGTCGTTTCGTTTTTTCGACGTCTCTCGTTTTCTCTGTCGTCTGGTTTTTCAAATGGCATTCCATAACTTCTTCGACGCGATGATATTATAACAAATCTTAAAACGATGAAAAAGTAACAAACATCTGTCAAAATAAAAGAAAAGTCTACATACAAAATTATTGCTCGATGTTCAATTAAAGAAAAAATGCATATTTTTTAATTATTAGAAAATAAATAAGTAATTAAAATGATAAGTGTTGAAATGTATTACATTTATTTGTTTCTTTTCTTAATGCTTTTTCTTCTACCTGAGCGCCGAACTTGCCGAGTTGTAGAAGCTAAGTAGAGTCAATGATTCTCGAGAGGTCTTCTCCAGGTGAGTCCTGAAACCAAAGGACGCTCATCATCCTCTTACCCGTCGTTATATCCCTCCCTTTCCCACATTGGAATGGCGAAAAAGCTATCCAAAGTTACCAGCTCCTCTACCACCCTAAACGTCCTTCTTTTCAGAACGGTGCATACTGTGTGATTTCCCGCCCACTCTCTCCTTTTCCTATTTTTGTAACTTCCCAATTGGGCTGGATTTAAGGTGTTATACGACCCGTGCCGATGATCAGCCTGGCTGAGGGCCCAATCAAAAAACTAGGTAAGTCGCTAACGGAGTATCCGGATACCAGGCGACCTCCGGATTAACTAGCCTTATCTGCATATACGGATGTCTGTGCAGATGGACCACCCTTTCTCCGTTACTCGTGAGATCTTTATGGAAAATTTAAATTCAGAAGATGGTTTAAAGTCCTGGGCTTTGAGACAGGCCAGCAGTGCGACTGAAAAGCCGTCTGCTGTTTCTCCGGCTTGCGCTGGAAGAAGTTGTACTGTGGGTTCCCACAGTTCTATTGCCGAAAGCAAAAGCAGGAGTTAAATGGTAGAAATACCTTCTTCCAGTAACAGGGGGGCTGTGAAGCATGGCTCTTCATTACTACTTCAGAGAGTAAACCTCTCCAAACTTCAACACCGCTGTAGTTTTAGTAAGACTGTGAAGCATGGTCCTGCTACCACTAAGGAGAGTAAACCTCCCCGCACTACTTTTCCTCATTCCAGCGGTGGTAGGACTGTGGAGCATGGTCCCTCCACCTCAAACAACACCACAAATCCTAAAGAAGGCTCTAGGAGGGAGCGGGCGTAAGCCCAACCCTTCTAAGACCTTCTACAAGGAGATTCGTAATGCTAAGAGAATACTTAAGGTGTTTGGTGAACAACCTGGCGCCGCGCCGCCGGGGGGAACTCTCAGCATGATGCAAAAATCAAGTGGGCTAAAAGCTTTTCAGCTAATAATAGCGTCCAGGCGAGCGGAGAATCCACGTCAAAGCGTCAAAGGTTTATGGCGGGCACAATTTCAGTACCCAAACGTCCCAAAGTGCACAACATCAGCGCTCCATCACATCCCTGTGGAGTGTGGAGGGAATAAGACCTTCAGTGATGTGGTTAAAGACAAAATCGTGGTCGCGATCATTGACGGGAACGACGTCGATGGCACGATCTCTGTGGAAAATTGGCAGGTGGTCAAGGGGAAGCTCCAGTTGAGTTTCATGAGTATCTTGATGGAGAACCCAGGACCACCTCCAATCACAAACGATGGAGGCTGGCATCAAGAACATGTTTAGCTCATGGTTTGTGACGATCAGAGATCGTGTGATCTTCTATCGTTGGCCGTTAGCCGGTTAGGGGAAGTCTGGCCTGGTGCTAGGCTCGAGGTTGTTGCTAAGGAGAAAATCCCGTGCAGACCAAGAGCTCGCGCCATGGTTACAGCCGAACTCTCCAGCCTGCATGTAATACTCCAAATGATCCCGCTATCGAATCCATCCCTTCCTACTCACAACTGGAAAGTTGCGAAACTGGAGGAGAAAAAAGGACCCTATAGAGGTGCAATTATTGTACTAAATAAGGAGTCCCTTGCTCTGGCGCAGACCAAAGGTGTAATTAGGTTTGGGTTTGAGACCATCACACTGAAGGTGTATAAAAAGGACGCGGATGTTACTGGTGCATCCACCTTCTCCAACGTAGTCGAAACTGCTGCTGCAGACCCTGATGCATCTATCACCTTCCCATCACTGGAAGAGGATGAGGCATCCAGGCCATCTACGGCAACAGTGGAGATGACCAAAACAGTCAGCGACATGGAGATCGATGACCACAATAACGATGATCTTCTGATTGAGGACGCTCTTCTGGGCTCAACCTCGGAATCGGAAGACTAACGTCACCGTGTTGGAGGCTGATCGGGAGGGTTGTAGCAAAGATGCTGCAATTTCTTCAGATTAATCTCCAACACTATCAAGGCCTCGGCCTCCCTGCGTCTTCGTCTATCCAGCAGCGGAGAAGACATCGTCCTAATCCAAGAACCCTGTATTGTGAAATCCATCGTTCGGGGACTCAGGACTCCTAATTACTACTTGCTGTATGTATCAGACATAGGTGAACCCAGATCTTGCATACTAATTAAAAGTAGCCTAAATGTATTTTTACTCCCTAATTTCAGTGATCGAGATGTAACCGTCGCAAGATTGGAAACAGTCAAAGGAACCCTCTGGCTGGCGTCGGATTATCTTGGCCATGACCACCTTGGCCCTCTCCCAGGAGACACCCTGAAGAGAGTAATAACTGAAGCAGACAGGCAAAAGACTGGCCTCATCATCGGTAGTGATGCTAACGCCCATCATACAGTGTGTGGTAGCACGAATATAAACGACAGAGGTGAGTCTCTTTTCGATTTTATATTAAACACTAACCTAATAATAAGTAACATTGGCAATGAACCCACATTTGTTACCAAAAACAGACAGGAGGTACTAGACATAACTCTTGTCTCAGATAAAATTCATCAAACCATTTCGAACTGGAAAGTATCAAATGATCATTCTTTTTCTGATCATGGATACATACAATTCGAAATTATTGACGAACCTCCTAGCCAAACTACCTTTCATAACCATCGAAAAACAGACTGGCTAATATATAGGGAAACTCTATTAAAGTTAATCAAACCTGATTTATATAGCATACCCTACGACACTGAGGATCTTGATATTAAAGTCAACGACCTCACAGCAGCCCTCAACAAATCTCTGCAAACTACTTGTTCGCTTATACAAATAAGAGGTAAAAAGAAACCACACTGGTGAAACTCGGGGCTGGATCCGCTAAGAAAAGACTGCAGAAGACTCTTTTAACAGAGCGAAAACCTCCAGAGAAGCTTCTGATTGGGATTCCTATAAAGATTCCCTCAGGATATATAAAAACGAACTGAGGAAAACAAAGCGGGTGTCCTGGAGAACTTTCTGTAACAATATAGAAGGCAACTCAGAGTCATCAAGGTTAAGAAAAATCCTCTCCAAAAATCCAGTCATGCCAAGTTGCCTAAAAAACACTGACGGTTCCTGAACAAACTCAAGCGAAGAATCGCTCAATCTGCTCCTGGACGTACATTTTCCAGATAGCTCTCCTTTCGTTAATAACACTGATCCAAACAACATCGGCAGTAGCATAACTCCTCCACAAGGTCTGATTACAAAAGAAAAATTAAAATGGGCAATCAACAGCTTCAATCCATACAAATCTGCTGGGCCAGATGGAATAATTCCAGCGGAATTACAGCAAAATTCCGATATCTTAATACCCATTCTGGTCATTATCCTGAATGGGTGTATCACTCTGGCTCACATTCCTTTGTGATGGAGAGAAGTCAATGTTATTTTCATCCCCAAGCTGGCAAACCTAGCCATGTTAATTCTAAAGATCTAAGACCTATTAGCATTTCATTATTCCTTCTTAAAACATTTGAACGTCTGATTGAAATCCATTTGAGGGCAAACATTGATAAGTCGTTACTATCCAATGCTTAACATGCCTATAACAAAGGGAAATCTGTAGAAACCGCTCTACATACGCTGGTTCGTACTATCGAACATTCGCTTCATCATAATGAGTTCACCTTAGTTGCTTTCCTAGATATAGAAGGAGCTTTTAACAATGTCGACGCATCCGCAATCACATCTGCGCTGTCATCTCTGAAAGTGGATAAGTCAATCAGTAAATTGATAAATCATATGCTGATAAGCAGCATTATAAATTCAAAACTGGGCGATTTTACTACTCATACTCAAAGAACTGTCAGTAGAGGTAAGCCGCAAGGCGGTGTCCTCTCTCCACTCCTCTGGAACCTAGTCGTAAATGAACTACTAATGATTCTAGAAAGGGAGGGGCACAGGTTGATTACATATGCGGACGATGTTGCGATATCGATATCTGGTAAGCATCCTAACACTCTGAAGGAACTCCTACAAAGTGCTTGAAGCAAGCTTACTACCTGGGCAGATCAATGTGAACTCGGTGTCAATCCCCACAAAACTGAACTTGTCCTATTTACCAGGAAATATAAAATCCCACACATAGACCCTCCCTACATCAAAGGTATACCGCTTAAATTTTCAGACAAAGCTAAATATCTGGGTCTTATTTTGGACAAGAAATTAAGCTGGAAGCCCAATATCCAAGAGAGAATCAACAATGGAGTGTACAAAACTCATATTACACACTGGCTATACATCTCAGTCATTAGACCGATACATATGTACATATGGAGTAACAGCATGGTGGACTGCAACAAACCCCGATAAGCTCAGTAAAGTTCAACGAACAGCCTGCTTAATCATGGGTGGAGCTCGCCGCTCAACTCCCTCCGCTGCACTTGATGTTCTGTTTCATCTCATACCGCTAGATATCTTTAGTAAACAATCGGCCGCTAGCACAGCCATTCGGCTTAAAGCCTCCTCGCAGTGGATCAATAACGATATTGGCCACTCCACTATACTGAACTCGTTCAGTACTCTACCTAGTAACGTCGATTACACCACCCCTCATCCAAAATTTAGTAAGAACTTTCAAGTGTCCATCCCTTCCAGGTCTACCTGGCAAAATGAGTCACTGTTGGTAGACGAAGCGATTCATTTCTACACAGATGGATCTAAGACCGATGACCGGGTCGGTGGAGGCGTATACTCCGAAATATTAAATCTTTGTCTATCTTTTCGTGTTCCCAATCACTGTAGCGTGTTCCAGGCAGAGCTTTTAGCAATAAAAGAAGTCGTCTCTTGGCTCAAAGAAAACGTTATATCGACTACTCATATACGTATTTTCTCAGACAGTCAAGCTGCCATTAAGTCACTGGACTCTGTCTCCATTAACTCACTAACAGCCCAAATTTGTCGATCATCTCTGGTGGAGATGTCAAAACAGTATAACATTCACCTTATATGGGTGCCGAGGCATAGAGACATTCCAGGAAATTGTAAAGCCGACGAACTTGCAAAAAACGGAACAATCCTACCTTTGTTGGATAGCAAATCTAACATCGGCATACCCCTAGCTACTTGTAAACTTATGCTAAAGCATTATACCATGAAGAAAGCTAACCACAGATGGACCAGCACCCCAACTTGCCGGTCTGCTAAACTGATTTTGCCATTGTTTGATGCTAAACGCTCAAAACAACTAATTTCATTTGGTAGATTGCATATTAGCTCCGTTATAGGTGTCCTTACTGGACACTGCCTAATAGGAAGACATGCTTTCCGTCTTGGAGTTCCTGCTAATGATTTTCGCAGAAGCTGCATGGATGAAGAAGAAGAGGAGTCAGTTCCTCACCTTCTATGTTCTTGTCCTGCCCTAGCGCAAAGACGTAGACTCCCCGATCCTAGTGATCTAGTGATTTCCGACATTCACTGTCTCAAACGCTTCATTGTTAGCTCAAAATGGTTTAACGAGTAAGGGTGATTTTTGAAATCCTTGTGGTATCACAACGGACCAAATATTGGTCTAAGTGTGTTGACCTTTTCCGATCAGCAGCCACTTTAACCTAACCTAACCTTGTGCTTTTTTTCTTTCTATTCCATATTTATAAATTAAAAGTGTTTCCTCTTGGATCTTAAGATGTTTTGATGTTTTGTGTCTCTCCTAGCAGTGTCCTCCTTTAATTTATATTCAGCCCTATCACAAATTCCATCGTAATCGGAAACTTGTTACGAATCCCGAAAAAAACTATCACAGAATCCATTGTAGTGGAAAATCTCATACAAATTGCTGTTACGAACGGATTTGATGATAGCTTTTTGTCGGAATTCGTTAAAGTTCCGATTACGGTGGAATTTGTGATAGGGCTGATTACTTATATTCCTCTCTTCTTCCTTTGTTTATACTTTCGTTGATACCATTTAAGGTTATTTCTTGGAGTACACACCGATTCTTCAAAACCGTGGCTCTTTTTTGTTTAATAGCGGAAGCTTGCCGTCGTTTCTTACCTGCTGGTTCTTTAGTTTTATGTTGCTGTTCTTGGTGTTGTTGCTCCGGAACTTCACCCACAAATTCGTCAAATGTAGACAAATGTGTACTTGTTTTATTTATCGTAAATAAATTCGATAAAATAAATTATTTAACAAAAGTACTTGCAATTTTTCGACCTTCCATGCCTCTGTCGTGTTTAAATTTTTGAACGAGATAATCGTCGTTTTTTCTGAGTCGTCGTTTTCTTTCGTCTTTCAGAATGCTGAACGAAAGTTTTCCACGACGTTTGACGTTTACAGACGACAACAAAACGAGTGACAAAAGTTGGAAACAACTTATGCAATGCAAATCGTGTCACGTCGTATATTTCGCTGTCGTTTACGACATCGGTAATAGGGGTGATAATAAAAGCTTTTTTTTCCTTTTGTATTTTAGAGAGCTCACAATTAGATAAATAATAGACGCTTTGTTTTCTGTTTTTTTTTATGTTTTGGTTGTAGCTTGTAGGAAGGTTGTAACATTTCGCATTTATTTATGCTTTTACAGTAAGACCCGCTTAAGAGAAACCCGCTTAAGAAAAAAAGCCCGCTTACCTGAAACACTTTTGCATCCCCAAGTATTTTCCCTTAAAACACTCCGCTTAAGTGAAACTCGCTTAAGTGAAAAACCCGGATAACTGAAACATATTTTCAGTTAATTTTTAATATTTTTCATTAAAAAAAACTTTCTTAAGTGAAAAAAAAATTGAATCGAACAGAACAAAAATTTGCTAGTTTTCGTTTTTCAATAAATTATTTTTGTGTTATTTAATCGTGGTTTTATTTAACTTCTTTCAAGGCAAGTCCAAAAAGATAAAAACAATATTGTTTCTAGCATTAAATCTCCGCTTAATGGAATTTTTAAATCCGCTTAAGAGAAATTTTTTTTTCACTTATCCGAACTCCGCTTAAGTGAAATCATTTTTCAAATTCAAATTCATTTGGCAATACACGTACATACATACATATGTATATGTACTTTTTTAGGTACAGACTTGTTTGTTCATCGCCCGCCACAATATTGGAAAATTAAAGATCGTAAAGCAGCTTTGTACGATAGTCCGGATTTCTTATATTCAGTCTATTTACAAAGCACACCCTTTAAAGAATCAAAAAAAACATCATAGACTAAGAGATCACAGCAATTTTTGGGTGTGATTGATAACAAAAAATAATTAGCATAATTAGATAGGCCTTTTATAGTTATTTACAAATGTGAAAGTCTTTCATACTCTAGTGGGAGCAATAGTGCACAATAGTGCATTGAGTATGCAGTTCTTTTATTCTTCATATTTTGAGAGAAATCTTGTTTTAACTCTAAAACAGTCAATCCATTTTTTTTAAATGATGCGTATAATCTTTGGAGTTTCTTTTTCGTTTCATCGTTGTTACTTATAAATATTCATATTGGTATTTAATTTGCAAACTCCACTCGTCAGTAAAGCCTCTTGAAAACTAACAACATATATCCATTGTCATAGTTTTTATATACCTCCATAATGTATATGCACAAGGATTATTTTACCTGTGAAATTTAAGCTTAACAATATGGGGTATCGAAAGAAAATTATTATTCCTACCTGTTTTATTAGATCATAAAATAATAATCCAAAATTAAATAATTCTTTCTACTTTGTATATGGAGTAGGCAATAAAGCTATTAATCCTTTTTTTTTTTTGGCAAGTTAATCTATGTTTAGGTACTATTAGAATAAGATCAATAAATATTTACAATAATTTAAGTTAAGGGGAATTTGTATAAAAAGGGGCGTAGAAGTGGGCGGTTTTTTTTGTCAGAATCAAGATAGTAATAAAACGATTTTTAATTAAAAAGAAAATTTCACATTCTCGACTATTTTAATTAATAAAATAATTGAAATTTTCCATAAGGGAATTTGCTTTTAAGACCAAAAGGTCAGCACTGGGAACACGACTTTTTTTTGAACAAATTACAATTTCTCTGAAGGTTGCAAATAGTTGCAGCTACAATTTTGCATATGGTTTAAGAAATAGTTAAGGTAAACTATCATGGTCAATTTTCTGCGCGAACTCGCGAGTATTTTTTTGTAGCTCTATTCAAACCGAAAAAATCTGCTAAAAAAGGGTGTTTTTTGTTTTATTTATTAAAAATATCAAATATTTTTTTTTTAATTAAAATTTTGATTTACGCACAAATAATACAACTAGCACAAACCATAGAAAATTAATATTTTACATTTAATATGCCAAAATTTCAAATACGAAAACAAAGAAGTTAGTTTTTTCTGTTTTTTTTTTAAACTCTAGAACGAAATTGACCAACTTTGAAAAGCCCTATAAGTCAAACTAGTTAGCGGAAAATTTTTTTGTTTGCTGTTTTTGAAGCTCCGTTTATATTTCTATTAGAAATAAAAAACAAAACTTTAAAAATAAAACATCGAAATTAGTATTTTTGCCACGAAATTTTCCTTTTCGGACCACAGTGCGGCGGCGCCACATAAAGAGTGGTGCGTAAAGGTATCTACTTATATACATATATACCCACAATACCATTTAGCGGTTTTATTTTATTTTTGTATTTTAGGTTGTTTTTACTCATATAGAGTACTTTTTGAGTTTCCTACAAATGGTCCAAGGTCACCAAAAGTATTTTAAATCAATATTCAATTCTTCACACCTGAAACTTTTATACCCAATTAATTTTCTTATCAATAGGTTTTACATTTCGTAGAAAAAAATGAGAAATGTTATTTGTGAGTGAGCATGATATTTCGTTATCAACCATTACCTATCGGAACATAATTTGGCTTTTAATACCTATCACCCATGTTCTGTATTCCGAGTGAAAGTGAATTGAAAACAAATTTCAATTTCACTTAAAACAAAAAGGCATGTTCTACATTACGAGTGAATTCAATTCACTCCGAATTTATTTGTGAAATGTCAAAATCAGCTGAAAGACAATTTGCATCATTTATTAAAACATTGTTTCTTGTGCATAACGAAAATAGATTCACTATTGTTATTAATAAGTGGTAGAAGGGACGAAAATCAATGATAGAGAGTTTGTGGAAAAGTTTCACGTAGTATAGCCATAATTTTAGATCTTCCAGAAGCAGCGTAAGTAAAAAATGGGGAATGAATTAACATGGTCATATTTGAATTGTTTGTAGTTTCAAAAGAAGCTTCAGACTAAGCGAAGAGACATTTGTTTACATTTTTGAAATAAATCCCTTAATAAAATCGACTTCAATTCCCTTAACACAAAATTTCTTCCTTCTTATTTCATAAATTGCAACACAACTTTTTCTTGTCGGGAGCTCTTTTGTATTTTCTTGTAAACAACAATTTATCAATCAATCAAATCAAAAATTCAAAATCAATCAATCAAAATTTCAAATCTTTATTTACACGTTTATCAATTTCACCAAATAAAACTAAGTGAATTGAATTCACCGTAAAACGCTATGTATTCGAAATGTAGAACACGAATTTTAATTTCCGAAAACTCAATTCACAAACTTCATTTCGGGTGGAATTCAGAACACCAACATTTGAACAAATCACAAAAGTAATTTTATGCGGAATGCAGAACATCAAAATTTACTTTTGTTGCTCGAATTCACAATAAGTGAAATGCAGAACATGGGTGTAAGTCATAAGTAGAAAAACAAACAAACAAATTCCATTTCGCAAAAGAAGAAATATACTTTCAACAGATCAACCAAAAAAATATATATGTACATATATGCATTAGGGTGTGTCAAAGTGCTCAACTATGGTATTCTCAAATGTAATAGATTTTAAAAGTTGCATTGCTTATCAAAATTAAATCCTGCGTTTACAATTTTCATTTTAATTAATACCTTTGTCTCGCTCAAAAATAGGATGAAATCCAAATTTTTGATTTTTCGGGATTCTTGAAATATGTGTTGTTTTAAACTGCGCCGTGTGGATACAAAAAAAATTATATAAAATATTTTTAGGCTTTCAAGTGAAAGATAATTCCAAGGAAACACTTTTAGGCTTTTTTGTTCAAATTGAACACTTGATAAAGAAGCTATAAAATAATAAAAGAAGGAAGAAAAATCATTTTTTTATGTAAAATCGTTAAAAAATTCTTAAAAACTAACGGAATCACCTACAATATCATGGTATATCTTTTTGTCCACAACCGAAGAGGAAGGATGTGAGTCTGAAAACGAATATGAAAAGCTTAGAGTACTATCGTCAGCGAAACAATTGATTGGATTAGAAGTTTTAGACAGGAGATCATTAATAAAAATGAGGAAGAGGGTCGGGGACAAAACGGAGCCCTGGGGCAGACCAGCATTTATATTGTGGGTTTTAGACTTGAATCCGTCTAGTACAAATATATATTTTGATATGGCATAGTAAAAAAAATATACATGTATTCACAAATCCACAAAAAACCGTTAAAATTTGCAGAGGAAAAATCAGACAGAAAGTCATGGTTGCCAAATTGATTATTTTCAATGCATTATGTTTCGAATCATTTATTTCATATAATTTTGATTATTTTTTTCATTTTCTCAAAATGTGTTCCTTTACTTGTGCAAAACTACTAATTTCAATGTATTTAACCAAAAAATAACGCTACCCACCATACAAATGTTAAAAAATGGCATCTTAAATTTTGCTAAAATTGTTTTCTTTCGATTAATCCTCTATCTATAATTTAATAAAAAAAAATAAAATTAAGATATTACTGAC
Source organism: Chrysotoxum bicinctum (assembly GCA_911387755.1). Taxonomy (NCBI): domain Eukaryota; kingdom Metazoa; phylum Arthropoda; class Insecta; order Diptera; family Syrphidae; genus Chrysotoxum; species Chrysotoxum bicinctum. The sequence goes on from OU426988.1 coordinate 99,558,004, forward strand.
GGTACCTACCATAGAACCATTTTTACAAATTTTGAATTTCTCATTATCTACATAATGGATTTTAATGAAATTTTGTATAAAGAAGCTTTTAAAAAGTTTGAAAAATATTGCATTTCAAAACTAAAAAAAAATATTTTTTGAATTTTTGAAAAATATATTTTTTTTGGAAAATTCGACATCTCAAAAACGGGTCAATATTTTATTTATGTTTATTCGTACAATAAGAGAAGCTTTAAGTTGGCCTACTAATTTTTTTTTATTTCATATTTGCATAGCATTCTTTTTTATCTCTTACAACTTAAAGAATTAAAAGAAAAATAATTTTATGCTTATTAACAGTTTTCTCTAATAAAATTCGTTTTTAAAATTCCTATTCTATTACATAGGAGCAAGTTCGTGCGACCCAGTCGTGCATTTTATTTATTTAAAAAAATATTTAACCCAGTAAGTGCAACAGACTCGGTTATTGCAACTGCCTTAATTTCTATTAGTTGCCTAAATCGAGTTAGTACTGTTTATCCTAATAATTTACTGTACACATATTCATATATATTTAATTTTATTTACAAGTATTTAAGGTACTTAGTAAAATAAGGTTAACCAAAACATAAAAAACTTTCTTTAATTCTATATGTCATGATTACATTCCGGTCATTAAGAAGCTTTCGTTCTTCAAGATATTTCTTGAGCAGATAATTAATCAGCGTTTCCATGATCTTAGAAAGAAGGGACGTTAGTGCGATCGGTCGATAATTTGAGGGAGAAGTCGCCTTTTTTCGGCTAACAAATGCTGTTTTCCAACTGCTCGGAACGAGCCCAGAAGAATAGGATAGATGGAAAAGCTTACGCAGGGGTTTTGCTAGCGTGGAAGAACACCTCTTCAAAATAATAGAGGATACCATCCGTACCAGCGGATTTATGAATGTTGAGATCCTTCAGGACTCTTGCCACGGTACTTGTACGAAAAAAGATTTGTCCAATAGTACATTAACGTGCTCAAGGATTGGGGGAGTCATGACACTATCCGGCAAGGTGGAATTTGCGGCGAACTGCCTAACAAACAAGTTAGCTTTATCAATAGAGCTGAAGTGTCATTGACAACAAGCGTAGGAACCGAGGATCCTCATATTTTTTTACAAATGACTAAAAATTCTTACTGCCTTTGGGACATTGCAGTATTTTTTCGCTTAACCCTATTCGGGATAAAATGTTTCATTCCCAAAAGAATTATTTTAGTTATCATATCTGCGCTGGAGTCTACGTCACTATCGAGGAAGCATAGTGACCAGTTAAAGATCCTGAAAAAGTTATTTAAACCGTACCAGTTGGCTTTCTCGTACTGCCATACGGTTCTTCTAGGAGCTCTTTCTCTAACTGGTTTTTTTTTGACACGAGAAGTTTGCAGATATAACACTATGATCAGATGTGCCTAGAGGTGTCAATACACTTATTGTGTATTTATCATGGCAGAGGCAAGAAACAAGTCAAGAGTATTTTCTGCTCGGTCATTAACGTCCGATATTCGAGTGGGCTCGTTGACAAGCTGAGTAAGGTTGTTAAACTCAGCAAAAATCTCAACACACATTCCCTTGGGTGTTGTCTGGCCGGAATGGAGAAGCCAAGAAGAATTGTGAACATTGAAATCGCCCGTAATAACGATTTCAATGTGAGGATGTAGGAAAACAATTCTTTGGATGAAGTCGGACAGAGTATCGAATTCGTGAGAAGTTGAAACTCTATCCAGATTTGGGTTTCGATAAAGAAAGCAATAGTGAATGATGTGCTTATTAATGGAAAATTTAAACCACATAAAATTGAAGGAGTTGGTGCAGCGACCATAGTGTGGTAAGAAATGATATGAAACATCATTCCTAATGTAAATGGCGAGACCATGGTGGGAAAAGAATTAATGCCACCAAGCTATACCCATGAATAAAAAATTCAGCAGGATCGGAATCCTCACCTACTTGGGTTTCACTCAGTGCCAAAACAGCTGGCCTGTTAGAAAGAGAGTGAATATACACAGCCAGAAAATTCGCTCCCAGCCAACGAATATTACAAAACAAAACAAAACAGACGAAATCTAAGAAAATCACTGTATAAGACTAATTAAAAAGTCTTTCCAATACAACATCACTAAAAAGTGTTATGCCTTTAGTAGTGGCGTTGAATCGATCCGAACCCTAACAGTCAGAACAATAATTCTCTATACATCCGTTATTGTATGACCTAGCAAATGCAAGCACTGAGAGCTTATATATAAGCTCAGCACAATGCAGCATGCACCCACCACCACCAGGCCACACAACTGTAGGAAAAAAGAAGAGGAGAAAGGAAAATGCCACTTAATGTGCTCCGACATACGTAGGTATTTTTTTGTTGTTGTTATATCCTGAGTGCTTGTTTATTTGCTGTTGTATATTTGGCTATTTGTTTCTTATTTAGTGTTGTTATTTAATTTTTTTTTGATTTATTAAAACTGTCTATTGTTTTATATAGATAAGTGTTTTTTTTTGTATTGTTTGGTTTTATGTATGTTTTACATTTAAGCGCGTCTGCGACGGGAACGGGGACGGAGGCACAACAATGAACAGACGCAGTGCACGGCACTAGGACATCGACCGACCCTCTCCAAGTCACTGACAACTTCGAATGTTGGTGAAATTGCAGCATCTCTTGTGTGTGCTCTTTGCGCATTCAGTGTGTTAAATAAATGCCGCGATGTTTCTTTTTTAAAAACGACAAATTGCATTTTGGCATCCTTAATTTATAAGGTGTTAATTTGATATCATTAAAGCTTTTTTGTTTTATTTTTGATTAACGTTAGAAAACTCTTTTCTTGCACGGAAATTCGATCGTTTCCTACTCGTGACATTAACCTTGTTTTTTTTTTGTATGAAGATAATGTCGTTTTTATTTGGCAATCCGGAAGCCTTCCGGACTCTTCTGAAAGTGTTCAGTTGGGAAAAAATGACAGTTCTGATTCTGAAAAGAAGAGAAATTTGCTTCTGGATTTGAAATCAGAAGCAAAACCAGAAGCACTCACACATTCATATACTTAAACGTCAACCTCAACAGCTGTGATTTTTGGTATTCAAATTGTGCGAACCAGGGTTGGCCGAATTAACTACACTACATTTTCTACATGATTTACTACGTTTATATGAGGTGTTGAAACGAGCTTGAAGCTCGCTTCGAACCTTTATATACCTGTATTGAGTTGAAATGAGCTTCGATCGACTCGATCCCAATCGCTCAGCGGTGTCGAGTAGAAATGTGTGTCGAAAATCCGACCCTAATCCAACTCGATCTTTCGATACTGCATATAAACGTAGTATTTAACTACGCGTAGTTTATTGAAGAAACTACATGCCTAATTTCCTACAATTTGTTACGTCTGTTACATATGTATGTAGTTAATTCATAAAAAATCAATATAATAAAGGAAAACAAAAAAAAAAAACAATTTTGCACTTTTATGATCTAATGAAGGTTTGTAAAAAATAAAGTTTCATTTACCATAAGGATAAAGAATTGTAGGAATAACTGAACGTTTAATTTAAAAATTCAAATTTCAAATGCACAACTGACAGTTAATTGACAGCAAAGCTACAATTTCTTACATTAACTACAATTAACTACATTTAACTACATTAACTACATAAAATACGTAGCAGACGTAACAAATGTAGTTATTTCTAAAAAGTGACAATTCGGCCAACCCTGCTTTCAACAAACATTTTTCTTGATTTTGAATTGAATTGAATTTTATTGAGACTTTTAATTATTCGGTTACAGTGATATTCTTATTCCAATTCTAACGATAGCTCAAGGTAGACTAAAGTGGCTATAATGTATTGCCTTCTTTTTCGATTACGTGTTATGTACAGCCTCATGGCGGTCAATTGGTATATAATATGTATTATAGTGTTGAACTGTTCATGCTCATAAGCATAATATATCTTTAGCTTGTGACGATTGTCACCAATTACATACAATTCTTAACCTAACTTACAAACTAACATACAAACGATTACAAACGATAATGCATCTGAGCATTGTATAGGTAGATTACCTTACATTTTGGTGTTGTATTTTCTTTTTTTTATCATTCTTTTTTGTTTAAAATAGAGCGATAGTGCACTATACAAATTAAACATACAATTATTATATGATAAAGAAACTATCACTTGTCGAGTTCAATAAAGTCACTTGGTTTTGAATGTTAAAACTTAAAAGTTATAAAGGTTTTGAACCTCAGGAGCCACATCCGTGTTCAGCTGCATTGATGAGCTTCGGCCGGAAAGGCCTTCTTGTTGCTGGGGTTAGTCCTGAGTAATCAATTGATGTTGAGTCTTGTTACGACTTGAGTTCACGAGCCGAGGAGCTTCAGCCGGGGAAGCTTCTTGTTGCTGGGGCGAGCCCTGAGTAGTCAATGGGTTTGGATCTTGTTGCGGCTAGGGTTCTGAGCCTCCGTGCCCTCGATGGATTGCCCAGATGAGTTTGTTGTACAACCAGTTTTAAGAAACTAGGTTCTCAGTTTTGGTGACATAGTTAGTGCACCCGGTTTAGTGGTATCTTCAGTCCCAGATCCAGGATTGAAATTTGGTTGCTGTTCGGCAGACTAATGCCCGCAGAACTGTAGTTGCGGATTTAGTTTGAGCAGGTTCGCTTCCTGCTGGAAATCAGCCATGTGTCGGCGTCATCGATTTCTGTGTTGTATAAAACACTGTTGCTTAATACATGGCGTTGGTGGGTTGCATCAAGCTTCTCCTTTCCGGGTCCTCCTCCACAATTTAGAATTCTACCGCCACCACTCCTACTTTAAGTTAAAGTGATCCTATTTTATCCGCGTAATCACTGCCCATCCGGCGTTGGAAATTATTTTAGGGTGTTAAGGAAGTTCGCTCTTGTTGTAAGCGAATATTATTTCGTCAAAAAGACATATTAAAAACGGAAAAAAATTTAATTCAAACCGTACCACGTTTTTATTTTTGGCTATAACCTATGATAATTTATTTTTTGGACAGTCACCGTCTAGCTCTCAAAGCGTTCACTTCGTGTTGACTTTTTCTCTGTGGAAGTTTGTCTAATAATCAGCTTACCTTCTCTCTCGCTCTTACAGAACTTAACCTATCTTTAATTTTTGCTTTCTTTAAACACGTGTAATTTTTTTTTTCTTGTTCCGAAGAAAGAAATTTAAGGTAATGATGGCCCCGGGGCCAAGTAAAACTAATCCCGGGAATAGGTTCGATATTCTAGCTGACTCTTCACTAGAATTCGAGCCGAAAGCAAAGAAAAACAAACGTTCTTCTTTCGATGAATTCCCGACCTCACCCAACACCCCTCCAACAAAAGACCCCAAATTTATAACTATAACATCGAATGATGAAAAGAAACCATTGTCTTCTGTAAGTATTTTCGTTATTAGAAAAGCAATCGATGCTATAAGTACAGAGTACGAAAATATATCGCAGTTAAGAGATGGTAGTATTCTTATACTGACGAAATCAAAAAAAATTGCCGAAAAATTCTTAAAGGTAACTAACCTAGCAAACCAATGCCCAGTTTCAATTAAAATGCACACCAACCTAAACTCTTCTAAGGGTATAGTTTACGCCCCGTGTTTAATAAACATAAATGAAGAGGAAATTATTAGTGAACTAAAATCACAAGGTGTAACTTCGGTTTACAAATTCTTAAAAACAAAAGATGACATCCAGCATCCAACTGGCTTGATGATCTTCACTTTCGATAGATATCAACCACCAGCTACAATTGACATTGCGTGGTATAAAACAAAAGTGCAAGAGTATATCCCCAATCCGATGAGGTGCAGAAATTGCCAACTTCTTGGCCACACTACTTCAAGATGTAACAAAAACAAAATGTGCGAAAATTGCAACCTCCCACCACATGCACCTGCAGAATGTACGCGTGTTATGTGTGCCAATTGTTCTGACAATCACGCATCATCATCTAAGACCTGTCCTAAATATTTACAAAATAAAGATATTTTGACCATTAAAACACGTAATAAATGTAGTATGGCCGAAGCCAAGCGCACTTATAATCTTAGGTTTCCATCTCAAACAACATCCAAAAACGTTACATACTCCGAAAAGGCTAAAGAAACTCAAAAAGATAATAACACTACTATGCAAAATACATCTACCACAAAATCCATTAACTATTCAGCAGATAACAACATCACAAAAAAATCATTAGAAAACACATTAACTTCGAAAACTCAACTTTCCTCACAACCTTCTACCGCTTCGGCACATATCCCCTCAACTCATAAAATATCACAAAGCAATAATACGACCATCAGTCGCCCGCTACCCGCTCTTCCTTCAAACAACAATCAAACATCAACTCAATCTACTTCAGCAAATCATATTTTACCAACCAATAGGCCGCAAACATTACTGGCGGGAGCGGGATTGGGTAATACCCAATCTCCCTCCGGCCAGGGATATCTGCGGCCTTATCAAATTGATCAACATACATTTTATGACACCAAAATAAACATTTTACAATGGAATATTCAAGGTTTTTCGAACAACTATGACGAATTAAACATCCTCATTAAAGAATATAGCCTAAACATAATATCCATCCAAGAAACCCATTGTCCACACAACTTTACACCTTACATACCAAAATCATTCACAGGCTTCTTTCACAACTTTCCAGAAAACATTACAGCAAAACAGGGTATTGGAATTCTCATTAAAAAAAATATTCCGCATTCCAAAATTTCCATAGTGTCGAACATATTAGCGTTAGCTGTCGAAGTACAATTATCTTTAAAATTTACTATATTATCAATATATATATTACCAGGCCAAAAATTTTCAAGAGATGATCTTATTAACATCTTTAACCAAGTAAAAACACCTATTCTGTTAACAGGCGATGTAAACTCATGGAATGTTCTTTGGGGATCGCCAAATACAAACCACAGGGGTTCTATCATAGAAAACTTTTTAACATACTCTGATTTGATAATTTTGAATGACGGCTCACCAACCCACTTCTCCACACATAACACGCTTACACACGTGGACATAACCTGCTGCTCCCCCGACTTGCTAAATAAAATTTCATGGCAGATTTTGGATGATCTCCACAATAGTGATCATTTTCCCATAATCTGCACACTTGCTCTTGGTTCAACTTACGCTCAAATCTCAATTAACCGTAAGTTTAAAACTGATTTTGCTGACTGGGCTTGTTTTCATAAGCACATATCAGAATACCTTTCAGTAAATAAACCTTCAACCAATATTAATAAGGAGGCTGCCCTCCTAAATAAAGCAATTCGAATTGCAGCTAACAAATCAATTCCACAAAGCACTCTAAAAAAAACTAAAAGAACAGTAGCATGGTGGAACCCTGAATTAAACGCACTACGAATAAAAAAAATAACGCATGGAGACTCTTCAAAAGATACCCTAATCAGGTTAATTTGATTTTGTATAAAAAAACTAATGCCCAATTTCGCAGAGATGTTAAGGCCGCAAAAGCAAAAAGCTTGATTGACTTTACCTCATCGATCAACCCAAGTTCACCGCTAACCAAAATCTGGCATAACATTCGCTGCTTGACCGGTGAGTATACTCCACATAATATAAAATCTATTGCAACTTCCACAGCAACCATCTCCACTCCCACAGAAATAAGCAACCACTTCGCATTCACCTGGTCAAACCTCTCTAAAAACGAAAACTTCAGCCTTAACTATATTTCAAAAAAAAATCTATCTGTCCTCTCTTCTATTGAAGAAAATTCAGTTTCCCCTGCAGCTAAATTGATAGATTCTGAAATTTCTTATCTAGAACTCATAAGTTGCCTTAGCAAGCTTAAAGGTAAAACACCAGGCAGAGACAGGATTTCATATCCCATGTTGAAAAATCTCCCTCCCGCCATTACCTCAAGACTGGTTCAACTATTTAACAATATCCTCGACACCGGAATCATACCTCAAAGTTGGAAGCAAGCTACATTAATTCCACTACCTAAACCAAACAAGAACATAAACAACGTTAATGGTTACAGACCCATCTCACTTATCCCATGTATGGCTAAATTGCTTGAAAAAATGGTAGCTAAACGTTTACTGTGGTTTCTAAATTCTAAAAAGTTAATAAAACCCAATCAAGTGGCTTTTCAGCCAAACAAGGGATGTGCTGATGCACTACTCCACTTGGACTTTTACATTACCAATGCTCTCTCTGCTCGCAATCACGTAACCCTTCTCTCATTGGACTTTGAAAAAGCTTTTGACAGGATAGGTATTCATCTTATCCTCGATAAACTTAAAAACTGGGGCATTGGCCCAAAAATTTTCAAATACGTAAAGGCATTTCTCTCAAATAGAAAAATTTGCGTCAAAACGAACAATTGCTTTTCGACCTCTTACAGTTTGGCAAATGGAATCCCCCAAGGATCTCCTCTGTCAGTGATCCTATTTATAATAGCTTTTGATGATTTAAGCAAAATATATAATTAAGTATAAGAATCTAAAGCACACGGCATACGCTGATGATTTTTACATCATGTGTAAACACAATGATCCCATCTCTACTAAACTTCTTCTAACCAATGTACTAAATGACATTATAGTTTGGTCCTCCCAATCTGGAGCTAAGCTTTCAATTGATAAATGTAAAACATTACATATCTGTCGAAAGACATCTTGTGATAAAAACAATTTTTGTTTGAACAATTTAAATATAAATAGCGTTGATAACTTAAATATTTTAGGAGTTATTTTTAACAATAAATACAATTGGAAATCTCATTGCCTAGATTTAAAAAAAAGATTGAATAAAAGTACAAATGTAGTTAACTACCTAGCAAGTAAAAAATGTAATTTGCATGTAAATACATTATGTTATATAACAAAATCATTAGTTTTAAGTAAGATTGACTACGGGCTTTTTATCTACGGCAACGCACCAAAAACAACACTTAACATCATCAAGCCAACATACCATCAAAGCGTTCGCAGAAGTCTTAATGCTTTCCCAACAAGTAACATCAAAAACATACTAGTAGAGGCTGGCCTACCCTCTATAGAAGAACGGATCGCATCAACTAGAACTAGACTCTACGTAAAACTTTCTTTCTCCAATGGGTCTATAATTGACAGAGATGTTGCAATCGCCTTGAAAAGTATGTACGTTAAACGTATTCCCTCAGCTATATCCCTCTCTATTAACGCGGCGAGTGAATTAGGAGTTACCATTAAGAAAATCGGGCATTATATTCCAAAATATCCACCATGGTCATTACAAGCCAACTCATTCATCATGCAATTAGCAAACTAATGGGTGATTTTTTAAGAGCTTGAGAACTTTTTTTAAAAAAAAAACGCATAAAATTTGCAAAATCTCATCGATTCTTTATTTGAAACGTTAGATTGGTCCATGACATTTACTTTTTGAAGATAATTTCATTTAAATGTTGACCGCGGCTGCGTCTTAGGTGGTCCATTCGGAAAGTCCAATTTTGGGTAACTTTTTCGAGCATTTCGGCCGGAATAGCCCGAATTTCTTCGGAAATGTTGTCTTCCAAAGCTGGAATAGTTGCTGGCTTATTTGTGTAGACTTTAGACTTGACGTAGCCCCACAAAAAATAGTCTAAAGGCGTCAAATCGCATGATCTTGGTGGCCAACTTACCGGTCCATTCCTTGAGATGAATTGTTCTCCGAAGTTTTCCCTCAAAATGGCCATAGAATCGCGAGCTGTGTGGCATGTAGCGCCATCTTGTTGAAACCACATGTCAACCAAGTTCAGTTCTTCCATTTTTGGCAACAAAAAGTTTGTTAGCATTGAACGATAGCGATCGCCATTCACCGTAACGTTGCGTCCAACAGCATCTTTGAAAAAATACGGTCCAATGATTCCACCAGCGTACAAACCACACCAAACAGTGCATTTTTCGGGATGCATGGGCAGTTCTTGAACGGCTTCTGGTTGCTCTTCACTCCAAATGCGGCAATTTTGCTTATTTACGTAGCCATTCAACCAGAAATGAGCCTCATCGCTGAACAAAATTTGTCGATAAAAAAGCGGATTTTCTGCCAACTTTTCTAGGGCCCATTCACTGAAAATTCGACGTTGTGGCAGATCGTTCGTCTATTCATGATGAAATGTCAAAGCATACTGAGCATCTTTCTCTTTGACACCATGTCTGAAATCCCGCGTGATCTGTCAAATACTAATGCATGAAAATCCTAACCTCAAAAAAATCACCCGTTACAACAAAAACAACACTCCGGAAAACATATTTTGCCAAAGCTTCCTTAACATATCATCTGATTTGAGAAAAGAGGGATGGAAATTTGCCTTTTCTGATGGATCGAAAACAGTGCACAGCACATCATTTGCATCTGTTTTGGAAAACGGTTCATTGTTGTGCTCAGGACTTCTTGACAGCAAAACATCAATATTTACTGCAGAAGCTTTTGCAATCCTTAAGACCATAACATCTTGCACATCAATTACAGGCAAATTTGTTATAGCTTCCGACAGCCTATCGGTGATTAAAGCAGTTAAGAATCCGAACCACAATGTTGATATTATAGCAAGAATTCGAGATTACATTATTATTAACAAAAACAAAATAAAACTAATGTGGGTACCCAGCCACATTGGCATCAAAGGTAACGAGCTCGCTGTCGTGGCTGCTGTTCAAGCCTATCGCACACCAACTTATAATTTTGTAATAGACACCCGATCTGATCTTCTTCACGACATCATCCAAAAGCACGCGTTGAAAACTAGGTCGGACTGGAACAATTACAATCACCGCTATGTCACCGTGAACCCCGAAAAACTTCAACCTATATTTCCATTAACTACCTCGAAACCAATGAACACTTGTTTCATCAGATTGCGTCTTGGTCATACCATTAAGACCCATCAACACTTACTCCGCAAAGAAAATCCACCGTTATGTCCAACATGCAACTCCCAGATCGATATAAACCACATTTTAGACCCCAACACCTGCCTACCCTCAACATTACATCAACAGCTTTCCACATCTTACCAACGACAATCATTATCATTCAACGAAGCCTTAAAAAACCCAAGTCATGAAAACATTATCGAAATTTACAAGTTCATTAAAAAACATAAAATAGACATCTAATTACATTTTTCATAATTATTATCTAAAAATTGTATTATAAATCCTTGCTTTCTATCACATCTCTTTTCATATTAATTAGTTTTTATATAAACTGAATTTTATTTGTATTTAATTAAGTTAATTATCTCAGAGCCGAAAGCCACAGTAGCTCGTGCTCTTCTCCACTATTAGCATTGTAATCTTCATTGTAATGTTAATAAATTATAATAATAATATTTTTTGGAGAGTGCAGACGCAACGACACGTCTGCACTCTCGGACAATCAACCACCTCTCTTCTTGATTTTGATTATTGTACGCATTTGATGTTTCACATATACAATCAAACAAAACTTCAGAATCATCAGAAGCAAACAAAAGTGTTCAATTGGGATTCCGGATCGGAGAGAGATTCCGGATTGCTAAATAAAAACGACATAACAATTTTTGTTTTTTCTTTATTCGCTTCTGTTACAGAAGCTAGAAATGTATTGTGTAAAAAACTAAAAGATCTAAATAAAAATGTGAAATAAATTTCCAGTTTATGTAAAAACATACTCCGTTTAAAAATCATGTCTTTAATTTGTCCCACCCGTGACAGAAAAAAACCTTCCCTATTTTCAGAATTCATTGACGTTTTTTCCATTTCAGGAAGAATTAATTAAAAAATTTTTAATGTTCATGTATAATAATTAGTGTAAAATTTGAAAAGAAAACAGTTCTTACAAATGTCCCACGATGGAATATCCCATATCTGAATTATTCAAAATACTTTTTATTTTTTGATTTTTGAACAAAATATTTTTTTTTTTTGAAAATATAATATGTATAACTTCAAAAATGCGTTGATGAATTTGTATATATAATAAACATGAATAATAAAGAAAAAATTATATATTTTTGGATGAACTCATATTTACTCACTTTGTTTACAGACAGGAGGTAATTTATAAATTTAAAGAGCGAATTTCATGTTTTTTTTAGATTTCATCTAACAATAATTTTGTATATATAAACTCTTTAAATTTCTAAGCAACTGTTACTATAAGACCAAGTACGTGCGCATTTTATTTTTTGTATATTCCGACGACTGGGCTATAATAGGTGTTTTATTCATTGCTGCATAGCCAGCGCAGCATTCAAGGGCGAATAAAACGATCAAACTCACTCCATATGTCAATTTCAATGTATATTTCAATGTTGGCCATTATTATAGAAAATATCAAAATCTAATGTCAAAACATGTATGTATGTACATATGTTTAATTCTAAAATTTTATGCTTAGCGCCATTTTCATTTCAATAATTTAAAGCTCTATCACCAGCACAACTGCTATTTTTTGTTGTTTGTCGATGGAAATTTTGCTGCGCTAGCTATGCAGCAGTGAATAAAACACGCCTAAAAAAGTTCTGTATGTTTGTCCCCGGGTACGTTACTAGTACATGGACGTACATACATATGTATGTATGATGTTTGTTTGCTTTTTAACCTTTTAATTCTTAATGGAAAATTATGTTGGAAAAGGTCAAAGGAGCAAAGGAATCAAAACAAAATTATCAATTGAGATTAACGACATTATATCAAGCATTATTTGATTATTTATTTAATACTTGGATTAAAGATATCATCACACGATACTAAAAAGCAGCTCAAAATACATGTGTCGTCTTGTTGTTTTGAAGTATTAAGAGTAACAAAAGAAAATAGAATACCCTCTCTTTTAAAGTCTTAATTGTTGTTCAATTTATGGAAAACAGAAAATTTTTATTATCACTGAAAAATGTGTACCGTTATTCAAATTTAAAGAAAGCACTTTTATTATATTGATTTGTTGTAAGAAAAAATTGTTCTAGTGTGTATTTTTTTTTAAATAAATACGTTTTTGTCATTTTCAGCTTCAATTACTTTCAATTTTTTTCTTAACTTCAAATGTGTTTTCGTAATTTGTATGTTTATTATTAATTATAAAAACAAAAGAAGTCAGTAACGTAGCGGATGGTTAATCAATGAAGCTTTGTTCCACACAAGCTTTCACTCGCTTTTCATATTCTCGGCGATTTTCTTTATAAAGTTGAGCAGCTGTTGAGTTTGCTGGCGAATTTGGATTGGGATCACTCAATAAAGACTAGATAAATAAAATTATTAAAAATTATTAAAAAAAAAAAACATATTTATATACCTGAATAGATGTAAGAATTGCTGAAACATCGTAAGTGGGACTCCATCTGTTTTGTAAAATATCTAAACAAATTCCACCATCGGCGTATACATTAGGGTGAAAAACTTTTGACACAAATCTAACTGTCGGGGGCTTATTCGGATATTCTTCCGTAAATTCTATAGTTAATTTAAATGTTCCATCTTCAAAAGGAGTATCATGAGGACCAAAAATCACAGCATTCCAGATCATAATGTTATTATCTGTTGGAGCTCCAGAAACTCCAGTTGGTGGGTCCTCTTGAAGCCTAAATAAATATAGTATTATTATAATTTATAAACAAGTAATTCAAATAACATGATAATATATTTTTTTAAACTAAAGTTATGACTTAGTTAAGGTCAATCCCCTTAATCAATATAATGTACTATATATGTATATGTACACCACCAAGCAGCTCGAAGGAGTATAAATGCTTTTCCTACTAATATTATTCAAAATATGTTTGTTGAAGCCGGACTCCTAAGCATTGAGGAAGGAAAGAACACAGTCAGGTTTAAGCTCTGTGTCAAACTTATATTTTCTAGAAAATCAATATCGATAGCGATGAAAAATTCAAGTCGTGATGCAATAGATGCATCTACTTTATCCTTCGTGGTTTACAGGAGAATAAAGAACATAATATCGTAAGTTATTTATTTTATTTAGGATTGCAAACAAGAATTAATGTTATTGTTTCTGCTGTTTTTTTTTTTATTTATTTATTTATTTATTTCTGCTGTTTTTCAGGAACAGAAGAAGGTAAGAATTCAACATTATTTGTCATATTTTTTCAAAATTATTTTTCATATAAATATATAATATATAGTCAAGCTAAAACCTTCTAGGCAGAATACCAAGGGGATTCCCAAGATCTTTGGTGTGAGACTGAAGGTAGGAAGTAACTTGAAGCACAAAGCTCAAGTCAAGTGGGCTTAAAACTTCTTTGCAAAGTACCAGCGGCGGCGACTCGACGTCTGAGCCACAAACATCTGTCAAGGGTGCCATTCGGGATCCCAAACTCTATCACTCCCTTTAACACCATAAACGAATCTTTCAGAGATGTTCTGAAAGTTAATACCTTAGCTGCAGTCATTGTAAGAAGGTATAAAGATGATATAGATCATGCGATCTGTACAAGCTGGCTGTAAGCAGACTAGAAGTCTGGTTAGGTGCGAAGCTAGAAGTTATTGCTGAGGAGGACATTCAACGCAGACCACTTAGATTCGGTCTGAACCCTCGTGTATGGATGAAATGAACCTCGCAGCCAATCATTCCTTCAAAATCTTCGTCAAACCAGTTGGCCCAAATGCTGAGAAACACTTAAACATTAGTGAAACCTGAACTTTTAACTGTTTCAGCTAATATTGACGATCTTGACAGCAAAGTCAATGATCTCACATTAGCCCTTCATAACTTACTGGCCGTTTCCTATAAGGTTACTTATAAGTTATAAAAAATAAATGGGTATCTTTATTCCCATCTTACTCACCGGCTATATATGTATGTACATAAGACCGATTCTTACAAATGGTGTATTAGTATGTCGAACCGCTCTATATTAAGCGATAAATTAAAATCATTTTTTTTTATTTTCTCGAAATAGATACAACCGATTTTGATAATTTGTTTATGCTAAAGCTCCCAAAAAAATTGAATAGTATTCTGTATTCAAATTTTCAAAAAAAATGTTTGGATTAAAATTAAAGTTTTAGTATAAAACTTGATTAAAAAGACGATTTTGCAAATTTTATTCGAATCATCATACTTTCTCTACCCTTTTATTAAAATTAAAATCATCAAATACCTATTTTATTTTAAGTATCGTGCTAACTCTTTGACATTTACAAACATCAAAACAGATCTATTTACTTAGTTTTTTGCATGTACTGCCATTACTTTAGGTGTCTTCATAAGCAATATATTAAAAAAAAAAAACAGCCTTATCACGATACTAGTTTGAAAATGTTTAAAATTAAGAAAGAGTTATTACTATTAGTCTACCTAAAAGTTAGCAAGTTGTTAAGTAGTATCATACCAATACCTTAATACTAAGGTGTTTAAAATTTGGCGTCATTAGAATTTTAGAATTTTGAAATAATTTTTACGATCCATAATTCAATAAAAAAAAGGATCGAAATGAAGATATTATTGAATTTCTCACTATACTAAGGTATAACTGATATTAATGAATTTTTTTGGTTGAAATTTAAGTTTTCTGGCTTATCTGTTTACGTTTTTAGCTCTTACTACTAAGAGTTTAAAAAATGAATTTTATGCTTTTTGTAATAACATTCATTTTTATTTTTGAGATTACCTAACATCTTATTGAACCAGACAAGATTTTAATTCTTTTTTTAATTCATTAATTTTTTATCTCTATATATTATGCAATATTAGGAAAACTAGTAAAAGTTGTTTGACCATGAATTATAAAATGAAATGAAATCGTACACTTTGTGGTATGGATACCAGTGTAAAGTGCATTTTTGTAAGGTATTGTTTTTATTTAAATGAGAACCATGTCGAAGAGATTGCCGTGAGAAAGTGAGAGAACAAAAAATGAAAAATTGAAAAAGAAAGAGAAATTTACCCCAGGTACAATTTCAAAGATTGGGATTTAAGAGTAACAGTACGAATATAAAAATGAGATATAGCTTGAACCAATTCAGGTTGCTACTCCATATTACTCTTTTATATATGATATAATTTTTTTAAATTTATCATTTTGCTTTTTTTTCATTTAATCATTCATGCTCTTTTTTATATACTAAAATCCTCTAAAAAAAATAGATAATACAAGAATACTTAAGGATTCAAATATTTTGAGATATAAATTATAAATTAATAATTCAGTTGGCCGACGGTCGGTTGCGCGGTTTTGGTATTAATTGTAGATTAGTGTTAATTAGTTAGATTAGTGTTTACGAGTTTGAATATGAGTTTTTAAGAATTTATTTCACCTTAAAATAATTATTATAAATATGTACTTCAGAAATATGTATAAAACATAATAATAAAAACAATATAATAATGGCGCATGCGGGTGGTGAAAAAGGTTTCGGGAAAAACTCCTTGCTTTTATTCAAATCTGGAACGAAAATGGGATACTATCACGACGACATGAACTTCGAAAATTTCTGCAAATGGATCCAAGAACAAGTTTTGAATAACTTGGAGGAACCTTCAGTTATTGTAATGGACAACGCCTCGTACCACAATAAATTAGAAGAAAAACAAATTACTTCTGCTAGCAAGAAATCCGAGATGATACAATTGCTAACCGAAAACAATATTCCGCATACTATACAGATGTTAAAACTTGAACTGTATGAGTTAATAAAATGACACCGAGCTACACACAACCCAAAGCATAAGATTGATGATATCATTCACGGCATGGGACATGAGGTTCTACGTTTACTACCATTATCCAGATCTCAATCCCATTGAAAATATTTGGGCAACTGTCAAGGCAAGAGTAGGTTCACGAAACACAACATTCAATTTATCAGATGTTCAAAAATTAGCAGAGGAAGAATTTTCAAAAATAACGGCTGAAAACTGGCGAAAGGTGTGTGAAAAAGCCATAAGAACTTAGGAAGAATACTTTTCTCACGACCTGACGAGGGACACAATTTCGGATTCAATTATAATTAATCCAGGTGACGATTCTTCAACCGACTATGAAAGCGACATTTAGGCCTATTCTGCCACATCTGTTATTCTGCTATAGATTTTCTGTTATGAATCATAAAAAATTTCCACCTTAAAAGATCTTTTATGATTGGTATTCAGAGGTTCGAACTTTTATAAAAGTCTGTTATGCTACTTCGAAAACGAAATCTGTTATGAAACTGAACTAAATCTGTTATCATAACCAGCTGTGATTATGTAAAATATTTCATGTGACATAATTAAAATAGATGACAAACAAAAAAGTAAACTTAGACACTATTGATATCCATACCATGAAACACGATTTTACCTCATTTATGTTTCTGGGAAACCATGGCCATACTCCTACTTATATGTTTATATGATATGTGTTTTAATATATTTTGTTTCATTTGCCTCCTTTTAAGACCATTTTGTTGACGAAATAAAAGATAAATATTCATTTTTACTTGATGCACCTGTGTACTTATTGAAATCTTTTATGATAAAAGTCACAGAAGTTTGTCTTTTATTCTTTTATGATTTTTAACAGATTTCATAACAGATTTTGGCATGCTGAATACCAAAAATGATATTCGTAAAAGTTTTTTTTAGGTTCGAACGTTTGACAGTTCATAAAAGTTTTCTTAGCAGATTTTATAACAGATTTTAGCATGCCGAATACCAAACTTATAATTCATAAAAGATTTGTTGACAGCTCAAACTTTTGTACGGAAATTCATAACAGAATAGAAGAATAAAAGATCTCGCCGAATAGGCCTAATTAGTTCTTAAAACTCAGTATATGTAAATGAACATTTATTATTTAAATTATATTATTGTTATTTATATTATTTGTATTATGTTTTATATTTATTTCTGAAGTACAAATTTATAATAATTATTTTAAGTAAAATAAATTCTTAAAAACTCGTAGGTAAAAATTATTCAAACTCGTAAATACTAATCGAACTAATTAGCACTAATCTACAATTAATCCCAAAACCCCACAGGTCAAAAACTAAAAAATACATATACATATATCAAATAAACACTAACGCCATAAAATAAATATAAACATAACGCCCCCGGAACTTTTCTGTTGCTGCGCCACAAATCATAAAACATAGAAATAAACAATAATTCCTAAACTATTTGTCAAAGTTGAATTAGGCACTCTAAGATTTAAGGAAAAATCTTAAATCCTCTCTCTGAGCAACCGACCGTTGGCCAAGTGAATTGGTTCAAGTTATACAAGGTGAACTTATTACCCGCATTAGGTCGTCCACATCTGATTTGGAAAAGAGCCAATTTCGAAGATTTGTTGTTGCATAAATCAGCAGGAAGATGTACCTACAGTGGCTCTCAGCTTAAATGATGCAGTGTTTTTATTTGCCTTAAAACTTACATTTTATAGACAAAATACGTCAAAAGTTTCCAAAAAATGAGTGTAATAGAGTCTTTAGAAAGTAATTATTCATAAGCAACATATATATATGTTATTATTCTTTGTTCTCAGATCCTGAGGTAAAAAACTGTAACATTCTCATCAAATTTGCTCTCAGCTTAAATGATGCACTCAACTTAAATGGTATATGGCAAACGGTTGTTTTTGTTTTAAGCATAAAATCGAAATAATTATTATCTGTTGTGATCAGTTTATCAATTTGTGAACTGAATTAAGTTAAAATTTTCTTTTTTTCAAACATGGGCCCGCGTATGAGCTTAGAAAGTCGCGAGTTAGTTATTAAACACTACATAGATGGGATTAGCCAAAGAAAAATTGCTGAAATGTTTAAAATTAAATCTTCAACCGTTCAGCACATCATTGAGCGATATGTACGCGAAAATCAAATCGTCAGCAAGGGAAGGAAAGTCACAAATAAAATATTTTCTGACGGCAACCGAAGATGGATTGTAAGAAAAGTAAAGGAAGATCCGACTTTAAGTGCGCCTCAAATAGCTAAAGAAGCAGAACATTATTTAAATAAAAAGAGCAGTGCCGAAACCATTCGAAGAATACTCAGGGATGCCAATTTTCATGCAAGAAGTGTCCATAAAAAGCCGTTCATCAGTCCAAAAAACAAAATTTCAAGGAAGCAATTTGCTCGAGACCATATTAACAAGGATAAAACGTTTATACGATACTTCAATTTTTGGCTGCCTCAAAACGTATGCCTTCCCATCCGATCCAAGAAGGTTGAATTTACTTTCGTCTTTGAAAATTACCGTATCCCAAAACGTTTTATCCTTGTTAATATGGTCTCGAGCAAATTGCATCCTTGAAATTGGGGCTTTACAATTATGGTGAAATGTTGGCGATAAGTTCCAGATAAGCGCCAGGCTTATCGGAATCATTTAAGGTTAGATATTTTGTCCAGAATTCTCGCACACGTAGAATTAATGTGTTAATTGGGATACCAAAGAATAAAATTGATTCGTTAAGGAAGTCACTAAAAGTGGACGAACAAGAATTATTCTGGTTGTTTGTATTCTTACCAGTGGAAGGAAGAGGGGTTTGACCACTTTTCAGAATATCTGCGTAGGAGCCACTTGCTCGAACGTTCAGGAGAATTTGAGGAACATTAATTGTATTAATCGTATTTTTTGTATTATTTCTGTATCCCCTAACCCTTCTTTTCAAATACTCGATTCGTTTAGGGCACTCACTAAAGTTTGCTGGATGGCCTGAAAAGCCACAATTAATACAAGCCACCTTGTCCTTGTCATCGTTTGAAGTAATAGAGCAAGACCCTTGTTCATGAAAAACTTTGCACTTTACGCATCTGTTACGATAAGCACAATAGGCACTGACATGACCAAATCTTTGGCACTTAAAGCACTGAATAACATTGTTGCGTTTTACGGAATCCCAACGGACTCGGTGCCGAAGAAAAGTTTTGATGTTCTTTAATTTGGTTAGACTTTCTTTATCGTCTAGAGCACAAACATATATTCCAAGATCCAAATCATTTTCTTTAGACCATTTTGTTGAAAATGGTTTGACCTGCACCTATTAAATCATCCTCAATTTCGTTTGAGGAAAAACCATCTGAAAGCCCTTTCAGCAATATTGAAAATTTTTTAAGTTGTCTAGGAACAAAAGAATAGGCGTTAGCCTTCTCTTTACAGAGGGACTTCATTAAAGAGGAGTGTAAATCGACATCCCTTACATAAATCTTGAGTCTGCCAAGACCCCTATTTTCAAATTTTACGTTATCTAAACTACCATTATAATTTTTTTTAAAGAATTCTAACAGGCTCTTATAACTACGCCTTTAGCAAATATTGGTGGGCACCAATCGTTGCATCTTTGTCCAGAGAAAATAAGTGGAATTTATTATTGGCCAGTCTGTCTGTGAAGGCCACTTTATTAGATGAGGATGCGGATGGATTCGCCGAAGTTCTCTTTCGGCTTATCACATTTTCGAAAGTTTTTGAGTCGTTCTTCAAAATCCTTTTGAGATCATTTTCAACCGACTGGTTGAATAGCGAAATATCCCTATTTTGGCAAATAGACATGGGCAATGTTGAATTAAAAACGCACTGAGGCGATTTATTAGCCAAGTCAATGATTGGCGATTCTTTATCGTTTTCACTATGGGTCGGAAAATAGTTTCTTCCTGGCAGCACTGTTGCATTCATATCACATGCCTGTTCAGCATCAATCACTACTACTTGTTCAATATTACTGTCACCAATACAAGTATCCATGCCTATTTCTCCGTCACTATCACTCAAGCCAACTGCCTGGGTGATTTTGAATTTGTCTGGGATTAACGGGACGCCACTAAACTTATTCATAATTTTCTGTTTGTCTTCGGGAGACAAAAGCTCGGAAGGAAGAATTAAAGGTTTATTTGACAACCCCGGGTCTATGGGAAAAGATTTATGTGCGAAACAGATTAAACCAGCTACAGTACCAGCATCGTCAGCGTAGAACAAACTATGTTTGTATATTATAAACATAAACAAAAATTGTTCAAAAATAATATTAAAAACATAAATAAAACATTTGCAATAAATTAATAAATAGTATAAAAAAGTAGAAGCAGCTATTTCACTATGAGGTATTTTCTTTTTTGCCTGTGGCCTCAATCCTGTTATTAGTGGATCTGAGGATATGAGGCTACGGTGAATAACATCTTCATTCGTCGCAATCCGACTGCATTTTCTCGAATTAAAACTGCGATAGATTTTATAGCCCTTATTTCGGCATTCTTGAGCTTCCTCGGAGAGTGATCCAACAGGAAATGCACAATTTTTTATGATTTCTTCTCCATGGATCAAAACCTGGTGTACGGTCGCTGGCATATGGTACCATTTATAATCCTCTACAAAAAGTTGTGCAGTTTCCCCCGCGTTTTCTGCATATTTTTTTAAATCTATTTTTTCATTCGATGTAGTAATTACTTCAAGAATAACAGAAAACCGCCGAATTAGGCTAGGACCGCACTTGCGATTTTTCGTCCAGACGATTAAAAAATCGTAGTCGCTACAAATTATTGTCATTCACGCACTTGCGATTTTTTTGCGCGCGATTATTTAATCGCAAAAAATGAAACACACTACTTCTTATGTGAGTGCACGCATTTGCTACAAAAAAGTAGCGACAGAAAAATCGTTTGAAAAAATAGAACTTGTTTCATTTTTACAATCGCTACGATTTTTAAGTCGCATGTTCGTGCATTCACATTTAAGGCCATGTGTCTTACTTTTTGCGACTAAAAAATCGTGGATTAAAAATCGCAAGTGCGTGCATGCCAATTTCTCTTCGCGACTACGATTTTTAAGTCGTAGTAATTTAAATCGCAAGTGTGGGCATATCCATTTGAGTACATGTGTTTCATTTAAGTTTACGACAATCGCATCGCAAGAAAAATGAAACAAATTGCTAATTTTAAATCGTCATGATTTGTTGGTAGCAAGTGCGTTCATTCTCATTTAAATTCATGTGTTCTATTTTTGCGACTAAAATATCGTGCGATCGAAATCGCAAGTGCGGTCCTAGCCTTAGGTCTTCATTGACTCCAATGATTTATGAAGTCATGGTTGTATTGGCAAAGAACCTCCTGGATGTGTTGCCGTCATTACTTGTCCCCGTACCTTGTTTGACAACATCAACAATGAAGCCCAGTTTCTGACGAAACTCTTTTTGAATTTTTTCCTCTGAACATCTCTAATTTGGCGGGTCTCATTGTTAGTTCTCCATGCTTTAAATGGCAAATTGGAGACCACATATAAGATACACTCCATAAACTTTGTACGAGCGTAGAGAGGAGACATTCCCAACTTCAAAGCTTCCATGTTTGCAGGTTTGTTTCTTATTTGTGTCAGGTTATTCATTCCCGAAGTTGTAGTTCCACATATGAAACAGGAAGAAGCTGCAGGAGTACCTGTTACAGATTGGGCTGTCTTCCCGTCCAGCATTGTGAACTGACGGTTTCCCATTTGAACTATCGTCTGAGATAAATTACTGATTTCCATGTCAATTCTTTCTTTTTCGTCTCGTATGATTTCTGCAGTTTCTTTAACAAATGAAAATTGTATGGCTCTGCAATATCTTGTAGAGGATGGTCGATCGTTATTCCACACAATAATATCCTCATTATCCCTCATAGTCATTTCAATTGGTACCAAAGATGTCATAAACATATTAGCGTCCGAAGTTTCCTCATGGTAAAATTTTGACTGTATTGGGTTTGTACTGAGGCACCATCCCATCCCCATTTGGTGCATAGTAAAGTGTGTCAAAGTGCTCAGCTATGATATTTTCAAATTTAATAGCTTTTAAAAGTTGCATTGCTTATCAAAATTAAATCTTGCGTTTACAATTTTCATTTTAATTAATATCTTTGGCTCGCTCAAAAATAGGATGAAATCCAAGAAAAATTGATTTTTGGATATTTTTGAAATATGTGTTGTTTTAAATTGCGCCGTGTGGATACAAAAAAATTATATAAAATATTTTTAGGCTTTCAACTGAAAGATAATTCCAAGGAAACACTTTTAAGCTTATATTTGTTTAAATTGAACACTTGATAAAGAAGCTATGAAATACTAAAAGAAGGAAAAAAAATCATTTTTTTATGTAAAATCGTTTTTTTTTTTACGAAAAAAAATTCTTAAAAATCAACGGAACCACCTACAATATCGTGGTATATCTTTTTGTAAAGACAAAAATTCTTTCTGTATTTTGTTCAGTTTTTTTTTTAATATACGTACAAAAAAATTTACTGTAAATTAATTGTTTTTTTTAACTTCAACCGATTTGAGCGAGCCAAAGACGAACGATATCTTTTTTTTTACATGTTCTTAAACCTCAGACCCTAATACAACTTTTGAGCACTATTACATTTAAAAATAAGAGTACTTTTTTGCGGCCATACAAAAGTGACACACCCTAGTGTATAGTGTTAAAGACTCTCCTTCAATTCTGGTCATCTCTTCTGCTGTCTTTCTTTCTAATAACCTTGTTGCAGTATGGTCTAGCATTTTTTGTAGTTTCACACTTGCTGAGCTTTCTATAATTTTTATCTCTAAAGGATAGCATCTTTTTTTGTCTCCAGCAATTTATCATAAGGTGGAAAAACATCATGCTCCTTCAATTGCGATTGAATCCATTTTAATGGAGGGAAATTATCGCTCGAACAATTCAAAAACAGCCGCTAATTAAACTAACTTTTTGTTTTTATTTATATTTCACTTCACTTTTGCTTATTGGCTGATAAAAAGAGTTAAAATTTTTCTTACACACCTTGCACAAATGCACAATCAGTCAATAATGACTTATTTTGTTTTTAATTCTTTATATATATAGTTTTAAGTAAGAACTTAAACATTCTTATGGGACATTACCTACTAATCCTTAAAGGTCATAAAAAATTGTGCAATACACATCAAAAACAAAGCAATAAAACTTTAACCAACAATAAAAATTGTTAGTTTTGGATTTATGTCGGAAACGGAACAGGTAGAGAAATACTCATGTACAGAAAAAAAAACCCTTTTTTTATCTTTACATGCCTTTACTTTTTGCGTGAAATTTTGCAAAGGAAATTAAGTTGAAAGTTGAAAAATTTTCGAGGCAGAAATAAATTGTTTTGCAAAAAATCGAATTTCGCAGACCTTGGTCAAGGTATGATTTTTATTTTATTTTTAAAATAAAGGTATTATTATTTTTTCTAAAAATAATGATAATTAGAACCGAAGAAATTATAACTACATATTTGATATACACCACCCTCAAAACCGAGTTTTTTTAAAACCGATTCAATAAGACAAATTTGAAAATAACTTCCAGATTCGCAGGCATCTGCAGCTGATTTTGTCTGTGTTGTTACTGGTATAGAGCACACATTGGCGGACTTCACTACGTGTAGGCGTATAGCTAAAATTGAAACTCAAAAAGTTTTCATCAAAACCATTTTTTGTTAGTAACAGTGAATTACAAAATTGATCACGCTTTTCTATGAAAAATGGAAATATTTTGTTTCAAGTCTAAAAAGTAAATGAAAAACTTCAAATTTCTTATGAATATTTTATTTCAAATATTAGAAATCTTAATATAACTTAATAATTGCATTTTCTATTTAAAAACCTTAAATATAAAAAAAAGAAATGTTCAAGGCTTGATCCATTTTAAGTTTTTTCTTTTTCAAAAGTGTTGGATAGCTAATATTTTGTGTTTCCCCCTCGAGCATCAATTACCGCTTGTATTCGATTAGGCATACGGTCAACCAAATTCTTACATATTCCTGGGCTTATATTTTCCCACGCTGTTTTTATTTTTGGCCAGAGTTCTGTTAAATTTGCAGTTTCTCCTGCAATGGACCTTTTTAACACACCCCACAAGTGTTCGATGGGGTTAAGATCTGGGGATTGTGGTGGCCATGTCAACATTGTGTAGCCGTGGTCTGTTAACCATTTTTGGGTGATCTTGGCAGTGCATATGCTTCGGATCATTGTCTTGCTAGAAGACAATGTCCGAAGCTTCAACACCAAATTTTACCAGCGATTCACTCAAATAACAATTCAAAATCTCAATATAAGATGATGACGTCATACGTCCTTGAATATTGTGTATACTTCCCACTTTTCGCGCCATCATGCATCCCCAGATCATAATGGATCCCCCACTGAACTTCAGAGTAGGTTTAACGTGACGAGGTTGTAACTTTTCTCCTGTTGTTTTCCATACCCATTCTGTTCCATCCGAGCCCAAACGATTAATTTTGCTCTCATCGGGCCAAACCATTCTCGCCCAGTCATCAGCTGTCCAAAAAGAATATTTTCTTGCGAATTCCAGTCTAAATTTTTGGTGTCGTTTAGTTAGAAGGCGTTTTTTTACTTTGGCTCTTCCTCTTAAACCAGCGGATCTTAGTGTCCTGCGAACTGTTTCCGCTGAAATGCGAATGTTTTGGTCTTGGTCCAAAGCTTGCTTGATTTGAACAGCATTTTGAAATTTGTTCATTCTTAAATCTCGAACAATTTTCCGTTCTTCGACCGAAGACAAGAGCTTCGTAGTTCATTACAGCTCTAAATAGAGGTCAATTTTGCGGAATTTTTGGCGTTGGTATTGGATTTTTTTAAAATGACTTGGTTCGGTACAGCTGTGAGCCCTCCAATTAACACAACTAAGCACTGAACATTGATGAGCTCTTACTTCACTTTTTTTTTTGTATTAAATTAAGATCAATAAATAAGAAATGGCGACTTTACGATCTAACTCACAAAAAAGATCACGATGCAACTCCGAATGCAGCCATATAGTAAAATTTACTTTTGAGTAGAGGAGAATAAAAACCGTTATAAACTGTTAGAAGAGAAAATTATCTAAGGAATATAATACCTTAAAATAAGAAAACAATTAAAATGAGAGCAATTAAAGTGAATTTGTTTATGGAACGCGTGACCAATTTTGTGATTCACTGTATCTGACGCTTCTTATAGAAAGCTTCTTTTATAATTCATCATTTTTTTTTTGTAGATAACCAAGAATAGATCCACAAAGCGGTATATAAATTTTAAGAATTTAAGGAACTTCGGTAAAAGACATCTAAAATTTTGTTGAAAATACGGTTCGCAACTTGAATAAATTTTTCTTTGACTTTAAGGGCTTGTAAATATGTACATATGTATGTATATGTATAAAATATATACACTGCCCGACAACCGATTAGCGTCCCCTATGCTTTTTGTCTTTGAAGCTTAATATCAGCCAATAAAATAGAACGTTTGAAATTAATTTATTACCAATGAAAGCTTATAACATTATAGTCGAAAATAAATTAAAGTTAAGGTGGTAACTGAATTAATAACATTTTAACAGAATTTTAAAGAATATAATATGAAAAATCCATTTTTTTTTCGGACATTTGATTAGAACCCCCACTTGAAAATGCCGAATAACATAAGAAAATGGGCAGAAACTATCCACAAATATTTTTTTTATTTTAATTTGATAAATATACAACTTATTTGTAAAAGAATTAATAATGAGTTGTGCCACCACGGTTGACTATGACCTCGTACATCCTGTTGGGTAAGGAGTCATATAATTTCTTTATATAATCCAGTGAAATAGTCTCCCATGCACTTTTTATTCCTTCGATGAGTTCCGATTCGGTTGGATATTGCCGTCCAGACTCGTATAATTTGCGTGCTAACCATCCCCAAACATTTTCTATAATGTTTGGGTCGGGCGAATATGGGGCCCAGGTTAGCAAGGGCACTTTTTGAAGCTCAATCCAAAACTTTACGAGCTTGGAGGTGTGGATAGGGGTGTTATCCTGCTGGAACTTCCATTCCAACGGTCCGAAAATACCCTTGATTGCAGGGAAAGCTTTTTTTAACACACCATTATATGCGGTCAGCCATCAGACGAATAGGGGGAATAACATGTAGCATACGAAAACATGCACGTGCCGTAACTATTCGGGACTGGTGGAAGTCTGATCATAGCCTCTTCGTAGCGGCCGCTAGAAACAAGCCTTTAAAAAGGTTTGGCTAATATGATCAGGCTGGTTCCTCAGGTTGGCGACAGGTTAATTCCCTGTCCCGTAAAACTTTTGAATTACGAGACCGACAACAAGCCTCGGAAACGGACTGATCACACGACGACAACCAACGCAACGAAAACTGAAAAATGATTTACGAATTTTCTTATGGAACGCACGATCGCTCTATAGAGCTCGAGCTGCTCAGCAGCTAGCCGATGCCCTGTCAAAATATAAAGCTGACATAACAGCTCTTCAAGAAATCAGATGGACAGGGAATGGTGTTCTACAGAAGAAAGAATATGACATATACTATAGATGTCATACAAAACACCATGTGCTCGGGGTAGGCTTCCTAGTCAGCGAAAAAATGAAGTCTACCATCATCGGCTTTAACGCTATAAGCGAAAGGCTATGCACCCTTCGCGTGCGAGGCAAATTTACGAACATCAGCCTCATTAACGTTCACGGACCTACGGAGGAGTCCTCAGACGAAGAAAAAGAGACTTACTACGAGAGGGCCCTCAATGCCTGTCCAAGGTATGATGTTAAAATCATCCTTGGGGATTTGAACGCAAAAATAGGTCGGGAGCCGGTATTCAGGCATTACGCAGGCACCCATAGTTTGCATGAGAACACTAATGACAATGGACTTCGAGTCTTAGAATTGGCAGCATCGAAAAACATGGTCGTTGCGAGTACCAGGTTCCCGCGTAAAGATATCTACAAAGCCACCTGGGTATCACCTGATGGAGTCACTCGTAACCAAATAGACCACGTGTTGATAGACCGTCGCCCCTACTCGAACTTGATGACGGTACGAACGTACCGAGGTGCCAATATCGACTCGGATCACTATCTTGTTGGTATGGTTTTCCGAGGGCGGATTGCCTTGCGAAGACGCATTGCATCCGCCGATCAGGTTCGAATCAACACGGCTGCCCTGCGCAATGAAAACACCAGTAACACCTTTGGTAATGCGTTAGGACTCGCCCTAGAATCACTTGATTTAGGGAGAGTAAGTCCTGGAGCCAGTATGCTGGGCGTAAATGAGAAGTGGACACGCCTTAAGAATATTGTCATTAGTACTGCCAACTCCATCTTAGGCAGCAGTCGTAAAAATCGGAACGACTGGTTTGATGATGAATGCAAGCTAGCGACTGAACGTAAGAATGTTGCGTACCGAGCAATGCAACAATCTCATAGAACGCGGGCACGCGAAGAGGAATATAAAGAGCTCAGAAGAATAGAAAAACGGCTACACAGACAAAAAAAAATCAGCCTGGGAGAAGAACCTAATCTGTGAAATTGAAAATAGCCGAGAGCGAGGTCCGCACCAGGCGCGGAAGTTCTACCAATCCGTCCGAAACATGACGCAGTACACACCACGCTGCACATACTGCAAGGACGGAGAGGGAAATCTGATCACCGATCCTGAAAGCATACTGGAGCGATGGGAAGTGTACTTTAATGAATTGCTAAATGGTCAGCTCACTGCAGAAGTGGAGGCTCCACTACTTCAAGAAGAATACTCTATGTTGCCGCCACCAAGCATAGAAGAGGTTGAGAAGGCTATAGGCCGGCTTAAACAGAACAAAGCCCCGGGAGCCGATGGCATACCAGCCGAATTATTCCATCACGGCGGGCCAGCTTTACGTCAAGCAATTCATGATATTATAGTACACGTATGGGAGCAGGAAGAAATGCCAGAAGACTGGCGAAAAGGTTTAATATGCCCCATACATAAGAAGGGAGATGTCACAACGTGCAGCAATTATAGAGGTATCACGTTGTTGAGTACCGCCTATAAGATACTCTCCTCTATCCTACAAGACCGGATAACCCCATACGCTAAAACCGTTATCGGACAATATCAGTGTGGTTTCATTCCAGGCAAATCAACAACTGATCAGATATTTACCCTTAGGCAGGCGATGGAAAAATGTCTAGAATTTAACATCCCAACATACCATCTGTTTATAGACTTTAAGGCCGCCTATGATAGCATAGCCAGGGTAGAACTTTACAAAGCCATGAGAGAATTCGGCATCCCAAATAAATTGACACGACTATGTAGGTTGACCATGACCAACGTAACAAGCCAAGTAAAAATAGCCGGATTGCTATCCAGACCAATCAACATCTTTAATGGACTCCGACAAGGGGACGGTTTGGCCTGCCTCCTCTTCAACCTGGCGTTGGAGAAAGCAATCCGTGACTCTGGCACGGCAACAAGAGGGACCATCGTCAACAGGTCCAGCCAGTTACTGGCTTACGCAGACGACATCGACATCATCGGAAGAACCGAACAAGCTGTACACGATTCCTTCATCCAGATCGAGCAGGCGGCACAAAATCTGGGGCTGCACATTAGTGAAGGTAAAACAAAGTACATGGTGGCGTCGAATGCGAGAGGAACAGTTGGTCAAACAATCAAGGTTGCGGAGCACGAATTTGAAGTGGTGCAATCCTTTAAATACCTTGGGTCAATAGTAGCAGCCGATAACAATATAGAAGAAGAAATACGCGGGCGGCTTCTCAAATCCAACAGAGCCTACTATAGTCTGTCAAAGCTCTTCAAATCCAGAAATCTCACCATAACTTCAAAACTACTGCTGTACAGGACCATGGTCCTGCCAGTACTCACATATGGATCCGAGACTTGGGTGCTTAGCAAAAGGCACTCCGACCTCTTAGCTGCGTTCGAGAGAAAAGTCTTAAGGAGAATTGTTGGCCCCGTATGTGAGGAAGGACGATTCCGGAGACGGTACAATCATGAACTGTACGCAATCTACCTTGAAGCAGATATCGTGACAAAAATTAAGCTCGGTAGACTCCGGTGGGCAGGGCACCTAGCTCGCATGAGCGAAGAGGAACCTGCTCGGAAAGTTCTTTGTGGTACATTCTATGGTAGACGACAGCGTGGTAGACCATGCTTGCGCTGGAGAGATGGCGTAGACCAGGACGCCCGAAGCCTTGGGGTGCGCAACTGGATGGCGTCGGCTAGAGACCGGGATAGGTGGAGAGACTTGTTGAAAGAGGCCAGGACCGGAACCCGGTTGTCGAGCCGATGATGATGATTATATGCTGTGGCATTCATACGAGGAGTGAGAAATTGCAATTCAATTGTGCCATAGTCTTTCGAAGTTGGTTAAGAGGCGTTTTTTTTTTTATTTTAAGACGTTTTAAATGTTCAGCATTAGAAATAATTCCTTGCACAATCCGCACGCATGCTTTTACACCGGTCTTTTCTTTAATTTTGGCTGCAGAGTCGTGCGAATTGGACGCTTGCCTCAAAATAATTCGCTTGTCAGCTGCTGAAATCAAAGAAGATGGCCGGCCTTTCATGTTCTTTCCATAGTTATGCTCATTGTGTAAGAATGAGGAAATAACTTTACGGCTGCGGTTAATTTTTGTTGAAATTTGATGGATTGATTGGCCACACTCACTATAAGCCTTTATTTTGGCCTTTTCGGACCCATTTAATACTTTTGCTTTTCCCATTATTACTAAATTTAATTGATAATTATTAAAATAAACCACTGTTAACTTAAACAAGAAAAATACCACAACTTACACGCAAAAATTAATAGTTAAGCGTAGAGGCGCTAATCGGCTGTCGCAAAAAAAATACATTAATTTTTGTCTTATTTGACAGAACAAAGCAAAACAAATCAATGGTTAATGGGTCTCGTAACATACCCTTGAGCGCGAGTGTATTATAAAAAAAAAAAAACTCAAGTTATTTTTTAGAGCGAGGGCAAATAAAGGAGCATGAGAAATAAAAAGATTGAACACAATACATATTCAGATTTCCGAGTTATATGCATTTAAACATAAAGATTAGAAGGGGCGCTAATCGGTTGTCGGGCAGTGTATATAAAAAAATATTCTGAAATCATATGCTCCGGATATATAAAAGTACTTACATAGACATACAACTTTTAAAAGGCTACTCATTACTTTCTGAAATGGATTTTTTTCCGCTCTAAAACAAATGTGCGACGTTAACTGTTGTAATAAATATTATATAAATGGAGCTATGACCATTCTAAAAAGTCCGAGATGTTCTGTTCCAGTTCTAGGAACTGTAACATCATTCGCTGATCTTCACTCTGAAGAATTTCTTCTTCTTGTATTGTGACCACCCTGCCCGATAGAATCACTTTAATAACTTGTAAACATATAGGTTTCTAATCGGTAATATATTCAGAAATTCATACAAGGAAAAGGATGGCTCCCATCTGGTTTTGTGAAGCATAACTCTAACAGTCTTCTTCTGGGCTGTAACTAATGGCTGTATATTGCTGACATATGCACTTCCCCAGCAGGAAATACCATATTCTAAGCGAGAGTTGGCTAATGCGTAGTAAACGGATATTAGTAAATTAGGTGGCACTATTTTAAGAGAAAGAATTTGTTCAATGCAATGTACATATTTTTTTCGACATTCGTAATGTGTCCTTTCCAGTTCAGTTTTGAGTCTAGGGTTATACCTAGGTATCTGAATTGCGTGACGCATTCAAGTGGCACGCAGGCATTGGTGCAACTTGATTCATGAAGCCCAACATTTTCAATAAAACGCTCTTTTGAAAGGGAAAAGCACATTATCTTAGATTTGGTACTAAGCACCATCTGATGACAGTTAAACCAATTATCCAAGAAGAATGTGGTAGCAATTCAAAAAGTTCGATTTGAAGACGGTAAGGAGTCAAATCGACAAAGTGGTTAAAAACATACAAATCCCTGACTAATAGAGCGTCCCAAAATGCAGTCGATGCTCTATATCTATCCAAGGTTTTTATCCATTCAAATTATATGGAAACATCTAAATCTTTGTGCCACCATGGGGCGGGGAGGGGTGATTCCTACGGTTATTACCACAAACCGAGATATACGACGGATAGGATCAGGTAAAATGAAAAGAAAAAATTGTGACATTTATTGTAGCTACATGCGCAGACGCGCCTACAGATGAAACTGAAATAATCAAAGATGGGGTTTTTGACATTGTAGACGCAACCTGCCCGAAGGAAGATGTCAATTTTCTGCTCGGGGAGTTAAAGTCGAAAAGGAAGACATAATGAAATGTATGCAGTCAATGCCAAACACCATTAAAGAAGGTACTGAACATACGCGTGTTTTACATATTTTGGTTACTGTTAAATATAACTAGCTATTATTTCCCAGATATCAGCAACACATATCAAAGAAATTAAGGTTAGAACTGACACTTACATTTTAATCTTCATACAAATAAATTCAGCTTGAATTTTTGAAAAATCACACTATTTAGGCGCTAATAGCTGTGTTTTATTTTCCCCCAGATCTGATCCAGATTGGATCTTCATTCAAAATTACATGCATAACAAAAACAACACAAGGCCCAGTTCTGTTTGTATTTTTTGTTTTACATGTTATTTTGAAAACAAAATCCAATCCGGATCAGATCTGGGGGAAAATAAAACACAGCTAATATCACTATGGTTTGGACCAGATACAAACTTGGAACTTTAAGGATATTTAGATCTTACATTAATTTTTAAAATCTCCATCCACTGCTTGTACGAGTGCAATAGTTTAAAAGAAGCAATATTTGGTCATTTCGTGTATTTTCCTTTGTAGAGAGGCTTGAAACAAATTAAGAACAAAAAAATATTTTTTTATACGAAATTATTAAATTTTTTTAATAATAAAGGATATAAAAAAGCCTACTACAATCTTCTTTTACTAAGAAACCCATTGAGAACTTCACTTTTTCAACTGGGAAACCATGATGTACATATATGATCTCGAAAGAACAATAGAACTTCAATTTACACATTAAAAGGTAACGTTAAGAAAAATAAAAGGTATCTAGTGGTATAATTACTATCATAAGCCAAAGTTCGTATGTATTCCGTAAGTCCGTTTTTTATCGCTAATAAAATCCATTCAGGTCTTCAGTGTTTCCTATATATCTATTATTTGATGTGTAAACATATATGCCGGCGATAGGGTAGACCAAAAATGGGGGTAAAAATTATATGTTCCGTGTAGCGAAAAAATAAGAAAGAGAATATTTTATAATTCCAGTTTTTACAACTTTGTATAAGCGGGTAAGGGCGATATCCTAGACAGCTGTTTTTGTCATGGCAACTTGCAGATTAGGGCCAAAGGAAATTAAAAAAAATTTAACGACCGGGACTCACACTTAAGATGTGTAAACATCAACGTTCTCCCCAGTGCCGAATTTTTGTTACTGAACGTACAAGATAAACATATATAATAATGCAATCGTAATGTTAACATTTTTTTTTTAAATATTGAAAACTTTTTTTTTTTTTTTGAAAAATAATACGTTTAATGTAATAACAATTAATTTCAATGTAAATCATAAATGAATGTCAACGTTATATTCTCTATTAGTTGGTGATTTTGGATATATTCAAATCAAGCCACTATTCTCACATTCCCACAATTTGTTCCTTTCACTTATACTTTAAACCAAAAATGTCTTAAAATACGAGTAGATGAATGTAGCTTTATATAGATGTACGTACATAACGCTTTCCCCTAATCCAATTATGAATTTTTGAACCATGCCCTGTAATTATCGCATCGATAGAAATATGAGCGACTAACGCGCCAGTTATACATATTCATACGTAGCTACGAGTATCATTTAAACTTATTGACTTTTTAATCGTTAATTTCAAGACTGTATTCACATTGCACTAACTCCTCCGACTTATTTTTACGTCTCTGAAGTAGAGTTTTATAGTTAAGGATCGAACCTGTTTATTTCAAAAGTTAAATGCGAGAAACAGATTGGCACCGCAACTTCAACAGCAATTTTGACAACCACGTCACTCTTTTTAGAGTCACTAGCTTTAAATGGCTTTGAATACATTAACACAGCAACTTCGACATCGACATCAACGTTAGACCTAAACCCTAAATTTGATGTCGCTGTGCAAATGCTACCAACTTTTAAGGCGAAATTTGTTAGTATTATCAACACTCAAATGAGTACGACAAATTGCGCAAGTCGTATACGAGTACATTGACGCATTCACGTTACTCTTTATCATACTATGTAAGCCAAAATCATTTCGCATTTGAAACTATTTTGATTATGCTGTCAAAAACGCTGTTCACGTTGTAATCTATTTCACAAGACTTTTGATGTTGAAGCTTTCGTTGCTGTTAAAGTTGCTGTGTTAATCTGTTTCTCGCAAAATAGTTTTAGAAAAAGAACGCACCACTGGACTCCGCTTACGTAAAGTTTGTTAGTCTTAGGTTTAAACAGGGATGTTGTTTGATACAACGTTAAATTTTTATACCTTTATTCAAGCAGAGATGTTACCTGGTACGAAATACTGCTTTCACACGAAAAAGATTTTTAATCCTCTCTTTTGGCTTCCTTTCGATTGCATTGGTGCTTTAAAACAAAGCGATTTTTAATAAAAGTTAACTTTGTTCAAGCGAAAAAGAGTTATCTCTTCGCACTCCTTACTTTACTCAGTTAAGCGAATTCCACTGAACGAACGCCAAATAGAAAATGAAACATACTCGAGAAATAAAGGAAACCAGAAATAAGAAAGAACGATAAATCCATAATTTTTTCAACCTCAGCAATTGCGTTTACCACCGCCACCAAAAACGTCTCTCGCCAACATGCTTAAAAATTGCAAAGTGATATCGCATCGTTTAAAAGCCGTCATACTACAACTATTTGCTCGTAGCATTAATATGCTCAAACTTGTTTGACAAGCATGATGATATTTGATGGATGAAAAACAGGGGCCTTCACATTCGTCAAACATGCTGTCAAACATCACTTCTCATTAGAATTTGAACCATGGCCGATGAAATTTTAGATGAGAAAATTTACTTGTCTGCACAAAGCTTATATCTCCCCGAATTACTGAATTCTTACGATATGCACAGCTCGAGAGGTTCATGGAAAATGAAATTTGCAAGGTTTCACTAATATGCGTTCACATTCTACAATATGCTTGTCATACAGCCAAAATATAAAAACATTTTGAAATCCATGCAGCATGTTTGACAAGCCGCTAGATGGAGCGTTCACATAATCAAAATCAAGCCAATCGTGCCGTTCTTTTCAAACATATTTGAGAATTTGACCGCCCTGATGGTGCACGAAAATATGATACTTCAGTTTGACTTTTGGATCCTGATTACACGATTCTTTTTTTTCGTTTTTTCCATCTTTAAGACGGTTTGGGTGAGAGGTGTAGAGACGTAGCTTCATTTTTTCACCTCACACGAAATATGTCAAAAAAACGAAAAATAGAATCTTGTAATCTGGCTCTTGATGTCTTTTTTCTGCTATAGACGGTGCTCACACTGAGCTAAATCCTTTTTTGAGGTTGCCAGTTGTTTTGTCTTTCGTCTTTTTGACATATTGTGTAAGAGATGAAGAAATTTTGGGGGAATGGGGGCTACACGGAACGTGAGCAAAGCGATAAGAAGAAGCTATTCCAGCATCTGCTAAATGAGCACCATTTAGAGCGACGAATAGCACCTAAAGATAACTCACTTCCGTTAATATATAACTAGTTCCATCATCTAGTAAAGAAGAAGTGGGCTTAGCTATATAAAGGGTGAATGATGGTTGTCACTTGACCATGCAGGCTATTTCGATAGAATTACAATACCAAATGAATTACAGTTGTTTTTGTAATTACTTATGCATTTTAATAAAACCAAGCAATGCAGGCGCTCAATAACTATTAAATTAATAACAACAAACAATCAATCCTTTTTTGCTGTGTATTCTCTGCTCGCTAGTGGTTTCCTTCAACTCACCATCACACACCTAACCTATCATACACTACCTTATTATACTACGTGGCATCATTTTCTGTCGAATTAAAACACAAATTAATACCTTTTAATGTCACAAACATACCATAGCGATATAAGCTATTGTCACCCAATTGACGGCCATGACCAGAGATACTTTTCTGTGCAATGCATGCACAAGCACACACACACCATTTAGCCATATAAGGTATCGTCACCCAGGTTGGTGATAGATGAGAACCCTATAGCATGGTATGGTTGAAGCGGCTAGCCACCGCAAATACCAGTCATCGACTGGGCTATAGACATCCAATATTTCTCGTCGCCAATGGATCGTCACTGCCCTATATTTATATTGGATCAATATGGAAGTGGAAGAAGGCTCCTCGGCAGTTCTTAGAAGAACAAATATAGTATCTTTCAATGTCGCTCCAACGGATTTTGGTAGCAGCCGTTGGATATCCAAGACTTAGGCCTGGTGCCATATATTGCACTAGCTGCACTTATGTACACTGTCGTGATGCAGCAATTTTCCTGGGGCCCTACTATGTATCTCGATTCTACAATAAAAATGTTCGAATTCGCAAAACCGCAACTCTGTAATTCTTTAAGAACGATTTAATGTGCGATAATCGAACAGCTCGAGTAGTGCCAACTGTGTTTTAGTGTACTTTACTACTTTCGCAAAATAGGGGAACCACGTATCTCGAAAGTTTATGTCAAAACAAAGCGAAATCGCAAATAATCATTCTACAACAAATGTGTTTGCGAGTGGTTCGAGTAAAGAATTATTTTGTTCAGAATGTAAGTAAATAGAATTTATAAATTAATCTTATTCAATATTATAAAGAATTAAGTAATATGTTTATGTTTTCTTCGTAGGGAATCATCAAAAATTGCAAACACGAAGGCGTCACAGTTTGAGATTCTGGTGCAGTACATGGAAAAGCATCCAGATTTGTTGAATGTGCGTTCCATCAACAACACCAATCACACCAGGAATTCGAGATTTTTCCCAAAAATGGCGTTTTGATTTCGTTTTTTCTTCCTCTGTCATTTTGAAGTTGATTAGTTGAGGACAAATTACTTTCACAATTGAAGTTATAACCTCGGCTATAATCTTCGACATAGTTTGTTGTGCAAGTACCGCGTGGTTTTGGTAACCTCCTGTTGCCAAAAATTTTAAGGTAGCTGATACCTTGATCATGTTGGGAACAGAAGTTTGCCCCTTTATATACAATGGTTTGCCTTCTGCGAACACTAAGATCTGTTGAAATATTATTCAATAAATAAGTAAAGGCGTCTTTTGACAGAAGGTAATTTTTAACAAAGCTGAAATAAATTTATTTTATTGGATTAAAAATGTCTTTAAATAAATATTGGATGGGTAAACCTTTTCTCGCTAAGCTCCATTATGTTGGATTTGTCTCTAAGTCGACTTCGTTCAATTTGTTCTATATTCTATTCGTTCCGGATTTTCATCTGAATTAAACCAAATTGCGACACTGTCCATGTTTATTTGTTATTATTATTGTTTTCAATTTAATTGCTTCGCTATAAATTCTATTTTTTCACACCAGCTGTTTTTTTTTTTTTTTGTTTTTACTTTGGTTGTCAAACATAATGAGAGACTCGTTCGAAAATCGGAAATTTTGTGGGAAATAATTGGCATTACCGGCATCCGATTCTACTTTCTTAGATAGCTCTATTTGAAAGTAGAATCGGAAATGACTTTCGAATAGAACCGAAAGTAGAATCGAGTTACATAGTAGGGCCCCTGGACTTGGTTGGTGGATGTTGAATCTGATTATGTTTCGGAAGTCAGTCATTTTCTAACGTGCTCTTCGAGGCGTGGTCTCGATAATCTAAGACCTTTACTTACATACTTATTTATATTAGTATAACTTCAATAATTAAATTAAGTTGCGACTTTTTACATAATACATAATAATTTTGATAAGTAACCACTATTAAAAATTAAATGAAGATAGAGGCTCTGAGTGATGGAAATGGTTTTTATTTCATGAAGGTAGTCAGACTCTATAGATGTGTTCTTTTGTCGTTCTAAAAAGTGATAGTACGAAAAATCTATCTATATATCTTTTGTAAAAAGATCAAAATTGAACACTTTAAAACAAATCTTGACTATAATTTTCTGTTCCTGGTAAGACGCACACAGGAATGATTGAGAGTTGTAAGTCACTAGGTCTTGGTTCTCTACGAGTTGTATATATAATTATTCTTCGGATAAGTAATGAAATTATAGAGTGCACTTTAGTACTATTAGCTTTGTATATATGTAATTTGAAAAAAATTTGTTTTAGTATATAATAGCAAGGTTACAAAAATTAGTTTTTTTCTAAGGTCTTGGAAGAAAGAAAGAGCAATATCTTCTGTTTCGGCATTTTTTAACCCGGTCTGTGAGTGTTGTCGGATGAACAGATACTTGGTGAATATAAATCAAAAAATAAAAGTGCTTGAAAAATGCCAAAAATATTTGTTTATGAATTTTTTAAGTTAAAAATGATTTAAACTACTATTTTTTTTATTTGAATACATATCAATAACCGTTTTTTTAATTTGTGGCTGCAAAATAAAAAAACAAGTTTTCTCTTTATTTGTTCATTGTATTTATTAAAATATGGCAATTAATAGGTGGTCAAAACCAAGTATTCCAATGTCCCAGACGAAAACTGGTTGATTTATTGACCATGGTCCTGTACAGCAGCAGTTTTGAAGTTATGGTGAGATTTCTGGATTTGAAGAGCTTTGATAGACTATAGTAAAATAAAACTTTATGTTCTGAAAATTCGAGCCACTTAAAACTGAAGCTAAAAGACTTCAGGTACCAGTTTAAAAGTAAGATATCGACAAAATGATACAACTACCAATGAACGGGGACTATTTATCATTTGGACAATATAGCAAAAAATCTTCCAGAAAAGATACGTTGACTGACATTTTTCATCGAATGATTATTTCTTCGGATCCTTCGGTTTCAAGTTTAAGTCGAAAATTAAATATAAACAAACAAAATTCATCTTGAAGTTATTCAAATGTTTGAAGTAAAAAATGTAGTATTTTATGATTCTGATTAACAATACATAAATAAATTAAAATAAAAGTTTGTTATATTATTATTCCTTTAATTTTTCATAGATACTGTGTTTTATTTATTACTCAATTAGGTGAAGTAATGTTGTTTAAACCGAGTAAGATTAATATACGTACGTTATTTTTATTTTATCAAAAACATTAAAACTTGAGTTTTTTTGGTAAAAAGTTTTTCTCGAATAACTCTTAAACTAATAAAGATTTTGCACTTGGTTTTCAAATCTTGCTAAAAATTTTAAGAACATTGAATATTTAGTAAATAATATACCATTTACAAAAGCAAACAATTGAAAAAATCAACTTTAATATAAATAAAATACACGACTGGGTCGCACGAACTTGCTCCTATGTAATCGACTAGGTATTTTAAAAACGAATGTTATTAGAGAAATCTGTTCATAAGGATAAAAT
Organism: Chrysotoxum bicinctum; assembly: GCA_911387755.1. Lineage (NCBI taxonomy): Eukaryota > Metazoa > Arthropoda > Insecta > Diptera > Syrphidae > Chrysotoxum > Chrysotoxum bicinctum. The sequence continues at coordinate 99,597,341 of OU426988.1, forward strand.
TAATTTTTAAATTCTTTTAGTAGTAAGAAAAAAAACAGAATGCTATCCAGCTATGAATTTATGCAAGAACAAAAATTATAAGTCGTTGTAGTGGTTTCTTAAAAAAAAACTTTTATATACAAACTTTTTAAAAGCTTTTTAAGAAAAAATTTAGGTACGCCAATTTAAAGTTTTAATTATTGTTCGAACAAAAATTAAATTTACGAAAAGAAATATTGACCCGTTTCGGAGATATCGAATTTTCAAAAAAAGAAAAAAATAGATTTTGTTTTTTCAAAAATTCAAAAAATATATATTCTAAAGTTTTAAAATGCAATGTGTTTTAGACTTTTTAGAAGCTTCTCTATAAAAATTTTCATTAAGATCCGTTATGTGGATAATGAGAAATTCAAAATTCGAAAAAAATGGTTCTATGGTAGGTTCAAGCTGTAATATCTTAATTTCAGAATTTTTTTTATTAAATTAAAGATCGTAAAAATTAATTGCAAGAAAAAAAATTGTATCAAAATTCTAGGTGCCGTTTTCGAGAAAAATACGATTTTTGAAAACCATTTTTTAAATTTTTTTAGCATTTGTATGATAGGTACCTTTATTTTTAGGTAAAATAAAAAATTTTTTCTCACATTTTGTAGATTATATTGAGAAACTTTTATTTATTAAGTTTAAAAAAAATCTAGCAAGGGGTTTTCGAAATATTGAGTTTTGAAAAAAAAAATTTGAAGTTTTTTTAAAAATCCAAAAATTTTTTTTTTGAAAATTTGAGTACACAATTCTATTTATAATTTTGGGGAGCTTAATCAAAAAAAAAATGATCAAAATCGGTTAAACCGTTTTTGAGAAAATCAAAAACAAAAAAATGGTCCCATGGGGGTACCCTCAATAAAATTTCAAAAAAAAATAGTATGGGGGTACCGTTATGTTTGGTCTTAAAAAAAAAAACGTGTGGGGGGAAAAAATTAAAAAAGATATCTACCAAGTTTAAAGAAAATCGGCCGAGCCGTTTAGCCTGTAGCCGAACAGACAGACAGACAGACAGACAGAATTGTGAGACCCACTTTTTTAGTCTTCGCTATCAACGTAATGTCAACTTTGATCAAAATCTCGAGTTCGATTTTTTTTACGAATGCATAACTTACCTTATAGTACCTATAAGTCGCAAGTAAAAACGCATGCATGGAGATGAATCCGCAGATGCAGCTTTGTCTCACGAGCCTCATTCGTAAGGCTCGTAAAATCCGTTTATGAAACCGCTAATTCTATTTTACTTTCAATAAAAGATATTTCATTGCCTGTGAAATGATGTCTTGAAATTTAATTTTAATTTAGTATTGAATGGGGGCGGCAAAATGGGTCTCCCGCCCCGGGCGCCGAGATGGTACGCTACGCCACTGTATAGATTGTATTTAAAAAAATTTAATTTATCAAGTTTTTAAGAAATCGAGCATGGGCTGGGCATTTCGAAACATTGAGTTTTGAAAACAAAATTTTGAATTTTTTTTAAAAACAACAGAAAATTTTTTTTGGAAATATAATAAAATAATATTCAAACTTTTGGGGAGCCTTAGCATACAAAAAATGATCAAAATAGGTTGTACCGTTTTCGAGAAAATCAATAACATAAAAATTGTTGCAAGAGCTACCAAAAAAATAAGCATTGTTTTGAAAAAAAAATTTTCAGCCATTACCTAGATTTAACTAAATGAAATTTTTTGATTGTTTTTTAAATCTGTGGGACAGTTTTTGAGAAAAAAAAATATTTCTAAAATTTCGAAAAAAATTCGTATGGCAGGTACCGTTTATTTTTGGTCTTAAAAAAAGACGTGACCCACTTTTTTCGCTATCATCGTAATATCAACTTTGATCAAAATCTCGAGTTCAATTTTTTTTACGAATGCATAACTTGCCTTATATGTACTCGTAGTACCTATAAGTCGCAAGTAAAAAGTAGGTCCGACAATTCCGTCTGTCTGTCTGTATGTCTGTATCTCCCCCTACAGCCTAAGCCACTGGAGCCATTTTCTTCAAACTCGGTACTTAAGGGTATGCGGTGATTCCTTGAGAAATAAAATGCACGACTGGATCGCACGAACTTGCTCTTATGTAAAAGTACTTTGGAATTTAAGATACATTTTATATATATAAAACATGGATTTAATGAGATAATAATGTTCAAATGCATAAAATTGCCGTCTGGTTTCCGGAAAAGTATGAATTTATGCAAATAAACCTTAAAAAATCGTTTTATTATAAAATAAATTTTTTATATAAGAAATGTCTCTAAAATTTTTCAAGAATAAAATGTGGGATGCGAATTTTAAGTATTAAATAATATTGATTTTAAGAAATAATTTCAAAAAATAATCGTTCATAGGTTTTGAAGATATTGATTTTAAAAATTTTTTTTTTTTCAAAAAAAAAACAACAAATATTTTTTGGAATATTTTTATATACAATATTATTTTAAACTTAAGGGGACTCCTGCTAAAAATTTTGGGTTAAAATCCTTAGAGCCGTTAATGAGAAATTCGAAAATCAAAAAAACGGGTCTATGGCAGGTACCCCTAAAAACATTTTGCCCCAAAATTTTTTTCGACCAAAATGTAGTCCATGTCCATAATATCACACTTAATTTTTTTTATCAAAATCGTTAGAGCCGTTTTCGAGATAAATAAGATTTTGCATTACGGGTGTATGGGGGGTACCCTTAGTTTTGGAGCTAAAAAAAACTTTCAATTTTTCCTCTAGGGAATCACCGAAGACTCTTAACTACCGAGATTGAAAGAAATAGGTCCAGGGGTTTAGGCTGTAGTGAGAGGTACAGACATACAGACACACTGAAACATGTTTTTTGTGTACTAAATTTTCTTTAAAATTTTTATAAAAAAAAATTGATATGTAAATTGTTAGTATTTAATAAAATACATTTTAAAATGTAATTCAAAAATTTAATCGTGTATCGGTTTTCAAGATATTGAATTTTCAAAAAAAAAATTGTATTATTTTTTTAAAAATCCAAAAACTATTTTTTCGAAAAAAATTTTTAGTTTATATTTTTTCAAATGCGAAGCAGCTCCTGCATAAAAATTTTGGTTAAAATGGTTAGAGCCGTTGGTGAGAAATTCGAAAATCAAAAAAACCCTTCTATGACAGGTACCCCTAATAACATTTCCCCCAAATTTTTTTCTGACCAAAATATAGTCCATGTCCATAATATCACACTTAATTTTTTTTATCAAAATCGTTAGAGCCGTTTTCGAGATAAATAAGATTTTGCATTACGGGTGTATGGGGGGTACCCTTAGTTTTGGAGCTAAAAAAAAAATTTCAATTTTTCCTCTAGGGAATCACCGAAGACTCTTAACTACCGAGATTGAAAGAAATAGGTCCAGAGGTTTAGGCTGTAGTGAGAGGTACAGACATACAGACACACTGAAACATGTTTTTTGTGTACTAAATTTTCCTTAAAATTTTTATAAAAAAAATTGATATGTAAATTGTTAGTATTTAATAAAATACATTTTAAAATGTAATTCAAAAATTTAATCGTGTATCGGTTTTCAAGATATTGAATTTTCAAAAAAAAAATTGTATTATTTTTTTAAAAATCCAAAAACTATTTTTTCGAAAAAAAATTTAGTTTATAATTTTTCAAATGCAAAGCAGCTCCTGCATAAAAATTTTGGTTAAAATCGTTAGAGCCGTTGGTGAGAAATTCGAAAATCAAAAAAACCGTTCTATGACAGGTACCCCTAATAACATTTCCCCCCAAATTTTTTTTTCACCGAAATATAGTCCATGTCCATAATATCACACTTAATTTTTTTTATCAAAATCGTTAGAGCCGTTTTCGAGATAAACAAGATTTTGCATTACGGGTGTATGGGGGGTACCCTTAGTTTTGGAGCTAAAAAAAAAATTTCAATTTTTCCTCTAGGGAATCACCGAAGACTCTTAACTACCGAGTTTGAAGAAAATACCTCCAGTAGTTTAGGCTGTAGTTCGAGGTACAGACATACAGACATACAGACATACAGACATACAGACAGACAGACGGAATTGTCGGACCCACTTTTTTCGTCTTCGCTATCATCGTAATGTCAACTTTGATCAAAATCTCGAGTTCGATTTTTTTTCCAAATGCAGAACTTGCCCTATAGTACCTATATCGCAAGTAAAAACTACGATTTTTTTTTTTCAAAATTTTAACTTCAAAATTTTATTTTTCAAAATAGCTTTCCAAAAAGCTATAGCGGACCACTGTATTCAAGATAACACTTCTCTTTCATCATAAAATCACAAAAAGTTGCAAAAGAACACTCAATTCCATGTGAAAATAATTAATATCACATAACTCCTCCACAAGGTCTGATTACAGAGGAAAAATTAAAATGGACAATAAACAGCTTCAATCCATACAAATCTGCTGGGCCAGATGGAATAATTCCAGCGAAATTACAGAAAAATTTCGGTATCCTAATACCCATTCTGCTAAACATCCTAAATGGTTGTATCGCTCTGGCTCACATTCCTTTGTCATGGAGAGAAGTAAATGTTATTTTCATCCCCAAACCTGCAAACCTAGCGATGTTAATCCTAAAGATCTAAGACCTATTAGCCTTTCATCATTCCTTCTTAAAACATTTGAACGTCTGATCGAAATCCATTTGAGGACAAACATTGATAAGTCCTATTATTAAGTGTAGTAGTCTCCATGTTGTGTTTTTTAGTATGTAATAAATGTATCTTGGTAATAAAATCAAATTTTTTTAAATATGTATATAATTTCTTTAAACACAATAAAAACAAATTATATACATATTTAAAAAAAATTTGATTTTATTAACAAGATACATTTATTAAATATTGGTAAGTCCCTACTATCCAATGCTCAACATGCCTATAACAAAGGGAAATTTGTAGAAACCGCTCTACATACGCTGGTTCACACTATCGAACATTCCCTTCATCATAAGGAGTTCACCCTAATTGCCTTCCTAGATATAGAAGGAGCTTTCAATAATGTCGAGGCATCCGCAATCACATCAGGCTATCATCTCTGAAGGTGGATAAGTCAATCAGTAAATTGATAAATCATATGCTGATAAGCAGGATTATAAATTCAAAACTGAGCGATTTTACAACTCGAAGAACTGTTAGTAGAGGTACGCCGCAAGGCGGTGTCCTCTCTCCTCTCCTCTGGAACCTTTTTTTCTATAATCAACTCACGCTCAAGGGAATATGATTACCCTTTAAATGTTTTAACACAGCGCGGGCGTGAAGTTACGGAAGAGAAAGAAGGATAGGAAAGATGTGTGGCACGATGTTCTGAGACTGAAGGTGGTTGTCTCAGATTTTTTTATCTCCAGGGATGGCGGCTGAACTAAAGCGTAGAATTGCCGTGTCTTATTTCTATGTCCCTTATAATTCGCATTATTTTATTCGTTTTCATCCTTTTTGGGCATACTAATTTAACTCAATCACATGTTGTTAGTGTTATGCCTAAACAACATGTAATGAGCAAACCAGCAACCCATTGATGACAATTTTTAGAAGGTTTTAATGGAATTAAAGACGACATAGACGACGACGGCAGGGATCGAACCTGATATACTGAGGTTGACAGGCGAGCACACAACCATCGCGCCACGGCCACCCCTGTCGTAAATAAATTACTAGTGATTCTTGAAAGGGAGGGGCACAGGGGATATTGCCTATGCGGACGATTTTGCGATAGCGATATCTGGTAAGCATCCTAACACTCTGAAGGAACTCCTAAAAAATGCTCTAAGCAAGCTTACTACCTGGGCAGATCAATGTGGACTCAGTGTCAACCCCCACAAAACTGAACTTGTCCTATTTACCAGGAAATATAAAATCCCACACATAGACCCTCCCTTCATCAAAGGTATACCGCTTAAATTCTCAGACAAAGCAAAATATCTGGGTCTTGTTTTGGACAAGAAATTAAGCTTGAAGCCCAATATCTAAGAGAGAGTCAAAATAGCCAACATTGCTCTTTTTTCTTTCAAAAAAGCCGTAGGTAACAAATGGGGTCTACAAACTCATATAACACACTGGCTATACATCTCAGTCATTAGACCGATACTTACATATGGTGTGACAGTATGGTGGACTGCGCTGGAAACAGCAACACACCGCGATAAGCTCAGCAAAGTCCAACGAACATCCTGTTTAATCATGGGTGGAGCTCTCCGCTCAACTCCTTCTGCTGCACTTGATGTTCTTTTTCATCTCATACCGCTAGATATTTTTAGCAAGCAATCGGCCCCTTAAACAGCCTTTCGACTTAAAGCCTCCTCGCAGTGGATCAATAATGATATTGGCCACTCTACTATACTGAACTCGTTCAGTACTCTACCTAGTAACGTCGATTACACCACCCCTCATCCAAAATTTAATAAAAACTTTCAAATGTCCATCCCTTCCAGGTCTTCTTGGGAAAATGAGTCGTTTTTGATAGACGAAAGATTAAATCTTTGTCTATCTTTTCGTCTTCCCAATCACTGTAGCGTGTTCCAGGCAGAGCTTTTAGCAATAAAAGAAGTCCTCTCTTGGCTAAAAGACTACTGATATACGTATCTTCTCAGACAGTCAAGCTGCCTTAAAGTCACTGGACTGTGTCTCCATTAACTCACAAACAGCCCAAAATTATCGATCATCTCTGGTGGAGATGTCAAAACAGTTTAACATTCACCTTACATGGGTGCCGGGGCATAGAGACATTCCAGGAAATTGGAAAGCTGAGGAACTTGCAAAAAACGGAACAATCTTACCTTTGTTGGATAGCAAATCTAACATCGGTATACCCCTAGCTACTTGTAAACTTATGCTAAAGCATGATACCATGAGGAAAGCTAACCACAGATGGACCAGCACCCCAACTTGCCGGTCTACTAAACTGATTTGGCCATTGTTTGATGCTAAACGCTCAAAACAACTAATTTCTATTGGTAGATTGCATATTAACTCCGTTATAGGTGTCCTTACTGGACACTGCCTAATAGCAAGACATGCTTTACGTCTTGGAGTTCCTGGAAATGATTTTTGCAGAAGCTGCATGGATGAAGAAGAAGAGGAGTCAGTTCCTCACCTTCTATGTTCTTGCCCTGCCCTAGCGCAAAGACGTAGACTCCATTTGGGGGACTACTACTATAACGATCCTAGTGATCTAAATAATTCCGACATTCACGGTCTCAAACGCTTCATTATTAGCTCAAAATGGTTTAACGAGTAAGGGTGATTTTTGAAATCCTTGTGGTATCACAACGGACCAAATATTGGTCTAAGTGTGTTGACCTTTTCCGGTCAGCAGCCACTTTAACCTAACCTCCCTTTAACAATTAGCATTGCATTTCAGTAGGAAGATAATACATTGCAGGAGTGCAGGTGCTGCGTTTGACTAGCCTTTTTTCAACCTTGTGTAAGAAATAAGACGGTATTCTTCGACTTATTTGTTTTTTTTAATATGTCATATAAATATAAATATGACATGTGGGTATTGTTGATTCTTGATTTTGAATTTGATGTTGATTTGCATGCTAATGTAAAATGCTTTCATTTTTCTCTCTCGTGATAGTTTGTAATATACATGATTGATATTTTTGCAAATTTACTGTGATAATTTTGAATTATGAAATAAATCATGGTAGAATATATGGCAATTTGTCAACAGTGTAAATTTAGCATAGGTATCGCTGAAGAGCACTTCTGGTCAAATAAAATGCATTTGCTTTTTTTTAATAGGAATTTAAATTTAGATTCAATTGGCATTCAATAAAAGACTGTGTTGCACAGTTTCAAATACTTCAAATAAATTTAGTATTTTGAAAAGCCAATTTGATAAAAACTTAATTAAAAATAGTGAAAAGTAAGATGTTAAAGTGAAGATTTAGTTCCTTTTATTACCCACTATATTGATAAAAAAAATGTAGCTTCTTAATTTTAGTCCAGTTCTAGATTTTGTTTTGGAAATGTCTTTGATAAATGTAGATTGCTGTTTAACAAACTACCTATCGGAGAAACCAAATAATTTTAGTAAGGATAGTTGATATTTTATCCTTTTTTCCTTTACATACCAGGGATTTCGATCCCAGATCGAAATTTTTTGTTTGGTGTGTGTGTTTCATGTGTACATGTAAATCCCCTTTAAATATGGATTTAAAAATTTTGATCCCTGTCAAAGAAAAATAATTTCGTATGTGTAAAGGAAATCAACATATAACTACCTATGGCACTTTAATAGAATGCTATTTAGAGTAGTGTTATAGGTCAACGATATTCATTAAATCTAAAATTAAAACAGAAATCATGGAAGCTCGGTTCGTGTCGATTATGGTCGACGAAACATCAGATATGAGTCATAGGGGACAACTGAGTGACATATTTCGGTTCTTGTCAGAGAACAGAATACAAGAAAGATATCTTGTGTTTTTAGATGTTAGGGCGAGTCTTAATGCTAATGTTTATGAGTTGTCCCATCATATACGTATATATGGCGTATATACGAGCAGTACTTTTCATGACAAGAGATACTCTCAGAGGATTTGTCAAATCAGTGACATTTATTACTTTTGTAAATAAAAAGGCTAATTGTCACTTAAAATGTGCTTTATAGCAGTGAATATTTAAATTATTATAATTTCAAATTATTATAATTTCAAATTTTATATAATAAATTAACTATTTACATATGTACATCCGTATTGTAAGTTTTAAAAAAGATTTTATTCTTTATTTAATCTTAAAGCAAACTTAATGGATGAGGGTCTGGTTAAGAACTGATTTCTAATAATAAAATTCTTATTATAGAGATTCTGGAGCATCCAATTACATGCATGATTAATCCTGTTCTCGAACGTGCTTATTCGGCATAATTCTGTTTTGATACTAGAGAGCTTTGTTTCTGCGTCTTGTCAAATGATGTTTTGACAAGTGATTTTTTTATATTTTCCATTATATCTTTGTACATTAACTTAATATAATAGTTTAAGTTTTTACTTATTTATACACATATACACAATATAGGGAATATTAACCAGTGTACCCCACAGAAACGGCGAATCATTCGCCAACTCGTTTATACGGGTATTTTCGAAAAACTCTTCAAATCTATGCAAAAATTATTTCAAATGTGAAAGATTTTCATGAAAAACCCGAAACTCGGGGCAGAAAGAAGGTTTTGTCCCTGAAGTCGGTAAGGAGGATAATCTGCTACTGAGATTAAACAAAAAATTTATTTAACCTCAAGTTAAGAAACTTTCAGAAGAAAATAAAATAATAGCGAGAAACCCAATAAAAGTTCAATTTTTGCAAAAAATGACATTGCCAAAAGAGTTCAGTTTGGGGAAAGGCCATGTTAAAAGGCCCCTTGAGGATTGCCAAAATATCTTATAGACGAATGAAAGCAAATTTGGCAGCTCTGATTGTCATGAATATAAGCGATGTCCACTAAATACTAAAACGTGCCTTAAGATGCGAAAAACCGTCAAATATAGTTTTTATTCGCTTCATGTTTTATACGAGTCAGTGGCTCATTAAGATCATAATTAGTGCGATGGTAGTTAAGATGATTAATGTGAGTTCCGAGAACTGGGAATGTTACAATAAACGAATTCTCCCAAGAGAACTGACGAATCAATGGAACCAACTAGGGCTTAGTGTAGAAACAAAACATCGGTAATTTTTTGGAGTTTCCCACAGAAATCTTGTTCCAAAGAAGAAGACGACCACTATTAGATGATTTAAGTCATTTCAGTTTATGAATTGAACATAGATGACGAAGTAAAAGATTTGTCGGAGAGCGGTTTATCTAATTTTAAGGTTGAAGAAATACATTTTATTTCGGTTAAGAACGGAAGGGCAAGATTGAAATTGTCTATAGATAATATGTATCAATTCGAAAGTGTCAGAGAGGAAGGCGGTATTATTTTCTGATGCATACAATTTGAAAGGATCGGACGGTTGCCGGCGTGTCAATTAGCCAATTAACAAAGCACTGAATTTCCCGCCTATAAAAGGAACTGTAAAACAGGAATGACATGATGTTATGGTCTGGGAAAGCTTCTCTGGAAATGGAATGAGTCCAAATTGTGCACGAAAGTTGCAAACAAAGTATAACGAACTCTTTGTCCAAGTAAAAAGGAGTAATATTCCAAGTTCCATCATTTTAAATCTTATGACTAGGAGGTAAAAAATTAAGGTTTCTTTTTATTGTAAAATGGATATTACAGCATTGATATTTCTGTATTTAAATTTTAGGTACATAATATTGCTTTTGTTTCTTTACTTTTATTTTGACAATCCAATAAACATTTAATAATATAAATATAATAACATATATTTTTAAATGTATGCATTTACACCCGTTTTCTTTATTAATATGTTGCTTTTGTTTTGGCCAACACTGTTTATCACGTCGAACATGTGTATATTGTATATTCTGCCCTACAAATATGTACGTACGTATTTCACACCTATGTATATCTCACTTGTGGACCATATTTATATCGCAAGTTTGTCAGTCCTAGATAAATAGAAATATCGTCTCAATTTAAAACCACGCTTACTATAGTTTGTCACAAAGTCAAACCAATGCACGCATTAGAACAATTTAATATCGAATAGGTATTTTCTGATTGCACCTCATCAAAGCGTTCCCACGTATTTTTACACAAAAGAAAATATAAATAAAATTTAATCATTTGATTTTTCACTTTTTGTATAAAATCCATACATGTGCATAGCCAGGTACCATTGAGGAAATTAATAGGCAAATAAAAGTAAAAATAATAAATCGTGCTAAGTTATTAAGAAAAAATATTAAAAATTCATTAATACAGCTAGGTGCAGTATTAACATAATCTTAAATCGTTAATGAAAAGTGGTAATCCTGTTATATTTGGGAATATTATGAACAAATCATAAGGTCATGTGAATTTTATTTTGTTTTACACATACAATTCATTACTATTCATACATTACATAAAAAAACTACAAATTAGCTTAATATAAGATTTTTTATATGTAATTTCCATTAAATATATACTTCAAACAATAGTTATTGGGTTGTGTATATATGAATATGAAAGTCGCCTTTTAGCTAAGATTTTATCATTTGCTGTTATTTTTGAATGATATGGAGAAAACTTTCACATAAGTCTTAATAAATCGATTTACCTTTTAAAATCTCGCATTAGACGTCTACGAGCAGGTGTGGACATTTTCGAAGTTTTTAATTTTAATTTTTTCACAAAAAACTTTTCACAAAACTTGTAGAAGTTTTTTTTTCTGACTTATTGAAATGATTTCTTCTTTTTCTTGGGTATGTTATGTCAATCAGTTGTCAAATAAAAATTCTTCTAAAATAGGTCTGTTTAATAACTTGAAATTTCTTATAAATTTTCACGAGCAATATTGCTAGTTTACCAAATGTCACTTTTTATGGAAAGAAGATTGGTGGTATATCAGCCATTTTTATAAATTCATTATAAGCCGTGTTTTATTGGTTAGTGAATAAGCTACATCCCAAAATTTCACATGGAAAACAACAACAAACTATTAGTGAATAAAAATAAGCTAGTAATCGAAAAGAAAATTTAGGTATTCACCGAACGCTCATAACTTAAGAGGCTCACAAATCCATTCACCAAGCAATAATATTGAATATTTATGAGCGCTCGTAAAAGTTATGAGTGGGAGTGCTCCCGACAGTGTTGTTCCTCTACGTGTCGACTTTGATTGTCTACATTAATGCGTAGACAATTGTGTCGACAATGTAGACAATGTAGACAATGTCGACTATGGTGTCGACAATGTAGACAAAGCATGCCAGCCAATCTGTCATTCTTGATTTCTCTGTCACATTGTTTACTTCATTTAAGAAAATTTCAGGTGTTAATTTGAGTTTTTATTCAAATATTGGTCGACGAAAAAACAAAGGTTTCGATCACCTAGGTTTTCTTTTAATGGAAAACAATAACAAATTTGTAGCATATTGTACAGTGTGCAACAAAAATCTACAAAATACTGCACAGGTAAATAAAAATTTGTTAAAAAAAGCATATTCAAATCCTAATAATAATGCCTTCACATTCATTTACGAAAGCAATGCCTGTAAACAATCCCAATCACCTGCCACATCTTAATCCGGCGATGTCTCTATGATTGTTTTGGTTGATGACAATGATTTTGGCTCGAGCTCTGATTTATTAGACGAAACATAATAAGAAAAATTGAATGTCTACGTTGTCTACATTGTTGACATTGGCATGTAGACAATCAGGAATTGTATACGTTGAATTGTCTACACGTAGACAATCGTGTAGTCTACATTTTTTGTCTACATGGAACAACACTGGCTCCCGATCACTCATAAGTTACGAGTGCTCTCTTCGAAAACATTCGAAACAAACTGTCTTTTTTTTAAATTGTCACTGTCGGAATTTGATTTCTGAATTTAATTTGTATTATTTTTTTATTGCGGAATGTTTCGAAAGCTCAGAATTTTTAATGAAACAAAAGGATAACGCTCAAAGATTTATAATTTATTTTCCCTATTTTTTAAGTGATGCCTTGCTCTGGGTCCGGTAGTGTGTTGTTGTTGAAGCTCTTGCTCTGTGCTGCGATCCTAAATTCCATGCGAAGCAATTCGTATTTTTCTATCGCAGCCACCGCTCATCAGGTGGTGATGATCACATGCTCTGTATACCAAAGGGTTGGCTTATACGCGCAGGCTCTTTTCGGTTGCAACCTAAGCTACTCAGGTGGCGATGATGGTATTCATCTTCATAATAGTGCTTTTGGCTTCTGCAACAGATGTCATTCGATTGGTGCTTGTAGGGTATCTACTGTTGCCCAAGAAATCTGTTGCTACAGGCGATTTGCGGCTAAACGGAGCTTCGTAGACCCCCCAAAGTTGACATCTTCTTACATGATTTCTGGCTAAACTAGGCATCTTAGAGGATTCAAAATTGCATATTCGTGATCTAGGGAGAGCCACCTTTCAATCCACGTATCGCATGAAACGAAAAACAAATTTTTATCTTTAAACGCGATTTGCGGCTGAACGGAGCTTCGTAGCGAACCCCTCAAAAGTTGGCATCTTCTAACGTGATTTCTGGCTAAACTAGGCATCTTGGAGGATTAAAAATTGCTTATTCGTGATTTAGGGAGAGCCACCTTTCAATCCACGTATCGCATGAAACGAAAAACAAATTTTTATCTTTACACGCGATTTCCGGCTAAACGGAGCTTCGTAGACCCCTCAAAGTTGACATCTTCTAACGTGATTTCTGGCTTAACTATTCATCTTAGAGAATTAAAAATTGCATATTCATGATCTAGGGAGTACCACCAAAATTTCTGTTGCCCTGACTTTATTAGATTCTCGTTGTTCCACGTACGACCAACAACGAAAAACGTACACAGAGCCCAACACCGAAAGTCTAAAAGCAGCTTTATATCTCACATTTGACTTCTCGGCTGTCAATCTTGTTTGAATTCACAGTTTGAATTCCTGGTTGAGAGAGAGGCTCTCATTTTCGAACTTCGAAAAAAACTTATGAGAGGTTGGTGAATAGCACAAATAATTTCCAATTTATGAGCCTCTTAGGCTGGTATTCACCGAGCGCTCTTAAACGGCTCTTAACTTTACGAGGCTCTCAACTTGAAATTTCCTTGGGGTATTCACCAACCACTCACAAGTGTTTTTCGAAGTTCGAAAATGAGAGCCACTCTCTCTTGTTCAGGCATACCCAAACTGTGAAATGTTATGGAATGTTGGTCTTGACACCAAATGGATACTCTCCTACTTGGCATTGCTCACATGGATTCGAATCAAATGCGTGCGTGACTCGTGGGTCGGGACCACTCCTAACTTTTAAGTTTTAAGAGCGCTGGTAGATCTTCACTAATATTGCTTGGTGAATAGGTTTAAGAGCTTCCCTTGTATATAAAAAACTATAGTACTCTCATGAAGAGGAACGAACGATGCGGCGCCATACGAGCGTATTCCATAACTTTTTACGTAGAGTTGTGGAGAGTAAGGACAGACGATAGTCAGGAATTGGTGATAATATTTTCGGTAAAAGCAAACCGAAGGTGCAGAACAAAGCGACGACAAGAAAGCTATATTTTGTTTTCTTTTTATCAATTTTCTATACAAATAAGTATTAGGTGGCATTTTTTGCTTCACGCATAGAGAAAAAACGGTATTAGGTTTGATTTTTTCGTTGTATTTATATTGGAGCAAATGTAGGATTTTTATTCAAATACACGAATTCTCAAACGGTTACCACTCAAAACAATTATTTTGTGTAGATAAATAATTGTTTTTGTAGGCAGGTTTTTCAAATGCAGAATTTTGTGAATTGGAGTTCTGAGTATTATTCTGAAATGCAGAACAATTAGGTATATTGAAAGCTAAAATTTTGAAGAGCAGAATTTTGGAATGCAGAATTTTGGGAAATTAGGTAAATTTTGAAATGCATAAAAATTAATAAGTAGAATTTTGAAAAGCAGAAGTTTGAAAAAGGAATTTTGAAATGCAGAAAGCTTAATAAGTAAATTTTGAACAGCAGAAGTTTGAAAAAGGAATTTTGAAATGCAGAAAGCTTAGTAAGTAAAATTTTGAAAAGGCAAATTTTGAAATGCAGAATTTTAGGAAATAAAATTTTAAAATGCAGAAAACTTAAAAAGTAAAATTTTGAAAAAGATATTTTGAGAAGTAGAATTCTGAAATGCAGAAAACTTAATAGGTACAATTTGAAAAGCAGAATTATGAGAAGTAGAATTTTGAAATGCAAAATTTTGGGAAATATAATCTTGAAAAATGTACTTTGAGAAGTAGAATTTTTAAATGCAGAAAACTTAATAAGTAAAATTAGAAATTCAAAATTTTGAGAAGTAGAATTTCAAAATGTAGAATTTTGAAATACAAAATAACAAAAAAAATAATCATGTGATACATCAGGAGTATGCAATTTTTAACTCGCTAAGATGCCTAGTTTAGCCAGAAATCACGTTTGAAAATGCCGCAAATCGCATTTAAAGATAACATTTGTTTTTCGTTACATGCGATACGTGGATTGAAAGGTGGCACTCCCTAGACCACGAATATGAAATTTTTAATCCTCTAAGATGCCTATTTTAGCCAGAAATCACGTTAGAAGATGTCAACTTTGGGGGGTCTACGAAGCTCCGTTTAGCTGCAAATCGCATTTCAAGATAAACATTTGTGTTTCGAAAAAAAAAATATTTTCACATTTTTTACTTCTAATGGAAGAAAAATATAATGTATGTATTAAATGTATTTTTTTTTTTGGTGAATTTGTAATAAACTTCAACTACTAAATCAGAAAAAAACAATTTCTGCTAAAATAATTAACATGGCGATTTTTAAATGTGGCAACCATGTCTTATTTTTTCATATTTCAGCCGTTTTTTTAGAGGCAAATGGATATGTATAGGTGTTTGAGCAACATTAGATATACATTCATTGCCAATAAATTTTCGCATTTTTTTTTCTCATAATCATTGTCTGTGCGATTGGCAGTGGTTATTTATTTTAAGGTAATGGTTGAAAAATTTTTTTCAAAAAATGGCTATTTTCTTACCCCCCATGGAACCTTTTTTTTTTTTGTTTTTCATGTCTCAAAAACGGGACAACCGATTTTGATCATTTTTTTTTGCTAAAGCTCCCCAAAAACAAATAGAATTGTGTATTAAAATTTTCAAAAAAAAAATTTGGATTTTTAAAATAAACTTTTCAAAACTCAATATTTCGAAAACCCCATGCTAGATTTTTTTAAACTTGATAAATAAAAGTTTATTAATATAATCTACAAGATGTGAGAAAAAAAATGTATTTTACCTAAAAATAAAGGTACCCACCATACAAATGTAAAAAAAAAAAGGTTTTCAAAAATCGTATTTTTCTCGAAAACGGCGCCTGGAATTTTAATAAATTTTTTTTTCTTTGTATGATCTTTAATTTAAAAAAAAAAAAACAAATTTTGAAATTAAGATATTAGGTACGGCTTGTACCTACCAACCATTTTTTCAAATTTTGACATTTGACAATTTTCTCTTTATCAAAATTTTTTATAGAGATGCTTCCAAAAAGTTTAAAAACATTGCGTCTCAAAGCTTTGAAAATAATATTTTTTTTAATTTTTGGAAAAAAGTAATTTTTTTTTCTTTGAAAATTCTATATCTCAAAAACGGCTCAGTATTTTATTTCGAAACCTATTTTCCATTCGTACAATAATAAAAACTTAAGGTTGGCGTACCAATTTTTTTTTATTTTATTTTCACTTACAAAATTATGTAATTGCAAGTTTTGCATGTGTAAAAAATTTAACTCGAGATTTTGACCAAAGTTTACTTTACGATGATAGAGAACACGAACAAAAATTTTTTTTTTTCTAAAAAAATTGTTTTTTAAGAATCAATGTCTTGAAAAAGTTTGAGCGACTAATTTTTGAAAATATTTCTTAGAATCTTTATTTTTAAATACTTAAAATTAATATCCCCAATTTTTTTCTAGAACAATTTTAAAGAAATTTCTTGTATTCAAAATTAGTTCAATACTAAAAGGTTTTTTAAACTTTGTGTGCATAAATTCGTACTTTTTATATTTATATTAACAAAATACAAAAAAAAACAAAATTTTTATTTTAATGAGTTAATAATTTCCAAATTTGATAAAAATTCGTAGACAAACATTAAAAAAAATATTTGTTTGTTCAAAATTCGCAGGGCAAATATCTCATATTTTTACAAAATATATGGATAAGAACTATTTTTTGTAAAAAAATGTTAATTTTTATTTTAAAATTTTTTCACACCAAATTTCTTTTTTTTTTTTTATTTTTCTAAAATTGCATTTACAATGCATACAAAATATTTTTTCCAAAAAAGGTATCTGATTTTTTAAAAATATTATGTCAATAATAATTTTATTCTATTTATTCTAATTTTTTTTAATTAATTTAAGTTTTCTAAAATTATTTTTTTCTCGATAAACTTATTTGATTTTTTTTTCACAATTGCTTTATGTGAATATTTATACATTTCTGAAATTGTTTATATACACATAAAAAGTATTAAAAAATGTCTATATTTTTTGCAAACAAAGTTTATAGGTATGAATAAATTTTAAAAACTGTTCTATATCTATATCAAATTTCTTTTTTTTTATTTTTAATTAGGTATATAAATACCTATTAAAGAATACAAATATTTTTTTTTGTAATCAAAATTATTTTCTACCATACCATATTTTATATAGGTATGTATATATGAAAAAGCTATTTTTTTAATAAAAATATAGGTATACGTACCTATTAGATTTTCTTAAAGAAATAGTTTTGTATCTATATTTATGTACATAATTATATTAATTGCAAACAAAAACAATTTCCACTACCTAACCACCCACTGCATCTAATATAGGCAGTTAACCTAGTTGATTGCAATTATTATTTTTGTTCTTCAAAATTACACCAATTATTATACTTTTGAATAACAAAAATAATAATAATTGCAATCAACATAGATAAGTTACCTAATATATTAAGATAAAGTACCTATGTATGTAGGTATATGTACTAAAATTAAAAAAAGCCTAATCCTATCAAGAATCAAATTTCAAAATTATTCCTACTAAAATCTATTCAAATAGGTATGTGTGCCCATACAAATAAAAAGCAACGTTGTATTTTGGTTAAATATACCGAAATTGAACAACGTTGCTTTGTTGCGTATGAAATAGACAAAACAAAATAAATATTCTTGACAAAAAAATATAACAACAAAACACACAGAAGATCCCTCAAAAGAAAAATGCTACAAAACAAATTTCATTTTCTCATTGCCACGTGGCTAAAAAATTTTTTTCGTTCTTTCCTCAATTACCACCCCACCCTAAATCAAAAGTCGCCACGAAATTTTTTCCTCCGGCAGCGCCATCGGTAGAGTGTATTCCATAACATTTTTTTCTGTACCATGAGAGTACTACGAGCATTGTATATACAGGGTGTCCCACAGTCACCGCCCCAAATGAAAACCATGGATTTCTGAGGTCATTTTAAGTCGAAAAACTTAACAGGTCATTTTCTCGTTTTCGTCCCGTTTTCGAGTTATAACAGTTTTTATTATTTTTCCCTTAACTGGCTTTATCTTTGCCAAACTGCGTCCGATTCGTAAGATTTTTTTATAACCAATCAAGAATTTATTACAGTTTTAGTTTGTCCGAAGACTTTTTTTTCTGCGGACAACCGTTTCTCCGCAATTTTGAATCAAACCCAATTTTTTCGTTTTTTAAGTAGTTTTTTCTCTTTGATATCAATTTATTCAAAAAAACACGTTAATGAGTATTAATTTTTTTCACTTATTATTAAAGCCCAGTTCATTTTCTAAAATTAAATATTTTTTTTTCCTTAAAAAGAATATTAAATTTAATTAACAAAAAATAAACAAACTGAGTGAATTTAAGAAAAAAATAATTTTTAAATACAAAATTAACTTTTTCTGAGCTATTGTGGTTAAGAAAAGGACAAATAGATAAAGTTAATTAGTAAGACCGTTAACTAAGTAAACAGTAAAGATTTGCATTATGATTTGATGGTTGTAAATGTCTTTCTCGCGTGAACTAGTGTCCGCGTCGTGTTCTTTCACTTGATACTCCATTTTGGACTTGTTATTCAAGTTGTAGTTTTTTTCAATTATTTGCGAACAATGGATTACACTAATCAATAAAATCTGGAAATATTATCAATATACGGTGAAATAAGACAAGTTTATCTATTTGTCCTTTTCTTAACCACAAAAGCTCCGAAAAAGTTAATTTTGTATTTAAAAATTATTTTTTTCTTAAATTCACTTAGTTTGTTTTATTTTTTGTTAATTAAATTTAATATTCTTTTTAAGGAAAAAAAAATATTTAATTTTAGAAAATGAACTGGGCTTTAATAATAAGTGAAAAAAATTAATACTCATTAACGTGTTTTTTTGAATAAATTGATATCAAAGTGAAAAGCTACTTAAAAAACGAAAAAATTGGGTTTGATTCAAAATTGCGGAGAAACGGTTGTCCGCAGAAAAAAAAGTCTTCGGACAAACTAAAACTGTAATAAATTCTTGATTGGTTATAAAAAAAATCTTACGAATCGGACGTAGTTTGCCAAAGATAAAGCCAGTTAAGGAAAAAGAGAGCAAAAATCATAAAAACCGTTATAACTCGAAAACGGGACGAAAACGAGAAAATTACCTCATAAGTTTTTCGACTTAAAATGACCTCAGGAATCCATGGTTTTCGTTTGGGGCGGTGACTGTGGGACACCCTGTATAAACTATAGTACTCTCATGAAGAGGAACGAACGATGCGGCACCATACGAGCGTATTCCATAACTTTTTACGTAGAGTTGTGGAGAGTAAGGACAGACGATAATCAGGAAGGGGTGATAATATTTTCGGTAAAAGCAAACCGAAGGTGCAGAACAAAGCGACGACAAGAAAGTTATTTTCTGTTTTCTTTTTATCAATTTTCTATACAAAAAAGTATGAGGTGGCATTTTTTGCTTCACGCATAGAGAAAAAACGGTATATTGCTAGGTTTGATTTTTTGCGTTGTATTTATATTGGAGCAAATGTAGGATTTTTATTCAAATACACGAATTCTTAAACGGTTACCACTCAGAACAATTATTTTGTGTAGATAGATAATTTTTTTATAGGCAGATTTTTCGAATGCAGAATTTTGAGAATTGGAGTTTTGAGTATTATTCTGAAATACAGAACAATTAGGTATATTGAAAGCTAAAATTTTGAAGAGTAGAATTTTGGAATGCAGAATTTTGGGAAATTAAATTTTGAAATGCATAAAAATTAATAAGTAAAATTTTGAAAGCAGAAGTTTGAAAAAGGAATTTTGAAATGCAGAAAGCTTAGTAAGTAAAATTTTGAAAAGGCAAATTTTGAAATGCAGAATTTTAGGAAATAAAATTTTGAAATGCAGAAAACTTAAAAAGTAAAATTTTGAAAAAGATATTTTGAGAAGTAGAATTCTGAAATGCAGAAAACTTAATAGGTACAATTTGAAAAGCAGAATTATGAGAAGTAGAATTTTGAAATGCAAAATTTTGGGAAATATAATCTTGAAAAATATACTTTGAGAAGTAGAATTCTTAAATACAGAAAACTCAATAAGTAAAATTAGAAATTCAAAATTTTGAAAAGTAGAATTTCAAAATGTAGAATTTTGAAATGCAAAATAACAAAAAAAATCATGTGATACATCACTCCCTACATCAGAGTATGCAATTTTTAACTCGCTAAGATGATTAGTTTAGCCAGAAATCACGTTTGAAAATGTCAACTTTGGGGGGTCTACGAAGCTCCGTTTAGCGGCAAATTGCATTTAAAGATAAACATTTGTGTTTCGAGAAAAAAAAATATTTTCACATTTTTTACTTCTAATGGAAGAAAAATATATCTATGTATGTATTAAATGTATTTTTGTTGCTTAATGTGTAATAAACTTCAACTACTAAATCAGAAAAAAACCATTTCTGCTAAAATAATTAACATGGCGATTTTTAAATGTGGCAACCATGTCTTATTTTTTCATATTTCAGCTGTTTTTTTAGAGGCAAATGGACATGTATAGGTGTTTGACCAGGTACATAATGGTTGAAAAAAAATTTTTAAAAAATGGTAATTTTTTGTACCCCCCATGGAACCATTTTTTTTTTTTTTCATTGTCTCAAAAACGGTACAACCGATTTTGATCATTTTTTTTTGCTAAAGCTCCCCAAAAACTTAAATAGAATTGTGTATTAAAATTTTCAAAAAAAAAATTTTTGGATTTATAAAATAAACTTTTCAAAACTCAAAAGTCTCCACGAAATTTTTTCCTCCGACAGCGCCCTCGGTAGAGTGTATTCCATAACATTTTTTTCTGTAACATGAGAGTACTATAGTTTTTATATACAAGGGTTTTTATATACAAGCAGCCATATTTATAAACTCATTATAGTGAGTACATAAGGCTATGCAACCCTTATAATGCCTCTAAACGCAAAATCGTGATTTATAAAACTTATGTGACGTTGAATAGAGGCATTATAAGCTAAACGCGTTTGGAGGTTGAATAGTGCCTACATAAGGACATTTTAGTATTGAACTGTCACATTCAATGTGACATCACATTGAATTATAAAGATTATCAACAAAATAAAACGCCTTTGACTTGATATTGAAACTAAAACTTTGTGTTATTTTTATTTATTGAAACAGAAATGTTATACTAATATATTAAAAAGAAATTGAATTGAAAATTGTTTAGAATTAAATAGATAAATATACTTGTTGGTGATCTCTCCCCACGCATCCTTCTTCATCCGGTGTGTTAGTGTTGTAATTTTTATTTTGCATTATTGAATTTTATATTCAAGAACTTGTCTGAGGAGTATTCCAGCTAGGATGAAACGAATAACAATTTGATTTCTAGTATTGTGCTAGAGATAATAACATACTTTATCTGATGAATCAAAGTTAATTGTTCGAATTCTTTTAGCTTTTGGTAGATTCGTTTTTGTTTATTAAATTTGATAGACAGACAAGATGTTTTTTTTTGTTTTTTGACAAACAGCTGAGTGTTATGAAGGCTAAATGTATTAGATTCTTACTTTTTGGTACTTTATTTGACACAAGCTCACTATAACTATGCAGGGTAGGCAAATGTTTTATAAATATGAATTTGCATAATGGATGAATAAGTCCTTATGCATTGCATAACTATTCACGCGTTTAGCGAATTCTAATAAATACGGCTGAAGGTAATTACATACCTTATTTGATGAATCAAAGTTAATTGTTCGAATTCTATTAGCTTTTGGTAGTTCCATTCATTCCATTCCAATTTAATTTAATAAACAAATTAAATTCTATAGAGAGACAGGATATTTTTTTTTTTTGACAAACAGCTGAGTGTTATGAAGGCTAAATGTAATAGATTCTTACTTTTTGGTACTATATTTGACACAAGCTCATTATAACTATGCAGGGTTTTGTTTTATAAATATGAATTTGCATATGGGATGAATAAGTCTTTATGCAGTGCATAACTATTCACGCGTTCAACGAATTCTAACAAATATGGCTGTTAGTTTTTAGCACGAACTGTCATTGGGTCTTACTAATAATCAAATTTAGTGTTAACGTTAAAAGAAAATCTCCAGATTTTAGAAAATCCCCATACCAATAACTTATTTAATCTCCAGTTTAGTCGTTAGTTATATGTCAAAATTTAATACACGGAAATCCATGATTAAAGTCGAACACTTAATAAAAAGTATTGCCTTAGTGCTGTTTTATAGTACCTAAATTTGTATTTAACACTTAAAACTACTCCCTACAAGTTTATAGCGGGATGATCTTTCTTTAGTACAAAAAAAAAACATTATTATCTACAATACAGAAATATATGCGTCAAATACAATTTTCAAAACCGAACAGCCAAATTAAAATTGCATTTGTTTATTTATTTTTGAAAAGAATTATAATTTTGATTGATTTATTCAGTTTACGACTTTTAGGACGTTTACGTTTTTTTATATTAGGATAAGTTTTTGATTTGATACACTGAGATGCTGTTTAAATGGTGTTAATCAATTAACTGAAATCGGCTGATTAGCTAAATCCATGATTAAAAACTAAACTCAAACTTTAAATTTTGTGTTACGAGTTGAAATAATCATGGATTTAAGATGACACACTGTGAAAAAACTGGCTGCTACTGCTTATCAATAGAAAACCTAAAAAAAACCTTATTCTCATACAAAATATACCAGTTGACTTATTTATAGTTTAAAAATATTTCAAGTTTAAGATTTTTTTGCTTTGGTACCTATTGCGAATGAAAAATATTAAAATAAATAAGGGCGATTCTACAAACAATGGAATAAAATGATACAAATTTCGGCACGACATTTTTGGATTCCAAAAGTCTTAAGAGTTGTTTTAGACGATCATTAGAACGTCCCTTTGCGTTGTTGAAAGCGGCCAGTTAAAAAAATAAAAAATGACGATTTTAAGGACATTTTTTGAAAAAGGATGTTCAGGGTACTGAGTTTCTTTTAAGGGAACTGAATAAATCTTTATTTTTTTTTTCTTATTTTCTCTTGGGTACACATTGAAATATAGAAATTAAATTTAATTATTCTTCATAAACATAAAAATTCATGGTAAATAAATATTATTTAGCATTTTATTAAGAGAATATAATAAATTAGAATTAAATATTTTTTTTTTTTAAGAATCAATTTAAAATAAATTATATTCTTTTTAAAAATTTTAAAAATATTTCGCAATGAAGTTCAAAGTTCAATATAACTAAAAATTTCTCAGGTTTCTGAATAAAATATCATTTGCTCATTTATTAACCAGGGGACTGAGGCCAGGGGACTGAGGTTTTTCATGGTTTTTGCGCAAAAAAGGTATTAAGGTTTTACTTTAAAAATTAAAAATATATATATAATATTACAGTTTTATTAAACCTATACTATACTTCTAACAAATATGCCTTCTTACATACAAATTTGTTTTGTAAAACCTCACCAGAGGACTGATAATATAAAGGGACAATCCAAGACTTCTTGCATAAATGCCTTTTTTCACAATACTAACATAAGAAACAGAATCGATTTGCACCACAATTTTATTGTAAGGAGATTTGGTACTTCAAATTGCCAGTACTGGAAACTCGATCGATATCCTGGTTTTTTATTTGTTCGATTGTTTCAATATTCCAGGGGACAGATAAGAAATTCGGGGGACAAAGTTTAATTAAGTTTTCTTGTAATAAAATCAATTACTAAAAAATATTTATCTATTTCGTAGGAAATATGTATTATTTGACGTAACTTTGGTGGGATTCATCTTAGTATGGGACCTGCAATAACAGAACGGTAATAATTTTTCTTTGCGAAAACCCACTGGGGACACGTCAGAGGCTGAGAATCAGACACTTTGAATAATTTTTTTGAGCAAAATAAAATAAGATCACCCTAATAATATTATTAGGCCAGGTAGATATCAATCAGATTTAATTTTATAAAAAAAATCAGATTAAATAATTGAACGTATTTTAAAATATTTCTTGGGCCACCGAAAATTCCATCGTTTGTAGAATCACCCATAACGAAATATGTTTCCTTGTTAAAATATTGTGTTATAAATTAAAAAAACAATTGAAAATTGCTCCGACACTTCAATTCAATTGACTATAAGTACTTCAATGCTTTTTGTGAAAAGAGAATACGGCAATACTTAACTTTAATTATGACAGCTCCTGAACTTTGACAGACCTTGGTGAAAATTCTGACAGTTCATTACATATTTTTTTCATTTGTTGTAGATTTTGTAATAGATTAAAAAGTCTGGAGACTAGTTAGTGAAAGGATAAAATCGTTTTTTGGTAGCATTTTGTTAAAGCCCAGCACTTTGTTTTAACCTTCCAGTTAACTAAAAGTCGACATTAGGGTTTGATTATTAGTAAGGCCCATTGTCTTAGGTGTGCTCAGAAGCAATTTATTAAAACAAATTAGAAAACTACTTTAAAGTTAGGAAATATATAAGAAGTATTAGGCTAGGCACATTCAATTTTTAGTTGCACAATACTGTTTGGTGTGGTAACCCTTGGCATAATGGTTAGTGCGTTGGACTGTCATGCGGAAGGTCTCGAGTTCGATTCTCAGCCGCTGCAAGAAAGTTTTTTTCAGGGGTGTACTGCCTCTTGCGAGGAATTGACAAATTCTCCAAGAGTATCTCTTGTCATGGAAAGTGCTGCTCATAAGCCGTTCGGAATCGGCATAAAATTGTAGGTCCCCTCTGTTCCTGGTAACACGCACACAGGAATGGTTGAGAGTTGTAAGTCACTAGGTCATGGTTCACTCCGAGCTGTTGCACCACCAAATTTATTTTAATACTGTTTGGTTGCTTATAGAAAACAGATAAACTATTTGTTTGACTGACCGCGCAGGTGCCTTTAATTATAATATGTTACATAAAATAGCGAACTCATTTTAGTTAATTGTTTAGTTTGTGTCCAAACACAAACTTTTAAGTTGCTCTAACCAAGCAGTTGCGCAATTAAAAATTGAATGTGCGTACCTAGCCTTATACTACCTTACCTTAATAATGGTCCGTTTAAAATCTGCAACACTGAAAAGAATTCAGTATAAAGCAAATAAAATAGTTTTTTTTACACATGTAAAAATTAAGAAATACAATAGTATCTAACAATATGGATAAGAGAACATTTTGAGTAGATTGTAGAAAAAAGATATATTTTCGCACTTTTGTAATTGTTAATGGAAAATTTAATACTGAGAAAAACTCTAAGGCCGGTATTCACCAAGCGCTCATAACTTAAGAAGCTCATAAACCTATTCACCAAGCAATATTAGTGAAGATCTACGAGCGCTCTTAAAAGTTAGGAGTGGTCCCGACCACTCCTAACTTACGAGCGCTCTCTTCGAAAGTTTGTTCGCTTGTGCGTGTGCCACGCACGCATTTGACTCGAATCCATGTGAGCAATGCCAAGTAGAAGAGTATCCATTTGCTGTCAAAATCAACATTCCACAACATTTCACAGTTTGGGTATGCCTGAACAAGAGAGAGTGGCTCGGGACCAATCCTCACTTTTAAGAGCGCTCGTAGATCTTCAATAATATTGCTTGGTGAATAGGTTTATGAGCTTCTTAAGTTATGAGCGCTCGGTGAATACCGGCCTAAGAGCCTCGTAAAGTTAAGAGCCGTTTAGGAGCGCTCGGTGAATACGAGCCTAAATCAATTCAATCTGCATTTTCATAAATATTTCAACTCAATCTGCATTTTCATGAATATTTCAACTCCAGCTTAAAAACGAGATACAAATCCTTCGAACACATCCGTGTACAAAACCAATTTGGGATCCTGTTTTCTATCGGGATCTATTCAAAGATCCAAAAATTAGTTATTACACTGGCGAGTAGATGGAGATTCGATTTCTGGCAGTCACCGTGGCAAGTCGCCATTTTATTTGCGTAATATTAAAACAAATAATTTTCAGTCAATTTTTTTTCTAACAACTTTTTGAGTAATAAAAAGTACTTTTTTTTACAAAATAAAAAGCAATAAATTAATTTTATATATTAATAAGTGTTTTTAATAACTTTTTAAATTCGGATGGTGTTCCCTAACACGGATCTCTTCGGATTCCGTCCACACGTGCCCTGTCTGGGTACATCCACCTGGCCGTAGATCCTTCCCCTGCACATTTAATTTTGGAATATCAGCCCATCACAACAAAATGAAGCAAACGTCAGAGATTTATAAATCCAAAAAAGTATCGCCCTACGACAAAACAATATAAGCAGCCCAGCAACTAGTCGCTCTTAGTAGCTCGCCGCCCGGCACCAGCGCACGTGGCACATCACTCGAATCACAACTTCCCGCAATTGAGACTCACCCTTCACCTCTTGAGTTCTCCACCGAAAAGAACTCAGCAATGCTGCAACATGCCAAGCACTCCTCAGAAGTTTTCGACGATGACGAACCTGATTTGCGCCAAAAAATTGACCGCAACCGCTGCTGCTGTGTCGCCGCCCTTATCACAACCAATGGATGGCATCCAGGACTCCAACAAATTTTCCGTACTATCTAACATGAAGATCAACACACTCAAAAATAAAAGGCACAATAACACCATGGCCAAGCAATTGGAGCAACACTCCATCAGCGACGTAGATGATCCCGCCGCCGTGGGAGCCCCATCTGATTCAACACCAAGCAACAACAATCCACAATGTATAGACGAAGAAACGAAATTGTATTCAGGTAAGTACTGTCCACCCATTATTCTTAAAAACGTAGATATTAGAAAATTAATCCGGGATTTTAAAGAGAATTCGGTGGAATTTGCATATAAAGTCGTGAACAGAGGTAGTGTTAGCAGATTGTATATAGACAATAGTGATGCACACAGGGAGCTGATGCGCATGTTAAGAAATACTGAAGATGCTCAAGCATACTCATTCACGCTTAAAGAAGACAAGACAACTAACGTCGTCCTTCGAGGACTTTCATCTGATTATCCTCCATCTGAGATTCTAAACGCACTTAAATCCAAAATCCCCAATGTTTCAAGTGTTTCTCTTTTCGAGACTTTGAGGTCGAAACAGGAAAAAATTAATTACAACCTTTTCTTAGTGCGTTTACTTCCGGGCACGAGTGCTTCCGAGCTGATTAAAATTAAATACTTGTTTCACACCAGGGTATATTGGGAGAAACCGAGGGGTAACAGAGGCCCCCTTCAGTGCAGAAGATGTCAACAATTTGGACATTTGGCGAAAAATTGCGCCTTTGCTTATAAGTGTGTTAAATGCACCAATAGACATGAGCCGGGCTCTTGCCCAGTAGTGAGAGAGCAGGGGAGCAAGGCTGTTTGCGTGAACTGCGGCGAGGATCATCCTGCTAACTTCAGAGGATGCAAACTGTTTAAACAATACGAAGCTAGAAGGAAACAACTAATTCAAGAAGCATCCGACAAGAAAGTAAATGCAAGGAGCCTTTCTCGTGCTCTCTCAAATGGTGCCTCTGTTACTCCTGGGGTTCCGTTTGCAAGCCTCTTTAAGGCTCAAAACTCTAATGTAATCCCTGCTCCAGCTCCTTTGAGCTCAATAATTAGAACGCCTGGTGATAGTGTTCTGAATCAATTTATGGCCCTCTCCAACGACCTTTTTGGTTTTGACATGAGAACGCTGCTAGGAAAAATTGAAAAATTCATGTCTAACCTCGGAAATTTCAACTCAATTGCTGAAAAAAGATTGTCCTATCTTGAACTGGTCAATGAACTTCTCTGCTGCTCGAAATGATGTCATTAAAAATATTACAATATAACATTTCGTCGTTGATTGCACATTCTCGGAGAATTGAGCTACTAAAAATTCTCCACATAATAACTGTACTTTTGCATTCATTCAAGAAACACATTTGTCTAGCAGACATAAAGTTATCCTTGACAACTACAACATATTACGCAACGACGTTAATCAAGGTGCTGCGTTAATTCTCAAAAACAATCTTAAGTATGAGCTTGTGGAATTTGAGTCCATCGATTTTCCTTCCGTTTTCATCAATATAAAATATATCGTTGACAATATTCCTAAGAATTTCCTTCTAGGTTCTGTGTACATTCCTTCCTCCTCCCCTGTCTCTCTACTCACATCCGAACTAAACAAGATAGATCAGCTGGCTAACGCATTCGACGGGGCCATTATTGGCGGTGACCTTAATGCGAGGAACCCCATCTGGGGTGACCACTCACATAACATTAATGGAAAAACTCTTGAATCTTGGCTTCAAAACTTTACTCCGTCATTAACAATGGTCTCTTCGAACACCCCCACCTTTCCTAGGGGCCCTTCTTTCCTCGATCACTTCCTTATTTCGAATCACCTGATCAATAATTTAGATCCAAATTTCTCAATAGTAACTCTTCCTTCTTTTTCGGATCACTGCCCACTTCTTTTAAGAATTAACCTAAAAGAAGCCAACATTTGTAACATTGATCATCACTCTTCAAGATCTTTTAAAAACACCAACTGGCAAACATTCAGGAATCAACTTGATCTGCGCCTTCGAAATTTCTTCCCACCCATAGCCACCTCTATCTCTAACGATGCAATTGATGATTACATACTTCACTTCAACGAATCACTTTTATCCACGTTGGACGAAAACTCCGCAAGTGCAACGGTTTCATTTAAAAAATATAAAAATCTACCCAAAGACATTGAGAATTTTTATAAAATAAAACACCAATGGCAGATACGTCTGAAACATATTTTCCATAACTCGTACAACAGAATTAACGAACCTTATAGAGAACTGTCGTCTCAAATCTCTCTTCTTAATAACATATTAAAGGAAAAAGTTAATATTTGGCTTAATAATACTCTCAGCAATAGACTCTCTAAAATCACTCCTGGGCCTCTGGCTTTTAAAGAAGCCTTCAGACTCGTCGGAAACAAAAAAAAATTTGTCTGTAATAAAGTGTCTGTAAACAATCAAACTTATTACAACGAATCTAGTGTGATAGCGGCCTTCGAAAATCATTTCAAGGAATTATTCCAGGAAAAAATACCCACGTTTAACCCTTTCTCCTCGCAGGAATCCATAGAGAAAGCTCTTTCCATAGCTCAAAATATTCCTGAACACATCTTCCTCTTTGATTCCGAAAACAGTGCCCTCAGCAACACAGCTAATCACCTCTTTACAGACACCGAGACAGTTACAGCATTGTTCAAACAATTAAAACCCAAAAAGTCCACGGGACCAGATTTGATCTCAAACTTTGCGTTAAAAAAAATTTCAGACTTAGGTATTGAATTCTTAACAATCATATATAATCATTGCATTAACAATGCACATTTTCCAAAAATTTGGAAAACAGCCAGAATATTACCCATTTTGAAAAAACAAAACAATTTTGACGTAAACAATTTTAGACCAATTTCTTTATTGTCAAATACGGGCAAAATACTTGAAAAAATTATTTTGAACTTCTTAAGTTCACCAACCGAAATCCCGATTGACCCGATCCCGGACTTTCAATTTGGATTCAGACAAGGACACTCCACCCTCCACGCACTTCTCAAGTTTCAAAACGACGTGATTCTTAATCTGAGAGATAAAAAATGTACTGTTGCCTGCTCATTAGACGTAGAAAAAGCATTCGATAGCGTTTGGAGGATGGGACTCATTGCTAAGTTGTCCTCTCTAAATATTCCTACACATACTTTGAATATTCTTCACAGTTTCTTAACAGACAGACTCTTCTTTGTACAGATCCAAGGTTCGAAGGGCGATTTGTGTGAGTGCAACTGTGGTGTACCACAGGGCTCTATCCTGGGGCCCCACCTCTACAACATATTCATCCACGATTTCCCTCATCAAATCTCAGATAACAACTTAACCTCAATAGGGCTTTTATATGCTGATGATACCATCGCTTATTCTAGTCACGAATCACCAATTGAGGCCTCTCGTTTCTTGGAGAAACATCTTAAGGATATTAACTTATTTTATAAAACCTGGGGAATTAAAATAAACATTCCTAAATCTGAAGTCATCTGTATTCGTAACGCCAGTGGCAAAGGTCCAGCCGGAGTGGTCAGAGAGAGTAAAAACCTCTCCCTTAGACTTGACGGTTGCAACATTCAGGCAAAAAACAATCTTAAATACCTAGGGGTGAACTTTAATAATTTAATGAAATTCAACCCACATGCCAAAATAACAACTGAAAAAGCCAGGAAAATCTCTAATATGTTCATGCCTTTTTTCAGACATAGAGATCTCAATTCTAAAACCAAGTTACTCTTTTACAAAACTTTGATCAGGCCCGTTCTGAACTATGCCTTCCCAATTTGGTTTTCCATCTCTCCCACAGTAGCACAGTCTATGGAGATTTTGGAAAGGAAAATACTTAGATGTTGTGCTGGTAAGAATTTTGCGACGCCAACCAAACGTTATTCTAACAACTACATTTACAACATCACCAAGACCATTCCGCTGTTGAGATATAATCTTCAACTCATGAAAAAAACAATTAATAATCTAGACCTTTCAGAAAACGACTTGTTCACACTAAGGCCGTATCTGGCCAAAACCGTGGCTAATTTCCATCATTCTCCTTATCTTTCTTTGAGATAAACGCGTGTTGTGTTAATTCCCCTCTGTTCTCGACTATCTCACGGGAATTTCACTGATCCCCTCAAAACTATCACAAAAAAGAATTAATAAAAAATAAAAAAAAAAAAAAAAAAAAAAAAAATACTGTATTCCTATCTACAAACATAAGATAAGCAATTTTCATTACTGTTTTGGTGGACAGTACTTACTCTAAATTAGTATAAGATTAATTTTATGATTTAGTTCCTACCTAGTATTATTAGCTCTAATACTGCCAGATTAATAGACTGAATAATAAACTCATTGTGATAATAAATACTATGGTGCAAACGCAAATAATGTTCAAATACTCTTAATAACAATTTAATATATTTCTCAAAATGTATCCATACATGTGTAAATCTGTCATATACTTGTCTTGTTTAGTATATATCTTCATATGTATTCATGTCTGAATGTCGTATTTCAAACTATCAGAAGCAAAACTTAAAAATGAAAAAATCAATTAAAACATCTCGAATAAATTTAGCATCTCAATGTAACTTACTATCGCTCTTCATACACCTTCAACACAAAATATATTGTAACCTTTCTAAATGAGACAAAATAACATAGAACGTTCTCGCTCATACTCTCGAAATTGTATAAAATAAAATACCCTTCTGGCGTTTGTTATCTCTCGTTATCTAGTTTTCTAAGTTAGTATTAGTCCTCTGTATATATTGTACATTCGTATTAGTGTTAATGACCTTCCGTCAACGTAAATGTATATCATACTCTCATGAGCAAGAGTAGTCAAACAACATAACTACAAAAGACAGCCATGAGGCATTTCATTAAAATAATCGACAAAGCAGGCAATACATTATAGCCGCAGTTTATCATAAGTTATCGTTAAGAACACACTCTGTAATAGATATTAAAAGTCTCAATAAAGAATTCAATTCAATTCTGGCGAGTAGATGGCTTTTATGGTAAGGTAGTGTAAGGTATAGTGTAAAGAAAAAAGACAAGACATAATTTAAAATTTACAAACCCAATGATAAAAAGAGACGGGCTTATAACACTGCTGTCAGTAAGATCCGCATCGTTTTATTTTCAATTATTGATCCATATCCGGATCCATATAGATTTGGGGATAATAAAACGCACCTAAGAATGAAGGTTTTGGCACATAATACACTGATAACAACTTTGGTAGATTATTAAGAGTGAGTTAAAGAGTGAATAAAGCGTTTTTTTGGTGCTTGTATTACTGCGCTAGATATAGTTTCCCAATAAAACACGCCTTTAGTGAGTACATAAGGCTATACAGCCCTTATAATGGATCTAAACGCAAAATTGTTATTTATAAAACTTATGTAACGTTGAATAGAGGCATTATAAGCTATACGCATTTGGAGGTTGAATAGTGCCTACATAAGGACATTTTAGTATTGAACTGTCACATTCACTTTGACATCACATTAAATTATTGTTATTATCAGAAAAATAAAATGCCTTTTACTTGTTCTTGAAACTAAAACTTTGTTATTTTTATTTATTGAAACTAAAATGTTATACTATTATATTAAAAACAAATTGAATTGTATAGAATTAAATACATAAATATACTTGTTGGCGATCTCTCTCCACGCATCCTTCATCATCTGGTGTGTTAGACTAGGAACGCACATTAAATTTTTAGTTGCACAACTGTTTGGTTGCTTATAGATGAACTATTTGGTTGGCATTAGCAATAGCATGTTGTGCATTTCTCTCTGTGCTGAGAAAGAATAACATAAGAGAAAAAGTTAAAATAATTTGCTAAGAAGAGAACCGCATATTCTTTCATTAATACATTCAGATGCATTTACATGAGTTCAGAATTTGCTTTTGAGGTAGACCTTCCCTTAAGCCATACATTGTTCAAATTCACGACAAGCACGTGTAAGTGTATTAGTAAATTCAAAAGATTTTGATTTTGCATCAAGCCTACACCCAATCTATACGTGTGATTTTTCACTAATGCACTTGCACGTGCTTGTCATGCATTTGAACAATGTATATCTGGCTTTAAACATAAAGCTAAAAAGGCTAGATTTGACTTTTTCCAAAAATTTTTTTTCGCTCGCTTAGGTAAAAGTGCTTGCGAAATTCATTTTCGGGTAGGTTTATAATGCAAAACTTTTACATTTTCTGAATTAACAAATGTTTGGAGCTCTAGTAATCGAAAAAATTATTTTATTTGTATGAACGGTTTGGCTTGTAGAGCTAGTCAAAGTTGACAAATATTTAAGGTGAAAAAAAAACATTTGTTTTTAATTTTTTTTTTTAACTTTTAGTGTAAAAACTAAGAAAAGAGTTTAAGTTAAACTTTTTTTTTGTTATTTTTACTTGATATATGTGTTAATTACTATGATCAGCAATAGAACAAAATTGTAAATTTTTTAAAGTACTAAATTTAATGTTTTTTGAAACACCACTTTTTAGGCACTTTTTCAACTTTACATTGAGTAGAAAAAAGTTTTTAAAAGTTGTCAAGCCAAACTGGACGGATAATGAATCCTTATATATCTCTTTATCTACAACCAAAAACTCAGCTGCATAAAGTTGCATAACACTGAGCTAGAGATTTGATTTGAAAAAGTCAGTAATTTTTTCTGAGTTTTTTTTTTCAAGTGCAAAAAAAAATCATGGAAATTATTATTTCTTTGTTTTGCAGGTATGAGTCTTGGTTTTAAATAAAATGGTTTTGTAATTTAGAAGGAAGACATACTTTATGCTTAGCTTTTTAAAACGGTTTTATAGCTTATTTCGTGTAACCTCTATAATAAAACTTTTAAGCATGAATGTTTTTGATTTCGGGTATGATTAATTATTGTCAGGTAGTTTGATGGATAAGGGTTCTTAACTGGATTAGAATATTTTTAGGTAAACAGATTACTTTATTGGGATGTCATAAAAAAGAATATTTTTAGTGAAGGTATTTAGTTTTAAGGTATAAAAAAATAAAACATTGGGATGGAGTTATTTATTAAAACTATAACGAGCGATCGAGCAGTTGTATAAGGAAAAATTATTTAAAATGGATATACCAAACAATATTTTTTTTTAAACTTTTTTTAAAAGTTAATAGCACTGACGAGTTTATTTCTGCCGTAATAAGTGAACACCAAATATCTGCTGAAAATTTACCGGAAAATGAAGCAAAATTAAGACACTTTCATTGCGCTACTAAGAAAAAATGGGTCGCAGCCCATAGATCCAGAGTCAATTTTATAAACAAAAATGAGCAATGGTTATCTTCATCTCTCCATATCACCAGACAAACAGAAGTCTTGTGTGATCTCCCAACTACATCAAGGTCATCAAGAGGAAGGTCAAGGAAGTCAGACAATGAGTGCGCAAGATTCACAAAAAAGCAAAAACTAATCAATGCAACAGAGGAGATAAGTACTGCAAATCTCACTGATGCATTAGTAATAAGGTTTAATAAAGACCATGAAAAGGCGAAGAGTGATGTGATTAAGGCAATTTCTACTGCAAGTCCACTTCGAGTCAAAAGAGTCAAGGAAAGCAGAAACAGACGCAAACATGTTCCACTCAGGCTCAATAGTGCAGATTGCGAACATTGGAGGAACCCTCGCCCATCATCAACTCATTTCTGCCGACCCATAATGTTCCAATATGCCAAAGAAACTATTGACCTCATAAATACAACAGTCAACGATATGAAAAGGCAAATAGCAGATATTCAACCAACAAAGTATAAAGTTAATGAAGATATAACTATATTGGTGAAACACGAGTTCTTTTTAACTATGATTGACGGAAAAGTTTTAAACGAATTAACGCGGTCATGTCCGATATGTAAAAGAACCAAAAAAACTTCAAAAACTAGGATGAATTAAAAAACGACGAACATAATTACGAATATGGAATCTCTCCATTGCATGCTAGAATCAGGTGCGTGGAATTTATTTTAAAACTTGATTATACACTTCGACAAAGGGAGAGGAATT
Organism: Chrysotoxum bicinctum; assembly: GCA_911387755.1. Taxonomy (NCBI): domain Eukaryota; kingdom Metazoa; phylum Arthropoda; class Insecta; order Diptera; family Syrphidae; genus Chrysotoxum; species Chrysotoxum bicinctum. The sequence goes on from OU426988.1 coordinate 99,632,099, forward strand.
TGATGAATCTATTGGGATCAAGGAGGCAGAAATACGAAGAAAACGAGAGATTCAAAGACGTTTTCACGATGAGCTTGGACTTGCTGTGGATAAACCAAATCAAGGATTTGGAAATAGCAATGATGGAAACACTTCAAGGAGATTTTTTGGGGGTCAATGTAAATGTTATAACTAGGATCAAAATAATACTTAATGTTTTGAATTGCAGGGAAGAAGTGAATACAGTTAAATTTGGAGAGTACGCCAAAAAAACCGCAGAGTTATTGAAACAAAAGTACCCTGAAAAACTACTAACACCTACTCTTCATAAAATTTTGGTTGATAGTCAAAATATAATTGAATACCAATCTCTACCACTTGGAGAATTGTCAAAAGAAGCCCAAGATATTAAAAATAAAGACTACAAGAAATACAGATATCAAAATACGTTCAAAGTTTCAAGAATTCGGCAGAATGAAGAGAGTATAGAGTATCAAAAGAAACTATATGATCTCCCTCAGTTTGATAGAACACCAGAGGTCTGGCCCATGTTTAAGGAACCCTTTATTATGACAACCAGGGAATATCAATACGATGAACGTCAAAATATGATCCGTCTTCAAAAGGCCCTGAAAGGCAAAGCATATGAAGTCGTAAACTGTTTGCTTATACAAAGCAGTAATGTTCCACAAATAATAAAGTCTCTAGAAGAGAAATTTGGTAGGATAGATCAATTAGTAATAAGTCAAATATCTAAGATACGAAGAGTGCCACCTATCTCTGAGTCTAGTATTGACCAGATCATACCTTTTGCAACCAAAGTTCAAAATTTAGCTTCATTCTTAGAAGCAGCAGGTGGCAAACAACATTTAGCGAACAATACATTTATGAACGAACTACTACGAAAGCTGCCAGCGCAGAAACAGATAGAGTGGGTGCGGCATGCGAAGACTGTGGCAGAAGAGCCGACAGTTAAACACTTTAGCGAATGGTTGCAAGAACTAGCTAGTGTGGTGAACACGATTTGTATAAATTTCAGTGAACAACCAGGATTGGCAGATACTCATGGTGGAGGTCGTACAAGATTCATTTATGCAGATGTAGCAGAACACGATCGACAAGAACAAGATCGGCAAAGACAAGCTTGTGTGGTATGTTCTGGTAAACACGAGATATGGCAATGCAAAAAATTCATCAGTATGGCGAATAAGGTACGGTGGCGTTTGGTTCATCAAAAAAGACTACTTTAATTGTTTGAATGGAAGACATCATAATAAGAAGAGGCATGCGTGCAATGATAGAAATTGTACGAAGAAACTCCATGGACTCTTACATCTTGATGGAACTAACACCGAGTCTGATGGCAAGCAAAATGTTCTTCAACCACAAAGTCATGTGTTTACTAACATGGTTGTTCGTCCGAAGTCTAAAAATCTACTTTTTAAAGTCTTATCAGTAAAGTTCTTCACCAACGGTAAAGAAGTTACTTGTTTTGCACTTTTCGATGAGGGATCAGCATTTTTACTGATCAACGAGAACCTTGCCGATTATCTAGGACTGCAAGGCAATATGTGTGGAAATGTACAAATGTGTCATCCTCATCATCATCAGGTTAAAATAGGCAAGGAAGATAAAAATTCGCAACGATTTTTATGGAAAGATAATAGTTGGGTACCAATACAAGAATACGCAATGACAGTGACGACGTTTGGAGCAAAGTGCTCACCATGGTCGGCACAGTATATCAAAAAGAAGAATGCGAACGACTTTCCAGCAGAATATTCAGAAGCGGTAGCCGCCAACAGATCTAATCATTATGTTGATGATTACGTCCACTGTTTCTCCAGTGAAAGCGCAACAATATTATATTTGATCCATTCGGGATTGCTGATGAGTATTATTGAGAGTAAGCTATTGGTGCAACTTACATGGTGGAAACAAATCAATTGGGATGATAACATTCCCTAAGAGGCCACTGCAATGTGGATCAAATGGCTTGATATTTACTTATTTATTTATTATCTACGAGTTTCAGGCTCAACAGATTACTAAAAATATGTACAAAAATTATTAAATTATCTTAAAAAAATAAGGAATAATAAGATTAACTTCTTAAAAATAAGTAATATATGTCTTTTTTGAATTTATTTCTCAACAATGTAAAATCAATATTAGCATCAATTTTATTAAACTCCCTAATTGACGTTGAAATTGGCTCGTTCATACCGTAGTTAGTTCTGTGTTTAGGCTGAAAAAGAAGGTGTATAGATAAAAATTATGGCGAGTAAGTTAGGACACTTACAGCCTTATTTATTATTTTTCACTAATACTGGGTTCAACCTCGAAATAGTTAAACCGAGCCGAAGCACTTACTTCGGGTTTACGCCACGTCAAACAAATCCTTATTTAAAATTATTTTCTTAGCCGTTTTAGCTACGCCTTCCTAATGTCAAATATACTGGGAAAAAAAGTGACAAATCTAAAACCCTGGTTATTATACACCTAAATCAAACCCCAGCTGATTTCCATTATTATTCATTTTATTATCATTGTATGCATATTAGAAATTGGATACATTTAAAATTGGATTGTATAAAGTTCAAATCCAATAAATAAATGTAGCAACCACATTGCGTTCCAAATAGCGTACAACTGTTAGAGCGTTTGGAAAATATAAATAATTTATTATTGCAAAATAACTATCCTTTTTGTCTTACTAAAACGAAAAAAAATTGCTTACACTCCTTTTTGTAAATTTCACAACATGTCATCTCAAAATGACATTTAGATACTAAAACGGCCTTAAACCTCCTATGAACCAGTTTTAGCTTATTCCACCGCTATTCAGCCTATTAATATGCACAAAATGCAAGCGAAACAATTTTAACACGTATTTTAACTTATAATTCTTAATAATAAATGTGTGTTAGTCCTAAATGACGTTTGACAATGAGAGGATAATTTATCTCACCGATTTTGGTGATTAACGAGCGGATATCTTCAACTTGCTCGTCAAATTTGACAGAAATACTTTATTTAATAATACAAATTCCACTAAGTATCCAAGTAATGCCTGCCATACGTTATGGTATTGTCGCCAGAACTCCAATTTTCAGTAATTGTTTTCTTTTCTCGCATATATATTTTTTTACAAATTAATTTGAACTTTCACACATAAATTAAATAACCGTTTAGAATTTGTTTGACAACAAAAATTATTTTGTATGACTGAAATGACATGCCGGCTTTCAATAATGAAAAAAGTACTAGAATATTTAGAAGAATTGAAGGAAGTGTGCCAATTTTTCCTTGTTATTCAGTGAATAGATAAAATAAAGAAACGATAGTTTTATTAATATTTTAATTTATCAAGGGGGTAATTTCATTATCCGTGTATTGGAAAAACGTGTGTTAACGAGCGAATTGTGTATTTTTATTAATACAGCTGAAGGTGTTCAGGTTTAGAGCCGTTGTAGAGTCGAAGTAACTTTACTCCGTCGCTAAAACGAGTTAGTAAATAAGGCTGTTAATGTAGTAGCACAAAATATCACGCACAAAGACTATATCATGAATAGTTCTTCTAGATTTGAGCATCTGCAAGCCCAAAAGATTTTGCCTGGCTATAGAGTTTGGACAGAAATTCCAATGTATTTTACGAAAAACGAACCTTGTTAATCGATTCTGGACCTTTTGAATTCTATCGGAGAAAAGATGTTGGTGAGGGTTCCAAATAACAACCGCGTATTCAAGAATAGATCTAACTAAAGTAATATAAAGCGCAACATGGGTGTATGGATCAGAAAAGTCTATAGAATTTCTTTTTATGAATCCTAACATTGAATTAGCTTTGGCAACAATAGCTTCAACGTGAGGAGCAAATGAAAACTTGGAATCGGAAGTTACTCCGAAGCCTTTCACATTTGCAATTCTCTGAATAGATTGCAATCTAGAGAATATGGATATTCGTACGCAAAGTATTTCCTGGAGATAGAGATAACGAAACATTTTTTAATGTTGAGGCTCAAGTAGTTTAGCTCGCACCAGCAGGATAAGTTATCCAAGTCCATTTGATGTTTAAGGCAGTCACTATTGCTTGTTACTTTCAAATATAATTTGAGGTCATCGGCATATACAAGACATTGGCAATTGATATGGTTGACAATGTCATCAATAAATATGATAAGCAGTAATAGACCGAGGTGGCTGCCCTGTGAAACACCTGAAGAACAACTAATAGGTCGGGAAGTATATTCATTAATTTTTACTTCTTGGATTCTACCCATTAAAAATGAACCGATCCATTGAAGTAAGCTTGAGTGAATACCAAAAATTTCAAGTTTACGGTATAGTTAGTATCAACTTGGTTTTGGTTCTCGATAGATTCAACCCCAAAAGAAGAAAAGCATGCAAAATTTGTAACAGTTGACCTGCCTGAAATAAATCCATGTTGGTAAACACTAACGTGTTCCTTGACTAGAAAATCAAGCTAATTTTTAATTAAGCTTTCAAAAAGTTTAAGAATCGGTAGACAAGGAAAGATTGAAAATAATTAGCAAAGGAAGGCAAAGGGAATTTGAATATCTTTTTAATATAAGTGCAGGAATGCCGTCAGCGCCAGATTTTGCATTCTGTTTAAGATTTTGCAGTCCATCTACGACAACGATGAAGTCACGTTCCATGGACCCTATATCTACTTTAGGTAGGTCATTAGAAGGAATTACAGTATTTCTTTGAGAGTTACAGTAAACAGATTCGAAAAATTTAGCAAAAAGTTCAAGAGTCTGATTAATATCGTTAGATTGAAATTCATAGACTTAGGAATCCCAAGTGATTTCCGTTTTGAATTAATAAAGACCCAGAATTGCTTTGCATCATTTTTTAAGTTTATTTCGACGTTCATGATATAGTTTCTGTGGGAGAAGAGTAATGAATTCTTTACGGACATTACAAAATTGTATTTTATCATACAAATGATTAGATTTTTTTGAATTTGGCAAAAGATTTGTTTTTTTAAATTTTCAGGTGACTCAACATTTTATTATACCATGGGGGCTTAGCGACATTCTTTTTCAGTCGACCTGGCACAAATAAATCAAACGCATTTTTTATAATAACCGCAAAATGATTAAACGTATGTTTTAAATTTAAATTAAGAAATTCAGTTTTTCAATCGATGTTACCAAAGTATTTATCGAGTTCAATGAAATTGGTCTTTAAAAAGTTATAAGATTTTAAGTTGGTACAACAAGTTTTTAAATAATTATATAATTCAATTGCAATGCATAATTTTTTGTGGTGAACTGAGTTTTAGAACAATTTATAAGATATGCTTCAAGAAGCGAAGAAAATTAGCATACCTCGATGCTACAATGCCACATTTTCATCAAAAGTGGTTGAGTTACACATTTTTAATGATGCAAGTCAACTGGCATATGCAACAGTAGTACAGTGGCATATTGGAGAATTCCAGGACCACCAGAATCACAAGTTTGTTTGGCATACGTGCTAGGAAAAACCAAATGCGTTCCATTGAAGCTAACATCAATACCGCGGCTCGAAGTTCAGTCTGCTGTATTAGGGGCAAGGCTTTGTAAAACAATATAATCCAACCATAACGTAACACCAGCTCGAGTAACAATGTGGAGTGACTCGAAAACAGTCCTATCGTGGATCCAGTCAGAACATAGGCGGTATAAGCCATACGTGGCATTTAGGGTAACGAACTACTGGAAAATACAAACGTTGCAGATTGGCGTTGGTTGCCAAGCGCCATGAACCCAGCTGACTTTGGAACACGTTTAAAAGACAGAAGGCATGAATCATTTTGGGTGATTGGACCAATGTTTTTGGTAGAAGATGAGATAAGCTGTCCGAAGATTGATATTCATGAAAATACTAGCGAGGAGCTTCGTTTGAGAGTAAGCGTCCTTCATGTTGATTTAAGCTGTGACATTTTCAATAAATTTTCTTGTTACATGAAATTAGAAATTGTGTTGCGTTTCTGTGACAATAGCCTCAGCAAGATTTTCTTCATCTTCACGACCACCACGAAAATGCTTGGTGAACTTACAGCAAAAGAAATCGAAAGGGCGGAGCTCCTGATGGTGTGTCGTGTACAGAGGAGACTTATCCAGACACTCAAAAAATTTATTAGTAAAATGGCTACGAATGGCATTCGTGAAAAAAATATTCGTGCATTGTACTAATATTCGTAAAATATACGAAGTATTTGTACAGTAAAATATCTACGAATGCATTTGTAAAGTTTTACTAATAACTGTGGTAGAATGCACGAATCTATTCGTTTAATGCACTAATTTTATTCGTAAACAAGAAGTTAACAATTTTTTGGAGTACATTGTACGAATTATTGTGTACATATAACTAATAACATTCGTTAATTTCTCGTACGAATGACTTCGTACTTTAATCTTTTTCATTCGTAGTATTTACTAATAAATTCGTACTATTTACTAAGTAAAACTAATATTAGTAGACAGAATTCATTCGTAGGTAGACTGTACGCATTATGCGTAGAATGTACTAATAACTTCGTACTTTCATGAAGTGCATTAGTATTATTTAATAATCATGAGTACAAAAAATAATATGTGTTCAGCTCTACAAATTAAATGTATTCCATTCGTCAACACGTTAAAACGTGTTATTACAGATTGCAATATTGCAAAGTAATGGACGCGTGATACTTTTTTTTCGTACGGTGTATCTTTAAGATACAAATCTTGGGAACCAGACTTTTTTTCGAAAAGACGAGGTGAGTACCTAGACTTACATATTCTTATATACAAATAAAGCTTATTTTATATTTTACATTATTATTATTATTCCAAGCTTTATTTACTCTTTAAATTACAGAAAGAAAATTTCTTAAACTACTTTTAGTACAAATTTAAAGTTAAATATTTTTTTTTTTTTTTTCAATTTAATATTTAATAATTGAATATATTACAAAATTCTATACCACATGAGCATAAGCCTCCCCCATACTTTTCCATCTTCTTCTGTCCAGGGCATCATGATAATAGAGTGGGCATGCTGTCCGTATGTCGTCTCTCCATCGTTTCAGCTGTCCTCCAACGCTTCGGTGACCGTCTAAAGGTATCCAATCTGTTGTTGTTTTAGTCCATCGATTATCAGCAATCCGCACAATGTGCCCAGCCCATTCCCATTTAAGTTTTTTGAGCATATGTCTAACGTCTTCAAAATGAGTTTGACCTCTAATGTGTGTATGGTTTATGCGCTGGGTAATACGAATGTTTAGTATTATTCTCTCCATTGCCCTTTGACAAGATCGTAGCTTGGTTTCCGTATTTCTTGTGATTTGCCATGTTTGGCAGCCATAGGTGAGAACTGGGAGTATTGTTGAGTCGAAAACGTATTTTCTTAGGGTTTTAGAGATATTCAGGTCCAGAAGATGTTTAACACTCCAAAATTGTCTCCATGCGTTTGTCATTCGATGTTCTACTTCCTTTGTTTCTTTATCACTGAATGAAATGATTTGGCCAAGGTAAGTATAGTCTTCAACGTACTCTAGTATGTTATTTTGAATTCTTATTTCTTTGACATCACCATTTGTCATAATTTTGGTTTTTTGTTGGTTTGTTAATAAACCAATATTTTGGCACTCGGAGCATAACTCATTTAGCATTACTTGCATCTCTTCACTACTATTTGAAATGAGTATAATATCATCTGCGAATCGAAGATTTGAAAGATATTGACCATTTATTCTTAAGCCCTTATTTTTCCAATTAAGTTTTTTAAAAATTTCTTCAAGAGCAGCTGAAAAAAGTGCCGGCGAGAGAGGGTCTCCTTGCCTAACACCTCGTGATATTTTAAATTCAGGTCCAATGCAGTCTGTTTTTATGTGGGCAGTGTTCCTGTCGTACATTTTTTTCAAGATTCTAACAATTTTTCCATCTATTCCTTGTCTTAGAAGTGCTGTCCAAACGAAATCTTGTTCAACTGTATCGAAAGCTTTGGCAAAGTCGATGAAAGCAAAGTAGATAGTGATGTTGTATTCTTTACATTTTTCTATGATTTGAGAAACTGCCTGTAGATGATCTATTGTGGAGAAACCTGACCTAAAGCCAGCTTGTTCAATAGGTTGGTTAAGATCAAGCATGGGTTTCATTCGTTCGAAAATACATTTCGCGAAGACCTTATAAATCGATGATATAATACTGATAGGCCGATAGTTGTTAATATCATCCTTGTTACCTTTTTTATGAATGAGTATTATTTCAGATTTTGTCCATTGATCTGGAACTTCCTCGGTGACCAAAACCTGGTTGAAAATATTTCTCAACCAGTTGGCCAGTGAAAATTTACCGTACTTCAGATACTCTGCAACTACTCCATCATTTCCTTTGGTTTTATCGTTTTTTAAGCTGTCTATTGCCTTCTCAATTTCGCTTTTGAGGAAAGGTGGAAATTCTTCTTCTGAATCTGTTTGATGAAGTTGGATCGTATCTTCAGATTGCGTCGTTTGTTTTGAGTACAGATGGTTGTAGAAATCAGTAGCTATTAAGTTTATATTTCTCCTCATATGATTTTTTCTACCATTTTTTTACATGGCGGTTATCCAATCTCTATATTCTTGCACTGCAATTTTTGCTTTCTTAATAGATTTTGTTTCCTCGATAACTGTTTTCAAGAGGTTTTCATTAAATGTTTTAATATCCTCTTGGGCTTTTTTCTTAATTGTTTTCTGGATATTTCGTAAGTCTTGTCTCTCTTGATCACTTAATCCTGTCTTCCTTCTTAAGCATTCTCGATTTCTTATCAGATCCAATGTTTCATTTGAAAGCTTTTGCGGTTTTTTCGATAAAGGAGTGAGGATATGTCTATCTGCAGCTTCTATAACTGTTCTTTCCATTTTGTTATAAGCAATTTGAAATGGTTCGTTTATTGATGATATTATGTGGAATCTTTGTTGTAAGTCAGCGTTATACGTATTGATGGCTTCAGTGGATATCGCTTTAGATATACTTTTTTGGGTGTTTTTGTTAAGCTGTCTAGTTTTATGGTTAATCAATAGCTCAGCCCGTACTAATCTATGGTCCGATTCGAACTCGAATTGGTTAAGAACGGAAACATCTTTTAAGACTGGCCTTTTATTTATTAAAATAAAGTCATATTGGTTTTTATAATTTTTATCTGGTGAAATCCACGTCCATTGATTTTGAGGCTTTTTTTTAAATAGAGAGTTTCCAAAAATTAATTTCTGTTGCCACATACACTGTACAAGGCGATCTCCTCTTTCGTTTCGCTTACCATAGCCATATTCACCCATAATAAGTTCTTCTCCGCTTTTTTGGAATCCTAATTTTGCGTTAAAGTCTCCAATTGTGAGCAGGGTTGCGAATTTTTGAATTAAAAAATCCTTAAGTCATAAGTCTATAGATGACTTGTGAATTAAAAAAATTTAATTCATAAGATATTTGGTGACTTATGAATTAAAAAAAAATTAATTCACAACCCCCAAAGTGACTTATGAATTAAAAAAAATTTAAATCCTAAGCTACTAAGTGACTTATGAATTAAAAAAATTTAATTCACCACCTACCAAGTGACTTATGAATTAAAAAAAATCAAGTCATCCGGTAGTAAGTGACTTATGAATTAAAAAAAATTTAAGTCATCAGCAGCAAAGTGACTTATGAATTAAAAAAAATTTAATTCACCACCTACTAAGTGACTTGTGAATTAAAAAAAATCAAGTCATCAGGGAGTAAGTGACTTATGAATTAAAAAAAAATTAATTCACAAGTCAGTTGGTGACTTGTGAATTAAAAAAAATTTAATTCATAAGTTAGTTGGTAGATTGGAAATTTTTAAGCTTGTTTTGACTACATAATTATTTAATTATTAACGAAAGCTTTCAAATCTAGTTTTTAAATCATAAGATTATCACGCTAGCTTATAAATTATCCATTTCATAATTTTTCTAATCAGCATTTATCCATTAACTTATGAATTAAATTTTTTTTAATTCATAAGTCACTAAGTTGGTTTTGAATTAAATTTTTTTAATTCATAAGTCACTTACTTGCTGATGATTTGAATTTTTTTAATTCATAAGTCACTTACTTGCTCATGACTTGAATTTTTTTTAATTCCTAAGTCATTTAGTAGCTTGGGAATTAAAATTTTTTAATTCATAAGTCACTTACTTGCCCATGACTTAAATTTTTTTAATTCATAAGTCACTTAGTAGGTTCTGAATTAATTTTTTTTAATTCATAAGTCACTAAGAAGCTTATGATTTAATTTTTTTTAATTCACAAGTCACCAACTGACTTGTGAATTAATTTTTTTTTAATTCATAAGTCAGTTCGTAGCTGCTGAATTATATTTTTTTAATTCATAAGTCACTCACTAGCTTGTGAATTAAAGCCAAGCTTAAGCTAACAAGTGACTTAAGTTTTGCAACCCTGATTGTGAGTAAGATCTCTGATTTAAAGTGATTAATTGCGATTTCTAGAGTATTATAGAAGCTTTCCATTTGTTCATTCGTTGCTTTCTTTGTTGGTGCATAGACTTGTATTACTGATATGTTGCATTTTCCCAATTTAAGTCTGACTCCTATTATTCTGTCGCTAAATCCTTTAATTTCTTTCACATTTTTTTTAAGATTTTTATTTATAAGAAATCCGACACCATATAACCCTTTCTTGATTCCATAGTGTGCGAATATATTTCCATTGTTGAGTTCCTGTATACTTTCGCCTTGTCTTCTAAATTCTGCTAATCCGATTATATCCCAGTTTATCTTTTCAAGAGCGTTTTCTAACTCGATATATTTTTCTTCTGATTGAAGTGTTCTTGTGTTTAGAGTTGCTACATAAAGGCGTGTTTTATTTTTAATATTTTCGTTTAAGATATCGTTTTGGTGTTGGCTTGTTTTATTAATAAGATTATCGTTTAAGATGATGTATTGGTGTTGTTTTTTCATGTTTATTTTGCCTTCCACAAAATTATTTAAGGGGGGTTTTTGGCCGAATTCCTCCGCGGTGGCCAACCGTGTTGGAGGTTTTTCTGGTTGAGTTTTCAATTTGTGATTTTTCTCGTTGTTCATAAGCATGCTTGGGTTGACTTTATTTGTTTTTAATGGTGTTTTGTACGTTAGTTGTTATTGTTTAATTGTTTTTTCGATTTTTTCTCCGGAGAATGGTTGTACTTTATTAGAATCTTCTTGATTTTTTGGTATTGTTTTCTTCAGCACATATTTCATCAGATTAGATGACGGAGAAGATGATGGGGAAGATTTTGATCTGGTTGCTGATTTGGGAATCTTTTTGATTGCACCTGTGGCTTGACTCATGACTTGTTCTGGTTCATTTACGAAATCTTCCTCAGAAAGTTTTCTCTTGTGTTGATTAGAAAAAGTATGTATGCTTTCCAATTCTTCTGTTGTTAGCTCTTTTCCGTCGAGGATCAGTTTATTATTTTTAATTGTTACTTTTGAACTGCTATTACGGTTTCTTAGAGCTGTCGCCTTTTCCATTAGATATTTCTTTTTTTCTACCATTTCTTTGGGCAGGTCATCATAAATAGCAAACTTTGAGTGGTGTTTGGTGTTGTATTCTCTTAGCTTATTTTTTTCATTCATTATTTGATTTTTTGCTCTATAAGTCAAGAAACCGATTTTGATTGGTCGCATCTTTTTTTCATCTCGGGTACCTAGACGGTAGATAAAATCAATATCTCTTATTGAAATATCTATTTCGAAAATTGTTTGTAAGATATGCAACACAATTGATTCAAGGTCTGCAGTAGATTTTTCTTTTTCTTCTAAATTAAAGAGAATGACGTTTTTTCTTCGAAGTTGACACTCTAAAATATTGATTTTTTCTTCGTGTTTGCTGAGTTTTCCTTCGATGTGGTATACTTTATTATCGATTTTATCAATTTTTGATCCCACCGCAGCTACAGTATTATTTAGTTCTTTTATTTCTCCTTGTATATCTTTCTTGCAGTCCTGAACACTTCGATAAATAAGGGCTATCATATCCTTTAATTCAGAATTGCTTACTTCTTTATCTGCCTGTTGGTTCAAGTTTTCGGCGGAAGCCATTTTTTGTATATACAATATTTTTTGTTCAAAAAATATTCTGTGAATTTTAATTGTGTGTTAATTTTGTGAAGATTTTTTTTTTTTTTTATTTTTATTAATATGGTGTATGTAGGTTTGTGTCTTTGCTTAATATTTCTGATTTAATTATTAAAAAGAAAAGTATATTTCTAGGAGCAATATCTTAGTGTTTATATATTTTACTATAGATATTTTAAGCTAATGAAAGCTTTATTTATTTGTCTTTTGTTTTCTTTGACGTTTAAAGTTTGCATAAAATGGGAATCTTGTATGTACGAGAATTTTCTTCACATAAATTCAATGTTTTTAAGGTTTATAAATACCTGTAGGCTTATATCCTTATACTTGCTCAAGGATATTGTGTTTATACTTTCTTTAATTCACTTTGCAACCACTTTAACTATTTTTTTCCACTTTAATTCCTTTGTTTTTTCACCACCACGACACTTCACCAAACTATTGCCAACCAGACCAGCGTTGCCGTTTTTACATACAGGATCCTGAAGCAGCAGAGCATTCATATGTGGGAATTTTTTACAAAATAAAAATTAATGTAGGTAAGTACAAATGTTTTTTGGAAGATTTTTAATGTTAAATGTTAAATTTATTTTCAGTGGCCCTTTGATAAATAACAAGCAGTTTGGAAATATAATTTTGGTTGTTAATTATATTTATGAATTAATTAATTTATAAAATACATTTTAGTTTTTTTTAACTTCATTTGTAATTAAAAATTAAATTATAAAATTAAAAAAACATGAATTATATAATTATTTTTTAAATAAATTTTTTGAGTGGAAGAATAACAATGTCTTAAAAGAAAGCAGCAAATCCAGAGAACTAGTCAGTTGTGGAAACTAACACTTTGTACAGACAACGCGGGTATAATCCGTTTGGATGGCCGCATCAGTAGAGCAATGGCAGTTCCAGAAAGCACTAGGCAGGTTTTGGATCCCAAATATTAAAAAAGCAGTGCGACATGCAGCAAAAATATGTCAGCAATGTAAGAATGGAAGAGCGATTCCAATTATTCCATAGACGTGACAATTACCGAAAGATAGGCTTACTCCATACATTAGGTCATTTACTTACGTAGGTCTAGACTTCATGAGACCGTTTTTTATTGAGATTGGACGCCGAAGTGAGAAGCGATGGATTGCACTTTTCACTTGCTTAACTACGCGTGCAATGCACTTAGAGATAGCCAGAGACCTAACAACGGATACCTGTTTAATGTGTATTAGAAATTTTATCAACAGAAGAGGAACTCCAGTGCGAATCCGATTCGATAACGGAAGAAATTTTGTGGAGGCTGATCGTGAACTAAAGCGCCAAAGGATTGGGTTCCAATAAAAAAGATTACAGATGTTCTCGCGAATCAAAACATCGAATGGATTTTCAATTGTCCTTTAAATCCAAATGCAGGGGGTTGCTGGAAACACCTGGTGCGAAGTGTGAAGAGATCAATGGGATATGCAGTGCACAGCAAAAGCGTTCAAGAACATAGTTTATACAGCTTGATGTGTGAAGCCGAAAATATAGTTAATTCGCTCCCACTTACTCACATTCTATTAGATACTCACTCAGATGAACCCTTAACTCCCAATCATTTTCTATAAGGTACAGCAAACTCAGAGCAGACATCTCATCCACATGAAGAAAGTTTTCGTGTTACAGGGAAGCAATGGGGGAAAGTTCAGAATATGCAGCAGCGTTTTCGGAAGAGATGGACAGCGAAATATCTTCCCGATTTGTGCCGAAGTACAAAACGGTATCAACCAGTGAAACAACTTTCGATCGACGATGTTATCCTTATCTGCGACAGTACTACACATCGCTCCAAGTGGCCAATGGGCCGAATAACGCAAACGTTCAGAGCGAAGGATGGTCAGGTGAGATCAGCAGAAGTACGAACTAGAACAGGAATAATTAATCGTCCAGGCGTTCGGGATGATGCAGAATATATCGAATAACTTACAAGTCCTCTGTAAACACTCCCGTGTGAACGTGCCCCTTCAAGTGTTGAGTTCAGTGGTAAACCGAAAGACACTGAACTGAAAAACGCAAAACCCCATTTTGATTTGGCGTTTGTCAGTTCAGTGATCAGACCTGAAATTTAGATAAAAGAACGACGCTTGAAGAGGAGGACACAAACGTGTAAATAATTTAATCTTTTATAGTCCCGTATAAATCAAAGAATATCTTTATTCAAAGGAAATAAAACTGCTCCAATAGTTCAACTTAAACGAGGTGTTTTTATTTGAAGACTCCCTTGCGCCAACGCATACCTGTGCTTCTTTTATTCATTTTCTAAAATATCTTAAAAAGTAAAAGTCCATAAATACTCAAAGCATAAAAACACACTTAAATGCGAAAAGTTACCTACAACCAAAAACATATCAGAAAATAAACCGTCTGTTGCGGCAATTTTGGCCACAACCGAAAACTCATTTGTTAACCAGCAAATAAGAACAAGTTGGTTATTTTGCTAAGGTGGTTACAAATCCTTTATTGAGAATATCAACTTACTTAGTTTTCTTACGTTACTTGTATTTAATTTAAGTTAAATTGCCAAGAGCAAGCAAGAGCAACCTCGTGTATGACGAAAACGGAAATCAAAAGGGATTAACCATAGAGTAAGTAGGAAATAAATAAGTAGGATAAAAGAACATTTAGTTTATGGGTGGCTCCACCAAACAACCAGTCTGAGAAGCTACTTTTATGGTGCGCGCGCACCTTCTTCAACACTTCCCCTTGGTAGTTTCTCCTGCGGACTGGTGTCTCCTGAAACTCTGATGTCGAGAGCGGCCAATTTTACCGAAGGCCTTTCGTAGACTCCACTCTGCGTTTTTACGAACGCACTTCGTACTTGATCATCCTTGGAACGTTTAACCTTAACTATTCGTCCTTTAGGTCAGCTGTTTCTGGGGCTGTTTGGATCCACAACCAGGACTATATCGCCCACTTCTAGAGGTTTTGCGGGTGTGAACCATTTTGAGCGCCTGGTAAGTGTGGGCAAGTATTCTGCTACCCAGCGCTTCCAGAAGCGGTCCGCAAACTGCTGTGAGATGAGCCAATTTCTACGTAGCACTGTCACGTCGTCGCTTAACTCCACCGAAGGCTTTGAGCCACAGGCCGAACCCAACAAAAAATGGTTAGGTGTTAAAGCTTCAAGGTTTTCGGCGTCTTTTGGAATATATGTCAACGGTCGCGAGTTGATAATATTTTCTGTTTCTATAAGCATAGAACGTATCAATTCATCGTTTGGATTTCTTATTGGCATTATAGCATAAAGTGTATTTTTGATGGAACGTACTAAACGCTCCCAGCTACCACCCATATGTGGTGAACCCGGTGGTTTAAACTTCCATTGAGTATTTGTCGTGGTAAAGGTCTCAGCTAACCGGTCTCGTTGGATGCTAGCGGCTGCATCGCGTAGCTCTCGCTCTGCGCCATGAAAATTAGTGCCGTTGTCACTATGAAATTCGATGGGTGTTCCTCTTCTGGCCATAAAACTGCGCAGGCAGAGGATACAGGAATCAGTCGTCAAGGTATGAGCGACTTCTATATGGACGGCCCTTATGGTGAGACAGGTTAACAGGACTCCCCAGCGCTTTTCAGTTCTTCGACCTACAGTGACTAAAAGAAGGCCAAAGTAGTCGACGCCAACGTAAGAAAACGGTCGACAGAAAGATGCAAGTCGTGCGTGGAGAAGTGGTGCCATGATTGGTGGGCGTGGTTGAGCTCTGTTGATTTTGCATTGTGGAAAAATTTTCTTGATAGCTTTTAAGGCCGAGCGCATCTGAGAAATGTAAAATTTTTGACCAAGAGTATTTACCACAGTTTCATCATTTTGGTGGTTGTGACGATAATGAACATCCTCGATAATAAGAGTAGTAATGCGATGATATCTTGGAAGAATCATGGGTAGGCTGAGGTCCGTGCTGAGATCTTCTTGCAAACGGATTCTTCCATTGGCTCCAATGAGTCGATTTTCATCAAGAAATAGGCACAGGTTAAAAATAGAACTGCTTTTCTCGACACAACGGTTCATGGTAAGGTCTGCAATCTCTTCGGCGTATACACAATTTTGTGCTTCTCTTAGCAGTTCATTTTGTGCTTTCTGTAGTTCTTCACGTTATAAAAGGCCAATGTCATTTTTCTTTTAGAGCTTGTGTTGTGCACAAATCGAAGAGCGTAAGCCGAACTCCTAAGCAGCTTCCACCAGGTAGAAATTTCATTATATCGAAAAATGTTTTCTCGGCTGAGTGTGAATGGCAACGAGGTTCGTTTTCAGCTCTTCAATTGTAGAGTTAACCATTGTCTCCTGCGGCCATTGATCTGCAGAGGATTTCAGAAAATCTGGTCCATTGAACCATCGACTGGTGGATTTGAACTCTGGAGGTTTTTGCCATTTGGTGGCCTCGTCTGCGACATTCATGTTCGTTGGAATCCATCTCCACTCATTTATATCGGTATGGTCCAAAATTTCGCTTACACGAAATGCCACGTACTGTCGATATCGGCGATGGTCCGAACGCAGCCAGCACAGGACAGTTTTTGAGTCTGACCAGAAGTATCGTTTAGTAAAGGATATCCCATGTGAATCTGCAATACATTTACCAAATCGTGCTCCTAATAGTGCTGCCTGCAGCTCTAGGCGTGGAACTGATAAAGCTTTAAGAGGTGCGACTCTAGTTTTTGCGCCTATCAGACTAGTCTCTACTAAATTGTTGTTTGTATTTCTTACGTACGCTGCAGCCGCGAAACCATTTTCGCTAGCATCGACAAAAACATGCAGCTGTACTTCAGAGCCCCAGGTTGTAGCAACGTAGTATCTCGGGATTTGTACTGATTCGACTTTGGATAGATGATGAACCCATTTCAGCCATTTGTTGTACTCGTCATCTCTAATCTCATCATCCCACTCAATTTTGGAGCGCCAAATCTCTTGTAGTAGAATCTTGATGTACATCAGAAAGCACGCTATCAGCCCCAAAGGATCAAAAAGTGTCATCATCACTCTTAGAACTTCGCGCTTAGTAGGACGTTTGGATCCAAAAAGAATTTCTCTTTGATTTGGGCTTGTAGTGAGCTTGAATGTAAGGCAGTCTAGCGATGTGCACCGCCACATCCCAAGCACTTTCTCTGTACCTAGTTCGACGTTGACGTTCATGTTTATTTGTTCTGTTGGTTCTGATTGGAGTGCTCTTAGAACAGCAGAAGAATTTGATACCCTGGATCAAAAAGTGTCATTATCACTCTTAGAACTTCGCGCTTAGTAGGACGTTTGGATCCAAAAAGAATTTCTCTTTGATTTGGGCTTGTAGTGAGCTTGAATGTAAGGCAGTCTAGCGATGTGCACCGCCACATCCCAAGCACTTTCTCTGTACCTAGTTCGACGTTGACGTTCATGTTTATTTGTTCTGTTGATTCTGATTGGAGTGCTCTTAGATCAGCAGAAGGATTTGATACCCAGTTTCTGATATGGAAACCACCCTTCTTATGAACGTGTCGAATCTCCTGCGCTAATTCGATTGCTTCTTCCTCAGTTGGCACGCTGTCCATCAGATCATCTATGTAGTGATTCTCCTTGATTGAACGGGCAGCTGTTGGAAATTCAACAGCGAAGTGGTCCGCATTGGTATTCTTGACGAAATGTGCAGTACACGGGGAACATGTCGCCCCGAAAGTCATCACGGTCATTATATAGGTTTCTGGGTTTCCATTCTCGTCGAGGCCCCACAGGAATCTCTGATAATGTTGATCCTCTTTTCGAATACCGACTTGGTGAAACATTTCCATAATGTCCCTGTTGTAACCTAAACCAAATAAAAAAGAACGAATTCAATAAGTTTTAATTAATTCTTTTATTTAGTTTCTTTTGGTTCGAAGTGTGATTTGAGACTGACTCATCAGGTGATTTTCCATGAGGTTTGTAGTCAGCTGCCAATTGATGACAGCTTCTAAGTTGACAGCTTTCTACTGGCTGTGTTCAGTTATCACATTCCTCCCGATTTTAGTTCGTTCCGTATCGTTGTGGCGCTCTTACTACTCTGCCGAACCTGGTAACCTTGTCCGTATCAGATATCGGCACGGTGGTGGTGATGGGGGCAATAGGCTTTGGGGACAGATCGTGCTTTTCGTATTGTATTGGTTCTTGTTCACCTTCGTAGCTTACGTCTGCTGGTGGAATAAGAGGGGGTGAGGGTGAAGACGGTGTTTCTTTTTCTACTGCGATTTCAGTTTGTTCTTCGGCTGCAGGAGTCTTCATCAAAACAGGCTTATCAGTTGGAATGCGTCGTTTTATTTGGTCAACATGTCGACGGCCTACTCTGTTGTCCAAAGATTTAACTACATATGATACTGGACCCGTGATTTCGATTATCGTACCTTCCAACCATGCGGGGCCTGCAGTATAATTCCTGAAAAAAATCAGATCTCCTACCTCAAAAAGCCTCGGGCTTTTTTTTGTCTCGAACATGAGCGGGGTTAGCTCTCCATCATCGGGGTGTACGATGTCTAAAACTGTTCTGAGTCGGCGTCCCATTAGAAGTTCTGCTGGAGTTTTACCTGTAGTGGTATTCGGGGTAGTGTGCTGTTTAAATAAAATACGTTGTAGTCTTGTTTGCATATCTCCTTCAGTCATCGTCATCAACGACGTCTTCAAATACTGGACCATACGTTCCGCTTGCCCATTGCTGGATGGATGATAAGGAGCTGTCGTATTGTGTTTAATACCGTTGGAGATATAAAATTGTTGCATTTCGGCTGATACAAAAGCCGTTCCGTTATCGGAAATAATCCTTTGAGGTTGACCATGTGTAGCTATAATTTCTCGGAGTTTACTTTTTACTTCAGCTGACGTCATATTTCGTAAAATTTTAACCTCCAGCCATTTTGACATTGAGTCTACCACTACCAAAAAAGTGTGCCCCTGGAAAGGTCCGGCAAAATCCATGTGAAGCGTACTCCATGGCTTTTCGCTTGGTGGAATGAATTGCCGTAAGGCTGTCGGCACATTTCGTGAATTTGCTTGGCATTGAACACATTTCTGCACCTTGAGCTCAATTTCTGCATCCAGTTTTGGCCACCAAACGTAACTACGAGCATATGCTTTCATCAAGCTGATGCCAATATGATGTCCATGCAGAAATTCCAAAATCGTCCTTTGGTATTTGGGTGGTACAACGAGTCTACTTCCCCATAGTATGCAACCCTTGTGTGTCGACAGCTCTTCCTTACGTCGCAGATATGGAACAAATTCTTCCTCTTTCTCCAACTCTCTGGGCCACCCATGCAGTAGGCATCTCAAAATACGCGACATTATTGGATCTTTCAGTGTTTCCGTCGCAATCTGCTCTGCTTTAATTGGTGCATTACTACTCTCAAGCATGAGAATGTCTAACGGTCCTTGTTCTGGTGCATCAATTTTACATTGTTGTGGAAGCCGGCTTAAGCAATCAGCGTTGGCATTTTTAGGCCCTGGCCGATACTCCATCTTATAATCGTAGGCCGACAACAATAAACACCAGCGAATCATGCGTGGCGACACCATTTGTGGAATCTGCTTTTTTCTATTAAATATTCCAAGTAACGGTTTATGGTCAGTCAAAATAATAACTTCTCTTCCAGCCACATATTGATGGAAATGCTTCATTCCAAATATAATTGACAGAGCTTCTTTGTCCAACTGAGCATAATTGCGTTCATGAGCTCCCAAAGTGCGAGAAGCGAAAGCGATTGGGCGTTCCAAGCCACCGGGACCTCCGATCCTGTGCGCCAAAATCGCACCGACTCCATATGGGGATGCATCACAAGACAATACAAGTGGTTTAGCGATGTCGTAGTGTATGAGCAGGGTTTCGGAATCGAGTAAAGCTTTGAGCTTATTGAAAACCGCTTGGTGTTCTTTCGTCCACTCCCATTTAACATTTTTGTCTAATAACCGGTGCAGTTTTTCTGCAACTGTGGCCTTCTGGGGTAAAAAGGCATTATAGAAATTCAGCAATCCAAGAAATGATTGCAACATTTGTTTATTTTCGGGAACTGCAGCTAGTTGGATGGCCTTGACCTTTTCTTTGTTTGGTGAGATACCCTTACCACTGATATGGAATCCTAAAAAATCCATTTCTCGTCTTGCAAAAAGACACTTTGACTTATTTACTGTCAAGTTAGCGTCCGATAGTTTTTCTAAAACTGACACTAAATTACGCATATGGTCCGCTTCGTCTTTCCCTGAAATAATTATATCGTCGAGATATGCTTTAACACCGTTTATACCGGCTAACATGGTATCCATACATTTTTGAAAAAATCCCGGAGCGGCCGAGATTCCAAAAGGCAACCTCCGGACTCGATACAATCCCTTGTGAGTATTAAGTGTTAGGAGCTCGGCGGAAAAATCGTCTACCACTAGCTGCTGATACGCCTGCTGTAAGTCTAGCTTTGTAAATATTTGACCACCCGCAATCGCGGCCATTACCTCCGATAAAAGAGGAAGAAGAAAGACGAATTAGTTTTAATAACCCTATTTACGGTGCTGCGATAATCACCGCAGATCCTAATCGATCCGTCAGATTTATGCACCGGTACTATCGGCGTAGCCCATCTAGAGAAAAGCACTGGTTCCAATATTTCTTGTTTGACAAGTTTAGCTATTTCTTTTTCCACAGCTGGTTTCCATGCAATAGGACATTGCCTATGTTTAAGGAAAATAGGTGTTGCTCCAGGTACTACCTCAATCGAAATCGGTGGCCCTTTGCATGCCCCTAAAACTTTGCTAAAAACGTTCGGGTATTTCTTCTCTATACTCATCCCCATCTCCGTTTCCAATTCCATAGCACATACTCCTTGCACCGTGATTCCCAAAACTGAAAACCAATCTCTGCCCAACAAACATCTCCCACCACCTGCAATAACGAGAACGGGCAAATCAATTTCTTTATTATTGTAAATAATATTCACCATAGTTGATCCCAGAACCTGCAATTTCTCTTTCGACCAAGTCTGTAAGGTTATCGTGGAAGGACTAAGCTGCTTATTTTCGCGGTTGATGCGATTCCACGTTTCTTCGGAAATCACCGTACATGCAGCACCCGAGTCCACCTCAAAAAATTCCTCTACGCCGTTTATCGATACTTTGGTCAGTATCTGATGAGTAGACGATGCTTGAATGGTGTTTAGCTCATAAAAATAATTTGGATTTACACCCGAAGGAAACACTGCAGCATCTTTCTCCTCTACCACATGGAGACTTTGTTGGCGCACCGATGCTTTTTTTTTAAAACATGCCCGACTAGAATGTCCCTTTACGTGACAAAAATCACAATTTTTATCTTTGAAGAAACATTTGTCTGCGAAATGGTTACCCTCACAGCGATAACATCGGCCATGTGCGGGTGTTTTCTTTGCCGATACTGCCATAACCTCCATTTTTCCACGCACATCCATCACATGACGATGGGCAGCCTCATGGGCTGTTGCAATTTCATAAGCTCGCTTGAAATCTAATTTTTGTTCACTGAAAAGACGCTTCTGCAACGATTCATCCGCCACTCCGCACACAATTTGGTCTCTCAACATACTATCGAGCTCAACGAAATTGCAGTGCTCTGACAATCTCCTCAGATCTTTCACAAAATCTGCGATCGTTTCGTCACTCTTTTGGCCTCGCTTATGGAATGTAAAACGCTGAACAATTTCGTTGGGCTTCGGGTGGAAATGACGATCTAGTTTTTCCATTATTTCGTAGAAAGAGACATCTTTTGGTGTCAGTGGAGTAAGCAACGATCGTATTGTTTCATAAGTTGATTCTCCAACGCAAGACAGAAATATCGCTCTCATGGAAATTTCATTGGTTATACCGTTCGCCTCGAAATAGAACTCCATGCGTTCTTTATAATTGTTCCACACCATTGTTGGTTGAAATTGTTCCAGCTTTCCAAACGAAAACGACTGGGTCCCTGCGTTATTAATGTTGGCCATCAAGCTTTCGTTCATTGCCATGATTTCCTTGTTTCCTCGTCGCCAAAATGTTGTAACCTAAACCAAATAAAAAAGAACGAATTCAATAAGTTTTAATTAATTCTTTTATTTAGTTTCTTTTGGTTCGAAGTGTGATTTGAGACTGACTCATCAGGTGATTTTCCATGAGGTTTGTAGTCAGCTGCCAATTGATGACAGCTTCTAAGTTGACAGCTTTCTACTGGCTGTGTTCAGTTATCACAGTCCCCACAAATCGCGATCCTGTTTAGTCTGAATTTGTAGATGACGGACGTCAGAGGAGTTAGTTGATCTGGGCCTTTGAGGAGTAGGGAATTGAGTAAAGTTCCGTGGACTGCAGCCGCGGCGTCGCACACGATTCTAATTTTACCAGGTTTGTTTGCGTTTTCCACGGGAAAAACTGGTAAGTACCATGACTGGCTCTGATTTTCCAGCATCTCTTTGTGTGTAATCTTCCGTGCATACCCTTTCTTAATGTATTCGTCAATTTTATTGTTTAGCTTCTCTGCTAGGACTGGATCACGCTCCATTCGTTTTTGGGGGCAGACTAATCGTTTCCTGGCCATAGGGTAGCTATCCGGCAATTCCACTTCATCGAATCTCCCATTCTTGCGAACGGTACGAGTGGTAAGCAATTCTAAAGCTCGAGCATCATCGTCCGACATCGTGATCTTTGTTGACTCAAGAGTTCCGAAATTATCATCACAGATAAAGTTCTTAACAAGACGGTGCAGATCGAGGTCATTACATTCGCACATGTGAAAGTTGTGAGTTTTATCGAGATTCCTTGCTTCTTCAATACAATTTCCATGAATTACCCATCTGGGGCGTGTCTTAGTCGCAACAGGTTCATATTGACCTCTCTCTTAAGATTTTATCGGAAACCCAAGTTGTGAATTATTAACGCCTATAAGCAACCGTGGAATAGCTTTATTATAAGGAGTGATGTCGAGTCCCTGTAGATGTTGGAACTTCTTCTGCAACTCGTCTGAATTAAGTGTTTGGGCTGGTAAGCATAATTTCCACACAGTGCGTACATCAGTTAGTTGGAACTTATCTGAATTTCCGGGGATTCCGGATATTTGCAGGTTAATTAGCTCGGATTTACTCTCATATCGCGAAGTATTTTTGGTCCATTTCAACAGAGAGGTCGTGGTGTTCCTGGTATATTCAACTGTCTTGTGAGTTCTTCATCTATTAAAGTTACAGACGATCCATCGTCCAAAAATGCAAACACTTTTATTTGTATTCCTCTTCCGTAGAGAAAAACGGGTATAACTCGAAACAAATGGAATCGGTGTTGTAGCTCTTAGAGTCCCATGTATTATCTGAGTGCACTGCAACGGTTGCGTCTGTAGGAGAGTACTTCGTGGATTGCTTTTGGTCATTATGGAGAAGCTGGTGGTGTTTTAGAACACAGTTGTTCTTTCCACATAAAGACTCTGATTTGCACTTGTAGTTCAGATGCTTTTTCAGACATCTACGGCACAGTTGATGCTTTCTAACTTCCTCCCATCGGGCGGTGCGGTTCGATTCTTGAAACTGCTTACAATCTGCTACCGAAGAACAGTTGCCACCACAAACACAGCACTTATTTTGCAAACTAGAATTATGAAGCAGGGTTTCTTTGTAGTGGGCGTGCACCCCTTTATCATTCCATCCTCTCTTCAGAGTATGTAGAGGAAGCTGAAACTAGGACTCCATTTGCAGCTTCAGCCACCGTGTACATCCATTCACTAAAGTGTGCAAGTGTACATGTCATCAATGATTGCTTGTGAAGGGCCCAATTTAGACGAAGCGTCGGGGGACGCTTGAGCACGAGTTCCTGCATCAGCATGGGATAATTAAGATGGTCGTCTATTCCACAAGCTTCGATTGTAGCGCAAAGATTCTGCACTGATATTGCAAAGGTGACATTTGTTTCGAGCTTTTCTGCTTTTGGCGAAGGTGTGGAGCTAATCTTGCGAATCAGAGTGTTGATAATTAGTTCTGGTCTACCATACAGCATTCTTAAAGTCTGGATCACACGTCCTACACAATTTGGTTGTATTATCAAACTTCTTACCGACTCTAGTGCCCCACCTTTCAGAGCCTTGTGTAATCTTATTAGATTTTCCTCGTCGCTAAACCCGCCAAGTTCTGTGCTCCGATTAAAACTTGCGATGAAAAATGGCCATTCCGAGGGATTCCCATCGAAAGCTGGGAAGTCTCGGATTAAATGTCGCGCTGCAAAATTATTTTTCGTTAAAAAATTATTTGAGGGCGTGTATTGTTGCATATTGTTAAACGAGGGTAAATGTTGGGAAGCAGGCTGGTGCTCAAAAGTCTCTATGTTGAGGTGCTGTTGAAGATGATGATTTTGAACACACTGCGACGGTGGAACCAACACATTTACTTTAGATGTATTCTCATTTTTCGATGGTATGCAGGGCTTTTGATGATGGTCTGGCTTTGGTAATAGAGTTGCATCGCATGGTTTGGCAGAATGAAAATGAAACTGGGTGGCACTTGGTATGATGGCTGAACATGTTGGCTGATGATTAGTGATAAGCAATGATCCCTTCTCAGCCCCGCTCCACGTTTTAAGAAATTGTTGATGTTGAGAAGTACTCGTTATGAACTCAGGGGGTTTTGTGTTAACCTTCATTGTGGAGTGCATGTCATTCTTCTCTGGTATTTCAGCAATCCACTTTCCAACATTGGAGTTCGAGTTCCAGTCCGTGCTCGTAGTTTTATTTTTCATTGCCTCTACACCGTGAGCGGCCTCATCGTCATCGTCCGAAGAATCAAAAACTCGATTCATAATGTTGTACTTTTTGGATATATATTCGTCATCTCTTTCTTTTCGTAGCTTGAGTTCTTGTTTGTCGCGGTTTTTCCTCAACTGCCTCAGGAACAGAAAAGCAGAAACTTTCACAGCACCTTGGGTAAACGCAGCAATAGTTGGTACTGATGATGGTGAATTACAATAAGCGGAATTGAACGGAGCTTGTTCATGGTGCTGATGACTGCAAGCGAGTGAAGTTCGACGGAGGTGGTCCATCGGCTAGATTCCCATGCATAGCAGCAAATTTGGCCGCATTTGTCGCAGGAACCGTGACAGCGCTTTGTGAAAAGGCAGCAGTAGTTGTTGCTGATTGTGTTTGCGATGCTTGGCTATTCATATTTGCTTCTGTACTGACCCCACCCACAGCAGATGCAGAATCCACTCCTGAAAAACTAGCTACACACTTACTCTTACCTGTGCATATTTGACATACATATAATTTTTCTTGAATACTGCTGTTCACACCGGCACAGCTAAAATGGCTCCAGGCATTACATTGGTCGCACTGCACCATGTCTTCGGCAGAGTCGGGCTCGTCACAGCAGCAACAGTTGAACTCCTCATGTTCTAGGTTCATATTTTTGGTTGTCGGCACTTTAGGTGGCATCTTTAGCGTACAAATCAGTAAATTTGTTCCTTAAGATTTGTAAAATGTTGCGGCAATTTTGGCCACAACCGAAAACTCATTTGTTAACCAGCAAATAAAAACAAGTTGGTTATTTTGCTAAGGTGGTTACAAATCCTTTATTGGGAATAAAGTTTTATAAGTATTAAGATATGTAAATTTTAAATCAACTTACTTAGTTTTCTTACGTTACTTGTATTTAATTTAAGTTAAATTGCCAAAAGCAAGCAAGAGCAACCTCGTGCAGGAAATAAATAAGTAGGATAAAAGAACATTTAGTTTATGGGTGGCTCCACCAGTCTGAGAAGCTACTTTTATGGTGCGCGCGCACCTTCTTCAACACCGTCTATTATTTTATCTAATTATGAGCGCTGACCTTACAAAAACTCTTTTTTGTTGTCCTAAACCTCAATCACAATACTTTATTTTATCTAATTAAAATACAAAAGGAAAACAAAATTTCGTTGGATATATGTTTACTTGTGCGCAATCCGAGTCAATTTGATGCTTATGTCATAGAGTAAATATACCACCTTGAGACATGACTTCGGGGGTTAACTCTTTTTAACCCTACAAGCTAAATTAAGAGAAAAAAACCGACAGTCCAAACATGTAAAATTTATTGCGTATAGAGCCCAACATTGACCACGGAACAAACATTTTATCCCAAAGGTGAATATTTTGATACGTAAACAAATCGAAACAAAAATACGCATATCATAAAAAACAAAAATCGGGAGACTCAAGTAAGTTTATTAATATAATTTTAAATTTTGTTTACTGTTTACTCACTTCATTTTATTTTTTTATTAGCAAACAATAAAAATAAGTAATATATGTCTTTTTTGAACTTATTTCTCGACAATGTAATATCAATATTACCATGAATTTTATTAAACTCCTTAATTGACGTTGAAATTGGCTCGTTCATACCGTAGTTAGTTCTGTGTCTAGGCTGAAAAAGAAGGTGTTTTTCCCTCAACGGTCTCGATGGAGCATAAGAGTAAGCATTGAGAGTAAGTTAGGACACTTAATGTAGTAGCACAAAATATCACGCACAAAGACTATATCATGAATAGTTCTTCTAGATTTGAGCATCTGCAAGCCCAAAAGATTTTGCCTGGCTATAGAGTTTGAACAGAAATTCCAATGCATTTTACGAAAAACGAACCCAGAAAATCGATTCTGGACCTTTTGAATTCTATCGGAGAAAATATGTTGGTGAGGGTTCCACATAACAACCGCGTATTCAAGAATAGATCTAACTAAAGTAATACAAAGCGCAACATGGGTGTATGTATCAGAAAAGTCTATAGAATTTCTTTTTATGAATCCTAACATTGAATTAGCTTTAGCAACAATAGCTTCAACGTGAGGAGCAAATTAAAACTTGGAATCGAAAGTTACTCCGAAGCCTTTCACTTTTGCAATTCTCTGAAGAGATTGCAATCTAGAAAACATGGATATTCATACATAAAGTGTTTTCTGGAGATAGAGATAACGAAATACATAGTGTAATTTTTTATTTTTATAAGTAAAAAGTTTTTTTTTTTTAAACCAAAAAGGAAGTGTGCTTTGTGTGATTTCTACGAACATACCCAAAAATCAAAAAGCGACAAGCCGTTTGTTTTTGTTTCTGTTTCTGTCGTCATATAAACCGTTTTAACATCTCTTAAATAAACTCTTTGAATGAAACTCATAAAATTTCAAAAATCTACAACGTGCCACTCATGTACGTAGTTAAAATTTGTAAAACACTTTTTAGTACTTCAATTAAAAATTCAAATTCTAAGACTCTTTTTTTTAAGTTTTGAAATGCAATGTTTCTTAAACTTGTTAAACGCTTTTGTATACAAAATTTCATTAAAATTCGATATGATAGTGCCCACAATGAGAAAGTAAAAAATAGAAAAAATGTTTCTACTGCAGGTACTGTCAGTAATGGCTTAATTTGAATTTTTTTTATTAAACTGTAGATCGTACAGAATTTTTTTTTTCAACATTCTAAGGGCTGTTTTTGAGAAAAATACGATATTCCGAAAACATTTTTTAACATTTCTATGGGCGCCGTTATTTTAAGGGGCCAGTTATAGCTATCATTGAAATGCATCATTGAACATTTTCGTTTCGATTTTTAAGACAATTAAACAAACTGCAATGGCTTTAATTGGTACCAAAATAAAGCTAATGAAAAGTAGATTTTTTTACTCTATAAAATATAGAATTCTGATTAATATTTCTTTTAAATCCACTTTTATTATTTCACTGATAGAAATCAATCTCAATGAACAGCTGATTTTCATTTCTTTAACTTGGAACAAAATCGTTCCACTGAATGTGTTCGATTCTCTTTCTATTCTCAAATGTCAGTTTTGCTTTCACTGATCAACTAACCTCAAACACATGGAATTGGTTGTTATCAGTCACTGACGGGATCTTTTACTGAAACCAATTTTTAAATGATTGCTATTACCGGCTTGTCAAAAAAATAAAGTCATCATTCCACTGATTTGTTCCAATGATGCATTTCAATGATAGCCATAACTGGCGCCTAAGATAAAATATTTTTTCTTTCTGCATTTAGTTTCAAAAAAATCGAGTATGTACATAAATTTGAATGATGATCATCTTCTGTTAAGTATTAAAGACGTCTAAATTGGGCCTGAAGCGGAACTCTTGATAAAAGCAGAAAATATGTCTATTACACGAATTGTTGAAATAAAATCGATTTTCCTTAACTATTATAACACTCTGTGCCAGGCTATAAAAAAAGATTATGAAGCTGAAGATCGCTGCATCCAAATCTATTTTTTCATTTGGGATAGCATATCTCGGTAAGTATCAAAGAAAATGGAACATTTTGAACGCCAAAATATTGGGCGGAATTTTTCCTAGGGGCGATATCCGTTACTTTTTTTTAAATTGTATCTCGTTATATTTTATTTTAGTGAGCTTTAAAACTTTTAAGACAAAAAAATTTTTAGGAGAGGATATAGACGGCAGTTTTTAAGTTTTTTTAGAAATAAAATAAATATGGCCCAATGTAGAATATACGTTTCTCTAGAGGCGATGTTTCTTTTATTAAGTTTATTTAACCATGAAATAAAAAAAAAAACAAAAAGTTTGGACCCTTATAACTTTCGTAGGTAAATCTAATCGTAGGTAAAAAAAGGTAGGTACATGAAAAAATTAGAATTTCCAAACTCTAAAGGCGATGTTTTTTGTTTTTTTTTTTAATTTTTGTTTTTATTAAATTTTTTTAAACATGAAATGTAAAAAAAAAAAGCTTAGACCTTTATAACTTTGGATCAACTAATCGTAGATATAAGAACGGTACATGAAAAAATTAGAATTTCCAAACTCTAAAGGCGATGTTTTTTCTTTTTTTAATTTTTTTTTATTAAATTTTTTAATCATGAAATTAAAAACAAAAAAAAAAGTTTATACCTTTATAACTTTGGATCAACTAATCGTAGGTTAAAAACGGTACTTGAAAAAATTAGAATTTCCAAGCTCTAAAGGCGATGTTTTTTCTTTTTATTTTATTTCATGTTCTTGAGTCATTTGTTGTCTAGCAACAAATTAAAACAAAAAGGAAAATAGATACACAAAACTAGTTTAGATATTGGTTATTTTTAATATTTTTATATCTTTTATTGCATTATATTAATAATTGTGTATTATCAAAATTATAATATTTACTTCATATGAATTTTTATTTTTTCGATTCAAGTTTTAATAATTCTGATAATAATAATACAAAATTAGAATTATATAAAGAAAGATTAATTGTTATACAAACAAAACCAAAATTTCAGCAAAGACAAAGAAAAAGCAAGTGCCAGAATAAATATACTTTATAGAATAACTAAAACAGAAATCCTGAGAATTAGATAGATATTATGAGATATGTTTAACAAATTCGAATTGAAAAATATTTATTGCTTTTAGTTAAGCTAAAACAAAAAAGGATGGTGTTGAGCTTTGAATTGAGCTAAAACAAAATTATACTAGGTTTAGTTCTAACGATGATTCAAGTTTTATTCCTGTTGTAATGCCAGCCATCTAGAACAACAGTCTCAATTGAAGAGAAAATATACATCCTGTAACTCTTCCTCAGTTTCTTTCAAGTAGTTCAGACATCCAAATTCTGCCCACCGTTTACGAGTATGGCACTGGCATCAAGTTTGCTAGAACACAAATGACTCAAGAACATAAAATAAAAGAAAAGAAAAGACATCGCCTTTAGAGTTTGGCAATTCTAACTTTTTCATGTACCGTTCTTTAGACTACGATTAGCTGATCCAAAGTTATAGGGGTCCACACTTTTTTTTTTCAAATTTCATGTTTAAAAATATTTAATAAAAACAAAAATTAAAAAAAAAAAAAAACATCGCCTTTAGAGTTTGGAAATTCTAATTTTTTCGTGTACCGTTTTTTTACCTACGATTAATTGATCCAAAGTTATAAAAGTCAAAACTTTTTTTTTTAATTTCATGTTTAAAAAAAATTATTAAAAAAAAAATTAAAAAAAAAGAAAAAACATCGCATTTAGAGTTTGGAAATTCTAATTTTTTCATGTACCGCTTTCTGACCTACGATTAGTTGATCCAAAGTTTTTTTTTTATTTCATGGTTAAATAAGCAATAAAGGCCTAAACTTTTTTTTAAATTTCATGTTTAAAAAATTTAATAACAAAAAAAAAAAAAAAAAAACCCTTTAGAGTTTAGAAATTCTAATTTTTTCATGTACCGTTCTTATATCTACGATTAGTTGATCCAAAGTTATAAAAGTCAAAACTTTTTTTTTTAATTTCATGTTTAAAAAAAATTATTAAAAAAAAAAAATTAAAAAAAAAGAAAAAACATCGCATTTAGAGTTTGGAAATTCTAATTTTTTCATGTACCGTTCTTATATCTACGATTAGTTGATCCAAAGTTATAAAAGTCAAAACTTTTTTTTTTTAATTTCATGTTTAAAAAAAATTATTACAAAAAAAAAAAAAAAGGAAAAACATCGCAATTAGAGTTTGGAAATTCTAATTTTTTCATGTACCGCTTTCTTACCTACGATTAGTTGATCCAAAGTTTTTTTTTTTTTTATTTCATAGTTAAATAAGCTAAATAAAAAAAATTAAAAAAAGAAGAAACATCGCCTCTGGAGAAACGTATATTCAACATTGGGTCATATTTTATTTCTAAAAAAATTATTGCGGTCTATATCCTCTCCTAAACATTTTTTTGTTTTAAAAGTTTTAAAACTCACTAAAATATAACGAGATACAATTTAAGAAAAGTAACGGATATAACCCTTGGAAAATTTCCGCCCAACATTTTGGCGTTCAAAATGTTCCAATATCTTTGATAAGTATCGAGATATGCTATTCTTGTAAATGCAAAAATAGATTCGGATGCAGCGATCTACAGCTTCATAAAAGATTCGATTTTAACGATAAAACCCTTATAGTAATACAAGAACTAAGTCCAATAAATTTAGGTGAAAATTTAGTAGAACTCATCTCTTTATTTCCAAACCTTGTCTTAAACATTAGCATTGAAGATCTGGAATTTGAGCAGAGGGCTCTACTGAACTTTACAGATTTGTCTATAGAACTTTTTATAGGATCCTTACTTGCTTTGCCACTCAATAGTGCTTCTTGTGAGCGAGTTTTTTCAAACGTAAATTTGATAAAAACAAAAACTAGAAATTCTTTAAATGTGACTACTTTAAGCGGTATCCTTTCAGCCAAGTCTCTGTTGGACAGGTACCAGACACATGTACATACAAATATAAAACTCATTATTATTAGCCGTGTTTTTTTGAAAAAGTTATCCGTAGTATAGTAGGATTTTATATGAATAACAAATACAACATCCGCAGTAAGATCACTACCGATACTCGAATAAACGTCAAATCTCTATCCGCAGCGGGATTTCACTTCTCCTTTTATCGGCAGTGATCCTATTGCGGATGTTGTATTTATTATTCATATAAAGTCCTACTGTACTACGGATAACTTTTTCAAAAAAACACGGCTATTATAAGATTTAAATCCAAAGCATATATACATATACAAAAAATTCAATAATATTGTTTTTGTTTGTATAATTCTTTGTTAATTGTGGATTTGATGAAAAAAAAACTTATATATTAAAAAAAAAATTTCAATGAGATTAATATAAGTTTGACCATTCTTATTTTTTTATAAAAATAAAATAAAAAAAAAATATTTTGTGAATTTTTTTTTATCAATACAGCTGTTTTCGTCGTGATAACTTTAATAGATACTGCCAATATTCCAAGAAAATGCAGAAATTTTGTTTTTTTTTTTTGTGGACCTACTACCTGTGTTTGTTTGGATATATCTATGTATGTACATATGTATGTATGTAGGTAAATTAGTATTTTTCATTTTTAAGCCTGGGTTTTGTACTTTTTTGTTTTGAAATTTATTTGATTTAATGATTTAGAATTTTCGTATGGAAAGTCGTTATCTGCGGTGATATCAATATTAACCTTTTATCGCGTATTAGTTCTTATCTTAGATCAGCTATGTTTGCGCAAGGATTTGCTTTTGGTAATTCAACAATGCCTACTCATTTTAAGCCTAATTGTTCTCCTTCCCTACTAGACGTTGTTCTGGTTAGTGATATGAACTTATTGCAGTTTTATAGTCAGCTAACATTTCCGGTTTTTTCTCACCACGACTTAATGCTTTTCACTTTAAATATTAATAAACACCCTAGCCCACCTAATACCTTTGAATATCGTAATTTCCGAAACATTGATCTCAATGCTTTATACTATGAATGTGGCTGCCTTCAATGGGAAAACATTTACAGAACAACAGATGTAAATGAACAAGTGGACATTTTTAATAATTGCGTCAACTATCTTTTTAACAAATACGTTCCTATTAAGTCGAGAATTATTAAAGACACAAAATGTCCATGGTTCTCTCGTCGTATAGAAGAAGCCATACTCTTAAGAGACAGCTTGTATTGCCGATGGAGGAGGTTTCGCTGTACAGATATGTATAATGAGTTTAAGACAGCCAGAAACAAAGTTTCTGGCTTAATAAAAAAGTCTAAACTGATTCATTATTCAAACACTTTTAATTCAAACCGGTCTACGAAATTTCTCTGGAAACAGGTTCGCAGTTTGGGTATAGCCAAAAAATCGCCTACTGGAAACGATGAAATAAATGTAAATGAGTTAAACCGGAAATTTGCAAATGTTATGGTCTCAGGATCTGATGAATGCGTGCAGTTTTCTGCTAACAACTTTTCTGATGAAGGTTTTTCGCTGTCTAATGTTGATTCAATTACAGTCGGAGGAGCAATTTTTTCTCTTAAATCCAAATGCGTTGGACTAGACAATATTCATCCAGATTTCATTAAGATTCTTCTTTCTCATATCCTTCCCCACATAACACATATTTTCAATCTTATATTGACATCGTCGACATATTCATTGGTGTGGAAAAGAGCTAAGATAATACCCATTCCTAAAAAGTCAAATACACCTGAGTATAGACCAATTGCTATTCTCCCCTACTTGTCTAAAGTCCTCGAGTTTATTATAAATAAACAAATTAGAAACCATGTCAATACACATAATTTACTTTCCCCTTTACAGTCGGGTTTTAGATCCAATCATAGCTGTGTAACAACACTGATAAAAGTTTCTAATGATATTCGTGAGGCTATTGACTCTAAGAAAATGTCAATCATTACCCTGTTAGATTTTTCAAAAGCTTTTGATTCAGTTAATCCTATTTTACTATGCAATAAATTATCTAGGTTTTTTAATTAATATACTCTTATCTTACTAGTCGTGTTCAATCAGTGTCTCATAACGGCTTTCAATCTGACTTTCTTTCCACCTATAAGGGTGTTCCTCAAGGATCAATCCTTGGTCCTATTTTATTTTCCCTTTACATAAACGACCTTTCGCAATGTATTTCACATTGTAATTTTCACATTTATGCTGATGACGTGCAGCTGTACCTCAACTTTCCAGAGACTTCCATAGAAGAAGCTTCGGCAAAAATTATCACAGATTTGTGTTCTGTACATAGCTGGGCTATTGAAAATGAACTTATATTAAATCCATGGAAGTCCATGATTATTCCTATTGCTAGAAGACAAATGCAGTGCAGTCCGCATATTTCACTTAACAACTCTCCAATCGAAATCGTCTCCAAAATAAAAAACTTTGGAATCATTTTCAATAGTTCTCTCACATGGAATGACCACATAAACAGCGTGGTTTCAAAAATCTATGCTAGCCTTCGTGGATTATCGTTGACTAGAAGCTGTCTTCCAATCAAAACTAAATTACGGCTCGTCTAAGCCCTTATAGTCCCAATTGTTACCTATGGGTGTGAAATCTTTGCCAATTCCGACTCCGAATCTTTTAGAAAATTAAGTGTTGCAATTAATGCAGTTGCAAGATACGTTTTTAATCTTTGAAGATACGATCACATCTCTGTTTTCACAAAACAAATACTTAGGTGTGATCTCCAAAGTTTTTTGAACTACAGAGTTCTCGTCTTTCTATATAAGCTTTTCCATCTTCAGCAACCGACCTACTTATTTGATAAAATAGTGGTCGCGCGATCTAGTCGGAGTCTTGTTCTAATACCCCCTATACACATATTTAATCTCGCGCAGGCAGTTTTTTGTTCATGTCATTAGTCTTTGGAATAACTTACCCCTTGATATCAAACGGAAAATCGATCACAGAAAGAGTTTTTTATCGTCTTTGTTTTATTTCTTGGCTCGTCAACGTAATTGAAGTTTCTCCATAATATAAAGTTATATAATTGTTACCTAATTGCTGTTAAATTTTATTTTCATTATTGCTGTTGTGTTTCAAAATCTTGCTCATTGTTATTTTTCTTTACTCCTGTATATGTCGCTTAAAAGAAGTAAATTCTTATGTATACAGAGAAACATTTGTTATTAAATAAATAAATAAGAACAATTTACTTTCGTAGGAAATTTGAAATAGGTACCTAGGTATTTCGGATTTAAAACATTAAATTATTTGCAGTTATAAAGGGTTTTCCAATAAGAGGTGTTATTTTGAATAGCCCGCTATTTCGGTAGCTGTCACTTTTGAAGCTGTCATTTTTTGACATTTGACAAGTAGAAACTACGCTATTAATAAAAATGGAACGATACACGCTTCAACGACGCATTGAAATTATTAAAATTGGGTCCTTGAAATGCATGAAAATGAACCGGAATTTCATCGAAAAATCATCTTGACTGATGAGGCCCATTTCCACCTCGGAGGCTACGTCAACAAGCAAAACTGTCGCATCTGGGGCTCGGAAAACCCAAGAGTTATTGTTGAAAAGCCTCTCCATCCTCAACGCGTGACTGTTTGGTGCGGTTTATGGTCCCGCGGGGTCATTGGACCTTACTTTTTCGAAAATGAGGCTGGAGAAACAGTTACGGTCAATGGATTGCGCTATCGAGAGATGATTAATGATTTTTTATGGCCTGAATTGGATGGTATTGATCTGGACAACGTTTACTTTCAACAAAACGGCGCTACGTGCCACACAAGCAATGAAACCATCGATCTTTTACGGGAAAAGTTTCCGGACCGTGTTATCTCTCGAAGAGGTGATCACAATTGGCCACCGAGATCTTGTGATTTAACACCTTGCGACTTCTTCCTTTGGGGCTACGTGAAAGATAAGGTCTACGCCAACAGCCCAGCGTCGATTCAAGACCTCAAAGATGAAATTCGTGAGGCTATCGAGGACATAGGGCAGCCACTTTGCGATTTGGTTATGGAAAATTTCATGAAAAGGATATGGTCCTGTAAGCGTGGTCTTGGCAGCCATTTGGCTGATGTTGTGTTCCATTCATTCATTGATTTTCATTTTGTTTTTATTGAGACATTTATACATTGGATAATTTCTGATTACATTTTTCTGAATTCATGATAACCGACTTCTAAAATTATATCTGGTTAAGCTTAGTTTATACATATAATAGATGTTTATCGTTGAACATCTACGACCCAAACGCAAAATAGTTGGCCTACTCATCAATTAACAAATTAACATTTTTTATGTGCCTATATTTTCTGGTCCCCAAGCAGTTGTTTTTTAATTTTTTTTTGTCGATGTAATAAATTACATTTAATAAGTAAATTAGACCAAACAGAACTAAATTCGAGAAAGCACATATGGCTCCAGTTTGCATTCTCTCAAACAAAGATAGTGCATAATAGTTGGACTACTCTCTCTGGGATGCAAAATAGTTGGCCTATGAAGATTTAAATAGATTTTCAGTTAACCGTTATTAAAAAAATGACATGCACTTGTTTTGTTGTTTATTGATCTCCTGTTTTATGCAAGACAGCAACAGTTTAATGTCAACCATGGTGCGTGGCGTTGCATTATCAAGAGACCTTAGGAAATCCATAAATTAAGCCTTCGAAACGGGATTATCGAGCTATAAAATCGTAAAACAATTCAATTTACCGCGCTCATCAATTCGAAACATTATCTCAAAGTTCAAAAATAGTGGAAATGTGAAGATCGGTTAAAAAACGGGAAGCCCACCAATTGCAAAACCTCGAGATTGCCAAGTTTTAAAAAAAATAATAAAAGAAAATCGACGTCAAACGGACGCTGCAATAACTGTTCAATGGAGGGAAAGAATAAAAAAAAGTGTTTTGGTCGAAACTTGCAAACGGACTATGAAAAAAATTGGATACAAATTTTATAAGATTTGTTTTAGATTTATTTAAATTAGAGCAATTTTAATTCGGTAAAAACATAGGCCAAAGAAAAACCACTTTTAACACCTAAACAAAAGAAAAAGCGGCTAGAGTGGGCCAAACAACGTAAAAACTGGACTTTAAGTCAATGGCGGTCCGTTATTTGGAGTGATAAGTCCAGGTTTGAAGTTTGCGTGGGCGACGAACGAAAACGAGTCATTAGAAATTCAAGAGGTTTTTCACAAAGATTGCCTTAAAAAAACGGTCAAGTTTCCAGCATCTCTAATGACATGGGGATGCATGTCGGGGCGGGGTTTGAGCAATTTACATTTTGTAAATGGAATTGTCAATGCTGCTAAGTACAGGATATTCTGGAAAATGAGCTTCTCCCATCAATACCACGACTTCAAACTAGTGATGGAGACTATATTTTCCAACAGCATGGAGCTTCTTGTCATACTGCAAGGTCTACAATGGCGTGGTTATCTGCTGAAGCTATTCCTTTACTGGAATGGCCTTCCAGCAGTCCTGATCTTTCGCCAATTGAAACTGGCTGGCATAAAATGAATCAAAAACTGCGAAAAGAACCATGCCGGACTCTTCAAGACCTTAAAGCTAAAATCATAAATATTTGGGAGTCTTTTGGTACGAAGAATGTCAAAAATTAGTTGACACAATGCCACGACCCATAGAAGCAGTTATCAAGGCCAAAGGCGACGTAACACCATGGTAAAATAAAAATTTAGACCCATAGGCCAACTATTTTGCACTTAAAAAAATGTTTAAATCGTTATTTTATTTTGTAAGATTGCTCTATACCGTTATTTAATTGAAGTCAAAAGTCAAAGAATCAGAATATTTTTGGTTTTTATCATAGGTAGTCCAACTATTTTGCGTTTGGGCTCGTATGCATACATTTTACATTTTAATTAATTATATTATTAATTCTCATTTTTTTTTTCATATGTTTGCTCTCGACATACATATGTTCATTTTATGGCTCGAGGTGGCCAGAATTAAATTAATGACTAGAACTACTTACACACTAAAATTATATATAGATAGAAGAAATATATATAAAGAAGGATCTTGTTTGAAAAAGATACTAAGACTTAAAATGCATCAGCAGAAAATAACTATCTTTTCTTAGTTAAATATATAGTAAAGTTTATATTTATAACAAGAAAGATCGATTATTGATAATCAGCTGAGCTACCAATTAGATATCCAGTAGGAGTTGTGTTCCATTATTAACGGCATACCTTCCTCTTTATAATGAAATAAACATCCGATCATTTATCTCCAAAAATGCCATTTTTCTTTGAATATCAAAATAACACCTCTTATTGGAAAACCCCTTACATACATATATAGGTACATAGGCATCTCGATATGTACATAAACATATGTATGTGTGAATGTGTACATGTGTAGTTATATTTAATATATATTAATTCCAGATTTTGACCAATTTTGATATTACGTCAACAAAACATAAGTTTTAAGAAAATCGTGCATGGGGTTTTCAATTTTTTTTTTTTTTTGTCAGTAGCTTCTTGTTTTCTTAGGTCTATTGGAATCATATCAAAGCAACGTTGTTCACTTTTGATAGTTATCCAATGAAAATACAACGTTGCTATGTACGTAATTTGAATAGATTTATAGATTTCAGTAAGAATATTTTTCAATTGGATTTTTGTTAGGATTTTTTGATTTGTACGGATGTGCATACACATATAAATATATTAAGTAATTTATATTGATTGTAATTACATATTATTATTTTTTCTATTGTTCAAAATTTTGTTTGGTGTCATTTATAAAAGTTGCTCAACTAGATTTTTTTTTCAAATCTACCTGTACTCCCCAAGAAACAAAACTCCGTCTTATAAGAACTTTACTAATACCAATAATTTCTTTTTTTGAATTCGTGTATCCGAAGCTTGATTCTTTATCTGAACACAAACTACGTGTGGCGTTTTGCATACGGTGTTCGAAGATATGATCATATTTTAGCTTTTAGTACTAAAATTCGTAACTACACTATTCTAGAATACGTTAATGTTCGTAATTGTATCTTTCTAAAATTATTATTCAGTTATGTGCATCGTCAAGAACGAGTTATATAGTTATTCCATTATTTAGATATCTAAACTTTTCACGTTTTTTTTTTGAAAACAGCAATCGCGTTTGGAATTCTTTGCCAATTACCATAAAGAGGAAAACAGATGCAGTAAGATTTAAGCCCGAAGTTTTTAAAATTTTTCAGTCAATTAGGATATAAAATAGGGAAATAGGAAAAATTGGAAAAGAAGAAGTCAATAAAAAAAAATTATACGTAATTATTTATTTTAACTAGAATTAATTAACTATGTACAATTGTCCAACCAACTAATGAATACTTTTAAAGACATTGTCTTAGCGTATTGTTTTCAATAAAAAATTAAATTAAATTGAAACATTGAAAAATCTGCTTGAATTCATTTCAATAGTTGCCCTTACCTCGTCAATATTATTAGCGAAGATTTCAAGGATAATATTCAGATTTTGGAGCTGTAAAGAAATGTTGGAATTCTTACAATCCATATACACAAATGAGAATTTCTTAAATGTATCCGTTTCCAATTTACAAAATAGACATTTAATAACGTCTATTATATCTAATAAAAAGAAAAGAAAGGAAAACAAAAAATGACAGACTTTCCTGCTAATGTGAATTATTTATCAATGCTTTCTTCTTTACAGGAGGAGCTTCAATAAAGTCTTGTGCAGTCGATTCCTTTCCGCTTAAAAGTTGGGGATTGGAAATGCATTCTTATTAGATAGCGTTGTCGCAAGCCTTCAAGAAAGCGAAAACAAAAATTAATTTAACGAGAGCAGACAAATTGTAGTAAATTAAAAAAACAAATTCACGTGCAAAAACGTACACTGATAGAAGTTGTCAAAATCACTTCCAAATAATTTTTTTTTGAAATATTTGTTCGAATTGAAAATGGTTTTCAAAATAAGTTAGGAAGCTTAAATTGAGACTCGAAACTGTCTCAGTTATACAAATGAAGTAACTTGTTTTGGAATGACGGCTTGGCCTATTTTGCACTTTTTTGAACATATTGAGAAAATCAAGTAAGTCAAGTATAACATGACAAAATTGTATGATTGTTACCAAGGTTGAACAAAATACACATGTGCACTAACACAATGTTCAACTAAGCAATAAAACATCACCAGGAAAAGGATTTCAGGAAGAGACTCGAAGATATCAAACCTGGACCTGACACGTGGAAGAGCGAACTCAATTCCAGACACCATCCTTCACGGACAAGAAGTTTCAACAACTTCTGCTGAGAAAGCTGAAGCATTTGCAAATCACTTTCATGATAGTTTCAAAGACCGCCCTCCCGTAGACATTCCTGACTTTATCGAAGATGTAAAAACTCGCTTTCAAGAGATATCAGCAACCACCGAAACCGTGACCCTGTTCAACGAGGAAAACCCATCATCAGAGCCGACGCTGACAGATGTTTTCACTTCTCCTGAAGAAGTTGCTGACATTATCTTCACTGGAAACTCCAAAAAATCAGCAGGAAGCGACAAGATTTCTAATTACGTGCTTAAAAAGTTACCAAATCTTGCTGTTCTCCTGTTGACTATAATCTTCAATAACTGCCTGAACAACAGCTATTTCCCTGCAGCCTGGAAAACCGCAAAAGTGGTCCCTGTCCCGAAGAAGAACAACCGCGCAAATGTGAAAGGATATCGGCCAATTTCTTTGCTCAGCTGCATGAGTAAGATACTGGAGGCGTTGATATTGAAGAAACCCAACGTTTTCTGCTGAGAAAGAGATGTCATACCGGAGTTTCAGTATGGCTTTCGAAATAAACACTCTACCCTACATTCATTACTGGGACTCCATACTGATGTTACAATTGGACTCAACAAAAAGGAAACAACTGTAGCGTTTTTGCTGGACATCGAAAAAGCTTTTGACAGCGTTTGGATAAAAGGATTACTATTCAAATACTCAAACTCTTCAAACTTGTACTTCCTAATTACTTGGTAAGAATAATCAAAAATTTCCTAACCCATAGACTTTTTTATGTACAGATAGAAAAACATGTGTCATCAACCAAAGGAATTAACGCTGGAGTTCCTCAAGGATCAAAACTAGGACCGCTGCTGTTCAACATTTACACTGCTGATCAACCAGCCAACATATCAGGTACAAAGACGAAGCTTTATGCAGACGACTCAATCACATATGCCACCGCTTTTTCACCAGAAATTGCTGCCAGGAGAGTGCAAGAGCACATTAAAAACATATGGGAATACTATGTCAAATGGGGACTGAGGATAAAAAACTAAAAGACTGAACTTATCTGCTTCCGAACACCAGTGACTGTCATTCGAAGACAAGCGTTTGCAACATGCTGTGATGCAATCAAAATAAAGTTTCCAGACAACACTGAAGTGACAGTCAAATCTTCAACGAAGTACTTGGGAATCAACTTTTCCAACAAATTAAAATTCAAAAGGCATGCAGACTTGATGTTGAAGAGAGCCAATTATTCTCTGCACTTGGTCCATCCGCTTCTCAGGAGGCGAAATGGACTAAGTAAGAAAACCAAGCTGCTTGTGTTCAAACAACTTATTCGACCCGTTCTGACCTACGCCTTTTCCATCTGGTTTACTATTTCACCTACAACAATGAAAAAGATGAAGCTTTTTGAAAGAAAGATGCCCGCATTTGCACTGGACTGTACTGTAACCCACTGACGAAGAAATATATACCAAGAAGGAATCTGTATAAAGAAGCAAAGTCAATACCATTGGACAAGTATTTACTGCAGCTCTCCCGAAAAATCATCAGGAACCTGGAAGATCATCCCAACACAGAAGTGCAACAACTTCTCCAGCATGAACTAGAGCCTAGTGACAAGTATCTATACACCCAAGCCATCACTGACGATCAATTTGAAGACATCATCCATAACGACAACGCACCCTTTTACGAGAAGAACAACAATCAATACTACAGGGCGTAAAACGCCCACTCATCAAAAATTAGATTAAGTAAACATTATGATATTGTAAGCAAATAGCATTATGTAAAGCCAAATGAAGAACGTTGGGCCCCTATTGTTGAGCCAACATGATTTAATTTAGTAATAAGTTACTTTTAAGTCAAATTGTATATAAAACAAATTGAAAAATAAAATTCTTAATATTAAATCTTAATCTGAACAAAATATATGACACTCTCTATGACGCATAGATGGCGCTTTCTTAAGGCTGAGGATCATTAAGCTGGGTGGGTGCACATTAGGGTGTGTCACTTTTGTATGGCCGCAAAAAAGTACTCTTATTTTTAAATGTAATAGTGATCAAAAGTTGTATTAGGGTCTGAGGTTTAAGAACATGTAAAAAAAAATAAGATTTTGTTCGTCTTTGGCTCGCTCAAATCGGTTGAAGTTGAAAAAAAAAAATTTAATTTACAGTAAAATTTTTTTTTTTTTTTTACGTTTACTAAAAAAAAAACTAAACGAAATACAGAAAGAATTTTTGTCTTTACAAAAAGATATACCACGATATTGTAGGTGGTTCCGTTGATTTTTAAGAATTTTTTTTGTAAAAAAAAACAAAACGATTTTACATAAAAAAATGATTTTTCTTCCTTCTTTTATTATTTCATAACTTCTTTATCAAGTGTTCAATTTAAGCAAATATAAGCTTAAAAGTGTTTCCTTGTAATTATCTTTGACTTGGAAGCCTAAAAATATTTTATATAATTTTTTTGTATCCACACGGTGCAATTTAAAACAACACCATATTTCAAAAATCTCGACAAATCAAAATTTCTTGGATTTCATCCTATTTTTGAGCGAGCCAAAGATATTAATTAAAATCAAAATTGTAAACGCAGGATTTAATTTTGATAAGCAATACAACTTTTAAAAGCTATTACATTTGAAAATACCATAGTTGAGCACTTTGACACACCCTAGTGCACATCATACATATATCGTGAAAGAACACTGACGTTTAAGATATCAAAATGTCGTGAAAAATAGCGCGCAACTACTGAATACTAACCGTTTTTAGTGCATTTAAATCCAATTGAAAACGAAGGATAAAAGTAGGTATAACTATTTCCGATTCATAGTGCGACGAGGACACAAGACGAGAGCGAGACTTGATTCACTGCCAACTTTTTGTAGTTTTAAAATCGTCCAGCCAATCCCAATTCCACGAAGTTTTTCACGACGAGATTTAGTTAAATCATATGTTTTTTTTTTTCAAAAAGTTGTGAGTCAAAAATCGTCGTAAGCGATTTTGTCAGATGTTGATATTAAAATGCAATGGAAAACGACAGACAAAAGTTCTTATAATTTTTCCCGATTCACAAGTCGACGAGAAACAAGAGAGCGAGACATGATTCACTGTCAACCTTTTCTAGTTTTCAAATCGCCCCGCAATTCCCAATGCCACGAAATTTTTCACGATAAAATTTACTTAACTCATATGTGTTTTTCATTGGCACACATTTAATTTCGAAAAAGCTTCAAAAAGTCGTGAGTAAAAATTCGTCGTGAGCGATTTTGTCAAGTGTCGACATTATAATCCAATTGAAAACGAAAAACATGCAACGCTTCACTTACATTTTTCTTTCTTGCGCTTATAGAAAACAACGCAACAAATTAGTTGAATGTGTGCGCAGGTGAATATGATAATAACACAAAATAGCTAATGAAA
This sequence comes from Chrysotoxum bicinctum, assembly GCA_911387755.1. NCBI lineage: Eukaryota > Metazoa > Arthropoda > Insecta > Diptera > Syrphidae > Chrysotoxum > Chrysotoxum bicinctum. Next base: position 99,675,149 of record OU426988.1, read on the forward strand.
ATCCTTTAGTTAGTGTCAAAACAGAAAGTTTTTAGCAGTTCGAATTGAGTAGCTGTAAGTGCGTGAAGTCTCATAAAACCCATGTGTTTCATTTAAGAAACCAAACTTTATTTATTAATTTTACCTAATGTGAAGACAAGAAATGGTTTATTTTGTATTTATATAATCGCTTGCTATCAATCATAGTTTGAAACGGATTTTACAACAATGATGATGTTTCCTCACGCGCACATCTCGTTTTTCGTGAATTGTGTTAAAACCAAAGGATTCTTCTAAAGGTACGGCTATGCTAGTTTAAGTTTGACACCGAACTTAAAATTCTTTGCATATGGAAATTCTGGTTTATATTTGACAACAGAAAGCAGAAAGTTTATTCACAAGGGTTTTTTCATATTTTGGATAAATTATTTTGTTAATTTTAGTGCTTAGTTTCTGAGATAAATATTATAGAAGTATTCAGTGTTGGGTAGAATTAAGTGTTTATTGTTTTGAATAAATAAAATCATACAAAAATATATCTGTTTGTGTTTTTTTTTTTTTGCAAAGGAAGTGGTTTTTGATTGTGGAATTGTTCGGCCACATAATGTATGTAGTTCATGAAAAAAAGCTTCTATTGTGTTTTTTTTTAATGAAAATATGTTTTTAACTGTTTTGTTGGTTAGTTGTTGTGTTTTTTTTTATTAAAAGAACATTATTTTCTGGCGAAAAAAAGATATTTTTAGTGTTTTAAATAACCTCGAATACGGTTCCAACAATAATTCTAAAAACATGTCGCTGTCTTTGACTGATAACGTGGAGTTTTGACATGTCTCTGACAACTGTATGGACAAATTTTTACCCCCGTAAAAGAACATTACTTTAAAAATAAAGAATATGAGAGATTTAGTTTGAGAGAGAAAAAGAAAATCTCGCAATACAAAATTTGCAAAAAAATCATTTTTTCAAAAAACCGCCTTCTCCTAAACTAAGTTCTTGTGTGACAAGTGAACTTTTTTTCTGGTCAAAAGCATTAATTTATTTTAAAAGTATTAGAACATTGAACCTTGTCTAAGATTTGTCTTTCAGTTCGTGTTTTATTACATGAACTGCTCTATTGTCAGCATATATAAAATCTAGGCGGGAAGTTATACCATCGAAATTCAACACTAAGCTTTCCTAATCCAATTAAGAGATGACTTAAATATTAAAGTGGACTCTAAACAATTAATTTAATAGTCACCTTAAATTTTGAAGAAACTTGTTTTTAACTTGGCGGCTAGTTATAAAGGCCACGTTTGTACTGTCTTTCGATAGTTGAAAGCAAAAGGAAAAAAAATATCTTACTTTTCAGTTTTTCTCTGTGATGGAAATTTGTTTTGAATGTTGTATTTAGTATTTGATTATTTCCATTTATAAAATTATTTATTTATTTCAAGGAATTATACTGGGTTCATTAAAATATTTATATCGTCAATTATGTCCTGATCGTCGGAACTCCTTATTATTATTAAATCAAAATAGAATTTAAGCCAAATGTACATATTTCTTTGTTTTTCAAAATAACACAAATGTCATTGCAACAAATGTCTTTCTGACAGCGAATGTAGTGTATTTTGTATTAGAGTGCTGTATAGTAGAACACGTGTTTAACTTGGTTATTGGAAAGAGTTACTTTATTTGGTTAGGCCCACTGTATCATGATAAGTTCGTTCCCATGTGACGCTTCTTCTTACGGAAAATTATTAGTGCCGCGATTATTTGGTACTACATATCCATAATTATGTCATAAAATCATACGTAGTTGTGGGTGCTTCTCGCCAACTCCCTTATGAAGTCTCACTACCAGAAAGTTCGGGAAAATGATTAGTAACTTCTAATACTTCATTACAGATTAAAATGCAATCAATCATGTGAGTCGTGGATTGAATGAATGAAATAAATTTACTAACACCTATGGAGGTTACTATTTATCTACTTTTTTATTTTATGTTAAAATTTAGCTTCTTGTTCTAGAAGGGTATTCTGAATCAATTTTGTATTATCTGTTTAGTGGATTAATGCCGTAACTGTACTGAAAGCCGTTTCGAAAATATTCTCAGATTCTGTTTCTTTAGGCTGAACACACACCGGATAAAGCAAAACGTGTTTTTTTGTTTCGTGAAACAAGAGAACATTGTTTCTTATGAGACTGAACACACCAAAGAAAACGAAAAAAAAACACGGTTGCCAGTTTGGTCATTTATGACCAAATCTGGTCATTATTTTTTCACTTGGTCACATAGTCATTTTTTCAACGAATTAAAAAAAAAAAACTTTTTTTTACTTTTTATGTTCTTAAAAATGAAATGTAGATACGAGTATACCAAAAGCAGTTTTATTATCGTATGATGTAAACAGTGCATTAATGTGTTTAATTGGACAACATTACCCCAGCACGATCACTGAATGCAGAAAACCTGAATGCGTTCATTTCCATCACTTGCGAATTTAATGATAGATAGCTGGGAAACTTAAAATTGTGCATTAATTTTACGCAATGTTGCTTCTTCGCTGGGTAAAAATAAAATATACTATTTGAAAATTTAATTTGTCTTCCAACTGATGAGGCTAGTGTTATGGTTAGTGAGGTTAATGACCATCAAGCCAAATTGAAAAGCAATGTCATTTTTTTTAATGCACTTGCCATTCGCTGCATCTTGGCTTTGCATATTATTGCAAAAAGTTAATAGTGAAGTTAAAAAAAGTGTCGCAACATAATACATACATTTATTGCTTATAGTGCCAACCGCATCAACAAATTTAAAGAATTTCTAAAAATATTGCGCAGTCCCAACGCTTAAAATATTGGATATTTTGCGAGCGAAAATTTTGCAAATTATGTTTAATAAAAACTAAATTAAGAATTGGACTCAACTTGTAAACCATTATCCATTAATAATATAATGCTAGCCAAAGAGTCTGAAGATCAAAAAATTAGTAATGGTTATTGGTCTGCAAAAAATTTGTTTTAAAATAGCGTTTGTGAAAACCTATATTTATTTTTATAGTTATTAAGTGGCAATAATTGATCTTCATACATATATAAACATATCGCGCAAAATTTTAAACAGCTTAGTAATAAGGTATTATGATGATACTACTCGTACTTAACAATTTGCTACCTTTTAAGTAGATTACTAACTTTTTCTTAATTTTAAACATTTTCTAACCAGTATAGTGCTAAGGTTATTTTTTAATAAATTACTACTAAACACTAAAGTAATGGCAGTTCATGCAAAAACCTAAACAAACAGACCTGTTTTGATGAAGTTAGCATGATACTTAAAAAATAAAATAGGTATTTAATAAAAGGGTACAGAAAGTATGATGCTAAATTTGATTGAAATTTGCAAAATCGTTGGTTTTACCTCGATTCATACTTAAACAGCCTTAACATCGTACTAATTCAGCTAAAATTTTGCGCAATCGTGATCTTTTATTGTTTTTGTTTTATTTGTAATTTAAAAATAACGTGTGAGCTGTATAATATACATAAGAACATATGCTCCAACAAATATGATGAATTAATTGTTCTGTTTTTTGTTTGTTCGTGTTTCTTTTTTTATTTTGGTCATTTTTAACTGCATTTGGTCATTTTTATTTTCAACTTTGGACACAAACTTTTTTTTCAAGTGGCAACCGTGAACAAAACACATGTTTTTTGTTTGAAGTGTTTCGATGGTGGTTGTCGAAAATACATGCTATTGTATACGAGCAACACACACCGAATGCAACAAAACTGTTTCGAACAAGGGTCGTTGACGATAATTGCATACTTTCTTATGGCGCAACGCACACCAAATGAAACAAAACATAAAAACAAAAGCAAAACAGAAAAACATGTTTCGTTTCCGATAGCTGACCTATTGTTTTTTGCAAAACGAAATTTTGATTCCGTTGTTTTTATTTTCTTCTTTCGTTGCACTTTACAGATTTATTTGCTTCTACGTTTACTCTGTGTGCAAATTTTAAATAAATATGAAATATGTAGATGGAGAGAAGTTAATTTTTTTTTAATTAAGGCAAGAAGCCCTATCTATAATAATAAAGATAAGGAGAACATGCCAATAAACTTACTATTGATAAGCTGTGGATTGCTACTTCCTACTATGACATTTGAAGATTGGCAAGATTAAAAGCTTTTCTTTTTTCTTATAAATAGACACATAATGTCTGTTTTGTAAGCACAAAATTGTTATTTGTGTTTACTTGCCGTAGAGTTATAATCTTTCAGCCGGAGTTAAGCTTTTACGATAGTTCGTATTTTGTTTCATTTCAACGCACACCAAACGAAACAAAAAAACAAAACGTTTTGTTTTGTTTTATTCTGTTTCGCTTGGTGTGTGTTCAAATAAAAAATGTTTTTTTGACTATCGAATAAAAAACGTTTTGCTTTATCCGGTGTGTTTTCAGCCTTAATTTATAAACTATTTGATATGAGTATGTAGTTTGATTTTACTTTTAGAAATTATATTTTTCATAAGGATAATGCTTAAAAATAATTTCTTACTTGTTATTTCGTCAAAGATCGACTGATTGTCTGTCTTTGTCAGATTTTCTTCCTTTGTGTCCTATAAGGATTAAAATTTCTGCAATCATTCATTTTAGGAATATTTTAAGTTTGCTGTAAGTCTCAAAAATTTGTACACGAAAATAACAATTTTTAACGGTTACGCGGCATTTTGTGTATAAGGATATCGTTACAATCCCTATAATCCTCGTTTTATTTATTCTCTAAGTAGTTCATTGAAAGATTCCCTGAAAAATAGATTATGAATTCAATAAAAAAAGTTTACTTTCTTGTTTTATCTTTGGTATTTTTATCGTAAGTAATATTCCTTTTTTAATAAATTCAATTTAAATTAATTTCTTACATATTTGAGGCTGATTATAAAATATTTTTTAAACGTAGGAATCAATGTTTTAATTGATTTCTGAAATACATTTAACTCTTGTGCAGTCAAGTAAATTACAATACCTATTGCAATACGAATTTATACATTGTTTATTTAAAATTAAATTTTCTTTTGTTACCTATATAAATTATTTTATAGTTACATTATAATTAAAACTATCGTCATTATCTTACAATGCAGGCTAAATTTAACCGTAATTGAATGACATATTATTGTCTCTCAAGTTACATTCAAATTACATATATGCTTTATATGCTTTTTTTTATTTTTAGAATTCCGAGTCGTAAATCACATTATAAATACACGGCACAAAAAATTACGAATAAATAGAAAACAATTTAATCAAATCAACTATTCACCATTTTACTGCTTTGAATTTCTTTGCATTTCAATGACAACAAAATGAATACATATTAATAGTACAGAGTTTAAGATTATTAACTATAGCAGTCAAAATGTGTTTTAAGAAATTTTTGAAATTGCACAAATTATCGTTTTTTTTAAAGCATTTATAATGTATGTACATCATTTTTTAAAATATTATTTATTGAATATGTCTTGAAACTAAAAACTTTAATCCGTAACAGTGTCAAGATCTTCGTTTCTATTATTGGCATTATTTTCTGTGACGCTGTCGTGATCCTCATTTGGTGATATCTGTGACAGTGAAAGGTTTATATTATTGCTGTTGTTGTTTGTATGAAAGTGATGATGCAAATGATGCTGGTTTAAAAATGCCCCGAGGGCGTTTTCTCAGACTACGTCTGTAATACCCGTATATTGGCAGGCAGATAAACCAGCCGAGTTGGATCTTGAGACTGGCGAAGAAACAGAATACGGACTTGAAAAACCTGACGCATGCTGTTTTGCTTTTAATCGAAGTGTTGCAATGCTGGAGCTCATAGCAGCGCATGGCTCCGTTGTTGCCCTAGGGTGATACATATAAGGATTACTAGGTGCCGTGTAGTGACATGGCGGACCAACAACTGCTGACGCTGAACTTGAAGTTAATGAAGACCCCATTCCATTTGGAATCATAGACCCGGTGTTCATACTAACAGCAACACTAGATGCAGATGCATTAAAACAATTCATGGAATTTTGATGATGGCTTGTTGAAACTGATCCCAGTGGATTAACTGGCCATGGAAATGGTTTTGTTCCTAGAGGTGAAGGGACTTTTGTCCAGTTGTTGTATGGAGAATATGAAGAGTACAACGAGTCATCTGCAAAAGGCTGTATAAACTGCGTTCCAAACCCACTTTTGAAATCAGCTGCGGCTACTGCAGCGTTCATTGCGTTTCTTTCACGTTTGCGCCATTTAGCTCTTCGGTTCTTGAACCAAACCTGTGAAATAAAAATTCAACAGAAATTAGTATTATGCAGTTTTTTACTTTTTGAGAATTTTTTCAATTCAATTTTTTTCAAATAAATTTAATAAAAGTTGTAGAAAATGTAAGGGAAGGTGAAAATGACGGGAAACTATTAAAAACAATACTCAATATTTTTGTTTAATTTATTGAAAATTTAAAACATAGAATGGTTATTTTATAAGGTTGAATTAAATAAATAAATATAAATTTGAATTTCAATTAATCTGTTTGAATATTAAAACCAAACCAGAGCTACATTCTATAAGTTCTAAATATAGTTTCCTATTTTTCTAGCGATTGTATCTTGTTGCGTTTACTTGTGTCGTCTTCTGAACCGATGAACACACAATTTTCGAAAGTTTTAATATAAACATTTTAATTATTAAAATGCTCAACATGATGTCACGAATATGGTCTCAATATTCTATGCTTTATTATGGATAAATATTGAAGAAAGAAAGCATTAGATTTATTGTGAAGTGCGAAAAATATCATAAGTAGATACATACTAAAAACAATGGCGCAAAATTTTAGTTGAATTAGTACGATGTTAAAGTTGCTTTAGTATGAAACTAGGTTTAAACGACGATTTTCCAATTTTTAATCGAATATAGCATCATACTTTCTCTAGCTTTTTATTAAAGTTAAAATCATCAAATTGCTATTTTATTTTTTTAGTATCATGCTGACTTAATATGACTCTTTGACATTTACAAACGTCAAAAAAGGTCTGTTTAGTATACCATAACACTAGTAACACTAGGCTGTTTAAAATTTTGTGCCAATATTTTTTCTTTAAATATTTTGTCTATAGTTAAAACGTGTTTTTTTTTATTTAATATTATTTGTATTACTGTGAAGTGCATGTGTGCTAAATTAGAACAAAATTGGGGTGGCCATAACCCACATATATTGGAATAATGTAAATATGTATTGTTATATATAGGTACATCATTTATGTGTATGTACATGTACAAGTACATATGTATATATAGGGTGATTGATATAAGGCGCACCAAAAAATATAACGAGTATGTTGGGTTAAGACAAGAAATAAATCGTATGGAAAGTCCATTTCTCCCCGTTTAGGCGGGAGGGGCAATTTTATAAGAAATTGACTTCAAACAGAAAATAAATTATTTAAAAACAACGGTAAAACTTGCAATACCCTGCCATACCTTTTTGGAAAGCCATAAACTTCTACTTTAATCTTCATTTTTATTTAAGTTGTGGTTGTGAATAGTTTTTAAAAAGTTATTTTTAGAACTCGAAATTTTGAGAATTTTTTTTTTAAATGTCAAATAATTTGTTTCTAAATTTTATGTTATTACATAAGTGTGATTTTTGTTTTCAAAATTCAATGCTTTTATTAATTTTCAATAAAAAAGAAAACCGCATGGTATTTTACCATCTCAGTGTCTTAGATTTTGAGAAATAAACAAAAAATGAGAGCACTTTTTCCAAGAAAACACTTTTTTGTTTGTTCTATCTTTGCATAAATACCATTGGTTTTTATCAGCAAGTAATAAAAAAAGAACTTAATTAAATATGTAGTATTATTGTTAATATCTGTTACATTTTAGCCTATTCTAATAAAAATCAATGGCGCAAAATTTTAAACAGCCTATTGTTAAGGTATTAGTATGATACTACTTAACAATTTGCAAACTTTATAGTAGTTTATTAACTCATTCTTAATTTTAAACATTTTCTAACTAGTATCGTACTAAAAGAATTTTCTTACTAAATTGTTTCTGAACACACCTAAAACAATGACATTTCGTGTAAAAAAGTAAGCACACGAACCTTTTTTGATGTTTGCAAATTTCAAAGAGTCATATGAAGCTAGCACAATAATAAATAAAATGCACGACTGGGTCGCACGAACTTGCTCCTATGTAATAGACTAGGAATTTTAAAAACGAATGTTATTAGAGAAAACTGTTCATAAAGATACAATTAATTTTTTAAATTCTTAAATGATTTTTTTTTCAAAAATTCAAAAAATATTTATTTTTTTTTAAGTTTTGAAATGCAATGGTTTTTAGACTTTTTAGAAGCATCTCTACAAAAAATTTCATTAAAATCCGTTTTGTCGATAATGAGTAATCCAAAATTTGAAAAAAATGGTTCTATGGTAGGTACAAGCTGTAATATCTTAATTCCGATTAAAATGATTTGAAATAAAAAAAAATTATAAAAATTCTAGGCACCGTTCTCGAGAAAAATTTGATTTTTGATAACCATTTTTTAACATTTGTATGGTGGGTACCTTTATTTTTAAGTAAAATATAACTTTTTTTTTTATACATCTTGTGGATTATGTTGAGAAACTTTTATTTTTTTAGTTTAAAAAAAATCCAGCATAAGGTTTTCGAAATATTGAGTTTTGAAAAAAAAAATTTTTAATTTTTTTTTTAAAAATCCAAAAATTTTTTTTTTTGAAAATTTGAATACACAATTCTTTTTAAGTTTTTGGAGAGCTTTAGCAAAAAACCATTTTTTGGAACATTTTTTTCAGCTAGTACCTAGCTTTAACTAAATGAAATTTTTGTATCTTTTATTTTTAAATCTGTCAAACAGTTTTTGAGAAAAAAAAATATTTACAAAATTTCGAAAAAAATTCGTAGGGCAGGTACCGTTATTTTTAGTTTAAAAAAAAAAGAAACAAACGTGTGGGGGAAAAAATTAAAAATGATACCTACCAACTTTGAAGAAAATCGGCCGAGCCGCTTAGGGTCGAACCCACAGCAGACTGACAGACAGACCGACAGACAGAAAGACAGAATTGCTAGACCCACTTTTTTAGTCTTCACTATCATCGTAATGTCAACTTTGATCAAAATCTCGAGTTAGATTTTTTTTACGAATGCATAACTTGCCCTATATTACCTATAAGTCGCAAGTAAAAAATAATGAACATTATTTTTTTTATCTTTTTTTTATGCACAATTCTATTTGAAACTTTTAATGCATGGATATTTAGATTTAAGATTATTAAATAATTAATTCTTAGCTTTTACTTTTCAATTGGTACTTTGTCAGTTGGTTGTTGTTGTCACTTACAACTTTTTCTTTTAGGTATTTAATAACTTTGCATGCGCTTTATTCTTCTTTATTTTATGAAATTAAGGCGCTAGTACAGTTCTAATTTATAGTTAAGACAAATTGTTCAAGCACTTTTCGCGGCACCACTGGTTCTTTCTCGGAAACACTGCTGACACCAATTGTAAGGGGAAGAAAGGGATTAAATAAGAACTCAGTAATTTTTATAAGTTTTAATTTCAAGGAATTTAAATAGTTTAAAATAAGTTTAGTCTAAATTTTAATGATTAAATGGGTGGTGAAAAAATATAATGCACTTTTCTGAACTTAAGTTTGACTTTTACTTGATTTTGACTTTACTTTTCTTGACTTGACTTTTCTTTACTTTACACAATGCATTAACCGAAAGAACTTTTATATTCTGAGGATGCATTTTAATACCGCTTAGGTTTTTATATAAGTAAATATTTGAAATGAAATTGAATTTGAAATATCGTAAATGCTTAAATGTTCGGCTTAAATTAAGGATTATAGTATGATGTAAAATGTAGTCATCTTACACACATAAGCTTTCTAAATAAATAAAAGATTCAATGATATATCACCCAAGGTTTGTTATATTCCAATTTAAAATATCTAGAAAACGATTAAAAATCAATCGCGCGATATTGAAATCTTTTTCAGACTACAGATGGAATCTCTTCAGCATAACTTTCAAAGCCCAAACTCTTCAAAAGAATGGACTGGAAGAAGTTCAGTCAGTGAAATCATCTGAGTATAGGTTCGATTAAAGACCTAGAGTCAAAGGTGAAATCCTTCCAAACGTCGATCTAAATGCTTTTAAGGTCTCTTGCCTATCGAATATAGCCAGAAATCATTCCCACCTTGGAGGAATGAAACTCTGTCTATCCTGAGAAAAATGACTATAAAAATCTTCAATATCTGTAATAAACATAAGGTTCATCAACCTAATAAATATTGTTTCAGAATTAATATGAGAAACCTCACATCAACCAAGCAACAAGGTTTGGGAGAATTTTATCAATCAATTGAAAACATAAAAGATTTTGCAAGGCTTGGCAAAGTGCTATTGAGAGAATATTGCAATCTGTACTTTTTGAAAAAGCAAACGCTTAAATTAACACCGTTATAATAAAAGGGGAAATTGCTTGTGCAATAAATACTTTCTTCCCATATAAGTATCCACATCTGGATGGCATACAACCAATTATGCTACAAAAACTGCAAGATTTGGCAGTTCCATGGCTGAAAATAATTTTCAAAAGATCCCGAAAGTCAGTGGGTGTGGCCATGAATCCGCGAAGGATTTCGGGCCAATTAGTCTGACTTCATTTGTGCTTAAAACTTTGGAGCGCATTATGAACATCCATTTTAGAGACAAATCTCAGCTTGCATACCTTAAGGGTAAGACAATAGAAACGGCCCTTCATAGATAGTGCGTGCAATTGAGAAAACTATTTAATTCAAATTATATACACTCGCTACCTTCTAAGATGTAGAAGAGGCTTTCAACAACGTCCTTACCATATCCATTCCACATCAAGGAGTGGATTATACTCATGCTCAGTGATAGAAAGATTCTAGGTGCAATAGGTAACATAAACTTGACCAAGCACATTAGTAGAGAATCACCCCAGGGCGGAGTTCAGTCCCCTCTTCTATAGCTTTAAGTCATGAATAAAATGATCGTTAAGTTCGAAAAATGTAGCGTAAAGGCGGTTACGTAAGCTGATGACTTTGTACTACTAGTGTCAAAAAAGTTCATTTAAATCATATAATTGGCTTTAAGAAAAGTTAGTAACTGGGCTAAGAGTTGTGAACTGGGTGTCTGGGTATACTGGGTGTCCATAGCTCTTAGCCCAGTGAACTAATGTTATTTACTACCAAAACTAAGATACACCCCTTAACTGTACCCCGAATCAACGGCCAATACATCATCCTCCAAATTGTCTGTGGAATTAACTTGTTAGCCACCCTACAACGAGAGCTGTGATAGGTGAAACCAGCGGGAAAAGAAAACACTTCTCTATTTCCTCTGCAAATGCCCTGTTCTGACCAAATTATAGCACAATCTTTAGGAAAGACATTTTTAACGACATTAACAACCTTACGGAAATAAATATCAAAAACTTGAACTCTTCTCTAAACGGCTCTAGGTAGAATTTCGGTTTCTTCTACGTTTGATTCCTTAGATCCGAAACTAGCGGACTGAGGGCTTAGATGGAAGTTTATTGTGTGTGGGCCAGATGATCACTCAATCGGAATTTAACAGTACAGCACCAATGCCTAGCTTGGTATAGTGTAGATGGTGTCGGATGAGTATGGTGCTCCGGTTTAGTGAGTGATGCAAATTTCGGATGATTGTGCAAAATAAGAAATATATTTGTTGGTGCAACAGCTCGAAGAGAACGAGGACATATAGTGACTTACGACTCTTAATCATTCTTGTGTGCGTGTTACCAGGAATGGAGGGACTTACAATTTTCTGCCAATTCTGAATGGCTAATGAGTAGCACTTTTCAAGATATTCTTGGAGAATTTGCCAATTCCTTGCAAGAGGTAGTTTTTTGTTTTTGAAAAACTTGTTTGCAGCGCTGAGAATCGAAACAAAGGCCTTCTGCATGACAATCTAATGCACTAAGCACTAACCATTTTGCCAATGGGTTACATTATAAGAGACATCAAAACCTACTAGATCCTTTCTTATTTTTGAACTGATTTCCAACTCGATGACTCGGTGAGAATGTTCACAGTTGCCACAATCAATTCCATCCACGGGTACAAACAAAATATGGTATAAAAATAGCTGACCTCAGCGCTAGTTTGCCAGCGGTCGCATATGTCTTCCTACCTTGTTACTTCAATTCTGTCCGTCGGTTCAACTACAGCCTTTTTTAAGACAAAAAATATGGTTCACTGGCCACAATTTTTTTGTTCGAATTTTTAAAAAAATATTTTGTTCAACAAATTGCTTCGAAGAACAAGTTTTTGGTAATTTAATTTTCATTTGCACGATAATAAGAACTTAAAGTTTTACTACCAAATTTTGTTCTTAAAAATATTTTAAGAGCTGTGTATGTTCATTAAAGTTATTTTTCTTTTAAAAAACTTCTGAATGCAAATTCTGTTCTAATACTGAAGGCTTAAAAAACTAATTTTATTCTAATATAATATTTTTCTCTAATTACAACATTTTTGAAATCCTAAGTGTCTTAATCGTGAAACCCAGTAGTGCATTTTGTTTTTATTTACAGATAGGTATTTGCGTCTGTAATGAATTTTTCACTTTAAAAAATTAAAAATGTATGATAGTACCTATTTCAGTTTCAAAAAAAAATGTACGCCTCAATATCCCAAAAAGTTATAATTTTTATTTTGTCTGGTATTCGCATTAATAACAAAATAAGCACTTCTGTGTTTTTATTTCAGTATCGCAACCTTTAAGGAAGGGTCCATTTTGCTACATTATTATGTATGGCAAAAAATCAAGATCGTGAACATATTTAATTTTATTGACACATGTTTTTAATAATAGTTTGTGGTTACATATTTCAAAACCCATCTGCATTATTTTCTTTTATCTTCGATATAAACATAAGAAAACCGTAGGGTTACAATAACAAATATTGCTTTATGGTCCATTATATGTATATTGTTTTTTTTTGTTTGTTCAAAAGACAAAACTGCAATGGATTATCATACGATGGTAATTTGTCAACCCCAAACGGAAAATGCAGAGTTGTTGGTGTAAACATCTGTGAATTTTCTGAGGGGTGAAAATGCATAAATGCTAAACGTCAAATATATTCCATTCATGAAAATTAGGGTTAAACTAAAATAATGTTGAATTAGGGGAGTTTACAAAAATAAAATCATGTGAGGGAAAATTTAATCATTTCATTATTGTGAGATAGTATATAGGAATAACGTTGGCGGTTTTTGTAGTGTAGTAATTCGGTGCGTATCAACTTAAGCCGACGTCGTAATTGTATAATTTGGTTTTGGTTAAATCACATCAATCAAGTGCCAAAAGCGATTTACATTTCCGAAGTTATATTATCATAATAAGGCCAGTTGTATACATTTTCATTACTTTAATCAACTTGGAAATGAATAACAGTAAAAACACAGGATAAAATAAAATACTTTTTATGGTAATTAAATACTCTTTTCTTATTAACTAATCAAACCTATTCTTTCTTATAAGTAATTTGTTTCTATCAAATAGGTACATTTTTTCACAAAATAATTTTTAGAAATGTCTAATTTTCTTGGCATTTCGAAAAAAGCTCGGACGATCAATTATATTTTTCCGATTTCCTTTACACACTAGCGATTTCGATCCGGGTTTTTTTTCGTGTGAAGGAACGTAAAATCTGTCGTGAGATCGAAATATTCACACAGAAATTGATTTCTCATGTGTAATTAGTTAATTAGTTAAAATTTTGATGTGAAATAAAAATTTTAATTCGACATGTACATTGTGCATTTATGTATGGTACATAACGTATCTACAAATTATTTTCTTTGCTTACTTTTAAAACTATACATGTGGGTAGAAATATAAGCAGACAAATATGTTTGAATTGGCGAATTTCAAAATGCTTCCAAAAAATTCGATATATGTAGTAAAAGAATTACGTCAATGATATTCCATGAGACCAGTATTGATTTCATTGTATGTCAATGATGTCACAGAAGCATTATTATGAGAAGTATCCTAAGCAGGAATGAAAATTAATGCACGTCGACCAAAAAGTTTAATTAGTCGAACATCCTAAGATTTTTCAATTATAAATGAAATGAAAAGTTGTTGTCCAAAGTGGAATTTAAAATCTAAGATAAAATAAAAGTCTGCTTTGATTTTGTTGTCACAACTATGCTTTACTATGTAGAACTTCATGGCTTAATTGAAAAATCGTTGAATTTTTTAATTATTCTCGACGAAAAATAAAATTGAAGAATCAAGCATTAATAAAGTTACTAGGCTAATAACGCATTGGACCAGAATTTTAAACAACCTATTGTTAAGGTTACTGAATAGCAATTCACTAAGCATTAAGTAATTTACTATATCTTGGAAAATTTTAATCTTTTTTTTTCGTTTTAACAACAGAAGAATACAATAATTAATTTAGTAGATTGTTTGATTCATGTTTATTTAAAATAATATATATGTATTTTATTGCTCTACTTCCTTGTTTTCAATAGGTTCAAATTGCACTTGTCCAATCTTCCAGAAAAGTTTTATTTAACTTTAACAAAATAGCCAACAACCTAAAGTTTAACCATAATGTTTAGCTAAACGGAGTATTTGATCTTCATTGTCTCATTTCAAGGCAAAAGGTTAACCAATTTTGATGAGAGCGTACGTCGGTCGTTATACCTATTTGAATATCGTCATCAGAGGCGTATTTAAGGATTTGGCGCCCCGGTCTAATAAATTTTGCCGCCCTTTTTTTCTGAGGCTGAGCATAAACCACAATCTGTGTTGAAAAATAAAATTTGTTACACTTCTAAAAAAAACAAAACATTTATGCCAATTTTACACACTGTTAAAGCTTAATATAAGCTAGGTTTATTTTTAACACACACCAATAATTCACAGGGAAAAAAAGTCGAGAACCGCTTTAAGGAAGACAAAAATTTTCAGCTGATGCTTCTTCTAAATAGTGTATATATTAATGTACGTTAAAAAACAATTGTTTTAACTAAAAGAATCAATTACACAACGGAAATATGATTTGTTTGGGACAACACGATGGAAAAAAAGTTATAGGCGCAAAATTTTAAACATTTAAAACCTACTCTAAATCAATTTTAGAATGGGAGTCGACTCTAAATATTGAGTATAAAACGAGAACCGACTTTTTGTTAATTTTAAAGGTCATAAACTATGCTTTAACGTTAAAGAGCTCGTCTTACTTTAACAGCAGCAAATAGCTAGTTTATCTTTTAAAAGTATACTTTATCCATATTGACAATGGTCATTTCATATCAAAGCAAATCGAAGAAAAAATGTTTACTGATGTTTTATTCGATTTTTTAGAGATGTTTTTTGTAAATAGACTGAATAACTGAATATTATAAATTCGAAATAATCGTACGAAAGTGCTCTACGATGAACAAATCTGTAAATACAAATGTATGTAGGCACATACATATCTTATGTATGTACGCGAGCCGCCGCCGGCCGAGACGAGTATAGCTAAATGAATCTGCACCTTGCAACAACAAATTGAGTTTTTATGCTGTGAATTTGCGATTTATACATTATTTCCATCTAAAATAATGTAAATAACTTATAAACAATCAAAATCTGTACCGAGGTTGTATGTAAAATGTATTTTTTCGGCGAAAAATTATTTGGTTTAAAGTTGCCTGTTCTTTTTACTTTTTTGTTTGTGTTTTTGTAGTTGTGTGAGTTACGTATCTGTCAAATTAAGGGTTGTTCAACGCAAATTCGCTTAGGTTCTGTTGTAAAACCCACATCAGTTAGAAGAGTTGTCTAACGTGTTTAAAATTATGCAAAAGTTAGACGAAGTCTCCAAGCTAAACGACTGCGTTAAGTAGAGCCTGTTTTATTCCTTAAACGAGAACTGTTTAAAATTTTGCGCCATAGATTTTATAAAAAAAATAGAAAACGCTTCTAGTTTGCACAACTTATAAATCGGAGTGATCAGAAATTCCTTTGCTGACAACTATAATTTCTTAACACCCATAAGTAAATTTGTTCTTTGGCATCGACTTCAGTAACTTACGGTAAAAAGAGCTAACATTTATATTAAATACCAATACCAAAACACTCTTTGCATCTTTGCACTTTATGTAAAAGCAGAATTTATAATTTGAGGATACCGTTATGTCACTCTACACGATAAATATGTAGATGTTAGTCAAAAAAGTTATGTGAAAAAACTACAAGAAAATAAGACCTTTTTAAAAGGAGGAACAGGATGTCCAAGAAAAAAAACTAATTTGTAGGTAATATATAAAATTTCTATTGAAACGTAGGAGTCGAATTATTCTCCTTTTTTCACACTGCTTAAAAACGATTTTTTGAAATAAGACTTTTTTAGAAGCGATATGACAATAACTTGGATATTATTCGGATAAATTTTGGAACAGAAAAACTGGTCTAAACCAAATGTGTCATCATCATCATCGGCTCGACAACCGGGTTCCGGTCCTGGCCTCTTTCAACAAGTCTCTCCACCTATCCCGGTCTCTAGCCGACGCCATCTAGTTGCGCACCCCAAGGCTTCGGGCGTCCTGGTCTACGCCATCTCTCCAGCGCAAGCATGGTCTACCACGCTGTCGTCTACCATAGAATGTACCACAAAGAACTTTCCGAGCAGGTTCCTCTTCGCTCATGCGAGCTAGGTGCCCTGCCCACTGGAGTCTACCGAGCTTAATTTTTGTCACGATATCTGCTTCAAGGTAGATTGCGTACAGTTCATGATTGTACCGTCTCCGGAATCGTCCTTCCTCACATACGGGGCCAACAATTCTCCTTAAGACTTTTCTCTCGAACGCAGCTAAGAGGTCGGAGTGCCCTTTGCTAAGCACCCAAGTCTCGGATCCATATGTGAGTACTGGCAGGACCATGGTCCTGTACAGCAGCAGTTTTGAAGTTATGGTGAGATTTCTGGATTTGAAGAGCTTTGACAGACTATAGTAGGCTCTGTTGGATTTGAGAAGCCGCCCGCGTATTTCTTCTTCTATATTGTTATCGGCTGCTACTATTGACCCAAGGTATTTAAAGGATTGCACCACTTCAAATTCGTGCTCCGCAACCTTGATTGTTTGACCAACTGTTCCTCTCGCATTCGACGCCACCATGTACTTTGTTTTACCTTCACTAATGTGCAGCCCCAGATTTTGTGCCGCCTGCTCGATCTGGATGAAGGAATCGTGTACAGCTTGTTCGGTTCTTCCGATGATGTCGATGTCGTCTGCGTAAGCCAGTAACTGGCTGGACCTGTTGACGATGGTCCCTCTTGTTGCCGTGCCAGAGTCACGGATTGCTTTCTCCAACGCCAGGTTGAAGAGGAGGCAGGCCAAACCGTCCCCTTGTCGGAGTCCATTAAAGATGTTGATTGGTCTGGATAGCAATCCGGCTATTTTTACTTGGCTTGTTACATTGGTCATGGTCAACCTACATAGTCGTGTCAATTTATTTGGGATGCCGAATTCTCTCATGGCTTTGTAAAGTTCTACCCTGGCTATGCTATCATAGGCGGCCTTAAAGTCTATAAACAGATGGTATGTTGGGATGTTAAATTCTAGACATTTTTCCATCGCCTGCCTAAGGGTAAAGATCTGATCAGTTGTTGATTTGCCTGGAATGAAACCACACTGATATTGTCGGATAACGGTTTTAGCGTATGGGGTTATCCGGTCTTGTAGGATAGAGGAGAGTATCTTATAGGCGGTACTCAACAACGTGATACCTCTATAATTGCTGCACGTTGTGACATCTCCCTTCTTATGTATGGGGCATATTAAACCTTTTCGCCAGTCTTCTGGCATTTCTTCCTGCTCCTATACGTGTACTATAATATCATGAATTGCTTGACGTAAGGCTGGCCCGCCGTGATGGAATAATTCGGCTGGTATGCCATCGGCTCCCGGGGCTTTGTTCTGTTTAAGCCGGCCTATAGCCTTCTCAACCTCTTCTATGCTTGGTGGCGGCAACATAGAGTATTCTTCTTGAAGTAGTGGAGCCTCCACTTCTGCAGTGAGCTGACCATTTAGCAATTCATTAAAGTACACTTCCCATCGCTCCAGTATGCTTTCAGGATCGGTGATCAGATTTCCCTCTCCGTCCTTGCAGTATGTGCAGCGTGGTGTGTACTGCGTCATGTTTCGGACGGATTGGTAGAACTTCCGCGCCTGGTGCGGACCTCGCTCTCGGCTATTTTCAATTTCACAGATTAGGTTCTTCTCCCAGGCTGATTTTTTTTGTCTGTGTAGCCGTTTTTCTATTCTTCTGAGCTCTTTATATTCCTCTTCGCGTGCCCGCGTTCTATGAGACTGTTGCATTGCTCGGTACGCAACATTCTTACGTTCAGTCGCTAGCTTGCATTCATCATCAAACCAGTCGTTCCGATTTTTACGACTGCTGCCTAAGATGGAGTTGGCAGTACTAATGACAATATTCTTAAGGCGTGTCCACTTCTCATTTACGCCCAGCATACTGGCTCCAGGACTTACTCTCCCTAAGTCAGGTGTTTCTAGGGCGAGTCCTAACGCATTACCAAAGGTGTTACTGGTGTTTTCATTGCGCAGGGCAGCCGTGTTGATTCGAACCTGATCGGCGGATGCAATGCGTCTTCGCAAGGCAATCCGCCCTCGGAAAACCATACCAACAAGATAGTGATCCGAGTCGATATTGGCACCTCGGTACGTTCGTACCGTCATCAAGTTCGAGTAATGGCGACGGTCTATCAACACGTGGTCTATTTGGTTACGAGTGACTCCATCAGGTGATACCCAGGTGGCTTTATAGATATCTTTACGCGGGAACCTGGTACTCGCAACGACCATGTTTTTCGATGCTGCCAATTCTAAGACTCGAAGTCCATTGTCATTAGTGTTCTCATGCAAACTATGGGTGCCTGCGTAATGCCTGAATACCGGCTCCCGACCTATTTTTGCGTTCAAATCCCCAAGGATGATTTTAACATCATACCTTGGACAGGCATTGAGGGCCCTCTCGACTTGTTCGTAGTAAGTCTCTTTTTCTTCGTCTGAGGACTCCTCCGTAGGTCCGTGAACGTTAATGAGGCTGATGTTCGTAAATTTGCCTCGCACGCGAAGGGTGCACAGCCTTTCGCTTATAGCGTTAAAGCCGATGATGGTAGACTTCATTTTTTCGCTGACTAGGAAGCCTACCCCGAGCACATGGTGTTTTGTATGACAGCTATAGTATATGTCATATTCCTTCTTTTGTAGAACACCATTCCCTGTCCATCTGATTTCTTGAAGAGCTGTTATGTCAGCTTTATATTCTGACAGGGCATCGGCTAGCTGCTGAGCAGCTCGAGCTCTATAGAGCGATCGTACGTTCCATAAGAAAATTCGTAAATCGTTTTTCAGTTTTCGTTGCGTTGGTTGTCGTCGTGTGATCAGTCCGTTTCCGAGGCTTGTTGTCGGTCTCGTAATTCAAAAGTTTTACGGGACAGGGAATTAACCTGTCGCCAACCTGAGGAATCAGCCTGATCATATTAGCCAAACCTTTTTAAAGGCTTGTTTCTAGCGGCCGCCACGGAGAGGCTATGATCAGACTTCCACCAGTCCCGAATAGTTACGGCACGTGCATGTTTTCGTATGCTACATGTTATTCCCCCTATTCGTCTGATGGATGTGTGTACCGAAGCAATTTCAGACAGCCAATGGAAAGTTTTTTATCATTCAGCCTGTCTAGAACATAACATACGCTCCAATAGCATGATGCTAAATTTGATTAAAATTAGCAAAATCGTCTTTTTAACCTAGTATTATAATAAAATAGTTTTAACATCGTACTAATTCGACTAAAATTTTGTGCCAATAGTTTTTAAAATAATACCTATCCTTTTATTTATCCATTATTAATTATTGTACAAAAAACAATCATTATATTGCTTCTTAAGTCGTTCAAAACTATTGACTAAGGCAACGGTATTTGTATATAGGGACACGAGTCAGCCAAAACTATAAAAAAATTGAGGCATAATTTGCTAGGTATATAAAAAGAATTAAATTTTGTGTGTGACCCTGTATCTAGAATCCGGCTTGATGGATTTTTATAATTTTTTTTAATGAAAATGGACTCTTTGTAGATGGTTTTTAGTAGATTTTTTTAGAGCTACATAGCAACAAGTGTTTTTTTTGATAATGTTTTCGTTTCATTGGAATTTGTTGAAAAGAATAGGTACACGTCTGTAAATATTTTTATTATGAATTTTCATTATAAAAAATCGTTTATAAAAAATAAGAATAGTAAATGGTGAAAAAAATTAGTGACATGTTACAGTGAACTCTCTCACAGCCGAACACTCACGGGTCACGGCACTAAAAAAACTGTCATGCTTGAAAAACTCGAAAAATCGCATTTTTTAAATCTTTGTATTTTTTGTTTATCCTTTAAAAATATTATAAATTAGACAATTGTTAGGGGCGGCTTACCCTCTTTTGCTTGTATGTTTTGTTTTTTGCTTGAAAAAATTCTGTGTTGATCATTAATATGTATTTTATAAGATGACGTAGGTTTAAAGAAAAATATTCATATTTATGATTAATAAAAAAATTGTTAATTGAAAAAAAGTTGAGATACTGAGATACTCTCAAGATGTATACCTTCAAGAAAAAAAAAATACTTCATATTTGTCTTAGAAAAAAAGTATATTTATTTTGTACTATGAAGAGCTTCGACGTAGGTCGACCGCGTGCTCGAGACTGTAAAAGACATCTAACTCCGATGAAGATGAACTATCAGATACGTTGAAATCAGACTCAGAACCATCATTGACTTCAGCATCCGAAATATTCTCAGCAACGCCATTGTTACAATCATCCTCGATCATTTCTTGTCGCAATGTCCTATTGCGCAAATTGTATGCCATCTAATGGTAACGAATAAATATACTAATATAAATATTATAAACGTTGTAAAAAAAAATTCTGAGCAGTCAAAATGTTATACTTACGATTATTTAAGAGAAATACAGAGCAAAAAAAAAAATTACTTAAATAATCATAACTGCCACACTGGGGTCTTAAACGGCACCACACCACTTCCAACGACTGCCAGAACGATACTAGCACGCATATCATCGTACTATGGGTTTCAGTGGAAAGAGGTATGCTTCAACTAATAACAGATGGAGCCACAATTCCAATTTTTTGAAAATTGTATGTTTTATTGTAATTTAAATAGCGCTGGGGTCACCTGGACCCCACAAGTGCAGCTAAGGGTTAAATACTTAATTCTAATATTTTTGTGTGGCCGGTTTTTGAAAACGGGTTTTTAACATTTGTATGGTAGGTACCTTTATTTTTAGGTAAAATAAAACTTTTTTTTTCATACATCTTGTAGATTATGTTGAGAAACTTTTATTTTTTAAGCTTAAGAAAAATCTACGAGTAGCATAAGGTTCTCGAAATATTGAGTTTAAAAAAAAAATAAAATTTTTTTAAAAATCCAAAAATTTTTTTTTTTTGAAAATTTGAATACACAATTCTATTAAAGTTTTTTCTGAGCTTAAGCCAACAAAAAATGATCAAAATCGGTCATACCGTTTTTGAGAAAATCAAAAACAAAAAAATGGTTCTTTGGGGGGTACCCTCTATAACCATTTTTCGGGAATTTTTTTTTCAATTAGTACATAGCTTTAACTAAATGAATTTTTTTGTATGTTTTTTTTAATCTGTAGAACAGTTTTTGAGAAAAAAAAATTTACAAAATTTCGAAAAAAATCGTATGGCAGGTACCGTTATTTTTGGTCTTAAAAAAAAAAGAAGAAAAAAACGTGTGGGAAGGGGGGAATTAAAAATGATAAATGTTTAGGCTGTAGTCGAACCGACAGACAGACAGAATTGCGAGACCCACTTTTTTAGTCTTCGCTATCATCGTAATGTCAACTTTGCTCAAAATCTCGAGTTCGATTTTTTTTACGAACGCAAAACTTGCCGCACGAACTTGCTCCTATGTAATAGACTAGGAATTTTAAAAACGAATGTTATTAGAAAAAACTGTTCATAAGGCTAAAATTATCATAATTTTTTAAATTCTCTTAGTAGTAAGAGACAAAAACAGAATGCTATGCAAATATGAATTTATGCAAGAACAAAAATTATACATAAGTCCTTGTAGTGGTTTCTTAATAAAATAAGGTTTTATATATAAATTTTTTAAAATATTTAAAAAAAAAAAATTAATACGTCAATATTAGGTTTTTATTACTGTATAAATGAAAATTAAATTTCAAAAAAAAAATATTGACCCATTTTTGAGATATCGAATTTTCCAAAAAAAATGATGTTTTTTTTTCAAAAATTCAAAAAATATTTTTTTTTTAAGTTTTGAAATGCAATGTTTCTTAAAGCTTTTAGAAGCATCTCTATAAAAAATTTCATTAAAATCCATTATGTCGATAATGAGAAATTCAAAATTTTCAAAAATCGTTCTATGGTAGGTACAGTGACTAATGTCTTGTTTTCAAAATCTTTTGTATTAAATTATAGACCTTAAAAATTAATCGAAAGACTAAAAAATTAAGCAAAATTCTCCGAACCGTTTTCGAGAAAAATACGATTTTCGAAAACCATTTTTTAACATTTGTATGGAGGGTACCGTTATTTTTAAGTAAAATAAATTCTTTTTCTCATATCTTGTAGATTATTTTAAGAAACTTTTATTTATTAAGTTTTAAGAAAATCGAGTTTTCGAAATATTGAGTTTTCAAAAAAAAATTTTGAAAATTTTTTTTTGAAAATTTGAATACACAATAAAATTGAAACTGTTGGGGTTAAAAAATTATCAAAATCGGTTGTACCGTTTTTGAGAAAATCAAAAACAAAAAAATGGTTCCAAGGGGGGTACCAAAAATAATAATTTTTTGGAATTTTTTGTTCATTCATTACCTAGGTTTAACTAAATTAAATCTTATGAATTTTTTTTCTTAAATCTGTTTGACAGTCTTTGATAAAAAAAATATTTATAAAATTTCGAAAAAAATTCGTATGACAGGTACCGTTATTTTTGGTCTTAAAAAATCAAATCAAAAAATATCCGGGGGAAATAAAATAAAACCCATATCTACCAAGTTTAAAGAAAATCGGCCTAGCCGTTTGGGCTGTAGTCGAACCGACAGACAGACAGAATTGCGAGACCCACTTTGTTGGTCTTCGTTATTATCGTAATGTCAACTTTGATCAAAATCTCGAGTTCAATTTTTTTTCCGAATGCATAACCTGCCTTAAAGTACCTATAAGTCGCAAGTAAAAAGAAAAAAGTGTTTTGGTTTTTATAATTGTGAAACGAACAACTGCCCAGGGGGGGGGGGCAATTGCACCCATTGCCCTCCCCCTGTATCCGCGCCTGCTTTTAGCCCTAGGGTAAATACGCCCCTGATCGTCATCAATTACTTTTTAAAGACACAACGACGAATGGCGATTTTCAAAGGCAAGTCTATGAATGACCTTTGGCAAAGCAACATTTGTATGTGATTTCGAAAAAGACTGCACTTCTGTTGAAGCTCCAATATCACATGGTCCACGAAATAATGATTAAGAACTTCTACAAACAATGTGATATCGAAGTTCCTATACAGATGGCACCGGGTTCAAGACATAGTTTTGGTTGTATAGTCTTATCTGCAGAGTTTATAAGATTTACAACCTGCAGAAGAGAATGGAATATAAATCGAAAATGTTTTTTGATAATAAGGCAAACAAAATAATATTATTGTAATAAGCAAATACACATGCATACAAGAACTCAAATACTTTTGCGCTTTACTAATTGATACTATTATTTATTTGGTGTTTTTGTTTAGGTACTCTGTATGTGCGCCAGTGACGGTTAATTTGATCAGGTTGTTTCTTTGGTTGTCTCTTATAAAAATACATGAAAATTGGAAAATGCACCAGGAAAAATTAATTAAATAAAAAACTTCAATGCTAAAATTCAAAAGCAGTTATGGAACTTATTACTTTAGGCAAAGCGTGAAAGAGAAGATAATTGGGATATGACCGACAAGGAAAATTTTCGTCATTAAACTCTTGAGCCCGTGTGAATTATAAAAAAAAAATACAATGTACGACTGAATCGCACTTAAGTGAAAGTATTTGGAATTTAAAATATAGATAGATATAGATTTTAGGAAACAATTTAAAAAAAATAATCGTTCACACGTTTTGTTTCAAAAAACGCAAAATATATTTTTTTCGAAAATACTTATATTAAAATTTTTATATATAATATTAAAAATCGTTAGAGCCGTTAAAGAGAAAGTGGAAAATCAAAAAAGCATGTCTATGGTACCGTTAATAACATTTTTCCTAAATTTTTTTTTACCAAAATGTAGTCCATATCTATAACACCACACCTAGTTTTTTGTAATCAAAATCGTTAGAGCCGTCTTCGAGATAACTAAAATTTTGCATTACGGCTCTATGGGGCAATGGGGCTAAATAAAAAATTTAAATTTTAGTTCTAGCAAATCATCGAAGACCTTTAAGGCCCTAGTTATAGCTATCATTGAGAACCATCATTGAAAATTTTGTTTTCACTTTTTGGGGTAGTTAAACTATGAATATTGAGAATGTTTGGTATACAAATGAAGCTAATCAATTATATATTTTACTTTTGCAAATAAAAATAAACAAATATGTTAAATATTTCTCAAAAAACTATTTTTAATTTTTCAATGATGAAAATCATTTTCAATGAACAGCTAATTTTCGTTCCAACAAAGTGGAACACAATCGTTCCAATGATTTGTGTTCGATTCTCTTTCTATTCTCATGTGTCAGTTTTTTTTTCAACGATCCACTCTAACCTCAAAAAATTATTTAGGTTGTCTTTGTAATTTATAGTGATGGGTAGGATATGAATTTAAAATGAGTTTGTGTGAGGTACCCATTTTTCGAAATGAGGTGGTATTTTGTCTCACCTCAAATGTCCCATAGGATATACATATTTTAATGGACATTTTCAACAAAAAAAAATCAATTTTTCAATGACGTCTCTGCAATTCTAATGATCATGAAATTTGAATAAAACATACAAAGTTATATATGTATGTATTTATTATTCTCTTTTCATATTTTTCTTCTCAGGCGAGATGAGAGACACGGGAAATGAGAGGCGTCTGAAATTTTAAAACCACCCGTTAAGAAATAGACAAACACTAGCACAGCACAAAAGACAGTTAGAAAATAAAACATTCTCTTTTATAAAAAAAATATTTAAAATGAATTCTATTAATTAATGTCAAATTAAAAACTAAAAACAAACATAAGGTTCAAAGCTAAAGTAAATAAGCAGTGAGGACATGAATAAATAAATAAGTTATTGATTGCCATAACCGACTTGTCAAAAAATATTCCACCGTTCCACTGATTTGTGTTTCAATGATGGTTTTCAATGATAGCTATAACTGGCCCCTAAGTACCGCGTTTGAAGAAAATAGCTCAAGTGGCTTAGGCTGTGGGGAGAAGTATCGTTAGAGCCGTTTTCGAGATAAATAAGATTTTGTATAACGGCTGTATCTCAGGTACCGTTAGTTTTGGAGCTAAAAACAAAATTTCAATTTCTCCTCTAGGGAATTGCCGAAAACCTTTAAGTACCAAGTTTGGAAAAAAATACCTCCACTTGTTTAGGTTGCAGGTCGAGGTACAGACATTCATCGTAATGTCAACTTTGATCAAAATCTCGAGTTCGATTTTTTTTAAATGCAGAACTTGACCTAGGTATATCGTAAGTCAAAAAGAGAGTTGAGAGTTCGTAAGCACTAAGTCATCATCAAAGGGCTCTCGACGGCGGTAAATTGAGTGAAGCAAGTCCTCCTCCAATACGACAGGTTCCACCGGGCACAGCACATTTACTCTTCAAATTGAGCTAGTGACCAAAGAAAACAAAGACAAAGACCGACTTCTCTCTTTATAGAAATGAGGAAAATTCTGCTCTTTGGCCCAATGTGAAGCATAGCCAGCCACAACAACTACTACAATTTTTGATGTAACTAGATCCACGAGTAGTCTATCCAGCAATTTCCTTAATTTTAATTTAAACTTTCCATTTAGACATACTATGTACCTATGTTATATTAGGTTAGGTGGGTTGATGATGCCGCAAGCCGTGTCACCTATCTCGGATCTCATCGGATCCATTGTGCTCCCCAGGGTGTGAGTAATGTAGAAATGGAAGGTGCAAGACGAAGGATTTAGTGAAAGTCTTAGGTATGGGGTGCCTTTCTAAACCATACTGATTTCTGAATGAATTAAAGATACTTTTTAGTGAGAAAAAGTATTTTCCGAGGCCATCTTTTCTAGTTCTGGCTGGAGACAATTGAGGTCTGCTAAGTTTAAGTATGTACATGTACATATGTACTCTGTTTTTATCTTGATATATCTTTCCAAGAATTCTTTGAAACCCGACAGGTGTCAATTATTCACCATTTGTCATTTGCGGTCTTTAGGAAACTTTAATAAATTCTATACTTTTTCTGCTCCAGTGGCATAAGTGCCCTGAATAGAATTTGGCTCGGTTCAAGTGATGAACCATCTTTGGCCAGTTCATCAGCTATTTCCCATAAATATCACGCAGACCCGTCGAAGGGTGACTGAATTTGTTTTTCCAAGCATTCGTAATTCACTATGGCAACAAGCAACCAGTTTTGACTTCATGACAATTGACCAAATGGCTCTGATTGCCCATGGCGATCTTTGAAGATATCAATGTTCTTATTCGTCAGTTCTCATGTGGAAAGATATTTTGCGGCCTCGCAAACTGCAAGCACTTCCGCTTGGAAAACACTGCAAAAGTTTGGGAGCCTTAAAGATCTATTTAAGGGTCGGTTGCGTGAGAAGATGCCTGTCCCCACCCCAGCTTCCGTTTTGGAACCGCCTGTAAGGACCTAAACATGATTTGTGTTTTGGACCGGGTTTTCTTTCCATATCTATGTATCTATGTGGAATATTTTTTAATGTGATTGGGTTAAAATCTATGTACGGTGAAATATAGTTTGTTTGAATATCTAAGTCAGTAAAGTTTTCCACGGTTCTGTGACCACAGTGGCCCCTTTTCCAATATTACAATATTTAAGTCGAAGAGCATTATTGGCCGCAAGCTCCTTCGTGAATGGATCGAGTGGGTAAGTGGGAGGAAAGTTGCTAGGGCTTCGATTAGCGTGGCTTTAATGGCACTTGCTGTGCCGATATATGCCAGTCTCTGAATTTTTGGCATGACCTTAAGATTGGTTGAAAATAAAAAATTCGGTTCATAGTGAGAGCAGTGGTATATGCCCATCTCTTTTATTCGTATGTTGGTTGATATCAATTATTTTTTGTCGTTTTTCTTTACAATTTAATTTAAAAATTAACCCAGATTCATATAGATCCGGAGATAATAAAACTCGCTTACCATTTGCATTACCGAAAAAAGTGTGCCGATAGTCTCAATGGGAGAAGGGGCAGTGGGAAAGCTATTTATATTTGTGAAGGCTTTAAAAGTAAATTTAATTGTAGATCGGAAGTGCTCAATCTATTTCTTGTTTGCAAATATTATGTCTGATTACAATAATTGTGCCTTGATCGGGTGTGTCTACATCAGGGCGAATGAATACATACATAATGTATATCCATATACCCCCTTGATTACACTTCTCGAAACAAAAAATCAATTTGCTTGAAGAAAATCATTACCTTACTGAAAGTATGAGATCATTTAATTTATTCACAGTGAATACCACCTGTCACTCACTTTGCAAGAGAAGTTAGTAGGTACTCGTTTATACACTTCTTCTTCGTTAGTGACTTAAATAGTGTTTTACTTTACAATCAAAGTTTTGCACCAAGTTTTTCAAGACAAGATCTCATAAATCATACTTTTGACGAAAGAAGCCTACAAACAATGGATGTCTACCAACAACTTTATCGTAGATTCCGTAATCTGGCCGTTGTTAAGATAAGAATGGCAAAATCACTTTATAATAACCCGCTTAGTTGGTACATGAATAGATAAGTAAATAATTCTTGTGAGCCAAATATTGATAAAGATGTACCCCACACATTCTGTTGACCCAAGAAGATGGCGCTCACTTCGCTTGTATAGATATTCGACTTAGTGGAATGATTTTTGTCTATCGAGTCGAATGCTGTAAGTCTCGACCGATGACATGCGGTCTTCCTAAGAGCAATTTTATTTATTATTTTCCAAATGTAACACATGCATTTAACACCATATTAATGGTATTTTTTGTGACCTGTAGAAATTGGCTATTTACTAATTTATACTAATTATACTAATTTCCAAAGCGCGTAAAGGTAAATGATCTTCGTCCAATTTCTGTTCTATTTTTTTTGTCTCAATTTTTTGAGAAAGTTTTTAAAAAAAATAAAACTGTTAGTAATTGACCCACATAAGGACAAACATAATTTTTATAAAAATAAAATGCACGACTGGGTCACACGAACTTGCTCTTATGTAAGAGACTAAGAATTTCAAAAATGAATGTAATTAGAGGAAAGCGGTTCAAATTCATTCATTTTTTTAATGGCTAAAACAACTCCTATAGTACATAGATGAAGCTAAAAATAGGATGCCATGTGATTCAAGCAAATATTAG
Organism: Chrysotoxum bicinctum; assembly: GCA_911387755.1. Lineage (NCBI taxonomy): Eukaryota > Metazoa > Arthropoda > Insecta > Diptera > Syrphidae > Chrysotoxum > Chrysotoxum bicinctum. Next base: position 99,703,859 of record OU426988.1, read on the forward strand.
CGTATGCAAGAACAAAAATTATAAGTTGTTGTACTGGTTTCTTAAAAAAAAATAAGCTTTTGCATACAAAATTATTAAATTATTTTAAGGAAAAATTTTGGTATACCAACTTAAAGTTTTTATTACTGTACGAATAAAATTTAATTTTCCAAAAAAATATTGATCAGTTTATGAGATATTGAATTTTTCAAAAAAAGTAAAGTAGGTAGATTTTTTTTTTTAAATTCAAAAAAAAACTTTTTTTTTAAGTTTTGAAATGTTTTCAAAACATTTTGGAAGCTTCTCTATAAAAAATTTCATTAAAATCCGTTATGCCGATAGTAAGAAATTCAAAATTTAAGAAAATGATTCTATAGTAAATACAGTCAGTCATATCTTAATTTCAATTTTTTTTTATTAAATTATAGATCTTAAAAAATAATCGAAAGAAACAAAATTTTATTAAAATTCTAGGCGCCATTTTCGAAAAAATACGATTTTTGAATACCATTTTTTAACATTTGTATGGTGTGTACCGTTGTTTTAAGGTAAATTACATCTTTGTCTCACATCTTGTAAATTATATTAAGAAACTTTTATTTATCAAGTCTGAAAAAAATCGAACATGGAGTTCTCGAAATATTAAGTTTTGAAAACAAAGTTTTGATATTTTTTTTAAAAAATTCAAACAATTTTTTTTCGAAAATTTTAATACATAATAATATTCAAAATTTTGAGAAAATCAAAAACAAAAAAAAATGGTTCCAAGGGGGGTACTATTAAGATTTTAAAAATCTTCCTTTCCAAGTGGGTGTAAATTAATGATTGACAGGTGTACAGTTTTAAGATGAAAATTGATGTGATGGTGACTTGATTCCATTCTGATCTGTACCTAACTTTTGTACGAGTGGATGGATTAAAAAAGTTAATGACTATGTATACACATATGTATCTAAAATGCTACCAAAGGATTTTATTCGTTAACAAAATAATTAGGTACCTATTCACACATTTCAAACAATTTTCCATCTAGTGATTGTTCCTGTGTTCCTTTTTCTATTTCCAATTTTGTTTTGAAAATGTCCTCAATAACTTTCATTTTCTTTTGATTTTCAGTTACATTGATTTTCCCATGTATTAATATTTTTTACTTGCGACTTATAGGTAGGGCAGAGTGAGTACGAAAGTAACAGTGGGTCGGTTGTAACATTCAATTTTTACGAAAAAATTGAGCTGTACGCATTCATTTTTAAATGCAGATTTCTTTACAATTAAGTGCTGAATGCACCCACAAAAAACCAAATGTTAAAACACTGAACTGTGCCAAATAAAATTTAAAACGTAAAATTCAATGACAAACGATTTTTTTTCTTTGGTGACTTTTGTTTCGTATTTCTTGAAAGAATAAATTATAAATTAAGTGAAAGCACCTTAATCGAAGTTCCTTTTGTTCTTAATGCAATAGAGTACATGATTTTCTGATTTGAATTATAGTTTGTTTTTAATTTAATCTTTCATATAAAAAAATAAGTGGTGGACGGTTGTAACATTTTTTGTGTTAGCGGTTGTAACATGTTACATGCAAAATATTAAGGCGTCTGTTCCTGTTTTAATCTTTAATTGATTCCCGTAGACACTCTGTTTTTGATTGAATAAAAACAATAGACAACAGTTTCAAGGCAGCGTAAATTTAATTTTAATTTTCGTGGGGGCAAAAACCCTCATTTATTCGGCTTACTTACAAGCTAATGCATAATCTAACTTAAGAACTAATAAAATTATAGCTACGTTTTATGGTTAGTGGGGGGGGGGGGGTTGATTCATGAGAAGGTAATTTAAGGCAAGGGGTAAATGCCCCGACAAAGAACGAGGAAAACTTCTCGAGGTCTAATCTCAAAATATATCTTCGGAAAGGTTCCGCTGCCTTAAGTTCTTAAAAATGACAAATCAGTTAGAGCTGTTTCAAAAGCTTACAAAATCTGTCACGTCACTAAGTCGATTTGTGCGAAAAATAAAATCTATTGAAGTCTCCTCTGGCGATGCTGTTTACCCAGATGTTGGTTATAGAGCCCATAATAGGGTTTTTAGAGATGATTACGAAGTAGGTTTTTGAGGCTGATTAAAGTACCATTCTAATGGTATTTACTTTTTTTTTTTAATTAATATATGTATATATGTTTGTATATGAAATTGACTTTAAATCGAAGACATAAGACGACCCCTACAAGACATACTATTTTTCTTCTGCGTACCCGAAGTTGTCGTAATAGACAACGAAAAAGCTCTCCACTCAGCCTCTATAACCTCATTGTTAGAAGATGATATTCAAATCAAAATCTTCAAAACTCCACCATACACAAGTGAAGTGAACGGACAAGTTGAACGTTTTCATTCTACTCTATCAGAGATTATGAGATGCTTGAAATCGGATGGACCTTCACGGTCCTTTGAAAAACTCCTAGAACGAGCCGTTAATGAATACAATTTTGCTATTCACTCAACCATAAACAAAAAACATATAGAACTATTTTATGGACGAATACCTAGGTTAAACCCTGAAGAATTTGAAAAACACGACAAATCAACATAGACAAACTCAGAACTAAACAAGAAAAAGACACTACATACCACAACAAAAAGAAAGAACCTATAAAAAACTATGAAATAGACCAAATTATTTATATCAAAAATAACAAAAGGATCGGCTCTAAGCTGACAAATAGATACAGACAAGAAATCGTTAAAGAAAATAAAAATTCAACTGTTACAACTGAATCCGGAAAAGTAGTACATAAAAGTAATATTAGAAATTAAATTTATCCTTCCAGATCCTCCCTCTGTATTTGCTGTCAAGCAACAGTACAGATACTGGACTTCACTAACTCTCAAGTAATAGCAATATATACAGGACAAGCAAGACTACAAACAGAAAACTTTAAACTAATTCACGAGATTGACATTAACCAATACGAGATGAGACTTAACGAAATTACTCCTATAATTATTATTACTCATAGAAATACCTCCCTTTATCCCTGTCTTAAACATGAAATCCAACAAGTTCAGAATCTAATATCAATTTTATAGGAACAGCTTGGAAATGGATCGCTGGTAACCCCGATCATGAAGACTATGTAACAAAAACAGAAAAAATGAACAATGTATTAAAAAACAACAATAAACAAGTAATAATAAATACACTGCATAATGAAAGAATAAATAACATTACAGAATTGTCAAACGAAATAATTAAATCATTGAAAGAAAACAAAGTTTTAAATAACGAAGCATTTAATAACCTTCAATATAAACTAGGCGCAAAATTTTAAACAGTTCTCGTTTAAGGAATAAAACAGGCTCTACTTAACGCAGTCGTTTAGCTTGGAGACTTTGTCTAACTTTTTCATAATTTTAATCACGTTAGACAACTCTTCTAACTAATGTGAGTTTTACAACAGAACCTAAGCGATTTTGCGTTGAACATCCCTTAATTTGACAGATACATAACTCAACTACAAAAACACAAAAAAAAGTAAAAAGAAGAGACAACTTCAAACCAAATAGCTTTTCGCCGAAAAAATCACATTTTATATATTACCTCGGTACAGATTTTGATTGTTTATAAAATATTTACATTATTTTATATGGAAATAAAGTATAAATCGCAAATTCACAGCACAAAAACTTAATTTGTTGTTGCAAGGTGCAGATTCATTTAGCTATACTCGTCTCGGCATGCATACATAAGATATGTACATTTGTATGTAGATTTGTTAATCGTAGAGCACTTTCGTACGATTGTTTCGAAATTATAATATTCAGTGACTCAGTCTATTTACAAAGAACATCTTTAAAAAATCGAATAAAACATCAGTAAACATTTTTTCTTCGATTTGCTTTGGTATGAAATGACCATTGTCAATATGTATAAAGTATACTTTTAAAAAATAAACTAGCTATTTGCTGCTGTTAAAGTAAGATGAGCTCTTTAACGTTAAAGTATAGTTTATGTGCTTTAAAATTAACAAAAAGTCGGTTCTCGTTTTATACTCAATATTTAGAGTCGACTTCCATTCTAAAATTGATTTAGAGTAGGTTTTAAATGTTTAAAATTTTGCGCCAAAATATTTAAAGAAGAATTACAAAATTTAAACTATGCCATACGTTGGGCAAAACTCGGTATTATTAATTCTCTTATATTATCTACACAAGAAATAAATTTAGCTATAAGTAAAATCTCAAAAGAAAATTTGCCATTTGCCACTATTGAAGATGCTTTGAACTTTGCAGAAGTTAAAATCTTAAGTAATTCTATCTCAATACTTTATATTATAAACATACCAGAAAGTAAGAACGATTATACAAAACTTATGTGAAGAGCTATAAAAAAAAAAAATATTGCGACAGATTTACTATTCGAAACAATTTTAAAATCAGGAAACGAGACATAAGGTCTAAAGCAAACATGTAAATCATGCAATTATCTCTCAATTTGTAAACCTCAAGAAATTGTAAATTTAAATAACAACCTCTGTATTCCTAATCTATTAAAAAGTGTAAAAGAATATCACCATATAATTATACTCAACAACTACAATGGATCCATATCAATAGAATCAACCGACCAACATCTTGATGGTACGTTTTTGATAAAATTCCATAACACCAGTATCACCATCAATGAGAACACCTTCTCGGCACAAGAAGCATCTAGTTATCAAGCTCTCCCCGCAATTCTCCAGTTAACCCCCGAAGAAAAACAATATCGAAAATTTCTATAATTGGAAATGATGAACGAACGACATATAAACAACACATATCCAATATCAAAAGTCACCCTTTGTCGCGATGCATCACTTGTACACAATTTCCTATGTCGCATTTCGCGACTCATCAATTATTCCATCTCAATTAAATGTAATTAAAATTATTTTAAGTTAGTTGAAGTTTGGCAGCAAATGTAAAGAGTTGTTTCTCATTAAATAAATAATAATAAATAATAAATAAAAAACAATTAAAAGACCACTTTTAAAATTAACGTTAAAAACGTGAACACTCCCACCAGCTCTTCGTTCAACAAGCCAGTCACCCAACCAGCCAGTCGCCCAACCAGCAATCACCCCATAATACAACTGAATAAAAGTTCCTACCTCTTCCTGAGGTCTTACCTCTACGGAGTTCTGACAAGAACTGAGGATTTTTATGGAAGCACTACTACATAAATATTTTTTTTCGGCTATCAAATAATTAATAAAACAATAAACCCATCCCAACCGGCGGCGGTGAAAACTTGATGTATGCTGATGATTCGCTTACGTATGCAACCTCAATGTCACCACTTTTCATTTCCTTCCTCCCACCAGCTCTTCGTTTCAACAAGCCAGTCACCCAACCAGCCAGTCGTGCAACCAGCAATCACCGCATAACACAACTGAATCAAAGTTCCTATATCTTCTTGAGGTCTTTCCTTTACGGAGATCTCACAAGAATCAAGAACTGAGGATTTTTATGGAAGCACTACTGCTTAAATAAATCCAAAAAGTACTATCTTAAAAGTAGTATTTAGTACTGCCAATCCCGTCGCCAATCCCGTGAAGAAATCTGCGGGATATCATGCGACGGGATATAGTGCTGCGGGATTGACGTCAAAAAAGTATCAATAAAATCGGCGGGCAAACCTTACACGGGCAACTGTTTTTCGGGAAAATGTAACGATCCCGAATTTTTCTTAAATAAATCTGTGGGACAGTATGGCAGGTACCGTTATTTTTGGTCTTAAAAAATAAAAAGAAAAAAACATGTGGGGGGAAAAAATTAAAACCCATATCTACCAAGTTTGAAGAAAATCGCCTGAGGCGCTTAGCTGTAGTCGAACAGACAGACAAAATTGACAGACCCACCACTTTTTTGGTCTTCGCTATCATCGTAATGTCAACTTTGATCAAAATCTCGAGTTCGATTTTTTACGAATGCATAACTTGCCTTATAGTACCTATAAGTCATAACTCATAAGTAAAAAAGGAAATAAAAAATTAAATAAAGTGGCCCAACTCTTTTCAAGCTAAAGTGTAATTCTAAATTTTGCATATTTCAAAATGTAGAGAGTTGTGTGAGTTTTCCTTTTGTTCCTCTACTCTAACAATGATGGAAGATTCTATTCGGTTTCATTTCGCATACATAAGAACACCCATATATTTTTCATGTTTCGATTTGGTTGTCTTTGGGGGGAACTGTTGTTGGGTAAGTTTTAGTTTAGCTAGTTAAGTTAGTTTAAGTTGATCGTACTTACCCTTACTCTAGCTTCGGTTAAGTTTGTCCACATTGCGATTTCTTCCCTTGTAGACATATCTGGATATCGGTTTCTACTAAACGTATGTTCTAACTCCTGAAGTTGCTGTGAAGTAAAGTGAGTTCTCTGGCGGCGCTGTCTCTTGTTCTTTTTATCATTTTTAAAATCATCCTTAACCGATAAAGCACATTCATCCTGGTCCATTATCCTGGTATTTTCTGATTTTATTGTTCCATCCATTGTTGATCTATTGCCTATAAGTACATTTTTGCTTATGTAATGCAAATAATATTCTCAACAGATAAATATTAAAATATTGTTACCAATTATTTCAAAATAATCAATACTATAAAAAGAATAAGTAAAGTAAGTAAGTAGTAGTTGGAATTTAAACCAGGATGTCATGTGATTTTTCAAGCTAATATTACTTCATCCTTATACAAACATTTTTTTTTTAATTGGAAAATTTTCAATCGCTTGTACATATTTTATTATGATTTTTTACCGTTTAAATTTTTTTAACTTTTCTTTATTTCTATTTTTAATTTATTATTAAAAAAAATTGGGACAACAAAAGCGGAAATTGGCCCACGAATATATTTCTTTCGAAAAATCTGAAATATTATATACATATGTAGATAATCGTTTGTATACAATATTTGTCATTTTTCCGTTTTTGGATGAATATCTTTCATGCAGAATTAATTGCTTTCAATTTCAATCAGATTTTTCTTCAGTTTTCGGTGTTCATTATTACTTTGTAACAGTTTCTGTCCAACATTAAATGATTGTTCATTTTTTTTAAAGAAAACGACATATGCACATTTGTGTTAAGATTTTTTACCGTATCTACAAATAATATGGTAGTTATGTACATCGCGGGGGGTCGCGAAGCAGTGCCGGATTAGCCACGAAGCAAGAGTAGCAAATGCTACGGGCCCCGCGCATTTGGGGCCCCGCGCACCATCCTTTTCTGACCATCAAAAAGTAATATTTACATATTAGATTTAGTCACAATTACTAAGAAGAAAATATTTGCATCAAAATGATCAACTAAAATTTTATTTTTCTATCTGCTGGTCTTACCAAAAATCATGTTTCGCACCGCACCAAACGCAAATTGGACAACGGTATGAAATTCAGGTATTTATTGTCACCATTGATAACGTACTCACTGCTTTAGGTAAACGTATATGAACAGTTATCATAAAATTGCTGGCATTTTCGGAATATTCCAAGAGCTAAAATCTCTTCCTGATTCAAAATAGCCATTTTGGCCTTTAGTCCACAAGAACTGGCGTTTTGTCCGGGTGATCGCACATGGACTCATCAGTTGGCTGTGAGGACCTTGTCAATACGCAATTTTTATTGAATTCAGTTCATTTTACATCGATTTTTTGAAAAAATCCAATGTGAACTATATCCAACCAAGATTAAAATTATAATCATTAACGTTGGAATATTTTGCCCCTGGCCGAGCATTGATTCTATATGAAGGTTTTTATAATACAAATTCTATATACTACTGAAATAAATCAGCCTAGTAGAAGACATAGCACTATTAATGGATTTGTTGAATTTGTTGAAAATAGCAAAATATTTCAACGTTAATGATTACAATTTTAATCTTGGTTGGATATAGTTCACATTGGATTTTTTCAAAAAATCGATGTAAGATGAACTGAATTCAATAAAAATTGCGTATTGACAAGGTCCTCATGGCCAACTGATGAGTCCATGTGCGATCACCCGGACGAAACGCCAATTTTTGTGGACTAAAAGCCATAAAAGCTATTTTGAATCAATAATTCAACAAGTCCATTAATAGTGCTAAGTCTTCTACTTGGCTGATTTATTTCAGTAGTATATAGAATTTGTATTATAAAAACCTTCATATAAAATCTCTTTCACCAGAAGAAATTAAAAATCTGCAACCATAGTAAGTGCTTACGCAGATGATTTGGAGGACAGTCTGGGCAACGAATTAGTGCAATTCGCTTCAATGCTCAATTCTGATGTGGCTGGTATTATTGACAGCAGGAATCATGAGGCTCTGGAAATGCAGGTTTACAAGCTGTTGATAAATAATTCTTTATAATCTTGTTTCCCGAACGTTGAAATTGCTTTGTGCATTTATTTGTCTCTCATGATCACCAACTGCAGTGGTGAACGATCTTTCTCAACATTAAAACGTGTTAAAAATGAATTGAGGAACACGATGAGCCAACAACGTCTTAATCTCCTCACTTTAATGAATATTGAACATGATTTACTCCGAGAAGTCGATATCAACAGCATTATTTACAAATTTTCCGAAATTAAATCAAGAAAAGTTTGTTTTATTTAATACCATAAACTTGATAAGTGCTTAACCTAAAACAGTCTAAGGGCCCCTTGATAGAATTTGCTACAGGCCCCGCGCTGGCTTAATCCGGCACTGTCGCGAAGAGATCTTTAGGGGTCGCGGTCGCAAGCCGGTAAAATTAATAAACAAAAATCCTGTGCTAAAAAAAATTAAATAAAACAAAAAAATTTTTAGTGCGACATATGTGCCTGTTTATTTTTTAATAAACGTTTTGAAATCTTGGATTAGTTTTTGACACTTTTAAGATTAAATCATTTTTCAAATTTAGTCTGTTTCTTTTTTTAGTTTCAATGTTAAACATTGAAGAAAATGTGACTTCACACGGGTATGAAGTGGTGAATGGCAGTAAAAACTTCAACTAACTCGTTTTAGCGACGGAGTAAAGTTACTTCGACTTTACAACGGCTCTAAACCTGAAAACCTTATTTATAATGAAAATGCACGAGGAATAGCGGTATAATAAGCTAAAACTGGTTCGTAGGAGGTTTAAGGCCGTTTTAGTATCTAAATGTCATTTTGAGATGACATCTTGTGAAATTTACAAAAAGGAGTGTAAGCAATTTTTTTTCGTTTCTTAGTAAGACAAAAAGGATAGATATTTTGCAATAATAAATTATTTATATTTTCCAAACGCTCTAACAGTTGTACGGTATTGGAAACGCAATGTGGTTTGGTTGCTGGTTGGTACATTCATTTATTGGATTTGAACTTTATACAATCCAATTTTAAATGTATCCAATTTCCAATATGCATACAATGATAATAAAATGAATAATAATGGAAATCAGCTGGGGTTGGATTTAGGTGTATAATAACCAGAGTTTTAGATTTGTCACTTTTTTTTCCAGTATATTCCCAGTATATTTGACATAAGGAAGGCGTAGCTAATACGGCTAAGAAAATATATATTAAATAAGGATTCGTTTGACGTGGCGTAAACTCGAAGTAAGTGCTTCGGCTCGGTTTAACTATTCCGAGGTTGAACCCAGTATTAGTGAAAAATAATAAATAAGGCTGAGACAGACTTAATTTTAGTCTCTCTCTCTCTTCGTAGGCTGTTTCAGGCGGAACTTTTCGCTATTAAAGAAGCCCTGTCTTAGCTTAAAGAAAACGTGGTATAGCTTGAACCAATTCAGTTGGCCATTCTACTGCGTAGGTTTCTTTAAATTTCTCTGCTCTACTCTTTAATTCTGAAAGAGACAGAAAATCACTGAAAAAAAAGAAAAAAACAAGGTAAATGCTGGAGTTGTTGTCAATGACGCTGCTGCGATCATAATCATACTGAAGCGTTAAGGAGGGTGAGTTTTGTTTATAGCTTCGCTCTCAGTAAAATAGAAATGAATTTCCAGTGATGGACTTTCTTTGAATGAGATATGATCATGGTTTATTTTTCTTTCATAGCTTGATGTCTAAAAAACTATTTCATCTCTGGTGAGATAAAAAGAAAAGTTTTTTAGGTTTAAACTTTACTTCGAAAAAATAAAATTAATGATTTTTGTTTATTATTGGAACAAATTTCAGTGCACCTATAATAAAAAATAAGTCTATTGCAAAATGCAATTCGGTTAGACAAAAAAAACTACCTGCAAGCTGCGACATAGGATTTATGACAAAAAGTTTAGGGATTATTGTTTATTTCTATGTTTTATGATTTGTAGCTTAGTAACAGAAAGGTTCCGGGGGCGTTGTGTTTATATTTATTTTTTGGCGTTAGTGTATATTTGATATATTTTTTTTTTTGACCTGTGAGGTTGGGATTAATTGTAGATTAGTGTTAGTTAGTTAGATAAGTGCTTACGAGTTTGAACAATTTTTACGTACGAGTTTTTAAGAATGAATTTGCTTTGGTTTACAATTCAGTTTAAAAAAACAACCAAGAATAATACATTGAAATACATTTAAAAGAAATTTTAATGGATCCATTTAGAAAAGGAAAACCTACTGGAAGCCAGGCGCGTAAGATAGTTGTTAAGATATATAATGACAAACTGGAAGAAGCAAAGAATTCGTTTCTTGAAAATCCTGCGAGTTACGCAACAATGCAAACAGTGGAAACTACTGGAATTTCTTAACGTTCAATCAAAAGGATTATTAAGGAAAACGAAGAGACATGGGTTTGTGCAGTTACCAAATAAAAAAGTGCAGCATACAAAGTGGAAAACTGGACTAGACGAGTTTGACATCGCAGCTATTTGGCGTATAATGCACAACTTCCACCATGAGGAAAAAATGATGATATCCTTAAAACGAGTCCAGGAAGATCTGAGCTTTATTTAAGTACTACGCCTCTCAACAGGATTCTAAGAAGAAACGGACTTAACTACAAAAAAAAAACGCAAAGCAACCGGAAAATTCTCTGTGAAAGAAATGATATTAAACTCATGCGAGTGAAGTATTTGAGAAAAATCCGGGAACAGAACAAAATGATATGACATCATTTATTTGGAGGAAAGCTATATTCATAGCTCACATACAAGGTCACGGGCTTGGACTGATGACAGTAGCAGTGGGTTGAAGACGCCAATTTCAAAGGGACAGAGGCTGATAATGGCGCATGCAGGTGGTGGAAAAGGTTTCGTGAAAAACGAAAACGGGAGACTATTACGACAACATGAACTTCGAAAATTTCTGCAAATGGATCCAAGAACAAGTTTTGAATAACTTGGAGAACCTTCAGTTATTGTAATGGACAACGCCTCGTACCACAATAAATTAGAAGAAAAACAAATTACTTCTGCTTTTTTTTTTTATAATCTACCCACGCTCAAGGGATTATGATTACCCTTTAAATGTTTCAACACAGCGCTAGCACGAAATCCGAGATGATACAATGGCTAACCGAAAACAATATTCCGCATACTATACAGATGTTGAAATTTGAACTGTATGAGCTAATAAAAGAACACCGAATTACACACAACCCAAAGCATAAGATCACCATTCACGGCATTGGACATGAGAATCTACGTTTACCACCCTATCATATGGATGTTCAAAAATTAGCAGAGGAAGAATTTTTAAAAATAAAGGCTGAAGACTGGCGAAAAGTGTGTGAAAAAGCCATAAGAACTGAGGAAGAATACTTTTCTCACGACCTGACGTGGGACACAATTTCGGATTGAATTATAATTAATCCAGGTGACAATTCTTCAACGGACTATGAAAGCGACATTAGTTCTTAAGACTAAGTATTATGTAAATGAATATTTATTATTTATATTGTATTATTCTTATTTATATTGTTTTTATTTTATTATTATGTTTTATATTTATTTCTGAAGTACAAATTTATAATAATTATTTTAGGGTAAAATAAATTCTTAAAAACTCGTAGGTAAAAATTATTCAAACAGGTCAAAGAATAATAAGTGCATATATCAAATAAACACTAACACCATAAAATAAATATAAACATAACGCCCTCGGAACCTTTCTGTTGCTAAGCCACAAATCATAAAAAATAGAAATAAACAATAATCCCTAAACTATTTATCAAAGCAAAGTTGAGTTAGGCACTGTAAGATTTAAGGAAAAATCTTTACTCATTAAATATCTTGCGCACCATTTTTGTTCTCTTAAATCCTCTCTCTGCGCAATCGACCGTTGGCCAACTGAATTGGTTCAAGCTATAAAACAAGATGCTACATATGAAACAAGCTTTTGGTGGAACAAAAAAAAATCGCGCGCGTAAAAAATCGGTTAGAGTTGTGCGAATATTTCAATGAAATAAACGGTCATCGGTTAGAAAAATATTAGGCAAAATACTTTTGCAGTTTTGAAAAAAAAGTAAAAAAAAAAATGTGGGCCCAGAAACTGCCACAGAAGTGGAAAAATCATACATTTTCGGACGGTCCTTATTCAAATGATAGGGAAATTTAGAAAATATTACTTTTTTATTTTTTTTATATTTTTCTTATAGAAACAACATATCCTTACATTTAGTAGCCCTGTTCTTTTTTCATTCTGTTTTCTTATTTACTCAAAAAAAAAATGTACAAAACTATGAAAAACGAAAGAAATTAGCATAGTGGTATGAATGCTCTACTGCATAAAACTTCATACGTATAAAAGATAACGAGCTCAAATTCACTCTTGTACAAAGCCAATAAGTATACGCGATTAGTTTCATATTTTTTAAATTTTTTTTTAATTTTTTTTTAATTTTTACAGTTATTTTTCACTAACAAAAAGTAAAAAAATGTACATATATCTTTTGCAAATTTTTTGCGCCTTTCCCTGGGAAATTGAGTTATATTTTTTTAATTTTTGGAAATACTTTTTTAATCAAAGATTTATATTCCCCGAAATGAGCAATGTTCTTAAAAATTAAATAAAACTCCTCTCAAGTGCATTAAAATGGAATTCAATATGACAGTGTTTGTAATGCATCTGTAAGGGAAGCATTGCAATACAATTCTGACATATTTTTTTTATTTTTGTTTAATATTTTATTTACTAAAGTCAAAAATACTTTTTTCACTCAATATTTATTTACTTTTATTTTTAATAAAGAGGTCTATTTTGCATTTTTTAACAACAAATTTCTTTGCACATGCACACAAGAAAGATTTTAGTTCACAAGAATTCCACTGCAAAATCAGCGCTTTGGAAGAGAATGTTTGTTATTTTCTGTGCAAGAGAATTTTGCCCGCCCATCCGCTCTCTTGATATTTGGCCTATCATCTTGCATTTCGTATACAAGAACATGACTGAATGAAGGTACATTACATTAGTTTTTTTTTTTGTTTTGTGAATATTGCAATGGTAAGTGGTTTTAGGATTGATTTTAGCAACATTCGGTGCTTGCAAAAGAACTTCTGTGCCACTTACGTTCATATTGTAAAGAACAGGCCAGCTGTTTTGGCACTAAGTGAAACTCAAGTAGGTGAGAATACCGATCATTCGGAATTTTCTCTACATGGGTATAGCTTGGTGCCATTATTCTTCCCACACCACAATCTCGGAATTTTTATTAGAAATGATGTTGCGTACCAACTTCAACCCCAATATGGTAAATGATTAAATACTCATTTTAATTTTATATGGTTAAAATTCACGGTACATAAGCACATCATACATAACTGTTTCATTTATCGAAGTCCAAACCTGGACAGTAATTCAACTTTTAACGAATTTGATGCTCTGTCCAATTCCATCCAAAGAATTGTTTCCCATTATCCTCGCACAGAAATCATCATTGCGGGCGATTTCAATGTACACAATTCTAGTTGGCGTCGCTTTTCTGGTCAGACAACACCCAAAGGAAGGTATGTTGAAGTCTTTGCTGCGTTTAACCATCTGACTCAGCTTGTTAATGAGCCCACTCGAATTCCGGACATTACAGGTCAAACCGCCAACACACTAGACTTGTTCCTTACCTCTGATCCTGATAAATACACCATCAGTGTATTATCGCCTCTAGGCACATCAGACCGTATCATATCATGTCATATCTGCGAATTTTTCATGTCAAAAAACCCCAGTCAAAGAGAAAACCCCCAAGAGAACCGTTTTGCAATACGAGAAAGCCAACTGGGACGGTCTCAATGATTTCTTCAGCAACTTTAACTGGTCACTATGCTTCCTCAATAGTGACGTGGACTCCAGTGCAGATATGATTACAAATTTAATTCTCATCGGATTGAGAGATTATATCCCGCATAGGGAAAAATCTATCAAACCGAAAGAGAATTCATGGTTTGATTTGAGCTGTAAAGAGGTTATCAGGGTCAGGGAAGTAAGTTTCCGATGTTATAGGGCCAACCCTACTGAGGAAAACCGGAATAAATTCAAACAAGCTAGAAAGACCTGTAATGATCATATTCGACAGACCAAGTTTTTACATAACCAACAAATTAGGGAAAGAATACTACAATGTCCCAAGGGTAGTAAAAATGTCTGGTCATTTGTAAAAAATATTCGAAATACTACTTCGTCTTCGGTCCCAACGCTCGTTATCAATGACACTCCCTATGTCAGCTCTATTGATAAAGCCAATTTGCTTGCAGCACACTTTGCTGCTAATTCGACGCTGCCAGAGATTGTTATGACTCCTCCTGTACTTGAGAACACAAATTTTTCCATGGGACGAATTTTCTTTCGTACTCGTACAGTTGCAAGAGTCCTGAAAGATCTTGACATACATAAATCCTCTGGCCCGGATAGTATCCCTGCTATTGTTCTGAAGAGGTGTTCCTCAACGCTGGCAAAACCACTGCGTAAGCTTTTCTATCTATTATGTAATCTTAAAAATAAACTTTCTAAGGTACATAAAAATTACAGAAAGGATCCTAACTTACGCCTTCGCTATATACGATGCAGGAAAGAGTATGAGTCTCTAAAAAAGTCTGTCTATAATAAATATATGCACTCTATTGAGAATAACATTAAAAGTGACTCTCGGGCTTTTTGGAAATTTGTCAATTCAAAACGTAAGTCATATGGTATTCCAACTAGTATGAATTATCTAAATCAATCATCAAGTGATGAGGACGTTATATGTGATATGTTTGCGTCTTACTTCCAATCCAATTATGTTCTTGATTCTGTTCCGCTTTCACATGAAATTCGATGTGATGAAATTATCACTAATCTTGGAAGCTTAAGTTTGTCAGTAGATCAAGTTTTACTTCAGCTTTCATCCTTGAACTCAGATTTTAAGCTTTCCCCTGATAAATTTTGTTCGGCTATGCTCAAAATATGTTCTCTGAGTCTTGCAGTTCCTCTTAATAGGCTTTTCAATTTATCACTATCAACCGGTGACTTTTTGGATGAATGGAAATGTTTGTTGATAAGTCCAATATTTAAATCGGGCTCAAAACAAGAGGTTATTAATTACAGACCCATTTCAAAACTGAAATTAATACCGAAAGTTTTTGAAGCGATAGTGAAAAAATGCATTTATGACGAAATAAGTTCAAGTATATCAGTAGTTCAACATGGTTTCGTTAGTGGTAGATAGACAGTAACAAATCTAGCTTTATTTGCGAATTTCTGTATAAAAGGTATTGGACGTGTAAGCCAGGTTGATGCTATTTATACAGATTTCTCTAAGGCATTTGATAGAGTTCAACACGATATTATGCTCAGGAAATTGAAATGCTTAGGTTTTCACTCTAACCTTCTTAAGTGGTTCGAAAATTACTTGACTAATCGCAAGCAAAATGTAAAAATTGGAACAGTTGTATCAAAGGAGATTCTTAATCATTCGGGCGTTCCTCAGGGCAGTCATTTAGGATCTCTCCTCTTCATACTATTTATTAATGATCTACCACCTAGAATTCGACATTCTGACTGTTTGCTCTTTGCTGATGATCTTAAGCTTTTTAGGTCAATTAAATGTGAATTGGATTGTCATCGACTTCAGTATGATTTAGATGAAGTGTCAGCTTGGTGTTATGAGAATCGTTTGTTCTTAAATATAGCTAAATGTAAAAGCATTACGTTTACAAGGTCACCTAATGCTATTAAACGTTCATACGTCATTTCCGATATACCGTTAGAATCAGTACACAGCCAAAAAGACCTGGGCGTTATTTTTGATTCAAAGTTATCCTTTGATTTGCACTATATAACTTGCAAAGCTAATAAATTACTTGGATTTATAATTCGAAACTCGAAACAATTTTCCGACCCTTACACTATTAAATCTTTGTATATTTCACTGATAAGATCAATCCTGGAGTATGCTTGTTGTATATGGTGTCCATTGTATAGGGTGGGTATAAATCGTATTGAATCAGTTCAGAAAAAATTCTCGAGGTATGCGTTGCGAAAACTCAATTGGGTTGACAATATCTTGCCTAGGTATAGTGATAGATGCCTCTTAATCGACTTACAGTCTCTTGAAGCTAGGAGGAGGTATTATTTAATTATGCTTGCTAGAGATACTTTCTATAATCGTATTGATTGCCCAAAACTTCTTTCTCTTTTCAGTTTGTATGCTTCCTCAAGGCAGTTGAGGATGAGGCAAACACTCTTTTTTGTACCCCGTTCCTTTACAAACTACGGTGGATCCGATCCTATTTCAAGATCCAGTTTTGAGTTTAATTCGATTTATCAAAACTAGCCGACCCAGCTCTCGAAATTCGAGTGCCAATTTATTTATTATTTATTATTTATATTATTGGCAGTGTTTTCAAGCAAATTTATTAAATTAAATTTTATTTTATGTAATATGCAAAGTGTTCGACAGTGCAAAAACAAAAATGACCCACAGTGTGTAAATGCGTGTCTCAAGTATATTCTGCACATCTCCGTAACTGTGGCTTTCCAACCATATAAAATTTATCGAAATCGGTTAAATACTTTTGGAAAAAAGTGTAGCACAAAAAACATGTTTGCCGTTTTATTATATGATATTGACTTGTGGCTTATCAGAGATATTTTTAAAATTACTGTTTTGAGTTTAGTGTCATAGCATATATTCATGTAAGATTAATTAGACCAAAAAACATAAATGTTTAAAAAAGAGCCAAGTTCTTCTATACAAAAACATTTGTGTAACAAGTCAGTCGTGAAAAGTACTGAGATCTAAAAGTACGCCAAGTTCTTATTACTTCATAAAGGTTTAACACCGAATATTTAAAGTAGAATAATATTGAAACAGCTACAATGTAATAGAGAAATTTTATTATTTAATGACTACTGACTAAAATTTGATGGGCTTACTAGTCAAGTTTTAAAAACCTTTTGAATTGGGCATAAGAAAAAACTTGCCAAGTAAGCCCATCAAATTTTAGTCAGTAGTCATTAAATAATAAAATTTCTCTATTACATTGTAGCTGTTTCAATATTATTCTACTTTAAATATTCGGTGTTAAACCTTTATGAAGTAATAAGAACTTGGCGTACTTTTAGATCTCAGTACTTTTCACGGCTGACTTGTTACACAAAGGTTTTTGTATAGAAGAACTTGGCTCTTTTTTAGACATTTATGTTTTTTGGTCTGATCTCACTCCTTTTTGCAAAGATTTTAATATTTTGCCATGTCAAAATCTCGAAAAATACGGAAGGATAGAAGGGTGGACCCTACCTACTAAAATCAACTTAGTTTAAAGCTTCCTATTTCTTTTGGTATATGTATTTTCTTTTTGTTAATGGTTGTTTTGATTTGCGCTTCAATTATTTCTTCTTATCCTGGCAAGATACCTAACACTAACAAACCTACCTTAATTACAGCAATCCGAAGTGTTCCATATAAATTAAACATTTTCTCAGAAGGTGGGCGGATACCACGCCCCTGCATGGAAAACCTCGATTTTTATTTTCGGTCCTTTATATGCGATTTGAGCCCTGCCTTTCCACCAAATTTCATTGTTCTACTCCAATCAGAAGTGCACCATATATAATTTACATCAGTTCTGAGGTAGTGGGCGGATACCGCGCCCCTGAATGGAAAACCGCTAATTTTATATTTTTTTCTTTGTATGCAATTTAAGCCCTACCACTTTACCAAATTTCATTGTTTTACAGCAGTCGGAAGTGCTCCATTCAACCAACACCAATTTGGAGAAAGTGGGCGGATACCACGCCCCTGAATGGAAAACCTCGATTTTTATTTTTGGTCCTTTATATGCGGTTTGAGTCCTACCGTTCTACCAAATTTCATTGTTCTACTCCAATTTGGTCCTTTATATGCGGTGCGCCATATATAATTTACATCAATTCTGAGGAAGTGGGCGGATACCACGCCCCTTAATGGAAAACTGGTAATTTTATATTTTTTTCTTAATATGCAATTTAAGCCCTACCACTTTACCAAATTTCATTGTTTTACAGCAGTCAGATGTGCTCCATTCAACCAACACCAATTTGGAGAACTTGGCGGATACCACGCGCCCTGAAAGGAAAACCTTGGTGTTTATTTTTGGTTCTTTATATGCAATATAAGCCCTACCGGTTCACCAAATCTTATCGTTTTTCAGCAGTCGGAAGTGCTCCATTCAACCAACACCAATTCGGAGAAAGTGGGCGGTTCCCACGCCCCCTGAATGGAAAATTTCAAATTTTCGATTTTTTCCTCTGGTTGAATGACAAGACCTACCGTTGTGCAAAATTACAAGATTCTACGATGTCGGGAAGTGCTCCATAATTTTGATGATCTGTCAGTCAATCAGTCAGTCAGTCAGTTACGGTTTTTGTGATTTTTGGGGTCTTATATCTCAGGAACCGCTTATGCCAGAAAATTGATATTTGGTGAGGCGCCTGTGCCTGACTAGCTTAGCATATATTCGGAGTTTTAAGTTTCTGACTTCATTGGTAATAAAGATAGGAAGGGGTCAAAAATCGCCTGAGTTTGTTCCTGTAAAAAGGGTGTAGTGCCAGAACTTGGCTGGGCACTACCGTGCCCTTTGATTTTTCTGATTATTCGTAAGAAATGTTAAGTATAGTAAAATTTTTGTAAATATAGTAGCTATGTAAATATGGTTTAGTCTAAGAGAGATAATGTACTCGATAGATGATGAAATAAATAAATAAATAAATAAATAAATTCCTCTGGACTCTTTCCGAGTAGATGGAAAACAGCATTTGTCCAGCCTGTCCCTAAAAAAGGTTAATCTTCTTCCCCTTCTAACTATCATCAAATTGCACTTACGTCCGTGAAAAGCTCATTAAATTCTGATCTTGACAGCATTGTCTAATGGGGAATAAAAAACCGTGTAGAATTTAATGCTTCAAAAACTCAATGCTGTCTTCTATCGTTAAAGCGAAATCCTACCCTTTTGCCGCTATCCATGAGCGGCACTTGCATTGAGGAACTAAACAACTCTCAGTGCTCGGTATGTGCATTACAGACCACCTTGTGTGGAATGATCACATATTCGACGTTGCCAAAAACGCTGCCAAATGTTTAGGTTTCCTTCGACGTTGCAAAAAATTTTTCACTCCTTCCGATCTGGCTATAATCTATAAGGCTTATATTCGTCCAAAGCTCGAGTACAATTCCCATATTTGGGCAGGTGCTCCAATAACACACTTGAGTCTCTTGGATAGAATCCAAAAAAGAGCTTTAAAAATGATAGGTGATAGAAGTATAACAGAAACATTTGAATCTCTCGAGCACCGTCGCAATATTTCTTGTCTTTCATTATTTTACCGTTACTTCTATAAACAGTGCTCTAGCGAAATAGCCAGTTGAATTCCTCCCCTTAAACAATTCAACCGCAATACCCGCGCTTTTAGGAATGCTCATTAGTTTACCCTTGAGTCCACCTGCGGACGTACTGTGAAATACAGAGATTCTTTCTTTAGCCGGACTACACGAATTTGGAATGCTCTACCCAGCTCTATTTTTCCTTCCCATTGTAATGTTCAAAAATTTAAAACTAATGTACATCGGTATCTCCTTTTAAACCCTTCCTTGTTTTCCTAATGCTCGTACTGTGTAAGTCATTTTAAGGGTAGTAATAACCTCTTGAGTGCGCGCTAATTATTAAAAAAAAAATGACCATTCAACATTGTCAGAGGAGGGTGAAGGTATTTTGTTTTATTGTATTTTTTTTGTTTGCGATACCTCATGACGTCTACTGCCACAGTAGGAACACTCATATTAATTTGGATAATGATATTCAAATAAAGCAGATTAAACTTTTTTGTCAATGGGTGTAGATGATGGAAGAAATGAAATCTTCGATGGGGCGTATGGAATAAAGTATACAATAGACTTTGTATTGTTTTCATTTCCGATAGATAGGTATGTATGTTTGTAATGTAATGTCGCAATGGGGTTGTTGAAATGTTTGGTATCATTGCTGAATGATTGTTTTGATTTAGTTTTGCGCAGATAGGTAATAGATGTATCAGAAAAATACTTTAGATGAACACATAAAATAGTTTGAAGCAATCCAGTACCTAAAAAATTTATAGTACTTTTTCTAATCCAAGGTCATATTTTTTTTTTTGATTAATTAATTCTATTGACTCATAAATAATCCAAACACAATGAAGCTCTTAAAAAAAAAAAAAAAACTAAAATTAAAAATGTTAAATAGATAAAGTTTTTCGGAACTTACCGCGTTTAATTTCTTTAGAAATAATTATAATTTCTTTTTCCCGACGACGACGTTTCGAATAAGTTTCATTGTTCGTGGTCACGGCATTAGACTGACATTTGATAGGTGTAAAAGTTATTATTTATTGGTACTCGCTCTTGTTCTTAAACAGTACTATGAAACTTGTTCGAAAAGTCGGGAAAAAGAAATTTTAATTATTTCTAAAGAAATTAAACGCGGTAAGTTCCGAAAAACTTTATCTATTTAACATGAAAAACGTCCGCGAAAAGATAAACTTAAAATCTCAAAAATTAAAAATGTTTGACTCTGGATATTTTTCACTTTTCGAAAAGTCTGAAAATACAAAACCATGTTTTTAAAACGCTTTTGGTTTCATTTCATACGACTACTTTTTGCTAGGTTACAAGCCTTCAAAAAACACTCAAACAAATTTAAAAACATTTAAATAGTTAGGTATGTATACTCGTATACCTAGTTCCTATTATTATAGCAGATTTTTTTTTTTATTTTAGATGTAAAATACATGTAAGGTACCTACAAAATATTATTACTTGCGACTTATAGGTACTATAAGGCAAGTAACGCATTCGTAAAAAAAATCGAACTCGAGGGATTGATCAAAGTTGACATTACGATGAAGGCGAAGACCAAAAATCGGCCGATTTTCTTCAAACTTGGTAGATATGGGTTTTAATTTTTTCCCCCGGATTTTTTTTCTTTGTTTTTTTTTTAAGACTAAAAATAACGGTATCTGTCATACGAATTTTTTTTCGAAATTTTAAAAATATTTTTTTCCCAAAAACTTTCAAAAAAAAAATCAAAAAAATTCATTTAGTTAAACCTAATGTAATGGTCATGGTTGAAAAAAAATTTCCAAAAAAATTATTATTTTTGGTACCCCGCTTGGAACCATTTTTTTTGTTTTTGATTTTCTGAAAAACGGTACGACCGATTTTGATCATTTTTTTATATTAAGGCTCCCCAGCAGTTTCATTATTGTTGTGCATTCAAATTTTCAAAAAAAAAATTGTTTGGATTTTTTAAAAAAATTTCAAAATTTTGTTTTGAAAACTCAATATTTTGAAGACCCTAAGCTCGATTTTTTTAAAACTTGATAAATAAAAGTTTCTTAAAATAGTCTATAAGATATGAGAAAATTTTTTTATTTTACCTAAAAATAACGGTACACTCCATACAAATGTTAAAAAAAGGCTTTCGAAAATCGTATTTTTCTCGAAAACGGTTCCGAAAATTTTGCTTTAATTTTTTTTCTTTCGATTAATTTTTAAGATCTATAATTTAATAAAAAAAAATTTGAAAACAATTTATTACTGACTGCACCTACCATAAAACGATTTTTAAAAATTTTGAATTTCTCATTATCGGCATAACGGATCTTAATGAAATTTTTTAGAGAGAAGCTTTTAAAAAGTTTAAAAAATATTGCATTTCAAAACTTTAAGAAAAATATTTTTTTTTGGATTTAAAAAAAAAAAATCAATTTTTTTTTTTGGAAAATTCAATACATATCACGAAAACGGCTCAAGTTTTTTTTGTAAATTTAATTTTTATTCGATCAATAATAAAAACTTTAAATTAGCTCTCCAAAATTTTTTCTTAAAAATGTTTTAAAAATTTTGTATATAAAAGCTTATTTTTTTTTTGAGAAACCACCACTACTAGAAGTTGGTTTAGTAATTAAAAAAATTAATTTTATGCTTATGAACAGTTTTTTCTCTAATAACACTCATTTATGAAATTTAATTTTGGTGGCAATAGTTATAAAGAAATTAACCGCAAAAAATAGCTTTTACTGTGCGCACTAATTCTCGCATCTCGAATCGCTTGTCGCATCGCTTCTCGTATCGCATTGCTTTGTCGCACTACTGTACCCGTAGCGGCGTAGCCTAACGCTTCTTAATATCGTGTTTTCCAGTGTATGTAAGACATAGCGGTACTCAAAATTGTTAAAACACATGTAGAGAGAATTGTGAATCGAACGATTTCATTTCGTTATGTCTTTTCACTATGATATGAATGCTTATGCTCAAACCTTGTGCTCCTCATTTTCCTTATAGCGATATTGTTTAATTTCCATTTGCGATTATTTTTGTGTAATCAATTTTGGCCTCCAATAAATGTAAGTATCTTACTGGGAAAAAGTGCGGTTAATGGTCGAATTTCGACCACAAGCGATACTAGTGTTAATAGTTCCTCTCCGACAGACTTTGTTCTGTGAAAAGTTATTGACTCTTCGAAGTAATAAAACATATTTCATAGTAATCACTTTATTTATAGATTTATTTCTCCAAAATAAACAACGATTACTTACAAATATAAGTTTTCTATTTTGTACATTGCAAGACTTTAGTAATAATGTGTTATTTTGATTGTAATGCCTTAACGTACACGATATTTTTTGTTTGATTACCGGGATCGTAAATAAATAAAGCTGTCGGTTTTCCGACGCGAGAGCAGGCAACATACAACTGTCCATGAGAGAAGCATGGGTTTTCCAGATTGACGCCGCAAACACTCAGCGACTGACTCTCTGATTTACTTATGGTCATAGCGAAAGCAAGCCGCACTGGAAATTGCAGTCGTTTAAATTCAAACGCTACGTCAGTTGGTACCATTGGGATGTGGGGTATCAACACATCCTCCCCCTTATATTTTCCCTTTAGAATGGTTGCTCCGATCACATTGTTCAGTAATTTTTTCACTGCTAGCCGTGTGCCGTTACAAAGTCGCGGTTGATTGATATTTCGTTACATTATGACCACCGATCCTAATTTTGATTGAAGATTATGGGGACGTAATCCTGGCAAATCCAGTGAGTTAAAAAATTCTGGTGGATAATGGATGACATCTTCTTGGTTATATTTACATCCGTGTTTTTGGCAGTTAATATAGCTCGTTGACTCAACCAAACAATGATCTCTGTAATTTTGAGCGACGTGTGGGAACACCTTTTCTATAAGCTCAGTTTTTTAGTCTGTAAACTGACAAAAATTGACAGGAAATATAATGCAGCCTGTCATAACATCTACAGGGATTTTACTATTACCAATGCCAATGAGTTGTTTTGAAATTATTTCTCCAGATCGATCATTTTGCAATTCAACACGCATATTCTTGCTCAAATTTAGTATCTTATTTTCCACCAAATGGAGGACTTCAAACATGCATTTAGTTCATCCGCTGGTGTAGACTGTGAAATAACTGGTAATGTTTGACGAAAATCTCCTGTTAACAAAATCATCGCTCCACCGAATTGGTTTTGATTATTTCCGGATCTTTTAGAGTTCTGTCGATTGCCTCCAAAGACTTTTTATGTTCCATCGTGCATTCCTCCCAAACTGTCAACTTGCATTTCTGCAAAACCTTTGCAATTGCAGAGTTCCTCGAAATATTGCAAGTCGTAGTTTCGTTGCTTTGAATATTCAATGGATGGGCTGTTCGACCGCTTTCCAACAATGTAGCTGCAATACCAGAGGAAGCAAGTGCGAGTGCAATTCCATTCTGTAAGCGAATTGTTGCTAAAATCAATGAAATTAAAAATGTCTTTTCTCTACCACCAGGAGCATCCAAAAAGTGAAACCCTCCAGTTCCATCATTTACAACTTTCATAAATGTATCAAAGACATGCCTTTGTTGTTGGTTCAATAGCGGAACATATGTTATATTCGAACCGATTCCCTTAAAGCATCGAATAGTTATTCACGTTGCAACTCTTAATTAAAAGTGTCATGCATTGGGCGATTAGGCGCAGCCATGCCTAATTGAGATAATACTTTATTCGACATCATAAAGCACATGTCTTCAATTGATATCAACGCCTCGTTGTAAATTTCTTCTATGAATTGTAAATATTGATTTTCCTTTCTATTGCGCATTTGATGCAAGATATCGTCACACATATCATCTTTGTATTTTATACATAAATCAATTGGGTTTAACGGAAAGCATGTTGATATCATTATGGAAAACAATGTTCGTTTTTGTTGAGCTTTTGTAGAAATTACAGCATCATTTAAAGTTTGATCCCAATGAGCATCATTTTCTAACAGTTGCAAACGCTGACAGGATTCTCTGTAAGATCCACATAATTCACCATTAACAGTTCGTAAATGTTGGGATGATTTTGGGCCTCGAACGTTGACTAAGAGTAATCTTAAATAAAAACACTCATCATTGCTTGGATGGACTGAATAAATTCGACCAATTGCATCGGTGGAACTAGTTTTCCTTGTTTCCCTCGTTGAAATTGTTTTGAGCATTGATTGCAAGTATAATATTTCGGCATTTCTGAGTAAAGCAGTGTTCGGGCAAAATCATCATTTTGACAGATATCAAAAAAACTGCTCATGGTTGTAGACGCTGCGCTGGTTGAAAAGCTCGTTGTTATACATTCTGTGCTGTAAAATATACTCTTTGACCATTTTCTAAATGTACGGCTAAGTGAACTACAGTGAGGTGTCTTTCATGAACAGGAAAAGAAAAAATACATTGTAGGTACTACTAAAGGTTTTAGTTTTATTATTTTCCTTGTAATTTTTAAGTTTTTTCTCTCCATAAGAACCTTCCTTGTGCCTTAACAAAAACGTTAAAAAAAATTGGCCGAATTGGTCGAGCCGTTCTCGAGTTTTACGTTTAGCAACACATTTGGCGGTAAATTTTTATTTATATAGATTACTAGCTTAAATACACCCGCTTCGCCGGGTGCTATAAAATAACTAATTCAATACAACATACAAAAAAAATTTATTTGTATTGTGTTCAATTTTTAATACATTTTATTCTAGTGCTTTTTGATATACTATATTTTTGTTTTTCCATCTGTTAAAATTATTAAGGCAGATGGCTTGCCTGCACGTGAAAATGAAACATATAGTTGGCCATGCGCAAATACTGGAACCTTTAAGTTAATACCGCATATTCGCAAAGATTGGCCTTGTGCCTTATTAATCGTAATGGCAAAAGCAAGTCGTATAGGAAACTGCAGACGTTTGAAATCGAATGATAAATCGGTTGGAATCATTGGAATTCTCGGAATTAAGACAACTTCACCTTTGTATTTCCCTTTTAAAATTGTTGCTTCGATCACATTGTTAAACAACCTTTTTACTGCAAGTCTTGTACTCGTACCATTGCAAAGCCGAGATTGATTAATATTGCGTAGCATTATTATCGGCGCGCCAACTTTTAATGGTAGATAATGTGGTGGCAAACCAGGCAAATCAAGAGAATTTAAAAATTAAGTAGGATAATTCACAAACATCTTGATTCATAACTGTGTTGATGGACTTGTATGCAAAAAATTGAGTTGGTATTTTATTCAGAATGTCTGCATTGATATCATTTACGTCTTTATTTTTTCCAGCCAAAATTGCCCTTTCACTCAACCAATATGATTATTGAGTTGTTGGGCTATATTTGGAAATACACTATTAATCAATTCTTGTTTTGATTGAGTCATTCGACATAAATTGGTTGGTAGTGTTACTTAGCCAGTTGAATTATCAACATGTAATTTTCCATCCAATAACTGTTTAGAAAATTCGGATGGTGTTTGATCATTCTCTAATTCAACGCGAATATTTTTACATGTAGGTGTTTCAGTAGCATGCATGTTCAATGACAATTTAAGTGCAGAATGTGTAGTTCGACCGCCTTCCAATAAAGTTGCTGCAATTCCAGAAGAAGCGAGTGCCAATCCAATTTGGGATACTGATCGTATGGACGCTAGAAGTAATGAAATCAAAAATGTTTTTTTCAGTTCCACCAGGTGCATCTAAAAAAAAACATTGTACCTCATTCATTACGAACAGCAAAGATTGTATCATAAACATGCTTCTGTTCAATATTTAATTTTGGAACATTTCACCGCACAAATGCCTCCAATTCAACACAATCATAACATAATTCACGCCGCATTTCCATGTTGAATAAATCTTGCGCCGAACGATTAGGTGCTATCATTCCCAACTGAGATAAAGTTTTATTTGCAATAATTGACATACAAATATCTTCAATCAAAATAAGAGCTTCGTTGTGGATTTCCGGATTAATTAGCAAATTTGGATTTGAATTAATAGTACGTAATCTATGTAAAATATCATCTGACAATTCATCTTGATGGTTGTGCCATAATTCAAACGAATTTTAAATTGAAAATGTTGAAATTATTATTGCGAGCCAATGATCGATTTGATGATGGATACTTAAAAAGAGAAGCACTGACATTTTAATATGGTTCATTTGACAAATCTGTAAATGAAATACATCGAATTCAAAGAATAATGTGATCGATCGAATCATCTAAGCCAAACATTAATTGTACCTATCGAAATAGAACTTGTGTCTTTGATTTTGTTAAATGACGAAGCAGAAGCATTTTTCTCCTTCTCATTTTTTTAAGTCATATTTTCCAGACATAAGTTAATCAGATATCAAACTTAAATCCAAATTATCTTCATCCCAATCTATACATTGAAAAACTCCCGTCAACTCTTTTAAATCACTGGAATATAAAATATATATATATATTAGACTGGGCCAAAAAAATTGACTATTTTTTTTTTGAAAGATATATCGAGAATATCATTCAGAATGACAAAAAAAAATTTTCGTAAAAGTTTGAGCCCTTAATATCAATTTTAAGAGGGCTATCATCGCTAATTTTGATTTTTAGTCATAATTTCATGTTTTGCGTCAGAACTGACAAAACATTGAAGTAAAAAAAATTCATTTTGACTTACTTTTATATAAAATTAAATTCCCTACAAAAAAGGTCTGATTGAAAATTTTCGTCAGACAAGCCGTTTTTGAGTAATTAAGCTTAATAAATTGTTATTTTTCGTTAGTTACAAAATTCCAAATTAAAAAAGTAAAATCGAAGAAAAATAACAGTTTATTAAGCTTAATTACTCAAAAACGGCTTGTCTGACGAAAATTTTCAATCAGACTTTTTTGTAGGGAATTTAATTTTATATAAAAGTAAGTCAAAATTAATTTTTTTTACTTCAATGTTTTGTCAGTTCTGACGCAAAACATGAAATTATGACTAAAAATCAAAATTAGCGATGATAGCCCTCTTAAAATTGATATTAAGGGCTCAAACTTTTACGAAAATTTTTTTTTGTCATTCTGAATGATATTCTCGATATATCTTTCAAAAAAAAAAATAGTCAATTTTTTTGGCCCAGTCTAATATATACAAATATATACCAAGCACAGCGCAGCGGTGTCACTTTTTTTTATTTGTGAATATGTTTTGATTGATGTCCTAGAAGCAGTTTTAAGGCCAACAATTTTAAAAATTTCACTTATGGGCATTTCTTCACGATCATCATCAACTTTCTTAAATTGACTTTAAGATGTAGATGGTTTATCAGTTGAAGGCAGTACACTACCACCATCCTTTGATTCAATATTTTTTTTCAAAGCATCCCTCTCTTTAACTAACTTTACAACAATTTCTTTAATATGGTCTTCCATCCTTTTTTCGATTGTTTCAAGTATTTTTTTTTGTTCTATGTGATGCTCGAACTGTTCCTTTTGGTCCTTTATTTCTTTTTTACGCTATTCTTTTTTGCACTGCCATTGCTTGATAACTCCATCTGATTCTTCCTTATAATAACTTTTTTGCCTTCCATTCTTCGCTATACTAAATCAAATACATATTAAATTATTGGATATATCTACCAACTTAAATAATAAATGTAATAACCTACTCAAGAAAAATTCACAATCCACGATTTTTAAAAATAATTTGGAAAACCATTTTACTTACCTTAAACAAAGCTGAAAATTGAAACTTAAAAAAATTTAACGAAAAAACACTTGCTTTTCTTTTCCGAGCCTCACTTTCACGAAAAAAAAAAAAAACAAATTACAAACAGACATATGCCTTAAAAAAAATTTATAATTAAATAATTTTTTCCACAGTCAAAGTGTCGAAAAATCAATTCGAAAGTCTTATATATTTAATTTATTTTATAGTGTGGGTTGTGTTGGTGTATTTTGAAAGAGTTTCGCTCATTTTAGATAGTTGTACGAAATCGAAAGGTATTTAGATTACGTATGCTAATAACTTCGTTTATAATTATCTAATCTTCACGATTGAGGTATTATTTTAAATGTTAAATGTAGCTCGGATTACAAAACTTCGGCTGGACCAATTTTCAAAAAGTTTGTTTCTAAACCATCTCCAAATAGTTCCCTTTCATTAAAAAAAATTATAAAAATCCATCCAGCCGTATTCTAGTTATAAGGTCACAAAAGTTAAACTCGTTTTTATATATATAGATAATATTAGCTTATGATGAATCCGGAAAGAAACTGGTGAAACTTTGGGAAAAAAAATTAATTAGTTTTTTTAAATTAATTGTATTATGTTTTTTTCAAACCATCATTAAGCCCAACTGTCTACACAACACTTGTTACATTATAGGATTAAATACCATTACATTATTAGATTAATATTTATTACTATATTTTTACCACCACCAACTAGATCGAATGTCTCCGGGAAAAAGAGTCCCCCGGTAACGCCAGCGAGCGTAAAAATCGACTCAGCGAAATCAAAAAGCCTTGCGGAGGACAATAATGAACTTCGAACAAAGCTTGAAGTAATGGAAAAACTCTACCAAGAGTTGAAAAAAGAAGTTGATCTTTTGCGTGAATAGAACATGATGTTGAAAACCTCACATCTTCAAAACAGAAACGCTAGTCCACCACCTCCAAATATTTCTCAATATGAAACTGACGAAGAAGAGCTAGCGAGTGAAACGGAAGGAATACATAGAAGACCTACCAAAAAACGTAAGGCTGGCTCCTCACCTGAAGTCATCCAGCCAAAAGTTAAAACGAGACAACCTCAAGGGAAGAAACCAGCAGTTAAGATAAGTCCTCCACCACCTATTAACATCTTTGGTCAATCGGACTATAGTAAATTGCTACCAATTCTTAAAGAAACGTTGCAAACGAATTTTAAGGTTACCTCGCTACATAATAATACGTGGAAAATCAATGTAAATGATTCTGATGGTTACCGGACACTGTCTAAGAAATTAAATACCGAAAAGATCGAATGGTATACCTACTCTAATAAATCAGATAGGCCAATACGTGTTGTAGCTAGAGGTCTTCATCCTTCGTGTAAAAATGAGGACGTTATAAATGACCTTAAAGAAAAAGGCTTTAAGATTCTTGATGCAACAAATATTATCAAGAAAGAGAAACAAAAATGGCAACAGAATAAAAATGAGTATGTCAGGCGTGGACTTCCTCTTTTTATGCTAATTTTTGACAAAGCAGAAAATCTTGAGAGTATTTATAACATTAAAACAATACTGAATATGGTAATTAAAATAGAACCTCTGCGTAAAAACACTCTATTGATTCCCCAATGTAAGCATTGTCAAGGTTTTAATCACACGCAAAAATTCTGTCGGAAAGATCCTCGTTGCGTTAAATGTGCGGGGAAACATTCATCAGACGAATGCCGTCTTGACAAGCAATCTCCACCAACTTGTGTCAACTGCAAGGAAAACCATCCTGCAAACTATCGAGGATGCGAAGTTGCTAAAGAAATTCAAAAAAGGCGTGATACACTAAAGAAAAGTGTACGGAAGAAACAAAAACCAAACAAAGATAAACCTAAAACAAACCAAATAAATAATTTAATTGATAAAAGGGCTAGTAAGTCTATTAACGAAAACACGAAACCCAATGAAACTAAAGATATAAACGAAAAATCCAAACCAAGTACTACGAATACGTATGCCCACGTGGTATCAGGGTTTAGTAAGTCTATCAAAGGGAAAATGAAACCCAAGGTAACTAAACCTCAAAACGCAAAACCCAAACCAAGTGATACAAAAACGTATGCCAAAGTGAAGTCACAAAACCAGGAACAAAGTACAAATATACCAGACCCAATTTCCCAAGTGTTTTCTTTGATTCTTGCTAGACTTGAAGAGCAAAGCAGGACGAATAAACTTATATTTGAAAAATTAAGCATGCTTGAGCCTAAGACTCATACATCCCAGAATAAATTATGAAAATGGATGAGCTGTTTAAAATTTTCACATGGAATGCGAATGGATTATCATCAAAAATAGATGAACTAGAAATACTTCTACAAAATGAAAAAATTGACATAGCTATGTTTGATTACCGAAACTCATTTAAAAAAAGACTGCGATGTAAAAATTAAAGGATTCTGTGCTTATCATGCATTTCAACCATCTAACAGAGCAAGAGGCGGATACTATCGAACATTCAATTAGAACTATAATTGAGATCGATATAATGCAAATAAGTTCAGTAACTATTAAATTTAGAAATTCATACTATAGTGTTGCGTCAATCTACTGTCCTCCTAGAAGTAAAATAAAATTGCGAAAAACGACTTTATAGATCTATTTGAAGTTCTCGGGCCAAAATTTATCATTGGTCGCGACTTCAATTCGAAACACACTTTCTGGGGATCGAGGTGTATCTCAACTAAAGGTAGGCAGCTTTTCAAAGCTTGTATGGCATCTTGTGTTGATTTTTTCTCGACAGGTAAACCAACATACTGGCCAACTGATAGAGCGAAAATGCCAGACCTTGTAGACTTTTTTATCGCAAAAGGACTAGATAAAATTTACACGAAAATCGAGGAAAACTTTGACCTTTCCACCGATCATTCACCAGTCATATTGACAGTAAGTGGAAAGCTTGTCAAAAAGGAAAGAGCTCCATTTTTATGTAACAACAAAACTAACTGGGATAAATTCAGAGAACATTGCGAAAACAATATTGCGCTTAATATATCTTTGAAAACGCCTTTAGAGCTAGAAGATGAAGTCGATATATTTATTAAAGTCATACAAGACGCTGCATGGAAAAACACTCCACACAACTTTAGAGTTCCAATTAGAAACACAGCTACTATTCCACCGGAAATAAAAGATCTGCTTCGCGAAAAAAGAACTGTTCGGAAAAGATGGCATCAATCACGAGCACCTTAGGACAAAACCATCTTAAACCGCTCTCGAATGAACTCAAGTATGCTATCCGCGAATCAAAAAATCGGAAGATTTCTACCTATCTTGAAGGTCTGACCGAATTATTCATTGTGGAAAGCTATAAAAGATGCTAAAAAGCCGCAAATACATTCAGCACCAATCAGACAAAATAATGGTGAATGGGCTAAGTCCGATAGAGAAAAAGCCGATTTATTTGCTGAACATCTAGAGGAAACCTTTAAACCTTTTGACGGTCAGGCATTGAGAAATGAACATGGTGATATCCAATGGCCATCTGCAAACTTTCTTATTCGGAATATCACGTTATCAGAACTTCATCAAGCTATTAAAAATCTTAAAAATAATAAAGCTCCTGGGTACGACCTAATAAATGCTCGCGTGCACCTTATGAATGCGGCATTAAGGCTTTTATACGTTCCACGCCAATGGAAAGTCGCAGAAGTGTTCTCGGTCCGATTCTATTCGTACTATACACTAGCGATATTCCTCAAGAAGAAGATACCATAATAGGTACCTTTGCAGACGATACGGCTATACTTGCAACATCCGATTCAGTTGAATCTGCAACCGAGAAGCTCCAACGAGCTCTAGATAAAATTTCGGTATGGACTAAGAAATGGCGAATTGTTCTTAATGAGTCCAAATCAACACATATTAATTTTACTTACAAAAAAATTACCAATCTGCCCACCTACATTAACTCGGTGCAAATACCATAATTATGCTAATGAAGCAAAGTACCTAGGAATGACACTAGACGCTAAGCTTAAATGGAAAACTCACGTTAAAAAGAAACGAGATCAACTTGAAAATAAATTACGTGAAATGAATTGGCTTACTGGAAGATATTCCAAACTCAGCATCTTCAATAAATTGCTTATCTATAAGCAATATAAGCAAGTGATAAAACCAGTATGGACGTACGGTATACAACTTTGGGGTTGTACTAAACCAAGCAATAGACAAATACTACAATCTTTTGAGAGCAAAGTTCTCAGAGAAATCGTTAATGCTCCGTGGTACATTAGAAACACAGAGACTTACGATTGCCAACCAGTGCTGCCGTTTTAAAAATTTCCAGAGGAGTATTTTTTGTATTTTTTGGGAGTATTTACGATAGTTGAGGAGTATCGCCAAAATATCAAGAAAATTACTAGTTCAATGAAAAAAACACAGAAATGTTTTCTATAAATTAAATTTTTTTAATTCATTTATAATAAAAATAGGAACTTCAATATTTGTGTTTTTTAATTGTTGGAAATTATACTCCTAAAGTATGATGGTCGAAATAAAAGAAGATTACTCTTTATATATATTCAAAGTGATTTATCTTTATTAAGGTTAATTCAAGAAGAAGAAATGTAAAAGGAAGTTAAGTTATAAGTTATCATAGTGTCGTCAAATTGTAACACATTATTATCGTTAATATAGTGATAAATTAATTTGTAAGGTGGCGCAGCAATCGTATATTAGTACAATAAAACTTGGGTTTTTTTCAACATTAATGAACAGAGAGTTAATAATAAATTAACTCTAACTTAAACTATGTAGATATATACTGTACATTGATTTTCAAGCAACTTATTGCTTATTAATATTAATATTAAATTTTGTATTTTGTTTATTTAAACAAGAATTTGACAAAAGAAAAACAAAAGTCAAAATTAAAACTTAAATATGTTTTTTGTATTTTTCGATCAAGTCTTTTGATAGCTCCCACTTTTCTGCAAAATTGCCGTTCAAAAGCTCTTTGGCAGTAAGTATGGTATTTACTGTTTCCACATGCAGGCAATTCCGCTTTTTGTCCTTTATAAGGCTAACATCAGAAAATTTTCTCTCTGCTGTTGTATTGCTATGCGGAAGAGCAATAATTGTTCCAATAAATAAACGTACATGAGGAAACATGAATTAATTTAATCCGTTTTTAATAGTAAATACATTCCTATAAAATTCGGCAAATTCTAAATCCTTTGAAACTAATGACTGGTTTCTTAAAATACGCCATTCATTATCAAGCTTCTCAACTTCGGACTCATCCACTAAATTTGGGAAAAGATCAACCAAAGGAACTAGGGTAACTATAGGCCTATATCTCTCCTGCCTTCGATTAGTATGATTTTTGAGAAAGCTGTAAAAAATGTGTAGAATGGTGAGCTTTTTAACGAGAACGAAATTTTTCAGTGATGTTCAGTTTGGTTTTCAAAGTAATAAATCAACCGAAGATGCCTTGTTACATTTCTGTTCTCAAATATTTGTAAGCCTTGATAAGAAAGAGAATACAGCCGCGTTATTTGTTGACATATCTAAAGCCTTTGACATGGTTAATCACGCAATTTTGATAAGCAAACTTGTAAGTGCTGGGCTTCGAAGTTTCATAAGTGATTGGTTAAGATCACATTTAAATGTTAGAACCCAAAGAGTGAAATTTGATGGTATTAGGAGTGATACAAAGACATTCGATTTGGGAGTGCCACAAGGTTCGGCTTTGGGACTAATACTTTTTTTGGTATATATCAATTCTTTATTAAGATTGCCATTTAGGGGTTCCTTGACAGCTTTTGCAGATGATGTGGGCTTTTCACATGGTACAGATAGTCATCTTAATCTTATATCTAAAATAAGGTGGGATCTCAGCTGGTTAAGAATCTGGTTTGCAGAGCACAAACTGATAATTAGTTCTAAAACTAAGGTAATTTTTTCAGTTTGTCTGGCCAAAAGATTGTTGATGCTGATCTCTTTTTCCATGCTACTGAGTGTCAAATGGATACTTCTACAAACTTTACTGATTCCACGAGCTGTAGTGGTAAATGTTTTAAATTAGAAATAGTAAATGAATTCAAGTATTTGGGATTGATTTATTGATTCTAGAATGAGTTTTTATAACCACACAGAAAATCTTAGACAGTATTTTCGGTGCACTCTTAGAGATTTCTTCTTTTTGCGTAAAGTTTGCTCTTCTAAACTGCTCCTTAAAATTTATTATGGTATTTTTCATTCCAAACTAGAATATGGAATTTCTTGTTGGTTTCTATTACAACAAAATACAGCCTCTTTTAGTTTTACAAAAAAGTGTTCTGAAGAAAATATGTGGTAAACCTCGTTTGTACCCTAGTTTTTCACTATTTATGGATTTGAAAATTCTTCCATTGCAATATATGTATTGCTATAAAGTTCTAAAAATTTTCTTTAAAAGATCAGGTAATCTTAATTTTAGATTAATTGATAGTTATAGTTTACGTGGTCATTTTTTAAACCAAGTGTCTATACCGGTGTTTCGAACAACCGCATTTCGAAATTTTTATAATATTGCTTCATGTATGTAATAGACTCCCTAATTCTATCAGCATGCAAACTTCTCATTTTGTATTTATGAAACAAGTTAAAAACTGGCTCCTTAGTCTTGATAATGAGAGTATCGAATTTTTTGTAAATGGTTTTACCTGATGTTTTCATGAAATAAGTATTTAACTTAATTCAATTTAATTTTTGTATGCAATATTAATTTAATGATATTTTAACTTTCTTTTTTAATATTTCATTTTTAAGGGTCACCCCACCCATTCAAAATAATACATGTTAAATCATTCTACTAAGAGTGACAATAACTCTATTTTTATAAAAATGCTTTTACCACTTATTTCTTTCTTTCTTTTTATAAATAATGTACCTACTTATTTGGATTTTGAGAAATAAAATGTTTAATCAATCAATTCTATTAGATTAAGTTGATATTTCTTTTTTAACAAAATGTTCGTCTGAAAAACTGCGAAATAACTTTCATCTGTACTTTTTTGTTTTGTAACGATCAATTTGAATTTTTTTAGAAACGGTAAATTGGATTGAACGAAGTCCGATTTAACTATCTCGCTCGCACTTGATAAATAAAAAAGAGGAAACAATATTTATTATCTCTGTCTTTTTATCTTGTTATCCAGGGATGTTTGCAAGTTCAACGATATGCGATCTTGTATGGAAAAAAGAACAGAGATGTGCAATTTGTCGAAAAAACAATATGTTTGCTTTAAGTTGGTTTGTTGCAATTTTGTTTTATTTTTAATTTTTATTTATTTTTTTGGGGAGTATTTTTGTAACATAGGGAGTATAGGAGCATCGACTCCACGAAAGGAGTAAAATACTACTATGGGAGTAAGTTCGGCAGCGCTGTTGCCAACTGTTGAAGATGAAATAGCAGTTTTTGCTGGAAAGCTACGAACTCACTTAAATAACCATAGAAATAGAATTATTCGACAAACAATTGATGAGACAAATCTTGTGCGTCGACTTCAAAGAACGAGGCCGTTCGACCTAGCGCCATAAGGTTTATCCGCTTTCAAATGTGGTATCCGCAGGTCCTCTCAGTGGGGATCTTCCTGCCAAACGTGATTATAATATAATGAAATTAAAACTACTTGATAAGGTAACTTAGTTGTAGTCGCAAGAACAAAAGGGAGGTGTTTTTTAGTGAGTAAAAATCTCACACTACTATGAGTACCGGGCTCATAGTGTCTATGAAGATTCTTCACCTACCCACGAAAAAAAAAAAAAAATATTTGTATTACTATTATTTCTTAGCTAGTAGTCATTGTAGTTAAAGCTCAAAACACTTTATTAGCATTGTGATTTAATTACTTGTAAAGATATAAATAAACAAAACAATATAGTCGAAAAATACTTAATTCAAAAGCAATCCCAAACAACAAAATTTTAAGGGTTAAAACTCTAAACGGTGAAAATACAATAAACCACAAATCTAAAATCCAATTTTGTGGTAAGACCGCAGATTTTTTGACCTTTCCTAGTTAAAAATCTATTTTACGATTACAGGGTATGATTTTCCACTGCAGATAAAAGCACAAATCAATACAAAGTGCTCATTGTGAAAATGGAGAAATGCAAATTAATTTTTTTGAATGCGATCTCAACATAGATAAAAAATAGTTTTTGAGACCGTCAAAAATGAGTTTCAAAAATTGATAGAAAACATTTCACAAGCATTTGCACAACCTGATGAAAGATAACCTTTCATTACATGAAAGCAACTATAAGAACAGCAATTCCTTTTGTCAATAAATAAATTCAAAAATTTTTCAATGATGGAATAATTCGGCCGTCACATTCCCCGTACAACACTCCTGTATTAGTGGTATGAAAAAGAGGCTGTAAGATGGAACTAACAAAACTAGGTGGGTGTCTTACTACGGTAAGATAAATTGACGCACTATACCAGATCGGTATCAGAATCCTGAAAGTTCCTTTATGTTATCCAATTTAGGGCAAGCAAAATGTTACACAAAAATGGATTTAAAATCCGACTTCCATCAAATTCTCCTAAACGGCTTTTTCCATTATTAATGGAAAGTTCGAATTTTGCAGATTGCTTTTCGGGTCCTTTCCACGAAAAAAAGATATATACATATATATATACATAAGGGGTGGGGCAAGTACAAGTTTCTTTTTAAAAATGCAATGAAATGAACAAAATAACATACATATTTGCCTTGTATTATGGCTTTATTAAGAGCAAACATTCATATTTATTATGGAACACAACGTGCGTTCAAGCGATAATGAAGGGGATGCTCGTATGCCTTCAACTGCTGAGTCAATTGAACCTTGTAAGCGAATAATCCGAGATCTTTGTGTAGAATTCTCCTCAGGCTAGTGCGTGAAATGTTGAGCTGTTGAGATCGATGGCGAATTGATGTTCGTGAATTGAGTCTCACACTCTCGGCTACATCAGCCACATTCTCGTTGTTCAAGTGTAAAGCGACTCATTTCGTTCCGCGGAGGTGTGATGCTGACTTTCTGTCACGATTTCGAGCGGAAAACATCTGTCAGTGTCAAAATAACCTATAATTTAAAAGAAACCACTATACTGCCCACCCTGTATAAAACACAAAAAAAAAAATCCAGAATCTGCTGCTGTGGTTGTTCTAGTTTTAAGCAATTTTAGTTTATTTAAGCAGCTTTATGTAGTTTTAGTTAAGTTTGTGATTTTTATATGTAAGTAAAAAGAGATAAACATATTGAGTTTTGTCTAGAATTTTTTCGAGAAAAAACAAAAACGATATAGTTTAGTACATAAATAGTTTTTATGCCGAAAGGTATTAGAATTAATATATACATAGTTTAACTTAGAGCGCCCGCATAGGGCCAGGATGTTAGTTGTAAGATATTAATATTGATGAGTAGGCTAGTTTTGTATGAATTTTAGTGTAACATTAAGATAATTATAAGATCAATGTTAATAAAAACGAATTGGAAAAAAAAAAATAAGTTGTTCGCAAAAAAAACAACCAAACAGTTGCTAAAATAAAATATAATTTACTCTCCAGGCCTAATGAATTGCGGAACGATTTTAAACCAACGAAAAGGTGACAGTGAATCATGTTTCATGTCTCGTGTTCTCATTGCATTATGAATCGGGCATAATTATAAAAACTTTTGTCTGCCGTTCTCATTTGTATTTTAACGTCGACATCTGACAAAATCGCTTACGACGATTTTTGACTCACAACTTTTTGAAGCTACATACATATTTCGAAATAAAATGAGCGCCAATGAGAAATAACATATGATTTAACTTAATCTCGTCGTGAGAAATTTCGTGGCATTGGGAATTGCAGGCCGATTTTAAAACTACAAAAAGTTGACGGTAAATCATATTTCGCTCTCGTTTCGTGTTCTTTTCACATTACGATTCGGGCATAGTTACAAAAACTTTTGTCTGTAGTTTTCAATTGGATTTTAATGTCACCATCTGACAAATTTAAGCGAAGATAAAAATGCACTAAAAAACGACTAGTATTGAAATTTTGATATCTTAGACGTCAGTGTCCTTTCGCGATTTATGTGCACCCAGCTTAGTAATCATGTGCGTTAAAAAAGCAGCGCCATCTGTGTGTCAAAAAGAGCGCCATCAATTTTGCTCAACCTTGGTAACAAACAAGTTATACATGACTTTCTTGATTCTCTCAATAAATTCAAGAAATCGCCAGATAGACCAAGCTGTCATTCCAAAACTAATTGCATCATTTGTATCATTGAAACAGTTTTAAATTCCAATTTTAATTTCCTAACTTATTTTGTAAATCATTTTCAATTCGAAGAAATATTTAAAAAAAAATTATTTGGAAGTGATTTTGACATCTTGCAATTTACAAGATTATACCTACTAAAACGAAAAGCACTGAAAGGTAATGTCAAAAACCAACTAAAAGTAGATTTTCATATCGTCAAAGGGGGGAATGCACCCAAACAGTTTTTTACATTTATGTATGTCAAAAAACATTTTTTTTTCTAGAAACAATTAGTGAGGAATGAATTGTTTCATTTTTTAACGATTCCAAAACTAATCCGCTATAGGTATAACCAATTTGTAAATTCATTATAATCTTAATCAACAATTTGTACCAAATGTTTGTACGTTTACAGGTTAGATCCTTACAGAGACTTTGCTTGAGGGCAAAGAAGTTTTACTTCTAGCGCGCGTACGTCAGTAAACACACTCTTTTTTTTTATTCATTAAGCTTGGACAAATTATGTCAATACAGAAAATATAAAATAGAGGTCGAAATGAAATAAATATTCAATAAATAAATATTTTTAAAAATGGTGATTAGTTACAGTAAACTGATATGAAAATGTTTGGGCTCAAGACTTCATGGAGGCGGACCCAAAGCCGTCCACCCTCCTCTCCCCCCATAGATATACCACTGTCAACTACCCATGACAATCACGTAATGAAAATCGAAGCGTTCCAGGATGAAATTATCTTCACCAATAACGGAGGACAGTGAGGAAAAAAATATTGTTGTAAATGGATCATTTCTAATAACATTTGAGTTCAAAATTAAAGTCAAAAGAAAGGCATTTCCGACCAACCAACCATTGGAAATTATTCACCTATCAGCATCATCTAGAGAGGGACCGTATTAAAATAAAAGTTCAAGCTTGAAGGAGTTAATAATAATTATATTATTCCTATACATACCAAAAACATTCCCACATTTCTATACCGAACAGTATAGCCCAACACCTTATAAGTTATTTCCTTCACATTTGCGTTTATTATATTAATCAGAAAGAATTATTGATTATAGTTTGAACCTAACTTGAAAATAATATGAACCAAAGTTAAATCGCAAGCGCATCAATATTTGTTAATGTAAAATTAAGTTAATAATATGAAATAAAATCAGTTGTAAATTGACTTACATTGCAATGTCTGATCAGATCAGACTGCAAGAAGAAACTACATTAATATAAAGCTAAGTAATAAATTTATATTGTAATACATTAATATTGTTATACATTACTTACCTTCTTTCCTTTCTCTACTTCTGGTTCTCAACAATGATGATTGAAATCCTAATTGAGTAGTATCCAAGCTGTTAGCAACGGCTGCCATTGAGCTATGTGTCGATTCGCGAAAATCTCCGGTTTCGGCCCAAACTGAAAAGGTAAAATTCTTGTAATTTCGTAATTTGTTTTGTAATGTATTTCGTGGTACAACAAGGCCAATTCAAACATCGCGATGATCGATAAGTTCAAAAAGTGGTTTGCTTATGTTTCATAGTATATTTCACGTGAAAAAATATGTTCGAGTTTTACGCTAAACTGTATAGCTTTCATAATTTTCCGAATATTTCAATGAATTGAACGCATATCGATGGGAAAATTGTTATGTAAAATACTTTTGCAGATCAAAAAATTTTTTTTTAAATTGTGTGCCTAGAAACTGCCATAAACATATAAGTGGTCCTTACGAAGATGAATGGGAAATTTTTTTTTTTTATATTTTTTTTTCTTATATATTTTTTTATAAAAACAACATATCCTTAAATTGAGTTCCGTTCTTCTTTTTATTCTTTTTTTGTTAATTCAAAAACAAAATTTACAAAACTATGAAAAATGAAGGAAATCTACATAGTGTTATGAATGTTCTACTCTATAAAACTTCATTAGTATAAAAGATAACGTAGTCAAATTAACTTCTATACAAAGCCAAAGCCAATGTGCAATTACTCTAATAGTTTTTTTGATTATTTTAATTTTTACAGTAACTTTTTACCAACATAAACCAAAAAATATACATTTTGTTTTTCAAATATTTTGCGCATTTCCTTGGGAAATTGAAAATTATATTTTTAAATTTTTGTAAGTATTTTTTTAATCAAAGATCTATATATCCTGATATTAATTCCGTTTTAAAAATAAAGACAAAACTCCTCTAAAGTACATTTTTAGGCATTATTTGATTTTGTTTGTGACTGTTTGAGCACTTGCACAACAGACTGTTGTTTGCTCATACTCGAACTAGAGGTCTGCATGAATACATTCATTTGCTTCATCTAATCGGGTATATTAGTTCAGTGTATACTTTTTATATAATCCAGTGTACACTGAACCAAGTACCCCTGACGGCAGGGGCAATTTTCTAAAAAATTGACTTAAAACCGAAAAAAAAATATTTAAAAACAACGGTGTCCTGCCAGTGCTTCCAACTTTTTGGAAAGAAGTTATTAAGTCCCGATGTCAT
Organism: Chrysotoxum bicinctum; assembly: GCA_911387755.1. NCBI lineage: Eukaryota > Metazoa > Arthropoda > Insecta > Diptera > Syrphidae > Chrysotoxum > Chrysotoxum bicinctum. The sequence goes on from OU426988.1 coordinate 99,745,086, forward strand.
TTTTTTCTACAAATCTATCTACAAATATTGCAAAAAACACGGCTTATACCTATTTATCAGTGGCGTGGCGTCCATATAACCCGATTCCTATCGGGTTACCTTTTAAATTTTCTTCTAAACAACAATGTTTACTAAATAACAAACGACCTTGCTGCACAAGAATGTTTACTAAATAACGACCAACATAAAAACCACTTTATGTATTAAATACGTATCTATTCATTAACCTCCATTAACGCACACTCCACCAACTCAATTGACCTTTATTCTCATTTTTCATTCAAATACACACCACACCAGCACCACACACGTTATTATCATGAGTAATTTCTTCCACACTCTCTGCCCACAAGCCAAAGCAAAAGCAACCCGAAATATCTCGGGTTATAAGATTTCTCGCTGGATAGAACAATGTTAGTTTTCTTTCTCTGTTTTACTTGGTTTTTCTTCGACTTATTTGGTGTGTTGTGAGGTTAGTATACCCAATTCCAAACAGCGTTGCCGCCAAAAAAAAATTTTCGTGCCACACTCTTTGAAAAAACCTGCCATTTCTGACATTTTCGTGCCATATGAAAAAAACTCAAGTTATTCTTTAAAAATAAATTTTAATTAAATACTATTACAAACAAATAACAAACAAAAAATCAGTTCCTCTATTCGTGTATATGTAGGTATTTTCCAGAAACAGGAGTTTTTGACTTGTTCATAATAAGTAATAAGTTTGTATTATTTAACTACCTATTTCACATCACATGATGAGTACCTATTTTTATTATTAAAAAATATAAAGACGTAATAAAGCTTTGTTATAATAAGTTAAGCAAATAAATTAGCTGGAGGTTTGAAATTTTGGCAATTATTAGGCTTAATAATTTCATTATATGACATCATAGCATTAATTGTTTTGTATATGACAGTCAACATAAATTTTGAAATATTAATGAACATTCCTTCGTCAATATTGTTTTTTAATTTGTACAACTTAACCTAGAACGTTTTGGAATCTTCGGCTAGTCCAATCTGAAAATTTTTTCTTATTTCGCACTCTAAAAGATGAGAAAATTCTGATACCAAAATATTGAAGTGTGGCAAAATACTTTGTATGTTTGGATTATTTTTTAAAAAGGTTGGGTCAATTATCTTAAGCGCATTTAGGTAAAATAATGTAAAAAAACGTGCCATATTGAAACTTTTCGTGCCACGAGAAAATTTCCAAAACCAAGTCACTTGGTGAATGGTGGGTTGCGCAGATAGAGCACCATTTTGCGCAAGAAATTTAATACTCTGTCCAACAAAAATTGTCAGTACAGGGAAGAAAGGACGTTTGTCTCTCATTCTGGTTGCATTGCCATGCATTAGTGTGTCGCCTTTTAAAGCTCTCACAGGGATTCCGTAGTTTACATTATAAAACGCGTAGGGCTACCGTCTGCTGATTCAAAACGACTGAAAACAATATTCAATTTACCTTTTCCCACAACACCAAGCGGTAAGATAATAGGCGCGTTTTTTTTTTTAAATTGAAAAGCAATACGACAACACTCAATATACTCATCTTCTTAAAATGTGTTCTCAAAAGCTTCAAATCCCAAAAGCTCCTTAATAAAAACTACTGAAAAAGCTCCTTGCTTGCAATTGAGAATGATAATGGTAACTCTGTTTTGATGTAGATAAAGAGCGCACGATCGTATTGAGTGATACTTGACACTCTTGATCTTGACAGTATCTCATCAGCAGTGGGATACGACGGTCGTGTTTGGGGTGTACAACTTTTTGCAAAGAATAACAACAACAATTCCTTAAGAAAAGTCATAGGCTTGCTCTGTTTTTAGTGGCATTTTTCCTAACGCATTGTAATGAGGGTGCATCAGGCGCAACTGCTTTAGAAAAAGCTCTCCCATAAGGCCTGTACTGACAATTTTTGTTGGACAGAGTATAGTGAAGAACTGAAGACTGAAGCTCAAGGAGAAGGTTATTTGTATTTGTTAAATTTTGTTTTATTTGTTTATTTTTATTACAATGTAAAATTGTAAAGATAATTAAAGAGGAAAGCATTAACAGTAAGCCCATCAGCCTAAATTTTGTTTTATGAGTACACTTCTCTGCGCAAAAAATAACTCGTTCTTCACCGATTTATTTGCTGCACTTTCTTGGAGTAGGTCATTCACTCATTCATACATATTTAATGAATTCTCAATGAGAAGACTGAGACAGACTTTCAGATTTAGCACTTATTTCCACAGAAAAGCGATTTCTTTTAAAAATAAGGAATAGGCCTGTACTCTATGAAAGAGTTTTAGCAGATTTTATAAAAAAAAGATCGTAGAATAGCTTTAGAATATGGTATATATAAATAAGAGAAGTTTTTTTAGTAACACTTTTCATAGTTTCTTATTTGTTTAGAAATGCGAAATTTTGCTATTTTTTTTAATAACATTAATTATTATATTTATTGTAGCCAAAAATATTACATTTCTTATACTTAAACCTATATTGCACAATTTACAGAGATAAATCATCTATTTGTAAACTTTTGTAACTATTTATTTTTAATTGATATTTTGGACCTTATTCGGAATTCCCCCCCACCAAAATGAACGTTTTTTTTTTAACGACGCCAGGCAGGCGCCTATGTCAACAGTTTTTTTGTTTAACAGTACTGTGGGTGGTACGCTTCGCGGGTTTTCATGATCTTAACTCCCTTTTCGGGGGCCACACTCTGCTTTTTCCTCCGCCCAACGACCGTTTTTTTTTATCTTATAATTATAAAATTTTCATTTTTTGATACTTCACTTTTTTACTATAAAAAAGTGTTTCCCCTCCATAATTTGATGTTTTTTATCAACAGGACACTTTTTTGTATCGAGTCATTTGTGCATTTTGGTTTTTTGTTATTCCGAATAAGGACAGATATTTTTTATATCATGATATTGAATTACTTGAAAAATTTAATTGATTTACTTGCTTATTTATCTCATACTTAAATATACTTTTGTTTTGAAGTTCCTTATTTTTTATTTTTTTTTATAACATTAGGTACCTTAAATTTTTCTTAATGTACATGCAATGCATTTGCCAGAAACGGTTTTTTTTTCGAAGCCACTTTTATTATGTTTTAAGATTATTTATAATTTATAAATTTGAAGTATACAAAATTTGCATGAATTGCTTCGTTTGTTTGTTTTGGAAATTAGAACTGCAATACCTTTTTTTATTTAGAATACATATCGGTATTAGAAATAATTATCATTTGCAGGTAATTAGTCTAAGCTTCGACTTACCATTTAAAATTTTTCACGCCACGCCACTGCTATTTATACAGATTACACTGCTTTTGTTAGAAATAAAGGAAAAGAAAACTTTATGTATTTGTTTGTTTCATATTATAGATGCCATTTCTTTACATACATTTCTCACTTACCTATTAAAGAACAAATTTGAATTTGAATGAAAAGAAAATTAAGTAAATCCGTATTTGTTGTATACCCACTACTCAGAGTATTAGATGCACCTACTCAGTGTACTTAGTGAAGTGTACACTAGTTTTGTGAATACCTATATTTGATATACCCGTTCTTATAACGAACACTACTCCCAGTGCTTGATTTAAAATGAGTGAAAGATTTGTATGATAACAATTTGAGAATTGATTCGTTTATTCTATTTTCAAGTATATTGTACAGAAGACAAGAATTATAATAAAAGAATGTTACTAGAAATGTTACATATTAGAAACACCCAAAATAGTATTAATAGACGTTCAGATTGTGATAGACTTAGTAATATTTACGGTCAGTTTATTAATTATCAAACCATATCTACATAAACAAAACTCAACGATTAAATATATTATACATATATACATAAAAATATTTGAATTTATTTTCAAAATTAATTATTTGAATTTAAAAAATTCAGATAATTAAACATCAATTTGTTTGAAATAAATTTTCAAACAAACTAAAAAATAAAAAAACAAAAGAGATAACACATAACAACAAAAAAGAAAAAGATTTGAAACGTCTCTTAAACTTTTTTGAGAAAACACGGAAACCAAAAGCTTACAAACAAATAAAAAATATTTGTATTTTAAAGTTGTAAGTATACTATTTTAGAATTTTGATATATTTGGTATATATGTATATATGTTTTAAATTATATTTCAATTAATAAATAGGTCTGAAGAAGGGTGTAACCATACCAGAAACGTCACAACATAAAAAACAAAACAAAAATTGACCTAAAGCCCACTTAAGGATAAACATTATTGAATTAAATAAAAGGTCACGAAGAAAGAAAGTATTTATTTAACGGAGGGCACACCGTAACTACATTTAAAATGGATTTTTATGCATCTATTAGAAGAAGATATGGTATAGAAAGTTGTTCAAATCTTAAATCATATAGCAGGATTTGTGTAAGTAATATTAAAAATAGAAACTCCCTTATATTCCTTCTAAAATGCAGAGAATATGGACTTATTCCTGATTTTATACTAAATTCAACCAAAAACGTTCAAACAATTTTTGATTTCGAATCCGAAGAATCTGATAAATATTTACAAAGAAAAATATCGTCGACACTAAGAAATTTTCATACAAAAATTTTAAATTTAACAATCTCCCAAAAACAATCTTTTTTAAAAAAACAAAAACAATTAATAAATAATTTAGAAATTAAAATTAAAAATAAACTAGATTATAATGAATATATATTCTTCTTTAAAAGCCAAGAACTAACACACAACAAAATTAATTTAACTACAAAAACGACCCAAAAACGTAAGTTAGAACAAATGAAACTTAAAATTAAACAAGAAATGAGGATAGAATTTCAAAAAAATTGGTTTGTTAACAAAACAAATACAATATTTCCCGATGATATCAAGTGGCTTTTATCATTAGGTCCTAAATTCTCTTTACCTATTGATAAAAGAGAATTTCCACTTTTTAAAATGATAGCAGATGGAGAAGAGATTATTAAAACTAAAGAACAAAGTGAACATGAATCTGCACGAACATGTTTTACACAAATGTTACAAAATTATTTAAAGTCAACTTCAATTCCCCCATTTGACAAATATTTAAATAAAATATTTTGTGATACACGAAAATTTCTCAAAAGACATCCTGAAATTTACATAGTTCCAGCAGATAAAGGAAATGTTACGGTAGCGATTTTAAAAGAAACATATCTTCAAAAGATGAATGATATGATGAAAAATCAAGAAACCTATACTATTTTAAGAAATGATCCCACGAACAAACTTCAAGTTCGTAATAATAAGTATATAAAAGATTTATTTAATCAAAAAATTATAAATGAATCAGAAAAGAAATGTATGACAACATACACAGCCAATAGTCCACAAATTTATGGCTTACCTAAGATTCATAAAGAAAATTGTCCTTTACGACCAATATGCTCTTCTACAAATGTCCCTTGCTATCAACTTTCAAAATATATTGTTAAAATTCTTAACAAAATAACTGAAAATTCAAAATATAATGTTAAAAATACAAAACACTTTATTGAAACAATATCACCAATTATTTTAGAAGAAAACGATATACTAGTTTCTTTTGACGTAGTTTCTCTGTTTACAAATATACCAGTACATATGGCTATAGAAACTGTTGATAAAAGTTGGAATACTATCAAAGAAAATACACAAATTAAAAAGAAACAATTTTTAGAACTTTTACATTTTTGCATAGTTGATAATAATTATTTACAATTTAATAAAACAACTTATCAGCAAAAACAAGGTGTACCTATGGGAAGTCCTTTATCCCCAATTTTAGCAGATATAGTTATTGAAACTTTACTTGATAACGTTTTAAAAAAACTATCGTATACACCAAAAGTTATTAAGAAATACGTAGATGACTTATTTTTAATCATCAAATCAACTGAACTTAATTCAACTTTAACAGCATTAAATTCCTTTCATCCTAAAATTAAATTTACATTTGAAGTTGAAAAACAAGGAATGCTTCCATATCTTGATGTTAAAGTTATAAGACAAAATACACATCTAATTTTTGATTGGTACAAAAAGCCAACATCTTCAGGTCGTTTGATAAATTTCAATTCTCAACAACCCAAACTAGTAATTATTAATACAGCACAAAATTTCATAAATAGAGTTCTAGACAATAGTGATATTATATTTCGACAAAAAAACATTGGAATAATAAAAGATACAATGTACTCTAATTCATTTCCAAAAGAAATAACTAAATCACTTATTAACAACTATTTCAATGGTGTCAGACGATCAACTCAAAATATAAATGAACCACAAAGAATATATAAAAGTGCTTTATACGTTCCAAATTTTTCAAACCGTTTGTTGAAAGCACCAATTAGAGATAAAGAAAAAACTAGAATAGCCTTTAAATCAACAAATACTCTTAGAAATTCAGTTTTCTCAAAATTAAAAGATAAATTAGAAAAAGAAGAAAAATCAAATATAGTATACAAGATTAAATGTATAGGTGATGGCTCAACATCATGCCCATCAATCTATGTAGGAACCTCAATGCAAAAACTTCGAAATCGTATATCAGGTCATAAATCTGATATAAATAGTGGTAGTACACAAAAGACTGCACTAGCTCTCCATTGCATAGAAGAAAATCATCGTCCTGACTTCAAAAATATAACAATTTTACAATCAGAACAGAATTATAATAAAAGAATGTTACTAGAAATGTTACATATTAGAAACACCCAAAATAGTATTAATAGACGTTCAGATTGTGATAGACTTAGTAATATTTACGGTCAGTTTATTAATTATCAAACCATATCTACATAAACAAAACTCAACGATTAAATATATTATACATATATACATAAAAATATTTGAATTTATTTTCAAAATTAATTATTTGAATTTAAAAAATTCAGATAATTAAACATCAATTTGTTTGAAATAAATTTTCAAACAAACTAAAAAATAAAAAAACAAAAGAGATAACACATAACAACAAAAAAGAAAAAGATTTGAAACGTCTCTTAAACTTTTTTGAGAAAACACGGAAACCAAAAGCTTACAAACAAATAAAAAATATTTGTATTTTAAAGTTGTAAGTATACTATTTTAGAATTTTGATATATTTGGTATATATGTATATATGTTTTAAATTATATTTCAATTAATAAATAGGTCTGAAGAAGGGTGTAACCATACCCGAAACGTCACAACATAAAAAACAAAACAAAAATTGACCTAAAGCCCACTTAAGGATAAACATTATTGAATTAAATAAAAGGTCACGAAGAAAGAAAGTATCTACATAAAAAAACTTAGTCTTGTCAATCACCTAAATTTACCCATTTCAAGTGGATTGAAAGTAGTAGAAGGTCATAGAACATTATTTATATCTAAACTTGACCCCTCAACAAACGCCCTCGATATAAAAAACTTTATTTCAAATAAGACAGGTACATCTTGCTATCAAAAGTTGAGAAAATGATTCATCGAAACTACTCCAAATATGCATCTTTTAAGATAAGAGTTCCAGATTCAATTTTCCTTCTTCTCAACTCAACATCACTTTGGCCAAAAGGGATAATAATACATGAATTTGAAAATAAGCAACATAATATAAGAACCTCATCCCATAATCCTTTTCAAGAGACACGGACAATGCAATATCATCGAAGAAGCAGCTTCAGCAAGTTCTGATATATTACCAAAACGTTAATGGACTAAGGACAAAGATCAATGCGGTCTACAAAAACATAAATCATCTCCCACATGACATAATTATATTAACAGAAACTTGGCTCAATAATTCTTTCTTAGATACCGAACTCTTCGACTCAACTTACCAAGTTTTCAGACGAGACAGGCACCACTCTAATGAATCGGAGACAGTTGGTGGTGGAATTGTATTTGCAGTCAAAAACTGCTTAATATGCAGTTTGGTTGATGCTTTTGATCTTTCTGACGTCGAAATCCTATGTATCAAAATCAAATTGATAACAGGTTATCTTTATATCATCTCAGTGTACATACCTCCACGATCTTCAAGCTGTATCTATGAAAACTGCATAAGCTTAATTGAGAAAATTCATGACCAAATGGAACCAAATGATGAGCTCCTTATCTTAGGTGATTTCAATCTTCCAAACCTGAACTGGAAAAAATCAACAGATTTCAACAATTTTTCCCCTGTCAACCCGACGAGTACTAATGAGTTCTTAATCATTGATGGTCTAGCTTCTTGTGGACTTAGTCAATTTAATAAAGATTTGGATTTAATATTTTTCTCCGACACAATAAATGCTGACGTAGCTGTAACTTCAGCCGATGTTATACTATTAGTAGAAGACCGTCACCATCCAGCTTTAAATATATCACTTAATATAAATGTATGCAATATCCCTCTCAGTTCAAATGAAAAACTAGAATTCAATTTTAAAAAATGTAATTTTAATGAACTAATCAACTTGTTGTGTAATGTTGATTGGAATCAAATTCTATTAAATCGTAATATTGATGATATGTGTCTTAAATTTTATGGTATTCTTTTTAACTGTTTTTACGAAACTACACCATTACGCAAATCTTGATATAATTCTAAAACTCCACCATGGTTTGACGCTCACTTAAAAAACTTAAAAAATAATAGAAATAAAGCATGGCTTAAATTTAGTAAAACCAGAGCTGATGATGATTTCAGAACTTACTCCGAAATTAAATATATTTTCACTGATTATTTCAATAATCTTTACTCAGATTATATTTTAAAAATAGAAGAAGAGTTAAAACAGACCCCAAAAAACTTTTGGAACTTCGTGAAAAGTAAAAGAAAAGTCGATGGCTACCCTAACTCAATGTCATATAATAACACAACAAGTCATGACTCCCAAATAATTTCAAATATGTTTGCTAATTTCTTTAAAGATGCTTTCGATGTGCCTCCGTCTTTTCAATCTTCCGATTTGTTCTTTGCAGCCCAAAATTTTCCACACCTTAACTCACTTAACTTTAGCATATGTGATGATTCAATTGTTCGTAGCGTCTCAGAACTTGACGAATGTTTTAGCCCTGGTCCTGATGGTGTACCATCTTGTGTGTTAAAAAAATGTGCGTCCTATTTATCCTATACTCTTTTTGTATTATTCAATGAATCCCTTAGATGCTCAATCTTTCCATTATTATGGAAAAGTGCTTTTATAATTCCAATTCATAAAAAAGGGTATAAGAATGAAATCACGAATTACCGACCTATCGCCAAACTTTCTGTTATTCCCAAACTGTTTGAGTCCATTGTTTGTAATATGTTATCCTTTAACTGTAAGTCTACCATTTGTGACAATCAACACGGTTTCATCCAAAATAAATCAACTATTACAAACCTACTTCATTTTACTTCTTTTTGTCTTGACTCCTTTGAAAATCGGAAACAAGTAGATTGTGTGTTCACAGATTTTAGTAAAGCCTTCAATAAACTGTGTCATAAAACCTTAGTCCATAAACTTAAAGCCTTAGGATTTAATGACAAATTCCTAATGTGAATCTCGTCATATTTAATGAATAGAAATTATAGTGTTACTTTTAGAAATGAGCTCTCTGATCAATTTTACGTTAACTCTGGTGTTCCACACGGTAGCCATTTAGGACCCCTATTATTTATCTTATATATAAATGATATAACTTCTGTGATAAAAAACTCTTCTGTTCTGATATATGCTGATGACATCAAAATGATATCAAAACTATATGTTCAATTAATGACTGCTCACAGCTTCAAGAAGATCTACATAGTTTTAGGGAATGGTGCAATACAAACCGACTTTTCTTGAATATTGACAAATGTAAAACGATGTGTTTTACACGCAAAAAAACAATTATAAATTATAATTACATATTAGATTCTTCTTCTCTTTGTAAGCTATCTGTTTTCTCTGATTTAGGTGTTATTCTTGACAGTAAATTAATGTTCATTGACCATTATAACTTTATAGTTAAAAAAGCTTATAAAATTCTCGGTTTTATTAAACGATTCTCTCGCGATTTTCGTGATCCCTACGTCCTCAAGCTCCTTTACATATCTTTTGTCCGACCATTACTTGAATACGGCTGCGTAATATGGGCACCTTACTATTCTATTCATATAAACAGACTTGAAGGTATCCAAAAAAGGTTTTTGCGATTTTGTCTTCGTTTTTTTCCGTGGTCCCAGAGATCCACACTACCTCCATATTCTCACAGACTCTTGCTTATAAACCTCCCATCACTTTCACAACACAGACAGTATCTCCAGCTTTGTTTTATTGTAAAATTAATTAGTAAATTCAATAATATCTCCATCAGCTTTGTATCGTCTAAATTTTAGCTATAGTCAAACTAGCATAAGAAGACAGTTGCCTTTATTGCCGATTTTCAGCAGAACAAACTATGGTGTGAATAGCCCTCTAAATCAATTGATTTCAGTTTTCAATAAATGTTATTTTTTAATTACTTCTATAAACGACAATGTCAAAAGTAAAAAATTTAAAGAAAACTTTTTTAACACTCGAATATTGTAGTTATACATATATGACTCCATCACATATAGCTCATACATTGCTCTGACGTAGCCCTCAGCAGAGTTCAGGCACACATCCTTAGACTATGGGAATATTATCTCCAATGTGGAATTAAAGTCAATCCCTCTAAAACGGAGCTAATCTGTTTTAAACGACCCTCGCGTAATGGCCTAGCCACAAAATGCAAAAACCTCTCCTTGACTCTTCCTGATAACACAGTTATCACCCCCAAGCAAAGTGTTAAATACCTTGGAGTTCTTTTCTTCGAAAGGTTCAAGTTTAACCAACACACCAAATTCACACTTCGTAAAGCAAATCATGCCCTTATCCCTTTTACGTCCCCTTATGAAAGTGATGGGCGATCTCCAAACCAGGACCAAGCTTCTGCTATACAAGCAACTCATTCGCCCAATATTAACATTTTGTTTCCCTATATGGTTTACAATAAGCCCCACTTATATGAAAAAAATTCAATAATTTTCAAGCGAAATTTCAATAATTCGAGCGAAAAGCTCTCCGCTGTTGCACCTCTCTTCACCGAAAACCTAACTCTTACCGCTATTATAGCAATGAAAGGCTGTACGAAGCTTCAGAAATTGTCTCTATTGATAAATATATCTATAATCTCAGCACTAAGATGCTGAGAAAAATCCCAACCCATCCCAGTCCTCTTATGAATTTAATTACAGGTAACTCAACCACAGACGACCGATATCTCCAGGTGCTGTCCATGATGGACCAAACATTTGGAATAGCTGGAGAAGACAGCTTCGGGAAGTTCTATGATGTTGCAAGGACGCAGCACAACAGAGGTTGACCAAAAGACCGGCCAGCAATCAACAATGACCTATATCTACAAACCCTTTCATCACCACATAAGCCAACGAACGTTAGCACTGCTCAAGCCGACGTAAATATCATAAACTAGCGTTAAATACCCGGCGTTGCCGGGTTCTTGTGGAGTAAATTTCTTTCGCACAGAAAGTCCTATGTAATAACAACTAATTGTCCTAGAAAATAGTTTACTTCTGATACTAACAAATTCTGAGAGAATCTCTAGAGCATCATTCGCCTACCCTTAGTTTAGTTAACGGGAAATATTCCGAGGAAAATTTATTCGCGAAAGCGCTTTACAGTTACATGATATATCAAGCCACAAATTGTTGGGGTGTATTTTTGCATATTTCATCCAAAATGAATATTTTTGCATACCATGCACACGTAGAATAGCTGAACTAAACAGATTAAGTATTGATTACCATTTGTAAACATTGAAAAAGAATATTTATTGAAGCATATGCACCATTAACATACTTATGTATGTTAAGCGATTCAAACTTTTTTTTTTAGAGCATATTTTTGTTTGCCGTAGTTATCACTATCTGTTGTTTCTTCGTTTTGGCCTTCTTTAGTTACTTTATTTTAATATATTGATACCTTCCCGTAAGAATGTATTAAGCGATACTTTTTTCGAAAATGACTTTTTGATGTGGAACTATACTAAAAGTTAAGCGCCACATTTTGGCCTGGCCCTATCTTGTATGCAAAAGAAACTAGAGAGAATATAAAATTGTAGCAACCGCCAAGTTTTCTCACTGGAATAATGTTGCTCCCTGAAATTTGTATTATCCGCCGGTAAAATTATGCTAAGCGACATTTTTAAAAATATTATTGTCTTAAGCAACTAAACGGCCACAAAAAAAATTTGTTAGATGCCGCATAGTTTAACCGAAATTTTCGCTTAGCACACTCATCCAAATAGAACTTGATCCATTTTTGTCGCTTATAATACTCCAGATATTGTTGTCTTTGCTTTTAAATATTTTTCTATCAAGTAGGCTACCACTTTTTTCCCATTTATTTTGTGTTTTTTTGTTGTTGTCATCGTAAGCGCCATTTAACATTGTATCAAGCGCCAATGCTTTGACCACGAAAATGTACTAAGCGACAAAAACTTCTTATCTGATTAAAATTTCGATTTTGCAATGATGTCAAGTTTCGTATTTTAAAAATCCCTCTCCAAATCTGTTTCTTCCAATAAAATGCACAAAAAAATAACTAAATGAGACGTTTTTTTCGTTTCCTGAACAATTTAAAAAATGTCGCTTAAAACATTCTTACGGGAAGGTATCGATATGTTTTTCATTTGCATAAAATTGATTGAAAAAAGTACTTGCCTTCAGATTCTAAATCGATTTTAATAATATTTCTGAAAAGACTCCGTAATTATCGAATAATTCTATTTTTGTATCGTTCAAAAAAAAAAAAATTGTCTACATTTAAAATGAAATTGCTTGAAATCACTAATACTTTCAAGAAATATGCAGTTGGAATAACTTTTTTTTTTCGTCGAATGCATTTTTTTAAATATACATACCTAAGCATCAGGGTTGCGAATTTTTGAATTAAAAAATCCTTAAGGCCCCGATTGCGGTTGTCGATTTATTTATCGATACTCGACTCTTTTCGATAATCGACTGTTTTTCTTATTGTGAACATCGTTTTCGATAGACATTCTTCGATTTGACAATCGACTGCTGTCGTGCACAATTCTCTCATCGACTGGAGCGTGTATATATCGTCTTGCGTTAAAAATGTAAGTATTTTAAATAAACTATTGCCTATTTAATGTAAAATAATGAAAAAAATCATGTCAATGCAGGTCAAAAGTCATAACAAACAAAAAACAAATGGGGATATTGGTAAGGCTGATGGAAGCAAATCCTGATATCGCGAAAGGCGTCTGTGGAAAGTCCCAGGCAAAGATGAGGTGGGAAAAGTTTGCTTTGGAATTGAATGCTGCAGGTCCCCCCATGCGTACTTGGGAGAAATGGCTCAAGGTAATATACAAATAAATGCTTAGAAACCAAAAGTTACTCGTTCGGAAAAGCCTTGAACTAAAAATGGACAAGAATTTGTCCTATAAAAATATTTTGTAAATAATCACATCATTGGTTTATAGATGCAAGTAATGCTGCATTGGATATCTTACTATTGTATTCAATTATATGCAAGGCTCAAAAGTACCGATTTTGTTTTTTATAACTATTAACCAGTTTTATTGAAATATTATTTACAATTTACCTAATGCTAGTTTTTTTTGTATTTTATTAGGTTTGGACAGATCTAAAGTTTAAGGTCAAGAAGAAGATGTCCCAAAATAAGATTGAGATAAATTCAACTGGTGGCGGACCAAACAAACTGCACACTTTCAGCGATTTAGAAGAATCCGTGATAAGACTGCTTGATATCAGCACTATTGTGGATCCACCGGGTGTAGAATTTGGACTGGGCGCAAAACTTGATTTTTTGATGCAGGAAAAAATTGAAGACTGTGTTGAGAATGAAGATGACCAAAGTGTGAATGTTATCTTTGCTGATTTCATTGAAACACAAGAAGAAAACACACCAGAGTCAACAAAGAAAAGTCCACAAAAATCTACAAAAGAAAAGAAAAAAGGAACAAAAAAACAAGAAAGACTCGTTTTATTAGAGAAGTCTACAAACTCCCAAGAATTGTTTCATAACGAAGTTCGAAAGATGATGCAAGATATTAAAGAAAGCGTAAAGACAACTGCAGAATACGCAAAGAAAACGTATTACTTGCAAAAAGATACCAAAAAAGAATTGATGGCTTTGAAAAAAGAAAAGCTGTCGTCATATAAAGATGCGGTTAAGAAGAAAGCTCAGGACAGAACAATGAAATTGAAACTAAAGCAAGAAATTCTGGAGCTCCAGAAAGAAAATTTGTCAAAGTATGCCTATACAAATTGACATATTTATAAACCATGTACATATTTTTTATTTATTTATTTTTTTTTACGAATGAAGTTCCTAATTTTGTGATACATATACATACATTTAAGTTTTTGTTTGAATAAAATGAAATAAGTTTTTTAATTCAAGGATTTGTGTTATTTATGTATCTCAGAATATTGTTTCTGATAGTCAAACCTTCATTACTTGTACCCGAAATATTTTCCAAAAAGTTATGTGATGTTTCATCGTCAATATGATCATTCTCTACTTCTTCTAGCAAAGGGACATTCCTGGCAATGCAAATATTATGCAAAGCTGCACAAACATTTGTGATCTGCGTAGCTTTTTTTGGATTGTAATGCAGTTCACGTGCTCTTAGTAAACACCTCCATCTGCTCTTCAAGACACCAATCGTACGCTCGACAATGTTCCTAGCTTTTGCATGTCTTTTGTTGAAAGCTAATTCGAGTGACCCTGCCTCTGTATCGCGAAATGGTGTAAGGAGATAAGGTTTAAGAGCGTATCCAGCGTCACCTTAAACCATTTATTGATCAGAAACTAAACAAAATTTAATTTATTTGTTATACCTAGAAGCCAAGTATTTGTTACACCATTAAGATGCCCTTCTTCCAAAATCTGTTTTAGGTCAGACATATTAAAAACAAATGAGTCGTGTGCTGATCCAGGATAACGTGCATTGATGTATCGCACTCTCATTATATCATCACAAACCTTTAATGGAAAGAACGTTTACAAAAATACTGGAATTTAGAGCAAAAAGACTCACAACCATAGCATTTATGCTATAAAATCCTTTGCGATTATAGTAGGCGTGTTGGAGTTCTTTTCTTGGAGACGATATTTTTATGTGGGTACCGTCAACACAACCTATTATACCAGGTATTCCACTTTTTTCGTAGAACTGGATTTTTGCCCGATTCTTATCCGCATCAGAATTATAAAATTTTATCCATTTCCGACAAATGTGTGTTTCAAGTACCAAAAGAACTTCTTTGAGCACTAATGATACGGTGGGTTGTGCAAGACCAAGACAGAATTCATTTCCAACACATACTTGGTAAGATCCATGAGCAAATAATCTTAAAGCCGTAGCAAGTTTCAGTATGTTAGGAATGGAAGAGCTTCTAATAGCTGGTTTCAGTTTAGAGTCAATTTCAATTAAAAGGTGGCTGAAAGCTTCTTTAGACAAACGAAAGTATTTTAAAAACCTGAAGAAAAAAGTGGATTTTAAAAATCAAAAACTTCAAATTAAAATATCTTATCTACATTGATTCCTCCAGTTCTAGAGGATTGGAAGTGTCTCTTATTTGTCTCCTTCTTCGTGCTATTTCAATTATTTCATGCTCGTTTTCGCTATCTGAATCACTCTCACTAAACCAAATTTCAATTTGACTCATTTTGAATTTGAATTAAAAAATAAACACGATCCAACCAACACAATTTTAAAGAAAGCACACAAATCAAAGCAAATTTAATTAAAAACACTTCAATGAACTCAAAAAGTCAAAATAGCAATATTCACAATATACTTTCGGAATATTCACAATAACACGTTGTTCTTTCGATTAAGTTACACAATATCAGATACACGTCCTAATCGATGCAATCGACAAAGGGCGAGTCGATTGTTCGTCGACAACCGCAATCGGGGCCTAAGTCATAAGTCTATAGATGACTTGTGAATTAAAAAAATTTAATTCATAAGATATTTGGTGACTTATGAATTAAAAAAAAAATAATTCACAACCCCCAAAGTGACTTATGAATTAAAAAAAATTTAAATCCTAAGCTACTAAGTGACTTATGAATTAAAAAAAAATTTATTCACCACCTACCAAGTGACTTATGAATTAAAAAAAATTAAGTCATCAGGGATTAAGTGACTTATGAATTAAAAAAAATTTAAGTCATGAGCAACAAAGTGACTTATGAATTAAAAAAAATTTAATTCACCACCTACTAAGTGACTTGTGAATTAAAAAAAATCAAGTCATTAGGGAGTAAGTGACTTATGAATTAAAAAAAATTTAATTCACAAGTCAGTTGGTGACTTGTGAATTAAAAAAAATTTAATTCATAAGTTAGTTGGTAGATTGGAAATTTTTAAGCTTGTTTTGACTACATAATTATTTAATTATTAACGAAAGCTTTCAAATCTAGTTTTTAAATCATAAGATTATCACGTTAGCTTATAAATTATCCATTTCATAATTTTTCTAATCAGCATTTATCCATTAACTTATGAATTAAATTTTTTTTAATTCATAAGTCACTAAGTTGGTTTTGAATTAAATTTTTTTAATTCATAAGTCACTTACTTGCTGATAATTTGAATTTTTTTAATTCATAAGTCACTTACTTGCTCATGACTTGAATTTTTTTAATTCCTAAGTCATTTAGTAGCTTGGGAATTAAATTTTTTTAATTCATAAGTCACTTACTTGCCCATGACTTAAATTTTTTTAATTCATAAGTCACTTAGTAGGTTCTGAATTAATTTTTTTAATTCATAAGTCACTAAGAAGCTTATGATTTAATTTTTTTTAATTCACAAGTCACCAACTGACTTGTGAATTAAATTTTTTTTAATTCATAAGTCAGTTCGTAGCTGCTGAATTATATTTTTTTTAATTCATAAGTCACTCACTAGCTTGTGAATTAAAGCCAAGCTTAAGCTAACAAGTGACTTAAGCTTTTGCAACCCTGCTAAGCATGCGATTTTAAATTATTGGCCATTAAATACTTTAAAAATGTATTTTATTTACTTCGATAAGCAATTAAGAAGATTGGTTTATTGAATTTTTCAATAATTTTTAAATTAAATTTTATTGAAGCATATGTTCATATGTATGTCAAATTCAAAGAAAAAGAGCAAACAAAGTGTAAGCAAAGAGTAAAAGAAAATGATAACAAATTCAGAACAATCAGTTTTTGTCTATTTTCTGTTTAACATAATCATATGCAACTGCGCGCACATTCAACTAAATATTTGAGTTGTTTTTTAGCTAGTTTTCTCTTTTATATGTTCTTGATTGCATGGGAAGTGTTGCACAATTCACAAATGTCGGGTAAAACAAAACATTTTTTTCAACCAAAGAGGAAAATAGTACTACTTGAAGATACCATGTTAAGATATCATAAAGACGTTTTAGTGAAAACGTCCACAGAATATCTTAAAGATGTATTCGAAAGATTAAAATGAAAAACTCTTTCAGCATTTTAAAATTACTCCTTTTAAAAAGGTTTTAAAGAGGGTATATAGAGAGTCAATAGCCGTGTTTTTTTGGAAAATTTATCCGTAGTACAGTAGGATTTTATATGAAAAACAAATACAACATCCGCAGTAGGATCACTGCCGATACTCGAATAAACGTCAAATCGCTATCCGCAGCAGGATTTCACTTCTCCTTTTATCGGCAGTGATCCTACTGCGGATGTTGTATTTGTTATTCATATAAAATCCTACTGTACTACGGATAACTTTTCCAAAAAAACACGGCTAATATAATGACATTTGTCATGAATATCTTTAAGATGTTTAAAAGATGTTTTATTAATAGTATAACAGAAAGAACACTTTTAAAGAGTGAATTAGGAGATTATAAAGTGAAATGATATTAAAAAGATTGAACCAATAGCTTGTTAAGACCTGATGCATTTATTCAAGTACACTCCAAGAGTTTATGTGTTGCTTGGGTATGTTATCGGGTTTTACCAACGATAAAAATAAACATTATATATTTCTGGACGCACCCTTTAGCCAAAGAACATTAAATTTGTCTGAACGCAGTCAAAACTTCACCTTGCCACCATTGCAAATAGTTGCGCATGTGTAAGTAGCTACATCTGCCCGAATTGAAACAAATACATGCTGAACTGAAATGGAACAAAAATAAACGTTTCAAGCCTAAACTGAAATGAAACAACTATTCACTTTCCTGTTTTCTTCCAACAAATTTAAGGATCTAATTACACGACTCATTTTTTGCGGCCATATGGTTTTTCAAGTAACTGACTTTATCGAACATCGATATTGCGAAATTTTGATGCACAAAAAGTCGTGCTCAATGTGTAAGCTTGTGCTTTTTTTGATATTTCAAAATCTTGATCGCAGAAAATCGTGCGCAAAAGCTTGCATTTATAAATGCTGACTCTCTAAGCATCGATGATTTTATCACTTGTATATGAATGTTAAAACATAATTTCTGTAAAAATTAACATCATACAATATTGACGAAAGTAATAATGCAAGGCATATTATAGCCGTGTTTTATTGGTTAGTGAATATGCTACATCGCAAAATTTAACATGGAAAACAACAACAAACGATTAGTGAATAAAAATAAGCTAGTAATTGAAATGGATGATTTAGTGAAGATGGAGTTTCGGATGTTGAAATGTAGGGGGTGTTTAGGTGGTGTCCGAAAAAATATATGTGGCATACTTGAGGGTATGTTCGTTGGTATTTATTTTGTTATACTTTGCCTTTACTAATCCAAAGTGTGATCGCTCCGAAATTTATAGAACAAATATTTTCAAATGCAAAGCTTTAATTCATACCATAATTCCGGCTTTACACTACTGCCACTAATTTTGTCATAAAATATTGAATCAATTTACGCGAAGGTGATTGGATTCGATTGATATGTTTTATCCATTGACTTACTATATATGGACTGCTAGTCGCTTAATTTCTTCATACAAATCCTCAAAAAAAGTGGTTCCACTTTTAAGGTTCTCTCTAACGAAAATGCGCGATCAAAAGATGTCACTTAAAAAAAGGAACTAGTTTTTGACAATTCAACCCCAGCGGTTGTTGAAAATTCAAAATGAACTGTCATTATTTTTTTTTCAATTTTGTAACTGCAATCAATTTGATAGTTCGACATTCTCTTCCAATAAAAAACTTGCTGCAAAATTAATGAAACCAGCACAGGAAGTCAAATCAAAAAAAGATTCAGTTCCTGTTAAAGTTGATCAAGCAACTGCATCCCAATCAAAAGCTAAAGCACAACCTCCTGGATCGCAATCAA
Source organism: Chrysotoxum bicinctum (assembly GCA_911387755.1). Classification (NCBI taxonomy): domain Eukaryota; kingdom Metazoa; phylum Arthropoda; class Insecta; order Diptera; family Syrphidae; genus Chrysotoxum; species Chrysotoxum bicinctum. The sequence continues at coordinate 99,764,444 of OU426988.1, forward strand.
AAGCTGAAGTGGTACCTGCTCCATCTCAATCAGCTGCTCCTCAGAAAAAAGCCATCGCTGCGGTTCAACCTATAGCGGCTTCTGCAGTCCATATCTAGTAACTTAAATGTTTTATCAGTTCACTGGCATTTGTTCAAAAATGTCGTATAACTGCGGCATTATGCTGAATTAATATAACAACTGAAAAAATAAAAGCTAAACTCTCAGAATACCTATTTTATTTTTTTTAGCATCGTTAGAACTTCATATGACTCTTTAAAATTTAAAAACGTCAAAATAGGTCTGTTTACTTAGTTTTTTGCACGAACTACTATTGTTGCTCAGAATCAATTTATTAACAGAAATTGCCTTAGGCTAGGCGGTTTTGCAACTGTTTGGTTCAAGAAACTAAAAAGTTTGTGTTTTGACACAAACTAAACGATTGCCTAAAATGAGTTCGCTATTTTGTGTAACATATAATTATATGCACCTGCGCGGACATTCAACCAAATGGTTCATCTGTTTTCTATAAGTATCCAAACAGTTGTGCAACTAAAAATTGAATGTGCGCTCCCAGCCTTAGGACGATATTAGTTTGTTCAAAAGCGACAGGTGTCAATAGGTTCATGTACCAGAGTTCATCCATAAAATCAGTTGGTAACTACGTTCTCGTAAATCTTAATAATGATGCATTCAAAAACAAAGGGCAAGAGAAAATAAATCTGGTTGAACGACACGGTTTACCACAAGGATGTCATTCAGAGATTTTCCACTATCTGATTTGGAGGAGCCATCGAAGACAACTCTCAATTTTGTCATACTACTACCTGGTTTAATGACGCAATGGTCAGAAAGATAAAATGAGGTTCGGAATGGTCGATAATATTGACAAGCTCCATATGATTGAGTTGTATATACTCATTTATAAATTCATTATACTGAATACAAAGTTTATTGTTGTTCTTAAGTTTCACTTTTAAGCAGTTAAAACGTTTCAAAGCTGTGTTGTGTGAAGAGTCTAAAGGTGAAGAATCACATTTAAATGGCAATCTGACTTCGTACCGACCACATTCAAGGCGACGCCGACAAAAATGCGTAGTAAAATGTCTTTCGCACAAAGTTTCACTTTCAGAAAGCGTACGTGGAGACGAAAAGTAATTTTCAATTTCGCAAACGGCTTTTTACCTTTGATCTAATAGATTTTCTTCAAATAGATTTTGTGCAACCAAACTGCATTAAACCTTTGGGTTTGTTATAGATTGATAATTTTCACTTAGAACCCATCAAAAGAGAGTGTTTTATAGAATTATTATATATATGATTAAAATGTAGGTTGACCTGATAAAAATTTTGTTAATATACGTCCAACAAAAAGTTTTATCAAATTGATAAAAATTACAGAATTTTGTTTAGCTAACAAAATATATTTTGTTGTATCCACAAAATTATTTTGTTATGCTAACATATTAATTTGTTGAAATAACAAAAATATTTTGTCAATATGACAAAATTTCGTAGAATTTACAAAATTAATTTGTCATATTAACAATTCTTTTGTTGTATTAACAAATTTTTTTTGTTAATGTTCAAATTTTTGTTTTGCTAATTTGACAAAATTGTTTTGTTAAATTAACAAATTTTTTTTGTTAAATTAACCAAATTGTTTTGTTAAATTAACAAAATTGTTTTGTTAAATTAACAAAATTGTTTTGTTAAATTTTGTTAAATTAACAAAATATTTTGTCAATTCAACAAAATATTTTGTCAATTTTACAAATTTCTTTTGTTGAATCCACAAAATTAATCTTGTCAAAATAGTTTTTTTTTTTTATTTAAGTCCACAAAAATTGGCGTTTCGTCCCTACGATCTCACACGCAACCACCTGTGAGGGCGTATGGACAATACGCAATTTTTGTTAAGTTCAGTTAATCTTACATCGATTTTTTGACAAAAACCAAATGTGAACTATATCATACACAAAAGAAATGTCATTACAAAATAATTTTATCTATCTAATAATATTATTTTATCAATATTACAAAATAACTCAACCCCAGAATAAAATATTTGTCATTTTAACAAAAACGTTTTCATCTTTTGTTTAATTGACAAAAAAAATAACAAAACGTTATATTACCTGGAATTTATTTTCAGTGTGGGCTCGTTGCGAGTAATGGCAAAGGACTAATGCACGGAAGGAGTTAAAAAAGTTGATGTAAGGTTCTCAGTATATTCTGAAGCATTTGGGTTAAATGTAGGAGTTGGATTATCACGATTCAGAAACGAGTGATGCTTTTGAGCACAAATCCGACAGTTACTGAAAGAAGGGCAGATTTCTGTGGAATGATCGAACTTGAGGCAATTTTCACATATCTTGAGTGCAATTTTTTGTTTTTTTTTTTCTGGTTGGCTGGCGGCAAATGCAGAAATCTTCAAACATCTTGTAATCACGTGACCAGTGGGCATACTGCGTGTTGCTAGTAATTGCAAATGATTTTGGTGTGGTTTTAAATCTATTATCTAGCTTATTATTAGAACTCACCTTCGTTGTTGATATTTGGCCTACCAGTACCTCAAATGTTTGGCTGCGTTTGATAAGGTATTTCGATATCTCGTCATTGGAAGTAAGACGATCAGCAGGTGCCTCTTCCTGCCACTTTATTAAGTGAAGCCGCATCCAATTTTGAGGTTATGATATACACTATGAGGTCATTCCAATATTGAATAGAATGACCAAGTGAATTAAGAGCTCATGAATGAACATTAAAAGTGTCCAGCAACATTCGAAGCGATAACGCTGAATTTCTTTGAACTCTTGGTGCCTCAAAGATCTGGTTTAAGTTCTCGTGAGCAATAATGCTTTTGTTCTCGTAACGATCCTGCAACATCTTGATGGCCACATCGTAGCTCGCATCCGTAACCTCCAAAGGCTTGAGAATCAATGCTGTGCTGCCACCCAAAGAACCAAGTAGATGATGGAACTTGTTCAAATTACTTACATAGTTTGGTTGAGAGTGAATTGAAGACATCATAAAACGACATCCAATCAGTGATTAAACCTGTAAATGTAGGAATGTTAGCCTTTGGCAATTTAATGAAATCAGCGAGAACAGAGAGTTTTGGTGAAGTCTTATTTTCTGGTTTTGAAGTTTCGTCTATTTTTTCCAAATAGGAGTGCAACGCTGGTTGAAAGGTATAGTAAAGTAGCTCATAAGTTGAACATTCATCCTTGTCAAATTCTTCCAGGTTAACATCTTCTAATTTTGTTTGTAGTGTGGAGAAAAACCATCGCTTAATACCAGATTCCAAAGCCTGGAGTCTTATGTTCAGATTGGCTTTTTTTGCTGTTGCAGGCTTTTGCGACGTAAAAGTCTTGATGCGATCCAATTGTTTAATTTTTTAAAAACCCAACTGATTAAAGTTTTGATCATTGAGAATGATTCAGACCATTGCGAAACACAAGCAAATTGAAAAATTTGAATGATGATACTGCATCTGCGCGGGTGGTAATGGGTACTGCAGTGAGTGAGCGAGCAAAAAAACCTTTACCGCTTGAGACTGAGACTGAGAGCATTGTTCACACATATGCACAACCACAAGCTGATAACGAATGGGCAACGGTAGGAAAGCAAAAACAAAAACAGAAAAGAAATAAAGTGCATGTTTATGGACAAGATGTTGTTGAAGGCTTGGATGTTGTTGTTACGCATAAATGGTTGCATGTATCCAAGTTTGAAACGTCAACATCTGAGGAAAGTATATCCAAATATGTTGCTGGGAAAATTGGTTTAAATGAATCCTGTGTAAAATGTTATAAACTTGCGAGAAAAGATGCTAAAAATTTGAAGTACATTAACTTCAAAGTTGGCATACCAATTAACAGCTTCAAATTAGCACTTATAGACACGAACTAAGAATAAGAGGCAAACTGAAAAGCTTCTCGACATTAGTTGACTCTTCTGAATATGATGTATTTGCATTTGTGGAGACTTGGCTGTACAGTGAAATTAATAATGAAGAAATTTTAAATACATCTGAATTTACTATATTTCGTCGTGATCGTCATAACGTTGGGACCAAAAGAGGTGGAGGTGTACTACTCGCAATTCGACGTTCTCTTCTTAACAGTGGACGAATACAGCACTGAACAATTATGTGTTTGTATTGAAGGAGACAATGAAAGTAAATTATTAATTTTTTTGAGTTACATACCACCTGATTCTTCTCTATCTGTTTATGCTTCTCATGTAAAAAATATTGAAAATGTAGTAGCTAATTATTCTAATAGTTTTCATTCAGTTTGTGTAGTTGGAGATTTTAATTTGGGCGACATTCGGTGGATGCAATTTGAAAACAAGGTGTTGCCAATGGTTCTTACATCTGAAAAAGAGTTTGAACTCATTGATTCTCTTTTTGCGTTGGACTTAAATCAAATGTGCTTCGTACAAAATTCGTTACATAGAATACTTGACTTAGTATTCTTAAATAACGAAATTGAAACAACTGTATCTGAATGCACTCCTTTGTTTTCAAATTCTATTCACCATGTTGCCTTGTCAGTCTTAATCAAATCTATTTGCTTCAAAAACTATAAGGCTTTTAATACAATTAATAAGTATAAATATAAATTCAATACAAATAATTTGAAATATTTGAATGACATTTTTTTAAATTTAAACTGGCTAATGGATTCTAACAATAGCTTAAGCACTAATTTTAATATATTTGTAAAAGTTTTTGTAAGAGAATTGGTTTCCTCCGTACCAAGATCCTTATCTAAAGCAAGTTCACATTCTCCGTGGTCAAATGCTAGGTTGCGTAAGTTAAAAAACGCTAAAAGTAATATTTTTAAAAAATACCAAATATCTAAAAGTGATATAGATTTGTCTTTATATTCTCGCTTTGAAAAGAGTATGTATTTTTTGTGTGCGTTAATTGGGCTTTCTGATCTTTTATTTTTTTATGCAATTAATAAAACAAATTAATCCATTTTTTAAATTATTCCCGACGTTTCGTTGGGTATTTTCCAACTTTTTCAAGGGATATTTTTATTGGACCTATAACACGTTATAATTCTTGAATTTTGAGTACTAATAACTTTTATATAATTTTACTTACTATTGTCAGTTACATTTATAGTTTTTAAACATTTATATTGCACTTTTGTATTTTTTACATTTTTTTAAAACGGAAAACTAAATAAATAAATAAATTAAAAAACCAAGACAAAACAAAAATTATGAACTAGTATCACAGACTCAATGTTTACTTTATGACGGCACTGTAGCTTGCGCTCAGCTTGTCTTTGTCTTCTTGAAAATTCATTGTTCTCTTAATGTTTTGCTGTATTCTTAGCAGTGTTGGGACTTCGCAGAAGCCAAAGAGTGGTAGAAAGGTTGTCAAAAAAGTGGTAGAAAAGTGGTAGAAATTAAAAGCCATTTTTATGTAGCAAATCGTATATTGAAAATAAATTTATTGAAAATAATACAAAAACAAAAATAAAAGAAATAATATTGCGGTTCTTTATGTTTCAAAGATCACACTATTATCTGGAAGAAGGTCATAATACATTATACATATGTAAATATTATACAATTTCATTTTAAACTCGTTCCAAACCAAAAATTTAGATTTAAAACAGCCGTTGAATTGATAATAAAATTAGTTAAGACTTCAAAAAATTACAATTTCTTTTTTTATATAAACCATCAGAAAATCTAAAACTTGAAGCATATTTTACTAATGCTTCCGCGGGAGCGCTGCTATGCGGTAAGCAACAAAGCTCCAACATATAGGAAAAAATGTTTTCAAAAAATAAATTGTCCATACAAATCTTTTAAATTTTTTATCAAATACCATTGTCAAACAATGTCATCAGTTTTAAAAATTTGGAGTAAGTGATTTTCTCCACTCATTATTAATCAATTCTAGGTTCGTTATATTTGGTGAAAATGTCTCGTCAGACCTGAAACTGATGGCATTGTTCCATCAATGACGTTTTTTGGATTTAAATATTTTAATAATTTTAAAAAATAATTCGACATAATAGCTGCAGATCACTTTTCTTAATTTCATTAGTTTTTATTCTTCAATGTCATTTTCTAATGAGAAGTTTTCAAAGTGAAGGCCAAAATACATTTGAGAAAATGGTAAATATTTTCAGGGTTTCTTACATTTGTGTTTATATTAAGATTTTCCGACTTTACCAAATTTTTCCTTATATTTAGTTTTTTTTTAAGTATTCATACTTTCGATCAAAAAGTGTATTTTTGTGTTCTCAGATTAAAATATTCTGTTTAACTCAACTCATTTATAATTTTAAGATTTATTGACAAAAATTTCAAAGAAACTAAATTGTTTTTATTTAAAAAAGAATGAGAAATTTGTGAAGCCTTAGAAGTAGGTTCTTCAAACGAGTGCAGTAGATATATATATATTTAAAAATCAAACAAAGGATTCCATTGCTCTATGATTCTTTTTAAGCGAACGAGTTTGACAAACCTTTAAAATTTGAAGCTCATTAGCGCAAAGTGCTTTTAGGAAAGTAATGAAATATTTTTGTTTTTTTTTTCGAGCTGTGACAAAAATAGAAATACATACATATATTTTCCTTCAATGATTTTTCTATTTGCCACGGTATACATTTAGCAGCATAAGCGGAGCACAAACTTAAATTATGACATGCAATGGTTAAAATATTAGGATTAATATTTAAGATAAATTTTAGGTGTGATTGTGGTGTTATATTGTAAATACCAAACACCGACACCGTTGACTCGTTTCTTTAGACTCCTCGTCTTCGTGTCAAACAACCGATCGAGAACCCAAGCAGAGCCATGGGAAATCGACACGCGCTGACCATTCAGCACTACTCAATTCTTTCGATATTGCATTTTGGTTGACCTAAATTGATATCCGTAAGGTGATACGTTTCGGATACAATATATTCAATATAAGTGCAACTAAGAACAATTGAGAATGCATTAAGTTCAACGCACTACGACTTCCTCAGATAGGTATGGGAATACAACATCCCTCCCTACCCGGGCAGAACTCGTTAACGATCAGCTGGGTGACACTTGACAAGATCGAACTATATTTTATTGTAACTTTCTCTTAAAAATATTTAACAATTTTAATATGTTACATGTATAACTAATAATTTTTTTTATATATATATTATTGATTTTTTTTATTTTTTTTTTTTATATATACATATATTATTTAATTTTTATTTTATTTTTTTTTATTTCCTTAACATGAAAAAAATTCTAAATACAGATACATTAATTTTTGTTATATACTTTCATTCATATTTAGTTCAAAAATTCCTTGCAAGCCCGATTCAGAACCTCACAAAGTTGACAAAATAATGAACCCAAAATGATAATAATAAAATTTGATAAATTGAGATTATTTTACCTAATTAAATTTGAGAACTTTTACATTGACTTTTTTTCTCATTATTATGAATTATGATGTGTATCTGTTTACATTTATGTTACATACTCTAAGATTTAAGTGTTGTTCCTTTTTCGCTTCTGGATCAGTACAAGTAAGCTGTTTTTTTTTTTTTTTTTTTTTTAATTTGTTTGAGCCAGAGAACTGTAGTTAAATGGACTTGCTATGTTTGTCTGTTTTTCTCTTTTTCCTAACATACATTATTATGAAGTAACAAAATTAAGATTAAAAGAATGATATTCTTGTCATTCCTTTTTTTTTAATATTAATTTTGTTTTCTTTTTATTGTATTTTATGACAATAGTTTTTTTTTAATTTTAGTTTTAATAATATTGTTATATGTTTTTCTGTTTTTGATTTAAATAATATTTTATTTGTTTTTATAATTTTTTTTTTTTAGTTTATATAATATAATGTTTTTCTATTTTTTGATTTTAATAATATTTTTGTTGTTTTTTCTATTTTTGCTTAAAGTGTTTATGTTTGGATACAAAAAAACATTAGTGAATAAATTAAATAACTTTTTGTTCTTTAAGTGCTACACTCGCGCAAACGTTACTCCTCTTGCCGATCTCCTCGTTGAAGCTCTTCGTACTGGAAAATCATTCATCTCGACTGCATCGGTCTTTTGCGGGACAACGTTCGTGATCTCGTTCGTCGATCTCCTCGTTGAAGCTTCCCGTACTGGAAAGTCATCCATGTCGACGGCATCTATTTTGACAGCATTGGTTTTTTGCGGGACAACGTTCGTGATATTCGTTGTGATTTGGCTTGGGTTGGTGGTGGCACGTTCATTCGAATATCTGGAACAGTACCATTTTAACAACACTAGTGCTATTACCAGAAAAATGATTGATACAAATGAGTACCGATGGATATCAACTTCTAATTGCTGACTGATCAAACTCTTTCTGTTTTCAATCTGGTTCGCTTCCAATTTAAGATCGGCCAATGACTTCTTCCCCTCTGCCAAACTCGCGATCATATCACCGTGACTGCCTAATAGCAAGAGCGGTCGCTTTGAAAAGGTCCTCACTGTAAGATTGCCATATTTTGTTCGTAGCACTTCAATTAAATCGGAATGGTTTACTCTCGGTTGATGGATCTTAAAGTTGGAACTCCAAACCTGCTCGTACGGTATTCGAAATTCTTTCGTACTTATTTCGCAAAGATTTAAAATGTGGAAAATCCCAAATCCATTGAGCTCCGGAGCATATAGTCATCCATGTCGACGGCATCTATTTTGACAGCATTGGTTTTTTGCGGGACAACGTTCGTGATATTCGTTGTGATTTGGCTTGGGTTGGTGGTGGCACGTTCATTCGAATATCTGGAACAGTACCATTTTAACAACACTAGTGCTATTACCAGAAAAATGATTGATACAAATGAGTACCGATGGATATCAACTTCTAATTGCTGACTGATCAAACAATATAACAGTGGTCGTATGGTACATATACGGTAAAGCAGAAAGATATAGTATGAGTTGCAAAAAGTGGTAGAATTAGATTTTTAGGTGGTAGGTTTTCATGAACAGCAAAAAGTGGTAGAAATACCACTTAAGTGGTAGAAGTCCCATCACTGATTCTTAGGCTCTCCAGCGTAAATCTCTTATTAATGTTTCTTTCCTTGTCAAGAATTCTTACGTTATCAAAATCAGCGGTGTGTCCATTTTCTGTCATATGATGTGAGAGTCCAGTTGATGCTCTATTTTTCCTAACGTCAGCTTGGTGTTCGGCTATTCTTGTAGCTAGTGTGCGTTTTGTTGTGCCAATGTAAACAAGATCACACTCCTCATTCGTCTTACCTTTGCATTTTATTTCGTATACCACGTCATGTTGTCAATTGTCAATCACGTGGGTCGGGGTCATCAAAATGTTAGCGATTATTTTAATGTTTCTAATGCTTGATTAAAAAAAAAAACGATTAATAAAATCCTTAAAATTTGGCATTGTTTCAAAGACGATCAAGTAGTTTATTATGAGTTTAGAAAAGAATAATTATAAGTTTAAGTTACAAACAAAGCTTGGTTTATCTTTAGCCAAAAGGCGCAAAAATAAATGGCATTGCCAGAAAGTCTTTGGAAGGTTGGCTTACATTATAAAATTATTTATTGAGATGAAACTACTTTAGTCAACAAATATAATTACATGGAACGCCAGAGCTATCCCAAATAATATACGTCGAGTTTATAAACTTTTTAAATATAAGAGAAATTGATATTACATTAATTACGGTAACATGGTTAGATTTAAAAATCAAAATTTCAACTCCCGATGGTGATAGAACAAATTGAATAAATTGGGGGTACCAATTTTAGTACGCGAAAATCGTGGTGTAATATACTTTCCGATTTAATACATATTTTTCTCTTTTCCATATCGTTTCCATATGGCCCTTACTTATATTCCTGCTGGTTGTCCTCCAATATTTGACTTATTTCTAACTAATACTATTAACACTGTATCTCAGCCTTTAGTTTTTTTTAGTGAAATAAAATAAGAGTATTATCTTGATTTTAAGCACACTAATAGACCAAGAGCCGGTAGCAAATTTTGGGAGTGGAGGTATAACCAAAATTCATATGGTCATTTGTGTAGGTATACGCATTACTTTACCAAATCCAACCGTCTGTCAGTTTTTTTTTCAGCCGGGGTGGGGGTTCGAAAATGGTATTTTTTTTTTCCGATTTTTGTGTAGAGGGTATAACCACTTTAATTAATATAGAAGCAATAGAGCATTGTTGACTGATTTAAAATATATAGGCCTCAGACGATTCAGTTTCAGCCTTCGCCCTGACAGACGACTGTTAAGTTTGCAAGAAAATCAACTTTTTAAGTTCAAGGGATAACCAAATAATTGATACACCAAAAAATCAGGAAAATTCTCCAGAATAAACATAAATAAAGTGGTGTTGAATTGATTTATAGAAGAATTCAAAAGTTAAGCAACCGCACTTTTTAACAACAAGTGGTATTCCTGTTATTCATTTGGTAGTCCAAATATAATTATGATTATGATACGATAATTATTTATTTCGTTTTTTACTTTTACTTTTACTATTTTTTGTATTTTACTATTTGGTTGATTAGTTTTGTACCCTTTTTCTATCTGATATGAACTGAACATTTGTTCTTGTTATGTTTTAAATATTCTTTTATCTAGTTTATATGTTATATTTATTTAAATACTTACTTATTTACATATTTATTTATTCATTTATTAATTGATTGCTCTTTTCTTTGAATATGTACTTATTTATTTGTTTATTTTTGTTTAATTATTATTGTATACATACATTATATTACCATATTTACTTTTAACGTTTGCTTGTTTTATTCATATTTGTTATTTTCTTTTAATATTTAACTTATTTATTTATTTATTTTTCCCCAACTTCTTCGTAAATGAAATATTTTAAATCTGTTACCAACAACTAATTGTTATTGTTTTTTTTTTTAAATGTATTAATTAAAGGTTTTTGTCAAAACTTTCTTCAGAATGAACATATTTTTTCTTTCGTGAATGTATAAACTTATAAAAGTGATAAAATTACTTATTTAGTAGAAATTTATATCATACAAATATCAAATTTCTATGTAAACTGAGCGTTAGGAAGCAATTTTATTATTTAAGAAACGAAATATTATACTTATGTATATCTATCTCAAACATCAAAGACATTCCATTGCTACCTACAGCATGTTAGTTGATTGTAACTAATATTATTTTTGCTATTCAGAAATTCTGTTTCGTGTAAAATACATACAAAAAACAAAAAAAGAACAAAAATAATTTGTAATATACGATTAAATAACAAAAATGTATTAAAAACTACTTAGCCATACTACATATCTATTAAAAGTAGCTTCGATTGCATGAATGGATTACATACGCTACAGACAATAAAAAATCGAAAGTTGTTGACAAATTAATGAGACAACATTTTCATTTTCATTCTCTATTTCTTATTCTTGTCGTTGCATTGACGCTTACAGCTTTTTCAATTCTCCCCTTTTCTTCACGATTCATGACCGTATGCCGAATACAGCCCCACCAAAAGAGGCGAGTTGGTAGCTAATTTGTCTTTTCCATGATAGAACGAGTACTATAGAGTTTATATAAGTACGAAGCATATGTACAGATAAAAATTCTTTGTCTATACTATACCAATCTTAAAATTTTAAGCTGTTGTTCGACTATTATTTTGGTCAAATGTTATATTATAAGATACAATTAAAAACTGATTTTAAATCATTTTCTGACTTAATTTAAAAGTTTTTTAATACATATCTTAATCGATCAAAAACTGATAACAACAATGTTTTCCTTTACATTTATATATGTATATGCATTGCAGTTGTAGGTAGGTATACTTCCTGTTAAATCACCATATTGTTTTGTTTTATTACGAATCGAGCATTTTTGAGAGCATTTTTTTAAAAATCATCTTCAAACCTAAAACTAGGATTTTTTAAAAATACTCACAAAAAGAGTTTCTTTTTAAGCTAAAACAACTTTGTTTCAAGGATTTTTTTAATTTTTAAGCTTAAGTGAACCAATTTTATACCTACAAAATTTATTTCGAAAAGAAAACATAAAAAGGGTCTGAGAAAAACAAATCACAAAAATGCGTTAAAATTCTATTTTTATTTTGGTTTTAAAAATACTGCATCTTTGAGCTCTTTTTATTTGAAAATTAAAGAGTATACATAAAAAAACTGTTTTAAAAGAGGCGACAATTTTCTATGCATAACAAACAAAAAATATTTCCAAGACGTTCCACCGTTCGACATTTCAAAGTACCGAAAAGTAGGAATCACAGTCAAAGATATCAAAATCACCGCATTGCTTTTTGCGGACGATCTGGTTATCTTAGCAGAATCACAGAATGTAGTTCTTTTTAGCTGATGATAAATAAATTTAAAAATTACTGCAAGTACAATAGCTTACAATTCAACAATAAGGGGCCGATTAGCTGGATTTGAAAATGGAAAAATGGTGGATCTGGAAGTTGTCAAATCATATAAATATCTGGAAGTTACAATAAATCATGACCTTTGCTTCAAACAGCATTTTAAATTGAAACTTGCTGATTCGAAAAAAGCCATAAATTCAACTTATATTGAATTGTAGGGTTGGGTTAACATCGAAAATAAAAATTGTTGAAGCTGTTATGCGTTCCATAATGCGCTATGGTGCAGAAACTTGGGGAGTAAAACTATGAAGATGTAGAAAAATTATTGCGTTTCTTTTTGAAAAAATTTCTGCGGCTACCAGAAACCACGCTCAATTATATGCTCTTAATTAAAAGCGGAATGTCACCTCTTTATGTTTTCGCACTTCAACTTAGCATGAACTATGTGATCAAAGTTCTTAACAAGGCAGAGGATTCACGGCTTACCAAAGTTCTCGTCAGGAAAGCACTTAGAACAAAAACAATGTTTTACAAGGACTGGGAAAATTTCGCAGCTAAGTACAACATCCTGCTAGATTTTACAGAAAATAATATTTCAGAGTGGCGTAACATAACCTGAAAACTCGTTCTTGATGTAAAACAGGCAATACAAATAGAAAATATTACCAACAGATTAACTATCTGAACCTAGGCCTCAGTACTGCACAAATGTCAATCCAAGTGAGAGGATAGCTACTCAAGCTTCATTATCTCGGCAGACGGCTAAGTCATGCTTAAATGTACTAAATTTAAGCAATAGCAATCGTAAATTTTATGAATGATTTAATAAAGTACCAAATATTAAAAAAAAAAATTTTTTTTTTGTGTTACCATTCTCTAAATGGAATCTTCCAGCTTTAGAAAACTGAACAAATTAATGTAAATGGAAATATTTGTGAGTTTTGTTACTTGTTATTGCAATTAAAATAAACCAGCTAGTGGTACAAGTACGTAATTGTTTCGTATTTAAAACAATCCATGTGGAGTATTTATAAAATTAAAGATTTGTATATTAAAAAAAAAATCTTTCGTAGCCATTCTGGTTTGCTTGGTACGGGGAAATGTCACTCACTGCACACGCCTTGCCAAGCCACTTACCCTCCTGTATATAAAAATATATTTAATAAAACAAAAAACGAATATATTCTATTTGATTTTGACACGAATAACACTAGAAAAAAACGGAACGTGCGATGTTTGAAAAAATAAAAAAAGGAATCAAAAGAATATACTGGAGATATCTTACACACTAGACACCCTTTAAAAAGCCATCTCGTTTGAAATATTTGATTCTATTTTGGTCTTTTTAAGTGTTAAACGTGAGAATTGTTTGATCATCACTAATGTGGGGATTTCGTTGAGAGAGTTGTACATAAGTTGGTCAAAAATAGCATGACAAAAAATTACCCATAGTTTATTCATATTAAATCAATTTGTTTTTGTATACTTATGTACATTTATGTACGTAGATATAAGTACCTAGCTACTTTATGAGCATATTTGTTTGAAGAAATTTTCTTTAAAAGATTTGCAGGCACAATTTGTTTTCAGGACATACCAGCATGTGTTACTTTGAATAAAAGCAAATGTCGAATTGTATATATTCTTAAATCTTTTTCGCCAGCCAGATGATGCACTCAAATTTGCATAGCTTTCGACAATTTGTTTTCTGTAGGATCTCGTGTTCATAAAAGAGTTATATTTTTACTTTGCGCTATAAAAAACCAATCATAACAAAAAGGTGTCAATATTAAAAACTTCAACTTTAAAAAATCTTTCTTTTCAATTGAACATGTATTAGTTTGCTACTCTCCCATTTTCTTATTTTGGTATATGCTTTTCCGTGGCTTTTATGTGTTGCCGCTTACGGTCACTGAATTTTGGTTTACGTATTGGAATATTCAAAGTGATTATGTAATCGGATACTCGACGCCCGCCGCAAGCTACTCTAACTCATGGGGTTTTAAATGAAAATGAAAAGAAATTTGAGAAATTTCGTTTTGGGACTTAAGCTGAGTTACACTGAGAAATTAAAGGATGAATCTTTTTTCATGTACTCATTTCCATTGGAGAAGGCATCACATCATTTCATTAACGAAAAAGAATCTATGAATTCGAAGATGCCATGAGCATAGTGATTTCACTACAAAATATTCATCGAGAAAGTGTTCTGTTCTGTACCTATAGTATCTGCAAAAGCATGCTCGTTATTCATGGAAAGTTGTTAATAAACACAAAAGTTAAATTTTTGTTTAATTAAAAATTCAATTATTTTTGATGTGTAAACATCTTTGCCGGCGGTAGAGTGAATCGAAAACGTGATTAAAACTTATACGTTCTGTGCAACCCGTTACGGTTACACGTTACGTGCGTACTTTTACGATATCGTGTTTACATTGGAAACTTTGAGTACTGAAATCTTGATTTTATTACTTTCCAATGCAGGCTAGAACTTAAATCAATCCCTCAACATTTCTTCACCTCTCGACCAATATGTCAAAAAGACGAAAGACAAATCAACTGGTGTAAAATTTCATAGCGGGTTCTTTTAATGTCTTTATGCTCGCAAAAAATGCATTTTCAGAGTTGACCTTTAAAAATCCAAAAAATGTTGTTCAGGCCAATCAGTTGACATCTACAACGAAATATTCTCGATACGTCAAAATTTAATTTGTCCCTTATATCTGTCATACCATATAATTATTTTATTTATCGAATCAAATATTCTTTATTATATATCAAAATATACTTTTGGTATTCACTATATCAAAATATAGATCGTTCTCCATCTCTCAAGCCATGAACTGAATGATGACTACGAACTTCAATGGATTAAAAAAATTAGGTTTTGCCACTTATAATTCCATTATAAGGTGGAAATGATGTCGATCGGCTTACAAATCTCTGACAGAGGGAGTAAGATAAAGTACAGAAACCTAAAAGAAAATTAAAGGATTGGTTTGATTTTGATAAGATGAACGCTCCATCTAGTGGCTTGTCAAAAAAAAAGTTTTGACATTTTCGCTGCATGATAAGTATATTTGTTGGCGGCGCGCCGTTAAGCCAGATATACATTGTTCAAATGCATGACAAGCACGTGCAAGTCTATTATTTCAGTGGCGAGAGGACGTTGCCCTTTGTGAGTTTTTTTCTGTAAAATTGTGTTTTAACGAATTTCTTTGAGATTTTTTTTTAATTTTATCCGAGTAATTTGTTTTATTTTGTTTGTCCATTTCATCATAAAATTTTCGTTTGCTATTTTAATATTTTAATCAGTGCTTATTATGCTGTGCTGTGTTCTCATCTCTTCGACGTACTATACGCAAATGAACCAATAAATGCATGATCAATCATCAATCTTGCATATACAATATTTCTATGCCGTCTAGATTGAAAAGATTTGGATTTTTCTTCAAGCCTACATCCGATCTATATGTGTGACATTTTCAATAATATACTTCCACGTGTGCTTGTCATGCATTTGATCAATGTTAATTTAGCTTTAAACGCATTTGCTGAGGTTGAGAAAAAGGCAGAGATTGAAAAGATTTGGATTTTTCTTCAAGCCTACATCCGATCTATATGTGTGACTTTTTCAATAATATACTTCCACGTGTGCTTGTCATGCATTTGATCAATGTTAATTTAGCTTTAAACGCATTTGCTGAGGTTGAGAAAAAGGCAGAGTTATCGTTCATTCTTCCTTGTGGTTTTCTTTTTTTTTTATTTGGCGTTCGCTCAGTGAAATTCACTTAACTGAGTAGAGTAAGGAGCGCGAAGTGATGTCTCCTTTTTACATGAACAAAGTTAACTTACATTAAAAATCGCTGTGTTTAAAAGCACAGATGCATTCCAAAGGAAGCCAAAAGAGAAGCAGAGATTAAAATCGGATTCGTGTAAAAACAGTCTATTTTCTATCAGATAACATCTCTGTTTGAATATAAGTGTAATGCGCGAAACAGATAAAACTAGCAACAGCACCAGCATCGTCAACAGCAAACAGCACGCTGACCAGCAAAAATGTCTCAAATACATTGCCACCAGCAACGTCATTTCATCTGCTTGACATTTCATATAGAAAAAAAAGTTTTTCAATGTGGTGCCACTGAATATTGCAGTGGGAAAGTTGACAACACCGCACCAGCAACAGCAAATTTAGGGCTTTGGCCTAACGACGCTGTTGGCGTTGCTGTTGCTGTTCTTATGTGTGTTGAACAATTGAAATACATTGGCTCTAAATTAATGGCGGCCGCTGTTGCTGTTGACGGTGCTGTTGCTGGTTCAATCTGTTCCGCGCTTAAAAATATAATGCTGTCTCAAGCAACATCCCTGTTTAAACATAAGTCAAATAAACTTTACGTTAAGCAGCGGAGTCCACTTACTCCTAACACACGCCACGAACTACCTTATCGAAGCATATTGTCGATAAGGTTTTTGGATTGTGTGAAATGAATAAGGGTCGACCCGGCAGTGCGAACTTTAGGAATCGCAGTAGTATGCCGACATGGCGTGTAAGGCTAGGCGCACACATTCAATTTTAAGTTTCGCAACTGCTTGGTTCGAGCAACTAAAAAGTTTGTGTTTTGACACAAACTAAACGATTGCCTAAAATGAGTTCGCTATTTTGTGTAACATATAATTATATGCACCTGCGCTGACATTCAACCAAATAGTTCATCTGTTTTCTATAAGCAACCAAACAGTTGTGCAACTAAAAATTGAATGCGCGCGCCTAGCCTAAAAAGAACCGAAATAGTTCGTGAACACAATTTTTTATGTTGTTATTCGGTTTTAGTTGTTAACTAGTGTTTTTGATCCCATTAATCTTAAATTCACTCAATAATGTTTTGATCATTACATAAGGAGTATCCTAAACACAAGTAATAACGGAAAATGAACAAGAAAAATGTGTTTGGACTCCTTCCGAAATAATTATTTTACTAGAAATAAGTAAAGACAACAAAATAGTTGATTATTTCAAATTGTTTTTACAGGACATGGTCCAAAACTACATGTGTTAAGGTGGAAAACGATTGACTTATTATACATGGACTGCCAGAACTACGGAACTAGCGCTATTGGTGCAAACTCGGAAAATATAGTGTAACTTTTGGTTTTGGTATTTGATATATCAATTTTTGACATAATTGAGTTTGTAAAGGAGTTGAGCGGGAATTGTTCAAGTTTATTATTGAGGGCTATTTTCATGCTTTATTTGCGGATTTAAGATTCAAAATATGAACTTATCATAGACAAGAGAAGAGCATTACTTATAGTGCTGTGATTCGTTAGAGTGGGAAAGCACAAAGAACTGTCGAAATGCTGATTTTGGAAAACTATTTAAATGAAACAAAAAATTGATTTTATTTTCTTATATGAAATCAAGTATGCGAATCTGTCATTGGTTAATTTATTACAACAATAACTTTAGTCATAAAAGATATATTAAACCGAACAACGCGGAAATGTATAATTCAAAGGAAAAGTGAAATTTATTAATTTGTACACATCTTATTGTTTAACACAAATCAAAATTTTAATAAATAAATAAAGTTCATATTGCTCTACTTAAAATTATGTAGATGAAAGATAAAGATGTTTTTTTTTTTGAAATACATAATAGCAAATTCACTTAATTAGATAAATATAATGACAAAAATGCGATTAGAAATGTATTCCATTTTAAAATATAAATATAAATTTACCTAGGACCGGTCACAGGATCTTACATCGTTCTACCTTTAAATAAGGTTACCTGTCGAAACCTTAAAGCAACAATCGCCAAGAAATTCAGGCCCTAGAAGCAGTTTTCATTGAACTAAATGCTTTGTTCTCGCAAGTTCACAAATTTCGCTGAACACCCTTTATATTGTTATTATTTTGTATTGACTAACGGTAAAATGTAAAGTTTAATTGGAAAAGATGTCTCTTTTTTTAATTAGATGTCTATAGTTTCTATATGTACAGCTATGTAGAGATATTTTTGGATTTAACTACAAGTGAAAGGGTTAAATTGTGGGAAAAAAGTGGCTTCCATTTGAATATATCTAAAGTCACAAACTAGGTAGTACGATTGCATTGTATGTTTATTGGGTACGTTCGATAAGAAAAATTTGGCACTCGGACGAACGTTGATGTTTACACATCTTAACCGTGAGTCCTGGCACTCACACTTTTTTTTATTATATTGAAATCAATAGGGGCGTAAAATCATCACAGTTGCTTATTATAGAATTTGGCAATGAAAAATAAAAACTGTTGTCTGCAACTTTAAGACCGACAATATAAACGTACCTATCACTTAACTACATAGCTAAAAAAATAGTTTACAAGAAAAATATTTGATTACAGTTAGACCGATGAGACGGCAGATTAATGTTTTACCCCGGGCGGCAAATATCCTAGCTTCATTATTATATTTTTACAAAGTAGTAAATGGTTGACTGAAAAAACTACTATCAACAAAGCGACAAAACTATCAACTTACCTATGTAACTCCAACCCAGGGTGTTTCGTTATCAATGAAAAATACTTTGAGAAATTATCCATTTCAATGTGTAATTTATTTATTGTTATTAAGGACAGCTATGTTTATACTTATGATCTAAGGTTTGTATATGACTTCATATTTAGAAGAAAAATAACCCTTTTATAAGTGCGCTTAAATAATATCCTATTTCTAAGCCTTTCTGGTCGCTTTTCTTTAAAAAAATTAGCAAAAACATAATCGTTTTACTAATTTTTCTTTTGATTAATAAGAGAAATACATTATCAAGTCCTCGGGAAAATCCATAACTTCTATGATAGTAAGAAAATCCTTTTTAAAGTAAATATATGAAAACAAGGATCTTATAGCTTCGTCAAAGAATTTATATTAATATAAATGAAAAAAGAGTTTATCGATCTTTATCGCTGTTCATTTAAATCAAAACATTCTATATCAGCAATTTAATTTAATAAAATTTTCTTTAATGTTTCTTAACATAAATTAATCAAACACAGATGTTTAAAAAAATGTTTTATTGGGTTTTGTAAATAATATATATACATATATGTATTAAAGCACACAACAAAAATTTCAATTTCTTTACTAGGGAATCATGGAAAGGCCTCAAGTATCAAGTTTGAAGGAAATTGTTTAACACTCTCGAGGTACAGACATACAGACTGAATTGCGGGACCTACTTTTTTTTTTTGTTAACTTTCATCGTAAAGCCAAGTTTGATCAAGATCTCGAGTTCGTTTTTTTTTTCAAACGCAAAACTTATCCTTTATTTCCTATGTTTGTACACGTTTCCCAAGCAACCAAATACTTTATTATGTATGCAGAAAAACTTAATATCTTATTCGACTACATTTCAGAATATCTTTCACTGCTTTTGCAACTGGATGTAAATACATATCTTAGAACTAAGAAAACTTAATTGATCTTATAAAGATATGCTTGTATATATAAGTGTTCTCTTAGTAAAATGAAAGGATGCAATTTTTCAAATTTAGCTCATTTAAAAAAAGTCATGGAACAATAATACATAATCTGAAACATAGGTTGTATACCGGTGCGATGTACTTCCGTTGAACGAGATTTAATTTTCATTTTTAAATTCGACCTTGTGGTAGGTATTTCAGATATTTCTGTCAATTGTAGTTTCTTTGTGTGTACATAGATTGATTTTTCAATTAAAATTTATGTAACCACAAAAAAACCACACTTGACCGATATTTTTGATTCCATAAGTATTGCTACATTATGAAAATCAAAATGTAATAACTATTATTTTTCCACGACTTAGTGAGCATGAAAATCTTATCTTCTTTTTTATTTGAACATTTTAGATTCTAAGAAGCAGTGAGCTTAGAGCAAGCTAAAAACCTACAAAACAGAGGCTTATCATAAGTAGATATAAGAAAGTAAAATAATGTAAGCTAAAACATGTGTGAAAATAAATTGGAATACAAAAACCTTTGTACCATCCCATCTTGAAATACGACAAAAATAAACCTATATATACCGTCATGGGAGCTGGTGATAAGTTGAGATATTATTCCATACATACATTCATATAGTTTTAAGTACTCGTATATATTTTTCGGTTTATTTGTGCCATTTGGTGGCGTTTCCTCAGCTTCAAAATAAAGACAAAAACCAGATGGATATGATATGATGAAACTCTTCATTCTTGAGTTGATTATAGGAATCCTCTTCAAAATGTTTCCCTATGGTTTTTATAAAGAATAGTTTACATGTTGCACATTATAATAATAAGTACTGCTTAATTTAATGGGAAGTAACAATAATTTTGTTCGTAATTTTTTAGTTCATATACAGCACATCTCGAATGTGGCTCATTTTTGTTAATACTGAAATATTACTTTGTTTGAATCATAAGTTTTAAATTGTAGTTTTCCTCGTTTATGGGACAGTTAATTTATACCTTCTGAGCAAGATATGTAAATAAATGTATCGCCCTCCAACTCGTGATTAATTAAAAATAAGTAATTCTGATTCAAGTTTCATAACAAAACGGATCTGATTAATTCCATAATGATTTAACTTAAATATATGTAATTATTTTGCATATGAAAAATAATTGATTGTATATTTGCAAGTTTGTCATTAAAGGTAATTTTAATTCCAAATCTTAGATGGATTTTTAGTTCAGAAAACTAGGATCGTTGATTAAATTCAAAATTCAATTTAGGAACCGAATAATTTAAATAGCAAGTAGGTACGAAATGTACCAGACAGTAGTTTCAAAAAACTAATAAAAGTAAAATCCATAACTCCCGCTTAATCTTACCTCCTCCCGTATATTTCTACGCTCCATCACATCTTCTAAGTGTAGAGTAAACCAGGCTAAGACTAAACCGATTTTTCTTCTAGTCTTTTGATAGGTAAATATATGAAAACTGTTTTCGCTCTGGTCTTTTCCTGGAAGCATGGTTGAACCACAAACCGTAAATGAAGTATATTTTATTTAATATAATCGTTACGTTATTTTGCATGATTAGATAAAAAGGGTTATATTAAATTGGCCGAAAGTGAGTTTTTGGGTATTAGGATTATCTTAGTGAATTTCCAATGGTAATATGGCTTTTGGGAAGATGAAGTTGGTTTCATTAACACCTGATTTGTTCGAATTAATTGAAAGAAATCTTTCTAAAACATCCAAACTATTGACTCATGAGAAACTAATTAAAAGACGATTCTGAAAAAGAAGTTAGTAATTCAGTAGAAGACTCTAAATCCATCTAGGGAGAATTACTGGAAGGAGATAAAAACTTGCGATTTAATTCTTCACCGTCGATTTTGTTTTGTAATATAGGACGTTGATTAGAGCTGTAAAAGTAACGACAATACATACGTTACCTAAGGTATGAGTACTCGTTACAAATATGTCGTTACTCGTTACTTTCGTTACTTAAAGCTGGCCGTAAACGATGAAAATGTTCGCCGAACTTGTTCGTTTGCGTTATCCTCTACACGGCGAACACATTTAGCGAACATTCATTTCGTGTTGATTCTTCACAGAGTAAGCATAAGCATCCGCGATAAGAACTCGGCGACCGCGACGTGACGCACAGTGGTTTAGCTTGTATGGGAGAGCGGAAAAAATTCAGAATCTGAATTGTTCAACGGATTTAAATGAAATTTGGCACACATGTTTAAATCAGTCTAATACATATTTGATTAAAATTTTGTTAAAAAAAAAAATATTAAAAAAAAAGTTAATAACATTTTTATAAAATTGGAGGGTTTTTTTTAATGTTTGTATGAGAGAGCGGACACAAATTTGTAAAATCGAAACTGTTCAACTGTTGAATTGAAATCTGACACACATGTTGAAATTAATCTTATACATATTTGGTAAAAATTTGGTTATGAAAAAATCATTAGTTAGAAAGTTATTGAAATTTTTCAAAAATTTTAGTTAAATATTAAATATAATAATAAATGTTTCGCAAAAATCGAATTTCACAGACCTGGGTCAATGCATTAATTTTATTTTTTGAATAAAGGTAAACATTTTTTCTAAAAATAATGTGCTTAACCAGTTCGTTCTGACAATTAGTACCAATGAAAACAAAATTTTGGATAAACACCACTGGCAAGACGAAGTTTTTTGAAAACCGATTCAATGAGACAATTTTGAACATAACTCCCACATCTTCAAGTATTTGCAACTGATTTTTTCTGTACTTTAACTTGAAAGTATGGAGCATACGCTGCTATAATTCGTTGCTTGGAGTCTTTTGGAACTTTTTTAAAATCAAAAAGTTAAAAAAAAAAAAATTTCCTTAGTACCAACGTTTCAGGCTACTTATAGTAGGCTTCTTTTATAAATTATCATTTTTTTTATTTTTTAGATATGTACATAGTCAAAAATAGAATTATAAAATGAAATAAGAAGTTACAGAATTCATTTAAGGGAACTTCGGAAAAACACATCTAAAAATTTGTTGAAAATATGGTTCGCGACTTGAATAAAATTATTTTTCAACTTTGAGGGTTTGTAAATCAGAACATACAATATATATGTTAAAAAATACTTTTAATTCATACGCTCGGGTTGCCTAAGAGTACTTATTTAAACATAATGCTAAAAAGGCTAGATATGACTTTTTCCAGACTTTTTTTCGCTTTCCGACCACTGTGCGACGTTCACAGCTAAAAAAGAGTTTGCTCGCGAACATGGCCCTACACGGCGAACATTGAAGTCAACGAACTCGAAAAAATCGAAATTATTTACCAACAGCGAGCGACTTGCGAACCAGCCCCTACACGAGGAAAACATAGCTAGCACGAACAAGTTCAGCGAGCATGTTCGTCGTTTAGGGCCAGCTTAATGTACTGCAATATGATTCCAATATATCATGTTATGAATGATCTTATGATGAATACTACGAGTATCAATATGTGTGTATTGTAACTGTAACAAAATACACAGCGCGTCATCAGGTTAGCACACCCCCAATGAGCTTAATAAAACTAATGTTCTGGTGGTTGTTGTTAATATGCAGCTTCTTCTTTGTGTTCTATTTTTCTCATCCTTGTATACACTCTCACTCCCAAAAAGAGCATGCAAAGAAAAGATCGCGTTTTACGGTGTTTACTTTTTTTTTTAATTTTCGATTGAAAAGTGTACTGTTTTTTGCGTTAGCACATGAAAATTAATGTTGGTGTTCCTTGAAAAGTTGAACTCGTTGGTTGTTTGGTTGTTAGGTATAACCAAATTTTTTTGCTGCTCAAGTAATCTATTCCAAATAATATGGGTAAAGGTAAATCACTAACTGTTGAAGAGAAATCGAAAATTGGAACCTATGAGGAGTTGAAGCTGTCAATAAGTACAATAGCCAAATAGCGAGTGATGGTGTGGGCATTGTATACATATTTTAATAGTACTGTCATGGAACACGATTTTAAGTTAACTTATTGTGCCGCAAAATCGTAAGTGTGGCTATGTTAAGCAGTACAGAGTTGACGTGGAAGGAGAAAATATAAGCAAAAAAAGAGATGAGGTAGAGATATATTTATTCTGACAACAATAAAGAGGGTAAGGGAGAAAGTCTTATCTGCGTTTCTTTTTGCTGTCAGAATCAATTGTAGGTAGGTATATACAGTTTTATATGCTATGCGCGAGATGAATACAAGCAAATAGTATTGAGAGTGTATGAGAGTTTTTGTGAATTTTGTTTCATTGCTCATGCAATCTGGTTTGTTTGAATTCTGATACGATTAATTATTGAGGTTGCCATTTTATGGACTTTTTAATAAGATCTAGAGGAATTTGAACTTAATAAACTCAAATGCTTTTATTTCGTTTTTGAAAACTAAATAATTTCAAATTGGCTTTATTTCGTTATGGTAACCAAAATAATTTTATAATAATAATTTTATAATAATTATATGCAGTGGGTAAAATTTTCAATATAATAAAATAAACTGAATAGAAAAACTTTATTTTTATGTTTGTTTTATTTAAAATTATAAATTTACACAACTTTTTATTTAAATTTGTACGACACGTTTCGGAAAATAAATTCCATCATCGGGTTCAAATGACATAAAACTGTTCCACTAAGCCTTACAGTCCGTTGTTGTTGGCTGATGTGTGATGTTGTCTCTCTTGTTCTTTGGTATGTCTCAGTGCTGTGTCATATAGTGCATTTGTTTTTTGTATTAATTTGTCATTTAATGTGTTGTATTCTTCTAGCTTGTAAGATTTGTAAATTTCAAATTCTTCCAAGGCGTCGAGTAGTCTTCCTTTTTTACAGTGGTGAAGGGGGGTTAGGTTATGGTCGAAGTTTGTATAGTTCTGGTTTGTCTCCATCAGGTGTGTAGCGAAGTTAGATTTGGTGTTTTTGTTGGGTTTGTGTTCGTTGAATCTGTCGAGAAAAGTTCTCCCTGTCTGTCCTATGTAGTATTTGTTGCAATTGTCGCATGTCAATTTGTATACACCAGTGCTCGTCTTGTTGTCGAAATTCTTTTTAGGTTGTAAAAGTTTTGATAGGTTATTATTTGTTTTAAATGATATTTTGTAGTTTTGTTTTTTGAATTGGTTACTAATTATTTGTGGTAAAATCACCACCACAACGATTCACATCACCCGCAAACACAAAAAATGGCAGCATATAATGCAATGATTAATAGACTATTAATAATCCCAATGAACGAAAATGACTACAAGGACGAAATCAACACAATAAAATAAATAGCCCAAAGAAATGGATATAACCCACAAATAATCGACAATTTAATCAACAAAAAGATATCAAAAAGAAAAAGAGAAAATAGACACAGCAACAACACAACACAACAAATGCCAAAATATATTTCCATAGAATACACTAACATTTTACCACAAATAATTAGTAACCAATTCAAAAAACAAAACTACAAAATATCATTTAAAACAAATAATAACCTATCAAAACTTTTACAACCTAAAAAGAATTTCGACAACAAGACGAGCACTGGTGTATACAAATTGACATGCGACAATTGCAACAAATACTACATAGGACAGACAGGGAGAACTTTTCTCGACAGATTCAACGAACACAAACCCAACAAAAACACCAAATCTAACTTCGCTACACACCTGATGGAGACAAATCAGAACTATACAAACTTCGACCATAACCTAACCCCCCTTCACCACTGTAAAAAAGGAAGACTACTCGACGCCTTGGAAGAATTTGAAATTTACAAATCTTACAAGCTAGAAGAATACAACACATTAAATGACAAATTAATACAAAAAACAAATGCACTATATGACACAGCACTGAGACATACCAAAGAACAAGAGAGACAACATCACACATCAGCCAACAACAACGGACTGTAAAGCTTAGTGGAACAGTTTTATGTCATTTGAACCCGATGATGGAATTTATTTTCCGAAACGCGTCGTACAAATTTAAATAAAAAGTTGTGTAAATTTATAATTTTAAATAAAACAAACATAAAAATAAAATTTTTCTATTCAGTTTATTTTATTATATTGAAAACCGCGCAACTGGAGACAAAAACAAAACACTAAAAATGATTGCAGTGGGTAGTTAGATAGTGGCAATTGTATTTCTTTTGTAATTAATATAGATATGTACATACACAGTTAGAAAACTATTTCTTTAAGACAGTTTTTGAGAAAAAAAAATATTTTTGAAATTTCGAAAAAAAATCCAAAGAAAAAAACATCCGGGGGGGGAAAAATTAAAAGCCATATCTACCAAGTTTGAAGAAAATCGGCCGAGCCGTTTAGCTGTAGTCGAACTCAAATGTTTAATAAAGTGGTTTATTGAACATAATTGTTCTTCATAACTTAAAAACTAAAAGAGATAGAAAGGAATGGAGTACGCCATTCGAAAGAGCATGTTTGATTTATAAAAACTGCATTTCTAACTAAATTTCGTCAAAAATGCTCTTTTGAACAAGATATAACTCAGACGACAATATGCACAGAAATAATTTTCTTCTATCCCAAAAAATACGTAATCGCCAAAAAAAGTATTGAAAGTATTGACCTTGAAAATATTTGCCTACAGAAAATAACAACTACCAAATCCCCACACACACCTACATTCTACTCCAATGTACATAGTATGTGCCTTTGTTCTCCTATTTTATATACAGTATTCCTATTGCTGTCACTGTCATGTATTAAATGTCTATCTGTTAAAACTCTGCCATAGGCACCTCTGCTAATTTAGTAATTATGGTGCCGCTTGGCTCGCCTAGTCGCGTTCCTATTCATGAGAGTACTATTAAAATATATATACAATGTGGGCATATATATATATATACAATGGTGTGGGGAGCCATTTCCTACTATGGAACGTATTTAAATTTTTTAACATCAACATTGAAAGCAAACAATTACAAAAACGTACTTAAAAATGCTTTTCCCGCAGCCATTTCTTTGGACTACATGGGAAAACTGTACCATTCGCTTCCCAATCAAATCTATGAAGTCATTGTCAACAAGGGAAGATCGACACATTATTAAATTTATTAAAAAATGTTTGAATTAGGTACTTGGTGTTTAAGTTTAGAAATAATTTCATGGCTTAAAAGCCTAACAAACATAAAAGAATAATATATGCTAACCTGGTGACCTTATTTGAATTGTTATGTTTTGGTTATTTTAGAAAAAAAAATTATAAAAAAAATTTTCAAACATGGAAAAACAACACATTTTGTTTTATTTTACTGAGAATTGAATACTCCATAAGAAACAATAATTTGAAAATGGTGGCTTACTTAATTTCGCTAGAATCACTTACGCGAGGAGGTGTGCTAACCTGATGATGCGCAGTGTACGTACTTCATACGCAATGTTCTTCGCTTTCATTTGAGTTTCAAATGAGAATATTCTTATAATACTCGTAAAATCATAACTCCTTGCCGAAAAACGATAACAAACATCATTATTATATCTTGTTAAGTTGCTGACCAAATATGATACTTTTAATTTTTTTCGGAACCTATAAACTTATGCAAGTAAATTGAAGTATTTTTCGTAACTGTTTATTCTGCTTTTATTGACTGTATGATTATTATTTTATTACTTGCGATACAGGTAAGGGCAAGTTTTGCACTTGAAAAATAAAAATCGAACTCGAGATTTTGATTAAAGTTGACATTACGATGATAGAGAATACGAAAAAAGTGAGTCCGTTGCAGCCGTTATGCAAAATCTTATTCATCTCGAAAAGGGGTCTGACGATTTTAATAAACAAAAATTAAGAATGCTAATGGGAACCAGAATTTGGTCAAAAAATTTTTTTCGAAAAAATGTTAGTAACGCTTACTGTCATAGAACGGTTTTTTTTTATTTTCGACTTTCTCATTAACGGCTCTAAAGATTTTGACCAAAATGTTTGTACAGGAGCTCCTTTGAATTTAAAATAATATAAAGATACAAATATTCGAAAAAATACATTTTGGGTTTTTGCAAAAAATTACATTTTTTTTAAATCAATATCTTGAAAACATGTGAACGATTATTAGTTTTTGAACATATTTCCTAAAAAGTAAGGCGCAAAATTTTAAAGAGCTTATAGTAATAAAGGATTAGTATGACACTACCTAACAATTAAGTAGATTACTAACTCTTTCTTAATTTTAAATATTTTCTAACTGGTTTCGTGCTAAGGATATTTTTTTTAATAAATTACTTCTGAAGACTCATAAAATAATGACAGTTTATACAAGAAATATGTTTGTTTAATCCAAATAGTCATATGAAGTTAGCACAATACTAAAAAAATAAAATAAGTATTCGATGATTTTAACTTTAATAAAAGGGTAGAGAAATATGATGAGGATATGATTCTATATTTGATTAAACTTTGCAAAATCGTTGTTTTAACGAAGTTTGATATTAAAACATCTTAAACATCGTACTTATTCAAAATTTATTTAATAATAAAAAAAAAAAAATTGTTTGCATAAATTTATAATTTTCTAAAAATCTGACGGCAATTGTATGCACTCGATTATTTATATTTATAAACAATTTCTTAATTCCAAAGCAATTTAAGAGAAAATAGTGCATCTTATTTTTTTTTATAAAAAAAAACAGATACTTTCTGGTAACATAAAGGGCCTAGCGTTGCCCCCCTACTACAATTGTTGTGTTTTTACTACACTTTTTTTCAAAAGCACACACTACGCACGCTCATTCAAACACTACACTTTTTTTACATCAGAACATCAAAGTAACAGCTGATACAATTATACAATCAAAAGAACTCTCTTGAAAGACTTAGAGGGAATTTTCGAGCCACCCGCAAAATTAATAAATTTTGCACACAAATTCGATTACCACAATGTAAGTCTTTATAAAAAAAATTATATATCTTTTTGGTTTGTAAAGATGTAATAAGTTTATTTACTATCACAAACGAATTTTTTAT
This sequence comes from Chrysotoxum bicinctum, assembly GCA_911387755.1. NCBI lineage: Eukaryota > Metazoa > Arthropoda > Insecta > Diptera > Syrphidae > Chrysotoxum > Chrysotoxum bicinctum. The sequence goes on from OU426988.1 coordinate 99,793,270, forward strand.
GAGTTGTGTAGACATATAGTTTTGTATACCTGTGTATGTATATTTAAAAGTGAATTAAATACAATTATTTGGTTAATTTTTTACTACGTTTCTACTACACATTTTTTTTTCCTAAACTCTACACATTCATTCAATTGGGGGGCAACACTGGGCCCCATTTACTTGCTAATTTGTAATAGCAATTTGTACACCACTGATCACTCACACATCTAAAACTATGAGCATATTTTGCCTAATGCAAACATCTTTCGCCAGCATCCTACAAAAAATTAATTGCCTAATTCAGAAACACAGAAATTATGAACGTCCAACGCGAGATCATCAGGCTTTAGTCATTCCCCGTAATCGTTTCTATGTGATTAATGAATAACGTTTCGTTACTCAGTTATGAATACATACGTTTCGCTAAAGTTCGCTTTCCGATTCCAAGCTCCTGGAAATTGTTCAGCTTACGACCATCAGAGCACATATTCAGGTGGTTGGAATAGAAGTGTTTTTACACTTTGTTTTCTTGCTCAACCTTGTTTCGCAAAACTTTATAAGCTGTATGCAGCGTTTCCACCCGAAACTGTATCCGATCTATCTGTTTTTTAAAATCTCTGAATTGAATTGGAAGATTTTCTAAACGGTTCTCAGTTATAAAATTGAAAATCAAAAAAATAAAGTTATATGACATGACAAAGCTAAAGCAGAAAGTTGATTATAACACAAGACCCGCTACCAATAATCGATTTTTTTTGAATTTTTATAAATATTTTTTTTTTCTCCAAAACTGTTTCATTGACTATTGAAAAAAAAAAACTAAAAAAATTTCATATACATACATAGTGTGAAAAAAAATACCAAAAATGGTTATTTATGGTACAATTTTTTTCATTTTTGATTTTCTCAAAAACGGTACAACCGACTTTGATAATTTTTCTTATGCTAAATCTCCCCATCAGTTTGGATAGTATTGTGTATTCCAATTTTTTTTTTTTTATTTTTAAAAATATTACAAAATACTTTTTTGAAGACTCAATATTTCGGTATGCTCATTTTTTTTTTAAAACTTGACAGTTAAAATTTTTTTAATACAATCTACAAGATGTGAAAAACAAAATTTTATTTTATATAAAAATAGCGGTACCTACCATACAAATGTTGAAAAATCGTATTTTTTTCGGAAACAGCATCAAGAATTATGATACAAATTTTTTTCTTTCAATTAATCTATAATTAAAAACAAATAATTTTGAAATTCAGATATTACTGACTGTACCTGCCATAGAACCATTTTTTCGAATTTTGAATTTCTTATTATGGGCATAACGGATTTCAATGATTTTTTTTATAGAGAAGTTTCTGAAAAGTTCAAAAAACGTTGCGTTTCAAAACTTAAAAATAATATTTTTTATTTAAAAAAATCATTTTTTTGGGAAAATTCGATATCTCAAGAACGGGTCAATATTTTTTTTGTAATTTTAATTTTTGTTTGTACAACAATAAAAACTTCAAGTTGGTGTACCAAAATGTTTTCTCAAAATCGTTTAAAAAAATTGGTATATAAAAGCTTATTTTTTTTAAAAAACACTACAACGACTTATAATTTTTGTTCTTGCATAAACTAATATTTGTTTGAATCACATGGCATCCTGTTTTTAGCTCCAACTGCAACTGTTTTAGTCATTTTAAAAATGAATTTTATGCTTATAAACAGTTTTTCTTTAATAACATTGGCGCATAATTTTAGTTGAATTAGTACGTTGTTAAAGCTGTTTTACTATGAAACTAGGTTAAAACAACGATTTTGCAAATTTTAGTCGAATATACATAGCATCATACTTTCTCTTACCTTTTTATTAAGTTAAAATCATCGAGTACCTACATTATATATCGTGCTTACTGCATATGACTCTTTGACATTTACAAAGATCAAAGCAGTGGTCTATTTCACCAAATTACAATTACAATCACAAATTTGTAATTGTAAACTACAATTACAAATTTGTAAACTGATTTTCTGTTTCACAAACTACAAACATAATTCCAACAAATTTGTAAGAAAAGAGACAAAAAATAGGGGAAATTGTAATTTACAATTACAAAAAATAATCGTTTCACCGTTTAATTTCCAGACTTGTAGACTACAATTTTTTTCACAAATGTTTAAGTCGGCCGATAGAGAACATCAACAGCTATGAATAAAGTTTTTTTCATTCTCATTTGCAATCCGTGATCCAATTTGTCCTATTATTTCCTCTGCCTTAACACGTTTCAAGCGAAACTTTTCGAAACTTGTAAAAGCATCATAAATTTCGTAATTTATACGCGGTCGATAAATTTTTCTTCGTTTATTTAGCACGAAATGGTCACTTATATCATTATCGGTGCTACTATGCCTACGACGTAACGACATTCTTAAACTGGAAACGAGATTCTTATTGAAAATTACAAATTGTAATTAAATCTACACATCATCTTTCTATTGTAAGAAATTTTGATAAACTGAACAAAATTGTAAATTTATTTGACTTGGTGAAACACAAACTTACAAAAAAAATAGTTTTGTTGAAACGAAAATAATGAAATTTCTACAAATTTCCCTTTGTAATCTACATCTACAATTTTGTAAAACAATTATCTCGTGAATTGCGCATTAACTCCAAGGCAGCAGCTTTTAACAACATTACACTGGCTTGGAAACGGTGGGCAATACCATGGAGTTGGGAACATGCACGGTATTGATAAATCTACAGTATGTAGATGTGTTCAACGAGTATGGCTATTGCGGATTTATTATATGAAAATGTTGTTAAGTGGCCTAATCAGTCAGAAGAAATATCTCGAAAGTTTTACGCCATTGCAGGTTAGTTACCTAACTATCATTTTTATTAATCTCTGAAATAAGAATTTTAAAACAATATTATTTAGGTATGCCATGTGTTTATGCATGTATTGACGGCACTTTAGTAAATATTGATGCACCAAATCATTATGAAGCTGCTTATGTGGATAGACATGGAAATCACTCTATAAGTTGTATGTTGGTTTGTGGACCCGACTATACATTTTATAATGGCTATATTAATTAGCCCGGAAGTGTGCACGATGCAAGAGTGTTGCGAAGAAGTCCACTTTATTCCCAATTTGAAAGTGGTCTTCGCCCTTTTCCTGGCGCTGTATTACTTGGCGATACCGGATATCCGTGCAAGGAATGGCTACTGACACCAATTTTGCGAAGTGCTTCCCCTGTAATTGAACGTTATAATCGTGCACATAAATCGACTCGTCGTATTATTGAAAATTCGATTGGAATCTTAAAAGAGAAGTTTCCATGTCTAAATCACTTGAGATTACAACCCCAAAAAGCTGTACTTGTCATTAAGGGTTGCATTGCTTTAAATAACATTTCAAAAAATTCAGAAGACAGTACCTTTGAAGTTCTAGTTAATGAAGAAAATGAACTCAATAATAATCAGATTGAAGATGACGGTGAAAATGCAGGACAAGCGAATTTACATTATGCCTTAAAATATTTCCAATAAAAACAGAGGGGAGTTAAAAAATGGAGGATTACTGCTTATCAATCACCATGCCGCTACTTAATCATAAGAAATGAATATCCAACTCAACAGAATTTACTTTTTTATTTTTATTTTTTATTAATTGTATTTGATTTTCTTATGAAATAAATTAATTTAATTTCAAATCAAAGAAAAAAAAACATGAATTCTTTTATGTAAATTTTCTTTTTCTCAAAATTCGGACAGCTCTAACACTCTAACATCTTGTGATGAACCATCTCCTTGATCTCGTCCTGTTAAAAAACTCGGGGGTAAACCCAGTTCCTTTTCCTTCTTTTTTGCGTCAAGCTCTAGATTATAAATTTCTTACAGTAACCTTTTTTTCTTTAAAACAATAATTTCCTCGACTTCCGCATTGTTCTTTTATCTTTTTCTGGTCGATTTTGTCGAATATGTGGTTTTTCTGAAACAACAAGAACATGGGTTACCTTATGACATACATACATTATGTAATAAAATTTTAAGTTGACCTACTTCTTTTGATGATTTTCTTTTTCCATGTTTCCCAATTCCTCTTCTGTGTTGGTAATGGGGTTAATGGCCGACAAGCCCCCATATGCATTGTTAGAAGAAGGAGAGGGACAAGATGCCTCTTCTTCTATCCCCTGCAAAATTGGTGACTCTTTATTAACTATATCGATAATAATACAGTCAAGATCATTCAATTTGCTGCTTCGACCACCTCCGGAACCGGTTTTTTTTGCATTGTCAGCCTTAGAATATAAATAGATCAATTTTGCTGAGTTTTTTGTATAAAATTAATCTTACCATTGTACCATAGCACGCTTCATGTTCTGCCACAAAACATCTCTAACATATTTCCAATTTTTGTCTTTCAATATATTTTGGGATGACAATATATCTGAAACAGTATTCCATTCATTTACTTTATTTTCGTGAGTCAAATTATCCGAAAACTTTCCAAATAAAATTTCTTTTTTATCTCTTATTAGAGATGCACAAAATTTTTTGTTTTGCATATTCATGATGTTACCTCAACAACAATTAACTAAGTTGTGAATAAAACTTGTAGCTTACAATATGTAAACATTAATGGTGCAACAGTAAATTGTAGTTGAACTGTACAATTTTGTAGTCTCTTTACAAATTTGTTAACACACTCATTTGAACATGGTGCAAAAATCGTATACAAGATTTGTATTTGTGGATTACAATAACAAATTTGTGGTTATAAATTGTAAACTGGTGCAATAGGCCCCTGGTGCAATAGGCCCCAGGTCTATTTACTTAGTTTTTTTGTTTGAACTGCCATTACTTTAGGTGTATTCAGAATCAATTTATTAAAAAAAATAACCTTAGCCATGATACTAGTTAGAAAATGTTTATGACTAAGAAAGAGTTAATAATCAACATACAAGCTAGAAAATTGTTAAGTAGTATCATACTTATACCTAAATAGTAGACTGTTTAAAATTTTGCGCCATTCATTTTTGAAATTTTTAGTCTTCTACATAAGAGTAAGTTCGTGCGACCCAGTCATGCATTTTTTTTAGTATCGTGCTAACTTCATATTACTCATTGACATTTACAAACGTGATAAATGGTCTGACTCAGACTGACATTGTTTTAGGTGTTAGTGTTAGATAAGTTAGTAAACTACTTTAAAGTTAGCAAATTGTTAAGGCCCGGTACACACATGCGTTCTTTTAACGCGCGGTGCCGCAGCTGCACCGCCTTTGCGTCTTACAGTAATTACAAATGAATTGAGTGGTGCACACACAAGTGCGGTAAAAAGACTCGCAGGTTTCCACGAGACCACTGCTTCACCGCTGACGCGGTTGCGTCTTTCGGTACATTGTTTGTTATTGAGCAGTGCACACTTGTGTGATTTGACGCTAGTTAAGTTCGAAAGAAAGATGTTCACCATGGAAGAATTCAATATAGATTTATTTATCAATGAGATAAAAAAGTTTCCAGGAACATGGAGTGCTGCTTCCGAGGCACAACATAACCTTTAAAAGGAAAGAGCTACCCGAGTATTTTGTAAACTCACCAAATTATTTACACTCATTCGAAAATACTTAAAAAAAAAACTTGTCAGAATTTTCTCTTATATTTGAAAATGATGTATAGAATATTCCGCTACACCGCTGCGGTATCGCGCGTTAAAAGAACGCATGTGTGCTCCGGGCCTAAGAAGTGTCATACTAATACCTTCATAATACGTTGTTTAAAATTTCGCGCCAATACTTTTAGTTATGGTGAGTGAAAGTATCGGCATCATTGTGCTGTTGAGAGGTTCTTTCGTCCTTGTCTTTGGTTTCTTCTTCATTGATCATTTATGCGGCGACAATTGCATTTATAATAATTGCATCATAATCAATAAGTAAGGTTTCCGAATCCAATCTCTTTGAGAAAGACTGAGCCAGAGTGTGTATAGACGGCGAAGACAGATCCACTGTGCGTCAGGCGCAATGCCTTTCGGAATAAAGAGCGGTTTTTTGCATTCGAGCTCCCGTGCAAATAAATGTTTTTCTTTTGCCGCTATTGCACCTCTATTCCTATGTCTTATAAAGGACTATCAAAGGGCACGGTAGTGCCCAGCCAAGTTCTGGCACTACACCCTTTTTACAGGAACAAACTCAGGCGATTTTTGACCCCTTCCTATCTTTAGTACCAATGAAGTCAGAAACTTAAAACTCCGAATATATGCTAAGCTAGTCAGGCAAAGGCGCCTCACCAAATATCAATTTTCTGGCATAAGTGGTTCCTGAGATATAAGACCTCAAAAATCACAAAAACCGTAACTGACTGACAGATCATTAAAATTATGGAGCACTTCCCGACATCGTAGAATCTTGTAATTTTGCACAACGGTCTTGTCATGCAAGCAGAGGAAAAAATCGAAAATTTGAAATTTTCCATTCAGGGGCGTGAGATCCGCCCACTTTCTCCGAATTGGTGTTGGTTGAATGGAGCACTTCCGACTGCTGAAAAACGATAAAATTTGGTGAACCGGCAGGGCTTATATTGCATACAAAGAACCAAAAATAAACACCAAGGTTTTTCTTTCTGGGGGCGTGGTATCCGCCCACTTCCTCAGAACTGATGTAAATTATATATGGCACTTTTCCGATTGGAGTAGAACAATGAAATTTGGTGGAAAGGTAGGGCTCAAATCGCATATAAAGGACCAAAAATAAAAATCGAGGTTTTCCATTCAGGGGCGTGGTATCCGCCCACTTTCTCCGAATTGGTTTTGGTTGAATGGAGCACTTTCGACTGCTGTAAAACGATGAAATTTGGTAAAGTGGCAGGGCCTAAATTGCATACAAAGAAAAAATTATAAAATTTGAGGTTTTCTATTTAGGGGCGTGGTATCCGCCTACTTCTTTAGAACTGATATAAATTATATGGCACACTTCCGATTGCAGTACAACAATGAAATTTGGTAGAACGGTAGGGCTCCAATCGCATATAAAGGACCAAAAATAAAAATCGAGGTTTTCCATTCAGGGGCGTGGTATCCGCCCACTTTCTCCGAATTGGTGTTGGTTGAATGGAGCACTTCCGACTGCTGTAAAACGATGAAATTTGGTTAAGTGGTAGGGCTTAAATTGCATACAAAGAAAAAAATATAAAAGTAGCGGTTTTCCATTCAGGGGCGTGGTATCCGCCCACATCCTCAGAGCTGATGTAAATTAAATATGGCGCACTTCCGATTGGAGTAGACCAATGAAATTTGGTGGAAAGGCAGGGCTCAAATCGCATATAAAGGACCAAAAATAAGAATTGAGGTTTTCCATGCAAGGGCGTGATATCCGCCCACTTTATGAGAAAATGTTTAATTTATATGGAACACTTCCGATTGCTGTAATTAAGGTAAGTTTGTTAGTGTTAGGTAACTTGCCAGGATAAGAAGAAATAATTGAAGCGCAAATCAAAACAACCATTAACAAAAAGCAAATATACCAAAAGAAATAGGAAGCTATAAACTAAGTTGATTTTAGTAGGTAGGGTCCACCCTTCTATCCTTCCGTATCTTTCAAGATTTTGACATGGCAAAATATTAAAATCTTTGCAAAAAGGAGTGAGATCAGACCAAAAAACATAAATGTTAAAAAAAGAGCGAAGTTCTTCTATACAAAAACCTTTGTCTAACAAGTCAGCCGTGAAAAGTAGTGAGATCTAAAAGTACGCCAAGTTCTTATTACTTCATGAAGGTTTAACACCGAATATTTAAAGTAGAATAATTTTAAAAAAGCTACAATGTAATAGAAATATTTTATTATTTAATGACTACAGACTAAAATTTTATTGGCTTACTTGGCAAGTTTTTTCTTATGCCCAATTCAAAAGGTTTTGAAAACTTGACCAGTAAGCCCATCAAATTTTAGTCAGTAGTCATTAAATAATAAAATTTCTCTATTACATTGTAGCTGTTTCAATATTATTCTACTTTAAATATTCGGTGTTAAACCTTCACGAAGTAATAAGAACTTGGCGTACTTTTAGATCTCAGTACTTTTCACGGCTGACTTGTTACACAAAGGTTTTTGTATAGAAGAACTTGGCTCTTTTTTTAACATACTCGTATATGTTTTTTGGTCTGATTCACATTAGAGCGACCAACGACCAACGAATAAATAAACAATTGCAATTCGCGACGACCAATTTATTTTCTCTATTGTGTGTTATAATAAGTTAAATAAATACAAACAAACAAAAAGAATAGATTCTTCATTAAGACATGACAGAAACTGACAGATCTACGCTCTACTACATTGCATTGAAATGAGTGTATTCATACTCTGATTCAGAATGAATTCATCCAGTTCTATTGAGTTGATAAAGTAGACACGTCCAGTTCCTTTGATGAATATTGACACTGCGACTGCAATTACACTTTCAGCCTTATTTACTAGAATTCGCTTAACGGATGAATAGTTATGCAATGCATAAGGACTTATTCATCCACTGTACAAATTCATATTTATAAAACATTTTCCTACCCATCATAGTTATAATGATCTCGTGTCAAATAAAGTACCAAAAAGTAAGAATCTATTATCTACATTAAGCCTTTATAACACTCAGCTGTTTGTGAAAAAAAATACAGCTTGTCGGTCCATCGACTTTAAAAAACAAAAATGGAACTACTAAAAGCTAAAAGAACTCGAACAATTAACTTTGATTCATCAGATATGGTATGTCATTATCTCTAGCACAATACTGTTAATAAAATTTTTATTCGGTTTATCCTAGCTCCTCAGACAACTTATTGAGGATAAAATTCAATAAGTTTTGTCTCTAAAATTCTAAAACTAATATTTTTTGAAAATTTGAGAAAAGAAAATTTAAATAATCTAGTGATTTTTTAAATTTTATTTTCTCAAATTTTCAAAAACTAGTATATCTAGAGTTTTTTTGTTTCGTCTCTAAAATTCTAAGAATAACAGTTTTTGAAAATGATCGTTTCTAAAATTTTGAAAATTTGAGAAAATTAAACTAAAAAAATCTTTCTTTTAATTTAAATTTTTAAAGATTTCTTAAACTATTTTGATAGGTGGGACAAAAGTCCCAAAAAATTTCGTGTGAGACTAATGTCTCATTTAAGTGGGATGTAAGTGGTCTCAAATTAGATTCTTATACCTCATCTATGTGTCTCAAAATTTCAATTTGGGAACTATGTCCCGGGGTGTTATTTCCATAAGCCTTTCCGAACATGGTTATCTAACGTGGAGGCGGTATGAATTGGCCACCGAGACCTTGTGATTAGACCCTGTTAGAGTTCTTCTTGGAGGGTCTATGCTAATAAACCACAAACCATTACTGCCTGTGGTGACCACACAAATATGTGAAAACCAAATACGGTGCAGCTTATAGATGAATCGAAGTAACCGTTCGCAGCGAAACAGTTACTCAACACATCGGACGATCGGACCATCTTCAGTATCATCCGATCATCTCAACAGTCAGTCGTCTACCAACAGTCATCAACATCACATCATTTAAACAAACAGTTTAAAATCAAATTAATTATAATTTAAACAAAAATATATTGTAATAAAACTAAGTTGTAGTTGCCTTTCATTTTTACATTGCTTGCGCCTATCGCCGCATTGGTGACCCCGAAAGTTCACGCGTTTTCTCTTATTTCTTACAAAAGTGGTTATTTTAACTTGTGCGAGCAAATAATTTGTTTCTATGCCCGACTCAACGAATGCCAACGAAAATACCACGCCACATGGCACCGGTATTAAGACCAACACACGTGCCAACGTCGATCTAGCCACTCGTCGCCTACCATTTGACATTAAAGCGCTCCCTTTCAGCCCCGAGAGACCAAAGCGGTTTGCCCAGCTAGAGGCACAATTTACTAATTGTGGCATTATCGAACAACGTGATAAATTCTATCGCACTATACCACTCATCGATACGCGCTCAGCTGTAGAGGTGGAAGATAATAATCATTAATCTACCAGAAGACACCCCTTACCAAACTCTGAGAGGCACATTGATTTCCCGTCTCTCGAAATCCAGGGAAGCAAAAATCATTCAGCTTTTGGATAAAGAAAATTTAGGAGACCGATCACCATCCCAGCACCTAAGACACTTGAAAAGTTTGGTACCCGACATCGACGAAGAGGTGTTAAAAGCACGTTGGCTTTCACATCTTCCTTCACAAACTCAAGCCTGTTTAGTCGCCCGAAAATCCTTGAATGTCACAGAATTGAGTGAAATTGCCGATAAGTTGCATGAGGTTTTTGCGCCAGCAACATTAGCAGCAGCAGATGACCTCCATCGACAAATTGCCGTTCTGACAGCTGAAGTCGCAGCACTATCTGCATCATTCTCAGAACGTGGACGAACAAAACATCAGCAGCAACGCACTACTAGAAACAACTCTAAATCCAGGCAAGTAACTAAGCAATCAAATATCTGTTGGTTCCACAATAAATATGGTGCCGAGGCACGCAATTGTCGCCCCGGTTGTCAATTTCAGAAAAACGGCGCCGAGGACACTAATGGCTTTACACGATCCTCATCCCCTACACTGCCGCCTCTTCCTCACAGATAGAAATACTCCACAACAGTTTTTAATCGATACGGGATCCGAAGTGTCGATCTACCCGCTTCAGCAGACACAACCACCGCGCCCACTGTCAACCTACCAGCTATTTGCTGCTAACGGCTCGCTGATTAATACCTATGGCACGATCGAATTTTACCTGGACTTTGGACTGCAAAGGTAATTCACATGGCTGTTCATTGTTGCCGACGTCAGCCGCGCTATAATCGGTGCTGACTTTTTCAGCCACTATGGATTACTTGTGGATGTGAATCAACAACGAATCATCGACAAACACACCGGATTGCCAACGCAGGGTGTTCTTTCAAACATCCAGCCTTCATCTATAGCCACAATCCAAACATGCATCGAGCAGCCTTATGCAGATCTTCTCAATTCGTTTCCTGCCATCACACAACCAGGTGCAGGCAAAAGGAAGGACCAATACGGCACGGTTCATCACATAAAAACAAAAAACGGACTTCCAATTTCCAGCAAGGCACGTCGACTTTGCGAAATCCGAATTCGCCAAAATGATTCTACTTGGCACTGCACGTCGTTCCGACAGCTCTTGGTCTTCACCTCTGCACCTAGCCAAAAAGAAGTGTGTAGAATGGCGTCCGTGCGGCGATTATAGACCTCTCAACGACCGAACAATTCCAGATTCGTATCCAATCCACTGCCTACAAGTATTCACAGTAGACTTACAAGGGAAAGAAGTATTTTCTACCATTGATCTGGTTCGGGCATTTAACCAGATTCCCGTTGCCCCATCGGACATCGAAAAAACGGCCATCATCACGCCATTCGGCCTGTTTGAATTCCCCTTTATGACATTTGGCCTGCGCAACGCTGCGCAAACGTTTCAAAGGTTCATCGATGAAGTGACGCGGGATCTTCCCTTTGTTTTCCCATACATCGATGACCTACTCATAGCATTAAAAAACAAAGAGGAATATCTTGAGCATCTTCGAGCTGTATTTCGACAACTACAGGATGCCGGACTTGTGATTAACGTGGCCAAATCAGTCTTCGGAAAAAGTAAGGTAAAATTTTTGGGACATCTTGTGTCGGCAAAAGGGATCTTCCTACCCTCGGAGAAAGTGCAAGCCATCTTAGAATTCCCTAAGCCCTACAACGTAAAGAAACTTCGTGCGTTTATTGGCACCGTCAATTTTTACAGAAAATTTGTCAAGAACGCAGCTGAGATCCTCGGGCCACTGAATGACCAACTCAAAGGTCCAGGCTTCAAAAACTCCCACCCGATCAATTGGACGCCAGCGTTAGAAAAATCATTTACGGACAGCAAGAACGCCCTGGCGTCGGTTTTTCTACTCGCCCATCCAGACGCCAACGAGAGTGGTCGATTTTCACAGATGCATCGGATCAGGCTATTGGAGCAGTACTTCAGCAACGACGTCATGGTCCTTGGCAACCCCTAGCCTTTTTCAGCCAGAAGCTGTCGCCTTCAACGCAAAAACACTCAACCTACGACAGAGAGCTTAACGCAATCTACGAAGCTGTACGTCATTTCAGACACATTTTAAAAGGAAGACATGTTGCCATTTACAATGAACACAAGCCACTTGTTTACGTATTTAGCCAACGTCCAGAGCGAGCTTCACCTTGGCAATTCAGAAGGTTGAACTACATCGGACAGTTCAGCACCGACATCAGGCATGTTTCTGGGGCAGAGAATACAGTCGCAGACACGCTGTCGCGCATCGATGCCATTGAGCCAGCAGTTTTATCGAGCGAGATAGCTCAAGCTCAAATTAATGACAATGATCTTCAATGTATTCTAAATAGCCCATCTTCCAGCGTTCAACTTTGCCGTATAAAACTCGATGACTCTGAAGCCGAAATCTACAGCGACATCTCCACCGGCACAACACGACCTTTTGTCATCTGCGCAAAAGAATATTCAATTCCTTGCATTCTTTAGCATACCCTGGTCAACGCGCCACAAGGAAACTCATCGCTCAGCGTTTTTTCTGGCCTTCTATGAACAAGGATTGCTCAAAGTGGGTCAAGTGCTGCATACCCTGCCAAGCAAACAAAACAACACGACACATAGTTTCGCCAATCGCCAGTTTTGAACCACCTACAAAGCGCTTCGAGCATATACATATTGACCTCCTCACCCTCGTACCGTCCAGAGGATATAATTAATGCCTTACGATCATCGACCGATTTACACGCTACCCTGAAGCTGTCGCCTTATCAAATGGAACCGCTGAAACTGTAGCAGAGGCTCTGCTCATATCCTGGATCGCACGTTTTGGTGTTCCACTGCGGATTACTTCGGACTTAGGGAGACAGTTCGAATCTGACTTGTTTAAAAGCCTCACTAAACTTCTTGCCTGCAAGCATCTCAGGACAACGCCCTACCACCCGCAGTCAAACGGACTAGTCGAGAGCTTTCGCCGGCAATTTAAAGCAGCACTACTATGCAATGGTGACACATGGACCTCAGCTTTACCCATTGTACTTCTTGGCCTCCGAGCAGCATTCAAAGAGGATCTTCAAGCAACACCTGCTGAACTTGTCCTCGGTGAACCGATTCGTTTGCCAGGAGAATTTATACGTCCATCGATTCGAAACACATCAGCTCCACCCTTAGTGCAAATCCTGCAAACACATTTTAAGAACCTAGCTCCAAAAGAAATGTCACGTCATGGACAACGCTCAACATTTGTCTTCAAAAACCTTCGAAATACCTCACATGTCTTCGTCCGCCACGATCATATACGCCACTCTTTCGCTACTCCATATGACGGACCATATAAAGTTCTTGAAAAACATGAAAAACATTTTGTGGTTCTCGTCAGAGGAAGCTGTACACCGATTTCAATTGATAGGCTTAAACCAGCGTTAACGCTTCACGAAGAAGAGGATCAAACACCAGGAACACAGGGTAATGAAACTGAAGCTCAATCAACCACCTCATCCAGGAACCAAAGAACAGTCCGATTCAATCTGCCGCCATAATTTTCATTTTTTTACATACGCTTAAACGTTTTTCTTCTTTCTTATCCTAAACTAATTAAAATTTCGTTTTTCTTAAGAAGGGGATGTATGTGGTGACCACACAAATATGTGAAAACCAAATACGGTGCAGCTTATAGATGAATCGAAGTAACCGTTCGCAGCGAAACAGTTTCTCAACACATCGGACGATCGGACCATCTTCAGTATCATCCGATCATCTCAACAGTCAGTCGTCTACCAACAGTCATCAACATCACATCATTTAAACAAACAGTTAAAAATCAAATAAATTATAATTTAAACAAAAATATATTGTAATAAAAACATACGCGCCAGAGTTATGGAATATTGAACATTTTGGAAACGGGTCACATAGCAAAACTGCGGCGGATATTTCCATAATGTATTATTATTAGTGGCGTATATAAGCCATCTAAATAAATACAAAATTCAGTGATATCTCACTCAAAGTTTGTTTTATACAAATTTAAAGATAGAAAACGCTTAATATAAATTGATGTATTTTGTAGTGATATGTAACATAAGGAATAGCATTTTAGGACTGGTTCATACTTATTTACACGTGGAAAGGAAAAGGAAAAGAAACGTGAAAATCATTCACTGGGAGTAGCATACTTGGCTTCCAATGAACGTACAACTACAAGTAAGAGTAACGAAGATATCTTTGACCTTTTGAAATGAGGATCCAAAGTACCACGTACACCACCTTTCAGTACCAGACCCATAGAGACAGGAAACGACTCAGCTAGAGAGTCAAATAGTTATGGATCTAGAAGAATCTGAGGAAGACACCATCTTAAAAAACATAGTTAATTGTAGGAACGCGCTGAGGATGATGAAACTTGCATGCGGCAAACAAAAAATGTTAGCAAGGACATCAAAGTCGGCATAGAATAAAATATAAAATAGAAGAGTCGGTAGACAAGAAGCACAAAGATATCTGCCTGTTAACTGCGGATGAATCCTCGAAGGGCCGATATCAAGATAGGGGATCTCAAACAGACAATGATGTAGGCAGACGAGTATCAATGCCGGCAAAGAGACCAACTTCGAGCCCACTTGCAAAAAGCAAAGCAAGAGAACCAGAAAGTCTCCGATCAGGAATACATACTTCACGGTCACAGAAGGTGAAGACTAAGTGCAACAATCATCCAACTCTGAGACCCAAGAAAAAATAGGCAAAACGTCGGCAGATGATACAGTTCGGAACTACGCACAAATTTCTAAAAATGGTGAAGCTTTGTAGCACAAAAAACCACCAAGAAAGTATACAATGCAATTTGAGGAACACAAAAAGTGAAAAAAAGAAAAACCAAAACGGAAACGGAGATAAAAAAATGAAGCGATAATTATTAAACCAAATGAGGGAGGAAGCTTCACCGATATACTCGGAGAAATTAGACAGAAGGTCAACCCTGAAGACAAAAGCGGGAGACCTGTTGCTGGAACTTGGACAAAAAGCAAAAAATCGATCTTAAGTTTTGTTATATTTGATCATGTAGATAGATAGATAGATAGATAGATTCTTTATTTTTTCATCATAAAGTTTACAAAATTGTATACTTAAGAATAAGGACATGGCAATACTGCCGTCTGCCTGAGATGACATTTCATAATATGATTTAAAAATAAAAGAAATAATAAAAAGCAAAAATTTTAAAATATAACGAAAAAAAAAAAAATGTTTAACAAAAGATATGAAGAAATATTTTTATATAAAACAATGATATCAATTTTAACGTGATTTGAAACACAAAATAATACACAATTTGGTTATGATTAGCTGTTTATAGAATATTGTCAATTTTAACGTGATTTGAAACACAAAATAAATATTATCAAATTTTGTATGATTAGCAACAAAACAATAAATAGTTAGGTATAAAATTTGGTTTAAACTGCAATAAGCGGGTAATCGACTAAGTTTAATATGTGAAACTGTTACGGTAAGAAAGAGCTTGTTGGCAATATTTAAAGAGGCTGAGCCAGCCCATTGCTCCATTTAAAATTTCAAAAAGTTTGTCCAAAGATATAAAACTTTCCCGAAAATGCAGCCGACGAATTTCTTGTAGAATAGGACAAGCAGCAACGAAATGGTAAATATCTTCATTCACTCTTCCGTTACATAGATCACATAGCTGGGGCAAGTCTGATCGATGAGGTACAAAGTTTAAATTTAAAATTTCAACTCTTGCTCTAAAAATAATACTTATAACCGAGGCTGAAAACTCATTACTAAAGTAAGAGACTTCCGAGGGCAGTTGGTGGTTTAAATGACTATAAATAGCTCTTGAAGTAGATGAAGATGCTCTGGAAAGATTATCCAGAAACATTTTGTGATCCACCTTAGCAATCACATCAGCAAACTGAGCCTGCCAATCGGTCACATTAGTTTCTGTTAAGTTTAAACTTGTTTCGTAAGATAAAACTAGTTCATTCCAGTCCTTAAACCGGGAAGCATTCACTCGAATTAATTTTCTTAAAATGATTTTGTGAAGACAAGTTTCACTTCTTTTCATCACTCTAGTAATGAAGTTCGCACTTGCCTTCAAATTTTGTATATATATAGGGACTATTCCTGATTCTACATATATGGCGTAGTTGGGTGTTGAGTTAAGCAAATGAAATATCCTCTTAAAAAAGTTCCTTTGTACAGTTTCAAAACCTTCGAAGTGTGTGTATCCGAAGACTTGGACGCCATATGACTGTCGCGTTGAAAACTTTGTACTTGGACGTTAAATCAACATTTTGATTTAAAAAAACTTTGGCCACATTATATTAAGTGCCAATTTAGCTTCGTTGCTTTTTTCTTTGGAGTGCTTTAGTTAGTTTAAATTGTAGGTCAAGAGGACACCCAAATATTTAAACTCCTGTACAACCTCAATGTGTGTATTGTTTAGAGACCATTTTTCTTCCGCTCGCCTTCTTGATTGTCTCTTTTCAACTATAACAATCTTGGTTTTTTGGGTATTAATTTGCAAGCCCCAAGACTCGCAAAATGAACTTAGACGGTTTATTTGCATTTGTAGCGTGAAGGGATTATCAGCAAGCATAACTAGATCGTCAGCGTACAACAGGACTTTGATTATAATGTTAGCAAAATTACCTCCACCCGGAAAAAGCTCGCAAACATCATCTATGAACAGGGCAAATAATAATGGGCTGAGGATACAACCCTGAGGAACACCTGTAGTTGTTTCAAATCGATTTAAAAATGTGATCATGTATTAAATTTTAATATTTATGTAGTTACTTGGGCTTAAATGATCGATGAAATGTATGCAATTAATAAAAAACTAATTCATCATATGTTACCCTAAGTTTCGCTGGCTTTTTTTCGGCTTTTCAGGGTTTTTTTTTGTTTTTATTTATTTCTCATTTGGAAAATATTTTTTACATTTTCTTTGATGAAAGCTTTGAAATTTACGTTAAATTTGTTTAATAAATGGAAAAACGTAAGTGGACCATCCGCATGTAAGCGAAAATTGTTAATGGCGACAACAAACGGCATTCTACTGTATGGAAGCGAGATCTGGGCTAACGCACTAAGCCAATAAAAGTACCGAAAGCAGCTGGTATCGTACAGAGACGCGGTGCCTTACGGATAACCAGCGCATACCGCACAGTATCGGAGCCAGCTGTTCTAATAGTCGGAGGTGTGATACCAATAGACCTCCTTGTAGCACAAAGAAAGTACGTACACGAAAATAAAGTGGAAATTGGAGTGGAATCGGCAGTAGCGGAAGCAGAGGGTGCTGGACTGCAAAGCTCATCGGACAGGTGGGCGAATGGAGTAATCGGAAACACAGTGAAGTGAACTATTACGTCACCCAGTTTCTTACCGGTCACGGTTACTTCAACTCCTACCTACATAAGATGGGTAAACCAACAAGCTTTTTGATGACGTAAACCACACTGTCTTGAAGTGCAGCAGATGGGAATCCCTCCGCCTTGATTTGAATCGAACTATTGGCGAAACCAACCAAGAAAATATCATCAATGATGAACAATGGATACTAATAAGCTCACATTTGACCCAAATCCTGAGAACTAAGAAACGGGAGGAGCCAGTGCAAGGAACGACAGAACCCGCCTAGACCAGTACCAACTCGAAGTAATGTGATAGTAGTCCTGAGAGGGAGATCATCGAGCCACTTTTAGAGGTTTAGCTGGTATGCCAAGGTTAAAACCATCCTTGGAGAACCCACCACACGGGGAGGTATGGATACCTCCTTATGGTGTGTCAAGCATTCCTCCAAAAGTTTAAAAGTTTTTTTTTTTTTTATATAATCTACACGCGCTCAAGGGATTATGATTACCCTTTAAATGTTTCAACGCAGCGCGGGCTTGAAGTTAAGGAAGAGAAAGAAGGATAGGAAAGATGTGTGGCACAATGTTCAGAGACTGAAGGTGGTTGTCTCAGATTTTTATCTTCAGGAATGGCGGCTGAACTAATGCGGAGATATTCCATGTCTTATTTTTATGTCCCTTATAATTCGCATTATTTTTGGACATACTAGTTTTTACTCAATCACCAGTTGTTAGTGTTATGCCTGAACAGCATGAAATTAGTAAACCAGCAATCCATTGATAACAACTTTTTAGAAGGTTTTAATGGAATTAAGACGACATAGACGACAGCAGGGATCGAACCTGTGATCATGAGGTTGACAGGTGAGCACACAACCATCGCGCCACGGCCACCCTAAACAAAAAAATTGTTATTTTTATTGTTATTATAACTACTTACTTTTTAATTTCTCTAAAGGTTCGTGTAACACACTTGATGGAGTATGAGATGGAGCAATAGGTTGGTGGTGGTGATGATGGCCGAGTTCTTGTGAAGAGTGTTGAAGTTGACTTAAATTGACTCCACTTATAGGCATAAGCCCTGATATTGCTGCTGAAACACTAACTGTTGATGTTGAATCATGTAGGTTTTGATGATTATGCATATTATGACTTCCTATACTGGTGGAGTTACCGTTTACGCTATTGCTTCCTGAACTTGAATTTGTGTTTCCTGTATTGCCATTCATCGCTGTGTTTCCACTTCCAACTAGATCTTGAAGGCATAATCCAGCGGACTCGTTAATATTTTGTAAACCATGATTGCGTTCCATAGCTTGGTATCCTAAGACTTAGTTCTGTAAATAAAATAAAACAATTCATTAATATTCAAATACTACGATTAAATTTTGAAGTCTAACTATTATATACTACATATATATTTTTCATAAACGACTTCGAATCAATGTATGCTTGCCGAATTATAAAAAACATATTCGGAACAATGATTAAATTATTGAAATTCTTGAAGGAATTCAGGTCAATAAGAATGAGGATAATAAAAAAGAAAGAACAAGTAAACGTGAACTTCACATACATGTAGTATGGGTGCTGGATGATGCAACGATGCCTTTGCTGGTGAAGAGAGTGAGTCTTGTACCAACCACCGTGGACGTAGAATACCGTGGTCCGTGAAAGAATTTGTACTTTTTGAATATCTAAATGTCGTAATTTAAATAAATAGTTTGATAAATCTTTCATTTTTGGAGAAAAGATCCCCCAAATGGGGGCTCAACCGGGATCCCTTTAAAAAATAAAACCATAATGTTTAATATTAAATTATTTATTTACAAAAAAAAAATTAAAATGCTTGTTCTCCACTGTGCACATACGAAAAAAGTGCAACACATGGTCTCATAGTTTTTTCTATGGTCCGCACATCGACTCATAATTTTATGTGAAACTGAAACTTAGTCAAAAAGAGAAAACGAAAATTAAAGCTAAAGCTAAACAAACAAAAAAAAACTAACATT
This sequence comes from Chrysotoxum bicinctum, assembly GCA_911387755.1. Lineage (NCBI taxonomy): Eukaryota > Metazoa > Arthropoda > Insecta > Diptera > Syrphidae > Chrysotoxum > Chrysotoxum bicinctum. The sequence continues at coordinate 99,812,703 of OU426988.1, forward strand.
TCTTTACTGGATTTACGGTTTAAACGGGAGAACAAGAAACGAGAACGAATGATAAGAACAGTAACCAATGTGAGGTGATTTAGTTTTTTTTGGGCAATAGCGTTTCTTATTTTAAGCGCATCACGCATTCGTTGTTCTATTTTCAATGAAAGAAGTCGCTCATCAAAAAAAGAAAATAATATGAGTGCAAGACGAAGACGATATTTTCAGAGGAGCAGTGACTCCTTTAATCATGAAAATATCCGAGAAGATCCAGAAACCGAATTGGACAATCAACCTAATCAAAATGTGCGATTTAATATGTCAGATTTAGACGGCTTGGTTCGGAAATTTTCTGGAGACGAAGCATCGAATGTAAGCAAGTGGCTAGAAGAATTCGAAGGTTTATGCTAACGCGTTTAATTGGAACTCTCTACAACGGTTCGTTTTTTGAAAGAAGTCTCTGATTGGTGATGAGCAGCTAAGACGTGCTCTTACGGAAGAATTTAAAGAAAAGATACATATCTAGCTGTGACGTGCACAAAAAACTGCGTGAAACCAAGAAGAGCGCCAATGAATCGTGTCGCGAATTTTTGTACATAATGCTTGATATTGCTAGTCAAGCCAGCGTAGATGATATTTCCGTTTTTCATTATGTTATCGATGGCATAGAAGACGCTGCTGTTAAGAAATTAAATCTATATGGTGCGCGAACGGTCACAGAGTTCAAAGAAAAACTCTTAACGTATGAACAATTAAAAAACGAAGGCGATACTTCGACAAAAAGTCGCGATAATAATCATCCGCCTAATTTAAGAAATGCTATAAAAGGCACTGTCTCACGTGGACGATATTGTTTTAATTGTGGCTCTCAAGAACATGAGTTCCATACGTGTCCAGAAAAGGAAAAAGGTCGTAAGTGTTTTGGGTGCAACAATTTTGGGCATAAGCGGCCTGATTGCCCCAATAAAAAGAAAAGCACAGACCGATATGGTCCAACAGGTAGCAGTAAACGGTAGTGATGTTTGCATCATAAAAAGAAACCACGAGGAAGACATTCGTCCTACCTACTATTCAAATGACTTTTCTTTTTCATTAGCAGGAATCGGAGCAAATGTGGCAATAAGTGGGATCTGCCGAGCTGATGTCTGTATCGATGGCGCAAATTTCGAAGATGTGGAATTTTACATTGTTGATAGCAACCTTGTTAAACTAGACGTCATTATTGGTATGACTCTTCTAAGTAAAGCTGTTCTGAAAATCGAACGTGGCACTTTAAGTATTTCGAAACCTGTTAAGCACACCGATAACATCAATTGCTTTTTTGCTGCAATAGACGATGATATATTTTGTGACGATAACTTACCCGATTTATCTTATTTAAAGAGCAAAGAAGTCCGAAGTGCTATAAGGGATATGATTGCCAACAATACTCCAGCTAAGCTGAAGAAGTCTCCCACTACGATGAAGATTGTACCCATTAACGAAGAACCCGTTTACCGTCCGCCGCGAAGATTTCCATCGAAAGAAAGAGACATCATAGATCAACAAATTGAACAATGGATCCAAGATGGAGTTATTCGAGAGAGTGTGTCTGATTACGCAAGCCAAGTCTTACTGGTGAAAAAAAAGACGGAACGAACAGATTATGCGTAGATTACAGAGCAGTTAATGAAAAAAATCACAAGGTAAGATTCCCACTCCCAGTGGTCGAAGATGAGATAGATTGTTTGCAGACGTCGATGTTTTTCACGACACTGGATCTTGAAAATGGGTTTTCTCACGTTTCGGTAGAAGAAAATAGCACAAAATTTACAGCATTTGTCACTCAAAGTGGCCAATATGAATTTTTAAAGGTACCTTTTAGCCTGTGCAATTAGCCGAGCGTATTCCAAAAGTATATTACATATATTTTTCGAGAACTACTTAGATTGGGAATCTTACGCATTTTTGTCGATGATATTGTCATTTTGGCTAGGACAATCGAAGAAGCTCTAGAGCGATTAAACATGGTGCTTGTTGTGGCAGCAGAAAAAGGACTGCGGATTAATTGGAAAAAGTGCCAGATTCTATATTGAGTACCTTGGTCATCGAATTCGCAAGGGCACCGTTTGTCCAGCAAGTGCAAAGATAAAGGCAGTTTCCAATTTTCCAGAGCCGAAAACTATAAAGCAATTGCAAAGCTTTTTGGGATTGGCTGGATACTTTCGCAAGTATATTCCCAACTTTGCGTTGCGAGCGAAGCCGATGACAGAGTTGGTTAAAGAGGGTGGAAAACTTCATTTAGACGAGTCCGCAAAGGCAGCTTTACAAGATTTAAAGAACGCGCTTTCCACGAAACCAGTGTTGAAGATATTTCGGTATGTTATCACCACCGAATTACATACTGATGCTAGTATGGTAGGTTACGGTGCGGTGTTGTTACAACGAAGTGACGAAGATAACGAGCTACATCCAGTGTACTATATGAGCAAAGCTACGACCGATCCCGAAAAAAAGTACACCAGTTACGAGTTGGAGGTATTGGCGGTGATTCAAACCGTAAAAAAGTTTCGAATCTATCTGATTGGGCAACGCTTTAAGATCGTGACTGATTGCAAGGCCTTCGAGAGCACTATGAAGAAGAAGGATCTGGCAACGAGGGTAGCCAGCTGGGCGCTTCTACTTGAGGAATACGATTTTTGGGTGAAACACCGAGCAGGAACCAGTATGAGACACGTCGATGCACTAAGCCGCAACCCAGAGGTGATGTGTCTTATGGAGGATAATGACTTCATGAAGAAAATATCCGATGCTCAAAAACAAGATGAAGGTTTAAATGCGATTCTCAAAGCACTTAAAGAGGGTCCATATAAAGATTTTGTGGCTTACCATGGTTTACTTTGTAAGAATATTAATAATTCTACTCTTTTTGTCGTTCCAGAATCAATGAGATCATCAATCATAAGAAAAGCTCATGAAAAAGGTCATTTTCATGCGCAGAAGGTAAAACAATTTTTGAGAAAGATTTCTTCATTCCTGGTCTTGATCGGCGCATAGATCGTTGTGTTTCCAGTTGTGTCAAATGCATCTAAGCAAACAGGAAGCGAGGAAAAGCAGAAGGTTTACTGCACCCGATCCTTAAAAGAGAGATGCCACTTTCAACACTTCATTTTGACCAACTAGGAGTAGGACCGATGATCGATACCAAGAAGGGCTATCGTTATGTTTTAGCATTCGTCGATGGATTCACAAAATTTTGCTGGCTTTTTACAACAAAAAGTCTTGGATCCGAAGAGGTGGTGCAGAAGATGGAGGTCATAGCCGAAAAGTTTGGGTATCCGCACAACATTGTCACTTATAGAGATAAGGCTTTTGTCTCAAACAATTTCCAAAATTATTGCAATGATCACTATGTCAAGATCCATGCTGTTACGGTTGATGTGCCCCGTGGAAACGGTCAAGTTGAGCGACTGCATTTCATCCTTGACAAAATTTTCCATGGATGATCCTAAAAAATGTTGTATCAGCACACAAAAAATCTGCAGAGAATTCTGAATTCAACATATCACCTATCGATCATAACGACACCATTTCAATTAATGATTGGAACTGAGATGAAGGCAGGTAACGATGTAACGTTAATGAAAATAATTGATGAAGAATTTCAGAGACAATATGACGATTCGAGGCTTGAGCAAAGAAACCAGGCAAAACAAGCGATAGCTAGTATTCAAGCCGAAAATTCAAAGCAGTTCAATAAGAGACGTAAACGAGCAAAGACGTATTCTGTGGGTGATCTGGTGGCCATCGAAAGAGTGCAGTTCGGTAGTGGCCTCAAAATCAAACCAAAATTTTTTGGGCCGTACCGCATCACAGCAAGCAAAGGCTTTGACAGATACGACGTTCAGAAGGAAGGTGTACATGATGGACCAAAATCAACTAACACAAGTGCCGACAAAATGAAACCGTGGATAGATAACGAAACCGAAGTAGAAGATGACGATGATTTTTTTTCAAATGATAACAACCAATCTGAGGCAGATTTGGAATTGGATGACCGAGTGTACTATGGGTGCTGGAGTCAGTCTTGTACCAACCACCGTGGACGTAGAATACCGTGGTCCGTGGAAGAATTTGTACTTTTTGAATATCTAAACGTTGTAATTTAAATAAATAGTTTAATAAATCCTTAATTTTTTAAGAAAAGATCCCACATGCATATATGAAGTCATGGTTTCTTGGTATATAACGCCCCGTCATATGACCTGGCGTTCTCCTGCACGTCACTAGATATAGAATTTTTGCTAATTACTTTTACATAGATATGATTTCATTTCATATAGATTAATGCTAAAATGGCAAATTCAGGACGGAAATAACACCAAGTGATGTCAAAATTGCTATCTCTTGCCTTTTATTTAAAAATTGAATTTCTTTAGCTTTCTAAAGAAAAGGTTCAGATGTATATCGTGCAATTCAAATTGTTTAGTTACAGTTTATATTTCAACACAATTTGCGATAAATATGCTTTGTTTAATTTCTTTGACATTACAAGTTTATTGCACATTGGAAATGCTTACGTACAATTATTAAAAGTTATTAACACACTCCCATATAGTCGGTATTTATATATACTCGTAAATTTTGATAGTCATGTCTTAGAAGATTTTTTTTAAGATATTGGAGTTCCCATTTATTTATATAATTTTCATCGTTTTTTCTTATGAAAACTGAATTTCTTGAAATAACAATATCGGTTTGCTTTAAGACTAATTCTTACTATTAATATTCGAAACTGGTATCAATCTATATTGAGTAAATTCTTTTTTACTAAAAAAGGGAACTAAAAGAACGAAGAATAACTTTGTTTCCAAGGTAACAATTAATCTGACGAAGTTTGTAATAGTCGATGTTAATTAAATCTATTTCTCTATTTGTTAAAAAAGATCTTATATAAATGATATATTTGTATTAAATTAAAAGTAAATAATTATATTATTACAATGCACGCAAATTAAATTATACTCTGTAAATATTATATTTATATAGAACCTAGATTTAAGAACTTTTTTGTAATCTGTTAGAGTTTATTTACTCGGTAGATGAAATAAATAAATAAATTCCTAGGTCTGCCAATATTAATATACATATTTACCTTACCCTTATAGATTGCTTAGGTTAACCTATGTACATATATTTACATTTTTAATTAATTAAAATTTATAAATAAATCTGATTCGAATCTATGGTTTCCGTGATAATTGTTAGATATTCCTGCATTTTAAGATTTATTTCAATTTGACAATTAAGGTTCCTAATAGCAGTGTAAATATTCTTACTTAAAACGTTCAATGTTTCTCGAATTCCTAAATGAATAAACCTTATTTTTTGTCTAATGAGGCAACATTGTCTAGGCGTGTTCGGTCGTTCCTTGAACTGGCTCCTCTCGTTTTTTAGTGCTCAGGATTTGGGTCAAATGCGAGGTTATTCGCATTCATTTTATTCATTCTCAAGCATCTTTTGGATTACATTAATCTGCCTGGTTTCAAAAGTAATTCGGTTTAAGTCAAGGCGGAGGGAAATCCATCTGCTGTACTCGTGGTAGACGTCATAGCCTAAGCCCAAAATACTTCACTGCGGCGCTACTTGTTATCACTTCGGTCCCGATTCGGAAATCGATTTGAGTGGAAATTACCTTTTTTGTCAGGAGGACTATCTAAGTAATATCTGTTGCCAGGCTGAGACCATGCATGACCTGGTTCAGCTTACTTTGCGCGCTTTCGGTGTCCTTACCGTGATCACCGCGGCGATGTTGTCTGCGTACCGTACTATGCGGAGAATGTCATCGTAGAAGATGTTCCAGAGGTCTGGTCATGAGATTGATCCCTGTGCTGCTCCCAATGTTATTTTCTTTCTTCTTAGGCTTCGTAGATCAACTCTCTATCGCTGAGATAGTCCTTCACCATCCGCAAGAGATATACTGCCCAACAACACAACTGTCTCTCAAAGATATCTTGAAAATATATTTTCCAAGTGTTTTCAACTCTTTAAGCAATCTAAAAGAGGTCAATCAAAAGGGCCTAAAGGGCCATAAGGACCAAAAATAACGGTATCTGCTATTCAAAATTTAAAAAAATATTTTTTTTTTTAATTTAAGAATTTCATTTAGTTAAAGCTAGGTGATTATTTATGTAATTTTTTTTTTTTCATTTTCTATAAAACGGTATCACCGATTTTGATAGTTTTTTTTTTATGCTAAAGTTCCCCAAAAATTTGGATAGTATTGTGTATTCAATTTTTCAAAAAAGTTATTTTTCATTTAAACAAAAATTAAATCAATATTTGAAAACCCCATGCTAGATTTTTTTTAAACTTGATAAATAAAAGTTTCTCAATTGTATAGTCTACAAGATGTGAGAAAATAAATTTATTTTACTTTAAACTAAAGGCACCCACCATACAAATTTTAAAAAATGGTTTTCGAAAAACATTTTTATCTCGAAAGCGGCTCCTAGAATTTCGATAATTTTTTTTTTTAAATGTTTTAAAAATGTTGTAGGTATATAAAAGCTTCTTTTTTTAAGAAACTACTACAACTTATAATTTCTTTCTTACATAAATTCAAAGCATTCTGTTTTTTTATATAACAAATTTCCTTAAAAATTTTCAAGAACAAAATTCGGGATGCCAATTTTAAGTATTTTGTACTATAGAATTTAGGAAATAATTTCAAAAAATAATCATTCAAACGTTTTAAAGATATTCACCCCTATTACAGAATTCGGCGAATGAGCCAAAGTGACAGTTTCAATTCATTTCCAAACTTTTGCTATTACTGAATCCGACGAATGAAAGTTGAACGAACGCGCTAACAACCCCTGCACCACCGACATTCTGTTCAACTTATCTGGTATTTCTAAATCCGCAGTTTATTAGCACTCCATACAATTTCTATCATTTTACATTCGCACCAATTTCGAGACGAATCTGAAGTGAATTTTCGATTAAACGAAAATAAACAATGGAAAGTACAAAAATGCAAGTCAAAAGCTTATCATACTTAATGCTAAGGTGTTTGTTTAACAAATTTTAATAGAAAACACACAAATAGCAACGCAACCAGAGCAAGAAATCTAAAAAAAAAAAAAAAAAAAAAAAAAAAAAAAAGAGCACACGGTTGGTTTTGAGCCGTCCTCCATCTTCGTACTAACCACTTTCAACGATGCTTGATTTCGTTGATCGAAAGCGATACTATTATCACAGCCTAGGTCAGTTGAATAAATGTTTGTAGCTGACAGTGTCGATACGAAAGTTCATAAATGATAATGTAATTTTAGGAATCGACAATGTAGTTCATCCGACGAATTTCATAATTGAGTTTTACAGCGGATGCGAATTGAGTGAACTCACCGGGAGTAAAATTCTGCGAATTCTGTAATAGACATGATTGATTTTTCAAAAAGAACTTGGATTTTTTTTTTTCAAAAAAAAACCCAAAAACTCTTTTTTCGAATATTTTTATATACAATATTAATTTAAACTTAAGGGGGCTCCTGCTGAAAATTTTTGAAGAAAATACCTACAGACGGACCCACTTTATTCGTCTTCACTTTTATCGTAATCTCAACTTTGACCAAAATCTCGTGTTTCATTTTTTTTAAATGCCCTATAGTACCTGTATCGCAAGTAAAAATAATTTTATCCTTATGAACAGCTTTCTCTAATAACATTCGTTTGTAAAATTCCTGGTCTACTACATAGGAGCAAGTTCGTGCGACCCAGTCGTGCATTTTATTTCGATTGATCTGTGAAGATACTTTCAAGTGGTTTTCAAGAGTAAAAAAAGTGAACTTCGAAGAAGTAAAATATATAAATAATGTCTTTCTCTTTCACGCAAATAAAAATTTAATGCAATTTTAATAAAATGGATTGACTTGAAATAAAATGCCAAGACATGACGAATTATTTACTTTTATGATTGGATTTACAATATTCATATCATTACTTTTTACTATTGTGTGTTCTGATATGCGAGAAAATATTTAATTTGAATTTGAAAATCATTATGAAATGATTTTTTTTTTGATCTGAATAATTCTAAAATGTAAAACAAACTCAGCAGATAAATACAACTCAACAGATTAATAATAGAGCGACTGAGTACTGACTAACACTTCCGTCCTCAGAATTTTTTATGAAATAAAAACTTTTCAAATAACTTTTTTTGTTGTATAAGTTGTTGCTTAGATCGCCCAAAGACTACCAAACATGAAGCAACTTAATATTTAATTGAAGAATGATTCTGATTGCATTTAAAATATTTAAACGTAAGTTGACAGGTCTTACACATCTTACAAGGAAAAGATGCAAAAAGACCTACTCTATGTAAATAAGTCAATACATTTTTTATTCCACGAAATGTCAAAATCTTTTGGGTTAAGCTTTTGAAAAAATATGATATTCATATTTTATTGTTGCTATGAAAATGATAATAAAGAGTGACATTTGAATTTCAATAATCTAAGTACCTACACAAAATTATAGTTCTTTTCTTATATGAATATATGTCAAGTACTTTCTCTTGAAAATTCGAACTCCAGATGCGTCCAAAATTTGTATTCATCTATCAAGGTACAAACTATTGAATTCAACTATCAACCGTTTAAAAAATCCCTGAAAATTCAGAAATGTTGACATTATCCAGAATAAGAATAGTAGCCATTAACAATTTCACAAAGTATAATACTTTCAAATTTCCAACATTTCTTTCATATGCTGCCAAAATACTGCCAAAAGTTTTCCATTTAAATTTGAGCACAAATTTTATTAAATAAAACTGTATTCTTTTATATTTGCTTTGCCATTTATTCATGTCAAAGTAATGGCTGTCACTTTTGACAGATTCCTTTTTTTACCAAATAGCAAAATGGCACCCTTCGTAGAGTAATTGAACAGACCTAGAATGAATTCCCGTTGTAAAATAAATAATTTATTTTGATTCAAATATGTCAAAACACTTATTGTGATACTTATATCCTTTCGATTGATAAGAAATCGTTTTTTTTTTGTTTTTTTTTTTTTTTTTTTAATTATGTAACAATTTTGTAATTATATCTGGATTTTTGCACATTTATTTATTCCTCTTTTCCCTTTCACCCTTCAGTTTGACAGCTATCCAGAAATAACCAATACAAAAATTACATTGAAAATTTGTAAATAAAATATTTATATAACACACACATACAAATCACAAATAACACATACATAAAATTCAATCTTAAATGTACATTTAACAATGCCACCCTTTGAGAAATCATTTGTATGTATTTTATATACTCGTAAATACACTACCCATTTGTCAAAAAATCTCCAAAAAATCGTAAATACTGAATGATAAGTTATCGAAAAGAGTAATTCAAAGCAAATAGTGAAAATTGTAGACAACAAAATGTGAGTACCGGGATTCACGGTTAAGATGTGAAAACATCAACGTTCGTCCGAGTGCCAAATTTTCGTTATCGAACGTACCCAATAAACATACAATAATGAAATCTTATTAGCTTGTGACTTTAGATATATTCAAATCAAGCCACTATTTTTCCAACTATTTATCCCTTTCACTTATAACTTAAATCCAAAAAAAATATCTCTATATAGTTGTATATTACGCTTTTCCCCAAAACACGTATTTATGTATTTTTTGACCATGTCAGTAACTACATATCGCATCCATAGAAATATGGACGACTAATGCGCAGGTTATACACATGCATACTAGCCATCATTTAAACTTATGATTGACTTTTTAATCTTTAATTTCAAAACAGTGTTCACATTGGAATTGAACTTACTCCTCAGACTTATTTTGATGTGTCTGTAGTATGGCTTCAAAGTAAAGAAACAAACTTATCTATATTTCATAATTTGAATATTAGGTGTGTTTTATTCATTGCTGCATAGCCAGAGCAGCATTCAAGTGCGAATAAAACGATCAAACTCACTCCATATGTCAATTTCAATTTATATTTCAATGTTGGCCATTATTATAGAAAATATCAAAATCTGGTACATACATAATATGTTCAATTCTAAAATTTTATGCTTAGCGCCATTTTCATTTCAATAATTTAAAGCTCTATCACCAGCACAACTGCCATTTTTTACTGGCTTCTTTTTCGCCAGCAGTCAAATTGTTGTCGTTTGTCGAATAAAACACACCTATTGTAAAAAAAAAGAACGCACCATTGGACTCCGCTACGTGACGTAAAGTTTTTTTGACTTATGTTTAAACAGGGATATTGTTAGGGACAGCATTACATTTTTACACTTATATTCAAACAGAGGTGTTATCTGATAGAAAATAGACTGTTTTTACACGTAACCGATTTTTAATCTGTGTTTCTCTTTTAGCTTCCTTTCGATTGCATGGGTGCTTTTAACACAGCACACATGAACTTACATGAACGATAACTCCGCATTTTTCTCAGCCTCAGAAATTGCGTTTAAAGCCAGATATACATATACAGCCGTATTTATTAGAATTCCCTAAACGCGTGAATAGTTATGCAATGCATAAGGACTTATTCATCCACTATGCAAATTCATATTTATAAAACATTTGCCTACACTGCATAGTTATAATGAGCTTGTGTCAAATAAAGTACCAAAAAGTAAGAATCTATTACATTTAGCCTTCATAACACTCAGCTGTTTATCAAAAAAACAAAAAAAAAAACATCTCGTTTGTCTATCGAATTTAATAAACAAAAACGAAACTACCAAAAGCTAAAAGAAGTCCAACAATTAACTTTGATTCATCAAATAAAGTATGTTATTATCTCTAGCACAATACTGGAAATCAAATTGTTATTTATTTCATTATAGCTGGAATACTCCTCAGACAAGTTCTTGAGGATAAAATAATGCAAAATAATAATTACAACACAAACACACCGGATGAAGAAGGATGCGTGGAGAGACATCACCAATAAGTATATTTATCTATTTAATTCTAAACAATTTTCAATTCAATTTGTTTTTACTATATTAGCATAACATTTTTGTTTCAATAAATAAAAATAACACAAAGTTTTAGTTTCAATATCAAGTCAAAGGCATTTTTTTTTGATAATCTTTATAATTCAATGTGAATGTGACAGTTCAATACTAAAATGTCCTCATGTAGGCACTATTCAACCTCCAAACGCGTTTAGCTTATAATGCCTCTATTCAACGTCACATAAGTTTTATAAATAACGATTTTGCGTTTAGAGGCATTATAAGGGTTGCATAGCCTTATGTACTCACTATAATGGGTTTATAAATATGGCTGATATTGTTCAAATTCATTACAAGCAAGTGTAAAAAAGTCACACATATAGATTGGATAAAGGCTTGAAGAAAAATCAAAATCTTTTAATTTTCCATGCTCAAGCTGTCGCTTTTAGTTCTTCTGAAGGAATTCCGTCGGGGCCGGGGGCTTTTCTGTTTTGTAGCAACTGTACAGCTATGCTTAACTCTTCTTCACTAAAAGCTGAAACTTCCTGACGTTGGACCAGTGTGATATCGGGTAACCTGATACCTGGCAGGATGAGTTTGAAAGAGTGTGTCCACAATGCGCTCCATCTTTTCTTCGTTCAGGACAAGGGGTGCCATCTGAGCCCCGAGTTTTCGATTTACTTACTTTTTCTTTATGTTACATTCAAGGTGAGTTGGAAAGGATCAAATTATCTCAATAAAATAGTAAAAAAAATCTTTTTTAATCAAATAAATTATAATTTTTAATGAGAGCTAGGTATGTAAGGCAGTCCCTTACTCTATGAAAATGTATCAGTTTATTCAGGCTATTTAAATGATATCTAAATACATATTGCTGAAGGAGTTACATATGTACGTACCTATTAAAAAAATATTTCTATATTTTTGTACACAAAGGTATTGTTATCATAAAACCACAACAAACATGTGATACTGCCTTTCAGTTTAAGTCGACAAGGGGTTTTTAAAGTAATTTGTAGAAAAATCGATTATTTCTGTGTCACCTTTAATAAAATGTGACCTATATCGCTTATACCAATCATGCCAAAAGAAAGAAGACCTATATCGACCATCAGGTTAGATTTAGAAATAAACATTTCACGATAGACGAAGTGCATAGAATAACGGATGTTGTAAAAAATAAAATGCATGACTGGATCGCACGAACTTGCTCTTATGTAAAAGTACTTTGGAATTTAAAACACATTTTATAATATAAAACATGGATTTAATGAAACAAAAATGTTCAAATGCATGGAATTGCCGTCTTATTTACGGAAAAGTATGAATTTACGTAAATAAAGTTTAAAAATCGTTTTATTAAAGTAATTTTTTATATAACAAATTTCTTTCAATTTTTTCCAGATCAAAATTGGGATGCCAAATTTAAGTGCTTAGTAATATAGATTTTAGGAAATAATTTAAAAAAATAATCGTTCACACGTTTTCAAGATACGAGTATGTACATATATTGATTTTCAAAAAATAAATTGGATTTTTTTTTTTTCAAAAAACAAAAAAAAATTTTTTTTGGAATATTTTTATATACAATATTATTTTAAACTGGTGAAAATGCTTGGTTGAAATCGTTAGAGCCGTTAATGAGAAAGTCGAAAATCAAAAAAACGGTTCTATGACAGGTGCCATTAATAACATTTAGCCCCAAAATTGGTTTTTACCAAAATGTAGTGCATATCCATAATATCAATTTTTCTTTATTTTTTTTTTTATCAAAATCGTTAGAGCAGTTTTTGAGATAAATAAGATTTTGCAATACGGTTGTATGGGGGGTTCCGTTAATTTTGGAGCTAGAAACAAACTTTCAAGTTCACCTCTAGGAAATCACCGAATACCCTTAACTACCGGGATTGAAGAACATAGGTCTAATGGTTTAGGCTGTAGGGAGAGGTACAGACACACTGAAACATGTTTTTTGTATAGGTACTAAATTTTCCTTAAAACTTTTACAAAAAAATTGATATGCGAGTTGTTAGTATTCAATAAAATTCATTTTAAAACGTAATTTTCGAGATAAATAATATTATGCATTACGGGTATATGAGATTATTGTTAGTTTTAGAGCAAAAAAAAATCAATTTCTTCTATAAGGAATCACCGAAGAACCTTAAGTAACGAGTTTGAAGAAAATAGGTCCAGTGGCTTAGGCTCTAGATCGAGATACAGACAGACAGACGGAATTGTCGGAATCACTTTATTCGTCTTCGCTATCATGTCAACTTTGATCAAAATGATTTTTTGTTCAAATTCAGATTTTGTCCTATAGTGTCTTTATCGCAAGTAAAAAGCACTTGAAGAAAAACAAGTATGTTGCTCAAGCCTTTGATAAGGTTTGGCATTTAAGACTTTAGTACAAACTGCATAGTGACCTTCCTAGACAGTACTACAAAATACTGAAATCCTAGGTTACGAACCGACTCTTTAGAGTATGGTACGATCAAAATTACTCGGAACTAAAGAAAATTGAAGCCGGTATACCCCACGGAAGTGTCGAAGGACCAACCCTCTATTTGTTATATACCACTGATATTCCAGTGTATGTACATCAACGCTACAACATTTGCTGATGATACTGCGATATTGGTGCCTGATGCGAAGGCTACAAAAAACTGCAAAATGCAGTGTATAAAGTTAGAGATTTGACGCAACGAATGCGTATCAAATTAAACGACACAAAATCGACGCATATAAACTTTACAAACAAAAATCTGAATAATTTTTCAGGATTTCTGAACGGTAGAGCTGTACCATACGCCAATACTGTCAAATACCTTGGAATGACTTTGGATACAAAGTTAAAATGGAAAGCGCACATCAAAGACAAAAGAGAAGAACTGAACTTAAAGTACAGCAAAATATACTGGTTTCTAGACAAAATTTTAAAAGATAATGTAAGAAATAATGTTCTTAGACTAAGAAGAACCAAGCTTCATGAGCTGATGGCCTGAAAGCTATGGGACAGTTCTAAAACTTCACCCAAGGATTTTTCATAGATTGGTTCTGATCCTGGTGGATTTGGAGCCGTAAGAGTCCCATACTATTTCGTACCGAAATTGGTGTATTTTTTTAGTAAATGTCTAAGTAGCACAGCAAAATTGTAGAAGCTATTGTAAGATTTTACTGCACTGCACAGTCCCCTACAACAAAAACACACTTTGTATTTGTTGCTTACAAAATGAAATTTTCTATATCCAAGCATAATTTTTCAAAGTTTTCTTAAAATAAACATTTAAAATAGTTATAGTTAGTAGAATCCTAAGGATCAAGAATTTACTTGTCATGCGTTCGAGAACCCTCTGCCCAAAACAAATCCAAAGTTCCCTTCCCGGAACTGCACTAATAAAATTCCATAACGGTTTCTAATGCTACTTTATATACACTTCGAAACAAAGTCCGAAATTTCATTGAGCCAAATAACTCTAAATATAACAAATATTGGAATTGAGCGTCGAAATAAACTCATTTACAAAAATTGACGTTTTAAAATTTTGCTTTACTAAAAACCCAAGTTCGAAACTATTAAATTAGCTCAATAAAATTTTATATTTTATAATATTTTATAGATTAGTTCATTCGAACAAAGATGATTGACATAATAAAACGAATTTTATGTTCATATTGGGCCTGATTAATTTTTTTTACTAAAATAAAATTATCAAAGGCTTTACTTTTTTTTATCCAAATATTTACTGATTTTTATTGTTAGGCATCTTAAAATTATAATTTTTACTAAGAGCTGATTATGTATAGCTGCCCCTGACTATATGAAAATGGGTCAATTTACTCAGTCTATTTGAATAATATCTAAATATGGCGGAAGATAGGTGCAAACACGTATTAATAAAACAAATTCTATATTTTTGTACACAAAGGTTAATCTTTATAACCCATTGTAATCATAAAACCACCACAAACATGTGAAATTGCCTATCAGTTTAAAGTAAACTTTTTTATCTCTTCAACATGACTACAAAATATTTGATTTTTGTATTTATTAATTCTTATCTTGGATATGTAGGTATGGCTCGGAGTACTTTTCAACAGACTTGGCACTGGTATTTTTCAGATTAACATGTGCTCATAGCATAGGTATTATAAACTGAAAAATAACACCGTTACACCAGTTTCGCTTTGTCAAATAAATTTGAAAGAACACGTTATAAAATACTGCTTTGTTAAGTAGCTGAAAACATCCTACATCTACACGTTAAATAAAAATGGAAAATGTGTATATTGATAAACTTCGTTTTTTTTTATTTACTTATTCATGATTCTAAAAAAACTTGCATTACTAAATTTGGGTATGATTGTGATAATAGTATGTTGATCTACAAAATTAAACCTAAACCTAAATCTTAGTAATTTTTATTATAAATTACACCCCTATGAATGAAAAAAGACAAAAAAAAACAAAAAAAAAATAATACTTAATTTTTTGTTTGCTATTCAATTCAGTCTGTTAGCTGCAACCTAAACGACTGGATCGATTTTCCTGAAACTTGGTATCTGAAGGAAATTATAACTACCCGTTTTTTTTGCAATTTATATAGGACAACAAAGGGTAACTACCATAAAAAGTTATGTAGCCGATAAGGAATTATTTTTTTTTCTTGGCAAACGGTTTTACACAGTCAATATATAATAATGCACTCGGCAATTTTGAGTAACATACTCAAACGACATTTTGTGCAAATCAAAATTAAATTAAAAAAAGACCATTAACGGGTTTTTGGAACAAACGAAATTTCATTAATTTAAAATTCAATTTTAAATTTATTATTCCTTCTCAAATGTTTGATATGGAATGTTTTATTATTTATTTTAATTCAGTCATGTCTATATTGAGAAAATCGAAAACCAAAAAAAAAGGGATCAATTCAATGTCGTACAAATTACTTTTTCAAAATTTTGTTTTAGATACCTAAACTAGAAGCCTCTGAGTGCAAATTTTAGTTAATATTGCTATTAAGATTTTTACTTGCGACATATGAGTGTCTTGTTAAGAATGGCCCCAACTGGATGTGGTGATATTTCACTTCATATTATTTAAACATTAAACAATAATAAGATTAAAAAAGTCTTACAATTAAATAAAGTCATAGTTTGATCAAAATTACTTTTTAACTTCAATCTTTGAAACTTCAATTCTGAAAAAGTCATATCAGTCAATATAGATTCTTACTTTAAGAAAATTGTTTGTTCTTGCACTTTCCAAAAAGTATAAATCTTACCAAAGCTGGGCCCTAACTCAAAAATGTTCTATTTGAACTCAAGCAGACATGGTTCTAAAAAAATTAGAAGTTTATTAATTAATTTAAAGTTTAGTAATTTTTTTTGTTGCTTTTTGTTTTTGGTTTTTATAGGTTTGTTTGTTTTTGTATTTTATAAGGTTTTTGTTTTCTTACTGCTTCAACTCATTATTCTTGCTTCATTTATAAAAATTGTTCAAAATGTCCTCTTTCTGCACGTATGCAAGTCTGACTACGTTTAAAACACTTCTTTTTTAAGTTTTTTGGGCTTCCCGAGTTTCCTGTTAGTGCAGTAGAATCTTCTAGGAGATCCTGCAGTTCACTAGGCTTAGCATATTCTTTTTCCTCGAGACAACTCCAATAAAAAAAGTCTAACGAATTTAAGTCCGATAATCGAGGTGGCCACGAAATTGCTCCACCACGCCAAATCCATCGTACATAAACCGAGACAACATTCCAACAACAACAGAATCAGAAAAACCGCAGCGCACCATAGGGATAGCGCTGACACGCTTGAAACAGTATTCGGGCGGGAAGGATACATTATTTGTGAAGGATACATTATTTATAGATGAAACAAAAAGTACGTTTACCTTTGAAATACGTCCCGTATTAATCCTTGAGAATGATTACCTTCAAACCATACAGAACTTGAAACTACAACAGGATGCACACCAATCTGCCTTCCAGAGATACCTCTGTCTGAGTTTTTGGATTATTACGTTACTTGCACATCATTTTATCAGACATTCTCCACATTAGTTCACAATAACCTAGCATTGAATTATGACACAAGATTTCACTTTTTATGCTCTCAAATAATTTTAGCCACTGCGCATGTCAAAGCCCTTGTCATATATGGGTAAGTTCTCTTGTGTAGAGCCCCATTAGACTTAGGTTCCCGGCTTCACTTGATGACTGAATCCTGCACTAAAGAGCTTGGTCTTGAGGGTTCACGGGCTGATCTGTTCATTAAAAGTATTGGGAATTCTGTCTCCAAGATACGTCACATAATCACAACGTGCTAATACTCACAATTCAGTAAATTCACTGCAGCAATTGACTTTTACGCCTTACCGCAAGAAAACGGGCAATCATTCTGACAGCTTCATCAGTTTCAATGAGTGGGATATCCGAGTAAAATTCACATTCTTATAGGAGCTGATATCCTTTTCAGTATCTTAAAACAGAACAAGTATCGTCTAGCTTCCGAACTTCCTATCTGGCAGACTACGGAACTGGGGTGATTAGTCACTGGCAAAATGCAAGCAAAACCTCTGCACTGCAACGTTGCAACCACAGCACTTCCAAGTCTAGAAAAGACGCTTCAAACATTTTTAGAACCTTAAGATCACAAAAAGAATGTGATAAACGTTTTCGGCAGTCCTTCTCACAAACAAGCGCCGCACCGGTCACTTCATTGTTCGGCTTCCATTTTGACTCGGAATCTCACTCAATACTGCTACCAAAAGGTTAAAATCGTTGGAACGCAAGCTCATTTCCAATCTGGAACTACGGAATCCTAAGGCAGCATTTATTTGTGAATATATCGGTCCTAACCACATGAAGGATATTAGAATTATCCCAACCTCGAACTACTTCTTACCACTCCATTGAGTAGTCAAGCCAAATAGTTCATCCACAAGGCTCAGAGTAGTCTTTGATGGTTCGACAAAAACTTCAACAAACCTCTCACTGAAGGACCTGCTTATGGTTGGACCGACCATCTCTGTCTTGTACATCGACATCTCCTTGGCCAGCCGGAATATGTTGACATCCAACTCCATGTATTCTCACATAACAGTGAAGTCACATACCTACGTTCACTTGGTCGTTTAGGCGAAGTAAATTGTGATTCTAATTATTAAATTATTTTATTTTATTTTTTATTTGTATCATATAAAATCACTCCATGCAGCTCCAAAGTCACTCTTGGGCAAAGTTTGTCAAAGATACTGGCCTCTTAATAAATTTAATATGGCGCGTCGAGAATTCAATAAAAGCCAACGATGTTTTAGTGTCAAACCAAAATCTACTTAACAATTTACATATAGGCAATTTTTTCTCGGCACGAGTATCACCAGGAGGTTCGTTTCTTAATACTGGTGTAGAACTTTCTTGCTCCACAACTAACGGTATGCAAAATCTCATTTATCTTGAAAATGGCTTAAGGCTTTTGATGAAAAAAAAATTGAGTGTGACATTATGGGATTAGACTACATTTTGGTTAAAAAAATTGAAAAAAAAAGTTATTAACGGTAACTGTCATAGAACCAATATTTTGGTTTCTTACTTTCTCATTAACGAGTTTGACCAACATTTTTGTACAAGAGCTCCTTTGAATTTGAAAAAATATTGTTAATAAAAATTTTCGAGAAAAAAGTTTTGGATTTTTTAAAAATAATCGAAATTTGTTTTTCTTAAATTCTATATTTTGAAAACTGGTACTTGATTAAATTTTTAAAATATGCCATTTAACGTACAGATACAGATATCATTAAATACTCACACTTTCCATTTAAATTTTCTTATACAAATTTTTAGGAAAATTTAGTACATATGTCTGAACCTCAACCTACAGCCTAAGCCGCTCGAGGAATTTTCGTCAAACTCGGTACTTAAGGGTCTTCGGTGATTTTCTAGAGACAAATTGAAAATTTCTTAGCTCCAAAACTAACGATACCTGCTATTCAGCCGTTATGCAAAATTTCATTGACCTCAAAAACGGTTCTAACGATTTTAATAAAAAAAATTGGGTCTCCTACTATGGGTAGGGTATGGACTAAATTTTGGTCAAAAAAGTTTTAGGAAAAAATGTTATTAACGTCTGCAATATAACCGTTTTTTTTATTATCGATTTTCTCATTATCACCAAAATTATTGTACAGGAGCTCCTTTAAAAAAATATTGTTTAAATTTTTGGAGAAAACAATTTTGGATTTTTAAAAAATAATCTTTTTTTTTTAATTCAATATTTTGTCCTTATTTGTATATAAATACTAAGAATTTCCATAAGTTCTAAAAAGACGTTCTAAAATTTGTTCGAAAAAATATTTTTTAAAAAATTTATATGGGCTTATCCGTGCAAATTTTAACTTTTGCCATGCGTCGAAATATATAGAAAATATTATTAAATATATATCATTGAGTTTTAACTATTCAATTTATAAAATGAACCATCGAGATAGTGCGAAAGTGTTTGAAATCGAAAAAAATCATCGAATATTGAGACTTTTGGCTGGGTGCGTGGATAATTAACTTTTTGTATTATTACAAAAATAATGTTTAACATAAGATTACTTAGTACAATTTTTTTTTTTTTTTCAGATAAATGAAGGTCAAAATCATATAATAAAACGGCGAACATGTTTTTTGTAGTACACTTTTCGCGGCCCACAAAAACTGAAGGGGCATACATTACATATTAAACGAAAGAATTGTTTGCACAGATATGCAGAATGCCAAAATTATTTAAATATACTACACAGAAATTGCTTAAAACAATAAATAAAAATTGCAAAAAATGCCCGGAAAACAAAAACAAAAACAATTAGAAATGTCAAATCAACTAGCGACATCTGTTGCTGAATAGAGCATACATTTACACTATACTGTCATACAGTTTAAGTTTAGTAAAAGTTAGAACCATTTTAACTTTTGCTTTTGTTGTTGTTTGGAAAAATACAGCACATTTTGTTCACTTTTCACTCTTTGAAGTTGAATGTAGTTAAGTCTTAAATCATCTATCTATCATCTATCGGGCAATTTCTGTGTTAGTGTTTTCAAAAAGTGAAAAAGTGAAATTTAGAACCATTTCAACTTTAACTTTTTGTGTTTTTCGAGATGAATAAACGTCACTGCAACGTCCCAATAAAATGATATATATTTTTTTCTTGCCGTGCCGTGATATGAAAAAATTATGAGAGTTAAATTTTTAGATGTAACACAAAATTCACAGGTTGACGTCACTGCAACGACGTGGGTTCGAGTCCCAATAGAATGATAAATATTTTTCCGTCGTTGAGGGTAAAAACTTTTCTATGCAGCTGTCAGTGACATGTCAAAAGGACACGCTATCAGCGACATGCTTTTAGAATACAAAATGTTTGTACGCTTGAAGAGTAGAATCTTATCTTACTCGTAATACAACACAACAGATTAACTGTCCGCAATGGGACAATGTGTTTTTTGATGAGTCGACGTTGCTGCCCTCTATAATTCGGCCAAAATTCGAAAATTTAGACAAAAGAATTTTTTTTTGTACTCTTGACATATGAATTCATTATTTAAAAAAAAATTATGTTATTACCTAATAAGGTTTCCGAGAAAAAAATTCCAAAAATCGTGCATTTTTTTTGCGTTCTAGACCGTACTAGTACCTTAAATTCATTTTTCATGATTATACTTTTTAACAAGCAATACATATGAGTTATTTTGAAGTTTTTTATTTATTCGTGGTCTATAATTGAAGAAAAACTCAAATTTACAGCGTACCTTAATTTTTTTTTTTGTTTTTTTTTTTTTCAAACTCAAGAAGTTAAAATTTACAGGGATAGTATATGAAAGCTTATTGCTTTCTGAAAACCGCTACAACAATTTATAATTTTGCTCTAATTGCATAAACTAATAAAAATATGGCATCCTGTTTTCAACTCTAACTACTAACGGATTTTTAATATCATTAAAAAAACGAATTGTATAGTAAATATTTCTCTAGTAACTTTCATTTTGAAAATTTTTAGTCTTTAACGTAAGTTCAAGTTCGTACTATCTGATTTGAGTTTTTGAATAAGATTTGATTCACTATTTGTGCGAATAATGAAAATACAAAATACAAAATTGCTTGGATTAATTTGTCAACTTTTCGCTAATCAAAGAAGTACTTAAAATTGGAAAATTTGCTCTAAATAAATTTTAGAAAAGCAAATCGAATTAAAAATGTTTACTGATGTTTTATTTGATTTTTTAAAGGATGTGCTTTCTAAATACATACCTCCATGAAATATTCGAAATGCGAAACAATTGTAAAAAAGTGCTCTACGATCTTTAATATCGCAATATTGCGGCAGGCCATTGACAAACAAATCTGTACCTACAAATGTACATATGTATGCTTTTATGTACAAGTATAGCCAAATAAATTTGCACCTTGCAACAACAAAATTGAGTTGTATTTCCATTTAAGATAATAAATAACGCATAAACAATGAAAATCTGTATGTAAGTAGTATTATATACATAATATATACAGGGTGTCCCACAGTCACCGCCCAAATGAAAATCATGGATTCCTGAGGTCATTTTAAGTCGAAAAACTTAAGAGGTCATTTTCTCGTTTTCGTCCCGTTTTCGAGTTATAACGGTTTTTATGATTTTTCCCTTAACTGGCTTTATCTTTGCCAAACTACGTCCGATTCGTAAAATTTTTTTTATAACCAATCAAGAATTTATTACAGTTTTAGTTTGTCCAGGGACTTTTATGTCGCGGATAACCGTTTCTCCGCAATTTTGCATCAAACCCAATTTTTTCGTTTTTTAAGTAGTTTTTTCACTTTGATATCATTTTATTCAAATAAACACGTTAATGAGTATTAATTTTTTTCACTTATTATTAAAGCCCAGTTCATTTTCTTAAAAAAAATATTTTTTTTTCCTTAAAAAGAATACATTACATTACATTACATATTCCACTACTCCGTAGATAAATCTACGAAGTAGAGACACTGAAAGCACTGGTAACTCAGACCATCGGCTTATACAATACAACAGAAAGAGACAGACAGAAAGAAAGAACAACAGAAAAACACATGTCAACAGCTCACGGTTGGTATTTGAACGGTCCCCCATCCAAGTACTAACCGCGCGCAACGATGCTTGATTTCGCTGATCGATGGGAAGCGATGCTTTCATCAGAGCCAAGGCCGTTGACAAAATTAAAAAGAATACTAAATATAATTAACAAAAAATAAACAAACTGAGTGAATTTAAGAAAAAAAAAAAACAATTTTTAAATACAAAATTAACTTTTTCTGAGCTTTTGTGGTTAAGAAAAGGACAAATATATAAAGTTAATTAGTAAAACCGTTAACAAATGTAAGCAGTAAAGATTCGCATTATGATTTGAAGATTCTAAATGTTTTTCTCGCGTGATCTAGTGTCCGCGTCGTGTTCTTTCACTTGATACTCCATTTTGGATTTGCTATTCAAGTTGTAGTTTTTTTTAAATTATTTGCGAACAATGAATTACACTACTCAAGAATATCTGGAAATGTTATTAAAATACGCTGTAATGGCATAACTTTATCTATTTGTCTTTTCTTAACCACAATAGCTCAGAAAAAGTTAATTTTTTATTTAAAAATATTTTTTTTTTTAATTCACTCAGTTTGTTTATTTTTTGTTAATTACATTTAGTATTCTTTTTAAGGAAAAAAAAATATTTTTTTTTAAGAAAATGAACTGGGCTTTAATAATAAGTGAACAAAATTAATATACTCATTAACGTGTTTTTTTGAATAAAATGATATCAAAGTGTCCGCAGAAATAAAAGTCCTTGGACAAACTAAAACTGTAATAAATTCTTGATCGGTTATAAAAAAAATTTTTCGAATCGGACGTAGCTTGGCAAAGATAAAGCCAGTTAAGGGAAAAATCATAAAAACCGTTATAACTCGAAAACGGGACGAAAACGAGAAAATAACCTCTTAAGTTTTTCGACTTAAAATGACCTCATGAATCCATGATTTTCATTTGGGGCGGTGACTGTGGGACACCCTGTATACTGGGCGAAAAATTATTAGGTGTGAAGTTGTTTGTTTTTTTTTTATTATTTTTTTTTTTTTGTAGTTGCGTTTGAGTTCTTTATCTGTCAAATTGAGGGTTGTTCAACGTGAAATCGCTTAAGTTCTGTTGGGAAACCCACGTAAGTTAGAAGAGTTTTCTAACGTGTTTAAAATTGTGAGAAAGTTAGACAATATGTCTCCAAACTAAACGACTATGTTAAGCAGAGCCGGTTTCATTCCTTAAACGAGCAATGTTTGAAATTTTACACCAATGTTTTTGCTATCGTTCAAATTCTGGTTCTTGAGTTCTTACCGAAAATCATTTCTAGTCATTTCATTTTGGGGGCAAAAATCTTATCGTCCGTTCGTCCGAAATATTACGATGGATGTTGCAATCTATACTCTCGATCATGGCTTATCACTCTGTGCTCAATGCTTGTCGTATTAGGAAATTATTTTCTTAATCCCAAAATAGAAAACAGACTTTAATTTTCGAAATCAAAGCCAAATTGAACTATCCACCTAGTCATGAAAACATAATATACAACCAATGTTTACGTCATTGGTGGAGAAACAATAACAAATATAATCTAATGTAATCTAATACAATTCTTTCCATTAATGTGAATTTTAGTGCATTGAACTACATAAGTTCGAATCTAACCTATTCAACCAAAAAAGTTATTCTCCTTGTACGAAAATGACAAGTATTTCAAAAGTATTTCTTGTTTCTGATCTAAAACGTTCATATTTGGCAGGAAATTGTACGTTTTTTCTTGTTCTTTTAAAAATTTTTACAAAAAAGGATCTTATTTTAGCCGCTTTGAAAGGCATTTTTTTAAAGCCACTGAACAATAGATGAAGTTTTTAAATCTTGTTAAATGCCAAATTTAACCTTATTATTTTGAACGAACAGGAGTACACGGTTCATAATTTTACTTAAAAAGTTGTATTTGCAAATGGAACACTTTTTATAAAATACGTTTAGGGCTTTTGATTTGATTTATGTCTATTTCCTCTCTTTTTTGTTTCCTTGTAACATGTTTGTTGGAACTATAAAATTGTTGTTTGGGAAATATTTAATTTGTGATTGCTATTGTAATTTGGAGAAAAAGGTTACATGCTTTAATATTTAAATCTAATTTAAGCATATTAACATACCTTATTATTTTAACGTGTCGTTGATTCTCGCAGAAGGAACTGATATATCAATTATCCCTTTTCTGAGCAAGTGAAAAACTAAGAGTACGGATTGTACCTTACACAAAAAATAAAAAATGTTCAAGAAAAATGTATTTATAAAAACATGAATGCGATTTTGTAATAGACTGAAATTTTAAAATTAATTAGTTGAATTAGTACGATGTTAAAGATGTTTTAGTGTGAAACTTGGTTAAAACGAAGATTTTGCCAATTCTACTTTATACTAAGCTGTTTATGCTAAGCTGTTTAAAATTTTGTGCCAATTTTATTAAAGAAAAATTTTCATAGGCATTAAATTCATTTTTAATGGCTAAAACAATTCTTTTAGTAGTTGGAGATAAGAACAGAATGCTAGTTGATTTCTTATCCAAATATGGATCTATACAAGATAAATAAAATGCACGACTGGGTCGCACGAACTTGCTCCTATGTAATCGACTGGGAATTTTAAAAACGAATGTTATTAGAGAAAATTGTTCATAAGGAAAATTAGGAGAAATTCAAAATTCGAAAAAATGGTTCTATGGTAGGTACAAGCTGTAATATCTTAATTTCAAATTTTTTTTATTAAATTAAAGATTGTAAAAATTAATTGAAACAAAAAAAATTTTATCGAAATTCTAGGTGCCGTTTTCGAGAAAAATACGATTTTTGAAAACCATTTTTTTTAATTTTTTAGCATTTGTATGGTAGGTACCTTTATTTTTAGGTAAAATAAAAAAATTTGTTTTACATTTTGTAGATCATATTGAAAAACTTTTATTTACAAAGTTTAAAAAAAATCTAGCATGGGGTTTTCGAAATATTGAGTTTTGAAAAAAAATTTTTGAAGTTTTTTTTAAAAATCCAAAAAATTTTTTTTTGAAAATTTGAATACACAATTCTATTTATGTTTTTGGGGAGCTTTAGCAAAAAAAAATGATCAAAATCGGTTGAACCGTTTTTGAGAAAATCAAAAACAAAAAAATGGTTCCATGGGGGGTACCCTCAATAACCATTTTTCGGGAAATTTTTTTCAACCAATACCTAGATTTAATTAAATAAAATTTTTCTGTATCTTTATTTTTAAAATCTGTTGCACAGTTTTTGAGAAAAAAAAATGTTTATAAAATTTCGAAAAAAATTCGTATGGGGGGTACCGTTATTTTTGGTCTTAAAAAAAAAAGAAAAAAAACGTGTGGGGGGAAAAAATTAAAAATGATATGTACCAAGTTTAAAGAAAATCGGCCGATTCGTTTAGCCTGTAGTCGAACAGACAGACAGACAGACAGAATTGCGAGACCCACTTTTTTAGTCTTCGCTATCATCGTAATGTCAACTTTGATCAAAATCTCGAGTTCGATTTTTTTACGAATGCATAACTTGCCTTATATGTAGTACCTATAAGTCGCAAGTAAAAATTATAAATCGTTGTAGCAGTATCTTAAAAAAAATTTGGAAATATAAAATTTGTACAACATTTTTAAGACAAAATCTTAATATGATTTTATTATTCTACAACCAAAATAAAAATAAAAATAAAAATATTAATCAGTGTTTCAGATTTCAAACAAAAAATCAGACAAAATAAAATTTTTCAAACTAAAATATGAACATTTTTTAAAAATCTAAACGATATCAAATACACGATACCTTTCAAACTTTTTAAAATCTTTTATAACATTTATCAAAATCAGTTTCGCCGTTTTTTAGAAAATTGAAAAAATGGTTCTATGAAAACTACCATTAACAACCATTTTTCGGTTTTATTATTGATTTTTTTCATTAAAAAAAATGGAAGTTTTCCAAAAAAAAAATATTTTCTGAAATTTTGAAAAAATGTACATATGTAGGTACATAGGTATATGGCAGATATTGTTATGGATGGTATTAAAAGAAAAGAAGAAACCGTATGGGGAGACAATTTTAAAACGCTATCTATACGAAGTTTAAAGACAATCGTGTAGGGAGACAAACTGACCGGATTGTGAAGCCCACTTTGTACGTTTTTCCTATCATTGTAATGTCAATTCTGAACAAAATCTCGAGTTAGATATTTTCTTGTTGCAAGCAAAAAACCGGTAAAGCTATTTGATATAATTAATTAAGTATACGTTAAATTTATTATTTTTTTTTTTCTAAAAATGGTTTGGTATGCTAACATTAAATATATAATACATATATTTCAGGGCAAAATTTAAAAAAAATCATTCTGCCGTTTTTCAGATATTTTATTTTCAATAAAATAAGCGAATATATAGTATATTATATTATAATATGATTCCACCAACTTCAATGAAAAACACACCTATTCTTCGTAAGGCTCGGGATCAAACTAAATATTCTCTTCTTTACTTCGGTCCTTCTTATATAGCCCGGTCAAATTAGCTTCAAAAATAAGGGTAAGGTTACATTAATTCGCACAAAGCTGAAAATTGGCATGAATGTTGAGAACACTATTACAAACAATTTGTCAAAAGTCCTCATCGATTCGACGTGTGCAAAAAAAATTATTCAAGGTCAAATGTTGCAAAAATCGGTTTTTTGCATTTTTCAGCTGAACGGCAAGTTTTATCATAAGATAGGTGAGACAAAAGTTATTCATCATGCAATTATCTAAAGAAAATGTCTTAACACTTTTTCTCCTAAGAATCACCATTTTGGAGATATAGCGAATCAAAAAGTTGAAAAAAAAAATAATTCAAGGTCAAATGTTGCAAAAATCGTTTTTTTGCATTTTTCAGCTGAACGGCAAGTTTTATCATAAGATAGGTGAGACAAAAATTATTCATCATGCAATTATCTATAGAAATCGTCTTAACACTTTTTCTCCTAAGAATCACCATTTTGGAGATATAGCGAAGCAAAAAGTTGAAAAAGTTGTATTCTTCATAATATGCACACGGTTCCGCGCCACCCGTGAAGTAGTACACTTGTATCTAATTGAAAAATACTACTATTGGAAATGACGAAAGCGATTATGAGTATTTTTTACAAAAGATAAGTACCAAAACTTATCTAAGCACCTAATTACATTACAAATTTGACGCCGATATTGCAGTGCTTTTTTTCATTTCAAACGCTTTATTCAATTCATTGCCACAGAATAAACAGCACTCTTTTAAACAAAAAACAATTCTGACATTCACTGTCTCAAATGCTTCATTGTTAATGGTTTAACGAGTAAGATTGATTTTTGAAATCCTGTAGTATCACAACGGACCAAATATTGGTCTAAGTGTTTTGTCTTTTCCGGTCAGCAGCCACCTTAACCTAAGGTAACGTAACCTAAACAAAAAACTGATTCATTTACGCGTGCTCTAGTACGAGGAGGATTTATTATTGATGTACCAGCTTGTTCTTGTTCGTGACGTCTTTTAACTACGGTAATGGTACTCTTCCGAGTGTACTTTTTCCGCCAAATGTTTACTACAAATAAAGCAAAATTGATACATTTCTCTTACAAACAAGAAACTGCACAAATTCTGTTTGCAATAACTACTTGTTCTTACTACGAAGGAACGCTTGGGACTAATACTATTTTGTTTGGGCCCTTAGAAACGGAGCTGGTATACGAGTGTCGCAGACAGATGCTGCTCAAGGCCGTACGGTCACATAAAATGAGGGACTGGGTTTTCTTTCGAGTTTATATTCTTAAGCCAAATATACATTGTGCAAGTGTATTCGAAAATTCGGATTAAAGTTGCATATACACACACCAAGCATGAGTCTTCAATCTTTTATTTTAACATGGACGGTGTGGTGAGAGGACGTTGCGCTTTGTGAGTTTTTCGGCGAAATTGTGAATATAAGAACGTCTTTGAGATTTTTTCAATTTTATCCGAGTAGGTAATTTGTTTTATTTTGTCTGTCCATTTCATCATACATTTTTTGTTTACTATTTTAATATTTCAATCAGTGCTTATGTTGTACTGTGTTCTCATCTCTTCAACGAACTATACGCAAATGAACCAATAAATGCATGGTCAATCATCAATCTTGCATATACACTACTTCAATGCAGGACGCTAGATTGAAAGAAACTCAAAAGATTTTCATTTTGCTTTAATCCTAAATCCAATCTATACGTGTGATTTTTTCACCAATACACTTGCGCGTGCTTGTCATGCATTTGAACAGTGTATATCTGGCTTTAGAATTGTATAATATGTATCTATACGCCACGAACACTAATATTTTTACTTGTATTACCGTTGTGTAATGTATATAACGGTAATTGACATACATATTATGAAGAACACAAATTTTTCAACATCGCTGTATCTCCAAAATGGTGATTCTTAGGAGAAAAAGTGTTAAGACGATTTCTATAGATAATTGCATGATGAATAATTTTTGTCTCACCTATCTTATGATAAAACTTGCCGTTCAGCTGAAAAATGCAAAAAACCGAAATTTGCAACATTTGACCTTGAATATTTTTTTTTGCACACGTCGGATCGATGGGGACTTTTGACAAATTGTTTGTAATAGTGTTCTCAACATTCATGCCAATTTTCAGCTTTGTGCGAATTAATGTAACCTTGAATGTCTATTTTGACCGGGCTAATAAGATACTTATCCATATGTGTGAACGACTTACTATAAATATAATATACATATATCTATATTATAGAAATAACATTTATCTACTTTAAAGGGTGACTGGGGGGCGCCGTCGTTGATGCATCGGACAAAATATCAGCGGGTGACGGAGGTGAAAGACGATGCGACGCTGCTCTGAAACATTTATATTGTTTCTTTAACCTTTGTGACCATCAAAAATAATGGAGGCACTTTTGCAAAAATGTTTTTGAACCTAACAAAAGTATTCAATTAAAAGCTAAAGTGACCTTAACTCTTTTAATTGAATTTAATTCAATCACTCTACTTAAACAGAAATAATTTTATACCTTCATTGACATAACAAATGTATCTAGCTAACGAAATAAAATTAATTTTATGACCCGTGTGATTCTTTGAATTGATGTAACTTTTCAATGTTCAATACACTTTTTGTGCAAAATTGCTTCCGCTACAAATTTTCTAAAAAAAATTGGTACAACAAACCGTTTTTGAGAAAAAGTCAATTTTCATTACCTTTGTCCTATCAAAACTGACCCAGCATCAAAGCGATCGACAGGGAACTCTATCAATTTTTGTATGTACATAGTCCCATTATGAGACAATGCTCATACCAAATTTCAGCCTAAAACTTCCTTTCTATGAATTTTTTGTTGTCTATTTAACTGGACTAGCTATAAACCAAACAAACAGAAAAACAAAACACAACCACTACATTCACTTTTATTAGGCGAGAGCAAATATGTATAACATGAAGAGTATACAAAATAAAATACAGAACAATAGTTTTAGTTTCCACTATTTACCTACATATGTACATACATACATACATTTATCATTGATAAATAAAATGCACGTGTAGGTCGGGTCGAACATATTTTCTCTTTTCTGCTGATGTGGTTATAATGTAAACAATGTTCTTTTGACTAACTTTTATATGTATATAAATCAATTGTGGAATTATATCCCTCTCTCTTATACTACTAATGTACAACATGTTGGTGGCACTATAGTTTCATATCATTTATTCTAAATCCATAGCAAAATAAAATACTCAGTATTTATACATAAGAATTGATAATAAAGTAATTTAATGTAATAAAATTTCTTTTAATTATTTATTAAATACAGAAGTGCAGACTATGACTTTTACAGATCATCAATGAGGACACTAAGTCAAAATACAAAAAGTTGATATATGTACCTACAAAATGTAGGAATATATGTACAAAAATAACAGCTTAAAACTATTTTTTAACTACAATATTTTTGAAATTTGATTGCCCTCCCTCAATCGATCCAACGCATTCAACATAGATAAAATAAGAAAAGTACGTAAAAATATAAATATTTGAAATAATCAACAACAACAATTAGATCAATTGCAAATATAATAACCATAATCTGTTTTTAAGTATTGACAAATATCTTTTTTGAAAACATAAAACGGCTTTGAAATGTTTCTGATATGATCAGGCAAATAGTTCTATTATGCAGTAGAACGACATAATGAACGCTTCATTATATTAGTTCTGTGTGAGGCTCATTATATTGGTCGGGAGGAATCGAAGTCTACTAAAAGTAATGCTATTGAAGATATATGAGGGAGTTCAGGGCCGGATTAACAAGTAGGTAGAATAGGCAGTTGCCTGGGGCCTCCGATTTTCGGGGGCCCCCGAAAAATGAAAAAGACTCATAGTCATTTGAATAAGATTCTAATGAAAGATCAATTAGCCGATGTATTTCCTAACACAGAAATAACTCTTCGGATTTTTTTAACATTAATGATCAAATGATCAAATTGTTCTACTGAACTATCCTTCTCGCAATTAAAAAGAATCAAAGCTGCTGAAAGAGCTACAACGCGATAAGAGCGACTCGAGATGTTAGGTATACTTTGCATTGAGTCAGTGTTAATTCGACAATTCGCTATTTAGAGACGCCTTACCCCTTATCTCTGGTGAGGGGAAGTCAAAAAAAGAACGAACTGGTAGTTTGCCGTATTAATAGCAAGTGTCTTTATTGTTCTAAATACTCGTATTCTACTTTTATACAAAATAAATGATTATTTTACAATAAATTAATTCTAAATAAAATGTACAGATATATGTACATACAAAAATGCAATGTAAGGAAATATGATTAATTGCCACAGGTTGATTTGTGTATATCTGTTGGAGGTGTTGCTGTTGGGTGTTGGTCCTGCTATTTTGTAAATGGTGTCATGTTGTTTATGTTGTTTTGTTTGTTGTTCTATTTGGTAATTCGAATTATGCTGTGTGTGAATTATTCTGTGTGAATTATTCTGTTGTTGTCGCAACAGTCAGATTTATTGAACAAAATCGATATTGATGATATAATTGATGAATTTGCCGAAAACGAATGTAGAAAACGACATGTAAAATGTAGATAGTAATTTTATTGATATTTTTACATTATGACAATAAAATTTTTATGAAAGATATAAGTTTGTATTTTTTAATCGAAAAAAGAAGGGAACGGACGTAAAAAAAGGGCCCCCAAATTGATGGTTGCCTAGGGCCCCGTTGAGGGTTAATCCCGCCCTGAGGGAGTTTTACTTTTAATAACTTTAAAAAGAAACAACATCGAACGAAATTATAGAAAATTTTCAAAAGATAAGCAAAGAAACTTGAAAACAAATTCACTTATAGGGTCATATCTTCTTTATTTAAAACATATCTCACAACGGAGTTAAAAAAAAAACTTTTAATTTATTTCGTAAACTAATATTACAGCCATTTTATGCTCCACAGCCATATATATTAAGATTGGAAGCGAATTTGATAAGGTAGATAATAATTGTTCATTGAATAAGGCTTCCTTAGTGTAAATGTAATTCTTCTACTTTCGCTATTTATATGGTTCTCCCACAGTGTTGCCGCAAGCCAAAAAAAAGAGTCGCTAGATCGACCTTAAAAATCCGCTAGATATGGTAAAATTTTGAAAAAAGTCACTAGAAAAAAATTTCAGTACACACAAAAAAAAAAATATATTCAGTTATATCAAAAAATTTATTTTGAATAGTAAAGAAAAACTTATATAAACATTAAGTTAACATAAAAAATCTTAAAAAAAAAAAACAAAATTAAATTCAGTCTAGAAAATATTACTACTTTTCATTTTTTAAATGAAAAGTAAAGAAGTTTTAATAATAACTTCAAACACCTATTATAAAAATAAATCAATCACAAATAATTATAGCCATTACAGCATCTTCATCAATTTCATTGACTTCAATATCTAAAGCATTATTGAAATTTTTGAATTTTTTGAAAACAAGTATAATATACTTACAAAAAAAGTTAAGTTTACTCCTGAAATCTCCACTTTGGCCGATTCGACAAAACCAAACAAAAACAATTACAGTTAAAATTGTACACAATATAATCATATAAACGAAATGACCAGGTAGTCTAGTTTCTAAAACATATACCCTACCCGCTCACTCGCAATCACACAGGGGATGTAACATCATCACATGTTCTTGCAAAAAGTCACTAGAAAAGTCGCTAGAATTATCTAGTGACAAAAAATAATTTTTTGTCGCTAAACTTTAGAAAATTCCGCTAAATATAGTGACAAAGTCACTAAAACGGCAGCACTGTTCTCCCATGAAAGTTTGTCGTCTAAGTAAAACCCAAGAACCTTAACACTACTCTCGTATGGAATTTGTTTGCCGGCATGTTTATTGATTAAGAACCAAAATAGCTTCCAAAATAAATGGCTTTGAATTTTTCAGCATATAAAACCAAAAAAATTTTCCCTTGTCCAATTCAGAACCGTACCAACACACACTTATTAGGATCATATTTCTTAGAAGAGTTCAGCTTCTGGAAGTCATCAGCATATGGGTGTTTCTACAAACGATGGAATTTTCGGCGGCCCTAGAAATATTTTAAAATCCGTTCAATTGTTTAATCTGATTTTTTTTTATAAAATTAAATCTGATTCATATCTACCTGGGCAAACAATATTATTAGGGTGACCTTTTTTTAAATTGCTCAAAAAATTCTTCAAAGTGTCTGATTCTCAGTCCCCTGACGTATCCACTTTGCGTTTTCGCAAAGAAAAATTATTGCCGTTCTCTTATTTCAGGTCTCATTTATTCTAAATCCATAGCAAAATAAAATACTCAGTATTTATACATAAGAATTGATAATAAAGTAATTTAATGTAATAAAATTTCTTTTAATTATTTATTAAATACAGAAGTGCAGACTATGACTTTTACAGATCATCAATGAGGACACTAAGTCAAAATACAAAAAGTTGATATATGTACCTACAAAATGTAGGAATATATGTACAAAAATAACAGCTTAAAACTATTTTTTAACTACAATATTTTTGAAATTTGATTGCCCTCCCTCAATCGATCCAACGCATTCAACATAGATAAAATAAGAAAAGTACGTAAAAATATAAATATTTGAAATAATCAACAACAACAATTAGATCAATTGCAAATATAATAACCATAATCTGTTTTTAAGTATTGACAAATATCTTTTTTGAAAACATAAAACGGCTTTGAAATGTTTCTGATATGATCAGGCAAATAGTTCTATTATGCAGTAGAACGACATAATGAACGCTTCATTATATTAGTTCTGTGTGAGGCTCATTATATTGGTCGGGAGGAATCGAAGTCTACTAAAAGTAATGCTATTGAAGATATATGAGGGAGTTCAGGGCCGGATTAACAAGTAGGTAGAATAGGCAGTTGCCTGGGGCCTCCGATTTTCGGGGGCCCCCGAAAAATGAAAAAGACTCATAGTCATTTGAATAAGATTCTAATGAAAGATCAATTAGCCGATGTATTTCCTAACACAGAAATAACTCTTCGGATTTTTTTAACATTAATGATCAAATGATCAAATTGTTCTACTGAACTATCCTTCTCGCAATTAAAAAGAATCAAAGCTGCTGAAAGAGCTACAACGCGATAAGAGCGACTCGAGATGTTAGGTATACTTTGCATTGAGTCAGTGTTAATTCGACAATTCGCTATTTAGAGACGCCTTACCCCTTATCTCTGGTTCATATCTACCTGGGCAAACAATATTATTAGGGTGACCTTTTTTTAAATTGCTCAAAAAATTCTTCAAAGTGTCTGATTCTCAGTCCCCTGACGTATCCACTTTGCGTTTTCGCAAAGAAAAATTATTGCCGTTCTCTTATTTCAGGTCTCATACTAGGATGAATCCCACCGAAGTTACGCCAAATAATACATCTTTACTACGAAATAGAAAAATATTTTTTAGTAATTGATATTATTAAAAAAAACTTAATCAAACTTTATCTCCGCATTTCATATCAGTCCCCTGGAATATTGAAACAGTCAAAAAAATCAATAACTAGGATATCGATCGAATTTCCAGCTCTGGTAATTTGAAGCCCCAAGTCTCCTTAAGCGGCAAATACACACGACACTTGTGTGCACACCGGTGTCGGTGTACGGAAATGTGTCCCGTCTGTGGGCTGGTGTGCACACCGATTTTCGGTGTCCGACACCGTGTGGGTAAAATCAAAAGTTTTTGATTTTTGGTGTCGGTGTCTCGATCGGTGTCATGTGTATATTGCGATGTGCGCGCACATTTGCTATTCAGTATTCACTATTCACTTTTCAGTTGCAGCCGAATCGTTGTGCGGTAAAGCACGTCGAAAAATTTACTTGCGACTTATAGGTTCTATAAGATAAGTTATGCATTCGGAAAAAAATCGAACTCGAAATTTTGACATTACGATGATAGCGAAGACTAAAAAAGGGGGTCTCGAAATTCTATCTATATGTTTGTTTGACTATAGCTAAAACGGCTGGGCCGATTTACTTTGAACTATGTTCAACAGATTTTTTTTTTTATTTTTGATTTTATCAAAAACAGAACCACCGAATTTGATAATTTTTTTTTTTGCTAAGTCTTGAAAAGTATTGTGTATTCAAATTTTCAATATAATCTACAAGATGTGAGAGAAAAATGTATTTTGCCTAAAAAAAAATGTACCCAACATAGAAATGTTAAAAAATGTTTTGAAAAATCGTATTTTTCTCGAACACGGGCGCCTAGAATTTTGATAACATTTTTTTCTTTTAATAAATTTTTATGATCTTTAATTAAATAAAAAACATTTAAATTAAGATATATAACAGGTTGTACCTACCATAGAACCATTTTTTCAAATTTTGAATTACTTATTATTATCGACATCATTAAAGCGCCAACCTCATCGTCTAATGGACGAAGTCCATATCACTTATGGTTAGATCTCTCCAGTACGAGATCTCTTGCACAACTAAAGTGTGCACGATTCGGTGTGCCGTGTGTGGTGGAATGCTACACCCAGCGTTGCCGATGTGGCACGATCGTGCCATTTTGACACGGAAATTTTCTCGTGGCACGGTGGCACGAAAAGTTTCAATATGGCACGTTTTTTTTTCATTATTTTACCTAAATGCGTTTAAGATAATTGACCCAACCTTTTTAAGAAATAATCCAAATATACAAAGTATTCTGCCACACTTCAATATTTTGGTATCAGAATTTTCTCATCTATTAGAGTGCGAGAAAGATG
The DNA here is from genome assembly GCA_911387755.1 of Chrysotoxum bicinctum. Taxonomy (NCBI): domain Eukaryota; kingdom Metazoa; phylum Arthropoda; class Insecta; order Diptera; family Syrphidae; genus Chrysotoxum; species Chrysotoxum bicinctum. The sequence goes on from OU426988.1 coordinate 99,848,110, forward strand.
TTCTTTTTGGCGAAATAAGAAAAATTTTTGAGATTGGACTAGTCGAAAGTATTTTTCTTGAAGATTCAAAAACGTTCTAGGTTCATTAATAATTCAAAATGTATGTTGATTCTTCTCAGTTTGCCTCACGGAAGTGCATCAGCAGGGCGACTGTTTTCAAGGCTAAATAATATTAAAACAAACAACAAAAATAGACTGTAATACAAAACAGTTAATGCTATAATGTCATATAATGAAATTATTAAGCCTAATAATTATCAAAATTTCAAACCTCCAGCTAATTTATTTATTTAACTTATTACTCGTATAACAAAGCTTTATAACGTCTTTATATTTTTAAATAATAATAATAGGTACTCATCATGTGATGTGATATTATGTAGGTAGTTACATAATACATACTCATTACTTATTGTTATTATGAACTTGCCAAAAACTCCTATTTCTGGAAAATACCTATACACGAATAGAGCAAGTGATTTTTTGTTTTTTATTTGCTTGTAATAGCTTTGTATATAAAACTTATAGTACTATTAAGAAGACGAAAGATTGTGGCGTCATCTTAAGGCTAGGGACTGCAATTGCTAGATTTGTCTTTGCTAAATTTAATAATAAAATATTCTCTTTTTTACTCCTTGTTTTGTATGTTATCCTACTCTTCACTGTAAAAGCGTGGGCTAATTTCTGCGCCATCACCAGGCTATCGTTCGCAATACAAAATCACGCTCCATGATAATACTATAGGTTATATATACAAAAGTAATAGTATTTAATTAAAATTTATTTTTAAAGAATAACTTGAGTTTTTTTTCATATGGCACGAAAATGTCACAAATGGCACGTTTTTTCAAAGAGTGTGGCACGAAATTTTTTTTATTGGCGGCAACGCTGGCTACACCGGTGTAGGCACACCGGTGGGCACACAAGTGTCGTGTGTATTTGCCGCTTAAAGCAACTGGTGCAACTCGATTCTGTTTCTTATGTTAGTATTGTGAAAAAGACATTTGTGCAAGAAGTCGTGGATTGTCCTTTCAGTTTATCAGTCCTCTAGTGAGTTTTTACAAAACAAATTTGTATGTTAGTAGGCATCTTTGTTAGCGGTATAGTATAGGTTCAATAAAACTGTAATATTGTAAATTTTTTTTGTTTTTTTTTTTTAAGTAAAACCTTAATATCTTTTTGCGCAAAAACAATTAAAAACCTCAGTCCCCTGGCTAATAAATGAACAAATTATATTTTAATCAAAAACCTAAGAAATTTTTGGTTATATTAAACTTCGAACTTCATTGCGAATATTTTTTAAAATACAGTAAAACCCGCTTAAGAGAAACGGCAAAATGTCACAGTTTTTCTTTCACTTAAGCGGGTTTTTCACTTAAACGAACTCCGCTTAAGTGAAAAATAATTTCACTTAAGCGGAGTTCGGATAAGTGAAAAAAAAATTTCACTTAAGCGGATTTAAAAATTCCATTAAGCGGAGATTTAATGCTAGAATCAATATTTTTTTTATCTTTTGAACTTGCCTTGAAAGAAGTTAAATAAAACAACGATTAAATAACACAGAAATAATTTATTGAAAAACGAAAACTAGCAAATTTTTGTTCTGTTCGATTCAATTTTTTTTTTCACTTAAGAGAGTTTTTTTCAATGAAGTATATTAAAAATTAACTGAAAATATGTTTCAGTTATCCGGGTTTTTCGCTTAAGCGAGTTTCACTTAAGCGGAGTGTTTTAAGGGAAATTGGTCGGAGGATACTTGGGGATGAAGAAAGTGTTTCAGGTAAGCGGGTTTTTCTCTTAAGCGGGTTTCTCTTAAGCGGGTTTTACTGTAATATAATTTATTTTAAATTGATTCTAAATAAGAAAAAATTAGGTATAATATATCATATTCTTTAAATAAAATGCTAAGGTATATGAATTAACAATGAATTTGTATGTTTATGCAGACTAATTAAATTTAATTTCTATATTTGAATGTGTACCCAAGAGAAAATACAAAAAAAAAATAAAGATTTATTCAGTCTCTTTAATAGAAACTCAGTCCCCTGAACATCCGTTTTCAAAAAATGTCCTTAAAATCGTCATTTTTAATTTTTTTTGACTGGCCGCTTATAACAATGCAAAGAGACATTCTGATGGTCAACTAGAACAACTCTTACGACTTTTTGCTTCCAAAAATGTCGTGCCAAAATTTGTAACATTTTATTGCATTGTTTGTAGAATCACGCATTATAATAAAATTCACGACTGAATCACACATACTCGTTCTTATGAAAAAGAACTTTGAAATTTGAAAATTATGTATACATAAATATAAAAGATGGATTTAAGAAGATAAAAGTATTCAGATACATAAAATTGCGGTCTGATTTCTAAAAAAGTATGAATTTATACAAACAAAGCTTAAAAATCGTTTTATTATTAAATTAATTACTTATATAAGAAATTTCTTTAAAATCTTTCAAGAAAAAAACTTGGGATGTCAATTGTAAGAATTTCGTTATATACACTGAAAATAAAAATCGTCATAAAAATTCTTAAAACCGTTTATTGACTTACTTTTCATTGTCGCAATGAAGTTTTTATTGTCACAATAAACTTTTATTGATTTCAGATTTCCGTAATCAATAAACTTTTTATTGTGACAATTAATTTGAGTTTATTGAATTCGAAATCGGAAAATAATAAGCTATTTAGTACCGCAATAAACTCATACATTGTCCCAATAAACTTTTTAATTGAATTAAGCATTAAAAATCGTTTATTGTGACGATAAATAAGTTATTACAATTTAATATTATTTTCTAAGCCCCAGTTGTAATTTTATATATAATTAACAGTTTATTTCCATAGTAAACGAGTTCAAAATTTGAATCGATTTCTTTTTGCATAAAATAATTGACCAATATTAACAATTTCCAAAATCTAATCTACCTAATTGTATTTGGTTTCTTATTCTATTTAACTTTTATTTGAAAGATCTGATCTTGAAATAAAATGTTTAAAATTAGAAGTTATTTTCTATATTTATTTTTAAGTTCACAAAAAATCCGAATTAGCATTTCAATAAACCTTTTACTGTCGCAATAAACTATTTCTTGATATTTCCATTTTCAAAAACCTTTTATTGTCACAATAAACTTTTAATTGATAATCCAAACTGCCATTTCAAAAAACAGTTAACTTTCAACTAACCATTTATTGTCACAATAAACCTTTTATTGTCGCAATAAACTAGTTATTGATAATCCAAACTGCCATTTAAAAATACAGTTAACTTTCAACTAACCATTTATTGTCACAATAAACCTTTTATTGTCACAATAAACTATTTATTGATATTTCTATTTCAAAAAAACAGTTAACTTTCAATAAACTATTTATTGTCCCAACAAACAGTTTATTGTCGCAATAAACTATTAATTGATAATCCAGACTACCATATCAAAAAACAGTTAACTTTCAATAAACTATTTATTGTCCCAACAAACAGTTTATTGTCGCAATAAACTATTAATTGATAATCCAGACTGCCATATCAAAAAACAGTTAACTTTCAATAAACTATTTATTGTCCCAACAAACAGTTTATTGTCGCAATAAACTATTAATTGATAATCCAGACTGCCATATCAAAAAACAGTTAACTTTCAATAAACTATTTATTGTCCCAACAAACAGTTTATTGTCGCAATAAACTATTAATTGATAATCCAGACTGCCATATCAAAAAACAGTTAACTTTCAATAAACTATTTATTGTCCCAACAAACAGTTTATTGTCGCAATAAACTGTTTATTGGCGCAATAAACTGTTTCTTGTCGCAATAAACTATTAATTGATAATCCAGATTGCCATATCAAAAAACAGTTAACTTTCAATAAACTATTTATTGTCCCAACAAACAGTTTATTGTCGCAATAAACTGTTTATTGGCGCAATTAACTGTTTCTTGTCGCAATAAACTGTTTATTGGCGCAATAAACTTTTTATTGTCGCAAACAACCATTTATTGTCTTAGCTAACCCAAACGCACAATAAGAATTGTGGGACGATTCAGTCTATTCCTTGTTCTTGTCGTGATCGTGTGTTTCGTGAGTAAACGTCATATCTATTAATTTATAACAGAGTATACCAAGTGTTGTGTTAAAAATAAAACAATTAATAAGTTTGTAGTAGAAATATTAAAATATAAAATATAATACATTCAAAAAGTTACAAAAAAATCTTGTGCGAGTGGTTAATTTCAATTCCATATAAGTAAGTATTGCATTTTTCCTCGCACTGAAAAAAAGCGTTGAACAATAAAATTGATTTCACTAATTATTGCCGCATTTGAATTTCTTTTGGTCAGAAAATGGTTTATTGGGAATATTTTAATAATAATTTCCCATTTTAAAATGATTGACCAAAAAGCACTTAACTTTTAATAAACAAACAATTAATTCGCACAATAAACAGATTGCCATATCAAAAAACAGTTAACTTTCAATAAACTATTTATTGTCCCAACAAACAGTTTATTGTCGCAATAAACTGTTTATTGGCGCAATAAACTGTTTCTTGTCGCAATAAACTGTTGCTTGGCGCAATAAACTTTTTGTTGCCACAATAAACCATTTATTGTCACAATAAACCATTAATTGTCACAATAAACCATTTATTGTCACAATAAACCATTTATTGTCACAATAAACCATTTATTGTCACAATAAACCATTTATTGTCACAATAAACCATTTATTGTCACAATAAACCATTTATTGTCACAATAAACCATTTATTGTCACAATAAACCATTTATTGTCACAATAAACCATTTATTGCCACAATAAACCATTTATTGTCACAATAAACCATTATTTGCCGAAATAAACTATTTATTGATGCAGATTTAGATCCGATTTTTTCATCTCCAGTTAACTATCTGACAAATAAAAATAAACAAACATTTGTGCATTTTCTATTTTTCAATTTTAACACGTTTGAACACGTTTTTACTAACCCATGTTTGCTTGTTCTATCAGACATTTTTATCTGACGTAAGAAAAGTCGGTCCTTATTGTTTTTAATTTTTTGTTAACTTTTTGTTCTTTTCTTCTTTTTATTTTCATATTGTACGCGAACTACAAGTACAAGTCCAGCTGTTAGATAAACAATAAAACTCAAAGATATAATTTTGAAAAATTATAGAAAACTAAATATCGAAAGAATAGACAAGGTGAGTTATTTTATTAATATATGTATGTACATATTCGGGGCTATCGTGAATAAAATTTCCCACGGAATTTCTCCCATCTTCTAAAATTGGAAATGTTCACAATTTTTAACTGCTTCTTGTAGTCTCAAATTTGGTTCATCAAAATGACAGTCCCGCTGCCACGAAATATTCATTTTTGATGTCATTACATTATAAGAGAAACTGCAACCATAATTCACGTTTCCAGTAATCGACGATGGGAAAAAATCCGTGAGAAATTTTATTCGCGATAGCACCCATTAAACAAATTAAACAAAACTCTAATGTGTTACTTGAATGCTGCATTATTTTTAAATTCCGAAAATTGACAGTCTAAATGATTCGTAGATTTTTTTAAGTCAACAGTCTTTCATTCTTTAAATTATTCCTTTTTTCTCTATAATTCTTTCTTAGGATTTTCGATAGATCAGAAGTTCAAAGCAATATTGTTTGATCAGTTTTAGGTTCGATACAAAAAACTACAAAATTAAAGTCAAGTTAAGCAAGAAGTCATTTTAATTTATTACAAAAATGATTTGTTTTATTTGCAAGGCTAAATTTAATGCTATAAACACACTCATACAACACTTAAAACAAGTACATTATTTAAGCTCTTTTAGCACTTTTCGATGTAGGGAAAATTTTTGTACGCAGTCATTTCAGAATTTAAGCAGCTATAAAAAGCATTTAAGCCGTAAACATATTCAGAGCTCCGGGGTTGAATGTGCTGAACATAATGTTTCTGGTGAAAATAATTCTAATTCTGGGATACTTCTAAATGATGAAGAAAGATTTTTTAATAAAAATGATCGTAAGACATCCTTGTTTAGCGATGACATAGAAATGTTGGCACCTAATGTTAGGGAAAAGACAAATATAGAAGATGGTCTCAAGGATGTCTACGATTCTGCGATTCGGTTTGTTTTGAGATTGCATGACAATAACAGCTTTTCAAGAAAAAACATATCTGAAATTCAAGAACTTGTAAAAAAGTATATTTTGAGTCCAATACTTGATTTGTTTACATCGTTTTCCGACAAAATTTCAAAACAATGTACTATTGAAGTTCAAAACGAGATGTCGAGTTTAATATCGAATTGTCGCAATCCTTTCACGTATTGCAATACAGACTATATGTTATTTGAATGGTTAAAAAAACAAAACCTAATAGAAGACCTGCAATCTTTTTCTTTAAACAACGAAGTTCAAAGAGTTTTTAAAAATGGAAGTCTTACATATGACGCTAAAGAAGTTAAAGCTATTTTAATGCCTTTAAAATTTCAATTTAAGCAATTTTTCGAGAAAGGTGATACCTTAGATAAAACACTTCGCTATATGGAAAAATTAAACATTTCTAACGAAAATAAGTCAAATTTTATTCAAGGTGAACTTTGGAGGGCAAAAGTTAAAATGTATCCTGAAAAAATTCTTGTCCCATATTTTTTATACACCGATGATTTTGAAATCAACAATCCTTTGAGTTCACATGCTGGTGTTCACTCAATGTGTGCTGTTTACTACTCATTTCCTTGTCTCCCTTGGAAAGAGTCCAAATTAGATAATGTGTTTTTAGCGGGTATTTTAAAATCTTCAGACATTAAATTTTTTGGAAACAATGCATGTTTTCAAACCTTAGTACGAGAGCTGCAAAGCATCGAAGTTGACGGAATCAAAATCAGATTAAAAACCAATGTTTCAGTGCAAGTTCATTTTATTTTAGGTATTATTTTAGGCGATAATTTAGGTTTGAATTCTTTTTTAGGTTTTAACAAATCTTTTTCTAGCAACTCTTACTGTAGGTTTTGCAAAGTTAAAAAATCAGAAGCTCAATCATTATCATTTCAAAAAGTTGATTTACTTAGGGACCGTTTAAATTACAGAAACGATATTCTTGTCTCTAACTCTTCCGAAACAGGAATACAAATAGAATCTCACCTTAATCAAATTCCATCTTTCCATGTTGCCGAAAATTATTGTGTTGACCTCATGCACGACGTATTTGAAGGAATATGTCACTATGATATTTGTCATGTCATAGAATATTTTATATTTACAGCAAGTTATTTTTCCTTGCAAACTCTAAACTTAAGAAAGCAATGTTTTGAGTACGGACCAATCGAAATTGATCATATGTCAGGGGAAATAAAGTTAAATCATATACAAAGTAAACATCTTAAAATGACAGCCCGAGAAATGATGACTTTTATTTCATTCTTTCCTATAATGATTGAGGACCTTGTACCCGATGATGACGAGGCTTGGAAATTTATTCTTAATTTTATTGAAATAATAGACTACTTGCTTCTTTTTGAAATTAATGATAATATCATTTCGATGTTAGAAGAGAAAATTCGTATGCACCATGTAGACTATGTTCGTCTCTTTAAAGATACACTTAAACCAAAGCATCATAATCTAACGCATTACCCTTATATTATCAAAAAATCGGGGCCTATTAGAAACATGTGGTGTTTTAAGTTTGAAGCAAAGCATAAAAATTTCAAATTGTATTCACATGCTATTACGTCGCGGAAAAATGTTTGTTTGACATTAGCAAAAAAATACCAACTTAAGACTGCATATAAATTTCATAACAGCGAAAATGAATTAAATTGCTTTGAAATAAATGATAAACACAAGATAGATAGTAATTTTAGTAGCATTGTATCTGGAATGTTAAGAGTACCTACATCCGACATAGAATTTTATTCAAAAGCGAAACTCGAAGGTTACACATATAAGCCGAACTTCTACATAGCATGTTTCAAGAATGATATGTTATTTTTTTTAATATTAGATATAGTTTTTTTTAAAAAAGCAAATGTATTGTTTTTTTGCCAAAAACTTAATAAAGTTCAGTACAATCCCCATATTCTATCTTATGAAATTGATGAAAAAAAGTTAGGTGAATTTTCTTTGATACCATTGAATGATATTGTTGGTCCACCAATTAATTTAATTAAAACTGCAAAAGGTAAAACAATTTTAAGAGTCAAAGAATATTTTTGTTCTTACGATCATTAAATGGCTGTTTACACGTTAGTTACATAGGGTTTGGTTACACATTTAAGCTAAGTGTACACGATTGGTAGATCTTACAATATTGTAAGATCTTACAATGTCTGACAATTATCTACCAATGAGCTGACAAATAAGTTGTGTGTGTACACGGTTGGTACAAAATCTACCAATCTCTTACAATTAATTGTCAGAAGTTGGCTGACAATTCATTTTCAGATAGCCGGCTTAATACCTACCAATTAATTGTAAGAGATTGGTAGATTTTCTACCAACCGTGTACACACACAATTAATTGTCAGTTTTTGTTGGTTATGGAAACTGACAATTAAACCTTGGCTGCAAATTTTCTGACAATGAAAAAATTGTATGATGCTAAAAAACGAACATCTTATAATTTCTTCATTGTCAGAAACGTCAGACAACAATAAAAATTGGCAGGCCTGACAATAAATTGTGTGTGTACACGATTATCAAATACCTTACAATTTACCGTCTTACAATTAATTGTCAGATACATTTTCTGACATTTAATTGGAAGATTACACGATTGTCAGCTAGCGTACACATGATTGTTAGATTTCTTACAATTAATTGTCAGACAATGATCTAACAATTAATTGTCAGACAAATTTTCTGACAATTAATTGTAAGACTACACGGTTGTAAGACATTGTAAGCATGTTTTTCACTGACAGATCTGACAATATTGTAAGATCTACCAATCGTGTACACTTAGCTTTACATCATTTAAATTATTTATGCGTACACTCTATCTACACTGCAACACTTCATATATCATGTTCATATTCAATTCATTTTCAACGCTAACACTCAAAAATAAAAATATTTTTCTTACATAAACCACAGAAACAGATTACACGACACACCACACCCAATACACCACACCCAATACACCACACCCAATACACCACACCCAATACACCACACCAAATACATATGCATTTCTTATACGATCTCATACTACAGCTTTTTCGCAAACAAGGGAGTGTTCACACACAGCTGGTCTGTTTGATTAGCAAGTTAGTCAATGTGAAACCCCTAGTCAAATCAGTAGGAACTTTAATCTCGTCTTGAGAATTTTTAGAAAAAATTAAATTATAGACTTTGAATAAATCAAGATAAATTGGAAATGGACTACCTAAGTACCGACGACGAAACCGTCACCGACGACATTATTCCATCAGAAAAGGTCAACGAAGATGAAAGCATCGGCGAATCGCAGTGTATTGGCAGCGAAGAGATGATCCCAGTCCACATCGATACGGGAGAAGCGAGCGTCATCAACGTGTGTGCTGACAGCGAGGAGATGATCCCAGTCCACAGCAATACGGAAGAATCGAGTGTCATCAGCGTGGAGGTGTTATCGGATGACGCACTGCAAAAACTTCTCTCGGATCTTCAATCCAACTCAACCAAAGAAGTTGATGAACTCTCGGCGCTCTTAAAAAGCTGGAATCAGGAGGAACTCATCCAACATTTTAAAGGTTTGTGATTTTACTTGATTTGTCTAGTAATAATCTGTTGTATTTTGTATAAACATGATAACTCCATTGAAAAAATGTAATTAATAGACTACCATCCTTATTGCGACTTTGATACTTTCTGCCCATATTTTCATTATTTTATCCATGAAAACTGGACGTACATACGTTCAGAGGTGACTAATTATTTAGTTTTATACTTGCAAAAGCTGTTTTACTATATTTTAATAAACATTTGAGAGTCTTAAATGAAAAATAACTAATTTAGGATTTATCATGTTTATACCAAACACCACAGATGTGAACATCGTCGGTATGTTGCAAAAAGAGCTCAAGTTCATTTTTTTGTTTTACGACTTGATGCAAAAATATCCCAAAAGCCCATTGGGCCTTACCAATAAACAAATTTAGAGACGACTTTAATATCTGAGCAAAATTAACCATTATTTAATGGACTCTATATAACTGACCATACATGTTAAATTTTATTTTTTTAGTTCCGTATAATAAATGGTTCATAATTAAGAGTCCAATTAAATATTAAGTTTACAACATGTATGGCTAACTATATAGAGCTCATTACATATTGGTTCATTTCACTCAAATATTAAAGTCGTCTCTAAATTTGATTATTGGTAAGGCCCAATGTTTTATGCCGTTTAAAAAAATCCCATGTCTATTTAATTTACTTTTGTAGTTATTGTATCAAAACCATTCATTGAATGTCCAAAACACCCAAATAGTGGTGCAAAAAAGATTCAGGTGCACCTGGATCCTAATAACAAAAAAGTGGACTTGAAGTCTTTTTGCAGCATACCGACTGTAGATGTGTATGTACAATATTTTTCACACAGCAACATCACATATTGGAGCTTCATTTTATGTAAAATACTGATATCTACAGTAATACATATGAACATTCAATTCAAATTTTAAAAGCAAATGCATTCGGACAAATTTCAATGACGAAAAAATATCATTTTAATGGGCACTTTTGTATGGGCTTCGTCCCATCGGTGTAACACATAATGAGCTAGGTACATCACTGGAAAAGTGTCGTTTTATTCTTAAGTTTATTAAATTACTTCATTCATCGAGACCTTGATATTATATAGGTCACTATGTGTTAAACCTATGGGACGAAACCGCCTATTCTCCTTTCTCATACGAATTTCTCATACTAACTAACCAATGTTTTTTTTTTTTTTAAGATGAAGACGTAGATATAAATGTCCTGAAAACAATTGAATGCCACCACTTGCCACAAATTTTAAAGCCGTTTAAGTACACTACTCTCATCAGATTTGAAAACAATTTGAGAGTATGGAGAGAATCTATTGGACAGTCGCTTTTTCTTTATAGCCGATCGCATTTCGGTTTATTTGACGATGGTCCAAGTTCATCCTCAAGATCTTCTCCCTACCCTGTTTCCAGACCAGCATCGCGAACTTCATCACCGAATCCTAATAATTGCTCTGTAACACTATCAACGATTTTAAGTAACAACGAAAATGCACTTTCAATTGCCCAAAGCTATGCCGAAACAAAAAAATTAAATGAAAAACAACGAAATCAGTTGATTGGTGTTATAGCGCAGTATTTCATCATGAATAAAATCCATCTTGAACTAGGTGGTAGCTATAAATTGGAAAAGGAAATCATTGAACGATTTCCTAGTGAAAAACTGGTAAGCCTTTTTATAAGAAATCAATTCAATTTTATATAATTTTAATTATATTTTTATTAATAAATTACGAGTATAATACCTTACAAAGAGGTGAAATAATTTAAAATCTCTTCTTTTCCACTTTTAAATATGAGAAAGTGTTCCTTCGGGAAGTTAACTACGTACATATTTAACAAAATCACATCAGAACTCATTACTTCATATCAGGGTTGCAAAAGCTTAAGTCACTTTTTAGCTCAAGCTTACCTTTAATTCACAAGCTATTGGGTTACTTCTGAATTAAAAAAAAAATTCAATTCACAAGATAGTTGGTGACATTTGAATTAAAAAAAAAATTAAATCAGAAGACTTATGAATTAAAAAGATTAATTCACAACCTGCTACTAAGTGACTTATGAATTTAAAAAAATTAATTCATAACCTAGTTTGTAGATTGGAAATTATTAACCCTGGATGGTTATCCTTCGTCGAATCGACGAACACCCTTTTTATTTTGTATAATTTCTTTTTAACTATTCATCCCTTTTAATTCAATCTTTGTACAACATCAGTTGGTGTTGATCTCTACCAGTGAGCGAATTTATGGTATCCTGTGATCAATTAAAATGTTTTGTTTTTAAAGGTATGTTCGTCGAAACGACGAAGGATAACTTTTGTGTGATTTTTGTATGAACACATTTTTTTCTTATTTTGTTATTTGGGGTATTTTTTGTTGATTTTTCTTGTAATAGCATATTAAAACCATCCAGGGTTAAGCTTGTTTTGACAATTGGTTATTTAATTATTAATGAAACCAGTTTTCAAGCTTTTGGAGCATTGTGTGTGAGTAACCGATTCTGCAGTCCCTATAACCCAATAGAATAAAAAGCAATATCGATAAAATAAAACACACACAATTCTCCAAGAGCTTGAAAACTTGTTTCGTTAATAATTAAATAATTTATGTAGTCAAAACAAGCTTACAAATTTCCAATCTACCAAGTAGCTTAAGAATACATTTTTTTTTATTTATAAGTCACTTAGTAGGTTGTGAATTATTTTTTTTATGAATCATAAGTCGCTAACTAACTTTTGAATTTAATTTTTTTTTAATTCACAAGTCATCTACAGACTTATGACATGGACTTTTTTAATTAAAAAATTCGCAACCCTGCTTCATATACATTTTGAGGCTCGAAAGCTCGATTTTTTTTAAAACCATACTATTCTACTTGTCGTTCAAAGTTTTGTTCGTTTTGCAAAGTGGAAAAGAAGAGTTTTTTTTGTCCCACACAAAATTTTTTTTAAAGCAATATTTTTAAAGTAAATATTCAATATTTTGCAGGAGTACTATAGGTCTGGGAAGAGGGGGAAGATCTACAATAAATATAGCAATTTGAAATTCATTTTAAAAACAATGAATACCCCAACGTCAAGTAAGCCCAGGAGTGAAAAAACTGTGGATGTAGACACAGACACAGAAGTCGAAATGGGTAAGTCTTATTTATTTATTTACCTACATAATATCACTTGTCGATTTATTTTTACTTGCGACTTGACTTACATATAGGTACTATAAGGCAAGTTATCATTCGTAAAAAAATCGAACTCGAGATTTCGATCAAAGTTGACATTACGATGATACCGAAGACTAAAAAAGTGGGTCTCGCAATTGTGTCTGTTTGACTACAGCCTAAACGCCGATTTTCTTTAAATGTCTTACCCCCACACATTTTTTAAGACCGTAAATAACGGTACCTGTCATACAATTTTTTTTCGAAATTTTATAAATATTTTTTTCTCCAAAAATGTTCGACATACAGTGCCTCCAACGCATAATCGGACAGTAGTTTCATTTATATAAAATGTGCTGTAAACTTAGAAAAAAACCGCTATATGTATATTTTTTTCGCTTTTATTTAAAGTAGTACTATTATTTATCTAAATAACAACAAAAAACATAACATTTTCAAATGATAACTTTTAATCTAAAGAGAAAAACAAAATAAAACCAGTTTTTAAAGTCCAACGAATAATCGGACAAAGTAAAATATCTTATTTAAAACAGCAAAAATCCATGAGCTAGTATTTCGTTGCAAACCCTTTACTATCCAGAACGGCTTGAAGACGATTTGGGATGGATTTAACCAAATTTTGGCACACCTCAGGCTCAATAGAGTTCCAAGCTTCAAGTAAAGCCTTCTTAAGCTGATTTAGGGAGTTAAATTTTTGATTGTACACCCTCCTAGCCAATTCCTCCCACAGATGCTCGATCACATTGAGGTCTGGGCTCTGTGCTGGTGTATCAATGAGTTTGGGGCAATTATGGATCAACCATAGCTTGGCAACACCTGATGTGTGCTTGGGATCATTGTCCTGATAGAATGCAAATTTATTTGCGATTCCGAGTTTTTCCGCACTCTGCTTCACATTTTGTTTCAAAATGTTGAGGTAGGCAAATTTGTCCATTTTACCATCTATAAAATGCAAATTGCCTACCCCAGCACTTGACATGCAGCCCCAAACCATGACAGAGCCCCCTCCATGTTTAATTGTGGCTTTGGTATTTTGTTGATGAAACTCAGCATTTGGCTTACGCCACACATACATCTTCCCATCCGAGCCATGCAAATTAAATTTGCTCTCATCAGTGAACAAAACCTTGAAGCATCGAAAACTGCAAATTAAAATATATTTTTTTAAGCAATATGATCACATTACCGTATTCCAAAAATCTTCTTGTTTTAATAAATATTCTCTCGCATATTTTAACCTTTTGTTTTTATTTTTGAGACTAATAAATGGTTTTTTTCTGGCAACTCTTCCATAGTATTCGTATCTATGGAGAGTATTGCGGACCGTGTTGAGACAAACATCCTTTCCAACACGATTTTTGAGGGAAATTTGAAGATCTTTTGCTGTTTTGAATGGATTTTGTTTTATTTCTTTTAATATTGACCGCTCTTCCCTTTCACTTAAAAGTTTGCCTTGACCTTCTCGACTTTTGTTGGCCAATCTAAATTCTTCTCTGTACCTTTTTATAATATCTTGTACTGTAGATTTGCCTCGTCCAACCAACTCGGCAATTTCTCTTACCGTTTTGCCTTCAAAATTTAATTTTATAATTAATTGTCTTAGTTCGACACTTGTTTGTTTTCCACTTGGAGCCATTTTTGCACTACTTGGTTGAACATTCACTGAAAGACTGATTAGAACAAAAAAAATTGCCTTGGAGTGAAAATTTTAAAGTAACTGTATTTTTCATTTACTCTCTTTGATTTGTCCGATTATTCGTTGGACTTTAAAAAGTGGTTTTATTTTGTTTTTCTCTTTGAATTAACCGTTAACATTTGAAAATGTTTAGTTTTTTTGTTGTTATTTGGATAAGTAAGTGTACTACTTTAAATAAGAGCGAAAAAAATATACATATAGCGTTTTTTTTTTCTAAGTTTACAGCCTATTTTATATAAATAAAACTGCTGTCCGATTATGCGTTGGAGCCACTGTATATTAAAAATAAAGATACAAAAAAATTTAATTTAGTTAAAGCTAGATAATGGTTGACAAAAATTTCAGAAAAATGGTCAGTGGGGGTACCCGCCATGGAACTAGTTTTTAGTTTCTGATTTTCTTAAAAACTGTACCACCGATTTAGATAATTTTTTTTATGCTAAAGCCCCCAGTAAGTCAAACACACTTGTGTATTAAAATTTTCCAAAATATTTTTTTTTGATTTTTAAAAACAGTTTTAAAAAACGTTAAAAATGGTTTCCAAAAATATTATTTTGCTCAAAAAACGGCGCGCGCCTAGAATTTTGATAAATTTTTTTTCTTTACATTAATTTTTATGATCTTTAATTTAATAAAAAAAAAATTGAAATCAAGATATTACAGCTTGTACCTACCATAGAACATTTTTTTAAAATTTTGAATGACTTATTATCGACATAAGGGATTTTAATGAAATTTTTTATAGGTTTGGTTAAAAAAAAAAATAAAAAACATTGCATTTCGAAACTTAAAAAAAATATAATTTGAATTTTTGAAAAAAAAAAGAATATTTTTTTGTGGAAAATTTCAAAAACAGCTCAATATTTTTGTTTGGAAATTTAATTTTCATTCGTACAATAATAAAATCAAGTTTTTTCTTGAAAAAGGTTTAAAAAATTTGTATATAAAAGCTTATTTATTTAAAGAAACCACTGCCTAGATAAATTCATATTTGCATAGCATTCTGTTTTTGTCTCATACTACGAAAAGAATTTATACTTATTAATTTTATCCTTTTGAACAATTTTCGCTTATAACATTCCTTTGTAAAATTGCTAGTCGATTACATTTTCGTGCATTTTATTTTTGAAACCTGGGGCCTGTTCCTCATCATCTACATCAATTACATCAACGACTCTAAACAATATGTGAGTCCGATTAAACTTCACGAAGTCATTTTTAACCTTCTGAACTAATTTACCATCAATGAGTATTTTCCAAATTCAATCAAGCGAAACTATTGGTTTCTGAAATAGTTCATGTAATTTGATGAGAAACAGGAGCTTGAATATTATTTTTATTAATTTATTTAAAAAAACTAATAAGTACATATTTATGGTTTTCAGTTCCAGAAGAAAATGCTGAAACGTGCTATCAAGCACTAAGATTTGACAACCTTAGTTCCGAGGAATTTGATAGGTGCTGGAAAGCGTGTTCCAAATCGAGACTCACGGATATAAAAAACTCTACAACAACATCGGACATTTTTAAGAAATGGCCCCAATACAAAATTCCTTCTGGCTTTCGATTTGTAAGTCAAACTTGAGTAGATATATACTTCTTTCAAAAGTTTTTTTTTTAATTTTCTGATACAAGTTCCAACTTTGGGAACTTCTTAGAATCATTTCAAAAAAAGTGCTGGCCTTAAAAATACACTCAATGAATAAATATTTTAATTTGTTTTCTTAAAGGTGGACATGGATTTTGCGTACATGTTTAAAAGCCATAATTCTCTCCTTGATCGATGGGAACAAGTTTTTACTAAGATACGAGAATTTTTAAAAACGGAAGATCGGGTTAAGGAGAAAACAATTAAGGGCGTTCTGGAGAAGATAGCATCCGATAATATTCCAGAAAGTAAGTTGAATATTATGTAGTTATTTTATTTTTGCCTATTAAAAACGAAAATAGTTTATTTCCGTATTAAAAATGACAGGTACTAAAGGAGAATGGGCATAATTTTATGGGTTGCATCACATTGGTGTAACACTTAAAGACCTATGTATAGGGTTTTCCAATAAGAGGTGTTATTTTGATATTCAAAGAAAAATGGCATTTTTGGAGATAAATGATCGGATGTTTATTTCATTATAAAGAGGAAGGTATGCCGTTAATAATGGAACACAACATCAGCCAAATGGTCTCCAAGACCACGCTTACAGGACCATATCCTTTTCATGAAAATTTCCATAACCAAATCGCAAAGTGGCTGCCCTATGTCCTCGATAGCCTCACGAATTTCATCTTTGAGGTCTTGAATCGACGCTGGGCTGTTGGCGTAGACCTTATCTTTCACGTGGCCCCAAAGGAAGAAGTCGCAAGGTGTTAAATCACAAGATCCCAGCCCAGCGTCGATTCAAGACCTCAAAGATGAAATTCGTGAGGCTATCGAGGACATAGGGCAGCCACTTTGCGATTTGGTTATGGAAAATTTCATGAAAAGGATATGGTCCTGTAAGCGTGGTCTTGGCGGCCATTTGGCTGATGTTGTATTCCATTATTAACGGCTACGGCATACCTTCCTCTTTATAATGAAATAAACATCCGATCATTTATCTCCAAAAATGCCATTTTTCTTTGAATATCAAAATAACACCTCTTATTGGAAAACCCTATATATCATATTCATTCTCCTTTATACATCAATGAATATCGAACCCTTTCCACCAAATTATCGTAAGCGACACAAACAAAGTATGAGAAGAAAACAAAATTTTACTTCTGATCCATATAACCACTTATGTCTAAAGTCAGCATTGAATATTTACAGTGCTTTAGCTGCAACATGACAACAGGTTTGATGGCTTCAATTGGTACTAACAAAATTCAATAATTTATTTTCTTTCTAAAACATCCCTTACGATAAAATGCAGGAAAAGGGTCGATATAGCGAAATTCGAGATTGGCTCCCATTTATTGACCCGATTTATCTTATCTTTTACAAAAGTTTATATCTACTATACTAGTTTTATTTAAGTACTACATAATTTTATAACAAAATTTTATATCCACATTTTCATTCTTATTTTCAGACTGTCGGGATGCTGCTCTCTTGTGGGCACTTCACGGGTACTTAGTACCCACACATAAGTTCGTGCGAAAAGATCGCAAGGGAATGAAGACATCGATAAAACCAACTATCAAGGACTCGCAGGAATCTTTTATCTTTGTGGCGGGATCAATTCAGGTAGCTGAGGACCACATCCAGTACCTGCAACAAAAAGGAGACAATGTGCAACCCTTCATTATTTTGGTGGGTAAAGATGTTATAAACTTTAGGGAAATCTTTTTATATTTTGATGGAGTGAAGTTTCCATTCATTAGTTTTATCCGAGCAGTGGACATCTGTTTCAAAACTTTTTTCCTTTTCAACCTCGAATTCCCAAATCAAAGTTCCAATTTTTGGAATTTTATGCAGTCGCTCTATTTTCCGAACAAACAAAAATGTTGTACAAAAGCACATATCCTCCTGAGTGCAATAAAAGAATAAATTTTTTAGAGATTCTCTTGAATAAAATCCCATGTTCAGAACAACAGTGGCACTAAAAAAAAATTAGTTTTGAGTTATGGGTGATATAAGCGAACCTCGTGTGGAAACTAGACGAGTATCTGACTCATTAACTCGAAAGTGTAAATTTTTGTTAGTGTCACTGTGGTTCTCGGCATGCGATATTTCAAAACTAGCACCGCTATTACAGTTGTTAATTATGAAAATGTTTGATAAATACTGAAATTTGGTACTTTTAAACTCAATTTTATTTAAGGTTCCAGTACGGTCTAGAACGCCAAAAATCGCACGATTTTTGGGAATTTTTTTCTTGGAAACTTTATTAGGTACTAACATAATTCTTTTTTAAATAATGAATACATGCGTCAAGAGTACAAATTTTTTTTTTTTTTAATTTTCGAATTTTGGCTGAATTATTGAGGGCCCACCATCGACTCATCAAAAAATACATTGTCCCATTGTGGAAAGGATTGGCTGTACTGAAACAAAAAAATCAAAATCGGGTATTTAAAGAAAGATTTCTTGCGAGACAATTTACCACAATTTGCTTAAAAAATAAAAAACGAAAAAAATGTCAAGTTTTGAAAAAAAAAAATTGGCTATTTTTTAGGCCATTTTTGGGTCGCGATTTTTTTTTTGTGTTCATAACTTTTTGGTCAAATTGTGGTAAATTGTCTTAGAAAACATAAAAACAATCAAGTTGCGACAAGTTTTTTGAAAATCGGTTCAGTAGCTCCGGAGATTAACTGTCCGCAATGGGACAATGTATTTTTTGATGAGTCGACGTTGGACCCTCTATAATTCAGCCAAAATTCGAAAACTTAAAAAAAATTTTTGTACTCTTGACGCATGTATTCTTTATTTAAAAAAGAATTATGTTAGTACCTAATAAAGTTTCCGAGAAAAAAATTCCCAAAAATCGTGCGATTTTTGGCGTTCTAGACCGTACTAGTACCTTAAGAAATTATCAACTATCTGACAATATTTGTCAATTTTCTTTCTGTCATAAGGGTAAGCATGATTAAATGACCAAAACTTTTTTTAATTGGGTTATAAAATATCGAATTTCAATTTTTATTAACTATTAATTTATAATTTACAACCATAATACGGTTGTAGGTATTTTGGTTAGTGCCACTGTTGTCCTCAACGTGGGATTTGATTCAAGAGTTTTCATTTTTAACTTAAGACTTCCTTTTCCAAGTTTTGTAACTTTTTATAAAAAAGGATATAAAGAATAATTTGTATTCGTTTAAATACATGTATGAAAAGTTTACTTGCTCCAAAGTAATTTAAATTTTTGTCCAGCTTAAAGCTAATGCTGTTTATCGCTTATATTAAAATGTACATTTAGTTTATATTGTAATAAATAATAAAAATAATAATAATAATAATAATAAATGATATAGTTTAATAAAATATCTTATAACGTTTAACTAAAATGTTTCATTTTTGAACTTAAAATTCTTAAAAATTTCAGGAAAGGTTGGAAATAAAATGTAAGTATATTTAACATGTACGTATTGCCACAGTAAATTATTTATAGAAATTTTAAAAATATATTAAACATTTTATTTATTTATATATATCAATAATTTAATTATTTATATATGTACATATACTTATATCAATGAATAGAAATTTTAATCTTTTACTAAAATTTTTATCAATATGTTATTTGTGGCAATAAACTGAGTTCTTTGCGCCAATTGATTAGTTAATTGCGGCAATAAACGAGTTTACTGCGCTAATAAATGAATTTATTACCACAATAAACCGATTATTGTGGCAATAAACAGTCAATTGCGCCAATAAATTGAGTGCATTGCGCTAACTAATGAATTTATTGCGACAATAAACGGTTAATTGTGCCAATAAACTGAGTTAATTGCGACAATAAATGAGTTTATTGCGACAATAAACGAGTTTATTGCGACAATAAACGGTTAATTGTGCCAATAAACTGAGTTAATTGCGACAATAAATGAGTTTATTGCGACAATAAACGAGTTTATTGCGACAATAAACGGTTAATTGTGCCAATAAACTGAGTTTATTGCGACAATAAACGGTTAATTGTGCCAATAAACTGAGTTAATTGCGACAATAAACGAGTTTATTGCGACAATAAACGGTTAATTGTGCCAATAAACTGAGTTTATTGCGACAATAAACGAGTTTATTGCGACAATAAACGGTTAATTGTGCCAATAAACTGAGTTTATTGCGACAATAAACGAGTTTATTGCGACAATAAACGGTTAATTGTGCCAATAAACTGAGTTAATTGCGACAATAAACGAGTTTATTGCGACAATAAACGAGTTTATTGCGACAATAAACGGTTAATTGTGCCAATAAACTGAGTTAATTGCGACAATAAATGAGTTTATTGCGACAATAAACGAGTTTATTGCGACAATAAACGGTTAATTGTGCCAATAAACTGAGTTTATTGCGACAATAAACGAGTTTATTGCGACAATAAACGGTTAATTGTGCCAATAAACTGAGTTTATTGCGACAATAAACGAGTTTATTGCGACAATAAACGGTTAATTGTGCCAATAAACTGAGTTAATTGCGACAATAAACGAGTTTATTGCGACAATAAACGAGTTTATTGCGACAATAAACGGTTAATTGTGCCAATAAACTGAGTTAATTGCAACAATAAATGAGTTTATTGCGACAATAAACGGTTAATTGTGCCAATAAACTGAGTTAATTGCGACAATAAATGAGTTTATTGCGCCAATAAACTGAGTTTTTTAATTAACCGTTTATAGCAATTAACCATTTATTGCCGCAATAAACGGTTTATTGCGCCAATAAACTCTTTCAAAAAACATTTTTAAAAATCAATAAACGTTTTTAAAAATCAATAAACGTTTTTTAAAATCAATAAACAGTTTATTGAAAAATTATGGAAAAATGAAATCAATAAACAGCCGTTTATTGTCGCAAGAAACTAGTTTATTGGACGAGTTTTAATTAAAAAGTTCATTGTCGCAATTAAATTTTTAATTGATATTATGTACCTTTTTGGTTCAGTGTAGTATATCTTAGGAAATATTTTCAAAAAATAATCGTTCACAGCTTTTGAAGATAATGATTTTTCAAAAAAAAATGGAATTTTTTTTTCAAAAAACCCGACATATTTTTCGAATATTTGTGTACAAAATATTATTTTAAATTTATAGCCTATATTTTTTCAATTTCAAAGGAGCTCCTGCATAAAAATTTTGGTTAAAGCCTTCGGTGATTCCCTAGAGAGGAAATTTGTTACAATCGTAATGCCAAATATTATTTATCTCGAAAACGGCTGGAACGATTTTGGTAAAAAAAATTAGGTGTGCTATTATAAGCATTGACTATAATTTCGTCAACAAAAATTTTAGGAAAAAAATGATATTAACGGTACCTGTCATAGAACCGTGCTATTGATTTTCGATTTTCTCATTAATGGCTCTTACGATTTCAACCAAAATTTTTATGCAGAAGCTCCTTTGAAATTGAAAAAAATATGGGCTATAAAAGTGTTCGCAAAAATAGTTTTTGAAGAGTCGTCAGCAAAACAATGGAGTGGATTAGAAGTTTCAGACAAGAAATTATTTATAAAAGTAAGAAAGAAGGAGGATCGGAGACCCTTGGAACCGTCCAATACAACACACACTCAAAAAATTTATTAGTAAAATGGCTACGAATAATATTCGTAAAGAAAATATTCATGCATTGTACGAATATTTGTAAAATGTACGAAGTATTTGTACATCTACGAATGCATTTGTAAAGTTTTACTAATAACTGTGGTAGTATCCACGAATCTATTCGTTTAATACACTAATTTTACTCGTAAACAAGAAGTAAATAATTTCTCTGAGTACATTGTAGGAATGCATTTGTAAAGTTTTACTAATAACTGTGGTAGTATCCACGAATCTATTCGTTTAATACACTAATTTTATTCGTAAATAAGAAGTAAATAATTTCTTTGAGTACATTTTACGAATTATTGTGTACATATAACTAATAACATTCGTTAATTTCTCGTACGAATGACTTCGTACTTTAATCTTTTAAATTCGTAGTATTTACTAATAAATTCATACTTTTTACTAAGTAAAACTAATGGCGCAAAATTTTAAACAGCCTATTATTAAGGTATTAGTATGATACTACTTAACTATTTGCTAACTTTATAGTAGTTTACTAACTCATTCTAAATGTTAAGGATTTTCTAACTAGTACTTAAAGAATTTTCTTAATAAAATGCTTCTGAACATACCTAAGACAATGATATTTCGTGTAAAAAAGTAAGCACACGAACCTTTTTTGATGTTTGCAAATGTCAAAGAGTCATATGAAGCTAGGACGATACTAAAAAAATAAAGTAGGTATTCGATGGTTTTAACTTTAATAAAAGGGTAGAGAAAGTATGATGCTATATTCGGTTACAAATTGCAAGATCGTTGTTTTAACCTAGTTTCATACTAAAACGGCTTTAACATCGTACTAATTCGACTAAAATTTTGCGCAAATTTTAGTAGACCTTTTAAATGTATTATTAACTTAAAACATACATGTATTATTAACTTAAAAAATACATTACCTTTTGTTATTATTTCTAACAATGGATATTTAAGAAAATTTCATAGAACATATCTTATGGTAGTAAGTTCTACAATAATATTCGTGCAATATACGAATGGAGCAGGCACGAGGCGTGACTTTTTCGATAGCGGAAGCACTGAACATAAAACCAAAAATGAAAGACCTTTGAGATTCAACCTTTCAAATTCCACTTAATGATAATACACATAAAATAATATACATAAATAATATATTACAGTAAAGTCTAATTAAAAAAAAAGAGGTTGATACCTTGCGCAAAGATTTATCCTTTTTCTTTTAAGGCAAAATTATCTAAGTACGATTTGATGAGAACTAAGCTTCGAGTAGATAACCTTTCTTGTCCACATTTATTTCTAAAAAAAATATTTAATTCTCTTAAAACATGAATATGATCTCTCTACAGGTGCCATTTTTACGGGATATTAAAAATCATAAGATTCCTTGAAGTTTTTTTTGATTTAAAATTTTCATAATTGAAAATAACCTTTAGTTATATTTCTGCTGGAATATCAAGAAACCTCAGATATGAATATCAGAAATACTATTTTTGACCACTTTTTTTTTATAATAACAAAAAATAAACAGAAAACAGGTGGATTGTATTTATTGCCACAAAAATAATTAAAAACTAATACCTTTTAAATTCATATTATTTGTTTGCTTTCTGATATGTAGTTATGAATCGCACCTAAATTTGCACACATTTTATTAAAATAAAACTTTTCTACCCCTTTTGTCCATATGAAATTAAACTCATTATGAAATTAAACCCATTGAGACAATAAGCAACTCAATAGATACATCTTTGTTTTTCTATCTATTTCTTGAAGGAAATTCTGGTAATGCATTCACTCAACTCATTCTTCACACATTGGGCAAAAGGCAAGAAACGAGACAAAATTATTTTGACTTTGGGTTGAGATCTAAGTTAAGTATGCGAAATAATGGAATGCCCAGCTGTTGTGCATTCTGTATATTGTTTGACAATCATTGTTGTTTGAGCATTTTGTGAATATTGGTGAGTGATGTTGTAGGTCAGTTGACTTGGAGTGGAAGGGTATTTTGAAATTGAGTTAAGAAGGCGATAATAAGGAATGCATAGCTGTTAAGCATTTTAGCAAGAACTTTCATGAGAGTGATGTTGAGCATTCTCAGTTGGTTTGCAGTGTGGCATTTTAAGTTGTAATAACCAAAGAGATCTTGATTTCCTTCAGTAATTTTAGTAAAAGATGATAATGTTGTCATAATGATGTTGGAATGTAATTTACAGAGTAAATGAAGATTCATTAATAGATACAATTATTATAATAAAAATATTAATACAATTTGGAATTTTGAATTTAATTCCTTGCTAGGTAAGTACGATTTTTTCAAATGGTTCAACGGAAGCACTCATTCCACTCAATATATAGACGCTTCGTCCCTGGAATGGAGGTAAATATTACAATAATATTCGTACATTGTACCAATAGTATTCGTACAATATACGTTTGTTTTTCTACGAATACTAATAAAATATTAATAATATGTTCTAATATACGTCCATTCTACGAATACTATTCGTGGCTGAAAACCACGAATAAAATTCGTAGAATGCACACATGAATTAGTAATATTTACACACGAAAGTTTTTGAGTGTAGAACGTATGAACGTATGCACGCATTTTCAATAACATAGCCTGGTGTCAAACTTTATCAAATGCCTCAGATATACATACATATCAAGAGCAATAAACTTACTTTCTCCAAAATAACGTAAGGATCTGTTTCACGCTTCAGTGAGATATGCCATCAAATCACCAGTGAAACGATTGCTGCGAAAACCGTTTTGTTGGTCATTCAGAAGCATCAAATTAGTTGTGAGTACTTATCTGAAGCGCTAGTTTAACGTGCTTCTCGTTGAAACCGATGATGAAATTAAGATATTTACGTTCTTGACAAATGACCACACATTTCGACTGCCTTTGGAACATTGTAAAAAAAATAGTTCTTATTATATTGCTTCTTTATCCATTTTCTGATTTTCCCTAGTTGGGTTAGCTTGAAAACTTAGTTCTCTCAACCTGATAGTTTACTTACAGCTTTAATCGAACCAAGGCTTTTTTTCGGTTTTATACTTAATTCTGTTTGGAATTACGTATCTCAAGAAAATTCGCTTCTGCATCAACGTCACAATCGATGAAACATAGTGACCAGTTAAAGATTCGAAAAAAGTTATTCAGACCGTCCAGTTGACTTTCCCGAATTTTCAAACGGTTATATTTTCTTTATATTTGGATAAATGCGACACCAGGATTGCTGTCAAAATTTGGACTCCTACAATTGAAACAATAATGGATAATTTACTTGCGGACAGTAAATTTGAGCTACATAAATCAATGTCCGTATTAAGGAAGGCTCTATAAAGCAATATAATATTGAAAATTAAAATTATAAGGGCGTGATGGCGAAAGAGTAATGGCATTAGTTATAGCCAGGCAGGCGAAATTCTGAAAGATCAGTATTCGCACCAACGTGTGTTTCACCTATAGTATCGAAACAGCTGGTCTGTGTTTCCAAAAAATATGAGATTTTCATAAATTTATTATTTTATTACTGTACTAGCTGCCCCGGCAGACGTTGCTCTGCCCTTTATCTGTAAAACAACACAACATTGATTTTTTATGTTAATAGTTTCTCTCCGACAGACTTTGTTCTGTCAAAAGTTATTGCCCCTTCGCAGTAATAAAACATATTTTAGAGTGATCACTTTATTTATAGATTTATTATTTTGACTTTAGTAGTAGTAGTAATAATGTGGTATTTTCATTGTAATGCCTTATCGTACACGATATTTTTTGTATGATTACCTGGCGCGTAAATAAATAAAGCTGTCGGTTTTCCCACGCTAGAGTAGGCAACATACAACTTTCCATGAGAGAAGCATGGGTTTTCCTGATTCCGCACTGGAAATTGCAGTCGGTTAAATTCAAACGGTACGTCAGTTGCTGCCATTTGCGGGGTATCAACACATCCTCTCTCTTATATTTTTCCTTTAGAATAATTGCTTCTAACACATTGTTCATTAATTTTTTCATTGCTAGCCGTGTGCCATTACAAAGTCACGGTTGGTTGATATTTCGTAAGATTATGACCACCGATCCTACTTTTAATAGAATATTATTGGCAGGTAATCCTGAACAACCAACTGAATTGTATGTCCCTAATTCACCGGCAATTTCATTTTGGATTTTGAAATTTATTTCATTTACGTCCGTTTTTTGGCAGCTATGTAATATAGCTCGTTTACTCAACCAACAATGATCTCTGCAATTTTGAGCAGCGTTTGAGAATACCTTTTCTATAAGCTTAGTTTTTGATTCTGTAAACTGACAAAATTGTACAGGAAATGTAATGCAGCCTGTCATAACATCTACAGGGATTTTACCATTACCAATGTCAATGAGTTGTTTTGAAAATATTTCTCCATATCAATAATTTTACAATTCGACACACATATTCTTGCTCAAATTTAGTATCTTAATTTTTTCCACAAAATGGAGGACTTCAAACATGCATTCTGTTCATCCGCTGGTGTAGACCGTGGAATAACTGGTAATATTTGACGAAAATCTCCTGCTAACAAAATCATCGCTTCACCGAATTGGTTTTGATTGTTTCGCAAATTTTTCAGAGTTCTACCTAATGCCTCCAAAGACTTTTTATGTGCCATTGTGCATTGATCCCATACTATCAACTTGCATTGCTGCAAAACCTTTGTTTCGGAAACGTTGCAGGTCGGAGTTTCGTTGCTTTGAATATTCAATGGTAATTTTAGCTCGGAATGGGCTGTTCAACCGTTTTCCAATAATGTAGCTGGAATACCAGAGGAAGCAAGTGAGAGTGCAATTCCATTCTGCAAGCGAATTGTTGCTAAAATCAATGAAATTAAAAATGTCTTTCCTGTACCACCAGGAGTATCCAAAAATTAAAACCCTCCAGTTCCATCATTAACAACGTTGTTGGTCCAACAGCGGAACATATATTCGAACCGATTCCCTTAAACCATCGAGATCGAACAGTTTTTCATGTTGCAACCCTTGATTAAAAGCGTCGTGCATTGGGCGATTAGGCGCGGCCATGCCTAATGGAGATAATACTTTGTTCGACATCATCAAGCACATGTCTTCTTCAGTGAATTGTAAATCTCGATTTCCTGTTCTATTGCGCATTTGATGCAAGATATTGTCACACATATCATCTTTGTATTTGATCCATAAATCCATAAATTGGGTTTGACGGAAGGCATGTTGATATAATTGTAGAAAACAATGTTCGTATTTGTTGAACTTTTAAAGAAATTACAGCGTCATTTAAAGTTTGATCCCAATGGAGCATCATTTTCTAACAGTTGCAAACGCTGACAGGCTTCTCTGTAAGAACCACATAATTCACCATTAACAGTTCGTAAATGTTAGAATGATGTTGGGCTTCGAACATTGACTAAGAGTAATCTATATAAATAAAAATGTAAATGTATATTTATTCCAAATCGCTAATCTCAGAAAGTTCTTAACCGCCTTGTAATTTTTACGTTTTTTCTCTCCATAAGAACCTTCCTTGTGTCTTATCAAAAACATAAAAAAAAACATTAGCCGAATTGGTCGACACGTTCTCGAGTTTAACGCTTAGCAACACATTTTGCGATTCATTTTTATTTATATAGATAGATACTCGTAGATAGATTGTAGGTACTTGTTAATAACATATTCTTTATTATAATTAACATAAATATGTATGTTATAACTAAACAATATTTGCTCTTAGGGAGAGGACCTATCGGAACAATTTCATACAGCTAATCGAAAAACAAAACATCATAAAGATGTTGCAACGGATACCTATTTGGCAAATTTAAATAATGTTATCAAAAGTTGGAAACTATTCACTACGAGGGCGTTTCTAGTGCTTCCCATTTGGGCATTTTTATTCCGGAATTAATTGCTTGTTAGACATAGACTTTTACTACGGGCCTGTGATGGAGGCCATTATTTTGTTGTATAATATCATTAATGCAACAAGAAGAAAAAGAGTGTAAGTGATTCCATAAGTTTACCTAACAATAGATTTACGAGTATAATACTCGTAAGTTCTAGGTTCGCCTAGTGGTAGAAATCTGCAAAACTAAATCCGGGATATATTAATACGTGAAGTTATAACTTGTTGTACTTTTGCGATCATACGAAAAAGAGTTATACGAAAACATAAGAACACCAATTGGTACCTACGTTAACTATACTACATAATTATAACCAAAACGCTCTCAGAGGGTGCTATGTGCTACTCATCTGTAACTGTAACTTTCACACAAACGAAATGAGTGAATTTTTTCTACTGCTGTAATTCAACACACTCCGACCTTGGAGCCATCAATAACTCAAACTTGCTCCGTTTTCTGCCCTATACATAATATAAATTATCAAAAACGCAAAAACGTTAATCATCAATTCAAATTAAAACCAATGTTCATCGACACCTCCTTTCTCTCCCCTTCTAATTGCCCCCTCGCCCGTGCTGTGTTTAAAACATTATAAGGGTCTCGTAACATACCCTTGAGCGCGAGTGAATTATAAAAAAAAAAAATAAAAAAAAAAAAAAAAAAAAAAAAAAATACACGACTGGGTCGCACGAACTTGCTCTTATGTAAAAGACTAAGATTTTCAAAAATTAATGTTATTAGAGGAAACGCACTAAATTCATTTTTTATATGACTAAAACTCCTTTAGTAGTTGTTGGTGCTAAATACAGGATGCCATGTGTTTTGAGCAAATATAAGTTTATGCAAGAACAAAACTGTAATTCGTTTTAGTGGTTTCTTAAAAAAATAAGCTTTTGTATACAAAATTTTTAAAACATTATTTAGGAAAAAAATTTGGTACGTATATTTAAACTTTTTACTATTGTTCGAATAAAAATTTTATTTACAAAAAAATATTGAGCCGTTTTTGAGATATCGAATTTCAAAAAAAAAAATAGATTTTTTGTTTTCAAAAATTCAAAAAATATTTTTTTAAGCCTTAAAATGCAATGTTTTTTTAAAGTTTTTAGAAGCTCTTCTAAAAGTAAAGATTAATCGAAACAAAAAGGAAAATATAAAAATATTTTTGTAAGCCTTAAAATGCAATGGTGCAAAATTTTAAACATTTAAAACCCACTCTAAATCAATTTTAGAATGGGAGTCGACTCTAAATATTAAGTATAAAACGAGAACTGACTTTTTGTTAATTTTAAAGGACATAAACTTTACTTTAACGTTAAAGAGCTCGTCTTACTTTAACAGCCACAAATAGCTAGTTTATCTTTTAAAAGTGTACTTTATCCATATTGACAATGTACATTTCATACCAAAGCAAATGGAAGGAAAAATGTTTACTGATGTTTTATTAGATTTTTTAAAGATGTTCTTTGTAAATAGACTGAATCACTGAATATTATAAATTCAAAACAATCGTACGAAAGTGCTCTACAATTAAAAAAATCTGTAGATACAAATGTACATATCTTATGTATGCACGCGCGCCGCCGAGACGAGTATATAGCTAAATGAATCTGCACCTTACAACACCAAATTGAGTTTTTTATGCTGTGAATTTGCGATTTATACTTTATTTTCATCTAAAATAATGTAAATAACTTATAAACAATCAAAATCTGTACCGATGTAGTATATTAAATGAACTTTTTTCGGCGAAAAATTATTTGGTTTGAAGTTGTCTGTTCTTTTTACTTTTTTTTTTGTGTTTTTTGTAGTTGTGTGAGTTATGCATCTGTCAAATTAAGGGTTGTTCAACGCAAATTTGCTTAGGTTCTGTTGTAAAACCCACATTAGTTAGAAGAGTTGTCTAACGTGATTAAAATTATGAAAAACTTAGACAAAGTCTCTAAGCTAAACGACTGCGTTAAGTAGAGCCGGTTTAATTGCTTAAACGAGAACTCTTTAAAATTTTGCGCCAATGTTTTTTTTAAAGTTTTTAGAAGCTCTTCTAAAAGTAAAGATTAATCGAAACAAAAAAGAAAATATCAAAATTCTCGGAGCCGTTTTTGACAAAAAACCGATTTTCGAAAACCATTTTTTAACATTTGTATGGTGGGTACCTTTATTTTTAGGTAAAACAAATTTTTTCCTTAAATCTTGTACTTAGATTATATTAAAAAAACTTTTATTTATCAAGCTTAAAAAATAAAATGCACGACTGGGTCGCACGAACTTGCTCCTATGTAATAGACTAGGAATTTTAAAAACGAATGTTATTAAAGAAAACTATTGATATGGATAACATGAATTTCTTAAATTCTTTTAGTAGTAAGAGATAAAAACATAACGCAAAAGAACAAAAATTATAAGTCCTTGGTGTTGTTTTGACATTTAAAAAAAAATTGGTACCCTATCTTTTAGTTTTTGTTATTGTACGAATGAGATTTAAATTTCCAAAAAAAATATTAAGCCGTTCTTGAGATATCGAATTTTCCAAAAAAAAATGACTTTTTTTTCCAAAAATTGAAAAAATATTTTTTTTAAGTTTTGAAATGCAATGATTTTTAAACTTTTTAGGAGCTTCTTTATAAAAAAATTCAATAAAATCCGTTATGCCGATAATGAGAAATTCAAAATTCTAAAAAATCGTTGTATGGTAGGTACAGTTAGTAATATGTATCTAGATTTCAATTTTTTTTATTAAATTATAGATCGTAAAAATAAATCAAAAGTAAAAAAATGTTAGCAAAATTCTCGGAACCGTTTTCGAGAAAAATACGATTTTCGAAAACCATTTTTTAACTTTTGTATGGAAGGTACCGTTAGTTTTAGATAAAACAAATTTTTTTTCTCAAATCTTGTAGATTATGCTAAGAAACTTTTATTTGTCAAGTTTGAAAAAAATCGAGCATGGGGTTTTCGAAATATTGAGTTTCCAAAAATCCAAAAAATAAAAAATTGAAAATTTGAATACGTAAAAATATTCAAACTTTGGAGGAGCCTTAGCATAAAAAAAATGATTTAAATCGGCTGTACCGTTTTCGAGAAAGTCAAAAACAAAGAAAATGGGCCCAAGGGGGGCTACCAAAAAAAACAATTTTTTGGAAAATTTTTTTCAACCATTACCTAGTTTTAACCCCTAAAACCCCCACCTGCATTCGCCCCTAAAAATATATAATAATAGTTGAGCATTAATAGAATATTATAGTTGTTTTATAGTACCCCTTGGCATAATGGTTAGTGCGTTGGACTGTCATGCGGAAGGTCTCGAGTTCGATTCTCAGCCGCTGCAAAGTTTTTTTCAGGGGTGTACTGCCTCTTGCGAGAAATTGACAAATTCTCCAAGAGTATCTCTTGTCATGGAAAGTTCTGCTCATTAGCCGTTCGTAATCGGCAGAAAATTGTAGGTCTCCTCCGTTCCTGGTAACACGCACACAGGAATGGTTGAGAGTTGTAAGTCAGTAGGTCCTGGTTCACTACGAGCTTTTGCACCACCAAATTTAATTTAAATTTTTTTTTATAGTTGTTTTATAATTGTGCAATATTAATAATATATTATATCAATAAAAAAAGTTTAATGACTTTAGTCGTACTTTAATAAATATAATAATAGATGAGCATTAATAGAAAACTGTAGTTGTTTTATAATTGTGAAATATTAATATAGAATAACTTCTTGAACTTATTTAAGGCTTTTGGCAGAGTTCTTTGTTTAGTTTCAGGAATTTAAAAATGGAAAACCAATGTATAGATATATTGCAAAGCAGTCAGAACATAAGCATAGTTGGCATTAGGCTAAAAACAAGAGTTGGTTCAGAACGAACAATATAATGTTTTCGACTATAATTAAAATCAAAATGAAATATGGCTAAACAGATAAGCGAAAGATTCGTGCAAGTAACATATTCCTACACCTCGTACAAACGTATGAGTGCACTTGTTCTTCTATAAATTGTTTTAAGTTAAAATCTACTTTCTTCGTTTTATTTTGTCTCTGGTAGTGGCAATGAAACAAAGTTACATCGATTTATTCCCAACGTTTCGCCAGGGAGCTTTATCGAAACTCAAGTCCAACAAAGCCGCTGGAGCTGACGGCCTTGCTGCCGAACTATTCAAAGCGGCAGGCGATGACTTGGTTGGGAGCTTGCACCAACTCATCTGCAAAGTATGGTCGGAAGAAAGCATGCCCGATGAATGGAATCTCAGCATTTTTTTGTCTGATCCTCAAGAAAGGAGACCTTTTATGAACTGCGCCTACTACAGAGGCATAAGCCTCCTGAACATCGCGTATAAGATTCTATCTGCCCTATTATGTGAACGTCTGAAGCCTTTGGTCAACAACCTGATAGGTCCATATCAGTGCGGCTTTAGACCTGGAAAGTCCACCATCGATCAGATATTCACATTACGGTAGATCTTGGAAAAAACCCTGGAGCTACAAATCGACACCTACCACCTTTTCATCGATTTCAAAGCCGCGTACGATAGCATCTATAGGAGCGAACTATATAGAGCAATGTCTAGTTTTGGCATCCCTGACAAACTTGTCCACTTGTGCAGGATGACGATGGAGAATGCACGCTGCTCCATCAAGGTCGGAAAAGATCTCACCGTTGCATTTGATGTCAAAAAAGGTTTTAGACAAGGCGATGCTCTATCGTGCGATTTGTTCAACATAGTTCTTGAAAGAATAGTGCAAAACTCACGCGCCAACACAAGAGGCTAAATCTTTCAAAAGTCCGTCCAGTTACTTGGATACGCCGATGATATTGACATTATTGAAAGAACAAAGCGTGATGTCAGTGGCGCATTTGTGAACATTTAGACGAAAGCGAAGAAGATGAGTTTAGCGGTAAATGAGGGCAAGACCAAGTATATGCTGTCATCAAGAAAGGACACACAACACCGAGGTCTTGGACAAAACGTCATTATAGACAGTTATAACTTTGATGTAGTTATGGACTTTATATACCTAGGCGCTGCTATAAATTCAGATAATGACACCAGTGCTGAAATCAAACCGAAAATAACTCTTGCCAATCGCTGTTTCTTTGGACTAAGAAGGCAATTGAGTAGCAAAGTCCTCTCTCGAGCAACTAAAATGTCCCTCTACAAAACCCTCATCATCCCGGTCCTTGTCTATGATGGTGCAGAGACATGGACTTTGTCGAAAGTTGATGAGAGCGCTTTAGGATGTTTCGAGAGGAAAATTCTTCGCGTGATCTTTGTCCCCGTCTGCATAGACGGGGAGTGGAGGAGAAAATAAAACCACGAATTGTACGGGCTGTACAGCGAAACTGACCTAGTCAAACGAATCAAAGTTCAACGACTGAGATGGCTAGGTCATGTAGAGCGAATGGACCCGAATTCTCCGGCCCGGAAAGTCTTCGAATCCAACCCCGAGAGACGGCGCAGTAGAGGAAGACCGCGACTCAGGTGGCACACACAAGTGCGAGAGGACCTCAACCAACTTGGTGTGCGAAACTGGAGACAGCTAGCTAGGGACCGAGCTAGCTGGAGAAGCTTGTTGGTTGAGGCCCTGGTCCACCCCGGACTGTAGCGCCACCGTAAGTAAGTAAGTAAGTTTCGCCAGGGATTGTATCTCTTTCGAAGGGACCTTTACAACTCATTATAAAATAACAGAAGAAGTATGCTCTAATAAACAATAATAGTTTTTCTTTTTAATCATACATATTATAAGACATATTTAAAGTGTTAGTTATGTAACTCAAAGGTTCAGTAAATGAATAGAGGTTTTTTTTCAAATTATAAAAGTTTTTTTTATTTTTTTGTTTGTTTTTCATTTATTTAAATTTTAAGAATTAAGTTTTTAATTCTACTTTTTATCAATCAATGACGTAATTAACTTACAGGGTGACGACTTTACTACCACTTACTAAGGATGATTAAAAAAGAAGAAATAAGATAATAATCATAATTGATAGTAGCTTTGATGCTTGGTCTTCAATGCTAGAATGTTGTTGTTAAGTAAGCAATTGCATAGCCGAAGAGGGATAGCCAGACTAGTTATCAAAAGTTTTTGTCAAGAGTGTTGTATATGGGGAGACCATATATGAGAGGCAAACGAGGAGCTAAGCTTCACGCGATTCGATGTAAAGACACTCTTTATCTTCGAAAGAAAAGAGTCTGTAAGCATCTTGTTGCTGGAATAAGAAATTTACTAATGTTCTGAAAAGTTAACTAAAAAATAAAATGGATTCATGTCATGTAATCTCAGGAAATGAAACGAAGTGCATAATGCTAGCAATATACATTGACTATGGTGATATTCCCGTCAGTCAGACACAGTATATGAAATGTGTAAATTTAGTATGAAATTCAGCAAGCCAACTTGTTTTTTTTATTTTGTTTTACCATACGTGCACTCAAGGGGTTATGAATGCCCTTATGATGTTAAAGATAGTAGGAAAATAGGATAGGATTAGAAAGGAGATACTGATGCATATTCTGTCCAAGAGACTCAAGTGGGTTTTCGGAGCACCTGCCCAGATATGGAAATTGTTTGGAGTCGTGATCGCAGTAAAATCTAGCTTATCTTGCAAGCTTGTTGACCTCGTATCTGACTCCTTTCCCAACCAATCTAATTTTGATATCGATCAATTAATTATTAATGTTACGGTAAGTAATAATGATGATCTTTTTATTATATGCAGTTATTTTTTTTTGTTCTTAATAATCTTACCCTATTACAACATGTTTTTTTTGCGGGTGATTTTAATTTAGGTGGAATTAATTGGATTCTGAACGAAGATGACAAATTATTAGTGCCATTTAATTTGAACTCAGAAACTGTAGTACTGCTGGCTGAATTTTTCAGCCAAAACATTTGCTCCAGAATTCATTTCAACACTGTGCTTTAGTTGCTAATATTAGCTTTTATAATTATTTAAAGTGAAGTAAATCAGATAAATCAAGAATCATACGCTATTTCCAGAACGCTGACTTTGATGCAATTAATGCTTATTTATCTGCATTTTCCTGGAAGAATATGAAGAGCCAAGCGGATTTAAATGTGGCTTATGACATTTTTAAGTGTATCGTCTCTGATTCTGTTGAACGATTTGTTCCAATATAAAAGAATACCAATCTGGTTTAAAAAACGACTCTCAAGACTTAAGACTTAAACGTAATAAAAACGATCTTAATTTATGTAATAAGTACTTAGATTTAGAACGGGCGTTTGTTTCTCTAAATTCGTTGCTGTATAAAGGTTACATATCTTCCAGTGAAGATAAAATCAAAAACGATAGTAGTCACTTTTGGAAATTCATTAATTCTAAGCGTAACAGTAGTGGTTTTCCAAATTGTATGCGTCACTTAGGAACGACAACAAGTGTTTTATCTAGGATCTGTAATCTTTTTGTCCAATATTTTGAGTCGGTGTATTCCCGTGATTTGTTTTTAGGTAATCTTCCTAATGTGGCTGAAAGATTCAGTTTGGGATGTTTCCGAATCAATCCGGATGAAGTATTAACTGCATTAAAGCTTATAGATACATCCAAATCAACTGAACCAGATGGTTTCTCACCAGTATTTTTAAAAAATGCGGCTGAATCTTTAGCTGAACCACTTTATTTAACCTTTCGTTAGAAAGTGGGACGTTTTTAAGTGAGTTGAAATCTTCCTATCTTACTCCTATATTTAAAGCTGGGTCCAGACAATTAATCTCTAATTATTATAGACCAATATGCAAAATCTCAGTCATTCCTAAAATATTCGAAAAAATTATCAGTGATAAAATTGTCTATGTTGTTCGAGAACACATATCGTATTTTCAGCATGGTTTCGGTCCAGGAAGGTCAACAGCTACTAATCTTTCATTATTTATCAATTATGTTATTTCTAATTTCGAAAATAACCTTTAAACTGATATTATTTTCACCGATTTCGCAAAAGCATTTGATAGAGTTAATCATACAGTTCTTCTTCATAAACTAGCATGCCTTGGTTTTCATTCTAATTTACCTAAATAGATCGAATCTTATCTGATTGATCGTGTTCAAATATGTTAAAATTGATACATACTTATCAAATCAAATTCTTGTTTCATCGGGCGTACCTCAGGGTAGTCATATTGGACCATTGCTCTTTCTTTTATTTATTAATGATATATCTGAAGTCTTCATTAATTCAAAATGCCTCCTTTATGAAGACGATTAAAAACTATACAGGCACATCGAATCAATTCAAGATTGCATACTATTAAAAGAAGATTTTATAAGGCTAGCGCAATGGTGCGAAACTAACTGCCTTCATCTTAATATTGCCAAATGCCAAGTATTAACTTGTTTTAAAAAGAGAGTATGCTCTTACTACAGATATAGTTTCTCAAATGTGTCTTCAGAAAGGGTCTCTCAAAAGAAAGACTTAGGAGTTATTTTAGACGTTAAATTATCTTTTAAACCTCATATAGATTGGTAATAAGTAAAAGTAACTCTATGCTTGGGTTTATTAAGAGAAACGCTCGTGAATTTTCGGATTTTTTTACACTAAAAATCCTCTATTTTTCGTTCTTCAGATCTATTTTTGAGTATTTTTCAGGTGTATGGAACCCATTTTATTCAACTCACTCTGAAAGAATTAAAAGGGTGCAAAGAAGATTCACGAGGTACACCTTCTTAAAACTAATTTATGGGAACAGTGATATTCCTTGCTATAATGATGGTGCCTATTAATTTTAGTCAGTAATCATTAAATAATAAAATTTCTCTTTAACATTGTAGCTGTTTCAATATTATTCTACTTTAAATATTCGGTATCAAACTTTCATGAAGTGAGAACTTGGTGTACTTTTAGATCTCAGTACTATTCACGGCTGACTTGTTACACAAAGGTGTTTGTACAGAAGAACTTGGCTCTTTTTTTAACATTTATGTGTTTGGTCTGATCTCACTCCTTTTTCCAAATATTTAAGTATTTTGCCACGTCGAAATCTCGAAATAGAAGGGTGGACTCTACCTACTAAAATCAACTTAACTTATAGCTTCCTATTTCTTTTGGTATATTTTCTTTTTGTTATTGGATTTTTTGATTTGCACTTCAATTGTTTCTTCTTGTCCTGGCAAGATACTTAACACTAACATACCTACCTCAATTATAAATACTAGTACCTACATCCGCTCAAAGTCATTAAAAAGCAATAATCGGTGAGGATGCGATGATGTTTTTGTTGCAATTTCAACTCCTTTTATTAAATGAAGGTAGCCCACCAAATTAGCCTAATGAGTGGTTTGATTTTATAGTTCACATCACAGTTAAGAGTTTTTTTGTGGCTCAACGTGTTGATCGAACATTTTCAAGGAGCAACACGAGCTCGTACACTACCCGTACACTTGTTGCGCAATTCGTTGAGCAACGGCCAACAACTAGATCCAACCCGTTGGTTGAACAGAATTGAAGGCACCGTAGGTACATTAGAGTTGAATGCGTTGAATTCGTTAGTTTCGTCTTTTTAAAAGTTCGGGTGATAGGTGTAGAAACGTAGCTTCATTCCGCTACACTTCTTGTCCTCACACCAAATATGTCAAAAGATTGAAGACGAAACAACTGAACATAAAATGCACGATTGGGCCGCAGAACATGCTCTTATGTAAAGAACTAAGAATTTCAAAAATGAATGAATGTTATTAGAATGTTACTGTTCATAAGCATAAAATTCATGTTTTAAATGACTAAAACAATTTCTTCAGTGGTTAGACCTAGAAACAAGAAGCCATGTGATTCAAGCAAATATTAGCTTATGCAAGAACAAAAATTATAAGTCGTTGTAGTGTTTTATTAAAAAAATAAGCTTTTATATAAACAATTTTGAAACATTTTTAAGAAAAAATGTCGGTACGCCTACTGAAAGCTTTTGTTGTCATACGGATAAACAATAAATTTCCAAAAAAAATACTGAGCCGTTTTTGGAATATCGAATTTTACAAAAATATTATTTTTTTTTCCCTTTTTTAAAAAATTCAGAAAATACTTTTTTTTAAGTTTCTCTATTTATTCAAAATTTCAAAATTCATTAAAATCCGATAATGAGAAATTCAGAAATTGAAAAAATAGTTCTATGGTGGTAGGTATAGTCAGTAATATCTTAATTTGAATTTTTTTTTATTTTATTATTTATTTTATTTTATTGTAGATTATAAAGTCATTTCTCTATCAAGTTTAAGAAACTCAAGTATGGGGTTTTCGAAATATTGTGTTTTGAAAAAAAAAAATTAAATTATTTTTAGAAATCCAAAAAAATGTTGTTTTGAACATTTGAATACACAATTAAATTCAAACTTTTGGGGAGCTTTAGAATAACAATATTATCAAAATCGGTTGTACCATTTTTAAGAAAAACAAAAAAATAATTCCAAGGTTAATAACCATTTTTTGGAAAAAATTTTCTCAACCAGCTAAGTAACTTTAACTAAATGAAATTTTTTGCTTTTTTTTAAATCTGTGGAACAGTATTTGAGAAAAAAAAATTATAAAATTTCGAAAAAAATTCGTATGCCAGGTACCGATATTTTTGGTCTTAAAAAAAGAAACAAAACAAGTGGGGAGGATATAAAAACGATATCTACCAAGTTGAACGAAAATCGACAGGCTGTAGTCGAACAGTTAGACAGACAGAATTTTGGGAACCAGTTTTTGCGATCAAAATGTCAAGTTCGGTTTTTTTTACGAATGAA
Organism: Chrysotoxum bicinctum; assembly: GCA_911387755.1. Lineage (NCBI taxonomy): Eukaryota > Metazoa > Arthropoda > Insecta > Diptera > Syrphidae > Chrysotoxum > Chrysotoxum bicinctum. The sequence continues at coordinate 99,886,661 of OU426988.1, forward strand.
TAACTTAAATTATAGAACCCATAAGTCGCAAGTAAAATGAAACTTGAAATCAGGCTCTTGAAGTATTTTTTCTGCTATAGGCGGAGTTTTCAATGAACTAAATCTTCTGACATTTTCTGACTCATTATCTCTGTCAGAGCCTTATAAATCGATTGACATCATTCCCATCTTGTAATGGAAACTGTCAAAGTCAATAAATAAAACGGAACAAGTTTAAATTTTCAATCCATTGGCATCGTAATCATTATCCAGTTAATAGCTTGACAGATGGAGAACGATCTATATTTTGATGCATACAGAATATTTAATTAAGACTTTGGCATTTGTGGTTTGACAGATAATGGACAAATTAAATTTTGACGTATCGAGAATTTTATATACCAAATATCAACCGATTACCCTTAAAATGCAATGTATTCCACATTCTAGTAGTGTGGCTGAATAAAGATCCTCTATATTTGAAAGTTCGGTCGAAGTTAAGCTCAGGGATATATCACGACTGAAAAGGTAAAGTATCTTAAGTCGACTTAAAATATTTCGCGTTTTTCTTCCCGCGTCCAACCAGAAGCAAAAGTCATCCTTAAGTCGACATAAGATAAAATACTTAAAAAAATTCCGAAAAAATGTTAAAACACAAATTATCTTATGTGAACATAAAATGATTTTTTAAATTTAAAACTGAAATTTTTCTCTCCCTAAGTAGTCTAAGGATATTTTACCGTTTGCAAACCTAAAAAAATGGCCGTAACAACAAGAACATAAGATATTTTTTAGCGTAGTTTGGATCTGAATTTCCTTTTGTGCGAACGTTTTTCTTTTAGTAATTGAGTTAATAATTCAGTTCTTTTTTCATTTAGTGTTTGAAAAATTATTACAAATAAAACACATACATTCAACAAAAAAGAGGTATGTAAGTATTATTGAATACTTAATTACAAGAAAACTTTTTTGTTTCAAGGATATTTCATAAATTACTTCTTTAAAATACTTTTTTTTAGATACATTGTTATAATGTATAGCAACGCCCGTGATACAGCCATTCTGCGAATGGTAAATTAAAATAAAATAAAATGCACGACTGGATCGCACGAACTTGCTCTTATGTAAAAGTGCTTTGGAATTTAAAATACATTTTATAAATATAAAACTTGGATTTATTTAATGTTCAAATGTATGAAATTGCCGTCTGATTTCCAGAAAACTATGAATTTATACTCAAAAAGTTTTATTATTGAAGTAATTTCTTATACAAGAAATTTCTTAAAAATGTTTCAAGAACAAAATTTGGTATACCAATTTTAAGTATTTAGTAGTATTGGCACAAAATCTTAAAAAGCCTTAAGGAACAGTATGAAATTACTTAACAATTTGCTAACTTTAAAGTAGTTTACTAACTCGTTCTTAATTTGAAATTTTACTAAAGCAAATTTCTTAATAATTTGCTTCTGAACACACCTTAAAATGATGGGTCGTGCACTAAATAAACAGACCTTTCTTAGTTTCTTAAATACCACGATACTAAAAACAACTTTAAATAGGTATTCGATGATTTTAACTTTAATAGAAGTGTAGAGAAAGTATGATGCTATATTCGAATAAAATTTGCAAAATCGTTGATTAAACTTAGTTTCATACTTAAACAGCTTTAACATCGTACTAGTTCAATTAAAATTTTGCGCCATTGATTTAAGAAATAATTTCAAAAAATAATCGTTCACACTTTTTGAAGATATTGATTTTTCAAACAAAATTTTTGCGAATATTTTTATACAACTTTAGGGGGCTCCCGCTAAAAAAAAAGTGGTTTAAATCGTTAGAGCCCTTAATGAGAAAGTTGAAAATAAAAAAAAAGCCGTTCTGTAACAGGTGCCGTTAATAACATGCTTTTCAAAAATTTGTTTGAACCAAAATATAGTTCATGCCCATAATAGCTCACTTAATTTTTATTTTATCAAAATCGTTGGAGTCGTTTTCGAAATAAATAAGATCTTACATTACGGGCGTGGTACCGTTAGTTTTGGAGGTAATTTGACTTTTAAAACAATGTTACATGAAATCGATTTAAGATTTTTCCAATGAATTTATAATTTGGCTTATTTCCTTTTTATTAATTTTTAGTTTGCATCGACTTTAAAACAAAATTAAATAAAACTAAACTGTTTCTTTTTGTAATTAATTTTTCCTGTAAACCAAATGTGATTTTATAGTTTTTTTTTTTTTTTTGAGAAATTCAAGTCCTTGTTTTTTTTATTTTTTTTTTATTACGAGTATTAAAGTTTTTCTCTATATAACAAATGTGATTTTTTCATATTAAGAACTTGAAGTTTTAAAAATAAAAACCAGAAAATATCATTTTAAATCTTTTTTTTTCCTCTTTTGCACACGCAGCTCATCTTAAATGGACATAAGAATTGAAAACGTCTTTCGAAAACACGACGCAAAATATCTTATCTCAACTTAAGATTTTGGAAATTAATATAAAATTCAATTTAAAGAAAAGCCAAACTATCTTAAGTCATATTTTTCCTTATAACGGGCGAAATATTAAAAATATCTTTTTGAAATTAATTTAAAAAAAAAGTCATAAAATTTGACATCTAAATGCTTTGTTCAATAAAGTCTACACTTAAAAGATTTTTAGGATGCAGCTTTGAAGTGTTTTTTCGCTCTCCTGAAAATTCATCAAAATTGACTTGAGATACTTTATCTTTTTTAGTCGAGACATATTCACATATTACGGCGAAATTGGTTAGGGAAGGAATTCAACAGGCTATTTTAATTGAACATCGTTGATAAAATAAAATGCACGACTGGATCGCACGAACTTGCTTCTATGTAAAAGTGCTTTGGAATTTAAGATACATTTTATTAATATAAAACATGGATTTAATGAGATAATAATGTTCAAATGCATAAAATTGCCGTCTGGTTTCCGGAAAAGTATGAATTTATGCAAATAAACTTTACAAAATCGTTTTATTATTAAATACATTTTTAACTTCCCATAGGGAGTTATTGTAATCGGTCCGATTTGTCAAATTGATATTTTTGACATTTCTCGACGTTTCAAGGTCCCTAGAGGCTATATCAATCATTTTTAGAGAGATGTCTGTGTGTGTGTGTACGTACGTTCGTACGTTCGTACGTCCGTACGTTCTGGTACCATTTTTCGTCGTCGATATCTCAAGAACGAGTAAAGATATCGGCTTCAAATAAATTTTGTTTAATAGATAATAACTTCGCAAGAGGCTGAAATGGCGTTTATTAAAATTCAGTGATTCACTATAACGGTTTAAAAAAAAGTAAAAATTTTGGTAAGTTTCAAATATCTCACGAAAAAATAATGTTATTGATTTCAAATAAAATTTACTGTACTCATTATAAAATCATACAGATTTGGTATGAATTTGGAAAAAAATAAACATACCGTTATTTTTTTAAATAAAAAAAAACTGAAAAAAAAATTTCATAACCCAGATATTCTAAGAACGGAAAACAATTTAAAACTCAAAATAATTATATTTTACGAAAAATAATGTGTTTGACAACTGGTGAAAATTTCAAAAAAAAATCAGTTTACAGTTTTTTTACAAAAAATAAAAAACTATATAAAATTCTATTGAAAATTGGTAAAAATTGTTTTTCGACTCAAATTTCTCGAGAACTAGTAGTGATATAATTTTTTACAATTGGTAAAATGTTGACAAATATTAAATTAATAGTTTTTTTTAAACAAATGGGAATTTATCAGTGTGAGTCGCACCCAGCCTCTTTTTTATATACGAAATTTCTCTAAAATGTTTCAAGAAAAAAATGTGGGATGCAAATTTTAAGTATTAAATAATATTGATTTTAGGAAATAAGGGTCTTCGGTGATTCACTAGATGAGAAATTGAATTTTTTTTAGCTCCAAAACTAAAAGTAGCCCCCATACACCCGTAATGCAAAATCTTATTTATCTCGAAAACGGCTATTACGATTTTGATAAAAAATATTAATTATGATATTATGGATATGGACTATATTTTGGTCAAAAAAAAATTTGAGGGGAAATGTTATTAGGGGTCATAGAACGGTTTTTTTGATTTTCGAATTTCTCACCAACGGCTCTAGCGATGTCAACCAAAATTTTTATGCAGAAGATGCTTTGCATTTGAAAAAATGTTATCTAAAATTTTTTTCGGAAAAATAGTTTTTGGATTTTTAAAAAAATAATACAATTATTTTTTTGAAAATTCAATATCTTGAAAACTGATACACGATTAAATTTTTAAATTACGTTTTAAAATGTATTTTATTAAATACTAACAATTTGCATATCACTTTTTTTTATAAAAATTTTAACGAAAATTTAGTACACAAAAAACATGTTTCAGTCTGTCTGTATGTCTATACCTCTCACTACAGCCTAAACCACTGGACCTACTTCTTTCAATCTCGGTAGTTAAGGGTCTTCGGTGATTCCCTAGAGGAGAAATAGAAAATTTTTTTTAGCTCCAAAACTAACGGTACCCCCCATACACCCGTAATGCAAAATCTTATTTATCTCGAAAACGGCTCTAACGATTTTGATAAAAAATAAAATGCACGACTGGATCGCACGAACTTGCTCTTATGTAAAAGTACTTTGGAATTTGAGATACATTTTATATATATAAAACATGGATTTAATGAGATAATAATGTTCAAATGCATAAAATTGCCGTCTGATTTCTAGCAAAGTATGAATTTATGCAAACAAACTTTAAAAATCGTTTTATTATTAAATATATTTTGTATATAAGAAATTTCTTTAAAATTTTTTAAGAAAAAAATGTGGGATGCGAATTTTAAGTATTTAATAATATTGATTTTAGGAAATAATTTAAAAAAATAATCGTTCATAGGTTTTGAAGACATTGATTTTTCAAAAAAACCCAACAAATAATTTTTCGAATATTTTTATATACAATATTATTTTAAACTTAAGGGAGCTCCTGGTAAAAATTTTTGGCTAAAATCGTTAGAGCCGTTGGTGAGAAATTTAAAAATCAAAAAAACGGTTCTATGACAGGTACCCCTAATATCGTTTCCCCCCAAATTTTTTTTTAGCAAAATATAGAACATGTCCAAAATATCACACCTAATTTTTTTTATCAAAATCGTTAGAGCCGTTTTCGAGATAAATAAGATTTTGCATTACGGGTGTATGGGGGGTACCGTTAGTTTTGGAGCTAAAAAAAAAATTTCAATTTCCCCTCTAGGGAATCACCGAAGACCCTTAACTTCCGAGTTTGAAAAAAATTCCTCCAGTAGTTTAGGCTGTAGTTCGAGGTACAGACATACAGACAGACAGACAGACAGACAGACAGACAGACAGACAGACGGAATTGTCGGACCCACTTTTTTCGTCTTCGCTATCATCGTAATGTCAACTTTGATCAAAATCTCGAGTTCGATTTTTTTTCCAAATGCAGAACTTGCCCTATAGTACCTATATCGCAAGTAAAAATAGATGTGATATTATAAACATAGGCTACATTTTGGTCAAACAAAATTTTGGGGCAAAATGTTATTAGGGGTTCCTGTCATAGACCCGTTTTTCTTATTTTCGACTTTCTTATTAACGGCTCTAAGGATTTTAACCCAAAATTTTCAGCAGGAGTCCCCTTAAGTTTAAAATAATATTGTATATAAAAATATTTGTTGGATTTTTTTTGAAAAAAAAAAAAATGTTAAATCAATATCTTCAAAACCTATGAACGATTATTTTTTGAAATTATTTCCTAAAATCAATATTATTTAATACTTAAAATTTGCATCCCACATTTTTTTCTTGAAACATTTTAGAGAAATTTCTTATATAAAAAAGAGGCTGGGTGCGACTCACACTGATAAATTCCCATTTGTTTAAAAAAAACTATTAATTCAATATTTGTCAACATTTTACCAATTGTAAAAAATTATATCACTACTAGTTCTCGAGAAATTTGAGTCGAAAAACAATTTTTACCAATTTTCAATAGAATTTTATATAGTTTTTTATTTTTTGTAAAAAAACTGTAAACTGATTTTTTTTGAAATTTTCACCAGTTGTCAAACACATTATTTTTCGTAAAATATAATTATTTTGAGTTTTAAATTGTTTTCCGTTCTTAGAATATCTGGGTTATGAAATTTTTTTTTCAGTTTTTTTTTATTTAAAAAAATAACGGTATGTTTATTTTTTTCCAAATTCATACCAAATCTGTATGATTTTATAATGAGTACAGTAAATTTTATTTGAAATCAATAACATTATTTTTTCGTGAGATATTTGAAACTTACCAAAATTTTTACTTTTTTTTAAACCGTTATAGTGAATCACTGAATTTTAATAAACGCCATTTCAGCCTCTTGCGAAGTTATTATCTATTAAACAAAATTTATTTGAAGCCGATATCTTTACTCGTTCTTGAGATATCGACGACGAAAAATGGTACCAGAACGTACGGACGTACGAACGTACGAACGTACGTACACACACACACAGACATCTCTCTAAAAATGATTGATATAGCCTCTAGGGACCTTGAAACGTCGAGAAATGTCAAAAATATCAATTTGACAAATCGGACCGATTACAATAACTCCCTATGGGAAGTTAAAAATGTATTTAATAATAAAACGATTTTGTAAAGTTTATTTGCATAAATTCATACTTTTCCGGAAACCAGACGGCAATTTTATGCATTTGAACATTATTATCTCATTAAATCCATGTTTTATATTAATAAAATGTATCTTAAATTCCAAAGCACTTTTACATAGAAGCAAGTTCGTGCGATCCAGTCGTGCATTTTATTTTATCAACGATGTTCAATTAAAATAGCCTGTTGAATTCCTTCCCTAACCAATTTCGCCGTAATATGTGAATATGTCTCGACTAAAAAAGATAAAGTATCTCAAGTCAATTTTGATGAATTTTCAGGAGAGCGAAAAAACACTTCAAAGCTGCATCCTAAAAATCTTTTAAGTGTAGACTTTATTGAACAAACATTTAGATGTCAAATTTTATGACTTTTTTTTTAAATTAATTTCAAAAAGATATTTTTAATATTTCGCCCGTTATAAGGAAAAATATGACTTAAGATAGTTTGGCTTTTCTTTAAATTGAATTTTATATTAATTTCCAAAATCTTAAGTTGAGATAAGATATTTTGCGTCGTGTTTTCGAAAGACGTTTTCAATTCTTATGTCCATTTAAGATGAGCTGCGTGTGCAAAAGAGGAAAAAAAAAGATTTAAAATGATATTTTCTGGTTTTTATTTTTAAAACTTCAAGTTCTTAATATGAAAAAATCACATTTGTTATATAGAGAAAAACTTTAATACTCGTAATAAAAAAAAAATAAAAAAAACAAGGACTTGAATTTCTCAAAAAAAAAAAAAAACTATAAAATCACATTTGGTTTACAGGAAAAATTAATTACAAAAAGAAACAGTTTAGTTTTATTTAATTTTGTTTTAAAGTCGATGCAAACTAAAAATTAATAAAAAGGAAATAAGCCAAATTATAAATGCATTGGAAAAATCTTAAATCGATTTCATGTAACATTGTTTTAAAAGTCAAATTACCTCCAAAACTAACGGTACCACGCCCGTAATGTAAGATCTTATTTATTTCGAAAACGACTCCAACGATTTTGATAAAGTAAAAATTAAGTGAGCTATTATGGGCATGAACTATATTTTGGTTCAAACAAATTTTTGAAAAGCATGTTATTAACGGCACCTGTTACAGAACGGCTTTTTTTTATTTTCAACTTTCTCATTAAGGGCTCTAACGATTTAAACCACTTTTTTTTTAGCGGGAGCCCCCTAAAGTTGTATAAAAATATTCGCAAAAATTTGTTTGAAAAATCAATATCTTCAAAAAGTGTGAACGATTATTTTTTGAAATTATTTCTTAAATCAATGGCGCAAAATTTTAATTGAACTAGTACGATGTTAAAGCTGTTTAAGTATGAAACTAAGTTTAATCAACGATTTTGCAAATTTTATTCGAATATAGCATCATACTTTCTCTACACTTTTATTAAAGTTAAAATCATCGAATACCTATTTAAAGTTGTTTTTAGTATCGTGCTATTTAAGAAACTAAGAAAGGTCTGTTTATTTAGTGCACGAACCATCATTTTAAGGTAGTAAAATTACAAATTAAGAACGAGTTAGTAAACTACTTTAAAGTTAGCAAATTGTTAAGTAATTTCATACTGTTCCTTAAGGCTTTTTAAGATTTTGTGCCAATACCACTAAATACTTAAAATTGGTATACCAAATTTTGTTCTTGAAACATTTTTAAGAAATTTCTTGTATAAGAAATTACTTCAATAATAAAACTTTTTGAGTATAAATTCATAGTTTTCTGGAAATCAGAGGGCAATTTCATACATTTGAACATTAAATAAATCCAAGTTTTAAAAGTTTAAAAAGAGCAAGTTCGTGCGTATTTTAATTTACCATTCGCAGAATGGCTGTATCACGCGCGTTGCTATACATTATAGCAATGTATCTAAAAAAAAGTATTTTAAAGAAGTAATTTATGAAATATCCTTGAAACAAAAAAGCTTTCTTGTAATTAAGTATTCAATAATACTTACATACCTCTTTTTTGTTGAATGTATGTGTTTTATTTGTAATAATTTTTCAAACACTAAATGAAAAAAGAACTGAATTATTAACTCAATTACTAAAAGAAAAACGTTCGCACAAAAGGATATTCAGAACCAAACTACGCTAAAAAATATCTTATGTTCTTGTTGTTACGGCCATTTTTTTAGGTTTGCAAACGGTAAAATATCCTAAGACTACTTAGGGAGAGAAAAATTTCAGTTTTAAATTTAAAAAATCATTTTATGTTCACATAAGATAATTTGCGTTTTAACATTTTTTCGGAATTTTTTTAAGTATTTTATCTTATGTCGACTTAAGGATGACTTTTGTTTCTGGTTGGACGCGGGAAAATATCTTAAGTCAACTTAATATGATTCACGATTACACAATAACAAAAAAGTCTTAAGCCAATATAATCTTAAGTCCATTTAAGATTTTAAAATGAAGCAGAACACATAAGATGAAATTGTTTTGTCTATTAAAAAGCAAAGAAGTGAGATAGAAGGATAATGATTACGATGCCAATGGATTGAAAATTTAAATTTGTTCCGTTTTATTTATTGACTTTGACAGTTTCCATTACAAGATGGGAATGATGTCAATCGATTTATAAGGCTCTGACAGAGATAATGAGTCAGAAAATGTCAGAAGATTTAGTTCATTGAAAACTCCGCCTATAGCAGAAAAAATACTTCAAGAGCCTGATTTCAAGATTCATTTTACTTGCGACTTATGGGTTCTATAATTTAAGTTATTCATTCGTAAAAAAAACCGAACTTGACATTTTGATCGCAAAAAGTGGTTCCCAAAATTCTGTCTGTCTAACTGTTCGACTACAGCCTGTCGATTTTCGTTCAACTTGGTAGATATCGTTTTTATATCCTCCCCACTTGTTTTGTTTCTTTTTTTAAGACCAAAAATATCGGTACCTGGCATACGAATTTTTTTCGAAATTTTATAATTTTTTTTCTCAAATACTGTTCCACAGATTTAAAAAAAAGCAAAAAATTTCATTTAGTTAAAGTTACTTAGCTGGTTGAGAAAATTTTTTCCAAAAAATGGTTATTAACCTTGGAATTATTTTTTTGTTTTTCTCAAAAATGGTACAACCGATTTTGATAATATTGTTATTCTAAAGCTCCCCAAAAGTTTGAATTTAATTGTGTATTCAAATGTTCAAAACAACATTTTTTTGGATTTCTAAAAATAATTTAAATTTTTTTTTCAAAACACAATATTTCGAAAACCCCATACTTGAGTTTCTTAAACTTGATAGAGAAAAGATTTTATAATCTACAAAATGTCGGAAAAATAATACCTAAAAATAACGGTACCATCCATACAAATGTTAAAAAATGGTTTTCGAAAACGGCGCCAAGAATTTTGACAAATTTTTTTTCGTTTGATTTATTTTTACGATCTATAATTTCATAAAAAAAATTTCAAATTAAGATATTACCTACCACCATAGAACTATTTTTTCAAATTCTGAATTTCTCACTATCGGATTTTAATAAATTTTGAAATTTTGAATAAATAGAGAAACTTAAAAAAAAGTATTTCCTGAATTTTTTAAAAAAGGGAAAAAAAAATAATATTTTTGGAAAATTCGATATTCCAAAAACGGCTCAGTATTTTTTTTGGAAATTTATTGTTTATCCGTACGACAACAAAAGCTTTCAGTAGGCGTACCGACATTTTTTCTTAAAAATGTTTCAAAATTGTTTATATAAAAGCTTATTTTTTTAATAAAACACTACAACGACTTATAATTTTTGTTCTTGCATAAGCTAATATTTGCTTGAATCACATGGCATCTTGTTTCTAGGTCTAACCACTGAAGAAATTGTTTTAGTCATTTAAAACATGAATTTTATGCTTATGAACAGTAACATTCTAATAACATTCATTAATTTTTGAAATTCTTAGTTCTTTACATAAGAGCATGTTCTGCGGCCCAATCGTGCATTTTATGTTCAGTTGTTTCGTCTTTAATCTTTTTGACATATTTGGTGTGAGGACAAGAAGTGTAGCGGAATGAAGCTACGTTTCTACACCTATCACCCGAACTTTTAAAAAGACGAAACTAACAAAAATTAATGTAAAATACAAAACTGTTGCTACAGGTCTGCCTGGCGACTGAACATACCCTAAGCGGAGTATCGGAGTTGCGTGAGTGGGTGTGAGAACCGAAAAACCACTAAAAAATCAAATAAACATTTTTCAATGTTTTTTTTTTTAATGTTCGTTTTTTGTGTAGATTAACAAAAAAAAATAAATGAACTTGCCTTGCAAAAAAGTTATGAATGATTCTTTACAAAGAAGAGCGTTTATGACCACATTTAAAGTCAAATAACCATATGAAATCTTCAAGTGAGATATTTCTTATATTTTCTTAACATTAATCCGCTGTAAAAACGAAGATTTAAAAAAAATCATCGAAATTGGATGATTTTTTGATTATCTAGAGCCAAAAAACGAGGAGACCGCGACAGTATAAAATTACCATATTATCAAGTAGTACCCCTTGGCATAATGGTTAGTGCGGCGTTGGACTGTCATGCGGAAGGTTCCGAGTTCGATTCTCAGCCGCTGCAAGAAAGTTTTTTTTAAGGGTGTACTGTAGGGTGTCCATAACGTGTTTGAAAAAAAAAGAGGACATTTTCGAAACTCCAATCATCTACTGCTAGACCGCTTACCCCCCCCCCCCCCCCTCCTCTGCGCACAGCAGTGTCGTTCAAGTAAAAGATATGATATCAAAACTTCATTTTAAAAAAATATATATTTTAAAAGTAAGGTAGGTACACAAATAGCAGCAGTTTAGTTACTAATAGTTAGTTTATTTTAACATCTTGTTAAGGGAAACACATGACATTAAATCGGTCTGTTCGTATTCATGCATGTTAAATGTTCGAAACAGGGTTCGGCGATAGCTCCCGAATGGATAGGTGCGTACTTCAGTGTGTTAATGCTTTATTTTAGGGGACTTATACAAAAGTATATAAATGAAAAGTGAGTCAGATTAATATTTTGGAAAAAAAGAGACAAAAAGAGTACACAAATAAAAAAGAGTAAAAAAAAAGAATTTGATGAAAAAAGAAAGAATAAGAAAGATCGGAGTCAAAAAAGAGAACATGTTCTCTTTAAAAGAGATGTTCTGGAAACCCTAGTGTACTGCCCCTTGCGAGGAATTGACAAATCCTCCAAGAGTATCTCTTGTCATGGAAAGTGCTGCTCATTAGCCGTTCGGAATCGGCAGAAAATTGTAGGTCCCCTCTGTTCCTGGTAACACGCATACAGGAATGGTTGAGAGTTGTAAGTCACTAGGTCCTGGTTCACTTCGAGCTGTTGCACCACCAAATTTAAATTTTAAATATTATCAAGGAAAGAAATGAACATTGTAAGTAAACACCTAGAAAAAGAAAATATTTCTTATCTCAACCTTATTGAAGCAACTGAATTAGCCGAAGTGAAGGTAGTTCCAAATGGTTCAACAAATTATCTACATATATTGTAAGCCTATCTACTACAAATAATGAAATCCGTATAAATTAATAAATAAAATTGAACTCGAAAATGTAAATATATTGTAAAGATGAAATTTTAAGTATAAGAAAGAAATTTAAAATTTGCAATAAACTAATGATATGTAACAAAAACGATGTTATTCTTACCATTATAATAACAGTGGTAATAATCTTATTTCTGTATATCGCGATTAAGAGGCGTTAATGTAAACAATTTAATCCCACACCACAAAACCGCCAATGAGACGTGGAAGAAATGGCTATCGAAGAGGAAACATCCCATAACATCCAAATAAAAGCATCGTCACCAAAAATATACCAGATTCCGTTGTTTTAAAAAATCTGCAAATCTGTTAACGACAATTATACTGAAAATCATAATTCATAATTTATAAAATAAAATCTATCCCCCGACAAAACTATGCTGACAACGCATCTGAGACACTTAAGATCATAACTCACCACGAACGAGCACCTGTGGGAACCAGTCGTTGCTGGAGTTGCTTGGGTCTGTAAAGAATTAGTATTTAAGCCTTATCTTTAAAAAAAATATTGACATTATTTTGAGAGGTTGAATCGCTGCAGGTCTGTTGAAAATAAATAAAAATGGGATTGTACGTTCTTATGGAATCTTATCATAAAGATTCATCGGTTGATGTGCTTGCATTACATTTTGAAGCAGCAATAATGTTCAAACTTAAAGATATTTTCGAGTGTTACCCATTGATGAGTTTACATTTAATTTCCCTTTATGAATAGAATCACAATTACTAAATACATATTTCGCGACCAAATAGCACTGTTAGAACAAGTGTTTTTGCAAGAATAATTCTCTTTTTAAGTGGTTTAGTTTTTTAACTTGGCTATAGTAAACATAAGCTGACATAAGCCCTGCCTATGGTCAATTTTATATGATCATTCAATGAGAGTGTCGTTTTGAATACTGTTAACTGAACGCACTCTCTGGAATGCATCCAATGATGCGATATCAAAGAGGCGCTTGAATGTTTTCACGGTAGAAATGTGGAAGACGAAAATGAAGGATTCTTTTGGTAGGTTAGTGTTTTGAGAGAAATAAAGTTGAATTAAGAGCAATAGCATTTTTTCTTTTTATTGCTCCAAAGATTAATTTAACAATACTATGCCAAGATTTTTGGCCAATTTATCAAATTCAATTGGTGAGTCATTACGATATAAGTAAGGAAAATACGAGGTATTAATACTCATTCTTGAGATAACTAAGCACTTATTCTTAGAGGTATTAAAACACATGGGACTAGATCGAGACCAGCATAGAATTCTGTTGAGGTCTTCGTTAACCTCGTGAGCTGCATTTGCCATAAGACCTAAATGAAAGCTTTTCCGAACTTGAACATCATCGGCATATATGTCAACAGAACAGTTCAAAGTACACAAAGGGAGATCATTTATAAACATTGTAAAGAAAAGTGGACCCAAAATAGAGCCTTGCAGATACCTTTGTTTAGTGGAAGAAACTCCGATACAGAGTTATTTGACACAACTGCTTGACAGCTCTTGTTTATGTAAGACGAAACCAGATTCAGGGAAGACGGTGAAAAATTAAATTGATATCTAAGCTTCCTACATAAAACATGATAGTTCACTGTGTCAAATGGCTAGACCATTAGTTCAATTTCCTTCCAAGCTGAAATCTCCTCAACTTATGATATCCAACGTGCACCTCTCCGACAGACAACTCCGCCACTCCCACCAAAACCAACAAGAACTGGTTGAAAGTCAGTAATCACAACCTCGTCAACCTAAACATAATGCTCCTAAATTAAATAACAAAAGCGCAAAATTTTAAACAGTCTTTTATTGCTAACTTTAAAGTAGTTTACTAACTCATTCTTAATTTTAAACATTCATACTAAAGCAATTTTATTAATAAATTGCTTCTAAACACACCTAAAGTAATAGCAGTTCATGCAAAAAACAGACATGTTTTGATATTTGAAAATGCCAAAGAGTCATAATGAAATGAAATAGGTTTGCGATAATTTTTACTTTAATAAATGGGTAGAGAAAGTATGATGCTATATTCGATTACAAATTGCAAAATCGTTCCTAGTTTCATACAAAAACCGCCTTACATTGGAGACAATTTATAACGAACTCGTTGCACATATGTATCTTCTTTTTATGAAAAGCTCTGTAAACAAATCGCTAAAGATGTTTTGATGTGATTCCAAAAACGAATGAAAATTGATAAGAGAAATTTTAAATAAGGCCTCCCAATCTGACCCCATGCAAAATGTATGTGTTGATAACAGTTTCATTACCAATCCAAGAATACTAGCTAAATTTTTAAACAATTAATTTGTTTCTATAGGTTCAACGGCCCTGTCAGAAAGTTATTGCACCACCACTTCAAACTTTACATGTTGTTCTCATGAGCCATTTGAAATTAATAAAATAATAAGGTCTCTCAAAAACTCTTCCCCCGAATCAACTGACTGCTTTTAAATAATTTTGCGCTTTTCATTGATATCACGAAAACTTTTGAGTCTGTCGATGGTAAATGTCTATTGGAAAAGCTCTACAAGTGTAGTTTCGTGAAAATATTTATGATTGGTTCAAATCTTATCTTTCAGATAGAAAACAAAGAGCTAAATTAAATGATGTACTGAGTAATTTTACGACTTTTTCCTTGTTCTGTGCTTCTGTGCTTGGTCAGATGTGGTTTGCTTTTCAGCAAAGTTACCGCACCAAACCAATCGCGTTCGCAGATGATATGATTTGCTCCTTTCAAAGCGATTCGCCTCTTAACCTTTCGACCGACATAAATCATGACTTAGAATTAATAACTCATTGGTTATAATCTTATTAAATGGTTATAAGTGACAACACGAAAATCATGTTTTTTTAAATATTGCTGTTAAAGATCTTGATCTCTATAACTTCGTTTTTCATTGTGCACAGTGTAACAAATTCATATAGAGCAAGGAAATTTGTAAAATTTCTAATAATTG
Source organism: Chrysotoxum bicinctum (assembly GCA_911387755.1). NCBI lineage: Eukaryota > Metazoa > Arthropoda > Insecta > Diptera > Syrphidae > Chrysotoxum > Chrysotoxum bicinctum. Next base: position 99,901,814 of record OU426988.1, read on the forward strand.
TTTGCAAACGTTCAATGAATCGGGAATTTGCTCGAGTAAATGCTTAATAATTGAGAACATAAAAACTTTTAAAAATCTTGGGCTTCTGCTTGATAACGGAAGATGAGTTGGTCTGCTCACACTGAATCTCTGAAAAAAAGACCTGTTAGCTACCACCAGACAATTATACTGTTTATAGCCATATTGTTCCAAAATCTGCTTAAATACATTTACTACGGATTAGTCTATTCTAATATGGCATGGAGTAGTACCCACAGTAACAAAATCAATTCTCTCTTAATCCCGCAAAAACATATAATTCGCCTTATTTGTAACAAGAACCGTAGAAGTAGAAGCTTCGTTCTCTTCTGTAGACTTTAAATTTTGCCTCTTAAGCACTTGTTTTATTTCAAAGTTCTAAAACTATTTCTTAATCGATCGGGATATCAATTAAATACATTTTTTATAAACTATAACCTACGAATTATCAATCAAAATAATATCTGCATACCACCTCACAATCTCCAAATATTCTTTTGTTTAACTTTTACACTTCAATTGCACCTAGATTGTTTAACAATTTACCGAACTCAGTGAGGAAAATTAGAAGTGAACCTGTTTTCCTCAATAAAGCTAAACTTTGGCTTTTTCAGCATGATTATGATCGAATAAAATCATTTTATGTTAATCATCAATACAATTTTAATGTAATGTGTATCTTGGGCACGAGTACGATAACTTGGCCGCCAAGATTTGATAACGGGTTTTTGTAGAGGGGTCAAAAACAAGCACTTTTTACTATGGGAGGGGGGGGGTCTATCTCCCCCCGTTTAGGAGGTAGGGGCACTTTTAGAAAAAATGGTTTAAATTGAAAAAAAAAATATTAAAAACCAACGGTAACATCTACAATAAAGTGCTATACTGCGTTTGAAAGCCAGAAGATTGTTCTATAGTCCTGCATTTAAATTAAATTACTCATATCAATAGTTTTTGAGAAATTCGCATTTAAAGTCCAAATATTGATAAAAAAACGTGAAAAAAAAGTTTAGACCGGTAGTTTTCAAAATTGTGAAATGAAATTGTAAATTAACTTATATGTGTTTCATGTACCTATCAGTTCTTAATCGAACACAAAAAACCGCATGTTTCTATGTCTTCTGGTTTTTGAGAAAACCTCCGTTTAGGAAGTAGAGGCACTTTTAGAAAAAATGGATTAAATTGAAAAAAAAAAATATTAAAAAACAACGGCAACACTTACAATAAAGTGTTATATTGCGTTTGAAAGCCAGAAGATTGTTCTATAATCCTGCATTTAAATTAAATTACTCATGTCAATGGTTTTTGAGAATTTCGCATTTAAAGTCCAAATTTTGATAAAATAACGTGAAAAAAAAGTTTAGACCGATTGTTTTCAAAATTGTGAAATGAAATTGTAAATTAGCTTACATGTGTTTCATGTATCTATCAGCTCTTAATCGAACACAAAAAACAGCATGGTTCTATGTGTTCTGGTTTTTGAGAAAATCGAAAATAACTAAAACTACTTTTCTACAAAATGTTTGATATTTTTTGCTTCCTTACATAAATAAATCAGTGCTAGCTTCCAACATTACAATATATAAACAGTAAAGTATGTATGGGGGGCATGCTGCCCCCCTGCAACCCCCCTGCTTGGGCACACTATAGGATTTGGGGTAGGTGCGAGGTTGGGTGCATGCAAAGTTTCTTTTGCATTCACAGAATCTGTATTTAAAAAATTCAAATTTATTCTATTTATCCAATGTCCACTAAATATATATAAAATACAATAAACGATCTTGAAAACCAAAACAAACTTCTGACCGTGTTCACCAATACATGGCACTATTTTTCTATCGAAAATACTGCCTAGAAAAGAAATATAAGGACGACTGGGGTTCGCAAATAATAGAGTTTTTATCAGATGTAAAAAAAGTTTACCCTTGTTATACCGATGGTGATATATGTGAGGGTTTACAGTTAAAAGACATCGATCCTCCCACCCTTCAGAGCGAAAATTTAGAAAGTGTTTTACCGCCAAAACATCCTCGGCTTCCCACCATAAAAGAGTAACTCAACGAACTCGAAAGTTATAGTACGGACGATGGCTTTATTGACGAGACTTACACACCTTTTTAATACATTTTGAACATTTTTAACTAACTATCACTGACTAACTCCTGTTTAACTGACAAAATAACTGACCGAGATGGAATTCTACCTCCTCATGGTGCATTCTGGGTAACGCTAAATGAATTGCGGTACTGAACTAACAAAGATTCATTATGTTTATTAACATTAATCCTTAAAATGGAATCACCGTCACCACAAAACATCAAAAAAAGTAGTTTTGGTAATTTTCGATTTTCTCAAAAACTAGAAGACATCGAACCATGCGGTTTTTTGTGTTCGATTAAGAACAGATAGATACATGGATCACATATAAGTTAATTTACAATTTCATTTCAAAATTTTGAAAACAATCGGTCTAAACTTTTTTTTTCACGTTATTTTATTAAAATTTGGACTTTAAATGCGAATTTCTCAAAAACCATTGACATAAGTAATTTAATTTAAATGCAGGATTATAGAACAATCTTCTGGCTTTCAAACGCAATATAACACTTTATTGTAAGTGTTTCCGTTGTTTTTTAATATTTTTTTTTTTTCAATTTAAACCATTTTTTTCTAAAAGTGCCCCTACCTCTTAAACGGAGGTTTTCTCAAAAACCAGAAGACATAGAACCATGCGGTTTTTTGTGTTCGATTAAGAACTGATAGATATATGAAACACATATCAGCTAATTTACAATTTCATTTCACAATTTTGAAAACAACCGGTCTAAACATTTTTTTTCACGTTTTTTTTATCAAAATTTGGACTTTAAATGCGAATTTCTCAAAAACTGTTAATATGAATAATAAAATTTAAATGCAGGATTATAGAACAATCTTCTGGCTTTCAAACGCAGTATAGCACTTTATTGTAGGTGTTGCCGTTGTTTTTTAATATTTTTTTTTTTTCAATTTAAACCATTTTTTCTAAAAGTGCCCCTACCTCCTAAACGGGGGGAGATAGACCCCTTCCTCCCATAGTAAAAAGTGCTTGTTTTTGACCCCCCTACAAAAACCCGTTATCAAATCTTGGCGGCCAAGTTATCGTACTCTCCCCGTATCTTGTCATGACCCCACATCATTTTGTATTATAAATTTATTCTCTTATATTTTTATTGTTTGTCATTTTAAAAAATATTTTAATTTTTTAACCATATGCATAGTAAATAGGGTTTTACCTCTTTCTTAACTCTCGACTTGTTCGCTTGTCACTTCATGCATCACTTCAGACTGTTGAACTTGGCAGTGCCTACTACAGAAGTAAGTTCAACAACCGCATAGCTCCAAACTTAATAGTTGTAGTAAGGCCCCTATGTCAAAACTAAAACTATTTAGTGGTTAAATTATTATAATTTAAAAAAAGTTAAGGTAATTTTATACTTTACTCAATAATGTAAGCTTGACGCTAAATCAGTATTAAGAACTTGTACTCTTAAGTTTGATGGGAACAAAAGTATCTGCACTGAAATGAATTCTATATGAAAGTTAAATTCAAGAACATAATTGGAGACCTTTCATACATACGTACATACATACAACCAACACATGTACATTTGTGAAAAATCGTTATTTTGACAACGATTTATCCTATTTTAGCTCCAACTACTAAGGTAGTTGCTTAGTCATTAAAATTAATTGTATGGTTATGAACATTTTTCTCTAATAATATTATTATTTTTTTTTTTTAATTTTTAGTCGTTTACATAAGAGCAGGTTAATGCGACTCAGTAGTGCATTTCATTTTATTTTTATATTTAAAACCATATTCCGACATAAATCGAGAAGCCATAACTTGACCCAGTATTCAGCCACGCGCGGCTTGTCTTTAGTTTAGTTTGATCATATTTAAAGTTCCCACCAATTGCTATTAAGCTTTCCCTTTCATCAACGCTGATAAAATAATAAATAATGTAAAGTTTTTATCAATCAATTATTTTTGTGATTATTTATAAAAACATTAAGAACATGCGACCAAGTAGCGCATTTTGATTACGCTCTTTGCATTCTTGTTTTTTTTTTTTTGGTTTAGTGTTTTTAAGCATATGAATACATTTGTCATATATCAAGTGAAAATACCTAAACTTCTTTTAGATATAAGACCATATCTTAAAATTTGGAAAAAGGCTATACCGATCGATCCATCATTGATATTTACTTTGGTTTTCTGATGTCATCAATGATATTTATGAGGTATAAGCGTTAGAAATAGCGACATTCTTAGAGCGACAACAAAAAATATAATTAAAAAAAATGTGCGGCCTTTTTTAAAAGGTGATGATTAGGTATGTACATATATATATACATATATTATCTACCAACTTTTGAGCATATTTACTTTTGATAGATTTTTCTTAATCCATAATGGTACCTATGTATGTATAATTATGTTGTACTAAGTAGATTTCTTAAACGAAGCATTTTATTCCCAACAATTGCTAAAAGTCTCATAAAACAAATTTAAATTATTTGCATCTTTTATGCCGTGTATTCATTTATTTACACATAGTTTTAACGGCCATGATTATAATAGCAAGAAATTTAAATTTTAACTCTATACTAAGCCGGTTCTAATAAAAAAAAATCAAACAATTAAACAGTTTATTTATTTTTTGTTTTCAAATCTACAAACAAATAAATCATTGAATAAATTATATATTTGGTTCCTCAAAATATTTCTTCAGCTGATAATATATCAGTGTTTCCATAACCTTGCAATTGCACGATAGTTAGAGGGGGAAAAAGATTCGCCTTTTTTAGGGATGGGCTGGACAAATTCTGTTTTCCATCCACTCCGAAAGAGACCAATAGAGTAGGACAGATGGAAAAGCTTACGCAATGGTTTCGACAGCGTTGAAGAATAACTGGCTGAACACAATGGAGACGGAGCTGCAACTGGAATAGCTGTCAAAATATTCAATATACGTAAATTCAATGTTACGAACACAACACAACGCAACTGCAGTCGGTGCTGCAGTCGGTGCTGCAAGAGTTGGCGAACTTTTAACTTTTTCGTGCAGCATTTTTGACATTTCAAATTTTATATATCTGTCAGTGATTTTAAGTGTTGTTTTGTTGTATTGTGATTTCGTGGTTAACTTTAATTAAAATAATGGACGAAAATCTTCAATTTCAGTGTCCATTTTATAGTTTCAATTACTCAAAATATTTAAAATTTGCCAAAGATTCAACACCTGACCCAACAAATGACAACAAAACATGAAAGCTGTACAGCCTCATTGTGGGCGCATAAAAAAAAGTACGTACGACACTTTTTGACAGCTCTTCCAGTTGCAGCTGCAGCTCCAGTTGCAGCATTCTATTGTGTTCAGCCAGTTACTGGCTGAACACAATGGAGACGGAGCTGCAACTGGAATAGCTGTCAAAATATTCAATACACGTAAATTCAATGTTACGAACACAACACAACGCAACTGCAGTCGGTGCTGCAGACGGTTCTGCAAGAGTTGGCGAACTTTTAACTTTTTCGTGCAGCAATTTTGACATTTCCAATTTTATATATCTGTCAGTGATTTTAAGTGTTGTTTTGTTTTATTGTGATTTCGTGGTTAAATTTTAATTAAAATAATGGACGAAAATCCTCAATTTCAGTGTCCATTTATAGTTTCAATTACTTAAATTATTTACAATTTGCCAAAGATTCAACACCTGACCCAACAAATGACAACAAAACATGAAAGCTGTAGGTACAGCCTCATTGTGGGCGCATAAAAAAAAGAACGTACGAAACTTTTTGACAGCTCTTCCAGTTGCAGCTGCAGCTCCAGTTGCAGCATTCTATTGTGTTCAGCCAGTAACTCTTCAAAACAGGGGCGAACGCAGGTAGGAAACAACCAGAAAAATAAGGTTCATTTTGTTAAAGAAAAAAAAAAAAACAAAGTGTTATTTTCTTGCCTGTTGTTTTTCTTCTGGTACTGTTGTTTTTTTCTTACGACTTATGGGTACTCTAAGGCAAGTAATGCATTCGTAAAAAAAATCGAACTCAGGATTTTTTTTTATCAAAGTTGACATTACGATGATAGCGGAGACGAACAAAGTGGGTCCCAAAATTATGTCTGTCTGTTCGACTACGGCCTAAAAAACTGGGCCGATTTTCGTTAAACTTGGTAGATATCGAGTGGGGCACACACACGTTTTTTCCCTTTTTTTAAGACCAAAAATAACGGTGCCTGTCACTGTCATAAGAATTTTTTTCGAAATTTTATAAATATTTTTTCCTCAAAAACTGTCCCACAGAATTTAAAAAAAAAAATCATAAAATTTCATTTAGTTAAAACTAGGTAATGCTTGAAAATTTTTTTTCAAAAAATGGTTATTCTTGGAAGCTTCTTGGAACCATTTTTCGGGTTTTTGATTTTACCGAAAACAGTAAAACCGATTTTAATCATTATGAAGCCCCTCAAAGCTTTAAATATTATTGCATATACAAATTTTAAAAGTTTTTTATTCGATTCTTAAAAAAAGTTTTAAAATTTTTTTTTGGAAACTCAATATTTCGATGCTCGATTTTTTTAAGCTTGATAAATAAAAGTTTCTTAATATAATCTATAAGATCTGAGGAAAATAAAATGCACGACTGGGTCGCACGAACTTGCTCCTATGTAATAGACTAGGAATTTTAAAAACGAATGTTCATAAGGATACAATTAATTTTTAAAATTTTTTTAGTAGTAAGAGACAAAAATGCAAATATGAATTTATGCAAGAACAAAAATTAAAGTCGTTGTAGTGGTTTCTTAAAAAAAAGCATTTATATACAAACTTTTTAAACGATTTTTGAGAAAAAATTTTGGTACGCCAATTTAAAGTTTTTATTAATGTTCGAATAAAAATTAAATTTACAAAAAAAAATATTAAGCCGTTTCTGATATATCAAATTTTCAAAAAAAAAGAAAAAATAGGTTTTTGTTTTCAAAAATTCAAAAAATATTTATTTCGAAGTTTTGAAATGCAATGTGTTTTAGACTTTTTAGAAGCTTCTCTATAAAAAAGTTTCAATAAGATCCGTTATGTGGATAATGAGAATTTCAAAATTAGAAAAAATGGTTCTATGGTAGGTACAAGCTGTAATATTTTAATTTAAAATTTTTTTTTATTAAATTAAAGATCGTAAAAATTAATTGGAAGAAAAAAAAAATTATCAAATTTCTAGGTGCCGTTTTCGAGAAAAATTCGATTTTTGAAAACAATTTTTTTTATTTTTTTTTTAATTTTTCAGCATTTGTATGGTAGATACCTTTATTTTTAGGTAAAATAAAATTTTTTCCCACATCTTGTAGATTATATTGAGAAACTTTTATGTATCAAGTTTAAAAAAAATCTAGCATGGGGTTTTCGAAATATTGAGTTTTGAAAAAAAAAAACTTTGAAGTTTTTTTTAAAAATCCAAAAAAAAATTTTTGGAAAATTTGAGTACACAATTCTATTTATGTTTTTGGAGAGCTTTAGCAAAAAAAAATAATCAAAACCGGTTGTACCGTTTTTGGGAAAATCAAAAACAAAAAAATAGTTCTATGGGGGGTACCCTCAATACCCATTTATGGTAAAAATTTTTTTCATCCTTTACCTAGCTCTAACTAAATTAAATTCTTTTGTATTTTTATTTTTAAAATCTGTTGAACAGTTTTTGAGAAAAAAAATATTTATAAAATTTCTAAAAAAAATCGTATGGCAGGTACCGTTATTTTTGGTCTTAAAAAAAAAGAAAAAAACGTGTGGGGGGAAAAAATTAAAAATGATATCTACCAAGTTTAAAGAAAATCGGCCGAGTCGTTTAGGCTGTAGTCGAACAGATAGACAGACAGACAGACAGCCAGACAGACAGACAGACAGACAGACCGAATTGCGAGACCCACTTTTTTAGTCTTAGCTGTCATCGTAATGTCAACTTTGATCAAAATCTCGCTTTCGATTTTTTTTACGAATGCATAACTTGCCTTTAGTACCTATAAGTCGCAAGTAAAAATTTGTTTTACCTGAAAATAAACGTACCCACCATACAAATGTTGAAAATTGGTTTTCGAAAATCGTATTTTTGTCAAAAACGGCTCCGAGAATTTTGATATTTTTTTTTTTGTTTCGATTCATCTTTATACTCTTAAAGAAGTTTCTAAAACGTTTAAAAAAACATTGCATTTTAAGACTTAGAAAATATTTTTTGAATTTTTGAAAAAAAAATCTATTTTTTTTTTTGAAAATTCGATATCTTAAAAACGGCTCAGTATTTTTTTATAAACTGTATTTTTATTCAGTTTTTATATTTTTAAGACTTTAAGGCCGCCTATGATAGCATAGCCAGGGTAGAACTTTACAAAGCCATGAGAGAATTCGGCATCCCAAATAAATTGACACGACTATGTAGGTTGACCATGACCAACGTAACAAGCCAAGTAAAAATAGCCGGATTGCTATCCAAACCAATCAACATCTTTAATGGACTCCGACAAGGGGACGGTTTGGCCTGCCTCCTCTTCAACCTGGCGTTGGAGAAAGCAATCCGTGACTCTGGCACGGCAACAAGAGGGACCATCGTCAACAGGTCCAGCCAGTTACTGGCTTACGCAGACGACATCGACATCATCGGAAGAACCGAACAAGCTGTACACGATTCCTTCATCCAGATCGAGCAGGCGGCACAAAATCTGGGGCTGCACATTAGTGAAGGTAAAACAAAGTACATGGTGGCGTCGAATGCGAGAGGAACAGTTGGTCAAACAATCAAGGTTGCGGAGCACGAATTTGAAGTGGTGCAATCCTTTAAATACCTTGGGTCAATAGTAGCAGCCGATAACAATATAGAAGAAGAAATACGCGGGCGGCTTCTCAAATCCAACAGAGCCTACTATAGTCTGTCAAAGCTCTTCAAATCCAGAAATCTCACCATAACTTCAAAACTGCTGCTGTACAGGACCATGGTCCTGCCAGTACTCACATATGGATCCGAGACTTGGGTGCTTAGCAAAAGGCACTCCGACCTCTTAGCTGCGTTCGAGAGAAAAGTCTTAAGGAGAATTGTTGGCCCCGTATGTGAGGAAGGACGATTCCGGAGACAGTACAATCATGAACTGTACGCAATCTACCTTGAAGCAGATATCGTGACAAAAATTAAGCTCGGTAGACTCCGGTGGGCAGGGCACCTAGCTCGCATGAGCGAAGAGGAACCTGCTCGGAAAGTTCTTTGTGGTACATTCTATGGTAGACGACAGCGTGCTAGATCATGCTTGCGCTGGAGAGATGGCGTAGACCAGGACGCCCGAAGCCTTGGGGTGCGCAACTGGATGGCGTCGGCTAGAGACCGGGATAGGTGAAGAGACTTGTTGAAAGAGGCCAGGACCGGAACCCGGTTGTCGAGCCGATGATGATGATGAACTTTTATTCGTACCAAAATTTGTCCTTAAATATCGGTTTTAATTTTAATTTTGTATACGGAAGCTTATTTTTTTAAGAAACCACTAAAAAGAATTAGAGTTTTGTTCTTGCATAAACTTATATTTGCTCAAAACACATGGCATCCTGTGTTTAGCTCCAACTACTAAAGGAGTTTTAGTCATTTAAAAATGAATTTAATGCTTTTTCTCTAATAACAATAATTTTTGAAATTCTTAGTCGTTTACATAAGACCAAGCTCGTGCGACCCAGTCGTGTATTTTATTTTATGTGTCTTCGTATTTTAACGCAACTGTCTTAATTTGAATTGATGATTAACAAAAATAGACACGAAGCGAACAGCAATTGCGTTTCTGATAATTTACATTATGTATAGGGCAGAAAACGGAGCAAGTTTGAGTTATTGATGGCTCCAAAGTCGGAGTGTGTTGAATTACAGCAGTAGAAAAAATTCACTCATTTCGTTTGTGTGAAAGTTACAGTTACAGATGAGTAGCACATAGCACCCTCTGAGAGCGTTTTGGTTATAATTATGTAGTATAGTTAACGTAGGTACCAGTTGAGTGTTGCTGGTGTTCTTATGTTTTCGTATACCTAACTCTTTTTCGTATGATCGCAAAAGTACAACAAGTTATGACTTCACATATTAATATATGCCGGATTTAGTTTTGCAGATTTGGACCACTAGGCGAACATAGAACTTATTATAACTCTATTGTTAGGTACTCTTATGGAATCACTTACATTCTTTTTCTTCTTGTTGCATTAATAATATTATGCGAACCAAATAATGGCCTCCATCACAGGGCCCGTAGTAAAAGTCTATGTCTAACAATTAATTCCGGAATAAAAACGCCCAAATGGGAAGCACTAGAAACGCCCTCGTAGTGAATAGTTTCCAACTTTTGATAACATTATTTAAATTTGCCAAATAGGTATCCGTTGCAACATCTTTATGATGTTTTGTTTTTCGATTAGCTGTATGAAATTGTTTCGATGGGTCCTATCCCTAAGAGCAAATATTGTTTAATTATAACATATTTATGTTAATTACAATAAAGAATACATAATTACGAGGGCAGTTTGAAAAGTTCTCGGCCTGACCAATAAAACGCAATAAATTTTAAAACTTTTTTTTAATCTTTTTCTACATATTCTCCTCTTGTATCAATGCACTTATTCCATCTGTGTTCCAGTGCTTCTATACCCTTTTTATAGGACGATTCCTCCAACTCTTCGAAAAACCGCTCCGTCTCAGCAATCATCTCCTCGTTGGTGAAGAATTTGCGTCCAGCCAAATGTTTTTTTAAGTTAGGAAAGAGGTAATAGTCTGATGGTGCCAAATCAGGTGAATAAGGGGGGAGGTTCAGTACACAAAATCGAAGTTCATGGAGTTTAGCCATGACAACAACCGACTTGTGTGCTGGAGCATTATCCTGATGAAAAAGGATCTTCTGTTTGGCTAATCCTGGTCTTTTTTCGGCAAACTTTTTCAGCCAATTTGTCCAACAGGTTTGCATAGTATTGACCAGTGATAATTTGGCCCTTGGGAAGGTAATCAATAAAAATAATTCCCTCGTAATTCCAAAAGACTGACGCCATCACTTTTCCAGCTGAAGCACACGACTTGGCTTTCTTCGGTGGAGGAGAACCGCTATGCTTCCATTGTTTTGATTGTTCTTTTGTCTCAGGAATATAGTGATGAATCCATGTTTCGTCGGTGGTAATGAATCTTCTTAAGAAATCACTGGCATTCCTCCGAAATAACGCTAGATTCTCTCTAGAGGTTTGAACTCGATTGAATTTTTGTTCTTCGCTCAGCAAACGCGGCACCCACCTTGCGGACAATTTTTTCAACCCCAATTCTTCGGTCAAAATGTGGTAAACCCTCTCAGAAGAGATCCCCATGGTGTTGCTTATTTCTCGCACTTTTAACCTTCGGTCGTCTAAAACCATTTTGTGAACTTTATCGACGTTTTCTGAAGAGGTGGATGTTGTTGGCCTTGCGCTTCTGCGATCATCTTCGAAGCTCTGTCTGCCATGTTTAAATAAGGCTGCCCATTTTTTGACCATGGAATACGAAGGTGCAGATTCCCCCAATGTCTCATCGAAGTCATCTTTAATTTGATTTGGTGTCATATTCTTTTTGACCAAATATTTAATGACGGCTCTAATTTCATTTTTTTTTTCCATTTTCGTCGTTAGTAATAGGTTCGTTCAAACAAAAAATTTCACTGATATACTCGTAAGTACGCGACCAATTTTAATGAAACTTCACATACAATTATTATATACAGGCTATTTGAGGAATTAAAATTTATTTATTAAAACAACGCCTTCTATCTTAGGCCGAGAACTTTTCAAACAGCCTCCGTAACAAGTACCTACAATATAGTAATAAAATAATATAAATCTCATATTTTTGTTTGAACTTATTCCGGTTTTCCTCAGTATAAGGTTGGATTTATGACATCGGAAACTTCCTTCTCTAACCCAATAACCTCTTTTCAGCTCGAATCAAACCATGAATTCTCTTTCAGTTTAATAGATTTTTCATTATTATTTAAAGAGCTATTTTAAAGAGTAAAGCTGATAAAAACTTTATTATGCAGCATATTTATCGAGCAGAAAACTTTTAAATAACAGAGGTAAATATTGTTAAGAAACTCCATTATTGTAGGAGTATCTTGACTTGTATCGTGACAAATTTGAATTGAAATTGGCTTTGGTCAAATTTTAGCTATTTTTGATTTTTCGACACCGTTCAATCTCAATTAGGTTGTACAAAAACATTTAAATTTAAACATAAAAAATCTTATTTCAATTGTTTTAGCAATTGCGGCGGCCATAGTGTATAAAAAAGTATAGTGTATTAAAAGTATTGTGCACTATGAACTGCAGGCTTTTGTAAATACATGACTGTACTGCTCAAATAAACGTGTAATTCAAGTTTTGTTTGGTAAGTTTACCTTTAATCGCTTAAGTAAGTATGAGTGAATACAAAATCGTTCAAAATAATTCGTACCCTCATTAAAATTGAGAGTGGTTGGTTTTTAGGCTGAACAATGTTCTTTAGCATAACATATGATTTAATACACTACCTACCCCTCAAAATTAATAAACGTTTTTACGTTACGATAGCTAAATTGTCGGCTTATTGAAAAAGGTCACTAAGTACAATTTGCTGGATTTAAATATTATAAAACAAAGTTATCAATTTCGATCATATTTATCTATGTCATAACTCTTATTAAAGGCATCAAAATGTCACAGCCAGTTTTAGAAAACGTCATTGCGTCTAAAATGCAATTACAAGATGTTCTATATCGTTTTCAGGAAATTTTACTGATGTTCGCCAAATAGATTATGTGCAAACAGGTCTATTGCATATTTGATAAATATACAATTGACGTGACGTTTTCGAAAACGACCACAAACTCGTTCAAATATAAAATCGATCATATAAAATTTATTGAAATGTAACTTAGTGACTCGATTACACCATCCCTGAGATTCAATTTGATAAAAACTTTCAGGTAAGCATCACTTCTAGAGAAATCTGGAAAGATGATTAATCCATTTTTACCACCGACGATGGATCAAAAACTAAAGAACTTTTTGCGATTAAGGAAGTCCTGTCTTGGTTTAAAGAAAACGTGATATCAAATAAAGATATCCGCGTCTTTTTGGACAGCCAAGCAGCCATTATATTTCTACCAGCTCAATAACATCCCTTAACTGCAGCAGTATAAAATTCACCTCTGTTGGGTGCCGGGCCACAGTGAAGTTTCAGGAAATTATAAAGCTGACAAACTCGCCCAAAGTATGGAACCTTTATTGCCAGATAAGGAGAATATAGGTATTTACATCGCTACGCGTAAACTAATGCTAAAGCAAGAAGCTATACAGAGAACAAACCTTATGTGGAACAGTATCACCACATGCTTGGCGACAAAACAGAATTGATGGTTAATGATGGATCTGAAGCGCTCCAAATGTTTAATATCTTTTAGCAGATCGCACATAGGCTCCGTAATAGATGCTATAACAGGAAAGGTTTGATAGGCAAGTACGAAACGCGGCTTGGAGTTTATTCTAACGATTTCTGCATAAGCTACATGGACGAAGAAGAGGAAAAATCGATTCCTCATCTTCTCTGTGCATGTCCTGCTTTATGCAAAGGACGTAGGCTCCATTTGGGACATTTTTACTTCAATGATCTTACTTATTTGGCAAATATAGATATTGGTTTATCGATTAACGATTGCTGACAACCACGTCAACCTAACCTAACTTAGTGGCTTTTCGCAATAAGTTGATAATAGTAGGTACATTGGTGAAACATCGCATGAATATATCATTTGTCACGAATACTAAGAATCAGGAGAATCCATAAAAAAGTACTATAAAATAAGGATGTTTTTTTAGGAACAAGGAAAAAGAATACACCTTTTAATTTGAAGTCTGGTCCCAGGTTCCACAATTCAGTTTGGTATTGAAAGATGACTATGAATTCGTTATATCAGTTTAATATTTTCAAAATCATTGGCAACGTTGCGAGATATTTAATTTTAAAATTTAAAACTACAAAACAAAATATTTAAGTTTACTTTTTTTATAAATAACAGGTAATTATCTTTTGGTGAAGTATATTATTTAGTGCAATTGAAAGTATAAATGACCTTAACTCCCGCTGTTGTACGCATTTTGGAGTTAGGTCATTTGAACTGATTATTGATTTATGTTCAATTGCTCCGCTTAAACAGAAGTAACTTTTAAATTTTCTTCATCTTTACTAGAATTTGCTGAAAATTGACTCATTCAATAAGGCGTATGACAAACTCCTGCATCGAGTTTTGCTATTTAAATTAAGAAAACTAGGATTAAGTGAATATTTTGTAAGGTGGCTTCAATCTTATTTATTTGATAGACCCATATTCGGTACTTTTCAATGGCTACGAATCAAATAACTTTAAAGTTAATTCTGGATTACTACAGGGTAGCCATTTGGACCCAGTCCTTTTTATTTTATTTATTAACGACCTACAGTCTATGTTAAAGTACAAAGACTATCTGAATTATGCAGACGATGTAATAATCTTCAAACATATTTCAATTACTAGAGATTTTGAAGTGTTTCAGTATGACCATAATTCTGTTTTTGAATGGTGTATTATTTGATAGTAAACTTGAATTCATACAACACATCAACACCATAGCTAGTAAGGCCAATTGAATTCTAAGTTGGATTAAAAGGGAGTCTATCATTGTATCATTTTTTCCCATTCCCATTTATTCCGTTCTGGAATATGTTTGGCAGTTCACTCCATTATAACTGTCATAAAATTAGATTAGGACAAGTGCAAAAAAGATGTTGGAGGCTTGCGCTCAAAGGTTTAGGTTCGGAAAATCGTTTTGAACTCCCTCCTTACAACTTAGACTTAAACTTATCGAAATGACTAGTTTTGAGTGCAAACGATCGTATTTATCCTTTGTCTTCATTTCAAAACGTTTCAGCGCTAACATAGAATCTTTTCACCTCCTGTATCATATTAACTTAATCATTCCTTAAAGAAGTTTGAGAAATTTGGCTGATTGTATATTTACTTATTCTAAACTATCGGACGAATTAAGAACAATTTTCTCATTTGAATAAAATGTTAAAACTATTTAAAATTCTCAAAAATAGATTTGATAATTTGTTTGACCATTGACATTCTGCAAGTAAATTTAAATTAACTTTTTTCCAATTATGTAATGTATAAATTATAAATTTAAATGTTAGGCTACTAATTAGCTGTATGTTAAATAAATAAATCTTCGTTAGTAAATTATTAAGTAAATACATATGTGTATATGTATAAGTATATATACATACACTTTGGCGCCTGCCGAAATGAAAGACCTTTGTACACAGTTATCGTAAAAATATTAGTGCTGATATATACCTTCACAGACAGCAATACAAATTGGAAACGTTAAACAATAGCCTTTTTTTTGTATTTCTCAAATAATTACCTACATATACGAGTATCGTCGGCTGAAAAAAAAATGAATAGGAACAAAATTTATTAAATTGCTTTTATTGTAAGTGTTTTTATACACCGAAAAAAACTGCATATCAATTTGAAGTTTCATTAATATTAAACTGCATATTATATCAGTTTTTCAAAACATAATGCTAAATGTTGTATTTACAACTATCAAAATATTATGCTGATATTTTTATG
The DNA here is from genome assembly GCA_911387755.1 of Chrysotoxum bicinctum. NCBI lineage: Eukaryota > Metazoa > Arthropoda > Insecta > Diptera > Syrphidae > Chrysotoxum > Chrysotoxum bicinctum. Next base: position 99,917,560 of record OU426988.1, read on the forward strand.
ATTAAACTAATAATTTTCTTTTCATATTGTTTAATCATATTAAAATTTTATTGGTATACAACCACAACTTTCATTATTTTAATATTAAAAGCAGAAAGAACAGATTTACGAGTATACCACAATTTCCTTTTAGTCCGATTTGAGATAATAGTAGCAGAAGAGGTTAGTGAATAAAAGATCCCATGTTCAAATCTATTATCACCCAAAAATGTTGATTTCACAGTTGTATTATCCGATTTTTTTTTGTACCTAATTCTTCATATTCTTTATTTTCAAAAATCCGCAGGAGGAAAATATCACTCTGGCGGCAATTACAAAGCTTGAAAAAGCATTGTGCAAAGGCACTAATTTAAGAACATCACTTTTCTTAATCCAGATAATGGTATACCTACATACCTATTGTTAAAAATCCGAAATAAATTCTACTTAGAATTTTGATCAAAACTATGACAGGACGATGGTAAATAACATAAAAATGTGCCTTCTTAGGGCTTTCTCCAGAGGGTCTATCGATCTTTTTAGGACGAAAAATAACGGTTCCTAAAACTTTGTTCAAATTCAAATTCTTTAACTTAAGGAACGGGTCCTACAGTTTTAATGAACAAAATGTATTCTTTTATTTAATTTTAAATCAGATTTTTCAAACCCTTTAAAAAAACTCTTTAAAGGTTTAAAGAATCAAGATTAAAAAAAAACAAAGATCTTCAGTTCTTAGAAGTGAGGTTTTCGCAGATTGAGTGCGATTCTACGCACTCCACAATAGAAAAATCATTTAAATTTGAAAAAATCATCTATCGGAATCTTACAATATAGGTAATATATGATCACAATTCCCCCAACAAAAGAGTAGCTGTTTGCAGGAGAGGTCAAAGTACCAAAGTATTTTGTCCAGGTCGAAACGAAAGTAGGTCGATTTGGTTGACTCACTAAAACAGGTCATTTATCTGAAGAACTTTTCACATGGTGTATGGGCCTTCCAATAGATACATCTGAAGAAGCAGACCGTTTAGTAGAACCTGACCAAAAAGAGAGAGAGAATTTAAGAATGTTAAAAACCAAATTCTCTTGCTTTAATTTTATTCAAAATAAAACATTTTTTGTAAAATATGTAAAATGTTCCTTTGATGATGGTTTACATTACATTATTAAAGTGCATTTACTGAATGTGTTTGGCTAAAATTAATTTGGAAAAGATTAAACTGAGTTCATTCAGAATTGAAATTCTTGGATCGTTGGTTTTGTTAAAATCAAATTCATCAGTCTTTTCAATATTTTTAACTTTTTCAAAAATTCTAATGAAGTAAAATATGCTTTTACCAATACCTACATATTTATTTAATTTTCAGTTAATATTTTTTAAGATTACGCACACAACAAGACATGAAAATACGAAACTTGCGATTGTCAAACACATCTAAATCTAAAAGTGAGAGTGATTCTGATTAGTAAAGTGAATAATTTAGTGTTCCTCGATAGTGTACGGCAAATATTAAGTACAATGTATCTATTTATGTTTTACAAGCATACTAATAGTGCAATCAGCTGCAATACCTTAGCACATTAAGAAACAAAATATATAAAGAGATTTTCAAAAGTATTGTCTTGCCATTCAGGGACGTAGCCCAGGGGGGGGGGTGCTTGAGGGGCTGAAGCCACACCCGAAAATCTTAACAAAAAACTAAAACTTTCTAATATATTAAACTCAAATCTATAAAAATAAGGAGACTATCCAGGTAGGTACAGTTTATTTGATTTTAGTTCTCAACTACTTCGCTTGGAAGCAAGAGACTATTTAGGTATGTTTTAAATTTTGTATTGAGTTTTGGAGACTATTTAGGTATTTTATTTAATTTTAAGAGCTTTTAAAATGAGGAGAATATTCTAGGTACCTACATATTATTTTATTTGGGATCAGTTAACGACTTCAGTTATTGCTAAAAGCTTGCAAAATAAAGGTAATTACAAATTACTTATGATTTCAGAGTAATACAAACCAAAAATAAATAAAAATAGTGCAATGCGCGTTTTGAAAACATACATATGTTTTAAAATAATTTTCAGCTTGCGGAAAATATTTTTCAAAGTATCGTAATATACATATGTATATTTGTTTTTTTTTTTTTCTTTTTTTTTTTTGTGATTCCTTAAGAAAAATGAAACGCCAAAGCTCCATTACTTCTTTTTTTTTTAACCAAAACATGGTGACCTTTGTGGTAAGTAACTTGTTATGTTTGAATAGATGGTAATAATAGATACGGAAGAATCCCACAAGAAAGTATAAGCTCTCATAGTAAAATGTATCAAATGAAATTCGGGGAGAGTTCGGGTTACTTTTCACGAACTTTTAATTTTATCTGATATTTTTGTTACGGCATGGGAGTTTTAATGTCTACTTTTTTTGCGACTCGTAGTAGTAGTACAAAGTTTTAATACTTTTCTTGGGATTCGTAGTACAAATCTATTATGACGGAGCGTACGATAAGGCCATTAAATTTGTATCCATCATGTCGAATCGTACGCTTTGCATTGAAACCATCACTTGAACCTGGCTCTGTCTAATGCCATGTCAACTCCTGAAATTCGCAATTGCCTTGGTGTAGTAAGTGAAATAGCTAATTTCTTCCGCAACCATTCAAATGCAAATATAACTTTCAAAACTATCATTAAAAAACACGCACCAGAGAGCCGAAAAACTCGACTTCTACGCCTTTGTGAAACAAGATTCATTGAAAGGCATGACAATATTGTTTCTTTTGTAGAGCTTTTCAAATGCACCTCAATAAGTCTTAAAGAAATAACGAGCGCAACGTGGGCTATGTCTTCGAAAGCATCAACACTTTTGGCAGCGATCCAAAAAAGTGATTTCCTAGTAAGCCTCATTATATGCGAAAAACAATTCTGTTTAACGCTGCCCTTATCAGTTTTCCTACAGAACAAATCCTTAGATTTCGTTTCTGCAATCCACCGTACAAAAGAAGTTTTGAATTCTCTTAAGAACATCAGAGAAAATGCCGAAGATTTTTTCAGAGAGTCTTTTCAATGCGCATCCCAACTTGCCGAAGACTTATTTGAAGTTGAATTAAAAGCTCCAAGAACTTCATTAAAACAAACAACGCGTTCCAATCCAGAGATCTCTTCTACTGAAGCCTATTCTAGAGTGTCTATACTGATTCCTTGCATAGATTCGTTAATACAAAATATTACTGACAGATTCATGGTCAACGAAGACGTTCTACCATCGTTTCAAGCTCTTCTACCAAGTTTTGCTGCAATTGAGCGGGTGAACGAAATGGAAAAACTTACATGTTACTTTGATAATACAATTTCTTTGTCAGCTGTGAAAGCTGAGTACATTCTTTGGTGCGGAAAAATATCGTCGATTGACCTTTCTACCGAGGTTTTGAAGTTGCTTGATATATGTGACAAGGCTTACTTTAGAAGTATAAACTTCTTGCTTACGGTTTTGGCCACGCTTCCAGTAAACACAGCTACTGTTGAAAGAACCTTTTCAACTATGAAAAGGATTAAAACAGTATCTCGAAGTTTTATGGGGAATGAAAGATTAAGCTCTCTTGCTATTATATCTATTCATTCGGATATTAATATGGATCCAGATAAGGTGATTGATGTCATGTCAAAAAAAAATCAAGACGTCTTCTGCTCTAAAAAATGTGTACAAACAAATTATTTAAGTATATGTATGTTCTATTTAAAAAATAATAAAAATCAATAAATTGGAATATGTATAGTTTTTGTTCAAAGAATTTCTCGTAAAATTTGGAAGCAACTAACCCCCCCCCCCCCCCCCCCCCCAAAACAAAATCCTGGCTACGGCACTGTATGTCATTGTTAAACATTTTAAAAATATTGAGGCAAAATTTAAAACAACCAATTATGGCACGAGTACGATAACTTGGCCGCCAAGATTTGATGACGGATTTTCGTAGAGGGCTCAAAAACAAGCACTTTTTACTATGAGAGGGGGCGGGTCTATCTCTCCCCGCTTAGGAGGTAGGGGCACTTTTAGAAAAAATGGTTTAAATTAAAAAAAAAATATTAAAAAACAACGGTAACACTTATAATAAAGTGCTATACTGCATTTGAAAGCCAGAAGATTGTTCTATAATCATGCATTTAAATTGAATTATTCATGTCAATGGTTTTTGAGAAATTCGCATTTAAAGTCCAAATTTTGATAAAAAACGTGAAAAAAAAGTTTAGACCGATTGTTTTCAAAATTGTGAAATGAAATTGTAAATTAGCTTATATGTTTTTCATGTATCTATCAGTTCTTAATCGAACACAAAAAACCGCATGGTTCTATGTCTTCTAGTTTTTGAGAAAATCGAAAATAACTAAAACTACTTTTCTATAAAATGTTTGTTATTTTTTGCTTCCTTACATAAATAAATCAGTGCTAGCTTCCAACATTACAATATATAAATAGTAAAGTATGTATGGGCGGTATGCTGCCCCCCTGCAACCCCCCTGCTTGGCACACTATAGGATTTGGGGTAGGTGCGAGGTTGGGTGCATGCAAAGTTTCTTTTGCATTCACAGAATCTGTATTTAAAAAAATTCAAATGTATTCTATTTATCCAATGTCCACTAAATACATATATTTATATAAGTTGCCCAAAGTTCCAAACTAACAATTTTCAAATATTAAAATGCATTATGAAAAATTCACATGTAATGCACTACTGCTCGACTGCAGCAAATATATATAATTTCTTAATATGTATCTATGTTTGTGTCTTACATGCCAATTTATAGGTATAACACCCCGACTCCACAAGATATCTGTCTCTCCAACTCAATGTCTGACATCTCTGTCTCTACATTTTCTTATTGCTTCGCTGGACAAATTATGTCATGATTTTTCATTTCTATCCCTACTGCACGGGATGTGTTTTGTGCGGACAACAGAAATTAGCAAAAGGTCAATCTAACAAAAATTATAAATATTTGTAAAGAAAAGAATGCGCGTCTACCTAAAGTATAAATCAATAACACCAAACGTAACTTAACGCACGAACAAATGAATAACATGACACCTTAATGTATTTACTTACAAAATAAAAAAAAATATTTGCCGACGGAGTACTTGACAAGAACCAACCAAATGAGAAGACACGAAATAATGAGACAAAAGTACGAAAAAAAACAATCTGTCAAATTTCATATCAGACATCTATATCAAGACAAAACCGCTGACATAGATCGCTGACATCACATCATAAGAGGAAATATCGCGTCTCCATTGGAGATTTCATATATCATGATGAGCATCCTGAGAGAATTTATCTCCTGTGGAGTCGGGGTGTAAAGCAACTGAAATGTTCAAAATATACCATTTTAGATAAAAAAAAAAGCTAACATTCCAATTTGTACCGTTGTTTTTTGTTCGTTAATGAAAATGTGGTACAAGTTATTGTTTACCAAGGTCATTCGTTATTCAACTTTTGTAAGAGTGAAGTGTTTTTTTTCTCTAAATGAAAAATGGCGGTTAAACATCCACTACTCCATCCCAAATTGAATAATTTTCCAATATTTTCTTCTTTCGGTGATTTAGTGTCGACCAACGAAAAAAACATACTTTTTTCGAAGAAATTGGCTTAATACCAAATGAAAATTCAACTCCCGTTGCGGGTTGCAATTCTGGGTAACGCTAAATGAATTGTTGTACTGAACTAACAAAGATGCATTATTTTTATTAACATTAATCCTTTTGAATGGAATCACCGTCACCACTAAAAATCAAAAGAAGCAGTTTTGGTAATTTTCGATTTTCTCAAAAACTAGAAGACATAGAACCATGCGGTTTTTTGTGTTCGATTAAGAACTGATAGATACATGAAAAACATATAAGCTAATTTACAATTTCATTTCACAATTTTGAAAACAATCGGTCTAAACTTTTTTTTCACGTTTTTTTTTATCAAAATTTGGACTTTAAATGCGAATTTCTCAAAAACCATTGACATGAGTAATTTAATTTAAATGCATGATTATAGAACAATATTCTGGCTTTCAAATGCAGTACTTATAGCACTTTATTGTAAGTGTTACCGTTGTTTTTTAATATTTTTTTTTTTCAATTTAAACCATTTTTTCTAAAAGTGCCCCTACCTCCTAAACGGGGGGAGATAGCCCCCCCCTCTCATAGTAAAAAGTGCTTGTTTTTGAGCCCTCTACAAAAAGCCGTTATCAAATCTTGGCGGCCAAGTTATCGTACTCTCCCCCCAATTATTAAGGGCTTAGCAATTTGTTAAACTTTTAGTATTTTACTAACTTTTCGAAAATTTTAAACCTTTTCTTTCGTTTTACTAACTAGTAAATTACTAATTGCCTTTCATTAAAAATGGTGCATTTGCACACGTCCAAACAATGACAGTTCGTGAAAAAATACAAAGCAAACAAAACTAAATCTGAGGAAGGGACCTAATAATTTGATTTGTCAGAAGTCAAATTGACAACCACAATTTATTTATTTCAAAGAAGTGTAATGAAACTAGTACTTGTAGTTCTGGTGAAATTGGAGTCCCACGGCATGTAATTCGGTCTTGGATTTTCAGGTTTTCAACCAACAACTGAACTGTTGTCTTGTCAAACTTATTTCTGGAGTAAAATTCTCCATCATCCAGCTCTACAAAACGATTTGCTGGGGACTTAAAACATCACACTTTTCTGCACAAAGCAGAGTCTTCAAACATATAGAAATCTTCGTCTTCCGAAAACAATTTATACCTATTAAGTATTTTATTTTTTTAAAACAATTAGCTCACGAATCATAAAAAAAACACAATTTAACTCTTTCAAATAAAATTGCCAAGAAATTTTGTACGAGGAAAATGACAGAAGTCATATGAATTTGGCAAATTACTAAAAGTTAAAGCAGCCATTTTGTGATTTTAACTTAAGTAAAATGTTAAGAGATAGTTAAAATCGTTTTAAATTAGCAAAATACTTAATAATTTACTAAAATGGCTTTAACATATTACTAAATCGTTTAAAATTTTGCGCTATTTAATCTTATCTCACAGCCTTCCTGAGCATTGAGCTGTTTGCATAGCTTATACAAATTAAGATGAAGATCCAGCGATAGTTATTGGTTGTTGCGTTATAAGAACTTTGTAGAAAATAAATAGATATAAATATATATAAATACCTACAGGCTACAGCTTTAATATTTCAATAGATAATAGAATAAAAGATTAATAAAAATTTATATAGTACCTACCTAAATATAAAACTGCTGGAAAACAATAGGAGTAGGTAACATGTTGGTTGATCTACATGCTTATGACTGCTGTTAAAATCTGAGTAGGGAACATCGTAATCCTTCCCAAAATGCATGCAATTACTGTAAAAGTCTCCGATTATAATACCTATTATCAAATAGAGATACCATGCCATGACATTGACGTGAAGTGATGTGACGATTCAACATAACATAAATGGAGCAACGGTGTTGCGAGGGTGGGGCAGAGGCCCATAGGGACTTGAAATCCTTTGGCACATCAGTTCACACCATCGCGATTGAAAACATTTTCTGAAAACGTGAAACTTATTAATAAAATATGTTTCACTACCTGTACAAAATTTTGACAAAGAAGTCTCAAACTGAAATTCTAAATTCGATTCCTAATCATCTCATTTCCCATAAACTCATATTCCAAAGGAAGCTAATTACAACTTAATTTGCACGAAATTCGATAGGAAATCCGTACACCCAAGTGGAATCCATTCTTTGCGTAAAAGAATCTATCTGAAAGAGTGTCAAGCTGTTCAAAAAATTTCAAATAAGTATAGGTAGGTAGGTACCTACATTTTGTTGTTGTAGCATCACCTGTTTATTTTTTACAAAGGACTAAAGCAACATTAATCAGTCCAGATGGATTCAAATATATCTAGGTACCTTACCTACCTATATATGAATTGTAGTCCATTGAAAATTCACACTACAAAAAACAGACAGAAAGAGTAAACAACGAAATTAACACTTTGATAAGATTCAAAATTAAATGCACTGTCAAACGAAATCATCAAATTTGAGATGAAAACACTTTTTGTAATTCGCGAAATTACTTTATTTTTACACTGATGAAAACGAAGTACCTATATGAGTGGAAAGCACTCCACTTTATAGCTCAAAAGCATAAGTAATAAATTTCCTCCCTCGGTGGTAAGAAGTGAAACAGAGTCCCATATACAGCAACTCCTGAAATTTTGTATGGAGATCCTATAGCGTCCTCTGAGTCTAAAAATAATTTCTTTGCGCAAATCAACCCATTCACAGCGCACTGCACGAAAACAAATTCTAATAAAATTCAAATCCTTGAATATTCGTAGGTAGGTACATAGGTAGTTATCTATGAAAACAACAAATTTCACAAAAATAAAAATACAGCAAAAACCGAGCTGCTTTGGTTGAAAATGAACTGAATTTATAATCTTACCGAAAGTTTTATTTGTAGGTAGGTATTCACTGTAAAAATCGCACTGAAAACCTTAATGCACGCAGGACATTTTATCAAATGAACACGTCAAATAACTGCAAATTTACAAATTTTTTCAAATCACTGCCGAAAATAATAAATTATACATCAAAAATCAATAATATCTACAGGTCGCGCGGGAAATCACTTCACAGGGAACTTCTTATTAATTGATTTGTCATAATTAAAATGCATAAATAAACTCAAATATTTACTCTGTATCTAATATTCATTTTAAATTTACTTAACAGATTATTGAAACATCAGATAACAGTCATGTATGCAATACATAGGTATGTCTCTACAATATATTTTGCAGAATATTGTTATTTTCACGAAACAAAGCAATTGACCTTCAAAGCTTATTAGATTTTGCGGTTGATCCACGACGGCTTTAAGATTTGATAAATTAATCCACTATCATTATTGAGCATGGAATGCTCTACTAATTCACTCGAATGCCTTGAACACAGCCGAGTTTTTTCGGAAAAAAAAAAACGATTTACTTAGACAAGGCTTAGAATAAAACAACCGCTGTCCTCGAAAGCAGCAATATCAAGTTTACTGAATGAATATTACGATATCAACCGAAAAATCGGCTAACACATTTACCGTTTGCTTCCTAAGAGATTTTTTATTCAAAATGAGAGATAAAGGGGGAAAACCCCTAATAAGTCACTCCCATATATATGAATGTGTGACGAGAAGAATAGATAGCATTTTCTCTATCTGGGGTTGTGCTCTAGACATGAAAATATAAACAGAAAACGAAAAAGAAAGAGAGAGAAAGAGGACTGTTCAATGGAAATGTTGTGCAGTGGTACATTATGCCAGGGTGGTTTCGTTTTTGAAGACGCTGGGTTATGCCGCGTACAAGTCGGCCGGTTGCACTGATACGTAAGAACAGCGAACTTTCAAAAGGCGTTCTATTATTGTAGGAATAACAATGTTTCTTGTTTTTATTTAGATATGTAGGTACATAAGCACACGCCAGTCGATAGTAATATAAGTAGGTGATGCTTTATTAAGTGTCTATGAGTAATTCGGTTCTTAGTGATTACACTCCCCTTCCTATGTAGGTAGGAATATTTTCTTGTTTCTATTTTATATTTTTTCACTACCTATGAAGATTCAGATTCTAAATCAAAATCAAATAATAGTTTAAGCAATTAAATGTTTCTTCATTTGATGAAGTAGATAAGTTAAAACAACTAGAAAAGCAAATAGATAGGTACATGTGTATGAAGGTAGTTATTTATGTTATCTGAACGATTTATTGTACCTAGGTAGGTTGGTAGGTGGGTTGGTGGGTAGCTAGGTGTATAGCTACTAGGTAGGTATACTAGATTTAATTAAGGTAAATTTAATGCCTAAGTTCTTTATTTTAAACTAAAGGAAAAAGTAAAACACTTTGCTCTTGACATACAAAATAAGAAGTATAATATAATAGCCACAATATTATAGATAGGTATATGTAGGTAGGTATCAGTGGCGTGGATAATTTTAAATGTGAACCCGTTATAAAATTTTGTCACCTCTGTAAAAATGAAAAACAAAAATTTTAGAACCTTAAAAAAAACATTTCTAGTAGGGATATGGTATCTACAAATGCATTCCACATTGACTTAGCAAAAAATGTGTAGCTTTATTTTTTATACTTCAAGACATTAATATTTCAATCAACAATGAGCTTGAAACATAATAAAAGAGGACCTCCTTTTAGACACCACCCCCTTCGTCGGACATCACGGCACCTTCCTAGGAATGTTCTATTAACTTTTCCTTGCAGTCATATGTGTCAAGAATATAAAATACCTATATGATGGGACAACTCATCTGCATCTGCATTAAGACTCGCCCTAACGTCAAATAATACAAGATATCTTTCTTGTACTCCATTCTCTGACAAGAACCGAAATATGGCACTCTGTTGTCCCCTATGACTCAAATCTTATGTTTCGTCGATCATAATCGACACGAACCGAGCTTCTGTGATTTCTGTTTTAATTTCAGATTTAATAACAGTCGCAATACTATGTATCAAGTCATTTTGAATATAACACTACTCTAAATAGGATTCCATTAAAGTGTCATATAGGTACTTACCTATATGTTGATTTCTTTACACATAAGAAATCAATTTCTGTGTGAAGATTTTGATCCCTCGCCAGATTTTGCGTTCCTTCGCACCCAACAAAAAATTATTTTTCTTTGACAGGGATCAAAATCTTTAAATCCATATTTAAAGAGGGATTTATTTACATGTATACATTAAACACGCACACAAAACAAAAAATTTCGATCTAGAATCAATCTACATTTATCAAAGAACAAAGACATTTCCAAGACAAAATCTAGAACTGAACTAAAATTAAGAAGCTAAATTTTTTTTATCACTATAGTGGGTAATAAAAGTAATTAAATCTTCACTTTAACATCTAACTTTTCACTATTTTTAATCAAGTTCAAATTGGCTTTTCAAAACACTAGGTTTATTTGAAGTTATTGAACCTGTGCAACACAGTCTTTTATTGAATGCCAATTGAATCTAAATTTAAATTCTTATTAAAAAAAAAAGAAATGCATTTTATTTTTCCAGAGTAGCGATATGCTAAATTTACACTGCTGACAAATTGCCATATATTCCATGATTTATTTCATAATTCAAAATTATCACAGTAGATTTGCAAAAATATCAATCGTGCATTTTACATTAGCATGAAATTCAACATCAAATTCAAAATCAAGAATCAACAATACCCACATGCCATATTTATATTTATATGACACATTAAAGAAAAAACCAAATAAGTCGAAGAACACCGTCTTATTTCTTACACAAGGTTGAAAAAAGGCGAGGACCTGAACTCCTGCAATGTATTATCTTCATACTGAAATGCAATGCTAATTGCTAAAGGGAGAATAAAATACAAATAATTTCAACTCCTACTGGTATACATCGAAAATTTTATAAGACGGAATGTAGCGTCTTATTTTTTGAATATAAAAGCGGGTGTTGAACAAAGAGGATCCGAAACACAATGCTTGGCGAAGAAAGGGATATAAGGCGCCAGTTATAGCTATCATTGAAAACCATCATTGAAAATTTTGTTTTCACTTTTTGGGGTAGTTTAACTATGAATATTGAGAATGTTTGGTATACAAATGAAGCTAATCAATTAGAATTTTACTTTTGCAAATAAAAATTAAATTAAAACTAGTTTTAGTTCTTCAATGATGAAAATCGTTTTCAATGAGCAGCTGATTTTCGTTCCAACAAAGTGGAACACAATCGTTCCAATGATTTGTGTTCGATTCTCTTTCTATTCTCATGTGTCAGTTTTTTTTTTCAATGATCAACTCTGACCTCAAAAAATTATTCAGGTTGTCTTTGTTACCCCGGTTACAAGAGTAGATTGAGGAATCGAATCGAATCCGAATTGAGATTTCGATCCAGGTATATGGTGGCACTGAATCGAGAGATCGAATTGAAATGGGATCGAAATGACAATAAGGTTTTGTATAAACACTCGATTCCTCGATTCAGGTATACAAGCATATTTTCGATTCGATTCAGCTCGTTTAGTGGGATCGGATCGAGAAATCCTATTTCAATCCGATCCAGGTATGCATGGAGCTAAATTTATAATGATGGGTATATTGAATGGAACAGATATTATGAGAGAGAGAGTATGGGAACGGGAAGAAAAGAAAATTAAAAATGTTGGAATGATAATGACATGAAACAAAGCAGCGACCTCGCGATTGTGATGAAATCTAATTCCTGGATAAAATAAATTCAAAAAGTTTATAATTTGTTTTTAATTATTTCTCAGGTTGTATGTTTAACTAAGAAGTGATTTTGGGCTTAAAATTTGCGCAACAATATTGAATTTATGAAGCAATGCTAATCTTTGACAGTGAAGATATGAAAGTTATTTCTGTTTAAGTGAAGTGATTGAATTAAATTCAATTAAAAGCTCAAATAACACCTAGGTCACGAATGGAAGTGATGATGGAAATTGGTTGATTATTATTAATCAGGTATTGACGTTGTGGCAAGATCGTCCGTCTACGATAGTACGAGTAAGTAATGGTTTGGCATTTGCTTACATTAAGCTCAAGAACGTTATGTTGACACAAGGTAAAGGTCTAGTTGTAGCGATTGCGCACCTGAAACGTATAAAATTTGTTTTGAGATGCTCATATCATCAGCGTAGATCTGAAGGTCAAATCCTGTGTAATTGCGGGACACCTTAATATGAGCATATAGGGTTTGAAGTGCATGACCTAAAAATAACTTTATACTGACGATTGTTGAGGTAGGACTGTATCCAGGATACAAAAAGTGGAGGAAACCCGTATGCTTTAAGTTTAAAAATGATAATGTTATGGGAGATTTTATCAAATGCTTTGCTGAAATCCGTTGCAATTGCATCTACTTCATGGCCAGATTCCAGAGCACATAAAGTTTTGGAAACAAATTCTGTAAGATTTGTGATCGTTGATCTACCTTTAAGAAAGCCGTGTTGTCTCGGAGAAAATAGTTGTACACAATGAAGAAGCATGGTGTAATGAATTATACTCTCAAAAACTTTAAATATACAGGAGAGTTTGGCAATGGGTTATAGTTATTAATATCATTCTTGCATCCTTTTTTGTGTATAGGGATGATGAACGAGTCATTCCATTGTATAGGAAACACACCACAAGAGATAGATAATTGAAAAAGAGAGCTGAGAGAGGTTGGGCAAGTTTTGAGACACATTTCTTAAGGACTACGAGTAAAGGGGGGATCCCATCGGGCCCAGAAGAAAAGTCATCCTTAAGTACACTGATTTTGGTTACTACTAAAGAATACTCGTATGATATGTTGATAGAAGTTAAGGAAGTTTTAACGCCATCAGTACTGCTTAATGCAAGCATTTGTAACAACATCAGCTTGTCACAGTCATCATTTAACGTGGTGTTAGTTGTTAGTAAATAAATATACGAGTACATATAGCCTAACAGTCTACTAAAAAACGAACAAATATGAAAAATGAATATGAAGTTTGAGTGCAGTTGCTCATATAATTGAAGAAATTTGTGTCTACTTCAGTGTTATTAGAAACAAATGCTTGACTAAAGTACGAGTACTCAACAAAAAGGTTGCAAATAATATTTGAATCTGTTGATAAGGAATTGAGGTATTTCTATTTGGATTCATCAGATTTCTTTTTTGAATTAATAAATTGAAAGAAATTTTTGGGATTCGAAATAAGATCGGCTTGAGTTTGAATAAGGTGACCGGAGTAGAGAGATTCACACAGGTTATTGTGAATAGATACATAATTGAAGAAGTCCTGATTAGACCTCAACCTCAGATATTTTTTCCAAAGTTTGTTCCTTTTATTCCTTAGAGAGCGAAGTTCTTTGTTGTACCAATACCAACAAGGGGAGGAAGTAAAGTTCTTTTGAGGCATAAGTGGAATGGTTTGAGAAAGACAGTTTGGGATCTGAGAGTAGAAGGTGGATATTTTAATGTCGATATTAGAGTCATTGGAAATAAAATCAAAGTTAATGTTACCAATAACATCGTTATCTTTTTCAAAGTTAGCTTTACAAAAATTGAATGTTCGTGATGTAAGGGAGTAAGGTTCGATGTTATCAGACTGGAAAGCAAAAGTGAGAGAAATGGGGGGATGATAATTGTCAATCCTAGTGTAATAACTAACGCGATATATTTACATATGGTTGTTTTATTAAATTTATTTCAGTAATAAATGCAATATTATTTAATTCAGTATTTTAGAAAATTAATTGAGTTCACTTGTTGGTTAAGAGAAAAAGGAAGTTGTGGAATGGAAGACCGCGTGGCATGGATGTTTGACGTTTCAGTGTATCGCTGACGTTCGCAGTTGTTGACGTTGACTTAAGGTTGTTGCCTTGGGGTCAGTGCCCAGTGCCGGATTAGCCATGAAGCAAGAGTAGCAAATGCTACGGGCCCCGCGCATTTGGGGGCCCCGCGCACCAACCTTTTCTGACCATAAAAAAGTATTTTTTACATATTAGATTTAGTCACAATTACTAAGAAGAAAATATTTGCATCAAAATGATCAGCTAAAATTTTATTTTTCTATCTGCTGGTCTTACCAAAAATCATGTTTCGCATTGCACCAAAGGCAAATTGGACAACGGTATGAAATTCAGGTATTTATTGTCACCATTGATAACGTACTCACTGCTTTAGGTAAACGTATATGAACAGTTATCATAAAATTGCTGGCATTTTCGGAATATTCCGAGAGCTAAAATCTCTTCCTGATTCAAAATAGCTTTTTTGGCCTTTAGTCCACAAAAACTGGTGTTTCGTCCGGGTGATCGCACATGGACTCATCAGTTGGCTGTGAGGACCTTGTCAATACGCAATTTTTATTAAATTCAGTTCATCTAACATCGATTTTTTGACAAAAATCCAATGTGTACTATATCCAACCAAGATTAAAATTATAATCATTAACGTTGGAATATTTTGCCCGTGGCCGAGCATTGATTCTATATGAAGGTTTTTATAATACAAATTCTATATACTACTGAAATAAATCAGCCTAGTAGAAGACTTAGCACTATTAATGGATTTGTTGAATTTGTTGAAAATAGCAAAATATTTCAACGTTAATGATTACAATTTTAATCTTGGTTGGATATAGTTCACATTGGATTTTTGTCAAAAAATCAATGTATTTGTATTTGTATTTGTATTTAGTGTAGCAGAATATTGTTACATTTTTTCTTAAACTATATTGCACAATTTACAGAGTTATGGTATAAATCTACCTTACTACTGACAAATAATAAAATTTTTAATACAAGTAATGAAAAGGAAATAACAATATATTGAAGGAAAAGCTACAAAAAAAAAAAAACCTTCATTAAAAAGTGTTCTGTGGATGTACAGATGAGAAGGGTGGGCGGTGTGGTATTTAAATCAAACCGAACTTAAAGTTTTACATAAATGTATATATAAATTATATGATAAATAAATAGACAAATAAATAAATGAACAAATAAATTAATAAACAATTAAATAAATAATAATTAAACAAATAAATAAATAAACAAACTATGAAATGAATAAATAACAAAAAAATATATGAAAAGTTAAAAAAAAAAAAAAAAACAAGTAAATAAATTAATGAACAAAAAATAATAAACAAAAATAAATTAAATAAATAATCAATAAATACATTAATAAGTAAATAAAAAATAAATAAATAAATAAACAAATAAATAAATAAATAAATATATGATAAAATAAAAAAAAATAAATAATAATATAAATAATATCACAAAATCAGTCTTAAAAAAAGGAAAATAAAGAAAAAGAACAGAAATGTTCAATAATACATATAACTAAGAAGCTAGGTTTGAAATCAATATGTTATCTGAAGATATACAGGATAAGTTATAGCGAACATTGAGTTTGTCAATTCTTTCCAATACCGGTTCTATATTTGAAAAATCAATGTAAGATGAACTGAATTCAATAAAAATTGCGTAGTCCTCACAGCCAACTGATGAGTCCATGTGCGATCACCCGGACGAAACGCCAATTTTTGGGGACTAAAAAAGCCATAAAAGCTATTTTGAATCAATATTTCAACAAGTTCATTAATAGTGCTAAGTCTTCTACTAGGCTGATTTATTTCAGTAGTATATAGAATTTGTATTATAAAAACCTTCATATAAAATCTCTTCCACCAGAAGAAATTAAAAATCTGCAACCATAGTAAGTGCTTAAGCAGATGATTTGGAGGACAGTCTGGGCAACGAATTAGTGCAATTCGCTTCAATGCTCAATTCTGATGTGGCTGGTATTATTGACAGCAGGAATCATGAGGCTCTGGAAATGCAGGTTTACAAGCTGTTGATAAATAATTCTTTACAATCTTGTTTCCCGAACGTTGAAATTGCTTTGCGCATTTATTTGTCTTTCATGATCACCAACTGCAGTGGTGAACGATCTTTCTCAACATTAAAACGTGTTAAAAATTAATTGAGGAACACGGTGAGCCAACAACGTCTTAATCTCCTCACTTTAATGAATATTGAACATGAACATGATTTACTCCGAGAAGTCGATATCAACAGCATTATTTATAAATTTTCCCAAATTACTCGTAAATCAAGAAAAGTTTGTTTGTAACAGTTTTGTTTTATTATAATACAATAAACTTGATATGTGCCTAACCTAAAACAGTCTAAAGGCCCCTTGATAGAATTTGCTACAGGCCCCGCGCTGGCTTAATCCGGCACAGTGCCCATTACATCCCCCTTCTTTTGTAGTATTTTGGTTAAAAATACTAGTGGTAGGTTAAACGTTGAGGCTGTCTGACTGTTCTTCGAAACCATGTCTTATATTCTGCTAACATCGGCATTGACATAGTCGGTGGGGGGTCTTGAATTTCAGGATTTGTTAATGGGATGATTTGGTTCTGTGGACTTGGTGATGTTGTGTTGGAATTTCGCAGCTTTGTTGTTACGATGTTTGGTAGATCTTGTTGAGCTTCGAGATCTGGAACTGTGATTGGAGGAGAACGAATGATTGCTTCTGTTGGCTTAATATTGCAAGAACTACGACGAAACGTCTTTCCTTCTTTATCACGTAAAATATAAGACCTTGGGTGAACTTGTTGTGTGACGATTGCTGGCTTCCATTCATTGGAGCTTTTGATTCTAGTGACGACATTTTGTCCCATATGAAGAGGTTTATCTGGCGCAGCTCCTTTGTTTGCATATTTGGCTTGTTTTTCGCGTTCCTCTCTAAGCAATTCCGGGACGTCGGGTGTTCTAGATTTAGGAATAAGTGATGAAATTGTGGTTGGTAGTGGCGATCTTAAGTCTCTAGCATATAGTCGTTGTGCAGGACTTCCAAGTTTACCTCTAGGGGTATTCATAAAGTTGAGGATTCCTAATTGGTAGTCAGTGTCATCATATTTACATTTTTTGAGAATATTTTTAGCTGTCTGGACGGCTCTTTCTGCGAGACCATTCCCTTTTGGGTGGTAAGGGGAACTGGTTGTTTGATTGAATTTCAACTCGGTTGAAAAATTCTTAAAGTCACGGCATGAAAATTGGGGCCCGTTGTCCGTTTCCAAAATACGAGGAATACCGTGAATAGAGAAAACAGTTTTAAGGAATTTAATAACATACCTCGATGTAGCTTCTTGTAGTTTTGTAAAATTGATGTAACCCGAGTAGCTTCGAGTATCAGTAACAACGATATAATCTTCACCGTCAAAGTAAAATAAGTCTGCAGCCGCAACTTCAAAGGGATGAATTAGTACTTCCTTCGTTCCAAGTTCAATTTTATTGTTATGTCGCTGATGAACTTGACATGCGGCACACTTTTTTATGTAATTGGCGATGTCGGAACTCATGTTTGGCCAAAAAAATAACATCTCTAGCTTTACGCACACATTTTTTATAACTGAAGTGGCCGTTATGGATAATCTTGAGCACTTCATCTCTCATTTTTAGTGGGATTAGGGCTTTCTCTGCTTTAAATATTATTTCATTGTCTATGCAAAGCTCTTCTCTGAAGTTCCAATATGGTCTTATATTTTTTGGAAGACTTTTGATTGTTGTTGGCCAGCCTTGCATGATGTAATGTTTAAGTTGAACGAGTGTCTCATCTTGATTGGTGAAGTTGATTAATCGATCGAGCTCTTTATCAGAGATTGAGAGGATCAGTTGGATCTGCAGGTCATTTTCGTTTTCTGTGTGGTTTCTCTCCGGTTTATTTTCGCAGTCTCTGCTTAACGGGTCAGCCAGGTGCATGTTTTTACCTCGTTTATAAATAACCGTTAGATTATATGTGAGAAGACTTAGTCGAATTCTTTGCAGTCGTGCGGGTGAAGAGTGAATTGGTTTTGGAATATTATCTCCAAGCGTTTGTGATCGGATTCGATCACAATTTTTTTTCCCCAAACGTATTCGTGGAATTTTTCGCATCCGAATTTTATTGCCAGTGCTTCTTTTTCCAATTGCGAGCTGTCGAACTTGCATCGACTTGCAGTTTCACATCTTCGTTTGGGTTGTACAATCTGAGCACGGGCGGTTCGCTTATTTTGGACTTGAGTACTTCAAATGCTTCCTCTTGGCTAATTTCCCAAACACAAGGTGTGGATTTTTCAAGGAGTGAGCGGAGGGGTTTTGTGATGGATGACAAGTTTTTGATAAATTTGCTCAGGTAAGTAAACTTTCCCAAAACTCTCTGTTGGGTCACCCTGTAATAATATTTACTCTTATACAAAGTAATTATACTTACAATTGCACTCAAATACCGATGTAAAGTTAATCCTAATTGAAAATCGAATATAGTTGAAAATTATACCTGAACAGCGAGAGTCGTGTTTTTCTTTCTATTCAAAAGAACAGTTTGCTTACGGATTTATTGAGTGGCCAGTTGCTATTAGACTTTTTTACATAAAAAATCAAGAAGTTTGATATTTTTCGTTGATCGTTTAAATCAAAACGAAACACTCTCATTAATTCCTTTCTGTTTGTTGGTGGCTTTAATCGTCTAATTGCTTCAGTTTTTTCGGGATCGGGGCTCATTCCTTTACTGCTGATTAAATGACCCAAAAATTTAATTTACTGCTGATCGAACTTACATTTCAATTTATTTAACTTTAAACCATTTTCTTTCAAGATTCTAATCACGAGCTCTGTGGTTTTTCTCAAGGCGCTGATTGACTTTGCGTGGATAAGAATGTCGTCCATTGACACTTTTACGTTGGGTATTTTATTAAACAATGTTTGCATAATGTTTGGAAACACCTCGGAGGCCGAACAGATTCCAAACGGTAGCCTCTTGCAACTATATCTTCCCCATGGTGTAGCAAAGGTTAGAATTCGTTTGGTTCGTTCTGAGACACGCACTTGCCAAAATCCCCTCATACAATCTAGGAGCGTAAAAAATGTCGACCCATGAATTTGAGCAGCAATTTCTTCGATAGTTTGCATTGGGTGATGACGCCGTTTTATATTACGATTGACCGTGGTTGCATCAATGCAAATCCGAATTTTTTGGTTCTTACGTACTATTACCATCGGGGATACTGAGTCTGTTGCTTCTTTTGTTGGTTCAATGACACCTAATTTTACCATGTTATCTAGTTCTCTCTTAGTGTCATCTCGGATCTTATGAGGGATTCGACGAGGTGAGGATATCTCAAACTTTGGATTTTCAATCACGTCGATATCATATTCATAGTTTTTGAGACATCCTAGCCCTTCAAATACGCTGTCGTGTTGATCAACTTCATTTATACGACTTACAAGACCGAGCTTTTCACATGTTTTTGCTCCCAAGATAGGCGTTATATTTTCAGCAACGTTTTTAAACGTGATATTGTGTTGTCGGCTAGCGATTGTGCATGGAATTATAGATTCACCAAGTACTTTTATACGGTGGTTGCTGAATGAGATAAGATTCTTTGTTGTGCACGGTATAAGTTTTGACTCTGAATTTTCGATAATATTTTGTGATAGAACGTTGCATTGTGCTCCTGTATCGAGTTTAATCTTGTGCGATTGGCCATTAATTATTATTGTTTCGGTGAATTTGTCGTGATTGTCAAACTCATTACTAGACACGCAACCAATAAATAAAGGAAAGTCGCTATCGCTGCCTTCACTTTCACTTTGCTCGTCGCAAAGATTTATTTTTTTCGATGTACTCGCTGTATTTGGGTTGTTTTTATTTTTATGTTGGAATTTATTCTTCTTGCAGTATGCCTCGAAATGGTTACGTTGTTTGCATAGTTTGCAAATGTGTTGATAGGCTGAACAGTTTCGCACGGTATGGTTCTTGCCACATTTGCGACAATTTAAAGCCCTCGCATTGAATTTGCTTGACTTTTTTATGGCGTTAACATGTCGCTCGTGTTCTTCTGTTATTAATTCGGTTTGTTTTTGTGCTAACTCGGTCGACTGGCAAATTTGTATAGCTTTATTTAGCCCAATGTCTTCAGACAATAATTTTGTTCTTAGGTCATCATTTTTGACCCCTAAGATTAGCTGATCTCGGAGTAGACTGTCAGTTAACTGTTCGAATGCACAATTATTCGCTTGTAGCCGAAGTCTAGTAACCAACTCGTCGATAGTTTCACCCTCTTTTTAGGTTATTTTATGAAATTTATAGCGTTCAAAAGTGTATACTTTTGGGGTAAAGTATGCTTCGAATTTTGACTTAACTTGGTCGAGAGTTTGTTCTCCACCTGATAAACATGTTGGTAGGGAGTTGAAAACTGGGATCGCAGTATATCCGATTGCGGACATGAACGTAGCAATTTGTATATTTTGTGGTTTTTCATTTACCCCAGTAGCAATTTCGAAGTATTCATACTGCTGCTTCCAGAGCTTCCATTCTCTTGCCATATCTTTATCATGTTCCACGATAAGAGGTTTCGGTAGTCGTAAGAAGCTGCAGTAGTTCTCTGACATTTTGTATTTTCTGTAATTAAAATTTCTTTGTTTTAGATGAATTATTTGGAATTCTTTAGTAAGATGGGTTTCGGCACCATGTAATAACAAACGCGATATATTTACATATGTTTGTTTTATTAAATTTATTTCAGTAATAAATGCAATATTTATTAATTCAGTATTTTATAAAATTAATTGAGTTCACTTGTTGGTTAAGAGAAAAAGGAAGTTGTGGAATGGAAGACCGCGTGGCATGGATGTTTGACGTTTCAGTGTATCGCTGACGTTCGCAGTTGTTGACGTTGACTTAAGGTTGTTGCCTTGGGGTCAGCTCCCATTATGCTTACTTTCCATTACTTCGGTATTTTAAGCGTCAGATGAAAACATCAGATCTAATTGTCTATCTTAACAATTTTTAGCACCACTCATCTAGGCAAGATTCGAAGAGAGGAGCCGATCAGTGAAAAGGATTTCTTTTTCGGAATTGGCATTAGATGAAAAGAAGTAAAGTTCATCGTCAGATACTTGATAGTAATCGTGGCAGATTGGAGTCACCGACGATTATAATATCGTCTTCAGGGTTAGTGAGCTCAATGACATAATCGACTGCATCCACTAGAAGTTTATATTCACTTGTTGGTTGTGAGGATGGTTATAGCAACACAATATGTAAGGGGAGCGGTTTGATACAGAGACTTTAACACTAACAAGTTCCAGGTTGGATGTATTGGGAATATGTAACAAGGAGGAGTCAAGGTTGGAATGAAGTGCCAAAAGGACACCACGACCGGTGGATAAACTATTTGAGGGATCATAATGAGTACTCTCATTAGTAACGAAGGTATCTTTTAGAAACACGTTAAACCCTGAAGTGAAGAATTCGTTATTAAGAAAGTCGGGTGAAAGATTGGTTTCAGTAAGAGCAAATACATTATAAGCAAGTTTTTGGGAGTTCAAGTAGACTTTAGAACTTTTTTTACGTAAATCCAAGTCCAACATCTTCTTCAAAAAGATCGGTTTATAAGACGGGTGAATCTGCTTGATTTTATGTCTGCAACAGCCTCCGTGATTTTTGGCGGAGCTCGGCTAAGTTTTTGGATCGGTTTTGAGTAAATTTTTTCTTTTACTGCCCCCCCCCCCCAAACAAAGAAATCCAGAGGGTGAACGGACTGGCCACGAAATTGCACCAGATCACCTTATCCACCTGCCTGCGTATTCTTCATCAAGGAATTGTCACTGGGCGAGCATAATGCGCTAGACAGCCGTCTTGTTGAAACCACATATTTCCATAAATGCTAAGTGGCACATCTTCCAATTTTCCTTCAACGCTTAAAAATCATTTTAAGCGATTGCAGACTCTAGGAAGAATTGCTGTTTAAGCAAAATTAATTTTTTTTTGAAATTCTAATGGACTATTGAAGGGATAGTTAGCTGAGTTCTTTTTAGAACCTCAAAAAATTGAAAGATTGAAAATTTATTTTAAAAATAAAAAAAAAAGTTCAAATTTTTCAAAAAAATTGTGGAAAAAAGTTTAAAAAAAAAAATTGAAAGGTGACACTCCCTAGATCACGAATATGCAATTTTTAACTCGCTCAGATGCCTAGTTTAGCCAGAAATCACGTTTGAAAATGTCAACTTTGGGGGGTCTACGAAGCTCCGTTTGGCCGCAAATCGTGTTTAAAGATAAATATTTGTTTTTCGTTTCATGCGATACGTGGACTGAAAGGTGGCACTCCCTAGATCACGAATATCCAATTTTTAATTCTCTAAGATGCCTAGTTTAGCACGAAATCACGTTTAAAAAAGTCAACTTTGGGGGGTCTACGAAACTCCGTTTAGCCGCAAATCGCGTTTAAAGATAAATATTTGTTTTTCGTTTCATGCGATACGTGGATTGAAAGGTGGCACTGCCTAGATTATGAATATGCAATTTTTAACTCGCTAAGATGCTTAGTTTAGCCAGAAATCACGTTTAAAAATGTCAACTTTGGGGGGGATAAAAATTTGTTTTTCGTACATTTTAATAGGCAGGGTGATGTAGTAACAATTTTCTTGGGCAACAGTACCTTGGGTGGCCCGCTACGCGGGTTTTCAGGATTTTAACTCCCTCTTTGGGGCTTACACCCACTCACGCAATTTCGTTGCTCCGCTTAGGGTACGTAAAGTCGCCAGGCAGGCGCCTGCAGCAACAGTTTTTTTGGGCAACAATACCTTGGGTGGCCCGCTGCGTGGGTTACCAGGATTTTAACTCCCTTTTCGTAGCTCAAACCCGCTCACGCAACTCCGTTGCTCCGCTTAGGGTATGTAAAGTCGCCAGGCAGGTGCCTGCAGCAACAGTTTGGATAACAGTACCTTGGGTGGCCCGCTGCGCGGGTTTTCAGGATTTCAACTCCCTTTTTCGGAGACACACCCGCTCACGCAACTCCGTTGCTCCGCTTAGAGTATGTAAAGTCGCCTGGTACCTTCGGTGGCCCGCTGTGTGGGTTTTCAGGCAGGCGCCTGTGGCAACAGTTTTCTTAATCAAAATACCTGCTGTTCTTCATACATAAATCTGAGAAGCAAGGAGAACGAATGGCCAAATAAGTTGAACAATAAGAAGTATAAATACAGGAGTGATTTGAAAATATTCTTCAGTTCTTATCAGAACTCCATTGAGGTAACACCTCGAGATTAAAAAATTATCCAAAGGGATATAAAGTTGGTTATATTTTGGTTGGTAGCGTGACGCTTGATTTTAAGCGTTTTGGGAGTTCTTAGATATACGGACTTCTGAAAACGATTAAAATTAATTTTTTTTTCGTATTTAAAATACATTTTGAGTGTTTTGGCATAATTTTTTTTTTCTAAGCGAAAAATAATTTGTTCAAGCTAAAAATTCATTTTCAGTGTCATTTGGACCAAAAATCCATTCACCAATGAAATTTTCAAAGTTTAATATTCTAAAAAGAAATATTTACTTGTAAAATATTAATTCGAAGCTACTTCCTATCTCGGAGTTCTACCAAGAACTGATTTTTTTTCCGAACCAACAGTTCCTTAAATACTTTCCATAAAATTAATAGTACTAAAATAGTATTGAAAATCCCGTCAAATATTTCCAAAAATATCTGTTGGCGGGATTTTTTCTTTTATTTTCGGCGGGATTTCGTGATTCGGGATTTTTATCGGCGGGATTTCGTTACTCTCCCATTTCAAAGAAGGCCATTTTGAGTTCAACATGTTCATGAAGGGATCCAGATTGTTTGGATTTATGCAGTCAAAAATGTCATCCACATATCGAAACCATACCGCAGGTAAATTTCCTTCTGCTTCAATTTGTTTTTCAAAATTTGACATAAACAGATTTGCTAAAAATGGAGAAAGTGAATTTCCCATTGTTGTGCCCTCAGTAATTTTGTAAGACCTGTCAAGAAATTGGCAACAGTTGTAGTCCATACATTGCTTGGCTGCGTCAAAGTAAATCTTTTTCTTTTCTTGGTTTTCTTCTCGTTCATTAAGCCAGTTTTTCAGCAAATCTAAGGTTTCTTTAATCGGAATACTCGGAAATACTGCTACTACATCAAATGATATTAAAAACTCATTTTCTTTCATTTCTAAGTTTTTAACTCGTTCTATGAAATTATACATATGGAACTCAGATACCAACCATTTGGCGATTTTTTCCGTTGGTGCATCTATATTCGAGATAATCGGTCGCATAGTCAGTGTAGGTTTATGTGTTTTGGGCAACCCATAATTTTGGAACTGCAGGATTTGCCACCATCAGCTTCCATTTTACTTTGGGTCCGAACACAAGTAAAATTTCCTTGAGTAGTGCGGTTGTTCCTTTAACCATGCTAGGTAGTGGGGTTTTGTTTAACTGTACAAAATTGTTTGTCGATGGTATTTCACACATTTTCTCTTTATACTGTATCCATGATAACCAAATCACATCCTTTATCAGATTTCATGTAAAAACAATCCCTTTCGCACAGTTTTTTAATGGTTTTAATATGCGAGAAGTCTTCCTTTTTAGCTCTTTGTTCGGCCTTAATACAATTTTAATTATTGGTTTTGCTGCATTTCCTATGTTGGTTTTAGTTGTTTCAGATAGAAACTTGATTCCTGTCTCTATGTCTGCAATTATACTCGTATCTTCTACAGGTAATGTTTTCGGTGTTGTTGAAAATTGCAGTCGTTTTTGTAATAGATTAATTTCGTTATCGTCAAAGGTTTGAGATGAAATATTTCGTACAAGTTTCCATAACAAAAAAATGAAAAGATTTGTAATCACGGCACTTGAAAAACCGTCACAAGGTGACCATTTTTTCTAATGCCTATAACTTTCAAAATACATGGCTACGATTTTCTTTATTATTTTCTGATGACAGTCACCACTTACCCTATTACGCATTTTCGTTTCTACGTTGAATTTTGGGACACCGTTCATAGGTACTATAGGACAAGTTCTTCATTTGGAAAAAAATTTAACTCGGTACTTAAGGGTGTTTGGTGATTCTCTAGAAAAAAGATTGAAATTTTTGTTTGCTCCAAAACTAACGCTACCCCCATACATCCTAAATGCAAAATCTTATTAATCTCGAAAACGGCTCTAACGATTTTGATAAAAAAATGTGTGTACTATTATGGACATGGACTACACTTTGGTCAAACAAAATTTGAGGAAAAAGGATTAAATTTTGAAATTAAATGATTAAATACTAAGAATTTGCATATCAAATTTTTTTATAAAGATTTTAAGGAAAATTTAGTACACAAAAAACATGTTTCAGTATGTCTGTATGCCTGTGTACCTACCTCTCCCTACAGCCTAAACCATTGGAACTATTTTCTTCAAACTCAGTGCTTAGGGGTCTTCGGTGATTCCTTGGAAGAGAAATTGATTATTTTTTTCAGCTCCCAAACTAACGGTACCGCCATAATGCAAGATCTCTAAAACGGCTCTAAAGATTTTGATAAAAATAAAATGCACGACTGGGTCGCACGAACTTGCTCTTGTAATAGACTAGGAATTTTAAAAACGAATGTCATTAGAGAAAACTGTTCATAAGGATAAAATTCATTTTTTAAATGACTAAAACAATTCCTTTAGCAGTTGGAGCTAAGCACAGAATGGCATATATTTTAAGCAAAAATTAGTATATGCAAGAACAAAATTATAATTCGTTGTAGTGTTTTTTTTTTTTAAATAAGCTTTTATATACAAAATGTTTAAAACATTTTAAAGAAAAAATTTTGGAACGCCACACAGTGGCCCGAATTGACTTTTTTGGTTGCAAAAATCATATCTCTTAAACGAATAAAGATATCACCACAATTTTTTTTTATCTTAAATGAAATTTCCAAGGCTATAAAGTTTGAGAATTTAAAGAAAAAATATTTACAGGGTGTTTCAGAATCTGCTGCTGAAATAAGAAGTTTTGGTTAAGGTGGTTAACATATCTGGTATTTAATTTTAAAAAGGTTGGAAGTCAATCTATGAAGTAATTTGAGTGTAATTTAAGTAAAACAGTGGGGAAAAAAGAAAACAACCCAAATTGAATGAAAATGTAGCGAAAAAAATCTTTTTTTTTTATTAAATGATTTTTTTATTTAATTTTTTATTTTTTTTTTATAAAAGAGTACTTATAAGTATTTATAAAATATTTTATTAATATAGAATTCAAAAAGTAGAAGAATAAAATAAAAGGAACACAAATTTACATACAAACATTAAATTTCTTGGAAACTATCATCTAAATCCGGGGAGGGAAATGCGTAACAAACTTATCATTTCTGGTGAGTATTGGGCTTTCAGATCATTTTTAGGTTCTTACATGCCTCAAGGAAGAAATAAGTGGATCGGATGAGATTGCTAGCATGTTAAATAAGTCTTCATTCTGCCGAATTCTTGAAACTTTGCACGTATTTTGATATCTGTATTTCTTGTAGTGTTTATGTTTGGACTCTTGGGCTTCTTCTGACAATTCTCCAAGTGGTAGAGATTGGTATTCGATTATATTTTGACTAAGAACCAAAATTTTATGAAGAGTATGTGCTAGTAGTTTTTCAGGGTACTTTGGTTTCAATAACTCTGCGGTTTTTTGGTGTACTCTCCAAATTTAACTGTATTCACTTCTTCCCTGCAATTCAAAACATTAAGTATTATTTTGATCCTAGTTATTACCTCTTCATTGACCCCAGTTATTCGAGTGGTTGCCTCCGATTGTTCAAAAAATCTCCTTGAAGTGTTTCCATCGTTGCTATTTCCAAATCCTTGATTTGGTTTATCCACAGCAAGTCCAAGCTCATCGTGAAAACGTCTTTGAATCTCTCATTTTCTTCGTATTTCTGCCTCCTTGATCCCAATAGATTCATCAAATTCCTCAACTTTTAAAAATTTTTTTCTACTCAATGTAAAGTTGAAAAAGTGCCTAAAAAGTGGTGTTTCAAAAAACATTAAATTTAGTACTTTAAAAAATTTACAATTTTTTTTTATTGCTGATCATATTAATTAACACATATATCAAGTAAAAATGACAAAAAAAAAGTTTAACTTATACTCTTTTCCTAGTTTTTACACTCAAAGTTAAAAAAATTAAAAAAAAAAAATTTTTTTTTTTTCACCTTAAATATTTGTCAACTTTGACCAGCTTTACAAGCCAAACCGTTCATATAAATGAAATAATTTTTGCGATTACTAGAGTTCCAAACATTTGTTAATTCAGAAAATGTAAAAGTTTTGCATTATAAACCCACCCGAAAAATGAATTTCGCAAGCACTTTTGCCTAAACGGGCCACTGTGCGCCAATTAGTCCAGTCAAAGCGTCATGAAAAAGGGCCTGACCTTGCGCGCAGAGGCATGGTCTATTTTTTTTTCATGGATCGATATGTGCTTATGAGAAAAGCTTAAAACCAAATTTGCACCACATGACAACTTTTTTTTACCAAAGTTATTGGTAAAAATGTGTTTTGTGTCATTTTTTGGTCATTTGCGAATATCTCGGCTCCACTATCTCCTACAAACAAAAATTAAACATGTATTTATTCCTAATAACATTATCTATTATGATTTAAAAAAAGCATTTGTTTAAACAAATGAAAAAAAAAGTATAGTAAGTAAAGTTTTCAAAAAACTTTCAAAAAATTATTTTTGGAAAATTCACAATAATATTTAAACTATTGGGGACCTTTACCAGAAAAAAAAAACGATCAAAATCCGTCGTACAGTTTTTGAGAAAATCAAAAACCAAAAAAATGTTTCCAAGGGGGGTACGAAAAATAATAATTTTTTGGAAAATTTTGTTCAGCCATTACCTAGCTTTAACTAAATGAATTTTTTTTTTAAATCTGTGGGAACGTTTTTGAGAAAAAAAAAATATTTATTAGATTTCGAAAAAAAATCGTATGGCAGGTACCGTTTTGGACGTGTTCATATGTACCATTTTTAATAAAAGGCAATTAGTAATGTACTAGTTAGTAAAACCAAAGAAAAGGTTTAAGATTTTCGAAGAGTTAGTAAATTACTAAAAGTTTAAGAAATTGCTAACTAGTAAATTGCTAAACCCTTAATAATAATAGGTTGTCTAAAATTTTGCCCAATGACACCTTCAAGAACAGATCATTTATTTGAAAGGATATGTATAATCAATTTGGTTTTTATACTTACTGTCTGGCGATATCAAATTCCACCGCATTTGTGGTTTGTTTTTAAACAAGGAATTATTAACCCTAAGCTTTTGTTCCCAAATATACATAGGTTGGAGAGCGGAAACAAGACTGTTAAATCTTAACTGTTCAACGGATTTAAATGAAATTTGGCACATATGTTTAAATCAGTCTAATACATATGAATTTATTCAAAATTTGGTTAAGAAAAAACAATTAGAAAAAAAGGTATTATAATTTTTGCAAAATTAGAGAGTTTTCATGTTTGTATGGCAGAGCGGAAACAAATTTGTCAAATCTTAACTGTTGAACGGATTCAATTGAAATTTGACACACATGTGAAAATTAATCTTATACATATTTGGTCAAAACTTGGTTGAGAAAAAATAATTAAAAAAAGTTATTGACTTTTTTCTAAAATTGGAGGATTTTGATATATGAAATGTTCAACGGATTTAAATGAAATTTGGCACACATGTTGATGAAAATTAAATAAAGAAAACATAATTAAAAATAGCTTATTGACGTTTTTCTAAAATTGGAGGGTTTTCATGTGTGTATGGAAGAGCGGAAACAAATTTGTAAAATCTTAACTGTTAAACGCATTTAATTGAAATTTGACACACATATTAAAATTAGCCTTATACATATTTTTTTTCAAAATTTGGTTAAGAAAAAATCATTAGTAAAAAAGTTGTTGACATTTTTCAAAAATATGAGTTGAAAAATTTTAATAAATGGTTTCGCAAAAATCGAATTTCTCAGACCTGGGTCAATGATTAATTTTATTTTAATTTTTAAATAAAGGTAAACATTTTTTGTTAAAATAATGCCCTTAACCAGTTCATTCTGATAATTAGTACCGAAGAAACCAAACCTTTTGATAAACACCACTGTCAAGACGGAGATTTTTGAAACCCTATTCAGTGAGATATTTTTGAACATAACTCCCACATCTACAAGTATCTGCAGCTTGAAAGTATGGAGCACACGCTGGTATACTTCGTTGCTTGGAGTCTTTCGGAGACTTAGTACCAATGTTTCAGGCTACTTTATAGAAGGCTTCTTTTATGAATTATCAATTTTTTTATATTTTTCAGATAGTCAAAAATAGACAAATAAAATGATATAAGAAGTTAAAGAATTTATTAAAAGAAAAAGGCATCTAAAAGTTTGTTGAAAATATGGTTCAATGAAATTATTTTTGAACTTTGAGGGCCTGTAAAACAGAACATACATTATATATGTTAAAAAATAATTTGCAATCATACGCTCGGGTTATATACAGGGTGATTTGCATAAGGTGTGACGAAAAGCTAGGGCGTGTAGGTTGGACTTAGACAAGAAAAAAATCGTATAGGAGGGGGGGTCTATTTCCCCCGTTTAGGCGGGAGGGGCAATTTAAGAAAAAAATCACTTAAAACAGAACAAAAATTATTAAAAAATAACGGTGATACCTACAGAGTAATGCTAATGCTATAGCATTTTGAAAAGCCAGAAATACATTCTTTAATTTTGTTTTTAAATAAAGTTGTTCGAGTGAATAGTTTTTGAAAAATTAATTTTTAAAATCAAAATTTTGAAAAAAAAAATGAAAATTTTTTTTTAAACAATTTTTTTTTCAAAATTTTACGTATTTAAGTATTATTTTTTTATTCAATATTCAATGCTCTCACGCAGGTGTTCTTAATGAAAAAATGTGTAAAATATGGTTAATCCAGTACTTTGTCACATTATTGTATGCTTATAAGACGATAATTAAAAAAATAGTAAAAAGAAAGTTAATCCTTTCAATCGTAAATTCACCTAAGAATCCAAAAACGTAAAAACTAAAATAAAAGGCTTTTCTTAGAACAAAAGTAGTTTTTGTTATTTTTGATTTTCTCAAAAACTACAAAACCTTTTGACATCCGGTTTTTTGTATTTGATCAAAAATTAATAAGAGCATTGAATATTGAATAAAAAAATAAAACTTAATTACGTAAAATTTTGAAAAAAAATTGTTTAAAAAAAAATTTTCATTTTTTTTTTCAAAATTTTCATTTTGAAAATTAGTTTTTCAAAAACTATTTACTCGAACAACTTTATTTAAAAACAAAATTAAAGAATGTATTTCTGGCTTTTCAAAATGCTATAGCATTAGCATTACTCTGTAGGTATCACCGTTATTTTTTTATATTTTTTTTTCTGTTTTAAGTGATTTTTTCTTAAATTGCCCCTCCCGCCTAAACGGGGGGAAATAGACCCCCCCCCCTCCTATACGATTTTTTTCTTGTATAAGTACAACCTACACGCCCTAGCTTTTTGTCACACCGTATGCAAATCACCCTGTATAAGTACTTTAACATAAAGCTCAAAAGGCTATTAGTCCAGTCAAAACGTCATGAAAAAGGGCCTGACCTTGCGCGCAGAGGCATGATCTATTTTTTTTTCATGGATCGATAGGTGCTTACGAAAAAAGCTTAAAACCAAATTTGCACCACATGACAACTTTTTTTACCAAAGTTATTGTTAAAAATGTGTTTTGTGTCATTTTTTGGTCATTTGCGAATATCTCGGCTCCACTATCTCCTACAAACAAAAATTAAACATGTATTTATTCCTAATAACATTATCTACTATGTTATAAAATAAACATTTGTTTAGACAAATGAAAAAAAAAAGTTATAGTAAGCTAAACAAAATGTGTTGTTTAAAAATCACTTTTTCGTGATTATTAAAAAAAAAGCTCATTTAACGATGAAATTTTTATTTTTTACTTGCGATATAGGTACTATAGGGCAAGTTCTGCATTTGGAAAAAAATCGAACTCGAGATTTTGATCAAAGTTGACATTACGATGATAGCGAAGACGAAAAAAGTGGGTCTGACATTTCCGTCTGTCTGTCTGTATGTCTGTATGTCTGTACCTCGAACTACAGCCTAAACTACCGGAGCTATTTTCATCAAACTCGGTAGTTAAGGGTCTTCTGTGATTCCCTAGAGGAAAAATTGAAATTTTTTTTTTAGCTCTAAAACTAAGGGTACCCCCCCATACACCCGTAATGCAAAATCTTATTTATCTCGAAAACGGCTCTAACGATTTTGATAAAAAAAAATTAGGTGTGATATTATGGACATGGACTACATTTTGGTCAAAAAAAATTTTGGGGCAAAATGTTATTAGGAGTACCTGTCATAGACCCGTTTTTTTGATTTTCGACTTTTTCATTAACGGCTCTAAGGATTTTAACCCAAAATTTTTAGCAGGAGTCCCCTTAAGTTTAAAATAATATTGTATATAAAAATATTCTAAAAAATATTTATTGGGTTTTAAAAAAAAAAATTTAAATAAATATCTTCAAAACCTATGAACGATTATTTTTTGAAATTATTTCCTAAAACCAATATTATTAAATACTTAAAATTCGTATCCCACATTTTTTCTTCAAAATTTTAGAGAAATTTCTTATATTAAAAATTTATTTAATAATAAAACGATTTTTTAAGGTTTATTTGCATAAATTCATACTTTTCCGGAAACCAGACGGCAATTTTATGCATTTGAACATTATTATCTCATTAAATCCATGTTTTATATTAATAAAATGTATCTTAAATTCCAAAGTACTTTTACATAAGAGCAAGTTCGTGCGATCCAGTCGTGCATTTTTTTTTTTTTTTTTGAGGTTCTTGTTTCTGGGGAATCCCACGCAAAAAGATGCTTTTTTGGTACTGAAATATTCGGTATTAAACCTTCATGAAGTAAGAACTTGACGTACTTTTAGATCTGACTTGTTAGACAAAGGTTTTTGTATAGAAGAACTTCGCTCTTTTTTTAACATTTATGTTTTTTGGTATGATCTCACTCCTTTTTGCAAAGATTTAAATATTTTGCCATGTCGAAATCTCGAAAGATACGGAAAGATAGAAGGGTGTACTCTACCTACTAAATTCAACTTAGTTTATAGCTTCCTATTTCTTTTGGTATATTTTCTTTTTATTGGTTGTTTTGATTTGCGCTTTAATTGTTTCTTCTTGTCCTGGCAAGATACCTAAAACTAACATACCTATCTTAATTATAAATACTAGTATCTACCTCTGCTCAAAGTCATAAAAAAGCAATAATTGTTGAGGATGCGATGATGTTTTTGTTGCAATTTTAACTCATTTATTTTAAATGAAGGTAGCCCACCAATTAATAGCCTAATGAGTGGTTTGATTATAGTTCACATCACAGTTAAGATTTTTTTTATGTAAGCTCATAAGTTTTTCTGGTATACAAATGTTTTCTTTTTTCATTCATGTTAAAATAACATAAAGTATCAAATCGACCACTCTAGTTCTAAGAAATGCCATGAATTTTCAAAATGCTTGTATAGTTTCAAAATGACAATAAAAAGACACTTCGAATGAAAAATCTTAAATTTTCTATTTTTCGCTTTGAATGTACATTAAACTTTACCGCTCTACCAAATTTCATCATTCTACAGCAATCGGAAAAGCTCCATATAAATTAAACATTTTCTCAGAAAGTGGGCGGATACCACGCCCCCTGAATAAAAAACCTTAATTTTTATTTTTGGTCCTTTTTATGCAATTTGAGCCCTACCGTTCTACGAAATTTCATTGTTCTACTGCAATCGGAAGTGTGCCATATATAATTTACTTCAGTTCAGAGGAAGTGGGCGGATACCACGCCCCTGAATAAAAAACCGCTAATTTTATATTGATTTCCTAGTATGCAATTTAAGCCCTGCCACTTTACTAAATTTCATCGTTTTACAGCAGTCGGAAGTGCTCCATTCAACTAACACCAATTCGGAGAAAGTGGGCGGATACCACGCCCCTGAATGGAAAACCTCAATTTTTATTTTTGTTCCTTTATATGCAATTTGAGCCCTACCGTCCTACCAAATTTCATTGTTCTAGTGCAATCGGAAGTGTGATATATATATTTTACATCAGTTCTGAGGAAGTGGACAGATACCACGCCCCTGAATGGAAAACCGCTAATTTTATATTTTTTTCTTAGTATGCAATTTAAGCCCTGCCACTTTACCAAATTTCATCGTTTTACAGCAGTCGAAAGTGCTCCATTCAACCAACACCAATTCGGAGAAAGTGGGCGGATACCACGCCCCCTGAATGGAAACCTTCAAATTTTCGATTTTTTCTCCTGCTTTCATGACAAGACCTACCGTTGTGCAAAATTACAAGATTCTACGATGTCGGGAAGTGCTCCATAATTTTGATGATCTGTCAGTCAGTCAGTTACGGCTTTTGTGATTTTTAAGGCCTTATATAACAGGCAGTGCCGGATTAAGCCAGCGCGGGGCCTGTAGCAAATTCTATCAAGGGGCCTTTAGACTGTTTTAGGTTAGGTAATTATCAAGTTTATGGTATTAAATAAAACAAAACTGTTACAAACAAACTTTTCTTGATTTAATTTGGGAAAATTTATAAATAATGCTGTTGATATCGACTTCTCGGAGTAAATCATGTTCAATACTAATTAAATTGCCATTACAGCATAGTTGAGGTTGAGGTACATTAGAAATGAAAAAGCATTTATGTAGGATCATCCTATAAATGAACCATCCAAACTCACCACACTTAATGAAGTAAATATCAAATAAACGAACACGAAAGAAAGGAAGAACGACGATGAAGCCAGTCGCTTTCCTACCGCCGAGAAGACAACATTAAATAAGACGTTTAAGTAGTTTTTATACTCAATTAAATTAAATTAAATATAATTCTAAAATATTTAATCTGTCTTTAATTAATCACACGGAATATCCCACAAATTTTGGGGGCTCAACCGGGATATGCTAAAAGATAAGAATAATTAAAAATAATTGAGTATTAAAGAAAAAAAGTTGCGATCCATCATTTTTGTTTTGTTCGTGCAGTCAGATTACAGCAAGAGAAGTAGCAGTTTATTACGTCATCAATCATCAGAGGAAAAAAAAAACCGCATACACACAGACGAAGCAGTTATCAGAAACGGCTCAGCATATACCGTTTTTTGTAATCATTTGTGGTGGACAGAAAAAAAAAACCGATCATCGTTTACTGTTTTTCATCGAAGTGGATAATCATTGAAAACGTGAACAGGTTTGGTATTTACACAAGCCTCAAAGGTAACGAAACGATTAAATATTATTCAATACAATGGTTAGAAAGGGATCTAAGAAAAATAGTACTGCAATAGCAAGCTCTCCAGCAGATTTTTCTGAAGTTTTGCGAGAATTAGATCGTAGGCACGAAACAATAAATGCAGAAAATCTTATTCGCGAAAAAGAAAGAATAGAAAATGAAAAACAAAAAGAGATGGATTTATTGCGTAGGGAAAGCGAGCTCAGGGAAAAAGAAAGGGAAAATCGAATGAGGTTAGAGATGTCGCTTCTAAAGACGTCTATGGAAGAAGAAATTGCTCGACTTAAAAGTAGGCCAAATATGACGTTTGAAGATGTAGCCGCGGTAGTTCCAGAATATAACGGAAGACATGACTATGATGTTGTAAATTGGATCCAAGACGTAGAGAGGTCATCTTTAAATATGAATTGGACAGATTTTGAAAAGGTTCTGTTTGCGAAACGGTTACTTAAAGGCTCCGCGAAAATGGCTATAAGGGCAAAGCCTTACATAACCACATGGTCAGGGCTTAAAGATTTTTTGATGGAAGAATTCGGAGATACGACATCGATGGCAGATATTCATAGGAAGTTAGGTCAGAGAAAGCAGCGGAAAGATGAAAGTGTCTATGAATTCTTACTGGCGATGAGAGAGTTAGGGGCAAAGGGTAGGCTGGATGACATTTCTATTATATCGTACGTTGTCGATGGTATTTGCGACGCACCTCAAAATAAGGTTATCCTTTTTGGTGCTTCCAATTTTAAGCAGTTTAAGGAAAAAATAGCTATATACAAAAAATTTAAGGAGAGTTTAAGCAACAATATGAAGACGAAGGGTCGATCATTTTCAGATAAAAACCCACCAGGGAGATGCTTTAATTGCGGGCGTAGAGGCCACAAGAGTAGTTCATGTAACGAAAAAAATCCGAAGTGTTTCCATTGCAATGAATTTGGACATAAGTCAACGAATTGTCCAAAGAAGATGTCACCACATGAGAAAAAATCTAACGCAGTTCGAACACCTTGCTCGAACGCAATGAAGAGCGTTTTTGTTAATGATTTTGAGGTCGAGGGATTGATTGATACTGGCAGCGATATAACTATTATTCGAAGCGATATGTATATTAAGATGGGTGCTCCTCCTTTACAACAAACAGAAATGGCAGTTCGAGGTCTTTCCTATAAATCAGTTGAAGCTGTAGGGTGTTTTGAAGCAGAAGTTAAAGTTGACCAATGTGTTTCAAAAGCAAATGTTTATGTGCTGTCAGATGCAGTGATGATAGTTCCTTTCATAGTAGGCAGGGATATTCTTGTTGGCAAAAACATCGAATTAACTACAGAAGGGGTAGCTGTCTCAACTACGGAACAGGTTGTTAGTCAATTTTGTCAGATTTATAGTGCTTGCTACAACAAACCAGAGTTAAACATAGGAAGTTCTGAGTACAAGGAAGACATCGAAGATTTGGTAGCTTGTTATAACCCGAACAATGAAAAAACTACGACTGTTGAGATGAAGCTGGTTCTCAAAACTGATGACCCAATTTCGCAACCACCAAGGAGATTAGCTCCCCAAGAGAAAAAAATTGTGGATGACCAAATAGCTAAATGGTTAAAAGAGGGTATCATCCGTCCTAGCAATTCCGACTTTGCAAGTCCAGTGGTACTGGCTAGCAAAAAAGACGGCAGCAAAAGGTTATGCGTCGACTATAGGCGCCTCAACAAGCAGATAGTAAGAAACCATTTTCCATTGCCCTTGATAGATGATCAAATTGATGCGCTTAGCTCCGCTGATGTTTTTTGCACCTTAGACCTAGAAAACGAGTTCTTTCATGTCCCGATATCAGAAGAAAGTATAAAGTTTACAGCTTTTGTGACGCATTCTGGACAGTACGAGTTTTTGCGTGTCCCATTTGGCTTGTGCGTTTCACCTGGAGTTTTCCAAAAATTTATAAATTCAGTATTTAAGACGTTCATTGCGAAAGGTTACGTCCTTGTTTATATGGATGACGTGATCGTTTTGGGGAAAACCAATGAAGAGTGTTTTGAGAGACTTAAGGAAGTCTTTCATTTGGCGGAAAGCTACGGATTGAAAATAAAATGGTCCAAATGCCAATTTTTGTGCCGATCAATTGAATATTTGGGATTTGATATTTCGAATGGCTCAGTAGCACCTTCAAATCTTAAAATATGTGCTATAAAACGCTTTCCCGAACCAAACTTTCTCAAAACAATTCAAAGTTTTCTTGGGCTTACCGGATACTTCCGTAAATTTGTTCAAAATTATTCTGTGATAGAAAAGAAAGAAATGCTTTTACGCAACTGAAAAATATAATATCATCAAAACCAGTATTGAAACTTTACGTACAAGAGGCAGAAACAGAATTGCATACAGATGCGTCAAAATGGGGTTACGGAGCAATTTTATTGCAGAAATCAGACGATGGAAAGTTTCACCCCGTTTATTTCTACAGCAAAAAAACAAAACCAGCCGAAGAACGTTACTGCAGCTACCATCTTGAAGTACTTGCGATTGTCAATGCCTTAAAGAAACTCAGAGTGTATTTGCTTGGACTAAAATTTAAAATCGTCACTGACTGTGCTGCCTTCAAGGCAACTATGGAAAAGAAGGAAATTTTGCCAAGAATCGCAGGATGGGCATTGGCATTGCAAGACTATGACTACACTATTGAACACCGACCTGGAATTCGTATGAAGCATGTCGACGCTCTAAGTCGAAATCCAATTTGCATGATGATAAGTAGTGAACTTCTTCACCGAATTAAGATAGCCCAAGAAAGAGATGACCATATAAAAGCCATAAAGCGGATCTTGCTAACAGAACCATACGAGAACTTTTTTGTCGAGCACGATCTTCTCTACAAAGACGATGGAAAAGGGAACAAGTTGCTGTACATTCCAAACAACATGTCGAAAAAAATAATACGCCAAGTTCACGAAGAAGGCCATTTTGGTACGAGGAAGCTTGAAGAGCTTTTAAGTAGGGATTATTTTATCCCAAAAATGAGAAGCAAAATCGACCAAGTAAGGATGAGTTGTATTCGTTGCATCTTAAGTGAAAGAAAAGCTGGAAAGCAGGAAGGGCTCCTTAACCCGATTCCAAAAAATGAGTTACCATTGGATACCTATCACGTTGACCACTTAGGACCGTTATCAGCCACGAACAAAAAATACTACTATATTTTCTGTGTTATAGACGCGTTTTCAAAATTTGTCTGGATTTACCCTTGTAAATCTACTTCTGCATCAGAAGTAATCCAGAAGCTTGAACTACAGAAAGGAGTTTTTGGAAATCCGTCGAGAATTATATCTGATCGTGGATCAGCCTTCACATCAAACAGTTTTAAGGAATATTGTGAGGAAGAGGGTATTCAACACCTTCTGATAACAACTGGTGTCCCTCGTGCAAATGGACAAATCGAGCGAATCAATCGAATTATAATTGCAGTGCTCACCAAACTTTCAATTGACGATCCAAGTAAATGGTTTCGTTATACCACCAGGCTACAGATGCTGTTGAATTCTACCTATCAACGAAGTATAAAACGAAGTCCTTTTGAAGTTTTAGTAGGGGTTAAAATGAAAGCCAGAGAAGATATTGTTTTAGCTGAAAGTATAGATGAAGAAATAAGAAAATCTTTTGAAACAGAACGAGACCAAATTCATGAAGAGTCGCGACAAAACATCGATAGGGTTCAAAAGGAAAATTGCAAATCGTTTAACAAAAATAGAAAAGAAGCTAAAATATATCGTTTAGATGATTTAGTAGCAATAAAGCGTACTCAATTTACCACTAATAGCAAACTTCTTCCCAAATTTTTAGGTCCATATCGAATTACGAAGATTTCTCCTAACAACCGATATGAAGTGCGCAAAGTTGGAGGTCAAGAGGGTCCTCGTACAACGACTACGAGTGCTGATTATATGAAGCCATGGACAACAGATGATAGTGAAGACGAAAGTTCTGAAAGCGAAAATGAAACTACTTGCGAAGACGATGAATCCCGCTTGGACGAAAATCCTTTACGATAATTCCTGATAAAGCGATGAAACCTGCAAGAACGACGAAACCTGCAAAGACGAAGAAACCTGCCAAGACGATAAAACCTGCCAAGACGATGAAACCTGCCAAAACGATGAAACCTGCCAAGATGATGAAATCTGCCAAGACGATGAAACTTGCCAAGACGATAATTCCTAAAAAAAAAAAAGATGATTTTGAGAAGACGAGAACCTGCAACGACGATGATAAAAACAAAGATGAACTACAATGATTGATTTAAAGCTAAGACGATACTTAAGACTACTCATGAGAAGGAAATTACTAAGAAGAACCTGCTAAGACTTTTAAACCTGCTAAGACGAAGAACCTGCTAATATCCCATTCCCGAGGTCGTGGAAATGTTTCAGGACGGCCGAATTTGTAGGATCACCCTATAAATGAACCATCCAAACTCACCACACTTAATGAAGTAAATATCAAATAAACGAACACGAAAGAAAGGAAGAACGACGATGAAGCCAGTCGCTTTCCTACTAGAGCTGTGTAAATCGTTCATTTCAAATGATCGAATCGTTCAACAATCGATTACGAAAATGATCCAATCTTTTCAATCAATCGATCATTCGATCATTTTCATTTCACTGAAATGATTCAATACTGTTCCTATTCGATATTAATTTCGATTTCGATGATAAGATTGACTTGTGGCTTTGATAGTTCTCACAAAATACTCTATGCAGGGCCGCCGCTACCATATGTGCAAAATGTGCGGCGCACAAGGGCGCCAACGTCTAGGGGCGGAAAATTAAGAGATTGATCTAACTCAACCTCAATCATACTCCAAAAGTTTTCCTTAAGCTATTGGAACTTGTTTACATTTGACCGTTCACTACGTAGTTCCCACACACAATCTACTACAAATCTTTATTCATATTTTGTTTGTGACTGTGGCCTCTAACACCAAATAACCTCTTCGATTGCAGTCATTGGGAAAAAAAACCAACGGTAAAAAAAAATGTTTGGTGTCTCTAAATACTTATGTTTCTTATTAAATAAGGGTTTACGAATAGTTTTTAATTAATTTTGGAATTAAATTGATAAATAATTTAAATGTCAACGTATTGAACAAAATCAGAATAACCCAGAAATTTAAAGTTTCATTGGTTGTTCGAATTTAAGCTTTCAATTGACATTCAGAGTTCAGACTCTATTTATATCAAAATATAGTTCCCACACAAGCCACAAAATGTCAAATTTCATCAAAGCATACCTAAGATGTCAAGGAATTATATAATTATTAAAATTATAATTTTAGTAGTAGCTGGAGCTGAGAACAGGATGCCAGGTGAAGCAAGAAAATATTAGTTTATGCAAGAACAAAATTTACAACAAAGTTATAAGTCAAAAAATCTTTTATATACAAAATTTTTAAAACATTTTTTTTATTACTTTACGAAAAAAAAATAAATTTCCAAAAAAAATATTTAGCCCTTTTTTGAGATATCGAATTTTCCAAAAAAAAAAAATATAAAAAATTTCATTAAAATCGGTTCAGTCGGTAATGAGAAATTTCAAAATCGTGAAAATGGTTCTATGTTCGGTACAGTCACTAATACGAGTATATTGATTTCAATTTTTTTTTTGTTTAATTATAGAACGTAAAAATGTATCAAAATTCTCGGAGACGTTTTCGAGAAAAACACGATTTTTGAAAACTTTTATTTATCAAGTTTTAAAAAAATCAAGCATGGGGTTTTCGAAATATTGAGTTTCGAAAAACAAAAATTGAAATCCAAAAAAAAAAAAGATTTGAAAATTTTAATGCACAGGAATATTTTAAATTTTGGGGCACTTTAGCATAAAACAAATTGTCAAAATCGGTTGTACCGATCCTTTAAATTTTTTGATTTTTGTTTAAATCTGTTGGACATTGTTTTAAAAAAAAATCGTATTGCAGGTATGTATAGTTATTTTTGGTCTTAAAAAAAAGAAAAAAAGTAAACGTGTGGGGAAAAGATTTCGAGACCCATTTTTTTCATCTTCGCAGTCATCGTAATGTCAACTTTGATCAAAATCTCGAGTTCGATTTTTTTACGAATGCATAACTTTTGCCTTATCTGTAGTACCTATAAGTCTCAAGTAAAAAGGGTAAATAATCTTAAAAGGATCCAAAAACTGTGCATATATGCTAAAATGACTACGTTCATTGTGTAAGAATTTGGTGTAGCTCGGAACGCGACAACAACAATGCACGTTTGCTTAAATTTTTCAACTGCGAAATCGAGAATAAATAAAACTTTCACTTATTCAACGTAAATACCCCCGTGCACCAAAGACATGGGGCGGCAATTTAAGGTTCTTGCACAAGGGCGCACGAACAACTAGCGGCGGCACTGACTCTATGATGAGGCTACTTCATGGATTAAAAAGTGTCAAAAAATTCAAGAAAAAGAGATTTTATTTGTTGCTTCGGAAAAGAGCAATTTTAGGGCTTTGAGCTAACATTTTGTACGAAATATACTTTGTACGTCATAACTGAATTCGTCCTCTATTCGTCAAGTCATAAACTGTCAAATTCCATCAAAGGATGGCTACGACGTCAATGGATTAAAAAACGTCTAAAAATACCAAAAAAAAAGAGATTTTATTTATTGCTCCGGAAAACTGCAATTTTAGGGCTTTCGGCTGACATTTTGTACGAAATATACCTTGTACGTCATAACTGAATTCGTCCTCTATTCGTCAAGTCATGAACTGTCAAATTCCATCAAAGGATGGCTACGATGCCGATGGATTAAGAAACGTCCAACACATTAAACATACCGGATCCTGATACATCAAATAACATCAGTTCAACCCAACAATTGTTTTTGCGGCCTACAACATCAACGACCAACCCGATCAATCATGTTGTTCAATGCCGAGTTCAACCCAGAAGTTCCAGTCCACCGTCCGTTTGGCGTTCATAATCCACGTTGATTGAATCGGAAGAAATGGAATCAAGTATATCATGATTAATCGAGTCAACTGATATCGAAAATCGAGACTCATTGAAATGATTGAGATTGAAAT
Source organism: Chrysotoxum bicinctum (assembly GCA_911387755.1). Taxonomy (NCBI): domain Eukaryota; kingdom Metazoa; phylum Arthropoda; class Insecta; order Diptera; family Syrphidae; genus Chrysotoxum; species Chrysotoxum bicinctum. Next base: position 99,959,395 of record OU426988.1, read on the forward strand.
AGAAAATCCAGAATCCAGAATCGAGAATCCAGAATCGAGAATCATGTAAATGATTGAGATTGAGATCGATTAAAATGATTGATTTCGATCATCAATACTTTTCGATGATCGGATCAAAAAAATCGAATCGATCCCGATTGACACAGCTCTATTTCCTACCGCCGAGAAGACAACATTAAATAAGACGTTTAAGTAGTTTTTATACTCAATTAAATTAAATTAAATATAATTCTAAAATATTTAATCTGTCTTTAATTAATCACACGGAATATCCCACATTTATGCATTTTAAAACTTTGAATAAATCAAATTTTGTAGTAGATATTTTAAGACAAAAACTAAATCTACTCCCTGAAATCTACTACTTTTTAGATCTACTCCCTTTTTCCCACACTAAAACAAATCACAACTACTTTAGCCAAGCTAACCAACTTTGGCTCTGAATATTTAAATTTAAAACTGAAAGTGAATTTGTGTATCTGATTTATTTATTTTTTTTTTTCATTTGTTAAAAAATATTTAGTTTTGATAAAAATACAATTTTTGAATTTTTTTTTTCGTTTTCAAATATTCTACTCCAGAAATTTTCGATTTACTCCCCTTTTTTACAAATCTGCTCCGAAATTTGACTACCCTGGTGACGAGTCGAACAAAGAAAAAACGCAATAATAAATACCCAAGTAAAATATAAATACAATTTTGTCTATCCCCCTCTTGTTTCAACCTAGGCAAATTGGGAGAGCCTACGAACACTATTCTCTTTTTTTTTTATTTCCCTTCTTCGTATTCTGTTTCCTCAAACCAATAACAACAAAGCATGAACGCAATAAATTTGTGTACTCCCCTGACGTTTCGCCCTCTTTGCCAACTCGGAGCTTCACATTTTTTAAATTTTCACATTGTATGCCTTAATTTAAACATTTCTAATGTAAAAAATCACAATAAATTGTTATTTTATAAGGTTGGCTACGGTCAGATCTTTCAGATAAACCCAGCAACTGCTCAGAGTGAAAAGTAATAATAATTTCAAATTTTAACTTAAAAATATCTTACCTTATGCACAGCAGCGTTACCACTTCCGTGAAGTAAAGTGAAGTAAATTGAGAAAAATCGAAGTAGATTTTAAAATGACTTTTTACTTGCCTTCTGAAAAATTAGAACTCGAGATTTTCGTCAATTCACATTCAACACGAAAAAGTAGAGATTCCGTCTGTATGCAAGTCTGTACCTCAACCTGCAGCCTAAATGAGAAATTGAAATATTTTTTTTTAGCTCGGTTCCTTCCATACATCCATTATGAAATATCATATTTATTTCGAAAACGGCTCTAATGGTTTTTGTAAAAAAAAATTATGTTCAGCCCATACCAACAACACAGTCCATATTTTTGTAAAATAAAATGTTATTAACGGTACCTGTCATAAATCCTTTTTTTGATTTTCTTCTTTCTCATTTCTGACCCTACCGATTTCGAACAAAATTTTTTAAAGAATTAATTTATTAATAAATCACAAGCAAGCGAAATTTTCATAAGATTCGAGTTTCTATGCTTTTAAAATTACTCATTTACCTATGTATTTTTATTGCGTTTACATACTTTTTTTGTAATTTTCTTGCTACTACATACTACCTAGAGTGAAATAGAGAAAAAGAAGTAGATTTGGGCTTTTTACTGTAAAATTGAAGTAGATTGAAACAGAGATTTTTAAAATGAAGTAGTTTTCAGCATTTTGCTGATCGCGCGAAGTAGGAAGTAGATTTTAAAATATTTTGAAAAAAGAAGTAGATCTACTTTAATTGAAGTAAAGTGGTACCACTGATGCACAGTTATTATCGTTGAATACTTATCTCTTCTTGACTACGTAAGAACACTGTTCTATTAAGTATATTTTAAGAAATAACTTAATATTTAAAAAAATCGGTTGCACCGCTATATTATGTAAGAAAACAATACTCAATACAATTACGAATTTACTTTACTTAGGAATGGTTCATATCGTAAGTACTATTATTATCATCCAAACGTAAATATCGAACCTTTTCAAATCGGTCGGGTTACTACGACTAGCACGGAGATAATATTAGGGAATTCCCCGTTTTGCTTAGCAGTATTGCCAATTTGCGTGTAGTGCGGTGCGAAACATGATTTTTGGTTTGACCAGCAGATAGAAAAATAAAATTTTAGTTGATCATTTTGATGCAAATATTTTCTTCTTAGTAATTGTGACTAAATCTAATATATAAATAATACTTTTTTGTGGTCAGAAAACGTTGATGCCCGGGGCCCCCAAATGCGCGGGGCCCGTAGCATTTGCTACTCTTGCTTCGTGGCTAATCCGTCACTGATAACAGGAACCGCTTATGCTAGAAAATAGAAATTCGGTGAGGCGCCTGTGCTTGACTAGCTTAGCAAATATTCGGAATTTTAAGTTTCTGACTTCATTGGTACTGAAGATAGGGAGGGGTCAAAAACCGCCTGAGTGAGAAGCATGCGTTTGCCGTCAAGTCCTACTTAAAAAAAAAAGAATTTATGTTTACACATTTTGTATGTGGTCTTTTTATATAATATTATTATATAAAAAGACCACATACATTTTGTTGTATTTTTAGATTGTTATATCCTGAAAACCATGTATAATGGATAATTTTTAAAGTCACATTCAATTCATAATAAAATTAGTAAAGCATTGGTCTGTGTTATGAAGGTATGTTTTTTTATATATGAACCTACACTTTCACCAAGCCCTGCATCTTTTTAAAAAATAAATATTTTGGAGCAATATATTTAATGTATGTATCTTTCTCTAGTTACTCTGTGACGTTTTTAATTTCAATATACACACATAGGTAGGTCATACGGGTATATAACAAAATATTGACAAAGCACGTATTGTTTTCTTTTTGATTGAAAACAGTCAACAAAGGATATAATATGTCTAAATAATTATGGGATCACATAGCTAACACTAGTAATAACGAAACAAAGAAAAATACTCCCCTAGTAAAATAAACGAAATCTGATTACAAATACAATATAGTTAACCTGTTAAGCGCTTAGTCTGACACCCTTAACGAGTGGTGAATAACAAGGAGTAGTAGCAGTAAGTAAGAGCAATGCATAAACCACCCTAGTTTGTGTGTTTGTCTAACGTTTATGTGTCATTTACTTTCCCCTGATGTTAAGAAGGATGAGGACGAGTAACCTCATGCTTATTTACTAACCATCAAATAAAATTAAGAAACAAAGATGAGCAAGTATTTCAGGAAGTACATGTTTAAAACGGGAGTGATATGTACCGAGTAATACGTCCGACACGTGACTCCAAACAGAATCACAAAGGACCAAATCAAATGTTAAATTCGACTCTATCTAACCTTTTTTCAGTTACATTTCTACACTGACTACTGAATCTCACAGTAATCCAATTTTTTTGTGGAACTAACGAAATGAAAATATTTGCACATGGCTGGGCATCAATGCACGTGCTAACTGAGGCGTGATCAAATATTTTACTCCGACAAACACGTGGCCTTTAAAAAAAAAATAATTTTCTCGCAGTTTAAATTTCTGCATCTTTTGCTCTTTTTTGTTACTTAAAAGAGTGTTCATGCTGAAAATTAATATCTAATTATGCATATTTAACGTTCACTGTATAAGGCTTATTAAAGATTGACCACAACCCACTCATGCTTAAAAAATTAAAGAGGAGTAGTTTTTAAAAGAAATTTGTTTTTGATAGAAATTATGATAAGGAAATTCAAAGCTAAGGCATATTACCCAGATCGCACTCACACATTTTTCTCCAAACATAGCTAAAATCCGACCTAAATTTTGACATATAAGACCTTTGTGGAAAATATGTCACAGAAAACAATTGTTCTATAAATAATTTTTTTTCAAAAATTTAAAATAATTTGTTTTAAAGTGTGATTTTTTAAGAATTAATGGGTGAGTGACTTTTGCTGTGGAAAATATTGTAAAATTTCTTTCTTCAAATATTCTTCCATTTCAAATTGAAATTTAGCTCGAGAATAAATGTGCCAGATTTTGACAGATAAGTTATGTACAATTAGAAGTGAAATTTTGATTTTTAAGCTGGAGTACCTCTCTGCTAAAATGCTTGAATTTTAGCTTGGCTAAATTTTGGAGAGAATTTTGTATGGGAGATAAAATTTAGCGCGAACTGCTTACTAGGATTAAGTCATTAAGTACAGACGATTTGCAGATCTAACTTTATTGCCAGAAATCTCAGTTAAAAATTATCATTGCGAAGCTTTAAAAGATCTGACAATCGTCTGTTTTTACTTTAAGCACAACGTTTTACGAGTGTGTATCTATCTATCTCTAATATTAAGTAAGCCGATTACAAATACCCAATTATCAAAAAATTTTAACTGCAAGTTAGATATGAAATAATAACAAATACAACATAGGCAGAGTAGGAATACTGCCCATAAAAGATAAATTAGAATTCTTCTGCGAAAAGGGTTTCCATTTTTAATCGAGTACCGAATGGAATTTTTGAGCTTTTGCTTTGATATGTTGAAGCGATTACTAATTGTATGTAACTGGATCATTGAGTTGTGTAGTATGTGTTATTTATTTAGGCAAACAAATCAATCTTTTATTAATATTTTTCATTTTCTTTTCGGCATTAAAACACATTCCTTATTTTATTTTTACTTGCGACTTATATGTACTTTAAGGCAAGTTATGCATTCGTAAAAAAAATCGAACTCGAGATTTCGATCAAAGTTGACATTACGATGATAGCGAAGACTAAAAAAGTGGGTCTCGCGATTCTGTCTGTCTGTCTGTTCGACTACAGGCTAAACGGCTGGGCCGATTTTCTTTAAACTTGGTAGATATCATTTTAAATTTCCCCCCCACAGGTTTTTTTCTTTTTTTTTAAAGATCAAAAATAACGGTACCTGCCATACGATTTTTTTTCGAAATTTTATAAACATTTTTTTTTCTCAAAAACTGTTCGACAGATTTTAAAAATGAAAAAAAAAAAATAAAAATTTCATTTAATTAAAGCTAGGTATTGGTTGAAAAAACTTTTCCGAACAATGGTTATTGAGGGTACCCCCCATGGAACCATTTTTTTTGTTTTTGATTTTCTCAAAAACGGTGCAACCGATTTTGATAATTTTTTTTTTGCTAAAGCTTCTCAAAAACATAAATAGAATTGTGTACTCAAATTTTGAAAAAAAAAATTTTTGGATTTTTAAAAAAAAATTCAAAATTTTTTTTTCAAAACTCAATATTTCGAAAACCCCATGCTAGATTTTTTTTAAATTTGATAAAAAAGGCTTTTAATATAATCTACAAAATGTGGGAAAAAAAAATTATTTTACCTAAAAATAAAGGTACCTACCATACAAATGCTAAAAAACTTAAAAAAATGGTTTTCAAAAATCGTATTTTTCTCGAAAACGGCACCTAGAATTTTAATAAAATTTTTTGCTTTCAATTAATTTTTACGATCTTTAATTTAATAAAAAAAAATTTTGAAATTAAGATATTACAGCTTGTACCTACCATAGAACCATTTTATCGAATTTTTAATTTCTCATTATCCACATAACGGATCTTAAAGAAAATTTTTATAGAGAAGCTTCTAAAAAGTCTAAAACACATTGCATTTCAAAACTTTAAAATAAATATTTTTTGAATTTTAGAAAAAAAAATCTATTTTTTCTTTTTTTGAAAATCCGATATCTCCGAAACGGGTCAATATTTCTTTTCGTAAATTCAATTTTTATTCGAACAATAATAAAAAATTTAAATTGGCGTACCTAAATTTTTTCTTAAAAAGCTTTTAAAAAGTTTGTATATAAAAGCTTTTTTTTAAGAAACCACTACAACGACTTATAATTTTTGTTCTTGCATAAATTCATAGTTGGATAGCATTCTGTTTTTTTCTCTTACTACTTAAAGTATTTTAAAATTAATTTTATCCTTATGAACAGTTTTCTGTAATAACATTCGTTTTTAAAATTCCTAGTCGATTACATAAGAGCAAGTTCGTGCGACCCAGTCGTGCATTTTATTTATTTTAGAGAGAAACCAATCTTTTTTGGATGTTTTTGAGCTATTGATCTAATAACTAACACACACACAAATTTTAAATTTATCTAAATTTATTCATGGGTATTTCCTTTGTTTAAAAACAGAAACAACATTTTTTATCATGTTCTGTCCAAAGATCGATTTGGACTATTTTTAAATTCCATTGCCCTACTGGAATCCTAATTATTTCCTTTAAATTAGAATGCTTTCCAAACTGTTCATTAATAAATATCACTTCAATTCTGAAAACCTAGATGTCTTAAATAACAATAAGTCATTTTATTTGCGATAAAGGTACCATAGCGGGAAAAATTGTATTAACGGCATGTCTATATGTCTGTACGAGTACCTCAAGCTGCAGTCATTCGAGTATTTTCTTCAAACTTGGTATTTAAGGGTCTTCGGTGATTGTCTAGAAAAGAAATGGAAAGCTTTTTTTAGTTCCAAAGCTATTGGTATCGTTATTCAAATTCTTATAGATCTCAAAAAGGGTTTTAACGATTTCGATTAAAAAAAAATAGTTTGCTATTATGGGAATGGTCTACAGTTTGTTCAAAAAAACTTTAGGAAAAAATGTTATTAACGGTGCCTGTCATAGAACGTCTTTTTTTATTTTCGACTTTCTCATAAACTGCTATAAGGATTTTAAACACAATTTTAATTAAAAAAATACGGTTTGTAAAAATTTTCAAAAAAATAGTTTTTGAATTTAAAAAACGATCAAAATTTTCTTTTGAAATTCAATATCTTGAAAACGGGTACACTATTAAATTTTCATATTATGTTCTTAAATTTACATCATTAAAAACTTACAATTTGCATATAATATTTTCTTATACAAATTTTAAGGAAAATTGAGTACTCGTACATAAAAAACATGTTTCAGTATGTCTGTACCGCTCCCTACTGCTTAGGTTCTACGGTGGTTCACTAGAGGAGAAATTGAAAGTTTTCTTTCAGCGCCAGAACTAACGGTATCTGTCATTAAGCTGAAATGATAATTCTTATTTATCTCGAAAACGGGTCTAACGATTTTGATAAAAAAAAATGTGCGGTGTTATGGGCATGTACTACATTTTGGTAAAAAAAGGGAATAAATGTTATTAAGGGTACTTGTCATAGAACTGTTATTTTAATTTTCAATTTTTTTACTAACGGCTGTAAGGATTTTGACCAACATTTTTGTACAGGAGCACCTTTGAATTTAAAATAATATTGTATACAAAAACATTCTAACAAATATATTTTGGATTTTTGAAAAAAAAAATCCAAATTTTGTTTTAAAAAATTAATCTCTTCAAAACTTGTGAACGATTATTTTTTGAAACTATTACCTAAAATCCATATAACTACCTAAAATTGTCATCCCAAATTTTTTTCTTGAAAAATTTTGAAGAAATTTAAAATAAAACTTAAAATTGAGTTAATTGAAAAACGCTAAGAATAGAGCATTTAAAAATTACAAAAGCAGTAAGAGCTCTAATAATTTTGCTTTATATTCACGTCTTCGTAAAGAATATATACACTTCTTTGAAAATTTTGTTTTAGTAACTACATACGAACATGTAACTAAAATTGAATTAAAGTAAGATCCGAAAAGTTTTTGAAAATATTTTAATATGAAACGGAAATCTAAAGAATGGTTACATTTTAAGGGTCGATGTTCAATGTGAACCACACCTAAACGTCAAGTTTTTTCTGCATTTCTTTTGACATTTGTCAATTTCAGACTAACTCAATTTGAACCATGGAAAGATACACAATATATTGCTGCTTTTCGCGATAGTGTGGCTGAAGAGCCGTCCACCTCAACTCGTCGTCGTGCCCAACAATTGCACCTCTCACGCTCGTCGTTGATGAACATTATGCATAATTGACTCAAGAACTAAAGCTTCTTGGCCATTTCAAGCGTCGTCAATGGTCAGAATGGTGGCAAGAAATGGCAACAGTGGATGATCAATTTTCGAAGAAAATCATCTTCAGTGATGAGGCACATTTTCACCTCAGTGGATTCGTCAATAAGCAGAATTGCCGCATTTGGGCGAATGATAACCCAAGAGTGATTGTCGAAAAACAAATGCACCCACAAAGAGTGACTGTTTGGTGCGGTTAATGGGCTGGCGGCATCATCGAGCCATATTTTTTCCAAAATGAGGCCGGTCAGGCAGTTACTCTGAATGCTTTTCGCTATCGTGAGATAATAACAAACTTTTTATGGCCCGAATTGGAAGATGTGGATGTGGACGATATGTGGTTTCAACAGGACGGTGCCACTTGCCACACAGCTAACGAAACAATGGCTCTTTTGCGCGACAAATTCAATGGCCGTGTTATCTCACGTGGTGGTGATGTCAATTGGCCGCCAAGATCATGTGATTTAACACCGTAGGACTTCTTTCTTTGGGGTTATTTGAAAGAAAAGGCGTACGTCGATAAGCCAGCAACAGTTCATGAGCTAAAGGATGAGAAAATTCGGCACATTAACGTCAATTATGCCGATATTTTGTTCCATACATAATTGAAGCATACCATATTATCATAATAAAAAGAATTGACAATAATTTCCAAAATAATTTGTGTTTAATTCAAAATCAACATCGGCCCTTAACATTTAACCACCCTTTATGTATTCCATAAATAATGGTTACAATAACGTTACTTCTAGTGACCCTCAAATTATTATTGATCGGTTTGCTAATAGCTTTAATAGTATTTATAATACTACGGATTTAGTTGTTGTTATAATTTTAAGATTTGAGTACCTAAGGCAGATAGATGTAGTTTATAGGTATTGTGATTTAAAAGATGTTTTAACTGCCTTATGGGAACTTGAACTCTCCACTAAACCAGATTTTCATTGCGTATTTCCTATTGTATTCAGAGGCGGCGTAAGGTGGCCCACACCGCCCACGGCCTCGCGGTGCAAAGGGCCTTGCGCCTCACAGCCGCAAATAAATTTGAAAAGTATGGAAAATCCAAAAGTACACGCCACAAGGTTTTTCTTATTATCATTAGAATTAAAAGTTATTCCACCATTCGGCGCACGAAATGAATGTCAATGAAATAATCGATATTTCTGATAAACTACTTATGTTATGTTATATTAGTTAATTAAAAAATCTCATCTCTCGTTTCTGATCATTCGTTTATATTTTAGTCTGGCAACATAAGTTGGCATCATAATAGCTACCAAACTTATCCTATTATTTTTATTTTATGGGTTGCAGTTTAAAAGTAAACAGCAAACAAAAAATACTTACATATCCGTATCCAACAAAAAAATTAAACCTTCTTGCTCTTCGGATTCGCAGATGGTCTAAGTACACTGAAAATAAATTCCTAGGTAATATTGACAAAAACGTTTTGTTCACTTTTAACAAAACAATTTTATCGTTCTGATAAAATTTTTGTCAATACGAAAGAATGATTTTGTTGATTTCACAAAATTTTTATAATCCAGCATGATTTTTTGTCAGTTTAACAAAATATGCACTACAAATAATATTGTCAGTTTAACAAACCAAGTTTTGTTAATATAACAAAATAAAACAGAGATTTTTATCACATCGACAAACTTTTTTGTGATGTTAACAAAATGTTTGTTGTATCTACAAAAAATCTGTTTTGTAAATGTTTGTCAATATCACAAAGTTTTTGTTAATTTGTTTTTGTCAATTTAACAAAAAATGAAAACATTTTTGTTAAAATGACAAATATTTTGTTTTGGGGTTGAATTATTTTGTAATATTGATAAAATAATATTATCAGATAGATAAAACTATTTTGTAAGGAAACCAAAAAAATTCTTTTGTGTATGGTATAGTTCACACTTGGTTTTTGTTAAAAAATCGATGTAATATTAACTGAACTTAACAAAAATTGCGTATTGTCCATACGCCCTCACAGATGGTTGCATGTGAGATCGTAGGGACGAAACGCCAATTTTTGTGGACTTAAATCCCAAAAAAAAATATTTTGACAAAATTGATTTTGTTTTTTTGTGGATTTAACAAAAGAAATTTGTAAGATTGACAAAATATTTTGTTAAATTGACAAAATATTTTGTTAATTTAACAAAATATAACAAGAAAATTTTTGTTAATTTAACAAAATATTTTGTTAATGTAACAAAACAATTTTGTTGATTCAACAAAACAATTTTGTTAATTTAACAAAACAATTTTGTTAATTTAACAAAACAATTTTGTTAATTTAACAAAAAAAATTTGTTAATCCGATAATAATAAAAAAAACAATAACACTAACAAAATAATTGTTAATACAACAAAAGAATTGTTAATATGACAAATTAATTTTGTAAATTCTACGAAATTTTGTCATATTGACAAAATATTTTTGTTATTTCAACAAATTTATTTGTTAGCTTAACAAAATAATTTTGTGGATACAACAAAATATTTTTTGTTACCTCAACAAAATTCTATAATTTTTGTCAATTTGACAAAACTTTTTGTTGGACGTTATTGACAAAATTTTTGTTAAATCAACCTAGATTTTTATCATATATACCTAGATTTTATTTTCAGTGTACCTACCACGACCACCTATAGGTACTCTATACCTATCCAAAAGAAAAGCTAAAAACTACCGTAAGATCATTTTTGTTGCTCAGATCGGATACACTCAGTGATTGCGATTCCGTTCTAAACGAAATATTCAATTTGGAATTTATTATATCGTTACACATATGGTATGAATTATTAACGCGTGTCAATACCATAAGCAAATTATGCAATCTGTACTAGTCCACAAGTTAAAAAAAAAATTCCAAAAGAGCAAATATTGAAAAACTGCCAGGATTTACACACAATCCTGAAAGAAGGTGAGAGCAGTGACTTACAGCCTTATGAGTTGTATGAAGAGTTACAAAATATGATCCCAAATTTACCCAACTCTAATAAAAACGTGAAAGATCTGCTCCAATATATCATAGAGAACGATTTGAGAAATTTACCCAAATGTTTACATTGTCATAAGAATTTTGTTAACAATACCTGTAAGTAGTGCTTCCGCTGAAAGGAGCTTTTCAAAATTAAAACTAATAAAAAATTATTTAAGAAATACTTTGGGTCAAGAAAGACTTTCATCTTTGACAGTTTTATCTATTGAAGCAGATATAGCATGTAAAATAAGTTACGAACCAATAATTAAAAAGTTCAGTAAAACCAAAAGTAGAAAATTTTTGTTTCTTTAATTTTTTCTTTTTTTATTAATTTTTGTTTAATGTTCTAAAGAAGTTTGGGTATAAATTTATGTTTGTTTTTTAATAAATAAAAAAAACTGTTTAATTAAGTGATTATTTATTTTATATTGCCTTTTAATTGCACCATCAGAGGGCCTCGCGAAATGTATCTTGCCCACATTAAGTTTAGGTCCTGCGCCGCCACTGATTGTATTCAAACATTATTTTGAATCTCTAAGTTTTCCACTACAGTTTATTTTTAATGAATCCCTTTTAAGTGGTAATTTTTTAGATGAATGGGAAATATACTACATTGACTCGATTTTCAAGTCTGGAGACAAAAAGAATGCTACAAATCAACAACCAATAAGTAAACTTTCTACAATTCCGAAAAAGTTAAAATTATAACGTTTTGATGGCAGCTTATTAATTTAGTTTATTTGGCATTAAACAAGTTGTCAAAATTGGTGATCTGGAATCTAATTCGATAATGGCTCATTCTGTGTGTTCCCAAGGGCCCACCTTTATTCGATATATTTATCAATGATTTGCCATCAGTCGTATCTAGGTTTGAATGTTTAATTTTCGCTGATGACATTAAAACGTTCAAAGTTATAAATAATCATAATGATTGTGTGTAGTCATGACCTTAATCTTTCAAAGTGCACTGTTTTAACTTAAAGTCGTTTAACAAATCATATAGTTTTCGATTATATCCTAGAAGGATACAAATTGTCAGGAGTATACGTGAAATAAAAGACGCCTAGGTCTTTTATTGCACATAAAAACTAAATTTTGAGCCACATGTTTTATATATTAGGCGTGTTTTGTTGAGCTTCTTAATGTACATATTAAGAAATGTTACACATTAAGCTTATTTTGCACATGTAAATACAACAACAACTAGTTAACAGCACATTCACTCTTCAGTAATTTTAATGGAACATTTCTTAATCTGTACATTAAGAAGCTCAACAAAACACGCCTATTGTTTCAGAGTCGAATTCCATATTAGATTTTCTAAATCGAAATTCCGCAGATTTTAAAGATTCGTGCATTTTGAAAGCAATTTTTTGTTCTATTGTTCTGGTCCAAACGCGTTTCGCCAAGATACGACAAAAATATTTTAGTCAATGATTATCAACACAAATAAAATTTACAGCATGAACTTCACTGTACTTTATAACGTATACCTATACTTTAGCATTGATCAAATCCTTGGAATCGTAGATTTAATAAATAAATAAATACATAAATAAGAATGAACTCAGAATTAAATTCTGTAATTTATTCAACCTCACCAACTTTAATAAATGGAAAACCACATACGTTACCGCCGATGACGTCATCTACTAAATGAGACATAAGCGATGATATTTTACTTACATACTCGTACATGCAATTATTGGCAGATATTAAAAGTGTAGGATTCTCTCCTCATCATCAACAACAAACTCAAAAAAATTCAATTACAATACTATTTCTTCGTATATGTATAGGGCAAGTTCTGCATTTGGAAAAAAAAATCGAACTCGAGATTTTGATCAAAGTTGGCATTACGATAATAGCGAAGACGAATAAAGTTGGTCCGACAATTCCGTCTGTCTGTCTGTATGTCTGTACCTCGATCTAGAGCCTAAGCCACTGGACCTATGTTATTCAAACTCGCTACTTAAGGGTCTTCGGTGATTCCCTAGAGGGGAAATTAAAATTTTTTTTTAGCTCTAAAACTAACGGTACCCCCATACACCCGTAATGCATAATCTTATTTATCTTAAAAACGGCTCTAACGATTTTGATAAAAAAAATTAGGTGTGATATTATGGACATGGACTACATTTTGGTAAAAAAAATTTTTGGGATTGACTGGTTAGGTATTCCTTTTGTTTTTTTTTTATCAGAAAGAGCTTCAATATCATCGAACTCTTTGACTACTCTTTGAAATTTAACGTTTCATATTCAAGTTATTTGTTTTGATAAGAGGCGTTTTTGTTTTTCTGAGCAGAGCACTGAGCAGGTCTTGAGCATATCGACACACTGGCACTGGAGCACTGAACTTTCAAAGGCGTGGCACACTCCATAGAGATCCGTGCGCAAAAGGTCACTTATTGAAAGTATACTGTACATCTATGTATTTGTGATATGAAAAATGCTTTTTTTTGTTTTTATGTTTTGCACTAAGTTAGTCAAGCGATCAAAGTTGAAAAGTTCATTGTGAAATTTGCAATTCGGAAAAAGTAAACAAAGTAGTTCCTATTGTTTTTGGCAATATCTTTGTTATTTCAATTTATTTCAATATTTCTTAAGATTCGCTTCTGAGTTACTAACAAGGGTTGAAGATAGTTTTTATAAGTACCACCCCAACATACAATTCGATATTGCAGTTTAGATTGAACTAGACCATAATAGAGACGTTTTAGGAGACTCCGGCAGCAAATTTTTCTTAAATGAAAAAATATATATGTGGTAGAAAGTAAATATTTCTTGATAACTTGTGTATGTGGTTTACAATTCATTTTACTGTCAATTGTTAATCCAAGATTTTTAAATTCAGTTACATTTTCAATATGGAAACATCTCGAAGAACAATCTAAGTTATAATCAATACAGCCAGATATATTAAAGCTATTGCAATTTGAACTGTTAAGAGGAGAGTTTTTGCAGTCAATGCTATGCAAAATGAGAACAGGCGGGTGATCATCCAGAAATGGTAGATTAAAATACATTATTTTAGTTTTATCGCTCAAAACAAGTTTATGCGTAGCAAACCAATATCTTAATAATTCCAAATCATGATTTATGTCTGAAATCAAGTCTATTAAGGATGAACTAGAATATACAAAAGCTATATCGTCAGCAAAACCAGTTTTAGTTCCTTTTAATTTTAAACTGAAAATAGAATTGATATAAACAAGGAATAAAATCGGGCCAAGGACTGATCCTTGAGGAACACCTATTTCAATATTGCGACTTTCACTAAAATTTGTACCTATTCGAACCTTTTGTTTTCTATTTTTAAGAAAGGAAGAAAACCAATCGAGAACAAAACCCCTAAAACCAGCTTTATCTAATTTACTTAGCAAAATTTCATGGTCGACGGTATCGAAAGTATTTGTTATATCAATAAAAAGAGCGGCCGTGTACTTTTTTCTGTCCATACTTATATATACATTAGAACAAAAGTTTAGCAATGCATCCTCAGTTGAATATTTGGCTATTAAAACCGTATTGATTTGTGCTAAAAAACGAAAGACTATCAAGATAGAAAAGCATTTTTGTTTTTATAACTTTCTCGAAAACTTTTGAGAGAACTGACAGAAGAGTTATTGGCCTATAATTTGTAATACTGTTTTTGCCACCTTTCTTAAAAATAGGAATAACCTCAGCTATTTTCAAACACTCTGGAAACTTTCCTTGAAAAACACTTTTATTGAATAAGTGAGTTAAAATATCTACAATATTGAAGCAAACATTCTTAGTAAAATTATTTGAAAAACTATGAAACGTAAATGAATCTGAGTTTTCCAGAGTATTTATGACTTTAAATACTTCAAAAGAAGAAATAGGCTCAAAAAATAAACTGTTACATTGAAGTAAATCATTAAAACAAGTATCCGTGCAGTTATATGAAGAACGATTAAACCCTGCATCACTATAAGCGTTTTTAACGGTATATCTATAAAGTAATCATTGAAAAGCTTTGCCATTTTTAAATGATTGACTATATTCAAGTTTCCGTACGATAAACTTTGAGGAACATCAAAAGCTGATCTTCTATTAAACAATTCGTTAAGTATTGCCCATTCTTTTCTCGAATTTCCATGGGCTTTATGGAACTTATTCATATAAAAGTTTTCTTTACAGATTGGA
The DNA here is from genome assembly GCA_911387755.1 of Chrysotoxum bicinctum. NCBI lineage: Eukaryota > Metazoa > Arthropoda > Insecta > Diptera > Syrphidae > Chrysotoxum > Chrysotoxum bicinctum. Next base: position 99,974,544 of record OU426988.1, read on the forward strand.
ACTTCAAAACTAATCTCTTTACGTCATAATAGTTCATAAATATTACGAAGGAGAGCATTATACGGATGTTTCTTACACTTAAGTCTTAATTTATTCCTCTTATCAATTTTTTTTAGTAAGAAAGTGGAAATCCAGGGTTTCAGTTTTTTGAGCTTATCTTTTCTATTCCTAGACACTTCTGAGCTTTGATTAACATAACTATGTATGCAAAATTGAAATAAATAATTCAAATGCAATAGAAGGATCTGACGTAGAAAAGATTCCAAACCAACTTTCAAAAATCAAACAAGAGTTTATGTGCTCAAAGTTAATTTTTATAAATTGATGAATCGAGATAGGATTTAGGATGTTACATTGTGGTTCATCTTTAAAAAGTAATAAGAGACAGGTCATGCAATGATCAGTAATATTCATATCTGATAAAGAACTTATTAGTCTAAAATTGGCTTTAAGATCGATTCTAGAAAAAAATATGATCAATGCAGGTTTTTGATGTGGGAGTTATTCGCGTTGGTTCATTTATGCAAGATTCTAAATCGTTTGATGACAACAAAGATAAGTAGTTGTCTACAGAAGAGGATTCATTTAAAATATCGATGTTGATATCTCCAACAATAAACAAATTTTTAGCATTGTGAGAAGTTAAAATAGAGGAGAGCTCCGTAGTAAAAACATCTTCACTTACATGATTGAATCTATAAAAACACATAAAAACTAGTTTAACAGCGTTTATAGTGAGAGAAATCTTAATCATATCCGAACTTAAAAGATCAGTGTTAGTATACTCACAGTTTAAACATTCTTTAAAAAAGACAGCAGTACCACCAGACGCATACGTATTATTACACTTAGCATGAAACACATAACCGGGAATACTAAAGAAATTCTTTTCATGCTCATAAATCCAAATTTCAGTAAAGAAGATAATGTCAGGCTTTTTCACAAGAGATTCAAAATGAGTTAAAAATAAATCAAAATTTTTACGCAAGCTTCTAATATTCAGATGCACTATAAAAAAACCATTATTATAAACATCAGAGTGAAAAACACTTTTATACATTTCTTTATCAAAAAAACAAAAAGGAGTAACTAATGAAACATCATTTAAAATTGATAAAAAATTTTTAGCCATTGTTAAATAATTTTATCAAGATCTTCCAAGGAAGATATGCGCAGAGTAGATTCTCCTTCTTGTTTTTTCATTAAAATAACTCCATTTTTTATCCAAAGATATAAATATTTCTTTTCTGTTTTAATCTGTCTAGCCTTATTGAACAATAATTAAACAATATTAAATGAAGTAAGACTCTCATTTATAAAAATAGGTTTCTTTCCAAGCTCATCGCCAAATACACAAGTAGTTAAATGCTTCTTTCGTTGAATAGATAAAAGGTTCTGCTTACATTCCAAAGACTTGAACTTAACACATACTATGTTGATAGGTTTCTTTGCTACAGTTGAAGAGACATTATTATTTCTTTTGACTGATTTTAAATAACAATGTTTGATGTCATTCGCAGTGATGTCGGCACCTAGACCTTCCGTAAGAAGCTTAACTGTTGAGGTCAATGCACTTTCATTCTGTACATTTGGTAAACCAACAATGTCAACACATTTATTTAGATTTTTTTGTTGTAAAAAATTAACTTTGTTGGAAAGGCTATTTACTTTGGTCATTAAGTTGCACTTTTCCTCTTGTAGCTTACTTATCAGTGAGAGAGCATGCTGTTCATCTCTTTCAGAGAAATTATTTCTCTATTCAATGACATAATTTCTCTATACACATACATACATGGTTGGTGGTGGTGGTGATGCATAATGTGGTGCTGGAGCTGATAGCGGTGATGTAGATGGAGATGAGTTTGGGAATTGTAAGTCAGATGCAGACAATACATGTGTATTCACTTGAGCTTGTGGTGGAGAGTGACGTAGAGATACTCTTATCTTTTTGTTGCACTTTGGGCAGACAAATGGTATATTATTTTTGGTTTTTTAGATTAAGAATTTTATTTTTCAATTTGTTTTATATACAATTTGACTTAAAACTAACTTATTACTAAATTAAATCATGTTGGCTCAACAATAGGGGCCCAACGTTCTTCATTTGGCTTTACATAATGCTATTTGCTTACAATATCATATTAATGTTTTCTTAATCTAATTCATGATTTTTTTAATATTAACTAAATAATAATTTTTGATGAGTGGGCGTTTTATCCCCTGTAGTATTGATTGTTGTTCTTCTCGTAAAAGGGTGCGTTGTCGTTATGGATGATGTCTTCAAATTGATCGTCAGTGATGGCTCGGGTGTATAGATACTTGTCACGAGGCTCCAGTTCATGCTGGAGAAGTTGTTGCACTTCTGTGTTGGGATGATCTTCCAGGTTCCTGATGATTTTTCCGGAGAGCTGCAGTAAATACTTGTCCAATGGTATTAATTTTGCTTCTTTATACAGATTCCTTGTTGGTATATATTTCTTCGTCAGTGTGTTACGATACAGTCCAGTGCAAATGCGGAGCATCTTTCTTTCAAAAAGCTTCATCTTTTTCATTGCTGTAGGTGAAATAGTAAACCAGATGGGAAAGGCGTAGGTCAGAACGGGTCGGATAAGTTGTTTGTACACAAGCAGCTTGGTTTTCTTACTTAGTCCACTTCGCCTCCTGAGAAGCGGATGGACCAAGTGCAGAGAATAGTTGGCTCTCTTCAACATCAAGTCTGCATGTCTTTTGAATTTGAATTTATTGGAAAAGTTGATTCCTAAGTACTTCGTTGATGATTATATTATTTTTGGTCATATAATCTCTGTCAACAGTTTTCAATTTTACACAATTCAAATGAAAATAAGTTTTACAATGATGACACTGAATTCTAGCATCCCGACTTCCAACTTTTTGATTACATATGCAATACATTTTAAGGTATAAAAGTTTACAATGATTAGATAGATTATAGAAAATTCTCGACACGAGTGTACCCCACAACGTCACGAAGAGAACTATGTATTTGTAGTGTGTTATGTCCGGGGAAGGTTAAGATGTGTAGATTTTATTTGTTTATTTCAAAAATGAAAAAAAAATATTTTTATAGTTAATTAAGGAGTTTGAAGTACGAGTGTTTTTTTAGACTTAGTTTTAATTTTTGCATAATATCTTCTCTTACATCAAAAGTTTACCAGATCAATTAATTGTCGATAATTAAGATATATTTCCTTAACCCTTTAACCCTACCCTGGGATCCAGCGTCACTGAATTCATAATTTTTTTTAAATATTTTAAAAACTAATCAACCCATGCCAGCGCCACTCATAGTATTCTCATATTATCGTATAAGACATCTTAAAATAAGTCATTTATGCATTTTCAAGTGATGCAGTTTCAGATATTTAAGGTTCAGGGTCGCACAGACCCCATGGTAGCAATTGTGAAAGTTTTTGAATAATTAAATTTTATTTTTCTTGCGTTGATTTAATCACTAAGTTAGCCTTTTATTTATATTTTATTTGTGTTATCAGTGTTTTTACTAGCATTAGTTAATGCTACAAGAGTTATTATGTGTTATTGATGTGTTTCTCGATTTTAGTTGAAGAAAACAAGAAAAAACTAAAAAGACGATATGGATATGGCTATGTGTTATGGTATCATAAATATTCGTATGTCCTCCTCAAAATGTCATCCAATAAAATACAAATAAGACTACAACTCATTAAACCCCAAATGGACCAGAGATTTATTCGGATAGCTTTGCCTCCGTAAGACCAAAATAAGGTGTAACAGTTGCCGAAAACCAATTTGTGACGAACATAGGCACTCAGTGTGCCAAATGTGTCATTTAAATTTTTAAAACATTATATTTATTTAAACATATGTACCTACATTTGATATTAATATATGTACATACATATGTATACTAATTTGTATCAAATTGTTTTTTATTCAAATTGGGGAAAAAACTTTTGGGGTTCTTAAGACCCCAGGGTAGCAATAGCGTTTCTTCCAGGATGGGTAGGGTTTAAGGGTTAATATAAATTTGAAAACAAAAGTGTTAAGCTTTTGTCGGAAATATTTTTTTTATTTTAGAAAAATAGTGCTAGGGATTTTTCAAGAGTGCCGATTGTTTTGTTTTTCTATTGTATTAATCTCAGACAACATTGCTGTTCGATTTTTTTAAGTTTGCATTCCTTATAGAAACGTAAGTTCATGCAGCTTACTTTCACAACATAATTTTTTTCAACTTCATACACTGGCGGGTGTCTTAATAACGGCCTTTTTTGATACAATTTTGATCAACAACATTATCTTATTATGTTCTAATATTTCTTAAATACGAGTATGATTGTTGTTTTTTTTTTCTTTAAAGTAATATTATAATATTAAAAACATTCCGGAAACAAAAAAAGAACTTACACACAAGTAAAGTGTAAAAATACTTGTAAAAAGGTTCTTTTAAATAAAACACATTGTTCGATGTATTTACGTTTTATTTCCTATAAATAGTAAGTATTTTAAATTATTAATTCTAATATATGTACAATAAAACTAATAAGACTTACGCTTTTATGCGTCCTCGTTATTTGAAACCTTTTATACAAATAAAATCTTCATTATATTAACTTAAATTGAATCTTCAATTTGTTACGAAAAAATAACAAACTATTGTCATGGAAACTAACACTATAGCAACGGGTGCAAATAAGAAACAAAAGAAATAACAAACTTATAACAAACTTAGAAACTACACTTAAAAATATAAATTGATGAAATTAAGACTAAACAATATTTTTAACAGCCCCACCTCCGTGAATCTAGACCATACCAGATTCACCAATTTCCAGCTTTGCCAAAATACAAACTGGTCTCTTTACTACAACGCCTGTACTCATTCGCACTTCAGCCGATCTAACTTGTTGATCTTTCCCAGGAAATACTTTGGTTATCCTTCCCATTGGCCATTTAGAACGATGAATATTACTGTCACATAGTAATACCAAATCTCCAATTGACAAAGGTTCAATAGGTTCGTACCATTTTGTTCTTTTACATAAATCTGGAAGGTATTCAGCAAGCCATTTCTTCCAAAATCGATGTTGTATTTGCTGAACTTTTCGCCATTGCTTCCTTGTTACTATTAGCTGCTCTTCGCGTGGGTGAGGAGTCTGGTCTGAGTTAGATATACCTAAAAGAAAATGATTAGGAGTTAAGGGCTCGTCAGTAGAACTATCAAGGGGAATGTGAGTCAGTGGTCTCGAATTAACGATGTTTTCGGCTTCACACATCAGACTATATAGACTATGCTCCTGTAGACTTTCATTAAACAACGCATGTCCCATTGCTCTCTTTACGCTGAGCACCAAGCGTTCCCAGCAGCCACCAGCATGTGGGTTTAACGGGCAATTGAACAACCACTCGATTTTCTTATTTGCTAGTACATCTGAAATCTTTCTGTGATCAAAGTCTCTAAGCTGTTTGCGGAGCTCTCTATCAGCTCCTATGAAATTTGTACCATTATCAGAACGGATTCTTACAGGGGTACCTCGTCGAGATGTGAAATTACGGATGCACATTAGACACGTATCAGTTGAAAGGTCTCTTGCAATCTCTAAATGAACAGCACGTGTTGTAAGACATGTAAACAATGCAATCCATCGCTTGACTGTACTCCGCCCCACAATGACTGAAAATGGACCCATGTAGTCCAGGCCTACATACGTAAATGGTCTTACAAAAGGCGTTAGACGATCTTTAGGAAGTTGCCCCATCAACGAAACTTTCGGCTTCGCATTGTTAAGCCTACATTGTGGACACTTCTTTGCTCTGCCTTGTACAACAGCTCTTATGTTTGGAATCCAGTAACGTCTTCGTATGTCAGCAATGATTGTGTTTGTGTTTTGATGGTTCCACACACAGTGGTAATGATCGACTATTATATTGGTCAAGTGATGGTCTTTAGGAAGAATTATTGGTTTTCTGGTATGGAAGGGTACCCCTACTGCTTCATCTATGCGCCCATCTACGCAGATTAGTTTTGACTCGTTCAGGCACGGTGTCAGCTTCCACAAACTACTGCTTTTGTCCACCTTCCCTTTACGTAGTAATGCGTCGTATTCATCTGTAAAAGCATCTATTTGAGCACTGCGACAAATACTCATCTCTGCCTGTTCGAGTTCCCATACTTTTAATCCTCCTGTCTGGTTTTGACATTTGCTTGGTATTCCGTTTCTTTTAAAACGCAGGATCCATCCCACGACTTTTTTTAGTCTTTGGAAGATTGAAAATTCTTCAAAATTTCCACATTTCTCTTGAACGTGCATTACCATGAATTTTGATCGAAGCTCTATAGTTGTTGGAGAGAAGATGTGTCTTTGGGCCATGAAGGTTCATCTTCCATTAAAAACTTTGGTCCGTTAATCCAAAACGATTCTCTTTTTCCATCTTTCAACCGAGTACCAAAGTCTGCAGGATTCAGTGTGCTTGGGACCCACCTCCATTCTGCTACTGCACTATTTTCCAAGATCTCGTTTACTCGGTGAGCTACATAAGGTTTATAGCGCCTGTGGTCTGACTTAATCCATGATAAAACAGTTCGCGAGTCACTCCACATAAATACCTTGGACGGACAAACATCATGGTTTTTAAGTATAATTTGACGAATACGCGTGGCCAAAACAGCTGACTGTAGCTCTAGACGCGGAATGGTAGTTAATTTCAATGGGGCACATTTTGTTTTCCCCATCACAAATGCCAAGCACCATCCTCCTTTTTGTTCAGCAACTCTCCAATAGCCTACAGCAGCATAAGCCGTTTCACTAGCATCCGAAAATACATGAAGCTCCAATGGCAAGTTGAAAATCGAAGAACTGTAACAGCGAGGGATTGACATAGTACTTACCTCCCTCAAGTTATTCAGCCACTTGACCCAGAGCTCACCAGCATCACCTGAAATTTGCTCGTCCCATCCTACGTTTTGACGCCAAATTTCTTGTAACATAACTTTTGCCGTTAAAGAGTATTCTGCAGCAAGGCCGAATGGATCAAAAACAGACGTCGTAACACTCAGGGCTTCTCGTTTCGTGGGCATTCTTTAACCTGTCAACAATATAGATTCTACTTTTCCAAACGCCATGACGAACTGAAAGGAATCTTGTTCGGTGTCCCAGTGCATACCCAGTACTTTCTGGAAGAATTCCGTATTGCCTCTCTCAAGATTGAGAATTGACGAATTTTCCTGATTTCCATTGAAATGTTGGTTCACGATCTTTGAGTTAGAGAAAAATCTTTTTAACTCAAAACCTCCATTTTTATGGATCCATACTATTTCCCTGCAAGTTTTAACTGCTTCTTCCTCGTTATTGAAACAATGTACCAAATCATCGACATAATGGTTATTGAGTATCGCATCTACCGCATTCGGATACTTGAGTTTGAATCCTAAAGCGTTTCGATTCTTGACATAATGCGCTGAACATGGTGAGCACGTTGCTCCAAACGTCATTACGTTCATAACATATTCGCATAAGGGCTCATTCTGTTTCGTTCTCCATAGAAAGCGTTGAGAGTCTTGATCATCTGCAATAATTTTCACCTGGTGAAACATCTCCACAATATCTGCGCATACACCAATGGGTCTCTGTCTAAATTTCATTAAAACTGATATTAAATCTTGATATTGATCCGGACCACTAAGCAGGTGCAAGTTCAACGAAGTTCCATTTGATTCCGCAGCTGCATCAAAAACTAATCGAAGCTTGCCAGGTTTATTAGCATTCCAAACACCAAAGTGGGGCAAGTACCACGTTCTTGGTCCTTTGTTCGAAATTTCGGCTAAAGTTAACTTTCTTGTGTATCCTTTTTCTTCATACTCTTTCATAATTTTACTGTATTCTTCGTAGTAGTTTTTGTCTCGCTGAAATTTTTTCTCGAGACCCAGCATCCTTTTTTCAGCTTGTACTCGGCTCGATGGAAAAGTTATGTGGTCGTATTTCCACAACAACCCAGTTTCAAAGCGGTCGTTTATTTTATTTGTAGTCGTTTCTAACAATACTTTAGCTCTCTTATCTTCTGATGATTCCACATGTTTAGCATCACGAACGCCTAAGTTGTCATTGGCTATGTAGTTGTTTATTATTTGGTCCAAGTTATCCATTGGCGTCTCACTTGAATTGGTGTAGAAACTACGGTGATTTTGCAAAACTTCACAGCCATCGTCTGTTCCATATACTACCCAACCAAGTTTGGTTAAGACTACAACTGGACCTCTCCACCCATCGGCTGCTACCTTTTGACCTACTCCCAAATGAGCATTATCAAGTCCAATTAATAAATCTGGAGTAGCTCCTTCGTAGCCATGAATTGGAAGCTTCTTTCTAAAATGAAACTTAGGATGCAGTTGGTTGATATCTAAAGTTTGAGTAGGAAGTTTAAGGTCTTTTACTGTTCTAACATTTTTCAAACAAAAGTTTTTCATTCTGGAACCCATCCCTGATATCTCCATATCAATACAACTTGATGGTTGAGTTACACTCGTATTGCCAAACCATTGAAGAGTTAAGTTTTGTTTTGGGCCTGCAATACCCAAACGACTTACCAAACTTTCATTAACTAATGTTACCGAAGATCCTTCATCAAAGAAAGCGTAGCACGCTATTTCTTTTTCACCTGCATACAATCTTACAGGTAGTATTTTGAAGAGAAGTTTGGAGGATGGTGAATTTACAATCGAGCTAGTAAATACTTGCCTCTGAAGATTATTTGGAGCTTGCCAGGTTCCACTTTGTTCTTGATCAGCTGAAACTCGGGGCTCGTGTAAAAGCTTGTGCACCTTTTTTGTACAACCAGGTACATCACAAATATGTTGTTGCAAACAAACGTTGCTTCGATGGTCACTTCTTAAGCAATTAAAGCAGAGGCGCTGTTGACGAACAACTCTCCATCGTTGACTGGGTATCATATCGATAAAACGCTTGCATTTAGAAATTTCGTGTCGCATTGAACACAATTTACAATTAGAACCATTATTTCCTCTATCTGTAGATTCATTCACATGGAAAAATCTTGTTCGACCTGCATTTCTAACCTGAAGCGGTTGCTCTGTTACACACGCAATGTTCACCATTCTAGAAATTTCTTGCAACCAATCACTAAAATTTCGCACACTTGCACGGGGTTTTAATGTAATGGCATGTCTTGCCCAATCCATCCTTCGCTCGGTAGGTAATTTCAGCAACAACTCATCCATCAATGTAGGGTTGAACAAATGATGCTCACAGTCTGCTGCTTCTAAGAATGATGAGAGATTTTGTACCTTGGTTGCGAATGGTACAAGCAAATCAATTCTGCCTTCAGGTATTTTTGTCACATTTCGAATCTTTTCTATTTGGCTTTTGACAAGTTGTTCTGGCCTGCCAAAACTGTCCTCCAGAGTTTCCATCACTCGTCTTACGTTACCGGAATGAATCATCAAACATTCTACGGTTTCTTTTGCTCTTCCTTTCACTGCTTTTTGGAGTCGCATCATGTTTTGCCGATTAGAGTAGTTATATTCTTCTGATGTTGACGCAAAGGCTTCTCTAAACATCGGCCAATCTTCTGGACAACCATCGAAATCTGGAAGATCGTACAGCTTTTGGTTTCCAGTTTTTGAAGAAGACAGCGTTCTATTCAGTGCATCAAGCGCAGTAACCAAAGATGATTCAGCTGCCTCGTTCAATCCACTAGATGCAGTTATATTTTCACGTTTTTGTTGTTTCCCGACTTCCATTTGAAGTGCTTGAATTTTGTTCATCATCTCGGCAAGCCTCAGTTCCATCGAAGAGTCTTCCGGTCGTTCCTGCTGAAGTATTGAATCGTTTTCACTTTCGCACTCTCTTTCTTGAGACGCAGTTCTTGAAGTATGTGCTCTTGTTTTTGGTGGCATTATTTCTTTATGAATAGACCTACTGATTCCCGAAATTCAACTCCTAGCTTCCGAGCCCAAAACCCAAATCAAATTCAAAGTCTAAATAACTCACCCTTTTAAACTTCTTCTAAATGCGTCTTTCGTTGTTCCTTTTTGGAAATTCGGATGTTCCACATCTGGATCAGCAATAATTCTTTTTGGAACAAAAATTATTCTTCGTCCAACTCCAAAAAAGCGAAATAAAAATTGTAAAAAGGTTCTTTTAAATAAAACACATTGTTCGATGTATTTACGTTTTATTTCCTATAAATAGTAAGTATTTTAAATTATTAATTCTAATATATGTATGTACAATAAAACTAATAAGACTTACGCTTTTATGCGTCCTCGTTATTTGAAACCTTCAATTTGTTACGAAAAAATAACAAACTATTGTCATGGAAACTAACACTATAGCAACGGGTGCAAATAAGAAACAAAAGAAATAACAAACTTATAACAAACTTAGAAACTACACTTAAAAATATAAATTGATGAAATTAAGACTAAACAATATTTTTAACAATACTTATACCTTACTTAGTTAAAATATTTATGATAGTTCTATAAAGGATTATTTTTTTCATTTTGTAGGAATTAATTTCATCTTTATTTAGTAATTTAACTTAAGGTTTTTAAAGGTTTAGAAGCACAAAATCTTGCGTGTTTAAGAAAAGAACTGGTTGAAGTATTTTCCGCTGGTAGAAAGAAGATTTTTTATGCCAAAATTTTTGACGTTGATACTTTCTTTCAACGTAAGATGATGTAGCGAAACTCTTGTACGAGAGCGAATTCAAAGAGAATTTAATTATTGATCATCCTAACCCTTGTTTCTAACCGATTGGTCAGTTAAATGAAGAAGCTATAGAATCACGAAACAAAGTCAAGAAAAGACAATTTAACAGATATTTTTAATAGAATGATGATTTCGTCAGATACTCTGTTATCAAGTTCCAGAAGTCAGAACATATTTGTTGGAAAAAAAGATTCTCATTCAGATGCTATTAATATGTTTGATGTGGAGAATATTTTTGAAGTAAAACTTCTTTTCCGGCGTTGGGGGTAAAAAATTTCCTATGCAGCTTTCAGTGACATGTCAAAACGACACGTTATCAGTCAAAGGCAGCGACATGTTTTTAGAATACAAAATGTTTGTACGTTTATACGTTAGAATCTTACAGAGGCTTTGCTTGAGGGAAAAGAAGTTTTACTTCTACAGCGCGTACGTCAGTACACATAACCTTTTTTTGAAAATGAACAAATTTTTATTAAATATTAAATGTATTACTAAATACTAATTATGAGATTCATTAAAAAAACATTTTTTTGGTTCGAAAATTAAAAATTTTACTAATAGTTTTCATATTTATTTTATTCTTTGTATATTTATTATTAACAACACATTCGTCTTTGAAAAAACTACATTAACCGTGATAATAAATGTTAAAATAAAAAAACAACAAAAATAAACACAAGTTTGTCTTTAAGCAACCCTCCAAATTTTTCTTTTATAATAAAGATTAAATTTGAACTAATGTTTACTCTTATAGTTACAAGGCTTTAAAACACAAAAACCACTTCAAACTTTTCGCACAAAACCACTACTTTTGCCCCACTGTGCGTCGATCTCCACTTTTATATGTTTGTTTGATTATTTTTTCTTCGCCATCTGTCTCTGTCATATCGAGCCTTAACCGCCATTTTATCGTAAGCGACATTTTTTACAAAATCAAGTTAATTATGCGATTTGACAGCGAATGCTATTACGCATCTTTCCATATCATTTATTTTTCAATACAACTTTTTAACAAAAAGTTACACAGAAAACAAAATTTATCGTAAGCGACACTGATATTTTCTATTTACAGCTAAATATCGCAAATGACATAGTAGGTAGAGTGTTGTTGATATTTAATCAGCTTTGCTGAATTATCCAATTGATGCTACTTTTGTATCAGTGTACCCATCGGCCACTGTAAGGAATAGTACATTTATAGGAGAGTGAGTAGCTATCATGTTTGGATGCCGGGAGAGTTCATGTACAATGGTCAGTTGCGTACGCAGAGAAGGTTAAGTATTTCAGAATGAAAACCTATTTAAAAATGCGTAGCAGGGCATAGTTCATAAAAACAAAAAGTCAGTCATCATGTACCATCATAAATGCTTAGACAATATTGGTGAAAGGGGTTATATAATACGCAAAGTTTTTAAAAGTAGTTTTATTTCAATATTTATTTAGATATGGAAACAAATGTGGAAGGATGAAACCGAAAGTGCAATACCAGAAACTGTTCTAGCGTCGCTTCCATTTTGCAATCGGAATTTGTATCCTCATTTAAGAAAACATTTGAAGTTCTTTGTGTGCTACCATGTGACGTCTGCTAAGCCAGAACGTTCATTTTCAACTTTGAGACGATTAAAAACGTGGCTGAGTGCCACAACAACTGAGACCAGGCTCAATGGATTAGCTTTGTTGAACTTAAACAAAGAAATCGAAGTTAAACCTAAAGATGTGGTGAATGCATTCGCAAATAAAAAAAAAGAAGAATGGATCTAATTTTTTCACCAAATTACTCGTATCATACTTAAATCAGTTTTTTCAGATGAAAAATATAAAAAAAAAAGTTTACAAAGAAATAAATGAATAAAATTCATTTCATACTCGTAACTTATTCATACATATATGTGGTATTTGGTAGAAACATGATAATTCCATAAAATGATTTGCATCCTTACATTCACTTCATATCGAGCTCGAACCTAAACGGGTAAACCGATTTTCTTAAAATTTGGAACATAATTTTTCAAAGAATATTTTCAAAAGTTTTCCAAATTTGAAGAAAATCAGTCAACCCGTTTCAGCCCTAGCTCCATGTAAGGTGGACGTAAAAACGAAAATTATTTTATGGACTTATCATGTTTGTACCAAACACCACAGTATATGTATAAGGTGGTTGATAATAAGAATGTCTTTCATTGTTTGATAGTTTTAGTGATACCTTGAGGTCAAACCGTATTTCTGCAGTAGCTAGTAATCAACATCTTGAATGATGTTATAAGACCAAGTTGAAAATTTCCCAAGCAAAGTACCTTGATTTGAAAGGGCTTTATGAAAAAAAACTATTCCTGAACGGTATCATGACGAGAACTTATCTTTGAGATTTGAACCTACGATCAAGGATGTCTTAAGTTAAACCGACGAAGAAAATAACAAAGACAACTAAATACTTAAATACCCTTGAGTTTTTTTTTAATTTTTTTTTTTTTTAATTAAGAATATTTTTTGTCGCTATTTTTTATTAATTTAAAAATAAAATAATAAATTCCACTAAAAATAAACAAATAATGTGAATTTTTCATTAAAATAGGATTTTTTTTGTATTTTTTTAATTTTATCGTAAACGCCAAAATTTGATTATGAGTTAATAGTTAGTGAACACAAAAACTATCGTAAACGCCAAAAACGTTAAAAATAACGTAAATTTGGCAACATCAGTGTTCAGTTTATAGTCACTTAATTGCATTTGCAAAAATATAACTGAATACTGAAAATAAGCTCGTTCGGATTTGTAACTCAGGAAGAAAACAAAAAAATGTATTTCCTGTAAAATTTATATTTTGTCGCTTACGATAATTTGGCGGTTAGGGCTCGATATCACTAGAAAAAAGTGAAGTTAGCCGGGCTCAGATTTTAATTCCACCTACTCGGTCATTTTATTCTGGGCTCATAGAGCACCCTCCGAGCTAGCTCTGATTGATAAAAGAAAACAACCTCAGCGCTCTGATGTGTCTGAGCTAAAAACGAAACACACATCTTTTTTGACAGCTCAGTTCCCTGTTCTGAGCCTAAAAAGAAAAACACCTGAGATAGAATAAGAATAAAGGGCACGGGAATAAAAAACATGACAAATGGAATTGAGTTTCGTGCTGTCAAGTTGGCACTTGTATTGACGTTGGAATTTATAGTGGTAAAGTGCGCACGTAATTTTGTAAATGTAAATATTTAAATTTTTAAGTTTCTTGAATATTTCAAAAATATTAACTTAAAATATGATATATGCATTTATAGTAAAATATACAAAAATATTCTCTAACGATTGAATGCCATCTTTAAGGAAATTTACTGATTCGAAAAACTACTTTATTTGTTTTCTTCTATGTTTATCCAAAAAAATATGTTTTAACATGGAAATTCTTGCCCTGTTAATTACCAACCTCGACATATTTCAGGGATTCTATTTAGTTTTCTCTTTCTCCTTTGAAGAGATGGCTGCAAGACGCGGCCTCAGTGTAGCCATCCACCTTCAGGAGACTTGGCAACATTGGCATCATCCCGGTTGTCATCTTCGCATCTGATTGCGTTCTACCTAGGGTCAAAAATTGAAAAGTCATTGAAGACTACACTAGCCTAGCAGTGACCACGAATTTGCGCAAAATCCAACAAACGCAAACTAAAATCGAACACAAGCCCCGAAATGGTGATCAAAGAAAGGCAGTCAGCTATCTTCCAAACAGCAGGGACTTCAAAAGCCACTGCCGAAAAATTGATACTGCTCATACGTCGAGCATGTGAAGTGATACAACAATGCCACGAAAATTCAATAATAGAGGTCGGAACCCGGTTTATTGGTCGAAAAATGTAATAGCTGCACTACGCAAAACTTGACGTCAACTCAAACGAAGAATAACCAGAGGAAGTGCTGAAGCAACTGAGGAAGATCTCATGGAGATCAGAAACAAAAAAGTAGAGCTGAAAAAAGCAACTAAACTCAGCAAGAAATAAAAATTGGAGCAACTACGAAATGACATGGACAGAGACCTTTACAGAATAGGATATAAATTGGTCATGCAAAAACTCGGAGCAAATACAGCAAATCCAGAATCCAGCTCTCAGAGAAATGATGGAGCGGATCGTGAACGCACTTTTTGCAACTCACTCCGATAGATCATCCGACACCGCTTTAGCCCATGAGCTAGAATTACCACTATTTAAAGCAGAAGAACTTGAGGAAGCTGTGAATTCACTTCAGGAAAAGAAAGCTCCTGGCCCCGACGGAAACTAGCAGAAATTTTAAGCTACTACTAAACAACTACTGCTGACAATGTTTAACAACTGCCTAGAGGAAGGAGTTTTCCCCAAGAGCTGGAAGATGCAGCGATTAGTGCTGATCAGCAAAGGTAAGGGCCACTCTCTCAGCATAATAGACCCTTATGCATGCTAGATGCGACTGGAAATTTGTTAGAGAAGATGATAAAACTACGACTCACAGCATGGTTTCAGGTGGGGACGCTTTACAATCGGAGCAATCGAAGATGTGGTAAATGATACCCATATAGGACAACAAGGAAACCATTACACAAGGAAGATAGCACTTCTAGCAACTCAAAACGTCAGAAATGCTTTCAATTCTGATGGAGTGACATGCAGTTCTGTTCACGGTTCTTTAATTTACAAAAAAAAAT
This sequence comes from Chrysotoxum bicinctum, assembly GCA_911387755.1. Taxonomy (NCBI): domain Eukaryota; kingdom Metazoa; phylum Arthropoda; class Insecta; order Diptera; family Syrphidae; genus Chrysotoxum; species Chrysotoxum bicinctum. Next base: position 99,989,938 of record OU426988.1, read on the forward strand.
ATGTTTTGTGTTCTCATACGAGAATACCACCACTTAATGAAACGCAAGTATTTTTTAATAATATTAATTGATTAAAAGCTTCAGATCCTCACCACTATAGTGAGGGGAAATCTTCAGCTTACAATGTTATGTGAGGTATGTTCTAGGAACGTAACCCCTCCACCCTTAAGTTTGATGCTCTCCTGAGTATCTACAATTCTATTTTCGATTTGAAAAATTTTTGGGTTTCTTTTTTTTTTTACAATATAATAGAATTCCAATTACAATAATTATTATTGTGATACTTATATGTGATATAATATTTTTTCCATTATTTTGATATTTAATCTCTTGTAGTTCTCTTAAATTGTTAATTTGATTTATATGTACATCTTCTAATTTAACATTAATAATTGTAAAATTTAATGTGTTATATAATGGAATTATAGTATTTTGTTTAAATGTTTCTTTTGGATTATTGTATATAGTTGCATTTAACATATTTTATATTTATTAATTGTATATAATGTTTTATTATGAATTATATATGTAATTATATTTTGATATATCAATTTCAAATCCCTGATAATTTAGAACAGGTAAAATCATTACCCATGTTTTCATATTTATATGTAAATGCTGGTATTTTTAAAATGAATACTAAATGGTTATTTCTAGTTAATAAGCTGCTTTCTATATGCTCTAATTTTTCAATAGACATATTAAACCTTTTTATTTCTTCCTTTGTTAAAATATTTCTCCCTAAAATTCCTAGACTTGAAAAGACTATGTTATCTTGTAATTTTTCTATTTCGTTGTTCAATAATATCATGTCTGTGTTCATTTGCAATGACAATATGCTTTTAGCTAAACTTTCTTGTTTAATTTCTGTGGAATTGATAAAGTTCCTTAACACTTATTGGTGATTGTTAATTCTGTCTGCCATGGTCTCTAACTCTGTTTGGAATTATGTATAAATCCCCACTTATTTATTTAAGTCCGCGGGGAGAGTACGATAACTTGGCCGCCAAGATTTGATAACGGGTTTTTGTAGGGGGGTCAAAAACAAGCACTTTTTACTATGCGAGGGGGGGGTCTATCTCCCCCCGTTTAGGAGGTAGGGGCACTTTTAGAAAAAATTGTTTAAATTGAAACAAAAAATATTAAAAAACAACGGCAACACCTACAATAAAGTGCTATACTGCGTTTGAAAGCCAGAAGATTTTTCTATAATCCTGCATTTAAATTTTATTACTCATATCAATAGTTTTTGAGAAATTCGCATTTAAAGTCCAAATTTTGATAAAAAAAACGTGAAAAAAAAAGTTTAGACCGGTTGTTTTCAAAATTGTGAAATGAAATTGTAAATTATCTTATATGTGTTTCATGTATCTATCAGTTCTTAATCGAACACAAAAAACCGCATGGTTCTATGTCTTCTGGTTTTTGAGAAAACCTCCGTTTAAGAGGTAGGGGCACTTTTAGAAAAAAAATGGTTTAAATTGAAAAAAAAATATTAAAAAACAACGGCAACACCTACAATAAAGTGCTACACTGCGTTTGAAAGCCAGAAGATTGTTCTAAAATCCTGCATTTAAATTAAATTACTCATTTCAATGGTTTTTGAGAAATTTGCATTTAAGTCAAAATTTTGATAAAATAACGTGAAAAAAAAAGTTTAGACCGATTGTTTTCAAAATTTTGAAATGAAATTGTAAATTAACTTATATGTGATCCATGTATCTATCAGTTCTTAATCGAACACAAAAACCGCATGGTTCTATGTCTTCTAGTTTTTGAGAAAATCGAAAATTACCAAAACTACTTTTTTTGATTTTTGGTGGTGACGGTGATTCCATTTTAAGGATTAATGTTAATAATCATAATGAATCTTTGTTAGTTCAGTACCGCAATTCATTTAGCGTTACCCAAAATGCACCATGAGGAGATAGAATTGCATCTGGGTCAGTTATTTTGTCAGTTAGTCAGGAGTTAGTCAGTCATAGTTAGTTCAAAATGGTCAAAATGTATTAAAAAGGTGTGTAAGTCTCGTCAATAAAGCCATCGTCCGTACTATAACTGTCGAGTTCGTTGAGTTACTCTTTTATGTAAAACACTTTCTAAATTTTCGCTCTGAAGGGTGGGAGGATCGATGTCTTTTAACTGTAAACCCTCACATATATCACCATCGGTATAACAAGGGTAAACTTTTTTTACATCTGATAAAAACTCTATTATTTGCGAACCTCAGTCGTCCTTATATTTCCTTTCTAGGCGGTATTTTCGATAGAAAAATAGTGCCATGTATTGGTGAACATGGTCAGAAGTTTGTTTTGGTTTTCAAGATCGTTTATTGTATTTTATATGTATTTAGTGGACATTGGATAAATATAATAAATTTGAATTTTTTTAAATACAGATTCTGTGAATGCAAAAGTAACTTTGCATGCACCCAACCTCGCACCTACCCCAAATCCTATAGTGTGCTCAAGCAGGGGGGTTGCAGGGGGGCAGCATGCCCCCCCATACATACTTTACTGTTTATATATTGTAATGTTGGAAGCTAGCACTGATTTATTTATGTAAGGAAGCAAAAAATATCAAACATTTTGTAGAAAAGTAGTTTTAGTTATTTTCGATTTTCTCAAAAACCAGAAGACATAGAACCATGCGGTTTTTTGTGTTCGATTAAGAACTGATAGATACATAAAACACATGTAAGCTAATTTACAATTTCATTTCACAATTTTGAAAACAACCGGTCTAAACTTTTTTTTTCACGTTTTTTTTATCAAAATTTGGACTTTAAATGCGAATTTCTCAAAAACTGTTGATATGAGTAATTTAATTTAAATGCAGGATTATAGAACAATCTTCTGACTTTCAAACGCAGTATAGCACTTTATTGTAGGTGTTGCCGTTGTTTTTTAATATTTTTTTTTTTTCAATTTAAACCATTTTTTTCTAAAAGTGCCCCTACCTCCTAAACGGGGGGAGATAGACCCCCCCCCCTTCCATAGTAAAAAGTGCTTATTTTTGACCCTTCTACAAAAATCCGTCATCAAATCTTGGCGGCCAAGTTATCGTACTCGTGCCAAGTCCGCTGCCTCCTACGTTTAAAAGTCTTCTCTTTTGTTGGCTGTAAAGAGACTAAATTTTTATTATCTCTGTTTTGATATTTATATTTTGTATGGGCTCGCTTGAAAAGTGATATCACTTCTCCTAGGTCTGTTTCTCGTTTTGTTTTCAGTAGTGGATGCTGTCACCGATCGTTTGAAGATCTTATCTTAAATTACGAGTATCGTTCCATTTTCATAATTCCAAACCCTGACACACTGTGAACGAATTGGCAAATAGCTGTCGTGATCTTGAAAAATGCTTTCGCGCTTCTTTTCTCGCTCGACCTTCTACCTGAAAGGATCATTATAAATCCCTGAAGTTAATTATCGAAGTGATAAAAATTGAATAAATACCAGAAAATCAATTGCTTAAAATAAGGTCACGTGGCTAGTTTTTTTTTAATTTTTTTTTTCATTTAGAGGTGAGGTCTTATAGATTTTTTTTTCTTGTTGGAAGTCAATCTTATCCCTCCAGCTAGGTTGCTAAAGCGACCGCGATTGTGAATTTTAAAAGGCTTGATAGTAGCCTCTGTAAATCGTAAAATCCAGGTACAGTCATCCTAGAACTTGCCATCTAAGCAATCCTAAAACTCGAGTGACTAGGATCAGCCTACCTACGTTTTGAAAGTGTTTAAAACCAAGAAATAACCAGGTTAATTAAAAGCGAGCGTCATAATCCTAGTGGCTGTAATAAACTCTTGGTTTCAGAGAAGATCATCAGCGCATTACACTAAAGGCTAGCGCTCACGGTTGGGTCAGTGTGCACCACCGAAGCACCGTCACGACGGAGCACGTGAAAATCACTAAAATCTACTAACCCCCCTACGATTGACGAGACACGATACACGTGACCCAGTTAACCCATCTGTCACCGCGGTCATTTCGCACCTCAAGAGAGAAAGAAGAAAAAAAAAAAATCTAATGTACTACCATACTACCTGGTATATATAATTATAGTTGTGGTTTATATTGAGTTTCATCAATCCATCACTGCTCCTAGCGAAATAATCTCATCGGATTATTAAGTGGAGCAAGTGCGGTTGACCTCAACTAACCAGCACCCTACTAATCTACACAGATTACGAGACGATTTACAAGATTCAAACATAGTATCGTATATTTTTTCTTCATAAATTTAAAATTATTCTCTTTTATGTAACGACTGCACTTAAAAGCTAAGTACTCATTTCTAATATTAATATTAATACTCGTTCAGTTTGCTAAGTTTACCTTTTTTCACTAATCAATAGCTTGAGATCACAAAAAGAGACCAAAGTGAAAGAACTCAAGATCTCCCAGTCCAGCCAAGGAGGTATTGCGCACCACGTCATTGGAGGAGAGTAAACAGTGAGTCCAAAACATTTAAAAAAAAAGAGAAAGAAAAGCTTACCTTATCAATTGAACGAAGGTTTTGATAACTATTGAGATAAACAATATTTTTTTTTAATACTACTCTTTGATTCTATTCCTAGAAGATCTAACTTTGAGTGAAGTCGAGTTTTCATTTAATTGTTTTTTTTTTTTGTCTAAGTTTGAAGAAGAGATTCTAACTAAGAGTTATTTAAAGAGCTCTTTTTCTACTCATTAAAACAAAAGGCATAAGTTAGATTAATACATACATAAGTACATATTCGCTTTTTTTCCGTATTGCCTCTTCTACATGCAATCGACATAATATGAATGAATTTTAAAATTAAACTTACGAACAAACATCCCTGATTTAAAATTTTAATTGAAATTATTTGTGTTCTTAATGATTCAAATGTCGAGCAAAGTCAACATGTCTAACATGTTTACAGGGTAGATTTTTTTTTAACAGTGCTTAGGAAGGTAAAGGAAGGAAAGATGATTGCTGATGGCAAAAAAGTAAACGGGAAGTAAGCGTTTATTTCCAGTTAGATTAGGGGCTATCGCGTATACTTAGAGTGGAGCGGTAACCACGAAGTTCCTACCCAGTGTAGTGAACCGAGGGGGGGTAACACTCGGGAACCAACTACACCTCTGGTTTCCCAAATAGTTTTTGTTTGATTATTTTCTTTTGTTTTAGTGAATCCTTTTTCGATTCTTGACGCGAGATAGACATGAATTAAAAATTGTATACGGCAGTCCAGTGGCGAGTGTAAGATCCCACCCCCACCGACGAGTTAGTTAATGGCTTTTGCAAGCATGCCTATACCATCACTTGACCGATTGGACAACCCTCTTCGCATTCGTTGTTCTTCTTGAGTATCCTGTGGCACAGGGAGAGTAACGAAGGGCAAAACATCGCCAAAGAGCGTAGAGGGAACACCTATTCCGTTACAATTTTTTTGTGTGGGAGCAAAAAGAAGCTGAAAGCTAAATGTGTTGGTATGCACTTTTGTCTTGTGATCGCATTACATTTGATTTGTCATTGTAATGATAAAGGGTGTTTCAAAAGCTTACAATGTTATGTGAGTATTTTCTAGGAACGTTACATGAACTCCAAAACACGTTCCACATTCCAAATTACCTTCTTAGAATAATCAGGGACTACCTCAAAGATCGAGAGTTAGTCTTCTATACCACAGATGGCCAGAAAAAGAATTTCAACCAGCGTTGCCGATGTGGCACGATCGTGCCATTTTGACACGGAAATTTTCTCGTGGCACGGTGGCACGAAAAGTTTCAATATGACACGTTTTTTCATTACTTTACCTAAATGCGTTTAAGATAACTGACCCAAACTTTTTTAAATAATCCAAACATACAAAGTATATTCCACACCTCAATATTTTGGTATCAGAATTTTCTCATCTATTAGAATGCGAGAAAGATGTTCTTTTTGGCGAAATAAGAAACATTTTTGAGATTGGACCAGCCGAAAGTATTTTTCTTGAAGATTCAAAAACGTTCTAGGTTAAGTTGTACAAATTAAAAAACAATATTGATAAAGGAATGTTCATTAATACTCGTATTTCAAAATTTATGTTGATTCTTCTTAGTATGCCTCACGGAAGTGCATCAGCAGAGCGAGTGTTTTCAAGGCTAAATAATATTAAAACAAACAACATGTGATTTTTTGTTTGTTATTTGTTTGTAATAGTATTTAAAATTTAATTAAGATTTATTTTTAAAAAATAACTTGAGTTTTTTTTTCATATGGCACGAAAATGTCACAAATGGCACGTTTTTTCAAAGAGTGTGGCACGAAAAATTTCTTTTTGGCGGCAACGCTGATTTCAACTCTTAAGCAGCTCAAGGATCAATCCTTGGACTTGACCTCTGGAACATCTTATACAAAGGCATACTCCTTATGGACATGCCGGAAAATAGCTTTCTTATTGTGTATGCTGACGATATTGCGGCTGTGATTGCAGTTAAAGAACCAGAAAAGACACAGTGGAAGCTTAACCAGGTCATGCGTCGAGTACACTTGTGGATGAATGAACATGGCCTTAGCGTTCCTAAGCAGACTTATGGCAAACACAGGCGGATCTTCGGCAAGGAAGCGGTAACTACTGGTAGCGATAACTCATTCTATTCTCCTCTACGGAAGAGATATCTGGGCCGATGCGCTGCGACAAGAAAAGTATCGCAAGCAGATGGCAGCGGTACAGAGACGTGGAGCCTTACGGGTTGAAAGCTTCTACCGCACGGTGTCGGAGCCAGCAGTAATGTAGTTGCAGAAGTAACGCCAATAGACCTCGCGCTGTACTGCAAGGCTCATCAGAGGCGTAGCTCAATGGTGAAATCGGAAACACGGTGAAGTGTATACTACGTCTCACCTGACACGGATATTTTAACACCTTTCCGCAAGCACCTACAAAGAAACATCGGCATTTAAGACAGGAAAACATAATCCCAAAGTTACTTGAAAACGAAAAGCAATGGCAGCAAATAAGAGCTATCTGACCCAGATCCTGAAAAAAAAAAAAAGAAGAGTCAGTTTACGAAGAGGCAAACCTGCCAATGACAAAAACTCTGCTATTCGCTGATGACTCCATCACATATAGCATCCATATACATCCATTAACGTTGACGTAGCCCTCCGAAGAGCTAAGGCACACATCCTTAGACTATGGGAATATTATCTCCAATGGGGAATTAAAGTCAATCCCTCTAAAACAGAACTAATCTCTTTTAGACGACCCTCGCGTAATGGCGAAAATGCGAAAACCTTTCCTTGAATCTTCCTGATAACACGGTTATCAGCCCCAAGCAAAGCGTTAAATACCTTGGAGCTCACTTCTTCGAAAGGTTCAAGTTTAACCAACACACCAAATTCACACTTCGTAAAGCAAATCATGCCTTATCCCTTTTACGTCCCCTTATGAAAGTGAGGGGCGGTCTCCAAACCAGGACCAAGCTTCTGCTATACAAGCAACTCATTCGCCCAATATTAACATTTTGTTTCCCTATATGGTTTACAATAAGCCCCACTTATATGAAAAAATTTCAATTATTCGAGCGAAAAGCTCTTCGCCATTGCACCTCCCTTCACAATGAAAAGCTGTACGAAGCTTCAGGAATTGTCCTGATTGACAAATATACTTATCTACAATCTCAGCACTAAGATGCTGAGAAAAATCCCAACCCATCCCAATCCTCTTATTAATTTAATTACAGGTAACTCAGCCACAGACCACCGATATCTCCAGGTGCTCTCCATCATGGACCAAGCATTTGGAATAGCTGGAGAAGACAGCTTTGAAAACTTCTATGATGTTGCACGGACGCAGCACAACAGAGGTTGAAGCCACCAAAAGACCAGACAGCAATCAACAATGACTTATATCCACCCCTCCATCACCACACGAGCCAACGACCGTTAGCACTGCTCAAGCTGACGCAAAAATCATAAATAATAAAAAAAAAATTTAGACTTAAGGCATATTATGTTATTCAAATGTAAAAAGAAAACATAACCAACCTAACGAAGCAGAGCCCCTTTTGTGCTCGCAGATTAATAAGCATTAGACTTAAGAAATTAATTATTGTAAATAACATATGAACTATTGTATCAAAAAAATAAAACACCTTCGATCGCATCATTGAAATCAACATCAGTAGCTTGCGTAGGCTTAGCACCAGCATTTTTTTCAACATCTGATGTGGTAGAAAGAGACACCAAATCGATCTCATTGCAAGCATTCGTATTAATCTGGCTTCTGACGGTAGAATTTGGAGTTGATTTTGTTTGTGTAGGAGTGAGAAATGATTTAGCCGGAGAAAGGGATTTTTTTGTAAGAATTTTATTTTTTAAAGAATTGCGATCTTGGGGAGTGGATGTTCCCGCAAGAGTAATCTTCCTTCCAGCAGTAATCAAAACCCGTTTTTCATTCTCACTAACTTTGGAGATTCTCTGAGCACGAGTCTTATCACGAACATCACGGCTCGTATCCAATTTTGGCGGATTTGGATTATATTTGTGCAACTCCCAACTGCACTCTGAGAATCTTCCAATAAATACACTGAGAGATCTCTCATACTGTCTTTGTACGTAACAGATGGGAAACCCTCCGCCAGGACCTACAAAGAAACATCGGGAATTAAGTCAGGAAAACATAATCCCAAAGTTGCTTGAAAACGAAAAGCAATGGCAGCAAATAAGAGCTTATCTGACCCAGATCCTGAAAAACAAAAAAAGAGAAGAGTCAGTTTACGAAGAGGGAGAACCCGCCCATTAAACAGAACCCCCTTTAAAATAAACAAGTAAATATTGAACAAAGTTCACACAGACAAAAAATTTTAAAATATTTTGAATCCAAACTACCTGTCCGTCCCTATAAGTATTGGGTAAAAAAATACAGTAAAAAACCTATGCGTACGTAACGTAGAATAATGTACGAATACACGAACAATTGTGTGTATGTGAATTATAGTATACTTTTATTGCGCTTTCTATCGCTACATTTTCAATTTCCCGTTAGTTTCCTTTCCAACTCTTCGTCCTGATGATCTTCTTTTTTTCGCAACTTTTAAAAGTGCCGCCACTGCCAACAACATGTTGTTAAATCCATTTTGTTGTTAAGAACAAGCTGTAAAACAAATTGATGTAAATTAAATTAATAAATTTTAAAAATTTGAGGTGTTTTAAATATGAAGTTTTCGTACGTATCTTCAGCAAAAAATTAAAAAGAAGAACGTAAAATTTGTACTCCCCCTTTTAACTATTGCCAGCGTGGTCTTAAACCCACTCGGTTTCCAGGATTGAAAGCGTCCCCGCATTTGGCCGCCCGCAATCTTGGTAAAATTAGTGCAAACAGTTTTTTATGATCTTTTAGAACAATCAACAATCAAAAGTTCAGCATGTTTTTGTAATGAACTAATTTCTCTGCATACACCTTGGGTTGAAAAAATGTATATCTAGATATTGAAATACATATCGATACCTTAATGCACACATGTGCTATGTCCCTTTTTTTGCTGTTTTGAGATATTGGTGCCAATGGAAAGGCAGTACTTTCATATGCACTCAAGCTCTATGTCCAAATAAACTCTAAAATTGCTTTAATTTGCAAAAAAGACTAATGTTCTATGTCCCCTATTGAATTATTTGGAAAAGCACAATTGTTCTTTGTCGAACATTTTGTGCTATGTCCAGTCCATTATATGTTTCATATTTATGTGCTACGTTCGGACATAGCACTTTTGTGCACTTTATTTTTGGAATCGGAAAAGGCGATGTAACTGTTATTTATGACAGTAATCGATTAAATCCTTTTGTTGAGCTCCAAACTTTTTTCGTTAAAGAATTCATATCCTAAAATTTAATTTTTAAACTGTATAATGAGCACCTATTTTGTATGCTGATACTTGTGGCGGATAGAACCGAAATCAGAATGTCCTCGCTGCAATGTTTTATGCTGTGAATAGCGAAGGCAGTAATCTGCAAATTCTTGATTTAAAATTAATTGAAAGTGGACATAGTTATTTCGAGAGCTCGAAAGTCAAAACAGTTGTACTTCCCTAGGAGTACAAATTGTTAATCGAAATGAGCAGGGAAAGACCATTTCCCTACACTGTTAATCATCTTACGTACAATGAATTTATTGATGATTAATTTTTAAATAACATTATAGTGAAGAATAAGAACAAGTGACCAACTGGAGAAAAAATAAATTGCTTAAAAGTAAAATGGTTTCGTCTCCAAGAAATCCAAAGTTGTTGGAATCAAGTGCAATTTTTTTATATTATGCATGCACTAAGGGGATTTTGACTATTTAATATGTTTTGAGCACAGTATGAGCGGTTGGGAAAGTTAAAGAGGATTTAAAAAAAGATACCGATGCAAATTGGTCTTGAATGTCTGAATATCGCAATGGGAAGGAAATATTGGGCCAGGTAAAGCATTCCACATAATCTCTGAATTTAACAGTACTTCTGGAGTTGGGTCCAAGTACAAACTGATGGGCATTCCCTGAAGCGCGAGTATTACGGTAATATTTTTTAAGGGGAGGAAGCAAAACAAGCTTTTTCAATAGCACACTCTTTATAAAAGTAACGGTAAAATAGTGAAAGACAGGAAATATTGCGCCTGTGCTCGAGCGATTCAAATGTTTCTGTTATATATACTTCTATCACCTTTAACTTTCAAGCTTTTCTTGGATTGTGGGTTAGTGGTGCACCTGCCGAAATATGGTATGGGAATTATACCCAAGGTTTGGACGAATAAAGGTTTTATAAAGCCAAATCAAAAGAGGTGAAATATCTACTTTTTGCATCGTCAAAGGAAAACCAACAATGTTAGGAAGAATTTCAATTTTTAGAAATTAACACTTCTGGAAAAATTAGGATAAAATTACTCTTAAAAGTAAATTTAAAACCAAAATAATATCGATTGCTAAAAAACTGGATTTGCTCTGCCTACTCAAGCAAAGGGTTATACCTAATGAGTTCGTGGCATTTTATAAATAATTTCCCATCATGTAGCGGTGTTCGAGACATCGCAGTCTGGTGCAACGAAGATGAAAAGGAAAACCTTGCAAATGAAAATTATTAAATTAAATTAAATTACTTTTAATTATTAAACTAAAATAATATACATAGTTTTTGTTTTATTATAGCACGATTTAGTAAAAAAGTAATGCTTTTAGCATAATAAATTAAGTTATAAGTTAACCGTTTAAGAACTAAATTGTGTTCTAAGTCCTTTTTAAATAACTGATATCAAGCACTACAGTGCTATGTCCTTACATGTTTTATTTTATTATGAATAAAATGGAAAACTGTTAAAGAATTATAAATTTTAGCTGATTATACTTTTAAAATGGCATCAGGCCATAACATACTTACATATTAATGCTAATTGAGCTGCATTAGTAGAGTTATGCACGTATCAAAACTTTAATTTGAGTTTGCAAAAAACAGCAAAAATGGACATAGCACATGTGTGCATTAAGGTATCGATATATGAAAACATAAAAATACATATCTAGAAAAATATCACATAAAGCCTATGTTTAATTATTACCTTTTTTTCGATTTCTTAGCAGAAATTATTCTAGCCAAAACTGTAGATAAATATTTTTTTTTTACAGAAACGTGCTAACATTTTTTTGTGATGATTTGTATATGCAACACATGCATGACATGTATTTGAGCAGTGTATGCCGCATTAGGGTTGTAGAAAAGAAAGAACAACAACCTGAGAATCCTAGCATCGAAAGTGAAAATAATTATTTTTTCGATGATGAAAGTGGTAATTTAGGGGTATGATAAATAAGCAGTTTACATACTATATGTGCAAGAGCAGGTGCTTATAAAAATAGATGTATGTATGTATGTACAATTTGATTTAGAACTAATAAGCGATGGGCGTAGATTGCAACGTCTTCTTCGTTGTCAATTGGGATTATGTTTGAATAAAGTATGTTCCTTGCGCTGAGGAATTTAGGCGGTAACGTTGTTATCCCTCGTATTTGCTGTTTTAGTTGACTGTCTGAGTTTTCTAGCAGCTTCTTAGACAAAAGTAGTAAAGGGTGGTTAGATTTTAAGGGCCGATGTTGAATGTGAACCACACCCAAACGTCAATTTTTTTTCTGCATTTCATCTGACATTTCTCAATTTCAGACTAACTCAATTTGAACCATGGATAGATACACAATCGAGCAACGCGTTAAAGTTATTCAGGCTTATTATGAAAATGGGCGTTCGAATCAAAATGCATATCGTGCACTTCGTGATTTATTCGGTCAATTTAATCGTCCAAATGTGCGTACAATCGGAAAAATCGTGCAAAAATTTTAGCAAACCGGATCTGTAGGAGATGTGAAAACACCAGTGTATGCTCGTACAGCTCGTACTGCAGAAAATTTTGCTGCTGTTCGCGATAGTGTGGCTGAAGAGCCGTCCACCTCAACTCGTCGTCGTGCCCAACAATTGCACCTCTCACGCTCGTCGTTGATGAACATTATGCATAATTGACTCAAGAACTAAAGCTTCTTGGCCATTTCAAGCGTCGTCAATGGTCAGAATGGTGGCAAGAAATGGCAACAGTGGATGATCAATTTTCGAAGAAAATCATCTTCAGTGAAGAGGCACATTTTCACCTCAGTGGATTCGTCAATAAGCAGAATTGCCGCATTTGGGCGAATGATAATCCAAGAGTGATTGTCGAAAAACAAATGCACCCACAAAGAGTGACTGTTTGGTGCGGTTTATGGGCTGGCGGCATCATCGGGCCATATTTTTTCCAAAATGAGGCCGGTCAGGCAGTTACTCTGAATGCTTTTCGCTATCGTGAGATAATAACAAACTTTTTATGGCCCGAATTGGAAGATGTGGATGTGGACGATATGTGGTTTCAACAGGACGGTCGGTGCCACTTGCCACACAGCTAACGAAACAATGGCTCTTTTGCGCGACAAATTCAATGGCCGTGTTATCTCACGTGGTGGCGATGTCAATTGGCCGCCAAAATCATGTGAATAGTCCTTTAGGGCTGGAGGTTTTATCACTACGGTGGCTGTTAGAGTTGTAGCTGCTGCTTCGGTTGGGAATAGCATTGTCATTTTAGACGGATAAAAGTTTTTTCCTGACATTTTTCACGCAAATAATGTTGAAGGCTGCTGAATTTAGGGCTGGAGGTTTTATCGATATGTTGGTTGTTGATGTTGTTACTGCTTATAGGTTAGGACTGGCGTTGGCACTTTAGATGGATTCGTTTGTTAATTTGGGCTTGCTTTTACGGATTTTTATTTATCCGGGAAGGGTCAAAGCGCTTGTGTCTTCTTTTGAAACTCTGATTTTGATAATAGTTATTTAAAAAATAATTTTTTTTTGTTATAAACATTTTTCTATTTTTTTAGTCTTAAGATAAAGTTTGTGCGATCCAGTCGCTTATTTTGTCTGCATAAATTCATATTTTATGCAGATATGAGACTACATTTTACTTTTTTATAACTTCATACTATTTTAGGATATACTTTAGTAAAATAAACAACAAATCTTATGCATTTTACTATACTTGCATCCATACAATTTTCGAAATCCAAAGTACTTATACATATGTGTAATAGAACTCTCGAGCACCGCCGCAATGTTTCTTGTCTTTCATTATATTACCGATATTTTTATAAACTGTGTTTTAGTCAAATAGCCAGTTACATTCTTCCCCTGTTAAATTCAGAAATTCTTTTTTAAGCCACACTACACGAATGTGGAAGGCATTACCCGACTCTATATTTCCCTCTCATTATGATATTCAAACATTCAAAACCAATGTAAATCGGTATCTCCTTTTAAATACTCTCCAACTTTCTTAAACGCTCGTATTGTGCTCAACATGGTAAGGGTAGTCAAAATCCCTTTAGTGCGCGCAAAATATAAAAAAAAAAAATATGAGCATGTACGTGCAATCCAGTCCTGCTTTAATTTTTTTTAATTAAAGAAAAACTTTGTTTTTCTCAAAAACTTTTTCACGAATGTTTGTTTTTTTTTTTTTTTTAATTACAAAAATTTCAATTTCATTTACTAAAGCCTTTGTACATAAACTATAAGGTATACAAAGGTACGCACCAATCAAATCTAATTTTATTACTTCTGATATAACTTGAATCGGCGCGGCGCGGCATCCTGTCATGACCAGCAGTTATAATTTTAATTAGCTACTCATGAAGTGTTTTTAAAAAGATAACTTCGATCTCGACAAGTATAGCATGGTACATAAGAATATTTCTATACAAAGGTGAAATTCATTGTTTCTTAACCTTCCGATGACAACAAGGGTGCTCCATCACCCCAGGCAATTTGGCTTGATTTCTCTTTCTGCCGTTCTATGTATTTGTCATTCAATATCTCAAGTGTCGATATCTGATCAACAGTCCCGCCTGTGGGTTGTAGTTTTTGAATGCGAGAGCATACGGGATGCACTGGGGTGATATATCACCCTATGTTGTCTTTCTTGTATGCGAAAATTCTAAAGAACTGTGTTTTGCACCACTCCTTAGGTTATTAAAATGATACCCACCAGTCAATAGGACTTAAAATTTTTTCTTAAGAAATGCTTTCGAATGTGATGATGATGAAATGGACCTAGTGAATGCCTAGAATTTACAGATCATCCAATAGACTCGGATATTGCTGGTGTTGTAAGTGAAGAGTTATCGGATGGAAAAGAACTGCTGTCATAAATCAAAAAAGATTGTTAGAGGAAAAATGTTCATTTGTGGTCTAGGCACCCATTTAAACCTCATATGGAGCAACGCCACAGTGGAAAGAAAACTTGAAAAAGTGGTCATCGGGCTGTAACTTTTGAAATAATGGATGGATTTTGAAACGGTTTTCACTATTTTGTATTCGATAAATTATAGTTTCTTACTTTATTTCAAAAAATCTGAAAAAATGAGCTATTTTCCAAAAAAAAAAATTAACATAACACCTGAAACTAAGATTTTTTTAAATTTTAGCTTTAGACAAATAAAATTTATTTTATGGAGGAAAAACAATTAATATTTATTGCTTTTAATTCATATTACAAGTTTGATGTGCACTTTTTTTTAAATATGTATTCCGAGACATCGTTCACAATTTATATTGAATATTGTTCTAGTTAATAGAAAACGACATCGGGACTAAGCGCTTTACATGTAAATACAACAACTACTTAACTCTATACAGACTTAGCTAAGTCCAGATAATTTTTGAGACTTAATCTAAGTCCCGATAAAACCCGTGATGCCAAAATAATATTATCCATATGTTATTCATGAATTTGTTCAGCGAAGTCAAAAGTGACGTTTTGGGATGGTGGTGATGCTAGTCGTCAATACAGCTGACAAATAATGCCATATCGTACAGAGTGCTTCTAACTATTAGGAAAGAAGTTTCTAAGTCCCGATATCGTTTTTTTCTACAATTCTATATGACTAATATATGTTTATACAAAACTTCTTTTGCCTTTTCATGGTATTTTATTAAAAAATCTATTACTTTTGAAACATCAAGCTTAACTTCACCTTTCAGCTTCATTTTTTCGGCAAAAAGAAGCATAGTGCTCCATGGTACTTTGTCGTAAAACTTGGGTTTTACGCCTGTTTTGTCGCTCACTGAAGTAATCAAACTGTTCATTAGGGTTGTTAGCGGTTGATGGGGTTGGTTCTTTTATAAAGTTAATATGTTGAATTCCGTTTCAAGCCACGTTTTATACCGTTTTTTCGCATTTTATTTTAACTACATTCTACAACTCTATTTTCCAGCTTCAAACAAAACTTGCGAAAAAATTCAAACAACTAAAAATTTTTCCCGAGATTTTACTGTCGCTGTTTGGATAAGAACATTTATAGTCAGTTAAGTCACGCCCGTTAGCCTTAGCCTTTAAAACGTTGATAAAATCCTCGTAAGTAAGCACAACCATTTTAACTTAGTAGAAGGCTTCAAAATTATTTGTGTACTAGACGATCGCTTTAAAAAAAATAAAATGCACGACTGGGTCGCACGAACTTGCTCCTATGTAATAGACTAGGAATTTTAAAAACGGATGTTATTTATGAAAACTGTTCATAAGGATAAAATTAATTTCTTAGATTCTTTTAGTAGTAAGAGATTAAAACAGAATGCTATTCAAATATGAATTTATGCAAGAACAAAAATTATAAGTTGTTTTTTTTTTAAAAAATAAGCTTTTGTATAAAAAATTTTTAAACCATTTTTAAGAAAAAATTTTGGTACGCCAACCTTAGGTTTTTATTATTGTACGAATAAAAGTCTAATTTCCAAAAAAAAATACTAAGCCGTTCTTGAGATATCAAATTTTTCAAAAAAAAAAAAATGACTTTTTTTCTAAAAATTGAAAATTTTTTTTTCTTAAGTTTTTAAATGCAATGTTTTTTAATCTTTTTAGGAGCTTCTTTATAAAAAATTTCGTTAAAATCCGTTATGACGATAATGAGAAATTCAAAATTCGAAAAAATCGTTCTATGGTAGGTACAGTCAGTAATATCTAGATTTCAAATTTTTTTTATTAAATTATAGATCGTAAAGATTAATCAAAAGAAAAAAAATGTTAGCAAAATTCTCGGAACCGTTTTCGAGCAAAATACGATTTTCGAGAACTATTTTTTTAAATTTGTATGGAAGGTACCGTTAGTTTTGGAAAAAAACAAAATTTTTTTTCTCAAATCTTGTAGATTATGTTAAGAAACATTTATTTGTCAAGTTTGACAAAAATCGAGCATGTGGTTTTCGAAATATTGAGTTTCAAAAAAAAAATTTTGATTTTTTTTTTTAAATCCAAAAAATAAAAAATTGAAAATTTGAATATGTAGTAATATTCAAACTTTGGAGGAGCTTTGGCATAAAAAAAAAATGATTAAAATCGGCTGTACCGTTTTCGAGAAAATCAAAAACAAAAAATGGAACCCAGGGGGGCTACCAAAACAACAATTTTTTGTAAAATTTTGTTCAACCATTAGCTAGTTTTAACCAAATGAAATTTTAAAAATAAACAGAAAAAAACGTCTGGGGGGGCAAAAATTAAAACCCATATCTACCAAGTTTGAAGCAAATCGGCCGAGCCGTTTAGGCTGTAGTCGAACCGACAGACAGACAGACAGAATTGCGAGACCCACTTTTTTGGTCTTCGCTATCATCGTAATGTCAACTTTGATCTAAATCTCGAGTTCGATTTTTTTTACGAATGCATAACTTGCCTTATAGTACCTATAAGTCGCAAGTAAAAATGGCATTCATTATTATAAAATCCCACGGTTACTTTTTTACTTGCGACTTATAGCCTAAGCGGCTCGGCCGATCTTCTTCAAATTTGGTAGATATGGATTTTAATTTTTTCCCCCCACACGTTTTTTCCTTTTTTTATAAGACCAAAAATAACGGTACCTGCCATAGGATTGTTTTTCGAAATTTTATAAATATTTTTTTTTTCTCAAAAACTGTCCCACAGAATATTTAAAAAAAAATTGAAAAATTTGATTTAGTTAAAACTAAAAAAATTTAAAAAAAAAAATTTCCAAAAAATTGTTATTTTTGGTAGCCCCCCTGGGTCCATTTTTTTTTGTTTTTGATTTTCTCGAAAACGGTACCACCGATTTGAATCATTTTTTTAAAGCTAAGGCTCCTCCACAGATTGAATATTTTTACATATTCAAATTTTAAATTTTTTATTTTTTGGATTTAAAAAAAAAAAATCAATTTTTTATTTTGAAACTCAATATTTCGAAAACCCCATGCTCGATTTTTTTTCAAACTTGCCAAATAAAAGTTTCTTAACATAATCTACAAGATTTGAGAAAAAAA
The DNA here is from genome assembly GCA_911387755.1 of Chrysotoxum bicinctum. Taxonomy (NCBI): domain Eukaryota; kingdom Metazoa; phylum Arthropoda; class Insecta; order Diptera; family Syrphidae; genus Chrysotoxum; species Chrysotoxum bicinctum. Next base: position 100,007,751 of record OU426988.1, read on the forward strand.
TTTGTTTTATCTAAAACTAACGGTACCTTCCATACAAAAGTTAAAAAATGATTTTCGAAAATCGTATTTTTCTCGAAAACGGTTCCGAGAATTTTGCTAACATTTTTTTTCTTTTGATTAATTTTTACGATCTATAATTTAATAAAAAAAAATTGAAATCTAGATGTTACTGAATGTACCTACCATACAACGATTTTTTCGAATTTTGAATTTCTCATTATCGGCATAACGAATTTAAATGAATTTTTTTATAAAGAAGCTCCTAAAAAGTTTAAAAAACATTGCATTTCAAAACTTAAAAAAAAATTCGATATCTCAAGAACGGCTTAGTATTTTTTTTGGAAATTAGACTCTTATTCGTACAATAATAAAAACTTAAGGTTGGCGTACCAAAATTTGTTCTTAAAAATGTTTTGAAAATTTTGTACATAAAAGCGTATTTTTTTAAGGAACCACTACAAAGACTTATAATTTTTGTTCTTGCATAAATTCATATTTGCATAGCATTCTGTTTTTGTCTCTTTCTACTAAGAGAATTTAAAAATTAATTTTATCCTTATGAACCGTTTTCTTTAATAACATCCGTTTTTGAAATTCCTAGTCTATTACATAACATTAACATGAGAGCCATACTTTGTTTTAGTATTTAGTCTATAACAATTAATGATAACCTAAAGAAAAATCTCTTTAACCAGAGCAAATAAGATTTAATTGATAAAGGGAGAATCCCTACCCCCGCCCTCTTTCATTTAATGTCAATGTATGCACTGTTTCATACTTTTAGATTTCTTAGTGTTAGTTATTATTATTTATAATGCAAAGATGACCCTACCCCCTTCTCCAGTTAACAAACTTATTCTATTTAAGAGTTCTCAGCTCTAAGGGAGATTTTTAAAAGCCCTCCAGGGAGCGGGGTCAGATGCGGTCGGATCCAATTTTTTGAAAATATGACTCCAAATAAGTGCACAATTCATTTAAGACTACCAAAAAACCGAGCATTTTTTTAAAATGATCATCAAAACTGAAATTAGGATTTTTTAAAAATACTCACAAAAAGAGGTTTTTTTAAGGTTAAAACAACTTTGTTTCAAGGATTTTTTTAATTGTTAAGCTTAAGTGAAACAATTGCATACCTTTAAAATGTATTTCGAAAAGAAAGCAAAAACAGGGTCTGAAAAAAACAAATTACAAAAATGCGTCAAAATTCCATTTTTTTTAGTTTTAAAAATACTGCATCTTTGAGTCCCTATTATTTGAAAATTAAAGAGTGTACATAAAAAAACTGTTTTATATGTAAAAGAGGCGACAATTTTCTATGCATATCAAACAAAAAATATTTCCAAGAATGAAAATAAAGACCACCCAATGTCCGGAATTCGGTACTAGACGTTCCACTGTGGAACGAAAACATGAAAAAGTGGTCATTGGGCTGTAACTTTTGAAATAACGGATGGATTTTGAAACGGTTTTCACTATTTTGTATTTGAAAAATTATAGTTTCATATTTTATTTCAAAAAATCTGAAAGAATAAGCGATTTTCCGAAAAAAAAATTTACATAACCCCTGAAATTAAGAATTTTCCAAATTTCAGCTTTTGGCAAATTAAATTAATTTTATGGAGGAAAAACAATTAATATTTATTGCTCTTAATTCATACTACAAGTTTGATGTGCATTTTTGCACTGTTTTTTTAAATATGTATTTCGAGACATCGTTCACATTTAAATTTGAATGTTATTTATATTGAATATTGTTCTAGTTAATATATGTATATACAAAATTTCTTTTGCCTTTTCATGGTATTTTATTAAAAAATCTATTGCTTTTAAAGCATTAGGCTTAACTTCACCTTTCAGCTTCATTTTTTCGGCTAAAAGAAGCGTAGTGCTGCATGTACTTTGACGTAAAGCTTCGGTTTTACGCCTGTTTTTATCGCTCACTGAAGTTATCAAACTGTTCATTAGTGTTGTTAGCGGTTGATGGGGGTGGTTTTATAAAGGTTAATTTGCTAAATTCTGTTTCAAGTCACGTTTTAAACCGTTTTTTCGCATTTTATTGTTACTGCATTCTATAAATCCATTTTCTAGCTTCAAACAAAACTTGCGAAATAATTCAAACAAGTCCAATTTTTTTCCCGAGATTTTACTTTCGCTGTTTGGATAACGATATTTATAGTCAGTTAAGTCATGCCCGTTAGCCTTTTAACTTAGTAGAAGGCTTCAAAATTATTTGTGTACTAGACGATCGTTTTGTTAACAAAAAACTAAACAAAAATGGCATTATTTATTATAAAATCACGTGATTACATTTTTTTTTAAATTAAGAGAGAAAAAATAACCGTTAGCATGAGAGCCATACTTTGTTTTGCCATTAAGTCTATAACAAATATTGATAACCTAAATAAAAAGTCTCTTTAACCAGAGCAAATAAGATTTAATTGATAAAAGGAGAATCCTTCACCCCCTCTCTCTTTCTTTCATGTCAATGTATGCACTGTGTCATAGTTTAAGATTTCTTAATGTTAGTTATTATTATTTATAATGCAAAGATGCCCCTACCGCCTTCTCCAGTTAACAAACTTATTCTATTTAAGAGTTCTCAGCTCTAAGAGAGATTTTTAAAAACCCTACAGGAAGCGGGGTCGGATCCAATTTTTTGAAAATATGACTGCAAATAAGTGCACAATTGATTTAAGACTACCCAAAAACCGAGCATTTTTGAGCATTTTTTTTTAAAATCATCTTCAAACCTGAAATTAAGATTTTTTAAAAATACTCACAAAAACAGTTTTTTTGTAAGGATAAAACAATTTTGTTTGAAGGATTTTTTTAATTGTTAAGCTTAAATGAACCTACAAAATTTATTTTGAAAAGAAAACATAAAAAGGGTCTGAGAAAAAAAAATTACAAAAATGCGTTAAAATTACATTTTTACTTGCGATATAGGTACTATAGGGCAAGTTCTGCATTTGGAAAAAAAATCGAACTCGAGATTTTGATCAAAGTTGACATTACGATGATAGCGAAGACGAAAAAAGTGGGTCCGACAATTCCGTCTGTCTGTCTGTATGTCTGTATGTCTGTACCTCGAACTACAGCCTAAACTATCGGAATATTGTTCTAGTTAATATATGTATATACAAAATTTCTTTTGCCTTTTCATGGTATTTTATTAAAAAATCTATTGCTTTTAAAGCATTAGGCTTAACTTCACCTTTCAGCTTCATTTTTTCGGCTAAAAGAAGCGTAGTGCTGCATGTACTTTGACGTAAAGCTTCGGTTTTACGCCTGTTTTTATCGCTCACTGAAGTTATCAAACTGTTCATTAGTGTTGTTAGCGGTTGATGGGGGTGGTTTTATAAAGGTTAATTTGCTAAATTCTGTTTCAAGTCACGTTTTAAACCGTTTTTTCGCATTTTATTGTTACTGCATTCTATAAATCCATTTTCTAGCTTCAAACAAAACTTGCGAAATAATTCAAACAAGTCCAATTTTTTTCCCGAGATTTTACTTTCGCTGTTTGGATAACGATATTTATAGTCAGTTAAGTCATGCCCGTTAGCCTTTTAACTTAGTAGAAGGCTTCAAAATTATTTGTGTACTAGACGATCGTTTTGTTAACAAAAAACTAAACAAAAATGGCATTATTTATTATAAAATCACGTGATTACATTTTTTTTTAAATTAAGAGAGAAAAAATAACCGTTAGCATGAGAGCCATACTTTGTTTTGCCATTAAGTCTATAACAAATATTGATAACCTAAATAAAAAGTCTCTTTAACCAGAGCAAATAAGATTTAATTGATAAAAGGAGAATCCTTCACCCCCTCTCTCTTTCTTTCATGTCAATGTATGCACTGTGTCATAGTTTAAGATTTCTTAATGTTAGTTATTATTATTTATAATGCAAAGATGCCCCTACCGCCTTCTCCAGTTAACAAACTTATTCTATTTAAGAGTTCTCAGCTCTAAGAGAGATTTTTAAAAACCCTACAGGAAGCGGGGTCGGATCCAATTTTTTGAAAATATGACTGCAAATAAGTGCACAATTGATTTAAGACTACCCAAAAACCGAGCATTTTTGAGCATTTTTTTTTAAAATCATCTTCAAACCTGAAATTAAGATTTTTTAAAAATACTCACAAAAACAGTTTTTTTGTAAGGATAAAACAATTTTGTTTGAAGGATTTTTTTAATTGTTAAGCTTAAATGAACCTACAAAATTTATTTTGAAAAGAAAACATAAAAAGGGTCTGAGAAAAAAAAATTACAAAAATGCGTTAAAATTACATTTTTACTTGCGATATAGGTACTATAGGGCAAGTTCTGCATTTGGAAAAAAAATCGAACTCGAGATTTTGATCAAAGTTGACATTACGATGATAGCGAAGACGAAAAAAGTGGGTCCGACAATTCCGTCTGTCTGTCTGTATGTCTGTATGTCTGTACCTCGAACTACAGCCTAAACTATCGGAGGTTTTTTCTTCAAAATTTGTAGTTAAGGGTCTTCGGTGATTCCCTAGAGGAAAAATTGAAATTTTTTTTTTAGCTCCAAAACTAAGGGTACCCCCCATACACCCGTAATGCAAAATCTTATTTATCTCGAAAACGGCTCTAACGATTTCGATAAAAAAAAATTAGTATGATATTATGGACATGGACTATATTTTGGTGAAAAAAAATTTTGGGGGGAAATGTTATTAGGGGTACCTGTCATATAACGGTTTTTTTTATTTTCACCAACGGCTCTAACGATTTTAACCAAAATTTTTATGCAAATGCTTTGCATTTGAAAAAATATGAACTAAAATTTTTTTCGAAAAAATAGTTTTTGGATTTTTAAAAAAATAATACAATTTTTTTTTTGAAAATTCAATATCTTGAAAACCGATACACGATTAAATTTTTAAATTACGTTTTAAAATGTATTTTATTAAATACTAACAATTTGCATATCAATTTTTTTTATAAAAAATTTAAGGAAAATTTAGTACACAAAAAACATGTTTCAGTGTGTCTGTATGTCTGTACCTATCACTACAGCCTAAACCACTGGACCTATTTCTTTCAATCTCTGTAGTTAAGGGTCTTCGGTGGTTCCCTGGAGGAGAAATTGAAATTTTTTTTTTAGCTCCAAAACTAAGGGTACCCCCCATACACCCGTAATGCGAAATCTTATTTATCTCGAAAACGGCTCTAACGATTTTTATAAAAAAAATTAAGTGTGATGTTATGGACATGGACTACATTTTGGTCAAAAAAAATTTTGGGGCAAAATGTTATTAGGGGTACCTGCCATAGACCCGTTTTTTTGATTTTTGACTTTCTCATTAACGGCTCTAAGGATTTTAACCCAAAATTTTTAGCAGGAGTCCCCTTAAGTTTAAAATAATATTGTATATAAAAATATTCGAAAAAATATTTATTGGGTTTAAAAAAAAAAAAAAATTTAAATCAATATCTTCAAAACCTATGAACGATTATTTCTTGAAATTATTTCCTAAAACCAATATTATTTAATACTTAAAATTCGCAATAAAAAAATAATGTTATCCTTTAAAGTATTTATTTTTTTGCATTTAATCCTTGCTGGGGTGTTATGTTACCCCTGTTGTCATGTATGTACATTTTATATGTGTTGTTATCGAAAGGTTAAGCCCTTTAGAACCTTTCCTATAACAAATTTCATTAAAATACGTTATTGCGATAATCAGAAATTCAAAATTCGAAAAGATGGTTTTGTGTTTCGATTTCGAGATTAAATGAAACAAATTTGTATAAAGATTCTAGACGCCGTTTTCGAGAAAAATACGAGTTTGGAAAACCATTTTTCAACATTTGTATGGTGGGTACCGTTATTTTTAAGTAGAATATATTTTTTTCTGACATCTTGCAGATTGAAATAAAAAATAAAACTTTTAACTGTAAAGTCTTAAAAAAAATAGAGCATAAGGTTTTCGAAAAATCGAGTTTTGAAAAAAAAATGAAATTTTTGTTTAAAAATCCAGAAAGAAAATTGTTTTGAAAATTTGAATACACAATACAATTCAAAATTTTGGGCAGCGTTAGCAAAAAAAAAAATTATCAAAATCGGTTGTACCGTTTTTAAGAACATTAAAAACAAAAAAAAAGATTCCAATAATAACCATTTTTTAACCATTACCTTGTTTTAACTAAATAATTTTTTTTTGAATTATTTTTTTTAATCTGTTTTGAGAACAGTTTTTGAGATAAAAAAAATTATTTTTAAAATTTCGAAAAAAATAGTATGGCTATTCTTGGTCTTAAAAAAACGTGGGGGGGGGAGGAATTTAAAAATGATATCTACCAAGTTTAAAACAAATCGGCAAACAGACAGAATTGTGAACTTTGATCAAAATTTCAAGTTCTATTATTTTCACGAATGCATAACTTGCCTCTAAGTACCTATAACACGCAAGTAAAAAAATGCACGACTGGATCGCACGCACTTGCTCGAATTTAAAAGCCTAAACAATTAAAAATGAATGTTACTAAAGAATAATGTTCAAAACCATAAAATTCATTTTTTAAATGACTAAAGCAACTCCTTTAGTATATGGAGCCCAAAACAGAATGCCATTCAAGAAAATATTAGTTTGCGCAACAACAAAAATTGTGCTTGTAGTGATTTCTTAAAAAAATGAGAACAATTTTTTACGTCAATTTAAAGTTTTTATTATTGTAAGAATACAAATAAATTTTCAGAAAAAAAATATTGACCCGTTTTGGAGATTTCAAATTTTCTAAGAAAAAAATGATTTTTTTAAAAAATTAAAAATTTTTTTATTTAAGTGCAATATTTTTTTTAACTCTTAAGAAGCTTTTTTATAAATAATTTCGTTAAAATCCGTTATGCTTTTAATGATTAATTCAAAAATTGAAATAATGGTTCTATTGTAGGTACAGTAATTAATATCTTTATTTTTGTATTGACTTATAGACTGTAAAATTTTCTAGGCGCCATTTTCGAGAAAAATACGATTTTCGAAAACCATTTTTTAACATTTTTAGTTTTAAAAAACAATTTTGAACTTTTTTGAAAAACAAAAAATAAATTAAATGTAAATGTAAACATACAATACTTTTCAAAACTTTGGAGAGCTTTAGCATACAAAAATTATCAAAATTGCTCATACCAGAGAAAATCAGAAACGAAAAAATGGTTCTATGGGGGATACCATTAATAACCTATTTTCTGAAAAAAAATTTCAAGCATTACCAAGCTTTAACTAAATGAAATTTTTTGATTTTTTTTTTAAATTTTGAAAAAAAAAAATCATATGGCAGGTACCGTTATTTTTGGTTTAAAAAAAAGTGTTGGGGGGAAATTGTGAAAATGCTATCTAACAAGTTTAAAGAAAATCGGCTGAGACGTTTAGCTGTAGTCGAACAGATATGGTAGACAGAGAATTGTGAGGCCCACTTTTTTCGTTTCGTTATCATCGTTTCGCTATCATCGTTTCGCTATCATCGTAAAGCCAACTTTAACTTCGGCTATTTTTTTTACGAATAACCTAACTTATAGTACCTTTAAGTCGCAAGTAAAAACGATAGTGCCGAGTCAATATAAGTATCCTTCACAGAAAGGAGAAAAATATATAAAGTATACTTCAAAGGAGGAAAGTGAAAGTTTAACAAGTATCCTGTAAAAGGAAAGTGTGGAAAAAAAAGTTGTAAACATAGGTACATACATATATAAATCATATAGAAAATAAAAAAGAAAGAAAAATTTAATACATTTTTTCTATCAGATCTGTAGTTATGACGTAAACATCAACAAATCAACAGCAGCAGTTCTTTTATTGATTGAATAACCTTACATCGTAAGATAAAATATCTGTGTGCAAAATAGTACGTGCTGCTTTAATAAAATAATAGAAAATAAATGACTTCAAATTGAAAAACTGAACATATAAAAACATTGAGAAAACGGTTTTTCGTTTAGTATACATACATTTTAAGTTATTTGATTTGGGAAACAATTAAATTGCTACACTAAACTAAAACTGTAATACTGAACGAAATTAGTTGTTCTTTCTTTCTGTCTGTCTATCTCTGTTGTATTGTCTAAGCCAGTGTTTTTCAAACTGTGAGATCCTTGACGGGTCGCGGTCGCAAGCCGGTAAGATTAATAAACAAAAGTCCTGTGCTAAAAAAATTAAATAAAACAAAAAAAACTTTAGTCCGACATATGTATGTGCCTGTTTATTTTTTAATAAACGTTGAAATCTTGGATTAGTTTTTGACACTTTTAAGATTAAATCAATTTCCAAATTAAGTCTGTTTCAGTTTTACTTGCGATATAGGTACTAGGTATAGGGCAAGTTCTGCATTTGGAAAAAAAATCGAACTCGAGATTTTGATCAAAGTTGACATTACGATGATAGCGAAGACGAAAAAAGTGGGTCTGACAATTCCGTCTGTCTGTCTGTATATCTGTATGTCTGTATGTCTGTACCTCTCACTACAGCCTAAACCCTTGGACCTATTTCTTTCAATCTCGGTAGTTAAGGGTCTTCGATGATTCCCTAGAGGAAAAATTGAAATTTTTTTTTAGCTCCAAAAATAAGGGTACCCCCCATACACCCGGAATGCAAAATCTTATTTATCTCGAAAACGGCTCTAACGATTTTGATAAAAAAAATTAAGTGTGATATTATCGACATGGACTATATTTTGGTGAAAAAAAAAATTTGGGGGGAAATGTTATTAGGGGTACCTGTCATAGAAGGGTTTTTTTGATTTTCGAATTTCTCACCAACGGCTCTAACGATTTTAACCAAAATTTTTATGCAGGAGCTGCTTTGCATTCTAAAAAATATAAACTAAAAATTTTTTCGAAAAAATAGTTTTTGGATTTTTAAAAAAATAATACAATTTTTTTTTTTGAAAATTCAATATCTTGAAAACCGATACAAGATAAAATTTTTAAATTACGTTTTAAAATGTATTTAATTAAATACTAACAATTTGCATATCAATTTTTTTTATACAAATTTTAAGGAAAATTTAGTACACAAAAAACATGTTTCAGTGTGTCTGTATGTCTGTACCTCTCACTACAGCCTAAACCCTTGGACCTATTTCTTTCAATCTCGGTAGTTAAGGGTCTTCGGTGATTCCCTAGAGGAAAAATTGAATTTTTTTTTTAGCTCTAAAACTAAGGGTACCCCCCATACACCCGGAATGCGAAATCTTATTTATCTCGAAAACGGCTCTAACGATTTTGATAAAAAAAATTAAGTGTGATATTATGGACATGGACTACATTTTGGTCAAAAAAAATTTTGGGGCAAAATGTTATTAGGGGTACCTGCCATAGACCCGTTTTTTTGATTTTCGACTTTCTCATTAACGGCTCTAAGGATTTTAACCCAAAATTTTTAGCAGGAGTCCCCTTAAGTTTAAAATAATATTGTATATAAAAATATTCGAAAAAATATTTATTGGGTTTTTAAAAAAAAAAAAATTTTTAAATCAATATCTTCAAAACCTATGAACGATTATTTTTTAAAATTATTTCCTAAAACCAATATTATTAAATACTTAAAATTCGCATCCCACATTTTTTTCTTGAAAAATTTTAGAGAAATTTCTTATATAAAAAATTTATTTAATAATAAAACGATTTTTTAAGGTTTATTTGCATAAATTCATACTTTTCCGGAAACCAGACGGCAATTTTATGCATTTGAACATTATTATCTCATTAAATCCATGTTTTATATTTATAAAATGTATCTTAAATTCCAAAGTACTTTTACATAAGAGCAAGTTCGTGCGATCCAGTCGTGCATTTTATTTTAGTTTTAATTTCAAACATTGAAGAGAATGTGACTTCGAATTGGGCATAAAAAAAAACTTGCCAAGTAAGCCCATCAAATTTTAGTCTGTAATCATTAAATAATAAAATCTCTCTATTACATTGTAACTATTTCAATATTATTCTACTTTAAATACTTATTCGGTATTAAACCTTCATGAAGTAACAACCTGGCGTAGGTACTTTTAGATCTCAGTACTTCTCACGGCTGACTTGTTACACAAATGTTTTTGTATAGAAGAACTTGGCCCTTTTTTTACCATTTATGATTTTGGATGTCCGTCAAGTTAGCACTACCACTTCAAAATTTGAAGAATGTAATAATTGGATTAATTGTCGTGAATTTGTCGTAAATTTGTCATGAAACGAAAAAATTTGTCGCGCTTGTTTTTTAAAAAATAACCCCTGGTAATGCTAACTTGACAGTCAAGTTAGCACAACCACCCCTCAAAAAAAGGGTTAAATGAACTCAAAAAAGAAAAAAATAATTGTCGTGAATTTGTCGTAAATATGTTGTAAAATCAAAAATTTTGTAGCGCTTTTTTTTTTTAAATAACCCCTGTTAATGCTTACTTGACAGTCAAGTTAGCACTACCACCCTTCAAAATAGGTTAAAAGGAACGCGAAAAAGAAAATGGACAGTGCTAATAATTGTCGTAAATTTGTCGTAAATATTCTGTAAGACCAAAAATTTCTTAGCGGTACGCCTGCGGCTATGAACGTTAATTTTTTTAAAAAATGACCCCTGGTAATGCTAACTTGACAGTCAAGTTAGCACTACCAACCCTCAAAATAGGGTAAAATGAACTTGGAAAAGAAAAAGGACAGCGGAAATAATTGTCGTAAATTTGTCGTAAATATATCGTAAAAGAAAAAAAATGTTCGCATCATTTTTTCTCAAAGAAATGCCATGAAAATGCAAAAGTCCATAAAATAGCATTTTTTCATAAAACCTAGCACTACCATATCAAAACTATCTCTTATGACTAATTTTTTACTCTGCAATTTGCTTAAGCAATTGTCGTAAAACGTCTTTGAATAAGCAAAAAATTAGTCATAAGAAATAGTTTTGGTATGGTAGTGCTAGGTTTTATGAAAAAATGCTTTTTTAAGGACTTTTGTCATATTTAGGGCATTTTTTTGGGCAAGAAGGGCGTGACAAATTATTTTATGGCGGAACTTATTCAAAGACGTCTTACGACAATTGTTTTAACAAATTGCAGAGCAAAAAATTAGTTATAAGAGATAGTTTTGGTATGGTAGTGCTGGGTCTTATGAAAAATGCTATTTTATGGACTTTTGCATTTTCATGCCATTTTTTTGAGAAAAAATGATATGACCATTTGTTCCTTTTACGATATACTTACGACAAATTTCCGACAATTATTTTCGCTGTCCTTTTTCTTTTTTGAGTTCATTTCACCCTATTTTGAGGGTTCACTTTTAACTTCCCATAGGGAGTTATTGTAATCGGTCCGATTTGTCAAATTGGAATTTTTGACATTTCTTGACGTTTCAAGGTCCCTAGAGGCTATATCAATCATTTTTAGAGAGATGTCTGTTTGTGTGTGTGTACGTACGTTCTGGTACCATTTTTCGTCGTCGATATCTCAAGAACGAGTAAAGATATCGACTTCAAATAAATTTTGTTTAATAGATAATAACTTTGAAATAGGCTGAAAGGGCGTTTAATAAAATTCAGTGAGTAGTTTTTTCATTATAACGGTTTAAAAAAAAGTAAAAATTTTGGTTAGTTTCAAATATCTCACGAAAAAATAATGCTATTGATTTCAAACAAAATTTAATGTACTCATTATAAGGTCATACATATTTTTTAAATAAGAAAAACTGAAAAAAAAATTTCATAACCCAGATATTCTAAGAACGGAAAACAATTTGAAACTCAAAATAATTTTATTTTACGAAAAATAATGTGTTTGACGACTGGTGAAAATTTCAAAAAAACCAGTTTACAGTTTTTTTTACAAAAAATAAAAAACTATATAAAATTCTATTGAAAATTGGTAAAAATTGTTTTTCGAATCAAATTTCTCGAGAACTAGTAGTGATATTGACTTAAAATTTAATTTATTTTATACATTGTATAATTTTGTACAATTGGTAAAATGTTGGCAAATATTGAATTAATAGTTTTTTTTTTAATAAAAAAACTATTAAAAATTCTAGTGAAAACTAGTTAAAATTGTATTTCAAGTCGAATTTCTTGGGAATGAACACCGATAGTGCCTTCTAAAGTATGTTGTTTTATATATCGATACCTTCCCGTAAGAATGTATACTAAGCAGTGGCGTAGCGAGGCGGGGGCAAAGGGGGCACAGGCCCCGGGCGGCACTTTGCTTAGGGGCTGCAAATTTCAAAATATCCAGGTGGCATTTTGCTGCAATTTTTCTAAATACGTTAATGTAAATGGTTTTTGTATGTTATGTTTTTATATTTTTTCTAAGCTAAGTGTAAGCTTACTTTTGTATTAAATTTTAATTGTGAAAAAATATACAGTCTTTTTCGGAAATATGTTTTTTCCTTTTGAGCTTAAAGTTCGGTGTGTGTGCGTAGGACGTAGGTACATAATATAAAAGATTTTCGCGCCACAGTTTTGCTGTCGGCAATGTTACACGTCTTTCTCCTGTTTTTTTTTTTTTTTTTTTGTTGTTCTTGTGTCATCGTCATGTTGTGTCTGAGATGTGTATTCCGCCATAAGGAATTGTGAAGTACAATGATCGCAGTAAATTTACTTCAATTTTACAAAAGAAAATAGATCTACTTCGTTACTCCGTTTTTTAAGATTTAGGTAGGTACTAATTATTTTCTGAAAAATTCAAAATTTCTTTAGCCAAACCACATGAAAGAGAATGACCACTGTGTTAATAAATTTTGCAACCAACTCTGACTCTGAATTACTAAATCTAAATCTACTCCAGAAATTTTCAATTCGTTTATTTTTTTATAAGTCTGCTCCAAAATTTTACTACTGCGGTTCGAACCCTGCTCGTAAGGCTAGAAGTTGAGACAAAAGCATTTCGTGCATTTCGTTTGTTTTGACTGATTCGATGTGAGTTGGCTCATAAGAGTCCATGTATTCGAATATTGTTGTATCTTTTATCTAAGGTGTGTTAGTCAGTTGTATTTTTTTCTGTTTTATTTTATCGTAAAATGTAGTAAAGTTTGCAAACATCTTAGTTAAATACAAAATTAGTTGCAGTTTAACATTTATCTTGTCTGTGTTTGGTGTGTTCTGAAAATTTTTTAAAATTGTGTGTACGGGTACAGTACCTACCTAACATAAGCGCAAGAGATTTTCATTTTACCTCTTTGGATTGATTACATAAAGTAAGTTAATTGATGAAACGAAATACCTAGCTGATGGCTCGGAAATAATCCATTGATTTTTCAGAGTTGAAACCCCTGTTTGGCTTTATTAATATTGTTTTCTCCATATCTCAAGAACCATAAGTTCCATAAAAACATTTTCTCACATTTTTTTAAAAAATTGAGTTCTCTATTTTTTACCGAGAAATCGAAAGTTAATAAGTTATTATTAAAAATAGAGAAGAGAAATTTTTTTTAATAAATTAATCAATAAAAGTTAAATGATTTTTACTTGCGATATATACATAGGTAGGTACTATATTGCAAGTTATGGATTCGTAAAAAAATCAAACTCGACATTTTGATCAAAGTTGACATCGTAATCTCTATGATTACGATGATAGCGAAGTTGAAAAAAGTAGGTCTTGCAATTCTGTCTGTCTGGCCTTTCGGCTGCAGCATAAACGACTCGGTCGATTTTCTTTAAACTTGGTACCTAGCGTTTTTTTGGCATTTTTATACCAAAAATAACGGTAGGTTCCTGTCGTACAATTTTTTCTTAGCAAAAAATGAAAATCTTATTTTTTTCAAAAACTTTCCCGCAACTTTAAAAAAAAATTCAGTAATTTTTTTTACAAAAAGGCTACCATTTTATAAAAAAATTCCCAAAAATGGTTATAAATGGTACCTCCCATAGAACCATTTCTTTGACTTTCGATTTTCTCAAAAAACGATTCCACTGATTTTGATCAATTTTTTTTACAGAGAATGTTTTCTAAAGGTTTAAAAGTATTGTATACCAAAATTTTCAAAAATCTCGAAAACAAGTTGGTCGATTTTTACTAAACTTGGTACGCAACAGTTTATTGACATTATCTAGCAGATTTTAAATAAAAAATGTTCATATAACCAAAACTAAGGGTACCTCCTATACAAGAGTTTAAAAACCGGAATGGAAAATCTCATTTTTCTCAAAAACGACTCCTACGATTTTGATCAAAATTTTTGTGTGAGTTAACAAATTAACATAAATACGATCTACGATAATATTATTGTTGTTTACAATTTTTCTATCGTCTAATACAAGTATCTCTCATGGAACCATTTTTTTTCGACTATCTCAATATCTGCATATAACCGATTTCAATGATTTTTTTTAAACAAGAGCTCCTGTTTGAATAACATTGCATTTCAAAATTTTCAGAAAATCAAATTTTGGATTAAAAAAAATCAAAATTATTTTTTGAAAATTCGATATTTCAAAAATGGGGGGATAGTTTTTTTCAAAATTAATCTTTAACTCCGCATTAATAAGTACTAAAAAATGGCGTACCAATTTTTTTTTAATATTTTCAAAATTTTATAGACATAAATGTACATACCTACATATACCTCATATAAAAAACGATTTTTAAATAATAAATCAGACGGTGTACATCGCGTTGATGTCAAATCAATTTCAGATTTTAAAAGATAAAACTAGTTTTGAACACTTTAATTTTGATGGGCTGTTGTGAAATATGTTTAAGATAAAAATAATCCTTGGCCAATATTTCTGTTTCTTCATTTCTTTATGTATATAACAATGATTGAAATAAAAAAATATTATAGGTATAATAATTATTACTATAACTATAAGAATAATTATAATTAAAGGCAGTGCGGGTTGATTTTTTTTAAAACCGGTTTTATTTTTTAGCAATCATAACCCGATTAGACACTTCTATCTACATAATATAAATAAATATAATAAATCTGTGAATAAAAAATTAAATTATAACAAGGTAAGTTAAGTAGCTGTTTCACTTTGATGTTTTTTTTAAACAGCAAACAAAATTAAAGGCCCAGAAAAAAATTGCTAGGGGCGACAAAATTGGCTCTGCCCCGGGCGGCAAAAACCGACGCTACGCCACTGATACTAAGCGACATTTCTTAAATTGTTCAGGAAACAAAAAAATAGAAGAAAGTTCTAGTTGAATCATAGTGTGCTAAGAGACAATTTTGGGTAAACTAAGTGACATCTAACAAAATTTTTTGTTGCTCACGACAATGAGATCTTTATTAATGTCGCTTAGCATAATTTTTTTGGTGGATAATACACATTTCAGGGGGCAACATTTTTTTGCTTAAATTAACGTTCGTAGCCGCAGGCGCACCCCTACAAAATTTTTGGTCCTACAGCATATTTACGACAAATTTACGACAGTTATTTGCACTATACATTTTCTTTTTTGCGTTATTTCACACTATTTTGAAAGGTATTAGTGCTAACTTGATTGTCAAGTTAGCATTACCAGGGGATATTTTTTAAAAAACAAGCGCGACAAATTTTTTCGTTTCACGAAAATTAATCCAATTATTACATTTTTTTAATTTTGAAGTGGTAGTGCTAACTTTGCGGACATTGTTTTTGGTCTGATCACTCTACCTACTAAAATCAACTTAGTTTATAACTTTCTATTTCTTTTGGTATATGTATTATCTTTTTGTTATTGGTTGTTTTGATTTGCGCTTCAATTGTTTCTTCTTGTCCTGGCAAGATACCTAACACTAACATACCTATACCTTAATTATAAATACTAGTATCTACATCCGATCAAATCAAAGTCATAAAAAAGCAATAATTGTTGAGGATATTTTTGTTGCAATTTCAACTCTTTTTTTTAAATGAAGGTAGCTTACTAATTAATAGCCTAATTAGTGGTTTGATTATAGTTCACATCACAGTTAAGAGTTTTTTTTTATGTAAACTCATAACTTTTTCAGGTATGCAAATGTTTTTTTTATTTCATTCATGTTAAAATAACATAGTGTACCAAATCGAGCACTCTATTTTTTATTTATTTTTTTATTTTTTTTTATTTATTTTCATCGATATCTATACACATTAAGATACAATATCTTATTTATTGTGATAGTTTTATAATGTTATTTAAGGTATAAAAGCAAACTTAATTAACATAGCAAAATAAATATCATACTTTACAAATTTAAACAAATGAATTTAAAGTTATAAAGGAAAAATGGAATAATGGGAAACTGAGTAGTTCACAATATATAGATAAAGAATGTAAAATTAGCAATATGTAGTTTACTTAATTCATTGATTTTATTAATTTTATTAAAGGTAAATCCCTGCAATTAAAGAGAAGAAAAGTAAAGTTTTAATTTGTTTTTAAAGATCTGAGTATCAACAAGTATCCTAATATCATTTGGCAGAGAGTTCCATAGGCGCACGGCGTTGACAAAGAACTGTCGTTCTGATGTTAGGCAAGTATGTCGGGGGGTTATAAATTTGTTTGTTCTGTTAGAAGTAGGAAATTGAAGTCGAAAAAATAGGTATTGTGGTTGATGTGTCTGTTTAATACTGAAGAAAAGAAGAAGTGTTCGATACTGTATAAAATGTACAAACTGCATGTCGTATAAAGTAGAAATGTAGCCAGAGATGTGGTCATACCTCTTAAGACCATAAATATATCTTACAGTGTTGTTAAAGGCGACTGTAAGTTTTCTTCTACTCTCCGAATCGCAGTTACAATAAATTTCACAACCAAACACAAGAGTAGGAATAATCATAGTTTTCGCCAACATTTTTCGAGTTCCTATAGGAGTTAGGTATTGGGATTCTTGAAGGACACGAAGTGTTCCGTAAACTTTACCAACAATTGAATTTATATGATTTTCCCAAGTTAAGGACCTGTTGAAGATCACTCCGAGATTTTTAGCAGTTTCCACAAAATCAATAGCAGTGTTATTAAGAAATAAGCGGGGGAAATATGAGAGATCAAGTGGCTTTTTAGAAATGACTAAGCATTTAGTTTTCGAAGGATTTAAAAACAGGCCATTTTGCTGGGACCAAAAATGGATGCTTTGAAGATCCTGATTAATATTATGGACGCAGTTTTCAATAAGACCAAGGTGACTACTTAAATATAGTTGCACATCATCGGCGTACATCTGTATCAGTGTGTATTTAAGATTAGATGGCAATTCGTTTACGTAGAGTGAGAAAAGAATTGGGCCTAAAATCGATCCTTGAGGAACACCTTTCAAGACTGGCAAAAAAGGCGAGAGAATATCGGAAATAGATACAGCCTGCTTTCGTTCGCTTAAATATGATAGTACCAGATTAGCAGCAGAAAATGAAAAGTTAAATTGTTGTAATAGCTTTCGAATGAGAATTGAGTGGTTAATTGTGTCGAAGGCTTTTGAAAAGTCCAGCAAAACCAAGAAACTCACTTTATCGTCATCAATGGCTTGCCTTATATCTTC
Source organism: Chrysotoxum bicinctum (assembly GCA_911387755.1). Taxonomy (NCBI): domain Eukaryota; kingdom Metazoa; phylum Arthropoda; class Insecta; order Diptera; family Syrphidae; genus Chrysotoxum; species Chrysotoxum bicinctum. The sequence goes on from OU426988.1 coordinate 100,025,195, forward strand.
AGTCACATTCATAAGTGCGGTAATACAGCTATGTTTTGGACGAAAACCAGATTGAAAAGGTGTAAGCATATTTGATCTGTTAATATAAGTATTTATTTGTCTTTGTAATATTCTTTCAAAAACCTTAGAAAGAAAAGGCAGTATAGATATTGGACGAAAATCCTTGCCATTCGATTTTGGTACTGGAACTATCTTAGCTTGCTTCCAAAGTTTTGGAAAAATGCTAGTTGTGAGTATAGAATTGAATATAAATGTTATGTAAGTCAAAATAACTGGAAGTAAGGCTTTTATAAAAATAGGATGTATACCATCAACTCCGACCGCATTTGACTTTACCAACAAAAAACTTTCAACCACATCAGTGCAATCAATACCAGAAAATTCGAAACCATATTCAGTGGCCGGAGAAAGGTCTACTTCTTCATTGGCTAATCCATAAGGATTAGTTATAGATGTATTGGGGAGTGTTAAAAATTGTTTATTTAACTCATTACTGTCGACGTTATAACACTCAGACCTTTTTTGCTTACCAATACCGACATCGCGAAGATTGTTCCAGAGTTTTCGACTATTCATATTTAAGCTGAGGCGGTTTTTAAAAATTTTTGCTTTTTCATTTCGTATCTTGCAAACAACTTGGTTCCTTAGCAGCCGATAAGATCTATGTAATTCTTCTAACTTATATCTTTTCCATCGAAGGTAAGCTTGATTTCTTTGGTACATGAGTGATGAAATTTCAGGCGTAAACCAAGATCGTGATTGATGTGTTACATATTTTCTCTCTAGTTCTAAGGAAAGTCATAAATTTTCAAGATGCATGTATAGTTTTAAAATGACAATAAAAAGACACTTCAAATGAAAAATCTTAGATTTTCTATTTTTCGCTTTGAATGTACATTAAGCTATATTGTTCTACCAAATTTCATCATTCTACAGCAATCAGAAGTGCTCCATATAAATTAAACATTTTCTCAGAAAGTGGAAGTGGTTCTATCAAATTTCATTGTTCTACTGCAATCGGAAGTGTGCCATATATAATTTACATCAGTTCTGAGGAAGTGGGCGGATACCACGCCCCTGAATGGAAAACCGCTAATTTTATATTTTTTTCTTTGTATTCCATTTAAGCCCTACCACTTTACCAAATTTCATCGTTTTACATCAGTCGGAAGTGCTCCATTCAACCAACACCAATTCGGAGAAAGTGGGCGGACACCACGCCCCCTGAATGAAATAACCCCGATTTTTATTTTTGATCACACGCCCCCTAAAACCTCAATTTTTATTGTTGGTCCTTAATATGCAATTTGAGCCCTACCGTTCTACCAAATTTCATTGTTCTACTGCAATCGGAAGTGTGCCATATATAATTTACATCAGTTCTGGGGAAGTGGGCGAATACCACACCTCCTGAATGGAAAACCTCCAATTTTCCATTTTTTTCTCTACTTGCATGACAAGACCTACCGTTGTGCAAAATTACAAGATTCTACGATGTCGGGAAGTGCTCCATAATTTTGATGATCTGTCAGTCAGTGAGTCAGTGAGTCAGTCAGTTACGGTTTTTGTGATTTTTGAGGCCTAATATCTCAAGAACCGCTTATGCTAGAAAACTAAAGTTTGGTGGGGCGCCTGCCTGTGCCTGACTAGCTAAGCAAATATTCGGAATTTTAAGTATCTGACTTCATTGGTACTGAAGATAGGGAGGGGTCAAAAATCACCTGAATTTGTTCCTGTAAAAAGGGTGTAGTGCCAGAACTTGGCTGGGCGCTGCCGTGCCGTTTGATTTCTGGAAGAAAGAACAATTGAAAATATTCCCCAGTTCATTTTAGATAATGTTTATGAAAAGTTGAGGACTTAGAGGAGCTGAAAAAAAATTGAGGAGAAACCTGGTAGATATGTAAGTAGAACTGGAAGACTACATAAATTACAATATGAACCAATTTTTATCAGTTTCTCATTATTACCCTTCTGAATAACATTTACTTTTATTTGAATTTCAGATCGATCTCTTCAAAAAAAATTGAAAAATATTAATACCGTTTTAATTAGTAAGTTGTTATATTCACATTTGCTTATGATAAATATTCCAAGAAAAATTTAAATTTATAAAACAAAAATCCAAAACTGAAAAATATTTACCTTGAAATACAGTTTTTTTCTCATTAACTATGAAAAAAAAGGTATTAAAAACAAGAAAAAAAACGTTGAAACCAACGGTAACTTTTTATGTTTTTGCTCAAACATATTAAATTAAATGCAAGTTGATAGAAAATATTGTTATTAGCAATACAATTTTTTATTTTCACTTTGCGACATACTGGGGCTGAGATATTAATTCAAACATAAAATCATAAAATGTGGGTGCGCTGACTTACCTATGTTCAATAATTTATTACTCGGCTTTCGTTCATCGTAGAGTGTTGATTTTTTTTTAAATTGTAGGGAATTGCAAGAGCTTTAATAATAAAAAATAAAAATTTCATAGTTAAATGAGGTTTTTTCTTAATAATCACGAAAAAGTGATTTTTAAACAACAAACATTTTTTTTTAACTTACTATAACTTTTTTTTCATTTGTTTAAACAAATGTTTTTTTTATAACGTAATAGATAATGTTATAAGAAATAAATACAGTCGACTCCCTCTAAGTCGAACTCCCTCTAAGTCGAAGTTCCCTCTAACTCGAACTTTTTAGCCGTATTTTTGCATTCCCCTCAATTTTCCATACAAAAACTATCCTCTAAGTCGAACTCCCTCTAAGTCGAAGTTCCCTCTAACTCGAACACATTCTCTTGATTATTGACCTATTTTCTTTCCCTCTAAGTCGAATTTTTTTCTTTTGCCGAAAAAAAAATCAAAAAAAATCTCTCAAATCGCAACTCGTTATTGTTTGTAATTCTTATTAAAAGCACACACTCGAACTCTTTGATTCTCTATATGTTGCATCGCCTGCGCCGTCAACGTCATGTCAGTGTGCTGCGCTGCTATACCTGCAATTTACAATATTATCAAACACAAAAATCTCTTCCTAACAAGATATTCATAAAGAAAATTGCAAGGCAATAAAAAAAGCATTTGTTGGTTGGATCCATTCCATTCCAACTTCAAAAAATTTAGTGCTTTATTTGGAAGCAGTAAGACAATAGCTCTCAGAGGTCGTCGGAAAAGCTAAAGCTTCTGGTTATAGGGAAAAGCAAAAATCCTCGTTGTTTCAATAAAATTAAAACTTTGCCGGTGGACTAGCAAACCATCGTTCTTGGATGACATCAGACCTTTTCACAAATTGGCTTTTGAAACTTGATTCTAAATTTGGAAGATCAAATTGCAAAGTATTACCTATTCATTATCGATAACTGCCCAACTCACCCAAAACAAGTTAAGGATAAATTAAAGTTTATAAAGCTTGAGTATTTCCCCCCCCAATATGACCTCAATAGTTCAGCCAATGGACATGGGTATAATACAAAAGTTGAAAGTACACTATAATCGCCGTCTTCTCACCAAGATCTTAAGGGTTTGGGAAACCAAAAAAAAGCAATATAAAATATCACTTCTCGATTGTGAGCGCGAAATCCTATAGGCATGGGGACGTTACTCCATTGACAATTGAAAATTGTTTCGGCCGAATTTAAGTCTGAGACGTGGGATGACGAAGATGATATTCCGCTTAGCTTACTTAGATGTAACAACGAAGACACCCAAGAAATCGAGATAATCTGAGAAAGGCTAACAGAAGCTCATTATAATGTTGAAGGTACATTAAAAGGACTATGTTGAAGTCGATGACATAATTATAGATTAATGAGCGATAAAAGCAAGAAGATTGCTTTATTTATTTATTTTACTTGTTATTAAATTCAATAAATCATTAAAAAAAAACTCTCTCTAACTCGAATTTTTCTAAAACTCCCTCTAACTCGAACTAGTTTTGATATCCCGTGAAAGTTCGACTTAGAGGGAGTCGACTGTACATGTTTAGTTTTTGTTTGTACGAGATAGTGGAGCCGAGATATTCGCAAATGACCAACAAATGACACAAAACACATTTTTACCAATAACTTTGGTAAAAAAAGTTGTCATGTGGTGCAAATTTGGTTTTAAGCTTTTCTCATAAGCACCTATCGATCTATGAAAAAAAATAGACCATACCTCTGCGCTCAAGGTCAAGCCCTTTTTCATGACGCTTTGACTGGACTATATGCAACGAAGGCTTTAAAAACTCTAAATCTCAAATTTATTTCCGCGAATGCTTAACAAATAAAAACAATTTGCTGTTACGGACGGCACTTCAATTGAAAAAACAACAAAAAATTGCTTCGGTGTTTACAATCCGTGGTCTAGTCAACGTCAAATGTCTGTCATCAGATGAGAAAGGAGTATGTGTCAAAAACAGCAAAACCCTTGATGGAATTGCCAGTCTCACTCATGATCATCTTTAATTTTGTATTATTATTTTTTTTTTTTTTTATTTACATAAATTACTTCCTTTTTTATCATTTAATTTTAATTTTAATCACTATTCTACAATACATTAAATTTTTTTCTGTTCTACATAACATCTCTATTTTTCTTTTTTGGTAAATATTTTTTCTTCCTATTTGTCATTAATTTCTATCCATAAACAGAATGGTTGTAAATTTGTATGAGATTTTGAATCTGGTCGACCCGATTTCTCGAATTCTATTGCCTACCATTATTTTTCTTCTATTATATGATGGCAATGAATTATAATGATGATATTCCTGCGGTCGGTGGCGGTGTTAATAGAATTCTTCGGCTGATGATTAAAATTCTTTGCAAATAGAAGTCGGGTTTAAAAGTATGTCATTTAAATGCTCAAAGCTTATTCTGTAAAATTGATGGGCTTAGGGATGCGTTTGAGGAATAAAAGATTGATATAATCAAAGGCCACGGTAGTGCCCAGCCAAGTTCTGGCACTACACCCTTTTTACAGGAACAAATTCAGGCGATTTTTGACCCCTCCTATCTTCAGTACCAATGAAGTCAGAAACTTAAAACTCCGAATATATGCTAAGCTAGTCAGTCACAGACGCCTCACCAAATTTCAATTGTCTAGCATAAGCGGTTCCTGAGATATAAGGCCTCAAAAGTCACAAAAACCGTAACTCACTGACTGACTGACTGATTGACAGATCATCAAAATTATGGAGCACTTCCCGAAATCGTAGAATCTTGTTATTTTCCACAACGGTAGGTCTTGTCATGCAAGCAGAGGAAAAAATCAAAAATTTGAAATTTTCCATTCAGGGGGCGTGGTATCCGCTCACTTTCTACGAGTTGGTGTTGGTTGAGTGGAGCACTTCCGACTACTGTAAAACGATGAAATTTGGTGAACCGGTAGGGCTTATATTGCATATAAAGAACCAAAAATAAACACCAAGGTTTTCCTTTCAGGGGGCGTGGTATCCGCCCACTTTCTCCGAATTGGTGTTGGTTGAATGGAGCACTTCCGACTGTTGTAAAACGATGAAATTTGGTAAAGTGGTAGGGCTTAAATTGCACACAAAGAAAAAAAATAAAAAATTAGCGGTTTTCCATTCAGGGGCGTGGTATCCGCCCACTTTCTCCGAATTGGTATTGGTTGAATGGAGCACTTCCGACTGCTGTAAAACGATGAAATTTGGTAAATCGGTAGGGCTTAAATTGAATACAAAGAAAAAAATATAAAATAAGCAGTTTTCCTTTCAGGGGCGTGGTATCCGCCCACTTTATCCGAATTGGTATTGGTTGAATGAAGCACTTCCGACTGCTGTAAAACGATGAAATTTGGTAAAGTGATAGGGCTTAAATTGTATTCAAAGAAAAAAATATAAAATTAGCGTTTTCCATTCAGGAGCGTGGTATCCGCCCACATCCTCAGAACTAATGTTAATTATATATGGCACACTTCCGATTGCAGTGTGTAGAACAATGAAATTTGGTAGAACGGTAGGACTCAAATCAGATATAAAGGACCAAAAATAAAAATTGAGGATTTCAATTCAGGGGGCGTGGTATCCGACCACTTTCTGAGAAAATGTTTAATTTATATGGAGCACTTCCGATTGCTGTAATTAGGGTAGGTATGTTAGTGTTAGGTATCTTGCCAGGATAAGAAGAAATAATTGAAGCGCAAATCAAAACAACCAATAACAAAAAGAAAATATACCAAAAGAAATAGGAAGCTATAAACTAAGTTGATTTTAGTAGGTAGAGTCCACCCTTCTATCTTTCCCTCTCTTTCAAGATTTTGACATGGCAAAATATTAAAATCTTTGCAAAAAGGAGTGAGATCAGACCAAAAAATATAAATGTTAAAAAAAGAGCCAAGTTCTTCTATACAAAAACCTTTGTGTAACAAGTCAGCCGCGAAAAGTACTGAGATCTAAAAGTACGCCAAGTTCTTACTTCATGAAGGCTTAATACCAAATATTTAAAGTAGAATAATATTGAAACAGCTAAAATGTAATAGAGAAATTTTATTATTTAATGATTACTGACTAAAATTGTATGGGCTTACTTGGCAAGTTTTTTTGTATGCCCAATTCAAAAGGTTTTGAAAACTTGACCAGTAAGCCCATAAATTTTAGTCAGTAATCATTAAATAATAAAATTTCTCTATTACATTGTAGCTGTTTCAATATTATTCTACTTTAAATATTCGATATTAAGCCTTCATGAAGTAAGAACTTGGCGTACTTTTAGAAAGGTTTTTGTATAGAAGAACTTGGCTCTTTTTTTAACATTTATGTTTTTTGGTCTGATCTGTGTTACTGAGACATGGTTTTCCGATAAGAATAGTGATTCGATGTATTTCTTGGGTGGTTACAGGCTTTTTAGGGCTGATAGACATGGAAGAAGAGGTGGAGGTGCCGCTATTTATGTTCGGAAGAGTATTAAGTGCAAAATTAGCTGCAAGTCATCAGAGGGTAGTGACTTTGATTTTTTGTTTTTAGACATATTCGGTGATGAAGGAACTCTTCTCTTAGGCGCTGTTTACAGGCCTTATGATTTTGTAGATATTAGTCCTTTGCTTTCTCTTTTGGAAACTTTTATTTTGGGCCCATCCAAGATTATTTTATGTGGAGATTTAAACAGTAACCTCTTAAACCGGACTATTCTCATCGAGGGTTTGAGAACTTTTAATCTGATTCCAGTTAACACTACCATTCCTACTCATTTTTCCAGAGATTCACAAACTCTTCTAGATGTTTTCTTTGTAAGTGATGTGAATGATCTTATTCTATATGACCAGTTGTCCGCTGCGGCTTTCTCAAGTCATGATCTTATTTACATGACTTTTAACTTTAAGATTGAAACCCCACCGAACTCGTATGAATATAGAGACTTCAGATATATTGATTATCCTGGCTTAGAGCTAAGCACTCAGAGTGTCAACTGGGAACAGATTTACTTTCTACTCTCCCCGGATGAGCAAATTGACTTTATTAATAACAATATAGTTAGTTTGTTTAATAGATATGTCCCGCTTAGAACCAGAACTATTAAACTTGGTGAACGTCCTTGGTTTAGTTATGAAATTAGAAACCTGATTCTTCAACGCGATCGGGCGTATAATATTTGGAAGCGTTATAGGTTAGATGTCCATCACCAGTGGCGTAGATAGGGGGGGGATCAGGGGGATATATCCCCCCCCATTGGGATCGATAATTGTTCAACATAACCAGTCATGAACCAAATAAGTTAAAGAAACGCACTCTTAATTTTTTTTTACGTCTCTCACCAATTGATAATTGTGCATAAACGTGCAAGAAAAAGCGCTTCCATCCAGCTATATATATTTTATTAAAGATATTAGCTACACTGCCGGTTTCAACGTCAACTCCCGAAAGAACTTTCTCCAGTCAGTAAAGAGAATAAAAATAATACAAAGTAGCATGACCAACGAAGTGAGATTATTAAAAATATGTCTATTTTATTAACAGTGTGATAAGCTTTGGATGTTTACTTATTTGCAGGATCGTTTGAATGGTTTGGCTGCTCTAGCTATTCATAGCGAAATACCTATACTATCAGACGAGATTATAAGTGTTTTATCTAAAAAGAACAGAAAACTGGATTTTATTTTGTGATTTATTTTTTAAATTAATATTATTTTACTTTCTACAGTGCCTTACATAAGTAAAACCGCACCTGTAAAAATGCGTTTTGTAGAAAATTAAAATGGGAATGACACCCTACTATTTTTTCTTGAATGGCATAACTTATCAAGTAAATTGAGAAAAAAAAAGTTCCGTTAGTTTCTCTTCTGGTGGTTAAAAATTAAAACAGATTTCTTTTGTATTGCAAAAGTATAACCGCTTTTTTATTTTGATCTGTTTTTTTTTATTTTAAGTAAATTTCTTCGACTAAATTAGTGAAGGACGTTGCTGCTCCTATTTTCGACCAATCTAAAAATTGTTTTTGACATACAAGGTTATTTAATATGGAATCGTCTACACAGTTCCATTCTTCCACAATCGCCTCTTGCAGCTCAGCAACCCTGTATAATTGCCTATTATGGGCATAAATTTTGCGGGTCAAAATTCCCCAAAGATTTTCAATAGGGTTACAATCTGGAGAATATGCCGAGAACACCATAAAATGTATGTTATTCGATTCGTACCATCCCAAACTTTGACGACTAACATGAATTGGGGCATTATCATGCTGGAAGACATACCGAACTCGACGAAATCGTCTTAAGTAGGGTACCAAATTATCTTGAAGCACCTGGGTGCAAGCTGAACTGTTCATCTTTACAGAGGTGAAGGCAAGTGCAACCTTACCACGGTCGCAGAAGGCCCCCCAAACCTTACAACTGCCACCGCCAAAGTTCCTCTTGAAAACAAACTTTTTTCCTTTCTCAGATCGTGCCAATATCCGTTAAAACCACCTGACCCATCAAGATTAAACTTTTTTTCGCCACTGAAAATAATCTAAAATAATCTAAAAAAAAAAAATCATTCATTGAATTATGCCATTTGGAATAACAAGAGTTAAGAGTAAAATAATGGAATGTTACTTATGGTTTTCCAATTCCGTTTCATGTTTTGCTGGGGAAATTCTTGCTTTTTTTTGTAGACTGTTGTCAAATTTGGAGCTGGCATCATTTTGCATCGAACAATCACTTTACTGCTTTTTAAGGCACGAAAAAAAAAAGAAGCATTTATTAAACGCCTCTTATCTCGACGTGTCAGCTTCTGCAGATGCCCGGGTCTTATTTTCGTCTCATAAGATTCTGGATCTTGTAAGAAAATTCGGACGATACGATCGGATCTTTAAATTTTCCTACCAGTAGTCCTTAAGCTTACGCCAGTTAACTGAAAAGCTTGAATTTTGACTTTTTCCGTATCGCTTAAATGTTTACCACGCGGCATTGTTTCTTGTCATTTCGAAGCACATACATAACTGAATGAAGCTTCAGAGAGGTTTGCATTGTGCGGTTATACTTTTGCAATATATAAAAATCTGTTTTTAATTTTTAAACACCAGAAAAAAAATAACGGAACATTTTTTCTTCTCAATTTACTTGATTAGTGATGCCATTCAATAAAAAAAATAGTAAAGTGTCATTCCCATTTTAATTTTCTACAAAAACGCATTTTTACAGGTGTGGTTATACTTATGCAAGGCACTGTATATCAATATTTATTCTAGTTCATATTCAAATTAATGCGTATAATATATTATCTTTAAAAAATATAATTTTTGTATGGCATACATAATGAATTCAATGAAGTCTTGTTATTTGTTTTTTTTTTTTTAATTATTAAAACTTTAAAAAAATGAGCGAACTAGATCTATCCCCCCCCATAGCGAAAAGCTATCTACGCCACTGTCCATCACAATATGTATCGCAGTTTGCGTAATCAAGTGGTTAGCAAAATACAATCTGCCAAAATTCAACTTTATAGTAGAAACTTAGATCCCTCAATGAATAGTCGTCAACTATGGAAAAACTTGAAGCAAATCGGTTTAGGGAAAGAAAATGTGAATTGGGAAATGAATATTAATGTTGATTCGTTAAATCATGACTTTGTTACGTTACCGTTTCCAGCTCTTTATAGTAATTCCTTAAACTTACCTGGACCTTTAAATGAGTATTCTACAGATGATCGATTTGAATTTACTTGTGTGGATAGTACTGACATAGTGGAAAGTGTTTTGTCAGTAAAATCCAATGCTCTTGAGATTGATGGAATTAATCCTATCTTTGTTAAGTCAATATTACCGGTGATTTTGCCCTACATCTTTAATACCATTTTAACAACGGGTTTATTTCCATCCCAATGGAAGCTAGCCAAAATTTTACCGATCCCGAAAAATGCAGGTGGAAATGAATTTCGACCTATTTCTGTGCTCCATTTTTTGTCAAAAGTTTTCGAGAGAGTGGTGCAAAAACAGCTTAACGCATACCTCAGCGGAAAAAATATTCTTTCATCTAAGCAGTCTGGTTTCCACCAGAAAAATAGTTGTACTACTGCTATTATTAATATCGTTGAAGATATCAGACATGCTTTGCGTTGTCTTCGTATCTTCGGGATAGAAGACAAGCAGTTTCAGTTGGTAACAATATTTCAAGTTTCCTTCCGACCACTAGAGGAGTCCCTCAGGGCTCAATCTTAGGACCTCTTCTTTTTTCTTTATATATAAATGAGCTGCCCACTAAGATCTTAAGTTCCTCCATTCAAATGTATGCTGACGATGTACAATTATACAAGAGTTGTTCCCTGGGACTTATAGAAGATTGCGCATACAGAATAAATGATGACTTAGAAAAAATTTCCCACTGGTCTTTGAATAATGGTTTGTTCCTAAATCCGCTGAAATCGAAATGCATTGTGATTAGTAGAAAAGTTTTGAACCTCGATTACTTTCCCAACTTATATTTAAACAATGCGAACATTATTTATGTATCAACTGCAGGAAATCTTGGTCTGTTATTTAATAGAACTCTAAGTTGGGATATCCATATAAACTCTGCAGTCGGTAAAGTCTATGGTGTTCTCCGAAGATTATGGCCCTCGCAATATTACACCCCCCGGAAAACGCGTATGCTTTTGGCTAAGACGCTCGTTTTACCAATACTGGCATACGATTGCAAGATATTGAGTACCTGTGACGCCATCAACAGAAGAAAGCTTAATGTCGCATTCAACAATACCGTGCGATCAGGGCCGGACAAGCTATACGTGCAAGCTGTGCAAATGCGCAGGGCGCTGAACTCAAAAGGCGCCTTGGGCAAGCGTTAAAAAAGCCACTACTTCATAACCACTACCTACCATCTTTTTTAAGTTTCATTTCTTTTTATAGCTCACTCCAATATTGGTATTTATTATATAATTAACAGCTGATTCTGAATTTAAAGACAGATATACATATATAATATAGATACATTATCAAGTTTTCCAAAAATAAGTCGATGTTTAATTTCCTATACACACCCCCATTCCCACAGTAAAAAAAAACTACATCACAAAATCTTTACAAAGTGCACAATTTTGTTCGCTTAACAACAGATACCTACCTATTTGCTATTTTTCTCTTTATCAATCCACTGTTACGTTATTCTTCACATTCACCATCGCGTGTATGAGTGATGGCATTTATTTTATTTTGTTATCCCTCCCCTATGCAGTGTAACATAAAACAGAATTTCAACAGCAAATACAGACAATTACCAGTTTGCAAGTTGATAACATGAGCACGATGCCAATTCTTCTATATGAAATCGAAGTCAGCAATGTTACTCAAACAGAAATTCTGAGGTACAAAATTCATACTCAGTGCGCAAAATTAAAAGTTGCGTCTAGGAATTTAAACTCTTCCGGTTGAGTGTTTCTTGTACTATGTTTTAGTTTGGCACTGGCCTCTGTTTATGAGTGAAATTTTATCACTGTCGTGTGTCGAGAATGAGACAAAGTGTTGAAATATGGAAATACTTGAGTGATGATGATGCGATGATTGGTGTTGAGGTTTGTCGTTAATGAGTGAATCTGTTTTATTCAATTTCTCCTTTTCTCTATTTTTTGTTCTTGCCAGTTATTGATTTTTTGACTGGTATAATTACTTTACTAACTTCCCATAGGGAGTTATTTGTCTATGTATTATGGTAAAAATAACTCAAAACAAAAGAAAGGATAGGGAATCTATATTTACAATAAAACTTGCTACGCTACTATTCCAGTAGTGTATACGAGTATGTATAAGGTTATGATAATGGTTCAAACATGAAAGGAAAAGAGGCTGGTGTTCAAAACAAAAATAAGTGTTTTGAACCAAGAGCTTATTTTGTTCGGGCTGCTTGCATTCCTTTTAGTTGTTGTTGGTTTTTAATGATTCAGCTTGCTGTTCATTGGAAGCTGTTAAGTTTTTTGACATTGCTGAATGCATATAAAACTTTGTATCAGGTTCAACAATGCGTTGGGACATACATATATATACAAAAAATTTCGCTGGTTTGACCTTAAAACCCCTTTCTGAAACCAGATGGGATTAGACTAAATGCTTTAAAACCATTCAAAAAAATCTTAGAAGCTATAATATGAAGCTCTTATTGAAATATCTGAAGCTGGAAACGTTGAGAATAGAAACATGCTGTCATTAGGAAGTAAAATTTTAGTTTCAAGTTTATATGTTGCATATTAATCTAGTTTGATATTTAAGAAAAAAATAATGGCGCAAATTTTTTAATGAATTAGTACGAAGCTAAAGCTATTTTAGTATGATACTAGGTTAAAACAATAATTTTAATCGAATATAGCATCATACTTCTCTACCCTTTTATTAAAGTTAAAATCATCGAATACCTACTACTTTATTTTTTTAGTATCGCGCTAGCCTCATATGACAGTTTGACATTTGCAGATATCAAAAAAGGTTCGTGTACTTATTTTTTTAAACGAAATGTCGTTGTTTTAGGTGTGTTCAGAGCAATTTATTAAGGAAATTCTTTTAGTACGATACTAGTGAGAAAATGTTTAAAATTAAGAATGAGTTAGTAAACTACTATAAAGTTATCAAATTGTTAAGTAGTATCATACTAATACCTTAATATTAGGCTGTTTAAAATTTTGCGCCAATATAACCAGTAAGTATTTACAAACTCCGTCTGCTAATTTATCTACTTAATATGCTACTAAAAACTCTTTAGTGGAAATGCCATCACAGTTTCCTCAAATAACGGTTTTTTGAAACTAAAATTAATAAAAAAACTACTTCAGAACCCCAATGACTCAGGAAAGATAAGTTGACTAGTCAATCATGGCTATAGAGAAAGAGCTTGTCAAATCATTATATTATGATGATCTGGTAGCTGAGTTTGCTAAAACAGAAGCCAGAAAAGTTAATATATTGCAATAAATTCGGTTCTATTTATTTTTATTAAAATAATAATCTTATTATTATTTCCTACATGAACAACAATTAATGAGTTCATTATTTATTTGTATGTTGTTATGTTTCTGAATTAGTTTTTAAATATTTTTTACTTCAAAAAATACTTTTTTCAGTTCCTAAATTTTTGTGATATATTTTTTGATTTCTTAATTTTTAATAAAAATCATATTTACTTTAATTAAATATAAGTATTATCTAGGAATAGGCCTCTTGGGGATCCCTCGTTAAAAAAACACATTGCAAAGGGTACCCCTTGGGTAATGGGGAAATGACTTTTTCCGCCAATCCAATCCAAATGAGAGGCGCCACTGATAAAGCTTGCGCAGGGCTCTAATTTAGCTCGGGCCGGTCCTGCGTGCGATACGTATTTGGGTTGAGAAGATTTGATCATGTGTCGAATTTCTCAAAGGAACTTTATGACATGTCCCTTGTTCACCTTATGCGTTTTCGTACCCTTATATTACTGTTCAACGTTATTAGTTCATACCAACCCTGCAGTCTTTTCAACAGGTTACAGTTTGGTTCCTCTAACAGATCTCAACAACTCATTCAACCCCGCTTCTCTTGTCTGTCATCAAGGTGACAGTTTTTTGTCAATGCCACCCGATTGTGGAGCTCCCTTCCTAGGCATTTAAGGAGAGTGAGCGGCGAAACACAGTTTCGTAGAGATCTACATACTCATTTTAAAAACTAATTCTGTTTTTCTTTTTATAATTTTTTATTTTCTATTTTCTATTTTTTCCTTTTCTTTCTTTTCAATAGAGATGTATTGTATTTTTGTTTTCTCTTTAAAAATTGTAAAAAGTGTTTATAATTATATAATTATCTCTTCTTTTTATTAGTAACTTTTTTTTTTAATTTCCCTTTTCCATTTAATGTAAATTAATTTAAAATTAATAACTTTGTTTGAATTTAAATGATGATAAAAGTAGTTTTCTTCAGAGTATTATGATTTATTATTAGCTTAACACTAGCTTATAAGAAGTATATTCTTAATGTGTATAGGCGTACATTGAATGAAATAAACTAAACTAAACTAATATTCTAATTAACTTAAAATATATAAAATACTAGCCGTTGCTTCGCAAATTGTAACTACGAATATTTTCTTAATATTAGTATTAGCATATGAAAACATTTCTCAATGGGACTGAGCATATTTGCTACAATAATATTAATTTTAGTTTATGTATATGTATAACATACCGTATCGAATTAGATTCTCTTTCACACTTGAAAAAAAGAGCTTGTTCATGTTTGTGCATATTAATATAAATATAACAATATAGAAAATAATAAAATTTATTTCAAATAAACGGGTTGACTACTTTCTGAGATCACTCAACCCAAACTGGTTTCGCTTTTAAAGAATAGTTCATGTCCACGGCACAGTAGTCAATTGAATGTCCATTTTTGTCACCCAAAATGCTATTGAGTGTATTCAAGTAACTTAAAAAATAAAATGCACGGCTGGATCGCACAAACTTGCTCTTATGTAAAAGTTCTTTGGAATTTAAAATACATTTTATAAATATAAAACATGGATTTAATGAGATAAAAATCTTCAAATGTATGGAATTGCCGTCAGATTAATCTTTTTAATACTTAAGTAATTTTTAATATGACAAATTTCCTTAAAATTTTTCGAGAACAAAATTTGGGATGCCAAATTTTATGTATTAGGTAGTATAGATTTTAGAAATATTATTTTTTTTTTTTTTCGAATATTTTTATATACAATATTATTTTAAACTTAAGGGGGTTCCTGTTGAAAATTTTTGGTTAAAATCGTTAGAGCTGTTGATGAGAAAGTCAAAAAATCAAAAAAACGGTTCTATGACAGGTATTTTGCCCCAAAATTTTTTTTCACAAAAATGTAGTCCATGTCCAATGTCCATAATATCACACCGTTTCCAGATAAATAAGATTATGCATTACGGGTGTAGGGAGGTACCGTTAGTTTTGGAGCTAAAAAAAATTTCAATTTATCCTCTAGGCAGGGAATCACCGAAGACCCTTAACTACCGAGATTGAAGAATATAGGGCTAGTGGGTAAGGCTTCTAGAGAGAGGTACAGACATACAGACGCACTGAAACATGTTTTTGGTGTACTAAATCCTCCTTAAAATTTTTATAAACAAAATTGATATGCAAGTTATTAGTATTCAATAAAATACAGTTTATAACGTAATTTAAAAATTTATTCGTGTATCCGTTTTTTAGATATTGAATTTTCAAAAAAAAAAATTATATTAATTTTTTAAAAATTAAAAAACTATTTTTTCGAAAAAAATTTTAGATTGTATTTTTTTGAGTGTATAGAAGCTCACGCATAAAAATTTTGGTTAAAATCGTTAGAGCTGTTGATAAGAAATTCGTAAATCACAAAACCGTTCTATGACAGGTACCGTTAATAACATTTCCCACCAAACATTTTTTGTACCAAAATGTATTCCGTGTCCCTAATATCACACCTATTTTTTTTATCAAAATCGTTAAGCCGTTTTCGAGATAAATAAGATTATGCATTACGGGTTTTAGAGCTAAAAAAAAAATTTCAATTTCTCCTCTAGGGAATCACCGAAGACCCTTAAGTACCAAATTTGAAGCAAATAGCTTCAGTGGCTTAGGCTCTAGATCGAGGTATAGACATACAGACATACGGGCATACAGGCATACAGACAAACAGACGGAATCGTCGGACCCACTTTATTCGTCTTAGCTATCATCGTAATGTCAACTTTGATCAAAATCTCGAGTTCGATTTTTTTTTTTAAATGCAGAACTTGCCCTATAGTTAGTACCTATTATATATATGTGACGATAGAATTAGAGAAACAAAAAAAATTTGTGTGTTTCGGTTAGTTAGATAAACTATACAATGCGCAGAAAAATTGAATATGTAGGTAGGTAGGTAAGAGAAAAAACGTAACTATAGAATGGAACAGATATTAAGAGACAAAGAGTATGGGAACAGGAAGAAAAGAAAATTAAAAATGTTGGAATGATAATGACATGAAACAAAGCAGCGACCTCGCGATTGTGACGAAATCTAATTCCTGGATAAAATAAATTCAAAAAGTTTATAATTCTATAATTTGTTTTTATTTATTTTTCAGGTTGTATGTGGAACTAAGAAGTGATTTTAGGCTTAAAATTAGCGCAATAAAATTGACTTTATGAAGCAATGCTAATCTTTGTCGATTATTGTATAGGTTTTAAGATATGAGTGGCTGTTTAAGTTAACTAATGAAAAAAATGGACAAAAAATGTAAAACTAATAATATTTAGTTTTGAAAAATTATATTAATGAAAAAGAAATTATAGCCATAAACACTCTTATAACAATATAGAAAATAATAAAATTTATTTCAAATAAATCGGTTGACTACTTTCTGAGATCGTGCGTTACAAACTTTAAAATGGTTTCGCTTTTATATAATAGTATAGAGATGTGGAAATGCGTACATGAAATATGAGTCAACCTTTAATTAATTCCCTCAAGGAAAGAAGCATTGAAAATACTGATTATGCATTTGTAAGCGAACTTGGCTTCACCGAACTTTCGAGTTTGACAACTAAAGCGAGACAACCTTCAAATCAACGTATATATCCGTTTCACCTACGTTTCGACTCCCGCCTTTTCTTTAAAAATCATACCTCATTTTACATCCTTTTGAAACTTAGCTTTCATGAAGTAAAGAAGTCAAACTTAAAGTATCAAGCTTAGAATTAATTATTAATTAAAAAATATACAAAAATAAAGTAAAAACTAAACGTAAGTTGTCCAAATTAAATTATTGAAATATAAAATTATAAACTGAATAAAAATAAATTAACAGGAAAATGTAAGCACTGCAAAAGCAGCTTTAAATTTCGGAAATTATTAAAAAAAAGCGTTTCATTTAATGAAAATACATATGTTTGAATTGAATTCAACAGCATTACTGAAACGTGTGCATTTATGAAGTCTGTTTTTTTTTTAGTATTGAAATTTAAGGGATATTTTTTTAGGAGAAGGAGTATGAATTGATTTTTTCAATAGAAGAAGAATAGAAGCGTCTGAAGTGTAGGCAAATTTATTGCTTGAATGATAAATTTGTGTTATGAAAGTGCCTATTTTATTAACTATTGTGGTGAATGTTTTTCCTTCTCCATGGTTGTTATTTTATTTTTAGTAAATAAACATACGTAATTGATTTAAAACACTTAAAAGCACGGAAAACCTCGCACAACTTTTTTCTTTGATCACAAAATCGAGAATCGACACTAAATCATTGCAGAACAAAAGAAATGAATCATGAAAAAAAAGATCGCCGACCGATTGCGGGAAAAAACCAAAAACCAAAAAAAAGGATTTTTTATTGCAGGTCAAAATCTCTCTCTCTTTTCCTCTCAGCTCACGTAGAATATTTTGCTCAGCAAACGAAATTCATGACATTCCTTTTTTCAGCGATATCCATATCAGTGTAGTTTTGCTGATGTTGTTTATTGATTTTCAATGCCAAAGGAAATAAAGGGTTGTTTTCTCTTTCGCATCGCAGGCATTAAACACTCAATGCTATGTGAATTACATCAACCACTGAAAAGATCTAGAAATAATTATAAAGTGTTCAGTATTGTATTCATTAGCGTTAATAATATCAAAAAAGGATATTGCTATGTTTCGTGTCTTCATTTCATTTCTTCTTCACCTTCTTTCGAGAACAAAGCACAAGATGCATCTGGAATTGCAAACCACTAACTGATTGCATGACTTTCGATGAATGAAATCAATCCAGACCATCTACTCAATGAAAGTGCCACATGATTTCAAAGAGGAATTATTTTTACTTCAGGGGCAAATTTCATACTGGGATCGCTCTCAAGCTCAAACAGAGAAAGAAGAAATTCATGTATTTTAGCTTGAAATTGGAATCGGATTAGGTCGCTTTATTGATAGCCTTTTTTGCAATCTATTCACTGCTCTGTGTAGAGTAAATAAACAATATAATACTATAGTCATAATCATCCCTTGCCAACATGTACAATTTAATTAGCCATTGGTTTAATTTAAACAAAAAAAATATTCATTGATACATGATTCTGAATCCTTTATTGCTGAAGATTTTATTCTTTGCTCACGACCACCGAACATTAAGAGATGCATCCAATTTAAGATACACGCGTCTACCTTTTCCCAATAATAATAAAAGAAATTTTTTAAAATGTATGAACATAAATAGAACTCCTAAGTTCTAAAATATTTGCTCTATTCCGCAAAATAATATATTGTGAGTAACCAAACGTTTTTTAACAACGTTATTCACTCAGTCCTCTATTTGCCCCATTGAAATGTTCAAATGAAGTACATAATCATTGCAGTTTATAGTTTTCACTGTTTACGTATGTCTATGATTTCACCTACATATTTATGTATTTGAAATTAATTGTATGTTTCTGACTGTAGATTTAATTGAAGCAAACTAGGACACTACGATACAGCGGTATACAAGGGACAACTACCTACAATACTCACTTAAAAAAAAATATTTACATTACATTACATCTTGCACTACTCCGTAGATAAATCTAAGAAGTAGAGACACTGAAAAGCACTAGCAACTGAGGCCATCGGCTTTAGACAATACAACAGAGACACAGAAAAAAAGAACAGAAAAAACACACGTCAACAGCACACGGTTGGTATTTGAACGGTCCCCCATCCATGTACTAACCGCGCACAATGATGATTGTTTTCGCTGATCGATGGGAAGCGATGAAGAAATCTTGCATACACCCAACCGCGCACCTACCCCAAATCCTATAGTGTGTCCAAGCAGGGGGGTTGCAGATGGGCATCATGCCCCCCCTCTATACATATCCCACTATTCAAAAGCTGAAAACTAGATAATTTTATGTCGTCTAGTTTTTGAGAAAATTGAAAATAACAAAAACTACTTTTTTATTGGATATTTGTTTTTTTTTTGCATGCTTACGCATTACGGCGTATAAATAGTGAGATATGTATGGGGGGCATGCTGCAACCCCCCTGATTGGGCACACTATAGGATTTAGGGTAGGTGCGAGGTTGGGTGTATGCAAGATTTCTTTTGCATTTACAGAATCTGGATTTAAGGAAACTTTGAATGTACCCTAAGGCCTATAACCAATGTCAACTAAAAAAGGTTTTTTTTTTTTATGAAACCCCACCTTTAATTATCTTATTCTACCTCATAAAATAGTTTCCAGGTGGTGAAAAAATTTTTGGAGCGATTTTTGTCTGGAGCCCCAATTCTAAATAATTACCGTCATTTTATTTTACTTTTAAATAATGATCAATAGTTTTCAAAAAAGTTATTTTCAAACTCAAATTTTACAAGAAATTAGAAATAAAATGGGTATTTTCACTGATTAACAAAATTGTGAAGTGAAGAACTAACTTAAATGTTTGTTTTTATAGACCCTGTGATGGTCTATTTTCTTATTACAGTTTTATTTGTGTTTTTCTTTTCGGCTCCGGACCAACAAATGAAGATTTGAACCTAAACATTGTCATATCTGTTTTCTGTATTTAAACAGCTCATTTAAAAAGATTTATCTATTAATTTAATATTTATTTCACTTTGAGCTATATTTTGTAATTTCTTAGTTTCATTTGACTTCGTGAACCCTACTTTTGATAAAATGTCTATTAAATTTTTCTGCAAGAATAACTTCAAATCCATCTTAAATGACAGAAGTAGTAGATATACTTACTTAAGATGTTACAATAGTTTTATGAAAGAAATTTAGTTCAAGGTCGGCAATTTATCTTACCTTTAAAAAGTTAAACATATCCAAATACTATTAAATTCTTAGTATTCACAGATTCTAAAAAAAAAGTTCTTTGCAATCGGGCATACCACATACGTTCAAACAACTGAATATATACTACCCATCATAGAGTATTGTTGTGTCGTCTGGTCACCATTTTATGAAAATGCTATGATACAATAATATTAAATCGAAGAACTTCGTTAGTTTCCTTTTACGTTCCGGAAAGAACACTAAGAAACAGAAATGACATACTCTGTGTTCCCAATCACCAAAACAAATTATGGTCTTAATAACCCAGTAACTCGTTCTCTTACATTGTATAACTCTATTTCATGTGAAGTCGATCTTTCTATGAGTAGGGATAGTTTTAAACAAATTGTTCAAAATCTATTTCACTTCTAAGTTGAGCTAGATCATATATTGTTAAGTTTAAGTAAACATTTGTAATCAACAAATGTAAATCCATTGATGAAATACCTAAATAATAATAACTTATAAACATAATACTAAGTAAATCACTCTCTCAGTATCGTCTCTTTTTTTGTTACATTTTATAGTGACCAACTAATTTAATATAAAACACTAAAAGCCTAAAAGTAGTACTCCGAAAAAAAACCTTGGTTGATTTAAACATGTTTCATTGTTAATTAGTAATTCAACAATAGTTGTGAATTTAAACAGGTTTCGTGATGAACACAAACAACATCGCATTTTCAAATCAACGATGCAGCCGTGATTAATTTTTTTTTTGGGTAAGTATCATAAACTTTTTTAAATTAAGCATGTTTGAAGTTGATTTGAATATTTTCTTATTTTCAAGCAACAATGTCATTGTTGATTTTATACTTAATCAATAGCAAACGTGTTTAATGAACATTTCAACTGAATATTACGAAAACTAAAACGTTTGTGATTAAAACAATATGTTTGTGATTAAAACAAACAACGTATCATATTCAAATCAACAAATCGGTCTTAGTTGATTTTTGTTCAGAAGAAAATATCATAAATATGTTTAATTATATATCTAGAAAAAATATGTTTTTCTTAAAATACTAGGAAAATACAGACGGACAGGCACAAATTTTAAAAAGTGTATTTTCGTTATAAGTACCGTTTTATCTTACATATGCATTTAGCGAAAAGCTACAATTTTGTCATTACAAACAAACACTTCCATTTCATTTATTCGTTTAAAAAAAAAACGGTAAAATAAACGCTGTCTTAAACTATTACAAGCATGCTTAATTAACAATGTTTATATTTAACCAATCAATAGAAATGTTGAAGAAATCTAAACGTTTTAAAGGTATCACAAACATGTTGAATTTGAATACTTTTCATATTTAGCCCACAACAAACGCCGCGCCGTGCCCCATAACGGAATTTCAATTCAGGTATTTACAACGGAAATTTGACTAACAACTGTTGAACGAATAAAAACGCTGTTAAATTATCACGAATTTGGTTGGTTGAAAATGTTTATCTTTAACCAATCAACAGAATTGTTAAGGAAACACAAACGTTGTTAAAGTATCACAAACATGTTGGATTTGAATACTTTTCGAATTAAAATTTAAAAGTATCTCGCACATGTTCAATTGAAAACTTTTCTTATTTAAAGTATCAAGATCATGTTCGAACTGAATACTTTTCTTGTTTAGCCAACAACAACCAACCCTTGCAGAACTAAGTTTCAACTTCTGTGCTTATTCTGATGTGTTTCCTTGTTCTTGTTCATTAGTTCAGCGATTAAAGTGAAGAGTGAAAATAAATAAATAATATATGTAAATCTAAAAGCTAATAAAAGAATAGTGTGAAAAACAAATAAAACAAAAACTAATAAGTTGCTGGAAAAAACAAACACAACTAAGCAAACAACCAGGACATTTTTAAAGGGTATTTATAAATTATAAGGTACGTTATATTTTTGATTTCATTGACTTTTCAAAAGAGAAAAAACTATAAGCTAACATGGCAGATGGCACCTTGAAACGCCATCGTCGTTGTCGTCGCCGCCAGGACGCCTGCGGTTCGGTTGTTCTTGGACAACAAAATCACGATGACGTTGCTGCTTCTATCAACGAAACAGTCCCATGGTGGATGATGTCGGCTAATACGACGATCGTTCAGGGTGTCGTGGTAACAAAACATTAACCTTACAAACATGAACATGAACAAAATATTAACATTAACAATTCCTTATATTTCTCACTACAATTTGATCCAACAATCAAAAGGATATTGACGCAATACTTACCGAACATCCATCAGGAAAGTTTGTTTTAAATGATTTTGACAAGAATGGTAGAAGTGAAATCGAAATGGAAAAACACGTATGCATTAAGACGAAAAGATGCTCATGTACTTTAAAATTTCCTTCTTTTATAAATGATTGGCCGCTATTAAAACACTCTGCTGGAATAACATTGGGAAATATTTTATTCTTAACGTATTATAATAAGGCTTTACATTTCATTTATACATTTATTATGTTTAAATTTTTAGTTATGAATTGAACGTTTTTGTTTAGCCATACCTACTTTACTTTATTTTTGTATTATTTTTAGATCAGTTCCGACTTCGGAAGCAAATATCCAAACAAATCGAATTCTTTGATAGAGCGTTGGGAGGATTTTAAATCACTTATTGGTCCAGTTTTTAATGAAAAAGTTATAGATAAATTCTGTCTAGGACTTTTAAGTGACTTAAATAAACAAAAATTTTCAAAAGATACCTTGCTTTTTCTAAGTTCTTTATTGGTTTATACTAATATTTCCCTATATTAGCACCAGAAGATGTACTTATTGTTAATTTGCTTCATGCAACACTCCCACCATCAAAAAGGCATTCAAAAGTTGAAGGATTATCCCGAAAACGGAAATACTTCAAGCCAACTATAAAGGACTCCCAACAGTCTATGATTCTATGTACTTAAAATATTTTGTTTTGCTTAAATTACGAGTACTAAGAAAATAGCTTATATTTAAATATTAAAAAAAATGGAAGTATTATACCTTTTTTTTTTAAAGCCAATACTCCGATTATCTAATAGATAATTTTTAAATCAAGTGGTATCTATGCACAGTTTTTGAAAAAACGAGTTTTAAACTCAAATTTTGGGAAAAAAAAACATAAAAAAAAGGTATAAGTTTAATTTTTCAAAACTGCAAAGTTATATATTATTATTTTTTCCTAAAATTCGTTACTCTAATTTATTTGTATTCAAAAACTGAAAACTAGATGATTTTATGTCGTCCAGTTTTTGAGAAAATTAAAAATAACTAAAACTACTTTTTTATGGGATATTTGTTTTTAACTTCCCATAGGGAGTTATTGTAATCGGTCCGATTTGTCAAATTGGAATTTTTAACATTTCTCGACGTTTCAAGGTCCCTAGAGGCTATATCAATCATTTTTAGAGATATGTCTGTCAGTAACGTCTTTACCATAAGGGCACACGGGGCCCGTGCCCAGGGCCCCCAATCTCAGGGGGCCCCGAAGGACCGACAATTTCTCTCACACATTTATTCTCAGAACATTTTTGTCGGGCACATTACACTTTTTCACAAATCAGTAATCTTATCAGAAGGTATTTACAAGGCATATACAACGCCATTATATCGATGACTGCGCCTTTTCCTACTGTACTAATTAATAATATTTGCGAACGTGTCCTACCTAATTAACTAAGGGCCATTTGCTGAAACGAAACTTAAATATTTATGTTCAACTTAAGCGCTTATGTTCTACTTTTTCCTCTACGTAAACTGTCACATAAGAGTTTATGTGGAACATAAGTATTTATGTTCCGTATCAGCAAATGGGCCTAAGTACACCATCTGGCGATCAGTTACGCAATCCCTCCGATTCCTAAGTCAAACAAGGCCTAACATAAATGTCGATATTGTCTATGTTTGGGGTAATCCCCGAATGATGTATTAAACCCTTGTATATAAAATCTATAGTAATCTTATGGAACAGAAAAAAAAGTTGTGGAATACATTCTACTGAGGGCGCTGTCGGCGGGAAAAATTGATGTGGAGACTTTTGATTTGGAATGCTTTGCAAAATGGTAATTTAAATATTTCTGAAGTATTGTCTTCTATCGCGAGTGACATCAATCAAGCAGGAGACACTAGTAAGGAAGCCCAAAGCCAAGCAAAAATAAAATGTACGACTTGGTCGCACGAACTTGCTCCTATGTAATAGACTAGGAATTTTAAAAACGAATATTATTACAGAAAACTGTTCATAAGGATAAAATTATTTTTTTAAATTCTTTTAAAGTAAGAGACGAAAACAAAATGCTATGCAAATGTGAATTTATGCTAGAACAAAAATTATAAGTCCTTTTAGTGGTTTCTTAAAAAAAAGCTTTTATATACAAAATTTTTAAAAAACTTTTAAGAAAAAATGTTGGTAAGCCAATTTAAAGTTTTTATTATTGTTCGAATAAAAATTAAATAATAAAAAAAAAATATTGAGCCGTTTCTGAGATATCGAATTTTCAAAAAAAGAAAAAAATAGATTTTTTTTTCCAAAAATTCAAAAAATATTTATTTTGAAGTTTTGAAATGCAATGTGTTTTAGACTTTTTGGAAGCTTCTCTATAAAAAATTTCATTAAGAACCGTTATGTGGATAATGAGAAATTCAAAATTCTAAAAAATGGTTCTATGGTAGGTACAAGCTGTAATATCTTAATTTCAAAATTTGTTTTATTAAATTAAAGATCATAAAAATTAATTGAAAGAAAAAAATTTTTATTAAAATTCTAGGTGCCGTTTTCGAGGAAAATAAGATTTTTGAAAACCATTTTTTTTAAATTTTTTAACATTTGTATGGTGGGTACCTTTATTTTAAGGTAAAATGAAATTTTTTTCTCGCATCTTGTAGATTATAATAAGAAACTTTTATTTATCAAGTTTAAAAAAAATCTATCATGGGGTTTTCGAAATATTGAGTTTTGAAAAAAAAAATTTGAAGTTTTTTTTAAAAATCCAAAAAATTTTTTTTTGAAAATTTGAATACACAATTCTGTTTAGATTTTTGAAGAGCCTTCGCGAAAAAAAAATGATCAAAATCAGTGGTACCGTTTTTGAGAAAATCAAAAATAAAAAAATGGTTCCATGGGGGGTACCCTCAATAACCATTTTTCGGAAAATATTTTTCAACCATTACCTAGATTTAACTAAATGAAATTTTTTTGTGTTTTTATTTTTTAAATTTGTGCAGCAGTTTTTGAGAAAAAAAAATATTTATAAAATTTCGAAAAAAATTCGTATGGCAGGTACCGTTATTTTTGGTCTTAAAAAAAAAAGAAAAAAACATGTGGGGGGAAAAAATCAAAAATCAAGTTTAAAGAAAATCAGCCGAACCGTTTAGGCTGTAGTCGAACCGACAGACAGACAGACAGACAGAATTGCGAGACCCACTTTTTTAGTCTTCGCTATCATCGTAATGTCAACTTTGATCAAAATCTCGAGTTCGAAATTTTTTACGAATGCATAACTTGCTTTATAGTACCTATAAGTCGCAAGTAAAAATGGGAAAATTCGAGACTGCTCTTCTAACGGAAATATGGAATGATCTTTTGAGAGTTATGAATAAAACAAGTCTAAGTTTACAGAATAGTACTATGACCATGGACGTTGTAACGAAAATCTACGAATCTCTAATCAGTTATGTCAATACCGCACGCAATAATTTTGATCAATACGAAACGGCTGCTAAAGAAAAAAATTCATATGCTGACTATAAAGATACATTTGGAAGAAAAAAATTTCGCAGCACACGCATCACTTTTTTTGAAGGATCATCAGAGACTGCACAGTTGAGACTTGAAAGGCAAGGAAAAGTTTCGTGTAGATTTTTTCAATCCCATAATTGACACATTAAATACGCATTTAAAAAAACGTTCGGCAGCATACCAAGAAATTGATAGTCGATTTAGTTTTCTTTGTCAGTTAACAACAATCGAATCTGATGAGTTGACCAAAAAATGCAAAGAATTTGCAGAATTTTATCATGAAGACATTAATGCAGATGAGCTCGAAACAGAATGTTTTCATTTAAGCCAATATTTAAAAAACATAGCAAAGCAATCAGTGGATTTAAATATCTCAACCTTATATAACCTAATAAAATCAGATAAATTGGAAAAAACTTTTCCAAATGTAGAAATTGCTACTTTCCAAAAGGGCCCCAAATTCTTGTGTGCCCAAGGGCCCCAGCCTAGTTTAAGACGGCCTTGATGTCTGTGTGTGTGTGTGTGTACGTACGTTCGTACGTTCGTACGTTCGTACGTTCGTACGTTCGTACGTTCGTACGTTCTTGTACCATTTTTCGTCTTCGATATCTCAAGCACGAGTAAAGATATCGACTTCAAATAAATTTTGTTTAATGGATAATAACTTTAAAAGAGGCTGAAAGGGCGTTTATTAAAATTCAGTGAGTAGTTTTTTCACTGTAACGGTTTAAAAAAAAAGTAAAAATTTTGGTAAGTTTCAAATATCTCACGAAAAAATAATGCTATTGATTTCAAATAAAATTTAATGTACTCATTATAAGGTCATACAGATTTGGTATGAATTTGGAAAAAAATTAACATACCGTTATTTTTTTAAATAAAAAAAACTGAAAAAAAAATTTCATAACCCACATATTCTAAGAACGGAAAACAATTTGAAACTCAAAATAATTTTATTTTACGAAAAATAATGTGTTTGACAACTGGTGAAAATTTCAAAAAAAATCAGTTTACGGTTTTTTTACAAAAAATAAAAAACTATATAAAATTCTATTGAAAATTGGTAAAAATTGATTTTGGACTCAAATTTCTCGAGAACTAGTAGTGATATTGACTTATTTTTCACTTTTTTACTTGCGACTTATAGGTACTATAAGGCAAGTTATGGATTCGTAAAAAAAATTGAACTCGAGATTTTGATCAAAGTTGACATTACGATGATAGCGAAGACTAAAAAAGTGGGTCTGGCAATTCTGTCTGTCTGTCTGTCTGTCTGTCTGTCGCTGCGACTACAGCCTAAACGGCTCGGCCGATTTTCTTTAAACTTGGTAGATATGGGTTTTGATTTTTTACCCCCACACGTTTTTTTCTTTTTTTTTTTAAGACCAAAAATAACGGCACCTGCCATACGATTTTTTTTCGAAATTTTATAAATATTTTTTTTTCTCAAAAACTGTTCGACAGTTTTCAAAACTAAAAATACAGAAAAATTTCATTTAATTAAATCTAGGTACTGGTTGAAAAAAATTTTGCGAAAAATGGTTATTGAGGGTACCCCCCAAGGAACCATTTTTTTTGTTTTTGATTTTCTCAAAAACGGTTCAACCGATTTTGATCATTTTTTTTTTGCTAAAGCTCCCCAAAAACATTAATAGAATTGTGTACTCAAATTTTAAAAAAAAAATTTTTTGGATTTTTAAAAAAAACTTCAAATTTTTTTTTTCAAAACTCTATATTTCGAAAACCCCATGCTAGATTTTTTTTAAACTTGATAAATAAAAGTTTCTCGATATAATCTACAAAGTGTGAGAAAAATTTTTTTATTTTACTTAAAAATAAAGGTACCTACCATACAAATGCTAAAAAAGTTTAAAAAATGGTTTTCAAAAATCGTATTTTTCTCGAAAACGGCACCTAGAATTTTGATAAAAATTTTTTTCTTTCAATTAATTTTTACGATCTTTGATTTAATAAAAAAAATTTTGAAATTAAGATATTACAGCTTCTACCTACCATAGAACCATTTTTTCGAATTTTGAATTTCTCTTATCCACATAACGGATCTTAATGAAAATTTGTATACAGAAGCTGCTAAAAAGTCTAAAACACATTACATTTCAAAACTTTAAAATAAATATTTTTTGAATTTTTGAAAAAAAAAATCTATTTTTTCTTTTTTTGAAAATTCGATATCTCCGAAACAGGTTAATATTTCTTTTCGTAAATTTAATTTTTATTCGAACAATAATAAAAACTTTAAATTGGCGTACCTAATTTTTTTCTTAAAAAGTTTGTATATAAAAGCTTTTTTTTAAGAAACCACTACAACGACTTATAATTTTTGTTCTTGCATAAATTCATAGTTGGATAGCATTCTGTTTTTTTCTCTTACTACTAAAAGAATTTAAAAATTAATTGTATCCTTACGAACAGTTTTCTCTAATAACATTCGTTTTTAAAATTCCTAGTCGATTACATAGGAGCAAGTTCGTGCGACCCAGTCGTGCATTTTATTTTGGTTAGGATAGTTTTTGAGACGCTCTTTCAAATGGTGAAAACCAGAAAGTCCTTACTTGCTTAGAAGTGTACTAAAAATATTGAAAATCCAGAATCAAGATAATACATGGAATTGAAAATGAAAAAAAAAGGAAATCCGAAAGTAGCAACGTGAAGCAATAAACTAACATAATATTAGGAGCAAAAGCAACACTACATCTCACTTGTTGCCCTTGAACAACGAGAGACACTGGGCAATGGGAAGGAAGGAGAACAATTACCGGAAACTGCCGAAATGCATTGTTTATCTTTAACAGCTGATTTATCGAAATTTTGTTTTTGAGTCATAAGCCAACTTTTCATAGACCGGGTCACATATAAGGATAGTGTATTTTCACAATAGTCGTTTGTCGTAGTATACCCGGCTAGATAAGTTTTAAATCATAAATAAGGGAATTGTAATATCTATGGCGCAAAATTTTAAACATTTAGAACCTACTCTAAATCAATTTTAGAATGGGAGTCGACTCTAAACATTGAGTACCTATAAAACGAGAACCGACTTTTTGTTAATTTTAAAGGACATAAACTATACTTAACGTTAAAGAGCTCGTCTTACTTTAATAGCAGCAAATAGCTGGTTAATCTTTAAGAAAGTATACTTTATCCATATTGACAATGGTCGTTTCATACCAAAGCAAATCGAAGAAAAATTGCTTAGGTACTGAGTTTTTATTCGATTTTTTAAAAATGCTCTTTGTAAATAGACAAAATCACTGAATATTATAAATTCGAAACAATCGTATGAAAGTGCTCTACGATTAACAAATCTGTAGATACAGACGTACATACATAATGTATGTATCTTATATATGCATGCCGAGACGAGTATATAGCTAAATGAATCTGCACTTTGCAACAACAAATTGAGTTTTTATGCTATATGAATTTACGATTTGTACTTTATTTCCATCTAAAGTAATGTAAATAACTTATGTATAAACAATCAAAATCTGTACCGAGGTAGTATATGAAATGTACTTTTTTCGGCGAAAAATTATTTGGTTTGAAGTTTTCTGTTCTTTTTACATTTTTTTTTTTGTTTTTGTAGTTGTGTGAGTTATGTATTTGTCAAATTAAGGATTGTTCAGCGCAAATTCGCTTAGGTTCTGTTGTAAAACCCACCTTAGTTAGAGGAGTTGTCTAACGTGTTTAAAATTATGAAAAAGTTAGACAAAGTCTTCAAGCTAAACGACTGCGTTAAGTAGAGCCGGTTTTATTGCTTAAATGAGAACTCTATAAAATTTTGCGCCTATGTTTTTAATAGATACATACTAAAAAAATTGTCTTATAATGATCAAGAATCTTTGATGGTAGGTATGTATTTTCAAGAAATAAGGCCTTAAAAGTGCAATACGTTGAAGATATGAGAATACTATTTCAAGTTTCAGAGCATCTGAAAATAACATTAAAACTACCAAACATGGCAAATTGCACTGTCAATAAAAGGAATTGCCTCCTGTTTTTTAAATTTTAGTTCGTTGCAAATTTTAAATACCTAAATATAATTACAAATATGACATCTGACTCTGATATTGAAATTTGACCTGCATTTTTATTGTCTCGGCCGTCTTATTCACGTTTAAGTATAATATTAAATAGAGCAGTATTCGGCCGAATAGTTCACAACATTCGCTCGAATACCGAATATTTAATGGAGAATAAAAAAGATTTATTATCTTACAAAAAATGTTGTACTTTTATTAAAATTTTTTATTTTAGTATTTAAAACCTACTAATGGTAAGTTGTGGTGAATATAAACAGCTTTTTCAGCATCCGTTGGTAGCATATGTTTTATGTAACTTCTATATTCGAAATCAATTACAGCTTCTGCAAATAACCTCTCACTAATACACTAGTACCAGGAGACAAGAGGTAGATTTCAGCAAATGTTGTCAAATTGAGAAACAGTTTTGTATTTGCTGACCACCACTTGTAAGGGTCTGCCATCCGATCTTGGCGAAAAGTTCCTTAAAAAAATCTATTTTGTTTTCAATGGCAGTTTTTTCAACATCTTTATCATTTTGTCTACAGCAACTTCCTCAAAACATTCCCAGAAACTATTGTGCCTCGTCAAAAGTCACGTAGGAGATACATAGATAGGCAACACATCGTTTCGTTGGCCGAATGTTCGGTTGCCGAATATTCTGGGGCCCTATTTTGTAAAACGATTATCGTTGAAATTACTTCGTTATCGTTGAAATGCGATTATGCTTAACGAGAATCGTTTAATTTTAACGATACTCGGTAGTTCTAACGACTGCCATATACCTATCGTTTAACTTTCGTTTTATCGTTTCTTGATTTATATTTTTTTTTTCATTTATTTATGACAACTTTTGACATTCCTAATACTCGTAATCGAGAAGTTGCTTGCGCTTCAGAAAAAAATGTTTTTTTCGGTTAAGCTTGGCAACATCTTTTGTACGCCTTTTTCGTTTTACTTAATAGCTCTTTGTCGTGGCTATCGTATTCCTCAGTATCGTTGACTTGCCGCTCGTTTCGTAATACAAAATAGGGCCCCTGTATTCGGCCGACGAGTGTGGCCGAATATTCGGTATTCGGCCGAGTCACTATTCACGGCAATCGGCATCTCTAATTTTCTTTTTCATCATATAAAATATTAAAATGTTGCCGTGAAACATTTTTGTTCATTTATTAATTTTTGTATCTAACTAAAAAATAATATCTACACAAATTAATAAACAGACCCAGGACCCATGTTCTGTAACTCAGGCGATAACTTATACCTATCATCGTTACAAAATGAAACGATTTGTTCCCTACTTATCACCTCTGGAAAAATTTGTGTTTCTTGAACTTGTTGCGATAAATTCATTTGAGGTATATTTTGACTGGAATTTCCATTGGAAGGCGATAAGACGAACTGTCATGTTGACATTTAAAAACAAAAACATTTCTCAATTCAGTGTTTTTAAGTTCAAGATCATTTGTGTGTTAAGAGTATATTCAATTTTAAAATTACTTAAATCATGTTATAAAAAAAAAACAATGTTCGCTTTGTTGCTATTGGGGGAATCCAATGACCGCCGCCGCAATAAAATGCGGATTCAACGAAGGTACCTGCGAGACACCATGAATCCTTTTGATATGCCCGAAGAGCGATTCCGCGAGCTTATTCATAAAGGCCTTTAATTCATTTGCTTGCTTTTTCGCGGCAGATTTTATGTCAGTCCAACATTAAAATTGAAAGACAAACCTACATACATAGTTTACATAAATAAATGTATGATGTGTATACCTACTTAATATCATTTATGCCTTTTTCCATTGATCCACCATGTTTCGCCCTTGGGAGTTGAGCCGGAAAGATAGAGACTCCCAAGTTTCGGTATTTGCTTGCCGGCTGTTGGCATCTGTGAACTGGCCGCGGGTAAACGGCTTGTTCTCAGCCATAAAATCCAGCAGTGTTTCCTTCTGGCACTTCGGGGGTGGCCGTGGCACGATGGTTGTGTGCTCGCCTGTCAACCTCATGATCACATGTTCGATCCCTGCCGTCCTCTATGTCGTTTTAATTCCACTAAAACCTTCTAAAAATTGTCATCAATGTGTTGCTGGCTTACTCATTGTATGTTGTTCAGGCATAACACTAACAACATGTAATTGAGTTAAACTAGTATGCCCAACAAGGATGAAACCTTTTTTTTTCATTTTTCATTTCATTTCATATTTATTATAATGTTAACATAATACAACAAGATTTATGGCCGATTTCATAAACAAACACTAAAAGCACTTTTATCAAAAATCCTCTTAAATTTTATCAGGCTCTTAAAAATTTTTAGTTTCACCAATCTATAAAAGGGAAATTTTAGGGAAATTTTTGTTAAAATTGAGTTCTCTTCACATCCCTGAAGAAAAGAATTTGGTTCTTTCTTTCTAACAAGCGCAATGTATGAGAACAAATGAGAAAGCGTTATGTGTTGAAACAAATGTCAAGAAATGCAAAAAAAAAATGCAAACAAAAATATTTGGAAAGATCCTGTGGGATAAAATCGTAGTAAGCACTTAATTCATTTTTTTTTGCACTGATGCATTTGTTTCGGTTCCAAATGACGACTAAACAAATTCAACAAACAGTTTCACGATTCACAAATGCTTTGGAAAGTCGTAACCTATTTCGAAGTCAGTCGGAGAATGGATTCCTTTTCCTATTCTTGTGAACCCGGAATACTCTTGCTCTG
This sequence comes from Chrysotoxum bicinctum, assembly GCA_911387755.1. Taxonomy (NCBI): domain Eukaryota; kingdom Metazoa; phylum Arthropoda; class Insecta; order Diptera; family Syrphidae; genus Chrysotoxum; species Chrysotoxum bicinctum. The sequence goes on from OU426988.1 coordinate 100,057,909, forward strand.
CGTATAACTTATGTGTGACACTTTAGCATTGAATGAAGAATTTTCAATATTTTATTCGAAATAAAAAACATATTTTAATTATTTAAAAACCTATCCACTTTGTATTTTCAAAAATTAAAAACTAAAATGTTGCAAAACAATAATTTCAGCTGCTACCTATATCCAATTGTTGTGATCTGCATCTGATGACATTTCAATGACACTTTTAAAATTTAATGAACCAAAAATGGGCATTTAGTTTATAAGGGTGTTTAAAAGCTTGTTTAATTTAAAAGCGCTTGGTGAAACCAAAACATCTCATTTTAAGGTTTAGAAGCCTGTTAAATATTTAAAAGTCCTTCGTGAAATTGGCCATTAATCTTTTAGGAGTATTTAAGCAATCGTTACCAATTAATATAATAATAATTAACATTTGAAAATAAAACAAAGGCGTGCAATCTAAGGAAGAGGGAAAAACAATACATTTTGTCAAAATATATGATGTTTAATATGATGAGAAATACAACAATATCTTCTTCTTAAACATGGGCGGTGATATATAGTTCTCTGTAACTCGATTGGCAAAGAGTTCCACAATCGAATAACAGATACTTACGAAAAAAGATCTCTCCCCAATGGTCCGTGTGAAGCGCGGTGTAATTAAGCGTAAACCTCTTTGTGACTGAGCAAACTGGAGCATTTCACCTAGGTAACCCGGACACCTACTGTGTATAATATTATGCAGAAGGATTACATTTCTAAATTTTAGGAAGTTGTCTAAGCTAAGTCTCAGTAAAGAAGTTTGAATGTTCGATACACTGACATATCTCGGCAAATTATAAATGAAGCGTAAGCAGTCATTGAATGCTACATTAAGTTTACGCTTACATTCAAAATCTAACACAGGATACACGGAGCAGTTAAAAGTGAAAAATGGTATGACTAAGGTCTTGATGAGATGCCTCTTCATGCTAGGGCTCAAAAAATGTGAAGAAGACCTCAGAGAACGAAGCCCGAAATATATTCTCCTTATTGCTTCAGAAACAGCATCGCAGCAGCTTAATTTGTTATTTATCTGAAAACCTAGATATTTGACTTTGATGACAAATTCAATGCTTTGCCCATTAAAACGACTCTGGGAACATCAGAAAGATCAACCTGATCCCGAGAACACACCATACTTAAAGTTTTTGATGGGTTGAGGTTGAGTTTATTAGAGGCAGCCCATTTCTGAATATTTAGTAAATCCTCATTTAATCGTACCACACAATCTTCTATCAAGCCCAGACTACGAAAACTATATATTAAAACATCATCAGCATACATATGTATTAAAGAATTCAAAACAACATTAGACAGAACAGAACCCTCGGGAACCCCACAATTAACTGTGTATGGGCTTGAAAGACCTAGATCTGTACTTATTGTTTGAATTCGATTTAAAAGGAAATTTCGCAGAAGTTTAATCGCTGTTCCCGATAAGTTAAATTTTGCTTTTAGTTTTGAGATCAAAATTGAGTGGTTTATGCAGCCAAAGGCTTTCGAGAAGTCCAAAAGAACCATTATACCAATCTGATCACAATCTAGAGCACCACGAAAATCAGATGTTACCTTTACTACAGCCGATTCACAACTATGTTTGTTGCGAAAGCCAGATTGCCATTTAGATAAGCTGTTGTTGGTTTGCAGAAAAGCTAAAATTTGTTCAGCTATTAGTTTTTCAAAAACTTTGCCAAAAAATGGCAATAAACTAATTGGTCTGAAATCCGATGGTTCCTTAGGATTACTCTTTTCTTTGTGACTTACATCATTTGTATAAAGAATATCATTCCAATAGTCATTTGAAACATTATTTTGCAAATCAGAACAGTTCAAAGAAACAAGGATGAACACGAATAAAATAATGTGAATTATAAGCGACATAGAAATAAGACACGGCATTTCTCCGCTTTAGCTCAGCCGCCATCCCTGGAGATAAAAATATCTGAGACAACCACCAACAGGCTCAGAACATCGTGCCACACATCTTTCCTATTCTTCTTTCTCTTCATTAACTTCACGCCCGCGCTGTGTTGAAACATTTAAAAGGTAATCATAATCCCTTGAGCGCGGGTAGATTATAAAAACAAAAAGAAAGATAACCTTGCTCGTCTCTAAAAAATATAATATTTATTAATAAAATTTTTAAATCAATTATTTATTATTTATGTATTACCTTTTTTGCCTCCGACATATTTTTTTGCCTTCGCGCTTCGCCTGCTTTTTATGTATAGTAATAAATTTTGACATTTGAAGAGAAAAACTTATCGACTTTCAAAGATACAGAAACCCATTTTATCGAATTTGTCCAAGATTCCAATTCCGTTTGTTCCAGTCGATAGTATTAACGACTGTCAAAGTTACAGAAACCCGACGATGCGATAAAATGAATTTCGTTCCAATTCTCACCGTTTCTCGACGAGTTTTATCGCTTCGAAGGTTACAGAACATGGGTCCCAGACCTTGGGCAAGACAGTTCAACATACTGAACATTATGCCAAGCGATATTTTCTACGATATGATTTCTTATAAATAGATAGGTACTTATAGCATCACTTAATGAGAGGGTACTGGAATAATACGATGAAGTCTTAAAGAAAATAAAAAAAGAGCAGCTTAGCGAAAAAAGGGTTTGTTTCTGAAAAGATGTGCAGAATTAAATTTACTAATTAAAACTTCCTAAAACCTATAGGTATAACTACATACATTTTCTTATAAAAATGTGCTATGAAGCAGTAAATTAAAATTGAATATAAAATTCAAGATAATAAAGAAAGCATAGGTATGTATTGTATATGTATATTGTATACCTATAGGTATGTAACACCTTCTAGGTATCTACCTACTGCAAGAAGAAATATTAACAATACCTATGCTATAAGTAAGTAACCGATGTTAGATGTTTTACACATAATTGAAGACTATCTACTTATTATTTAGACTCTTTCGCTCTCGAAACATAACAATCAATTCCGAGATTTTTTTTTTGACAAAACACAATATTTCAACGTCGACATATGTACAATGAAACTATAAACCCATATTCTCCTTTTGAGTTATTTTTAGATAGGTACATACCTATTTCTATGTATGTTTAGATTTGGTGGGTGAGATGATAATTTGTAGATATAGTAGGTACCTACCTATTTACCTACATCTACAAAGGGATCATTGAAGAACTAAGATTTTATTGTTGGATTAAATAGGTATGGATTTGTATTTAAGTTTTGTGGGGAGCTTTCATTAAACGATTATTTTTATTCCTATTCAATAAACAATTTGAGTTCTCTATTAACTTTGGTAAAAACATTTAAACAGCTTCATTTTAATGGCCTCAATTTATGCAAATAGACATGAATATTTTTGACCGTTTGTACTATATTCGATATTCTTAGCGTTTTTGATTTAAGTTTCTAAATTTATTTCAGCATTCAGTGACATGTGTTTGCTTTGTGGAGAATTTTGAATGTACTCCGGTCGAGGTATATGCTAATGTACCTATCTATTCCCGCCTGCAACAAAACCATTGGTATCCATGGAAACTCCATCACAAAACAAGCATGGAAACAAAAAGACAGTTTTCCTACATGCGCGCAATGATAACATTATTTATACGCCTTTTTGAGTTATACACGAATGCCGTTTAAGGGGAGGGCTTTATTATGAATCCAATGAAATGTATTCTGTTTTTATTTGAGGAATAAAATAAAAGAGGCGGAGCTATTTTCCCAGCCAAGAGTCAATTTAACAGCCAATCAGAAGGCATATCTGCCAAAGAGGGTTTATTTAATATTTTCGAAATGAAATGATTGCCTTGAAATTAATTTTAATCGATATTCTTCTGGATTGATAAATTAATTTCTCAAACATGGAACCTATTAAATTCCTTGCATTAGCATAAATGTATATCGTCACCTTATGATATACGGATAACGAACAATAGTTGACATATAATCTATGGTAAATACGATATCGTAATTGGCATTTTTTATTTTTGGATTGAGCTATTAGTAGCTGATAGGTAGTTAGGTACTTACTTAAGGTAAAATGTTTTATTAATGCTGTTATACGATTTGAATGAATAATAATTTCAAAGAACAAAAAAAAAAAATAAATAGGTACCTAGGTAGGTATAAGGTATTTCAAGATGGAATTACATACCTAATTAGTTATGTTTTTAAAGATATACCTTCCTTTTACTTTTTTATCTAAATAATTATTACAGAACAAAAATTCAATACAAGTATGTTGTAGGTATATAGATGATATATAGATATACCTACATACATATGTTATGTTCCTATGTACGTTACCTACCTAGGTAAGGTCAAATTAGATTAGGTTAGATGGGGTGATGATGCGGCAAGCCATTTGGATGCCCAGAGTGTGGGTAATTTGGGATTGGGAAGGATAAGAGGAAGAGCTTAGAGGAAGTCTTGGGCATGGGGTGCCTCCCTGAACCATCCTGATTTCTGAATGAGGTAAAGTATGCTTTTTAGTGGCAAAAAATGGCAAGTAGCCTAGTTCGTTCAAGAAGTAAGTAGGTAGGTTTCCCGGAGGGCATCTTTTCTAGTTCTGACTAGGCTGGGGCATTCACAAAGGAAGTGATATGACCCCCTTCCACCACTTCATCCTGACATCCTCTGCATTACTCATAATGTACTGATGCCCATTCTGCTCATCAGGGTTCCTATTGAGTTATGACCTGTAAGGAATCCAACTAAGAGAGGCAATTGAAGTCTGCTAAGCTTCAGTAGATAGGTATACCTACCAACTCTGATTTTTTCTTGGGAGTAGGTAGGTATCTGGCCAAAGATTCCTTGAAAACTTTGGTAAATCCTGAATTCTATAGATACTTTTCCTGCTCGAGTGGTATAAGTAACCAGAAAACAATTTGGCTCGGTTCGAGTGATGAGCCCTTTTTGTCTAGTGTATACGTAGGCAGTGCCGCCGGTGGGTGTTCGTGCGCCCTTGTGCAAGGACCTTAAATTGCCGCCCCATGTCTCGGGTGCACGAGGGTATTTACGTAATATAAGTGAAAGTCTTATTTATTCTCCATTTCGCAGTTGAAAAATTTAAGCAAACGTGCATTGTTGTTGTCGCGTTCCGAGCTACACCAAATTCGTATAGGTACAATGAACGTAGTCATTATAGCATATACATGTGTACAGTTTTTGCATCCTTTTAAGATTATTTACTCTTTTTACTTGAGACTTATACTATAAGCAGGACCGGCCCGAGCTAAATTAGAGCCCTGCGCAAGCCTTATCAGTGGCGCCTCTCATTTGGATTGGATTGGCGGAAAAAGTCATTTCCTCATTACCCAAGGGGTACCCTTTGCAATGCGTTTTTTAACAAGGGATCCCCAAGAGGCCTATTCCTAGATAATGCTTATATTTAATTAAAATAAATATGATTTTTATTAAAAACTAAGAAATCAAAAATATATCACAAAAATAAAAGTCAAAAAATATATCACAAAAATTTAGGAACTGAAAAAAATATTTTTTGAAGTAAAAAATATTTAAAAACTAATTCAAAAACATAACAACATACAAATAAATAATGAACTCATTAATTGTTGTTGAATTAAAAGTTTTATATTCATATTTAATTTATTCAGTGTAGGAAATAATAATAAGATTATTATTTTAATAAAAATTAATAGAACCGAATTTATTGCAATAGATTAACTTTTCTGGCTTCTGTTTTAGCAAACTCAGTTACCAGATCATCATAATATAATGACTTGACAAGCTCTTTCTCTATAGCCATGATTGACTAGTCAGCTTATCTTTCATGAGTCATTGGGGTCCTGAAGTAGTTTATTATTACTTTTAGTTAAAAAAAACTACGTTATTTGAGGAAACTGTGATGGTATTTATAGATTTAGAGCTATGGCTTCAGCTGATTGCACGTTAGTGAATTGTTCTTCTGATCGCATTTCCACTAAAGAGTTTTGAGTAGCATATTTAGTATAGATAAATTAGCAGACGGAGTTTGTTAATACTTACTAGTAATATTGGCGCAAAATTTTAAACAGCCTATTATTATTTGCTAACTTTATAGTAGTTTACTAACTCATTCTTAATTTTAAACATTTTCTCACTAGTATCGTACTACAAGAATTTTCTTAATAAATTGCTTCTGAACACACCTAAAACAATGACATTACTAAAACAGCTTTAGCATCGTACTAATTCAATTAAAATTTTGCGCCATTATTTTTTTCTAAAATATCAAACTAGATTAATATGCAACATATAAACTTGAAACTAAAATTGTACTTCCTAATGACTGCATGTTTCTATTCTCAACGTTTCCAGCCTCAGATATTTCAATAAGAGCTTCATACTATAGCTTCTCAGATTTTCTTGAATGGTTTTAAAGCATTTAGTCTACTCCCATCTGGTTTCAGAAAGGGGTTTTAAGGTCAAAACAGCGAAATTTTTTGTATATATGTATGTCCCAACGCATTGTTGAACCTGATACAAAGTTTTATATGCATTGAGCAATGTCAAAAAACTTAACAGCTTCCAATGAACAGCAAGCTGAATCATTAAAAACCAACAACAACCAAAGTAGCCTGAACAAAATAAGCTCTTGGTTCAAGACACTTAATTTTGTTTTGAACACCAGCCTCTTTTCCTTTCATGTTTGAACCATTATCATAACCTTATAATACATACTCGTATACACTACTGGAATAGTAGCGTAGCAAGTTTTATTGTCAATATAGATTCCCTATCCTTTCTTTTGTTTTGAGTTTTTTTTACCATAATACATAGACAAATAAAGTAATTAGTTCAGTCAAAAAATCCCTTTTTTAAATGTAAGCAATAACTGGCAAGAACAAAAAAATAGAGAAAAAGAGAAATTGAATAAAACAGATTCACTCATAAACGACAAACCTCAACATTAATCATCGCATCATCATCACTCAAGTATTTCCATATTTCAACCCTTTGTCTCATTCTCGACACACGACAGTGATAAAATTTCACTCATAAACAGAGGCCAGTGCCAAACTAAAACATAGTACAAGAAACACTCAACCGGAAGAGTTTAAATTCCTAGACTCAACTTTTAATTCTGCGCACTGACATGTCAATGGGTATGAATTTTGTACCTCAGAATTTCTGTTTGAGTAACATTGCTGACTTCGATTTCATATAGAAGAATTGGCATCGTACTCATGTTATCAACTTGCAAACTGTTAACTGTCTGCATTTGCTGTTGAAATTCTGTTTTATGTTACACTGCATAGGGGAGGGATAACAAAATAAAATAAATGCCTTCACTCATACATGCGATGGTGAGTGTGAAGAATAACGTAACAGTAGATTGATAAAGAGAAAAATAGCAAATATGTAGGTATCTGTTGTTAAGCGAACAAAATTGTGCACTTTGTAATGATTTTGTGATGTAGTTTTTTTTTTACTGTGGGAATGGGGGTGTGTATAGGAAATTAAACATCGACTTATTTTTGGAAAAGTAGATATGTATCTATCTATGTATATATGTATATCTGCCTTTAAATTCAGAATTAGCTGTTAGTTATTTAATAAATACCAATATTGGAGTGAGCTATAAAAAGAAATGAGACTTAAAAAAAGAAGGTAGGTAGTGGTTATGAAGTAGTGGCTTTTTTAACGCTTGCCCAAGGCGCCTTTTGAGTTCAGCGCCCTGCGCATTTGCACAGCTTGCACGTATAGCTTGTCCGGCCCTGACTATAAGGCAAGTTATCCATTCGTAAAAAAACCGAACTCAAGATTTTGATCAAAGTTGACATTACGATGATAGCGAAGACGAAAAAAGTGAGTCGAAATTTTGTCCCCACGTTTATTTTTCTTCTTTTTTTTAAGACCAAAAATAACTGTACCTGCAATACGATTTTTTTTGAAATTTTATAAATTTTTTTTTAAACAATGTCCAACAGATTTAAACAAAAATCAAAAAATTTAAATCAACCGATTTTGATAATTTGTTTTATGCTAAAGCGCCCCAAAATTTAAAATATTTCTGTGCATTAACATTTTCAAAACTGTTTTTTTTTTTTGATTTCAATTTTTTTTTTCGGAACTCAATATTTCGAAAACCCCATGCTTGATTTTTTGTAAGCTTGATAAATAAAAATTTTCGAAAATCGTGTTTTTCTCGAAAACTTCTCCGAGAGTTTTGATAAATTTTTACGTTCTATAATTAAACAAAAAAAATTGAAATCAATATATTACTGACTGTACCGAACATAGAACCATTTTGACTATTTTTGAATTTCTCATTACCGGCTGAACAGATTTTAATGAAATTTTATATTTTTTTTTTTTGGAAAATTCGATATCTCAAAAAAGGGCTAAATATTTTTTTTGGAAATTTATTTTTATATGTAAAGTAATAAAAAATGTTTTAAAAATTTGTATATAAAAGATTATTTGACTTATAACTTTGTTATAAATTTCTTTCTTGCATAAACTAATATTTGCTTGCATCACATGGCATCCAGCTACCACTAAAAGAGTTGTTTTAGTCATTAAATAAATGAACTTTATGTTTATGAACAGTTCTTCTCTAATAGCATTCACTTTTGAAATTCTTAGTCTTTTATATAAGAACAAGTTCGTGCGACCCAGTTGTGCATTTTATTTTAAGAGGAAACAAAAAATATGGCGATTGCGAATAATTTTCTTCAACAAAACCATTTTCATATAATTTACAAATATTCGAGTTCCTAGCGCAGTTTTTAATTTATGTGTGTCAAATCAAGCCTTTGGTAAAAACCAATAGCTAATAGCTTGACAGAAAGAAGACAAAGTAGTTTTTGATATTTTTAAAAGTTTTTGTTTTCACTTTCTTTTTGAAACACTTAATCATTTACTTCCGGATCTGGATGTATTATATATAATACCTTGACATAGGTATGCTTTGATGTAATTTGACATTTTGCGGCTTGTGTGGGAACTATTTTTTGATATAAATAGAGTCTGAACTCTGAATGTCAATTGAAAGCTTAAATTCCAACAACCAATGAAACGTTAACCTTCTGGGTTATTTTGATTTTGTTCAATTCGTTGAAATTTAAGTTATTTATCAATTCAATTTCAAAATTAATTTAAAACTATTCGTAAATCCTTATTTAAAAACAAACATAAATATTTAGAGACACAAAACATTTTTTTTCCTTTTACCTACGACCCTGTCGTTGTTTTTTTCCGTTGTAAAGGTGGTTTTTTTTACATTTTTTACAATGTTTTAAATCATCTTCGATTAATTTTGTTCTTAAGTTACCAACTTAGATTTAAGATATTTAGGTAGCAACATATATCATTGCAATCAGAATATTGATACCCATTCATCCAAAAATACGAGTAATTAGTAAAATTAATGTTTTCGAGACACTGTTTTCGTTTTATTTTATGGGAAATACATGGGCTGTAAATCTAAGAAAAAATCAATATCCTTTTCGAGTTTATAGGTCTGAGATAAAGGTTGCGTGGAAAGCTATTTCCCAAGTGTCAATCTATGGCGACATGGCGTTAAGCAGTTTAGACTATGACTGCAATCGAAGAAGTTATTTGGTGTGAGAGGCGACAGTCAGAAACAAAATATGAATAAAGATTTGTAGTAGATTGTGTGTTCCGATAGCGTAAGGAAAACTTTTGGAGTATGCTGTATAATTGAGTTAGATCGATCTCTTAATTTTCCGCCCCAAAACGATGGCGCCCTTGTGCGCCGCACATTTTGCACATACGGTAGCGGCGGCCCTGTACGTAGGTATAGACATTTCATTTCCATAAATATCGTCGAAGGGTGACTGAATCTGTTTCGCCGAGCAATTCTTATTCGAAATGGTGATGATTGCCGCCTGGTTATAGGTATGTACATATATGTATGTACCTACCTAACCTACCTATGTATATCTACCTACGTACAAAAAAAAAAAAAGAAATTTGTTGCGTATACTCGTAGCAACCCTGGGAAATGCACAGTGTTGCCAGCTTTTGGTAACATAATAAAACATACTACATAATGTACATATCTTCTAATCTAATCTAATCTAATCTATCTAATGCTGTTAAATGAATTTAGTCTTTTGATAAACAAAAACCCGAAATTTTATCTAAAACAAACTAGGCATAGGCATATTGCATTGTGAACAGCTTATATAAAAACTCTAAAAGCCATGTAAATTGTAATAACGATTTCAGCTGTCATGAACTTAAAAATAATTTTATAGATTATATACCTAAATACCTATAGAAAGATCCTAAGGCTAGGCGCGCACATTCAATTTTTAGTTTCGCAACTGCTTGTGTTTGTGTTTTGTGTTTTGACACAAACTAAACGATTGCCTAAAATGAGTTCGCTATTTTGTGTAACATTTAATTATATGCACCTGCGCGGACATTCAATCAAATAGTTCATTTGTTTTCTATAAGCAACCAAACAGTTGTCTAACTAAAAATTGAATGTGCGCGCCTAGCCTATAAGGGAAGAAAAATGTATTACAACTTTTAAACTTTAACACTTAGCAGCGTTTTTGGCTACGCGACGTAGAATATGTGGTGATTCCACCTAAAGGCTCGGTCAAACAGAACGCGTTTTCAACGCCGCGTTAAGATTTTTTAACGCGACGGTAAGATTATTTTGACGCGACATTGCAACCGCCGCGTCAGAGGACGTCAAACAGATAGCTTTTAAGCAATGAACAAACGAAACAATAATTCCTTAACAAAAATAATTTCAAGCAGCTCAGATTCGGAGGGGGAATTAATTATTGCTTCTATTTGCTATTTTACGAAATTCCCGTAAAAGAAAAAGAATTTGGGTACATGCCAATTAACAAAAAAAGAAGAGTCGCACATCTCGAAGGCCAAATAACAGAAGACCTATCAATGCGGCATTTATGATGAGAGCCAAATTTGTCTCATATTTTAATAATAATAATTAAATATGTATGTAAAACAATGTTCTTATACGATTTATCACCCATATCGTATAGACATGGGTAATTTCTCACCAATTCAATTAATTTTTCCATCTTGAAAAAATTTAAAATTCCTTTGACTGCCGCAGCGTTAGAAATAATCTGTAATTTCACACAACGTCGCGTTTCACCGCCGCGTTGCAACGCCATGGTGAATTAAACACGGCGTCAAAAACGCGTTCAGTGTGACATGGGACATGTATTACAATGTAATACAACGCTTCGTTTGAACGCGGCGGTGAAACGCGGCGTAAAAACGCGTTCTGTTTGACCGAGCCTTAAGGTGGCCTGTGATCTTTGAGTACTTATTATATAATTATATATACTCAAAGCCTGTGATGCACATACTGAGAAGTGTCCATTTTCTTAATACAAGAACCGCTCATGGGCAGCGGAATATGTATGGGTGGCGCTTTAACAACAGAAGACAGTATTGAATTTTTGAAGCATTAAATTTGACCATACTATCGAAATCGGAATTTAATGAGCTTGTCATATGTTGTTTCTAAATCTGTCGTCAGAAAAACAATTTAATTGATAAGAAGTTTCAGACAAAAAATCATTGATGAATATCAGAAAGAGAATCGGAGACAAAACGGAGCCCTGTGCCGCAGCAGCATTTATTTTGTGAATATCAGAATTAAAACCATCCTACACAACTTGTATTGAGCGGTTCGAATCGAAAGTTTTTAATCCAAAGAATAAGAGATTTATCAATACAAAATGCACACATTTTCTATGAGAGCTTGATGACGAACACTACCAAATGCTTTCTAAATATCAAGTGCAATAATCTTACTTTCCACTGTTCGGCGAGATTTACTATCAGATAAGCAGTGTAGGTAGGTATTTATTGTTACGAAAGCCATACTTTTGATCGAAAGAAGGAAAGCTTCTTTCTTCAAATATTTCTTGAGCTGATAATTTAATAGCATTTCCATGACCTTGAAGAAGGGGACGATAGTGAGAGGGGGACCAAAAATCGCCTTTTTTAGGGACAGATTCGACAAATGCCATCCACTCGGAAAGAGACCATTAAAGTAAGAGATGGAAAAGCTTAAGCAATGGTTTTTGGTTTTGGCGAACAAAGTAAGCCTTCCAATTACGTCTGTCTGTTTATACAGGGTGTCCCTTAATTCATGCATAATATCTTAGGGCGTGGTTCTTGGGTATATTCTAAGAAAAAAATCGTTTAAAGTAAGGGCCTATCTCCAATTTTTATGTCATAGTTTATGTTGATTGAATATTCAGGTCTTCATGTTTTTGTTTTTTTAATTTAATTGGTATCTACATACCATAGAATATCTTACAAAATCAAAGACCAACAAATAAAAAGATTCAATTTAGTTATCTGAAAAATTTTCATTATTAAGTATTTTACATTTTTTAATTTCACTTGGTTTTCTACAATAATCAATGAATGTTGGGAAAAATAGTTTTACATACTTATTGATTAAAAAAGTACAAAAACATTCATTTAGATTTTTATTTTTAGATGAAATACCAGCCTTTGTAATTGCGTTCAAATAAATCTGATATCCTATCTGAGTCTTGAGATATCCAGTTTCTAGCAAGTTCCGTTTTCCCTGTCCATATTAATTTTTTTGACTTTGGGCTCAATTTTCTCCAGAAAATGCGTAATAAACATTCCGTCTTACTACTTTTTTTGAATGAACGTAACAATAGTAAAACTAAAACTCAAAGTCAAATTTGCGGAAAAAACCCATAGATCCTATGACACTTGGGAAAACATGAGACATGTAAAATTTAAAACAAGTGTTTTGTTTTGCTTTAAGTTCCAAAGGCTCTATGAATAAAAATGATTTTGTGTGGGCTTATATGTATTTTTACTTGCTACTTATAGGTACTATAAGGCAAGTTATGCATTCGAACTCGAGATTTTGATCAAAATTGACAAAACGATGATAACGAAGACTAAAAAGGTGGGTCTCGCAATTCTGTCTGTCTGTTCTACTACAGCCTAATCGGCTCGACCGATTTTCTTTGAATTTGGGAGCAGTGGCGGCTGGTGGGTTGTTGAACAGGTGGTGCACTTTACTTGCTCACTAAGTAGGTATTAAGATTAGAAATCGCAAAAAAACAACAATTTACATGTATATGTTGATTGTTTATTATTTTGTATAATTGCTCGAAGAATTTCGACCATGTATACAACTGACACACTTATTACATTTAGAAAGGGATCATGTTTTTTATTTTTTCACTTAAATGCGTCAAATCGTGGATTCAGGTAACTTTATTTTAAAAAGATTTATTACTGTCTTTAATATACCTAATCACTGATTATTTTATCCCACACCACACACTGTACAAAGTACAGAATCGAACCAAAACCAAAATAAGAAACAATTACTAACCTAACTCCTACAAACCAACACTATTTAACCAGTCACGGATAGAAACAACATTACATATTCGCAGGCGCAGCGCATTCTAGTCAAACATCGGTTGCTCTAGTTAATCTTCGGTTCTCGTGCGCCGCACGAGAGCAGGCTTTTCTGGATACATTTCAATGAAATATCTTTTGTCTCACGCGTCAGGGATATTAGCTTGTAACTCATACAAGTTATATTAGCAGTCCTCGTGCGCTCGCCGAAGCGCACGAGAATTTTTATTCATTTTTTATTTTATTTTATATTTTTACTTGCAGGGAAAGTAAGTCTTAATAGTAAAGCAAAGCGCTTACATTGTTTCGTCATAATTGGAAATTTTACTTGTTTATGTTTTTGTATGTTAAAAAAATAAATATTAATATGGTAATCTAAAAATAAAGATACAGTAATATTTTTAAATTTTTAAATCTTTTGAATTGGTGGTTCAGCGCACGAGCGCACTTCAGGTAAAGCCGCCACTGTTTGGGAGATATCATTTTTAATTTTTTCCCCCACACGTTTTTTCTCTTTTCAAAGCCCAAAAACGGTAGGTACCTGTCATCGAGTTTTTTCGGAATTTAATAAATATTTTTTATCTCAAAAACTGTCCGATAGATTTAAAAAATCAAAATACAAAAAAAATATCATTTAGCTAAGGCTAGGTAATGGTTAAATTTTTTTTTAAGAAAAATGGTTATTGAGGGTACCCCCATGGAACCATTTTTTTCGTTTTTGATTTTCTCAAAAACAGTACAACCGATTTTGATCATTTGTTTGAAAAGGATCCCCAAAAATTTGAGCAGTAATGAGTATTCAAATTTTCAAACAAAATTTTTTGGATTTAAAAAAAAAAATTATTTTTTGTTCAAAACTTAATATTTCGAAAACCCCATGGTAGATTTTTTATTATGAACAGTTTTCTCTAGTAACATTCGTTTTTAAAATTCCTAGTCTATTACATAGGAGCAGGTTCGTGCGACCCAATCGTGCACTTTATTTATTTTATGTTTGTACTAAAACGGTTATAACATGTGTTTAAAATGCCCTCCTTGGTTTTGAATACATGATAGAGCTCGTTTTTGGATTTCACTGTGAAAATTTATCGATGATAGCTACTGCTTCACTTTTGATGACGCTCGAGAATACGGTCTTCTAATTCACTTAAATTTACTATCTTGGTTGACAAAAACAAGTTCTTTCATTCTTCCCCATACAAAAAAATCCAATACAATGAGGTCAGGAAATCTTGCAGGCCATTTCATCCTATCCAACGATTACCTTACTATTCTAATCTAATTTAACCAATTCTTAACCTCACGACCATAGTGGACTGCAGCGCTATACTGTTCGAAATGTGATGAAGCTATACTCTGTTCAATTTATATTTGCAGTACAGGTCTTATGGCAGAGCTTTTTCAGAAACACTGGTACCTGCTGCTGTTTGCACGGCACCTTAACTTAAGAAATTGCCACTGAAATAAGAAAGAGAATCACTGAGTTACATTACAATTGTTGGTGTAATCTTCCTTGAGCACACGTACAGTCCACCATGACCTATCTGCTCCATGGGTGAAAGAAAGAAGACTGATCGCCAATTCGCAACAAACCCTTATTGTGTTTATTAAAAAAAAACGTTGTGTGTACTGACGTACGCAAGGAAGAAGTAAAACTTCTTTTCCCTCAAGCAAAGCCTAACCTATATGTATAAACGTGCAAACATTTTGTGTTCTTAAGACATGTCGCTGTCTTTGACTAATAACGTGTCGTTTTGACATGTCACTGACAGCTGCATAGAAAAACACTGAATCAGAGTTACCATTGCCAAGTTGATAGAAATTCATATGCTATTTTCTTTGGTTTGTGCTATGTAACTTTCAGGATTTAAGCTTTTTCGAGCTTTTGGTAGCAAATATTTTTTTGAGATTTGCGGCAATTTTTAATGCTCCTACGGCAATCCTGTAAGAGCTTTAAATTAAAGATAGCTTTTTGAAATCCATAATGGTCAGACTGAAAGGCAAATATCCTATCTTCCCTGTACTGCAAATATAAATTGAACAGAGTATAATTGCATAAGTAGAATGTCCTCCAATAGTTCTGGTAAATCATAAAAATCATAAACTTCAGGTAGTTTGTAGAATTTAGAAAAAAAAATACAACCGATTTTGATCATTTTTTTGCAAAGAATCCCCAAAAATTTGAGCAGTAATGAGTATTCAAATTTTCAAACAAAATTTTTTGGATTTAAAAAAAAAAAATATTTTTTGTTCAAAATTCAATATTTCGAAAACCCCATAGTAGAGTTTTTATTATGAACAGTTTTCTCTAATAACATTCGTTTTTAAAATTCCTCTCAGTCGTCGACTAAGCTTCGAGCCGTAAACATCGTTTTCCGATCCCCCATTTCTCAGTTGGTAACAGATTCTCTTAATTCCGACCTACCTTTTCTCCCTCTCTTTACCCCCTTTTGTTTAATTTTCGCGCTTGTAAGTGTGTTAAAAAAAAAAAAATAGTGCAGCTCAATCTGAACATGGCCCTTGGGCCACGAGTGCTTTCGGGCAATCGTTTTGACGAATTTAATAGTCAATCCGACCACCCAAAAAATGAAAAAGAAAACTAACTCATTCTCTCCAATCGATAATAACTTTGATCTTCCTTCCCAATTAAACTCTTCAAATCCCAAATTTATTGTGTTATCACATACCGACCCTAACATTAAACTTTCCAGCTTCAGTGTGTTCCTAGTGAAAAAAGCCATTTATGGTATAAGCACCTCCTATGAATCCATAACCCAACTCCGTGATGGAAAAATTTTAATAGTTGTGAAATCCACACGTGTAGCTAATTTATTCCTTGCCCAGACCTCCCTTTCTAACATTTGTCCAATAACTGTTTCCCTCCAGATTCAACTTATCTCATCTAAAGGTACTGTACGGGCATCGTGCTTAATAGATGTTCCAGAAGACGAAATTATTAAAGAGATGAAGAATCAAGGTGTTACCCATGTCTACAAATTCACAAAAACAAAGAACAACATTGTAACACCCACTGGTCTTTTACTCTTTACTTTTGACCTCTTCCGTCCCCCGAAATCTGTAAATGTAGGTTGGTACAACCTTACAGTACAAGAATACTATCCGAACCCTGTACGGTGCAAAAATGCCAACTTCTTGGCCATACGATCAAAAGATGTTCAGGGAACGAATCATGCGTTAACTGCAACCTTCCCGCTCACTCCACCAATAATTGTACTCGCATTTTATGTGCAAATTGTGGTGAAGAACACCCTGCCTCCTCAAAACAATGCAAACGGTACTTACAAGCCAAAGAAACACTTAAAATTAAGACCATCAACAAATACAGCATGGCTGAGGTTAAAAAACTATACAGCGAGCAATATCCAGCTCTCTTTACTGTCCAATTCTCTTACTCTTCTATTGCCAAAAAATCAATTCAACCCACCCCGCAACTACCTCCAAATGAAATTAATTTACTATCCCAATTAAAAAGCAACGAAACCTCCCAAAATACTCAAATTCTAAATAACGATCCCCCCATAATTTATAACTTTCTAACTCAATCCAATAACAATTTTTTAGACTTAGGAAAGAACTGCATATCTGATGCACTCTTATGCACTATAGCTCCCACTAGAGAGTCGCATACAAGACGTTCATATTTGAAAATAACTACTTAAGGCCAATCTTATTATGCTAATTATTTTTTGTTATCATCACACCCAAAAATTGCTGTGGGCTCTTAGTCTAATAGTTTTGCCGATTTCCTACGAGTCCACATCCCAACATGTGCATCCGGTAATTATTTAGAATTGGGGCTCCAGGCAAAAATCGCTCCAAAAAAATGTTCACCACCTGGAAACTATTTTATTAGGTAGAATAAGATAATTAAGGGTAGGGGAGACATGTTTTATGGGGTTTCATAAAAAAAACCCTTTTTTAGTTGACATTGGATATAGGCCGGTCCTTATTCGGAATTCCCCCCCCCCCCCCCACACCAAAATGCACTTTCTTTTTAATGAATCGATAAAAAAAAGTGTGCTGTTGATAAAAAACATCAAATTATGGAGGAGAAACACTTCTTTATTTTTTTTTTTTTTTTTTTTTTTTTTTTTTTTTTGCGTAGGAAGGTGAGAAATCTTCAGGAAGACACTATAAGCCCGATGCTTATAGTAGTGTCAGATTTTTACTGACTAAAAAAACACCTCCCTTATCTTCTATAGAGATACTACAACTAAGTCGAGCTTAACAAGTAGTTTTGGCAGCAGTTTCGTTCGCATTTTGTCAGGAAGCTCCCCAACGGGAGGACCTGAAAATTCCACAAGATTCGAGTGGAGAAATTAATTTTGTTGCGCTAGATCAAGAGGTCTTGTTCGGTGCAATCGCCGAAAAACGTTCGTCTCGCTAAGCGATTGTCGGATTTCGTTGTTTCTATGGTCTCTAAGTCGTGATCTTAGTTCTGTGGCAAATTTTTTAATTTCGTTTTCTACACTTTCTATATTTAAGTCTCTATGTAAGTTGCTATTTCTTACATACCATGGAGCATTAACTATTGTCTTAAGTACTTTGTTTTGGTATGTTTGTAAAATTTGTATATTTCTTTCGTTGGTACAACCCCAAAGTTGTATACCGTACGTCCAAACTGGTTTCAGTACTTGCTTATAAATAAGCAGCTTGTTATACACGCTTAGATTGGAATATCTTCCAATAAGCCATGTCAATTCGCGGAGTTTATTTTCGAGTTCATCGCGTTTCTTTTTAACATGAGCCTTCCATTTAAGTTTCGCGTCTAGAGTCATACCTAGATACTTTGCTTCATTTGTATATGGAATTTTCATGGAATTTATATAGATGGGTAAGGTGTTTACGTTTTTATACGTAAAATTTATGTGCGTGGATTTCGCTTCGTTAAGTTCAATTCGCCATTTCCTTGTCCAATCTGAAATGCTATTTAATGCCATTTGAAGCTTAGAGGTCGCCGTTTCTATTGAATCTGATATTGCGAGTACGGCTGTATCATCTGCAAAAGTGGCTAAAGTTGTACCTTCTGTTTGGGGTATATCGCGAGTATAGAGAACAAATAGAATCGGTCCAAGGACGCTACCCTGGGGCACGCCAGCGTTAATTTCCTTAAACTCAGAATACTCCGTTCCTTGCTTGACTCGAAAGATTCTATTTTCTAGGTACGATTCAAGAAGGTTATATATTTGCTCTGGAAAGACTTTTAATTTATATCTAAGCCCGTCATGCCAGACTTTGTCGAAAGCTTGGGAAACATCAAGAAATGCAGTTGAGCAAATCTTCTTTTCTTCAAATGCTTTTTCAATTTCACAAGTTATCCGAAAAACCTGATCGATTGTCGAGTGTTTTTTCCGGAAACCGAATTGGTGTTCGGGGATTAAACGTTTATCTGCAATGAATGGTAACAGTCGTTTAAGAAGCAATTTTTCAAATATTTTAGATGTTGTAGGCAAGAGAGAAATTGGTCTGTACGATTTTTTCTCATTCGGTGGCTTACCCGGTTTGGGGATCATTATAACTTCGGCGACTTTCCACTGCGAAGGTACGTACGCAAGTCTTAAAGCAGCGTTAATGAGCTGTAAAAGCTTAACCATTGCTTTTTTAGGCAACTCTTTGAGGACACGACTGTTAATAAGGTCGTAACCAGGAGCTTTATTATTTTTCTGCCGTTTTATTTCCTGGACAAGTTCAGTCAAAGTGATGTTTCTTATAGATAAACTGTCCGGCCTTGGTTGAAACTCTCCTTCATTTGTCGGAAACTCTTGACCATCGAATGGTTTGAACGTTTCCTCGAGGTACTCAGCAAATAAATCCGCCTTTTCCTGATCAGTTTTTGCCCATTCAGAATTATTTTTTCGAATCGGTGCCGACATTTTTTGAGGCTTTTTAATACCTTTTAACGTCTTCCAAAGAGAATAATTCGTTTTTTTGTCTGCTGTGAGGCTTTCAAGATAGGAAGAATTTTTTCTGTTTTTAAAATCTCGTAACAAGTTTTTGATTTTGTTTGTTAAAAAGTTGACTACACATTTATGCTGAGGAGCACGTGAGTGCTGCCATGTTTTACGAGCTTTTCGTTTTTCGCGAATCAATTCTTTTATATCTGCTGGAATTTTTTCTTCGTATTGCCTTGACTTTTTACTACAGACCGGTGTATTATCCCAAGCTGCTTTTTGGATAATATTTAAAAATTTGTCGGTTTCATCTTCTAACTCAAACGGAGTTTGCAGGGAGACGTTCAGTATAATACTGTTTTCGCAATCTTCTTTGAATTTGTCCTAATTTGTGTTATTATTTGTTAAAGACAGGGGCTTTTCTTTTTCGATTACGTTACTGCTTATTGTTAGGATTACGGCCGAGTGATCCGTAGAAAAATCGACGTTATCATCTACTTTCACATATTTTCTGTTAATTCCTCTTGCAATGAAAAAGTCGACAAGGTCGGGAGTTTTTGCTAAATCGGTTGGCCAATACGTTGGTTTTCCTGAAGAGAAAAATTCGACGTTACATTCAGTACCCGCTTTGTAGAGTTGTCTACCCTTCGTCGAGATGCATCGTGATCCCCAAAATGTATGTTTTGAATTGAAGTCGCCGCCAATAATAAATGTTGGACCTAATGCATTGAAGAGTTCTTTAAACTCCTGTTTGTCTATCTTGGACCGAGGAGGACAGTAAATAGACGCAATGTTACAAAGAACGTGTCTAACTTTTAAAATAATAGAAGTTACTTGCATTGCATCGAGCTCGATATTCATCTCAAACGAATGATTGATATTTTCTCTGATAAATACGGAAGAACCACCTCTTGCTCTTTCGGATGGATGACATGCGTGGTAAGCCGAATAACCTTTGATACTTAAATTCGAGTCTTTTTTCAAATGAGTTTCAGAGATCAAACAAATATCTATTTTTTCATTAAGAAGAACTGTTTCTAGTTCTTCAATTTTTGGAGTAAGTCCGTTCGCGTTCCATGTTATTATTTTGAGTTTTTCTGACGACTGATCCATGTTTACAATAAATTTGGTGTTTTAAGAGCCGCCGACTCAAATTTGTCCAGTTTCTCAAAAATAATTGTATTAATTTTCCCTTGTTCTTCTAACCGTTCAATTATAAGGGACAACACATTTTGAACGGAGTCAGGTTTATTAATTTTAAGTTTCTCAGGCGCTGTGACTTGAGCGTACGTCTTTATCGGTTTTATGTTCGTCTTTGTTATTTTTATGTTTTCTGAGGGTATAGTAACTTTACTATCTTTCCTGTCAGTTTTACTCGTCGCTTGAGTATTAGTATTCGTTTTTATTTTTGGATCTTCGTTTATCTTTGAGGCATTTTTTTTAGTTTTCTTGTTAAATTCTTGGCGCCTCTTTAGAATTTCTTTAGCGACCTCACAGCCACGGTAATTTGCTGGATGATTACCTTTACAATTCGCGCATATAGCCGGAGCTTCTCTTTTAAGACGGCATTCATCGGTCATATGTTTTTGCGCGCATTTTACGCAAACAGGGTCTTTCTGACAATACGCTGCAGTGTGGTTAAAACCTTGACAGCGCTTGCATTGAGGAACAAGTCGTTTGTTCTTCCGAAGAGGTTCAATTTTTACAACAATATTCATTATGGTTTTAATATTATAAACATTGTCTACATTTTCATTTTTGTCGAAACTTAGCATAAAAAGCGGAAGAGCGCGTTTAGTATAAGCGGTTTCTACTTCTTTCGACTGTGTTTTTTCGCGTTTTAAAAGATTTGTCGCTTCAAGAATCATAAATCCTTTGGTTTTTAGGTCCGAAATGATGTCTTCTTTCGAACAAGAGGGATGAAGTCCTCTAGCAACAACGCGTAAAGGTCTTTCTTCTTTAATTGAATAACTGTACCATTCAATTTTTTCGTCGCTGAGTTTTTTTGATAGCTTTCTATATGAATCAGAATCATTCACGTTAATTTTCCACGTGTTATTATGAGTCGATGTAGCTTTAAAATTTGCCTGCGCTGTTTCTCTTAGTATTGGAAGAATTTTGTTGTAATCCGCTTGACCAACGATGTTTATCGGTGGTGGGAGTTTCTCATTCGCGGAGAACTTATCTTTCCTTGTACTATTTTCCTGTTTTCGCTGAATTTGAAGCTCAGGCGAATGTTGAGCTTTCCGTTTTTTACCGGGTCTTTTTTCGGTTTCCCGAGCTAGTTCATCTTCATCGGTTTCGTATTCGTGCCGTTTTGGACTAGTAGCATTTATTTTGAAGTTTTGCGAACTTTTTAATATGGTATTTTCTTCGCGAAGACTTTCGACTTCTTTTTTAAGCTCTTGGTAGAGTCTTATCATTTCATCAAGCTTCTTTTTCAATTCACAATTTTCGTGCTCAGAGCTGTTTGCTTTCGCTGAGTCGCTTTTGGTGCCTTTTGGCACAACCGGTGGACTCTTTCTACCGGAAACGCTCGATACAGATGGAGGTGATCGAGTGACCTTATGCGCTTTCGCGAAAGGATTTATTAAATGCAATAAATGGCTCTCCCCAGAATCCGTAGAGCCTGCCTCCGAAGAGGATGGATTTGCCAGAGAAGCTGGCTTTCCACCTGGGGTAATCAATCTTTTTGTTTTTTCCATTGCATAATTTGTATACGTTGTTCTCAGTATACGGAGGTTGGATTTTAGTCGCCTTTTACGACAAGCATGCCTTACTTCGGGTAAATTCTTAGCCCCTACCCGAAGGGGTAGGTATGGTAAAAAAGTGAAGTATAAAAAAATGAATATAGGCCATAGGTTAAATTCAAAGTTTCTTTAAATCCCAATTCTGTAAATGCAAAAGAAACCTTGCATGCACCCAACCTCGCACCTACCCCAAATCCTTTAGTGTGCCCAAGCAGCGGGGTTGCAGGGGGGCAGCATGCCCCCGTACATATCTCACTGTTTATACGCCGTAATGCGTAAGCAAGCAAAAAAATGAATAGTGAGATATGTATGGGGGGACGTGCTGTCCCCCTGCAACCCCCAGCTTGGGAACACTGCAGGATTTGTGGTAGGTGCGAGGTTGGGTGTATGCAAGATTTCTTTTGCATTTACAGAATCTGGATTTAAAGAAACTTTGACTTTACCCTAAGGCCTATATCCAATGTCAACTAAAAAAGAGTTTTTTTCGATGACACCCCATCAAACATGTCTCCCCCACCTTTAATAATTATCTTATTCTACCTAATAAAATAGTTTGCAGATGGTGAAAATTTTTTGGGAGCAATTTTTGTCTGGAGCCCCAATTCTAAATAATTACCGTGCATCCCTTGATCGCAGCTGTAATAAATGTCGCAATTTTTTCTCTTCAGAATACCTGATACTATCCATCGTATTTACTGGATTCCGGTAATATATGCTTTATACACCGTGATGATGAGTGACGTTCAACTGTCAAAGTGGAAGCGTAAAATTTTGCAAAGCTCTATCGTGTTTTTTAAATTTTAAATATAATATAAGTTTTTTATTCCGTCAAACTGCTTGAAAATACTCAATTCACCTCTTCGAACTAAAATTTGCAAAACACGAAGCTGAATTACAGAAGTTATTGGGTTTTTTAAGTCTTTTTCTTACTGCATCCCATCGAAATCGAATTTCTGTATAACGTTCCATCGATGAGCCGCAAGCGTAAGTTAACTGAAAGATCATCTGAACAAAACACCACCATCAAGAGGAACTCTGTTACAAATACACCAACAATGGCCGTAGGGGACTTATCTGTTGCCGAACTTAAAGTCATACTAAATGAGACTCTTGAGGAAAAGCTCAAGGATTTAGCCACAAAAAACGATTTTTTGACACTTTCAAGTGAACTAATTCCTTTGAGGACACTCAACACACAACTAAACAAACGGAGCGGTACAAACTTCTTGAGGCTCAATTGGAAATTCTTTCTCGAAAAACAAATGATAAGTCTATTGTGGTACACCTCTTCCTTTAGACAAAGAAGCCGATGCAATCCAACTAGCAAAACAGACTTGCAAGGGGCTTCTTAAATGAAGGAGAAGAAATCCAAGTTACAAGTTCCAGACAAATACGCAACAACAATACTGAACAAAATACTGTCATCATGGTACTTCTGTGGCGACACCCACAACATTTAATTAATCATATCTTTCTATCCTAAACTATAAATTCCTACTTGTTCAAATGTCACTTAGTTAAAATCAATTTAAAAAAAGAGGCTGGGTGCGACCCACACTGATAACTTCCCATTTGTGGTCTTGAAAACTTTATATTTAGTTTTTTTCAAATAACCAAATTTTCAGCGAAACAATATATATCGAATTGATCAATATATATAATATCGATCATAGAGCAGTAGATGAAAGATCGAAGTAGATGGTTTCATACTGTAATTGTTGTTGCGGTTTTTCCGGATTGAAAGGCTGTGATCTGCACTGGATATACAATGACTCCTGTTTTAAAAATCGATGATGCTTGTGGTATACTATGATATTAGGAAATTTGCTTTGTTTTGTTGATGATGAGGATACTTAGTCGTTTATTTTATGTTTTTTTTTACAGAAAATGTGTTTAACTAATTTTAAACTTTTCTATTTAAAATTTTAAATTTCTTGTAATAATAACGAAGGTTGGTAGATACATATTATATACTGAATTATAGATTTCCGTGTTTTTTAATATATCTGTGTTCCTAGTACACCTAAGAAAACCTTGATTAGAATTTTACATCTTTTTCATGGACAAAAAGATAAAAACTTATTGTGACGTTTTCTTCAATTTTACCATAGCTATTAATTTAATTTGAATAATGGCAAAGTCAATATCATTGCTCGTTCTCAAGATATTCTAGTCGAAAAACAAATATTACCACTTTTTAGTAGATTTTTTTATATTTTTGTTAAAACTGTCAATTCGATACTTGTCAAAATTTAACCATATGTTAATAATTGTATTATGTCGATACCTTCCCGTAAGAATGTACTAAGCGGCACTTTTTTCGAAAATGACTTTTTGTGTGAGGAAATATACTATATGTTAAGGGCCACGTTTTGGCCTGGGTTTCGGCAACCTATTCTGCATGAAAAGGAAACTAGAGTACAAATAAAAAAAATTATCAACTGCCATGTTTTCTTATTAAAATAATGTTGCCCCCTGAAATTTGTATTATCCGCCAAAAAAATTATGCTAAGCGACATTAATAAAGATCTCATTGTCGTGAGCAACAAAAAATTTTGTTAGATGTCACTTAGTTTAACCAAAATTGTCTCTTAGCACACTATGATTCAACTAGAACTTTCTTCGTTTTTTTCGTTTCCTAAACAATTTTAGAAATGTCGCTTAGTATACATTCTTACTGGAAGGTATCGATGTATAAAACAACATACTTTAGAAGGCACTATCGGTGTTCATTCCCAAGAAATTCGACTTGAAATACAATTTTAACTAGTTTTCACTAGAATTTTTAATAGTTTTTTTATTTAAAAAAAAAAAACTATTAATTCAATATTTGTCAACATTTTACCAATTGTACAAAATTATACTATGTATAAAATAAAATAAATTAGAAGTCAATATTACTAATAGTTCTCGAGAAATTTGAGTCCAAAAACAATTTTTACCAATTTTCAATAGAAATTTATATAGTTTTTTATTTTTTGCAAAAAAACTGTAAACTGATTTTTTTTGAAATTTTCACCAGTTGTCAAACACATTATTTTTCGTAAAATAAAATTATTTTGAGTTTCAAATTGTTTTCCTTTCTTAGAATATCTGGGTTATGAAATTTTTTTTTTCAGTTTTTTTTTTTTAAAAAAATAACGGTATGTTCATTTTTTTCCAAATTCATACCAAATCTGTATGACCTTATAATGAGTACATTAAATTTTATTTGAAATCAATAGCATTATTTTTTCGTGAGATATTTGAAACTAAGCAAAATTTTTATTTATTTTTTAAACCGTTATAGTGAAAAAGCTACTCACTGAATTTTAATAAACGCCCTTTCAGCCTCTTTCGAAGTTATTATCTATTAAACAAAATTTATTTGAAGTCGATATCTTTACTCGTTCTTGAGATATTGACGACGAAAAATGGTACAAGAACGTACGGACGTATACGAACGTACGGACGTACGAACGTACGAACGTACGTACACACACACACACAGACGTCTCTCTAAAAATGACTGATATAGCCTCTAGGGACCTTGAAACGTCGAGAAATGTCAAAAATTCCAATTTGACAAATCGGACCGATTACAATAACTCCCTATGGGAAGTTAAACATAACGTGCACATTCTGCACAATGTATAAGAAATGAATTTTAGGTATTTATTGTGACTTGAATTGTGACCTACTTAAGGTAGGTAAGTAATGTGAAATGTGAGTTAAAGATATCCTTCGCGAGGATATAAAAAAAAACGCGAACTCCAGCCCAGAGGGCTCGCAACGGTTCGACTTACTGTTATTTAGAATTAAATAAAAATCAAAGAAAAGGAACTTTAATAACGTTATAATTTATTCTGAGATAACCGGTCGGTTTGGAGGTCGGAATACAATTGCTTCACTAAGCTTAAACCTAGATCCAGCTTTCCTGTCCACGCATCGCTTCCCATCGAATATTGCTGACGAACAATATTAGCTCACTGCATTGGTTCCCATGATAATAGCTGACCTGTTATATTACTGTAGTAGAGGATCGTATATCCAGCTAATACAACAATATAGGCCAATGCCCTCTCGTAGTCGTGTGAATAACTGTTGACTCTGCTGAAACAGGTTTGCGCGTGTCTACGGCGGTGTGCATTTGGTGGTGATAACTTCTCCCCCTTCGAAAATCTACGACCCGTAGATCTCAAGTGACGTCATGGTTAGGCTGTGACTTGTGAGTTAGGAGATAAAATCGTTGGGATGTGAGGTTTGGCATAAATCTTCCGCCAAATGGTTAAGATGATAAACACCACCGTAACAAGGACGACGCTTTCTGTAAGTATAGAAATTTTGAATTCTTGGGTTAAGTTACCTAAGCGTTCTATATTCTTGACGCTAAGATCATGAACGAATCCTAAGTCGATCTGGAGATCACGATGGGTGATGTTCATTAATACTGGGGGTAGCGCCTGTAGAGCTGTAGCCATAGAACTGGAAAACGTCCTGCCTTTCAACTGGATCGTCTCGTTAACAAGTTGAATAATATAGGTACCTGAAAGAGATCTTGAAATATTATTAGAAGTTAAGTCACCATTAAAATTGGTGACAAAAATTGTGTCCTCTTTTATTAATTCGATGACCTCTTCAATGCTCGTTTGAAAGGTACAAGCTGTGTGTCCTCTTTTCAATAACCGGGCTACACAAGTATCCTCAGGAACTTTTTCCAGTGCCTCACAGACTGTGGAGCTGTTGATCGTAAGGCAGTTTGCTATTACACCGTACGTTACTCTGTGGTTAATCAGCATCTTTCTAAATTTCAGGTTTATCTGCTTTCTTTCGATAATTGATGGCCTCGTTATAAGCAAGTTGTATTCTTCTCTTCCCACTTTTGGCATCGAAATGACATAAAGCAGCATCGATCCATTGGTGAAAATCGATGGGGTACCATACTCAATGACTTCTATCTCGTTAGCATAAGGTAGTGTCTCGAATTCGTTGATAATTGAGTTGATTTCTTCGGTATCCAGAAGTTCGTATTGATCAAACCACTTTTAGCTATTTGACAGGCTCGAACGATCTCATTTATCTCGCCTTTGACAGCGATTATTTCGTCTAAAGCATCTTGCTCGAATTTCCCAGCAATGGTATCTTTGATGTTTCTCTCATATCTCTCTAACACTAAGTTGATCTTTCGTGTGATGTCTTTCGTGATATATACCAAAGAGTTTCTCGTTTACCCTGTATTGGTGGTTGTTGTTGTCGATGATTGCCTCCTGACTTTGCAGTATTTTATTCCAATCGGTGGCGTCGGGATTTCCGGCTACCCTCTTCCAGGCTGTTCCAATCCAGTCGATGGATCTAGTTTTCCTCTGTGGTTTACCTTTAAGTAAATTGAGGCAGTCTTTTATCTGCCGCAAATTAAACTCTATTACTCTTTTTCTATCCTCGTCATTAACGTTATCTTTTATGGCGATGCTCACGCCATCCACAAGTTTTTGGAAATCCGCTAAATCGATAGTATCTATGTACTAATTTAAAGCTACCATCTATGATCCATCCCTTTCCTTCTTTCAAGGAGACTATAGGTGCTTCATAGTCAAAAATTTGGAAAGCTTGCGCTGCAGGTAGGAAGGTTAATCTGGGAATAAGTATACAAAAATAAAAAATATTCTTTGTTTTTTGCTTTTCCAATGATAACTGGAGCTCAGCGAAAGCTTATATTAAGGTGATGCAAAAGTGGAATGTCATTGGTAAATAAAAAACAAGCCAATGATTGTTTCATCCTTACTTTAATTATTAATGATATATAGAATTCCCAAACTAAAACTAGTATTTTTATATATATGTATATTCCTTTTAATTTAGTTTAGTAATTCCAGTGAAATATTGGTAACAAGTTCAAGTTTTTTTTATTTTTGTTTGTCTGTGAATAACGGCAGGTGCATTGTAAACGCGCTGTGCATTTGCATACACCCCCCTTTCTGAAAACTCATTTGTACTATTTCGATTTAAACATTTTTACTTGCGACTTATAGGTACTATAAGGCAAGTTATGGATTCGTAAAAAAAATTGAACTCGAGATTTTGTTCGAGCCCCTTCCTTACTTTAATGATATTCTGATTGCGGAACACATTGAACGGTGCTTCTACATGGGGGATTAGGTCGGTGCTGTCTTGATCAGCGCTATGCATGGTGCCTATTGACGATCGTTCCTCTCTTGCCGTTTCTGTCATCGACCTGGTCTTTTCTCCTTCCAGACCTTCGCTAACCGTATCCGTCACGGACCCTTGTTCACCGATGTTAGAACTGTGTGCTGTCTCAATATTCACTGAGTCAGACAAGTAATTTATTAACTTTGGTTTTAAGTCTTGAAAGAGCATCTGCAACTATGTTAGATTTACCCGGTTTGTAAACCAACTCATAGTTATACTCCTCTATCCGTGACTTCCACCTCTTAAGCTTTGCGTTAAAGTTACGATTTCCCAAGGCAAAGGTCAGTGGTTGATGGTCGGTGTGGATGCGTATCTTCTTTGCCCCATAAACATAAGAACGAAGGTTATCAAGAGCCCACACAATAGCTAGCATTTCTTTCTCGTTTGTTGAAAAATTTTCTTCGGTTTTGTTTAGAGACCTAGTGATGAATGCGATTGGCTTATGAAGACCCGAATGTTCTTGTGATAATAATAATCTGTAGTTAAGTTAAATGTTTTCTCGAAGTCGGGGAAAGCTAAAACTTCGGAAGAAGTACGTAAATCTTTAAGGTCCAGAAATACCCTTAAGGCCTCCTGGTCCAATTCAACAGGGATACGTTTTGATTGATTTGCCTTTACCTGGGCGTTATTCCCTCTTGTTAAATTTGTGAGAGGTTTCGTGATTTTAGCATAATCACGAATAAACTTCCTGTAATACGAGCTTAGGCCCAAAAAACTTTTCAGTTCCTTAAGATTTTCTGGAGGAAGTATTTTTTGGATTGAGTCAATCTTTTTGGGGTCAGCACGTATGCCTTCAGGTGTTATTATATACCCCAAAAACTCTACTTCGCTCTTAAGAAAAGACGTTTTTTCCAAGTTAACCTTGAGATTCACTTCACATAACCTTGAAAGTATAATCTCTATATTATTTAACATTTCCTCAACGCTACCGCCAAAGATGACTATGTCATCAATATAGACGTAACATTTTTTTCCGATGAATTCCTTTAGGACGTCATCAATCATTCTTTGGAAGATTGCGGGGGCGTTCTTAAGGCCAAATGGAAGTCTCAACCACTCATATTTTCCATTCATCGTGGAGAAGGCAGTTTTTGGTATGTCGGATTCCAACATGGGTATTTGGTGAAAACCAGACGTCAAATCTATGGTAGTAAAAAACTTAGTATTCCCTAAACTCGCAAGTGTGGAGTTGATATCCGGAATCGGATACGCATCGGCAATTGTCACAAGGTTAAGACGTTTAAAGTCTATGACCATGCGATATTGCTTCTCACCTGAGGGCTTTGGTTTCTTTGGAACCACCCAGATTGGCGAGTTATAAGGGCTCCTTGAAGGACGTATTATGCCTTCTGTTAAGAGACTCTTAATCTCATTTTCTACTACTTCCCCCATACAGGGAGGGTAGGGATAACTGTTGGTGTAAATAGGTTCATCGGTGCTGGTCTTTATTTCTGCCCTCACTGAAGTTTTTACCAGCTCGTTCGCGTCAAGAGATGTAAAAAGTGCACTATGTTTTCGTATTATTTGGGAGAGTTTTTTTTGTACGTTCCCAGGGATTTCCTTGTCAAGTATTGCATTGACTTCTGAAGAGAATTTGTCTTTCAGAGGAATTGTGATTCCCTTAGTTAAAGTGAACGTATTCATTTTCCTGTCAGTGATGGCTTCTAGTTGTTTCAAAGTATCATCGCTGATGATGCCATCGAAGCTTTTGGTGGGGTGTCATTTCCGACTTTAGCAAAAAATTTACCTATTATTCTATCGGTAATCCTCACTTTACCGGCTACAGAGTGAACGGCAAAGGGTTGAGCTAACTTGGTTGTATTTTGTGACACGTGTGGGGCGATAAACTTCTTATTCGCTCCAGTATCAACAAAAAAGCTCAAAACTTTTCCGTTTCCAAGGATATAGTCTATGTATGGTACGCTGGACAGGCGTCCATCATAAAATTTACTTTGTCTTCATAATCTCTTCCACCGGTTGCAAATTATAAAAAGGCTTTTGTTGTTTTGGTCCCATATTTTGGTAGCGTGAATGGTTTTCAGATCGCGCTCTCCTTTTAAATGGATTGACCTGAGGTCTATTAATATAGTTAACCTGCTTTGTTTGGACCGAATGGTCCACTTCCATTATTGGATGAGGCTTAGGACCGATCGGCCTTGGTGGTTGATTTGAATGGTATTGGTTACTAACATTGGGGAGATATGATGGTTTTGGGATGAATCTCTGGGGAGGGATTGGTCTGTTATCTATTCTGAACGATTGATTGAGTGGAGCCGTGACCATGTTGGAAGGATTCGGAATATGTATCGTATGATTTCTGAAGTTGAGATTCTGCATCTCTAAACATGAAGCATATGCTTCTGGCAGAGTCTTTGGCTTCTGAACAATTAACATCCGTGACAGGTCGCCATTAAGACCTGTTATAAAGACGTCTTACGCACGATTTCGATAGGTTTCAACAAGCGCACTTACTGTTTCCTGCGTGCAGGATTCGGTTTTAATTTTATTTATTATTAATGAAAACTGGTGGTTGACATTTGCATAGAACTCGTCCAACCTAGTTCCCTTCTGCGTCAGTTGATTTAACTGATGCTCTAGGGTTCGAATGTCACGTTTATCCGCGTAATGTAAAGATAGTATTCTTTTGATTTCCTCCCAATCATCATCGAAGATGTTGTAGGAAATCAAAGCCGAATCCGCTCCACCTCGAATTTTTTGCATAATGTGCCTTAAAATGGCACGATACATTGGCTTGCTTTTAATTATACTGAAATCCTTCAGAATACTCTCCACATTATGTATCCAGGATACATACTGTGTCGGGTTTCCATCGAAGGCTTGCAGCTCCATAACACAATCCGGGAGACGACTAATATCTTTTAGGTCTGCCTCTGTCCTTGGCTCACAAAGAGAATTTGGGCTTATTGAGGGTTCCGATTGGTTGCTCGTCTCAACCGATTTCAGCCTATTATCTAATTCCCTCAACTCAGCTAATATCAAGTTAAGTGCCCCGTTAAGGTCATTTACGTGCCTAGTTAGCTCATCCATTTTCCCCTTTTTTTGTCAAAAAAAAAAAAATTCAATTTAAATTTTCCGTTTTTATCCCTTTTGTTGCACGGTTTCTAATGATCAAGCACAAAAATATAAAATAACCTGAATCGAGGAGTGGGGTGTCCATCTGCAACAGGGAACATCTAAATTACTCTTCCAATGGGCCATTTCATGACTGGACAGTTGTCTTCTTTGATAATGACCATTGTTCCCGGTAGCAGGTTTTCGCATTTTCATTGCCATTTATGTTTTTGTTGAAGTTCATGGAGATATTCGGTGTGCCATCTTTTCCAGAATTCTTCTTTGATGTCTGAGATTATTTTGAGTTGTTTCGAAGGCTTAACGCTAAGTGTTTCGGCAGTTGGATCTGTTGGATTAGTTAATGGTTCTCCTATGATAAAATGGCCTGGTGTAAGTGCTGTTAAGTCATTAGCATCGTTTGATATTGAAGTGATAGGCCGAGAGTTTAAAACTGCCTCCATTTCTATCATTATGGTCTCAAGTTCTTCATAGGTGAGGCGGAACTTAAACATCGATGCAAAAGATATTTTGCTTATTTCACAGCAGCTTCCCAAAGACCTCCGAAGTGTGGTGCTCTTGGAGGTATGAAATGAAACTCTATTCCTTTTGATGAGAAGGTATTTTGAATTTAATCTTGTGCTCCCTGGGTGTGTATGTGTCTTACCAATTCCTTTAGTTGGTTATTTGCACCAACAAAATTGGTAGCATTGTCACAATATATGTATGCGTTGACAATTGCCTCGCCTTCCGATTAATCTTTCATGACGGCGATGAATCCATTAGTTGATAGGTCTGTTACTAATTCTAGATGGACCGCCTTCGTGGAGAAACAGCAAAACACAGCTATTATAAGTTTTCTGTGGATGTTTTCCTCTTACCCTGTAGTGTGTCTTTATAGGCCCGTAGAAATCAACTCCGGAGCTCATGAACGGACGTGCAGACTGTACTCTATGTGATGGGAGATTTCCCATTATTTGGGTTAATAGTTTTGGTTTGGCTCTTGTACATTTGACACATTTCTGAACCACTGATCTGGCGATTGTTTTTCCCTTGATAGGCCAAAACTTTTGTTTTATTGTTGCTAATAGCGCTTGTGGCCCGCAATGTAGATTTTCCTTGTGATAGGAGTCCATCAACATCTTTGTAAAGGGATGAGAGTAAGGCAGGAGTAGTGGATGCTTGGCATCTTTGCAGCTCTCAGATTATGACAATAGCGAAGAATATATGCTACAACTCGCTGTAGTCTTCTGAAGTCATTGTTGTACTTAATTGAATAAATAAAGCTGGCTGGTTTTTCTACAGCTGATAATGTATGTGTTGTTGCTCTTTTCTCCAGATCACATTCCTGTTTCTTCGTGTATGGTGGAGGCCATGATGATTCTGCCCCATGGAGATATAAGGGTCCATAAAACCACAAATTGCATAATGCTAATTTATCAGCTGGAAATCCACGCAACGGTAAGTTGGCAGGGTTGTCTCTGGAACGAACGTGCCGCCACTGTTGAATTGATGTGTCTTTGAATGGATGATATTCGGTTTGCAACAAAGGTGTGAAAATATGATGATGAGGAATTGATCCAACCAAGCACTATCTCAGAATTAGTCCATATAAAGGTCGGACAAGATTCTACATGTAGATCCTTGGTTATGCGGTGAACTAATTCAGCTGCTAATGTTGCAACACATAGCTCCTGGCGTGGGATAGCTAGCTTTTTAACTGGAGCTATTCTTGATTTGGCACACAGTAATCTAACTGTGATGGTTTGTCTTTGTTGATTGCTCTTATGTATATGGCTGCTCCATATCCCTTCTCCGATGCATCAGCAAAGGCGTGGACCTGCACGGAAATTGGAGTCCTATGTGCAAATATATGACGATCGATTGATATCTCGCAAGTGATTTTAGTTGTCTCTGAATTTGAACCATTCAACCTGTAATTCCTTGGGAAGAGGGGTGTTCCAGTCGAAACCACATGTCCAGAGTTTTTGTAGGAACATCTTTCCTGTAACAATGACTGGTCCCAGAAATCTAAGTGGGTCGAATAGTTGTGATATGTCAGACAAAGCCGTACGCTTGGTAATTTTTTCGGTTTTGCTGTGTTGAATACGTACCATAAATGTGTCTGATTTGGGGAGCCACCCTTGGCCAAGTGTTTTGATTTGTGTTGTGTTATCAATATCTAAGTCAAGCTGCAGCGCTACGTCATCAATTGAAATGTTTTTTAGCAGCACGATCATTGGCACAACATTTCCTAAGTGTGAAACCAACGGCTTTTAGCAAGGCATCCAGTTGTTCTCGCATTTCAATTGTTTGAGTCAAGCTGTTTGATCCTGTCATGACATCATCAATATAGAAATTCGTTCTTAATACTTCTGCACCAAGGGGGTATTGAGTCATGTCATCTGAAGCCAATTTTTGTAAACATTTCATGGCCAAATATGGAGCTGATGTAGTTCTTCTGATGGATGATTTCGCCACAGAATTAATTGAAATCGTCTATCGTCTTGATCGATGAGAATCTGTCAATACATCTTTTCGATGTCTGCAGTGAACACGTACCGGTGCAAACGGAACCGAAGAAGAGTTGTCAATAATTCGTCTTGGATGGTCGGTCCATTTGATAAGATGTCTTTTAGAGATACGTTGCTTGTCGTTTTCGCAGATGAATCAAATACCACTCCACTCTTAGCTTTGTTGTGGTGCTATCTGGTTTAAGTACACAGTGATGCGGCAGAAAATAATGAATTCCGTGAACCTGAGTGATGTCAATCTTTTCCATGTGACCCAATCCCATATATTCTGCCATAAAGTTCGTATATTGTTCTTTCACATTGTCTTATTTTGCTAATCTTTTTTCCAGGGAATTGAATCTTTGAAGAGCAAGGTTTTTTGATTTACCAAGCGCTTTCTTATCTGCCTTAAATGGGAGTCGAACGACGAATCTCCGGTCCGCATTTCTGATGGTGTTCTCTGCAAAATGGAGTTCACATTTTCTTTCTTCGCTTGTGAAGGACTCTTTTGCTATTGTTTGCATCTCTTCTACCTTCCAGAATTTTTCTATATTGTCGTGGAGTTCTTCTTCGATGGAGATGCCACACATTGATGATTGTGGCGATGTTCCATCTAATTTTCCAGTCACTACCCAACCAAGATGTATGTTTTGGAGGCTTGGTAGGCCTTTGGTGATATGTCCAACCGTCAGGAAGTGATGGTATAATTCCGCTTCAAGGAGGATATCAATTTGTCCAAGTTCGTTGAAGTGCGGATCTGCCAGTTTTAATTCCTTTGGAATGTGCCAAGAAGCAGTGTTGATTTTTCGAGTTGGTTGAGTTGGAGTAATTTTTCGTAAGACAAAGGCCTCTAAGTTGGCTGTAAAGTCAGATGTTATGGATTTTAAGGTTAGATTTACTCTCTTGGTTGCTTCTCTGGTTCCTTCTCCAATCCCAAGAATTCTCATTATTTCGGCAAATTCGGAATATTTAGTTTTCTTGATAGTTGAGTTGTGATCCAGAGTCAAGCAATGCTTGGCAATTCACGATGGTCCCTTCACTGTCCACTATATTAACGATTACCGTGCTGAGAAAGACGTAACTTCTATCTTTTGGACTTACTGCTGCAGCCGAGGTGATTGGGGCCATTGTTGTGACTGATGATGTGGTTTGTTTTCAAAGGTACCAGTCTTTCTGGTATTTTCTGATGGTGCATGGTTGTATGATGCTTTCTTTGACATCTTCTTGATGACAAGCAATTTGAAGTGAAGTGTCCTGATTTCAGACAATTTATACAAAGCTTCTTTTCCTTAGCATATTCACTTTTTTGGTATGCTCCCTTCTGTAAAAATGTTTTGCAAGTGTAGAGTGGGTGGTCGCCTTACATAACTCGCATTTGATGTTATTCAATGTTGCATGGTAAGCTCTTGAAGATGGAGCTCTTGTTTGGTATGGTGGCTTTTGTTTGCTTTCCTTACGTTCAGGATTTATAGATTCCATTGATTGGAATCTTTTTTCAATGAATTGTAGTAATGGTTCAATATTTTGGATTTCACGTGGTTTTGTCAAGGATTGTTCGTATAATCGTTGCGATTCTTTATCTAATTTTTTTAGAATGATATAGGCCACCAATGTTCCCCAATTTTGTGTATCTATACCCAAATTTTGTATTCCTGATATGCACTCCTGTGTTGTGTCTAGAATCTTTTTCAATGAATTAGCTGATTCTGTTGAGCTTGCTGATTGATTCATTAATTTTTGAATGTATGTTGTAAAGATAAGTCTCTTGTTGTCGTATCGCTGTTCTATTAACTTCCAGTCTGTTGTATAGTTATCTCCTTTGACTTGTAGATGTTTAATTATGGTTCTTCAGTTAAGTGCGTCTTCAGATATTGCATTTTCTGGATTGAGTTTAAAAAACTCAAAAAAAAACTTAAAAAAAAGATCATAAAACGATGGTCAAGCATCATTAGCATATTCGTCCTGCTTGAGGTAGTCTGATTCGTCTGGAGAAATGGCGTTTGCTATGATGTCATCGTGAGTTTGCATGATGTCCTTCCAGTACTGTTCCAACGTTTTTAAATATTGCTCGCATGCCAAATTTGACAGTGATTGAGCTAAACCTTCCTTCAGCTTATTGTATAAACGTACAAATACAGCTATTTTATTTTTCTGCCCTTTATAGCGTTGCTGTTGTGAAGTCAGGTCTTGATTCTTATGTGCAGCCGGATCTTGGTTATTGATTGCTTGGTAAGCATCTTCAATGAGTTTGACATTTCTTCATATAGGTTATTTATCTTCTCAAAATAACCTCCATTGTTCCTTCAAGGTTTGGGATTGTTGATTGGTTCTCTTGTTTATGAGGAATGTTTTATTTGACTTTCGACTAATGCAACCTCTTACCTCTGCTGGGGGTAAGTTGCAATAATTTAAGAAACACTCAATCTTTGGTGGTTAAACAGAAAGTGATTTGATTCCTTCAAATAAACATCTTATATACTAAAAAATAGCTTATTCTATAATTTAACAAAATTCAATATAAGTTCAATAATCAACAAATAGCTTATTCTACGATTCAACAGAAATCAATAGATATAAGGTTCAATAAATCAATTTTATTGCCTAATTCTATAATATGCAGCGTGTGCACAATGTGTCATTGACTTGATCAAAAATAAAAACATAATGTGCACACACCGCACAATGTGTAAACAAAAAATTAATAACAAAGAAAATATGCACATTCTGCACAATGTATAAGAAATGAATTTTAGGTATTTATTGTGACTTGAATTGTGACCTACTTAAGGTAGGTAAGTACCTAAGTTTGAAATGTGTATAGTATTTATGAATTGTGATAGGTTAGTTGTGTAGGAAATTGTGCTGGGTATTAACAGAATACTTGGCCAACTTATCATCGAGAATTGCTTGCAATATATGCCGCTATCCAACACTTTCGTCATCTTTTGGAAGGTCAACAATTTGCTATATTTACGGACCACAAACCATTGACTTACGCATTTCAACAAAAACGAGACAAATTATCACCTGTGCAGTTAAATCATCTTTCGTTCATTGCCGAGTTTTCTACTGATATTCAACATATCGATGGAGCTGAAAATATTGTTGCTGATACCCTCTCGCGCATAGAAGCAATATCTTCTACTGTAGAATATCAAAAACTCGCTGCGTCACAAGAAAAGGATGAAGAACTTCAAGACTTGCTGAAAGAAAAAACTTCGTCTCTCAATCTCAAACAAGTTTTGATTCCTGGAACATCAATACTTTTATGTTGCGATACATCTACAGGTAAGCCACGACCTTTTGTAACTAAATCTTACCGTCGTTAGATTTTCGATCAACTGTGCAACCTAAGCCATACAGGAGTCAAAGCATCTACCAGATTAATTGGCGATCGCTTCATCTGGCCTTCAATGCGAAAGGATTGTCGTATTTGGGCTCGCTTTTGTGTATCAACGCTCTAAGATCTCTCGCCATGTTAAATCATCTTTCGGAAATTTTGCAACTCTATCTAAATGATTTTGGCACGTGCACGCTGATATCATAAGACCACTACATCCAGTGAACTCCTTTCGATACTGTTTAACTGTCACGGTCTGAAGTATGCCCTCTCCAATCTATCACTGCTGAATCTGTCTTCTTAGCATTTCTATCATGCTGGATATCTCGGTTTGGCTGTCCACAGTTCACCTCATTCAGTTTTAGAAACATCGCAAAACAGTTTGGCATTGAACTCCATTACACTAAGAGTTGGCATCCTCTAACAAATGGAATGATCGAGCGTTTTCATCGCCAGTTGAAAGCTGTTATCATAGCCCACAACAATGAAAATTGGATTGAAGCACTTCCACTCGTTTTGCTTTGAATACGATCTGCATTTAAGGAAGACAATAATGCAACAGCAGCAAAACTTGTTTATGGGGAAACACTTAGACTTCCTGGAGAGCTGCTCACATAATCAACTCAAAACAAAGCAATTGAAGATCCAACGAATTTCCTATATCGGCTTCGAAAGTACATTTTACGTTTACGACCAACTCCTGCATCAAGACATTCACAAGTTGAAACATTCGTTTTCAAGGAACTAGCAAACTAGCACCTTACACAGGACCATACGAAATTCTAGCTCGTAGGTCAACAACAAAAAGGTATAATTGATCGCATTAAACCAGCATATATTTTACCAGAAGATACAACCTCAACAACAACAACCTTACCATCTATTTCCAATCCACGGGATTCTGCTTCAACAAAAACAACAACTCGTTCAGGACGACATGTGAAACTACCAAATCGTTTTCAACCCTG
This sequence comes from Chrysotoxum bicinctum, assembly GCA_911387755.1. Taxonomy (NCBI): domain Eukaryota; kingdom Metazoa; phylum Arthropoda; class Insecta; order Diptera; family Syrphidae; genus Chrysotoxum; species Chrysotoxum bicinctum. The sequence goes on from OU426988.1 coordinate 100,096,056, forward strand.
AATTTGTCATATTTTTTTCATTCCATAGGTGGATAATAGGGGGATAGTGTGGCGACACCCACAACATTTAATTTATCATTTCTTTCCTAAACTATAAATTCCTACTTGTTCAAATATCACTTAGTTAAAATCAATTTAAATAATCATGTTAGCGGAATATTTGTTTTCGTATATATTGCTTTCTATTATATTCAATCTTATAAATTATTTTCAATAAACATCTTTTATAAATATGTAATAGTATTGGAGTAATTATTTGTTATTCCTCTATAAGCGAATAAGCATATTTCGCGAACAATCACTTCTATCCCGAACAAGAAGAAAGTATTTGGTTGAAGCCAAAAACAAACTGTTGCAGATTAATCAAAATGCGAAAATTTTCGTTAAAGCAGACCACAAACTTCAAATCAACAATCAACTTTCTGTTTACAGTGTCGCGAGGTTTGTTGGCAAAATCAGCAGCAGAGATGACGGGTGCTTTCATAAATGCATGGTTGCGAAAGTCTGATGAATGCATAACTTTCATAAATGCAAATGATAAATGTCAGATTTTCATAAAAGCAAAATGCAAATATTTGCAGCGCAAATGTGCAACTATAAAAACTCACATGCAATCTGAATTTCTTTCTTAACGAAAGAGACAGGTATATAGTATAAACGATTTCTTATCCTTGATTGTTCCATCTATCAAATTCTTTCTCTTGAAAATTCAAAGTTCTATCGAAAGCAGTAACAAACGGCATCACAATATTGTTCTGGCTCAAAAAAAGGTATATGTTTGCAAAAAACTAAAATATTGTTCTAAAAAATTGACATATGACGCAAATCAGAAAAAGTGTTCATAAATGCAGCGTAAAACACATACGCAAATATTTTGTATGACTTTAATATAAGGCGCGTTTTATTGGTAATCTATATCTAGCGCAGTAATACAAGTACCAAAAAAACGCTTTATTCACTCTTTAACTCACTCTTCCTTGTTCCTCCTACTTGTGGAATTAAGAATTAACTTACTCGGACTCGGATGTGTTCGAAAGATCTGTATCTCGTTTTTAAGCTGGAGTTGAAATATTCATGAAAGTGCAGATTGAGTTGAAATATTCATGAAAATGCAAATCGAGTTGATTTAGAGTTCTTCTCACTGTTAAATTTGATTTAAAACTTACAAAAGTACGAAAATATATCGCATATATATACTGAGTATTGGAGAAAAAAAACATAGTACTCAATAAAATGACATTGGCGCAAAATTTTAAACAGCCTCTTATTAAAGTAGTAGTATTATACTTCTTATATATTTCCTAACTTTAAAGTAGTTTTCTAATTTTTAACATTTTTTAACTAATATCGTCTTAAGGCCGGGAGCGCACACTCAATTTTTAGTTGCACAACACTGTTTTTATACTTATAGAAAACAGATGAACTATTTGGTTGAATGTCCGCGCAGGTGCATATAATTATATGTTACACAAAATAGCGAACTCATTTTAGGCAATCGTTTAGTTTGTGTCAAAACACAAACTTTTTAGTTTCTTAAACCAAACAGTTGCAAAACAGCCTAGCCTAAGGCAATTTCTTTTAATAAATTGATTCTGAGCAACCTTAAAACAATAGTAGTTCGTGCAAAGAACTAAGTAAACAGACCTATTTTGACATTTTTTAATGTTAAAGAGTCATATGAAGTTATAACGATATTAAAAAAATATAATAAAAAATAAATAAAATAGGTGTTCTGAGAGCTTAGCTTTAATTTTTTCAGTTGTTATATAAAAGCATAATGCCGCAGTTATCGACATTTTTGAACATATGCCAGTGAACTGATAAAACATATCAATCGAATTCAATATTTCAATATTCAATATCTTATGACAAAATTAATGGCAGTAGTGTAAGGCCGGAATTATGGTATGAATTAAAGTTTTGCATTTGAAAAAATATTTGTTCTATAAATTTCGGAGCGATCACACTTTGGATTATCAAAGGCAAAGTATAACAAAATAAATACCAAGGAACACACCCTCAAGTATGCCACATATATTTTTTCGGACACCACCTAAACACCTCCTACATTTCAACATCCGAAACTCCATCTTCACTAAATTATCCATTTCAATTACTAGCTTATTTTTATTCACTAATCGTTTGTTGTTGTTTTCCATGTTAAATTTTGCGATGTAGTATATTCACTAACCAATAAAACACGGCTATGATTGCAATTGATTGCATGTAAACAAAGCAACCATGCATTTATGAAAACACCCGACATTTGTAAGTGAATTGTTTGGTGAGTTGCCACGAGTTCTTTGACTGCAGCGAGGGAACGAAGTTAGCTCCGGTTCCAATTTGTTCTTCCTCTTCTGGTCATCAATCGCAGCTAGCGCCTCCTGACTATCAAACTTTTCATCATATTAGAGAGAAAAAACAATTGGCACCTGGTAAGTTGCTTTGCACGCCACATGTAAGTCAGTGTATGTACTGACAAATGGAGATATAATTTTTTACGATTTGTTATTCAATGTATTTCCCATAAGAAATAAAATGCACGACTGGGTCGCACGAACTTGCTCCTATGTAATAGACTAGGGGCCGTATTCACCGAAGACTCATAAACAGCTCTTAAGTTTAAGTGGCTCATAAATTGGAAATTATTTGTGCTATTCACCAACCCCTCATAAGTATTTTTCGAAATCCGAAAATGAGAGCCACTCTCTCTTAACCAGGCATGTTCAAACTGTGAATTCAACAGTTTTCAAACAAGATTGACAGCGGAGAGGTCAAATGTGAAATATTAGTCATAAAAACAAAACGCATCAACTTTGAACTGTCATCTCATCTTTAAAGAACAAAAAAAACGAAAGTCTTTTCTGCCCACCAAACTTTTCATTTATTTTATTATCCAACCAAAACTTCAATTAAAAATCTCAAATAATGGCTATTGCTGCTATTCAAACGGATACCCGATAAGAAATTTACGAATTGCTGTCGAAAACATAGAGAAATGAGAAACAACGGTGGAAAACAAATCATCGGATTCGTTTCAGTTTTCATCTCCTTCAGTCTCAGCTCCAGGCCTCTCACAGAATCCATCGAAATTGAAAAGGTCATTAGCAGGTGGCTTATGGATCATCAACGTACTCCTTTTCATCCGTCCAGACTCTCCTGCGTTGCAAGTTTGTTGATTGCTCCGCATCTCAAACAATGAAGAAAATCCAGTGAAGATCATGTAAAATTGATTAATAAAATTGCGTTGATACTTTTAATTATTGATGTTTTTTTTTAATTTATGATTGAAGTTTTCTTAATACAAATTAAAGTCACAAATCAAATTGCGATAGTGACAATTTGAAAAAAAGTCAGTTTTTTTCGAATGTTTTCGAATAAGTTTTCGAAAAGAGCTCTCGTAACTTATGAGTGATCAGGAGCACTCATAACTACGAGTATTACGAGCGCTCATAGATATTCAATATTATTGCTTGGTGCATGGGTTTGTGAGCCTCTTAAGTTATGAGCGTTCGGTGAATATCGCCCTAGGAATTTTAAAAACGACTGTTATTAGAGAAAACTGTTCATAAGGATAAAATGATTTTTTTAAATTCTTTTAGTAATAAGAGATAAAAACAGAGTGCTATGCAAATATGAATTTATGCAGGAACAAAAATTATAAGTCGTTGAAGTGGTTCCTTAAAAAAATAAGCTTTTATGTACAAAATTTTTAAAACATTTTTAAGAAAAAATTTTGTTACGTCAACCTTAAGTTTTTATTATTGTACGAATAAAAGTCTAATTTCCAAAAAAATACTGAGCCATTCTTGAGATACCGAATTTAAAAAAAAAAATGACTTTTTTTTCTAAAAATTGAAAAAAATATTTTTTCTTAAGTTTTTAAATGCAATGTTTTTTAAACTTTTTAGGAGCTTCTTTATAAAAAATTTCATTAAAATCCGTTATGTCGATAATGAGAAATTCAAAATTCGAAAAAATCGTTCTATGGTAGGTACAGTTAGTAATATCTAGATTTAACTTTTTTTTTATTAAATTATAGATCGTAAAGATTAATGAAAAGAAAAAAAATTTTAGCAAAATTCTCGGAACCGTTTTCGAGAAAAATACGATTTTCGAAAACCATTTTTTAAAATTTGTATGGAAGGTACCGTTAGTTTTAGAAAAAAATTTTTTTTCTCAAATATTATAGATTATGTTAAGAAACTTTTATTTGTCAAGTTTGAAAAAAATCGAGCATGGGGTTTCGAAATATTGAGTTTCCAAAAAAAAATTTTGAATTTTTTTTTTAAATCCAAAAAATTAAAAATTGAAAATTTGAATATGTAATAATATTGTAATATTTTTCCTAGGTTCGTTAAATAAAACTTATTACTCTTCCTAATATTTCTTCTTTATTTTTACTTTCCAAATCACAACAGTAAATCTCAATTTATAATCAACTCAAATACTTTATTCAAATTAAAATCACACTTGTTTTACACAATCCAATAAGCAGAGTTTTGCACACGTCCGTAATCAAAAATCAACTGTGTCTCGCTCACCGTGAACACTCCCTTATATACTCAAATTAGTTGTTCTCGAAAGTTCTTGTCTTGGAATGTTCTAGATGGTTTGAATAAGGGGAAATACATTTGACATTGGAAGAGAGCTTTTTTTTTTTGTTTCTTCCATAAATTATTTATGCAATTTTCCAACAGATGGCGCTGTAGTAGTATAAAGGTCTGTTCACAACATTGCCCCCTTCTTAAGATTGTTCGTCCCGAACAATTCTATCTCCAGCTTCGCCACTGTATCGGTGCAGTCGATCGCTATGCACAACTTTTAACTTTCCTCTTAACCCTCTTTGAATTCGGTAAACGACATCATTGATTTTCGTGACGACAGTCTAAGGGCCTTCCCAGTTTTGTTGAAGCTTCGGCGACAATCCCTTTTGACGATGTAGATTATACAGCCATACACGATCTCCTACTTGGAATCCTGTCGTGTTTGCTCTTGTGTCGTACCTTGTCTTCATTCGATCGCTGTAAGTGCTTATTCTAGTCCTGATCCTATCGTGGATGTCGATTAGCCTCTCTTTTAGGTCACTCACGTAATCCCCTGTTTCCTGAGACTCTTGTGGTGGGTGCCCAAACCTTATCTCACTAGGCAGCCGTATGCTTTTTCCGAACAGGATTTCAGATGGTGTTTGTCCTGTTGAGCTATGTACTGCACTTCGATAGGCCATCAAAAATAGTGGTATGTGCCTATCCCAGTTTCTTTGGTAGTCGCCTACGACCTTAGTGAGGTGCTCTTTTAAGGTCCTGTTGAATCTCTCGACCATTCCATCAGATTGGGGGTGAAGTGGTGTGGTTCTTGTTTTCTTAATGCCAAGAAACGCGCAGACCTCTTGGAATATGTTCGACTCGAAGTTCCTTCCTTGGTCGGAATGTAGCTCCATAGGCACACCGAACCTGCTTACCCAGTTAGACACAATCTGGTCGGCCACGGTCTTGGCTTCTTGGTTCGGGATAGCGTATGCCTCAGGCCATTTGCTGAAGTAATCCATTACCACCAGAATGTATTTGTTTCCATCATTCGTTTCCGGAAATGGGCCAGCTACATCAACAGCAATCCTTTCAAACGGTGAGCCGACATTATATTGCATCATTTTTCCTTGCAGTTTTCTACCAGGGCCTTTGGTTGCAGCACACGCATCACAATTTCGGCACCACTTTTCAACGTCGTCTCTTGCATGCAACCAGTAGAATCGTTGTCTCACTTTTTCTAATGTCTTGTTGACTCCCAAATGGCCTCCTGAAGGTCCATCATGCATCTCTCGAAGAACCTCTTTGATTTTCGATTGAGGTAACACAAGCTGCATCACATAGGATTTACCATCAGGACTCCCATTTTCGCCGAAGAACACCTTCTTGCACATGAAGTGAGTCCCATTGTGCCCAATAGGCCTTTAAAATTGAACTCCTATCGGAAATGTCATTCCATGCGGGTTTTTCTTCATGTTCCTTCCATGCGAGAAGAGGTTCAATGTCGGGGTCGTCTTGTTGAGCAGATCTTATTTCTTCATTGCTCCATCCACAAATGGGGTCAGCCCTTATTCGCAGAATGTTGATGGATTCCTTTTCTTCTTGTCGCCTGCAATGCTTGCAATCTATTTTACAAGGCCTTCGGGATAGAGCGTCGGCATTTGAATGCAGCTTTCCCCTTCGGTGTTGAATTTCGTAATCGTAAGTCTGCAGTCTTTCTATCCACCTTGCGACTTGTCCTTCTGGGTTCTTGAAGTTCAACAACCAGTTAAGAGCACCATGATCGGTTCGTAAAAGAAACCTCTGTCTATAGATGTATTTGTGGAAGTGTTTCGTTGCCAAGGTGAGTGCCAAGAGTTCTCTTCTAGTCACACAGTAGTTCCTTTCGGTCTTCGAGAGTACTTTGCTAAAATAGGCGACAACCTTTTCTTCGCCATTGTGCACTTGTGACAGAACAGCGCCGACTCCTACGTTGCTTGCATCAGCATCGATGATAAAAGGCTTGCCTGGAGTCGGATATATCAGCACCGGAGCATTGCATAGACGGTATTTCAGTTCTTGGAAGGCTTTTTCACACTCACCTGACCATCTAAACTGCTTGTTCTTTTCCGTAAGCTGATGCAAACTCTTCGCAATTCCGGCAAAGTTCTTAACAAAACGTCTGTAATAAGTAGCAAGACCAAGAAAACTTCGTAGTTGATGTTTGTCCTGTGGTGTTGGCCAATTTTTGACGGTGTCAACTTTTTCAGGATCGGTCTTGACTCCTTGGGACGAGATGATATGTCCCAAATACTTTACTTCAGTCTGGAACAGTGCACATTTTTCTGGGTTCAGTTTAAGGTTAGCCTCTCGAAGTCTCTGGAACACACCCTTTAGGTTCTTACAGTGTTGGTCGTATGTCTTGCCGTAAACGATAACATCATCCAAGTAGACAAGACAAGTTTTCCACGTCAGACCTTGAAGGACACACTCCATCAAACGCTCAAATGTTGCCGGAGCGTTGCAAAGACCAAATGGCATCACGTTGAACTGCCACAGCCCATTACCTGTGGAGAACGCTGTCTTTTCTCGATCTTCAGGGTGAATTTCAACTTGCCAATATCCACTTTTCAAGTCCAGTGTTGAAAACCAGTGTGCTCCTTCCATCGCATCTAAGGTGTCACTAATTCTTGGCAGGGGGTAGCTGTCTTTCTTGGTTACGTCATTCAATCTTCGGTAGTCAACACAAAACCGTGTACTTCCGTCCTTCTTTTTGACTAGGACCACTGGTGACGCCCAAGGACTTTTGGAGTTTTCAATCAAACCATCCTTCTTCATGGTGGTAATCATTTCCTCAGCTTCACCTTGTTTGGCCAGTGGCAGACGTCTTGCGGGCTGACGAATGGGCCTTGCATCTCCTGTATTTATTCGATGCTGCACCATTTGTGTCCTTCCATATTTTCCGTTTGGTGAAGCGAAAATGTCAGCATACTCGTTCAGAAGGCTTTCTGCCGTTTTAACCTGATGTTGGTCTAGGTTAGATGAATTGAGTATCTTTGCCTTGATGCTATTGAGCTCCTCAAGGTTTAATGTCGTTCTCGGTGTTTCAGCGTCAATTCGTGTTATGGCTGCGACAGATTCGCACTTACCGATAACTTCTCCTTTTGCTAACTTCACATCGTACGGTTTGGTGTTGAGTATCCGTACGGGGACCATATTGTTCTTCGGGGCCACAAGTGTCTTCCCAATGATGACGTTTTGGGAAGAACAATCTGGGCCTGGTTCCACCATTAGGTATCGATGGCGTCCACACTCACCTTCTACTTTTGTCCAAACGAATAACTCAGAAGAAGTAGGAATAATCACGTCTTCTTTGATGACAGTCCTTAGAGTTGTTGTTTCTTCGTGCCCATAGATCATTGGAATCTCTGTATTCTGGTATTTGAGTACCTAGTTGCCAACATCCAAAATTACTCGATGTTCTTTTATGAAGTCCATGCCTATGATGCATTCGTCACATATATCTGCCACCAAAAATTTGTGTGAGAATTCTAGATCTGCAATTCGAGTTCTAAGTCGGACTTCACCATAAACCCTAGCTGCTTCTCCTGTGGCAGTTCTCAGACGGTAGCTATTGGTGTTGTGTAGCCAATTCAGGTGCACTAAGTCTTGTCGCACAATGGAGGCTGTGGCACCGGTGTCGATGGTGACCACACGTTTGTTGCCATTTAAAGTTGCCTCGACGGTCAGACTTTTATTGTCTCGTTTAGTTTGGGAGACCTGGATGGTGTTTCTGGGGCCATCGATACCAGAAATCAGCTTCTGCCCCTCGAAGTTAGTTCTTACTTGTTGGGAAACTGTTCGGGAAGTAACACTGGTGTTATTGTTACCTTGTTCTGAATTTGAAACTCCGTGTCCACATTGTTGACAAGCTCTTCTTGGTGGTAATCGACATTGACGCTGTAAATGTCCGGTCTTGTTGCAATTCCAGCACTTTGCAAGTCCGTTTCATTGGTTCCTTTGGACACCAGTTCTTTGGCATGAGCATTTTTCGACGATGGCTTCTCTAAGTCGATGTACTCCGTGAGAAGCTTGCTCAGCTGCTTCCATTGTCAAGGCAAATGCTAAAGTTTCCGAAAGAGTTCGTTTTCCAGCAGTTCGCACGGCTCTTTGAAGATGTATGTCAGAAATGGCGCGTACAAATGCCTCAACTGCGAACTGGTTACAAATTTCCTCTCCAACATCTGGATATGCAAGATGAACAAGCCTTTCAATGTCCGCTTGCAGTTGTTGTAGAGTTTCGCCCCTCTTCTGAACTCTGGAATTGAGTTGCACTTTGAAGACTTCTTTCATGTGGCTGTTACCAAAGCGTTTGTCTATAGCCAAAACCAAGGAATTGAAGTTGCCACTCTTATCTGCTGGTATGGTTTGCAACAACTCAGCAGCTGCTCCTCTAAGAGCAAGAGTTAAGGCTATATACTTGTCAGCCTCATCCCAGCCATTTGTTGTGGAGGCTGCCTCGAATTGCTTCTTGTATATAGACCAAGAAGTTTGTCCATCAAAGGTTGGAGGTTGCATCTCCTTTTTCCTGAAGGTTTCTCCAGAACTTTCCCGAATCTTTATATTTCGAATGCGATCTAGCTCTTTTGAAAACGTCTCCATTTTGTTGTCGACTTGATTCTCCAATAATGAAACACGTTCGGCTTGATTCTCCAACAATGAAACACGTTCATCAAGTGCAGATACATTCTTCTCGATGTTAACAAGCTTGCCTTCTAGCATGTTTCTCTGCTCTTCGAGAAGGTCTTTTTGTTCGCTATGCTGTTTCTCCAGGCATTCGAGAACATTCTTCTGTTGCTCCTCGAAACGTTCGAGAACATTCTTTTGTACATTCTCCTGTTCTTTCTTTTGTTCATTTCGTTGCTCTTCGAGACGTTCGAGAACATTCTTTTGTTCATTTCGTTGCTCTTCGAGACGTTCGAGAACATTCTTTTGTTGTTGAAGCAGAAGACTAATCATATTTGAAACATCTACATTTTTACTTACATCTGCTTCCTCAGCGTCAGCTTCAAAGACGAAAATGTCCGGGTCTTCATTTTGTTGTTTCAAATATTCGGCCAAACGCAGAACAACCGCATTTTTCGATCCTGCTCTAGAAAGTTCTCGCTTGCCTAATTCACTTTTCAGCTCATTACAATTGAGCTCTTTCAATAACTTGCTCATTTTTTTTTTTATTATTTTTTTTTCCGCACACTTCACTGCACAATAAGTTTTATTCCACTTTTCTGACACCAATATAATATTTTTCCTAGGTTCGTTAAATAAAACTTATTACTCTTCCTAATATTTCTTCTTTATTTTTACTTTCCAAATCACAACAGTAAATCTCAATTTATAATCAACTCAAATACTTTATTCAAATTAAAATCACACTTGTTTTACACAATCCAATAAGCAGAGTTTTGCACACGTCCGTAATCAAAAATCAACTGTGTCTCGCTCACCCTGAACACTCCCTTATATACTCAAATTAGTTGTTCTCGAAAGTTCTTGTCTTGGAATGTTCTAGATGGTTGGAATAAGGGGAAATACATTTGACACTGGAAGAGAGCTTTTTTTTTTTTGTTTCTTCCATACATTATTTATGCAATTTTCCAACAGATGGCGCTGTAGTAGTATAAAGGTCTGTTCACAACAATATTCAAACTTTGGAGGATCTTAGGCATAAAAAAAAATTATTTAAATCGGCTATACCTTTTTCGAGAAAATCAAAAACAAAAAAATGGACCCAGGGGGGCTACCAAAAATAACAATTTTTTGTAAAATTTTTTTCAACCATTAGCCAGTTTTAACCAAATGAAATTTTTCAAATTTTTTAAAAAAAAATTCTGTGGGACAGTTTTTGAGAAAAAAAAAATATTTATAAAATTTCCAAAAAAAAATCGTATGGCAGGTACCGTTATTTTTGGTCTAAAAAAAAAAAAACAGAAAAAAACGTCCGGGGGGAAAAAATTAAAACCCATATCTACCAAGTTTGAAGAAAATCGGCCGAGCCGTTTAGGCTGTAATCGAACCGACAGACAGACAGACAGACAGACAGAATTGCGAGGCCTACTTTTTTGGTCTTCGCTATCGATATGTCAACTTTGATCAAAATCTCGATTTCGATTTTTTTTACGAATGCATAACTTGCCTTATAGTACCTATAAGTCGCAAGTAAAAAGCAAAAAGGAACTCGTACATACATTTTACTAATTAATTTTATCTCAACGGGTTATGATTTTAACAGAATAATAATATGTGTTTATTTTTAAATCAGGTGGAAAATATATCAAAAACATAATTAATCCTATGCAATTTGTACTCAAAAAATGTAAAGAAATCGCAAGAAAACAACAACAAATACTTTAAATAAAATGCACGACTGGGTCTCACGAACTTGCTCCTATGTAATAGACTACGAATTTTAAGAACAGATGTTATTAAAGAAAACTGTTCATAAGGACAAAATGAATTTTTTAAATTCTTTTAGTAATAAGAGATAAAAACAGAATGCTATGCAAATATAAATTTCTGCAAGAACAAAAATTATTAGTCGTTGTAGTGGTTCCTTAAAAAAATAAGCTTTTTAAAACATTTTTAAGAAAAAATTTTGGTACGCCAATCTAAAGTTTTTATTATTGTACGAATAAGAGTCTAATTTCCAAAAAAAAATATTAAGCCGTTCTTGAGATATCGAATTTTCCAAAAAAAATGGCTTTTTTTCTAAAAATTGAAAAAAATATTTTTTTTTTAAGTTTTAAAATGCAATGTTTTTTAAACTTTTTAAGAGCTTCTTCATAAAAAATTTCATTAAAATCCGTTATGCCGATAATGAGAAATTCAAAATTCGAAAAAATCGTTCTATGGTAGGAGTCAGTAATATCTAGATTTCAAATTTTTTTTTATTAAATTATAGATCGTTAAAATTAATCAAAAGAAAAAAAATTTTAGCAAAATTCTCGGAACCGTTTTCGAGAAAAATACGATTTTCGAAAACCATTTTCTAGAATTTGTATGGAAGGTACCGTTAGTTTTAGATAAAACAAAATTTTTTTCTCAAATCTTGTAGATTATGTTAAAAAACTTTTATTTATCAAGTTTGAAAAAAATCGAGCATGGGGTTTTCGAAATATTGGGTTTCCAAAAAAAAATTTTTTTTTTAAATCCAAAAAATTAAAAATTGAAAATTTGAATATGTTATAATATTTAAATTGTGGAGGAGCTTTACCACAAAAAAAATGATCAAAATCGGCTGTACTGTTTTCGAGAAAATCAAAAACAAAAAAATGGACCCAGGGGGGCTACCAAAAATAACAATTTCTTGTAAAATTTTTTTCAACCATTACCTAGTCTTAACTAAATGAAATATTTCAATTTTTTTTTAAGAAATTCTGTGGGACAGTTTTTGAGAAAAAAAAAAATATTTATAAAATTTCAAAAAAAAATCGTATGGCAGGTACCGTTATTTTTGGTTTAAAAAAAAAGTTTGAAGAAAATCGGCCGAGCCGTTTAGGCTGTAGTCGAACCGACAGACAGACAGACAGACATACAGAATTGCGCATAGCTGGGTACCGTTAATCAAACAGTTAACTTCGTTAATCGTTAATCCGCTACTAAAAAAGTTAGCTTCGTTAAAAGTTAAAGCGTTAAATTTCGGAAGAATTAACGCAAGTTAACGTTAATCGTTAATCCGTTAACATGTGATAAAAATTGCATTTTTTATATTTTTTTACTCTGAGCACCGGCGCGGCGCAAAGTAATGCCGGTCGTCCACTAAGCGATCAACGCACAAATTTCGAATTCAACACATTCAACAAATACGGTGCCTTCAATTCTGTTCAACCAACGGGTTGGATCTAGTTGTTGGCCGTTGCTCAACGAATTGCGCAACAAGTATACGAGCTCATGTTGCTCCTTGAAAATGTTCGATCAACACGTTGAGCAACATTTTCAAGATAATGTGTTGCACATTATTTGTTCAACGCGTTGATCAACTTTTTGATTTTCTTTGGGATTTCTTGACGTAATATTGTGTTGCGTTGCGTTGGCTGCAGTGAAATGTGTCTACGTGGTTGAACTATTGCGTTGCCATGAACTTGCAGTTGTTGCAACTTGCAAACTGTAGTTTATTTTGGTTTTTTGTCATTGAAGGTGATACAAAATTAGAGTGGACCACGGAATTAATTTTGCAAATGCTTTCAGCAATTGAGGAAAAGCCCAATAATATATGGGACATTAAGAGCCCCTCTTATAAAAATCGAGATGCCAGGGAATTGGCTTGGTCTCAAATTTCCTCGAAAATGCAATCGCCTAAACGTTGAATTCGAATTCACGGGCGCGGTGGGATCAATCGATTTTAATTTCTCATATATAAGGCGTGCGTCGACAATAAATGTAGGTGTGTTTTTTTTACCTTTTCAATAGGCGAAGATAAAAAAAACGATGCCTGGGGCAAACAATTCACATGTTAAATGCAACAACAACTAAGCCTATATGGGCATCAGCGATGCCCCGAGAATTTTCGGCGCTTAATTTTTATCGAGGCTTAAAACTGTGCTACCAAAGTGATGAATTGTATACAAACGTCAGATAAAAGAAAACAAAAGAAAATTGTTTTGGGATGCAATGAAGGTGGAATTTACCCACAACCCAAAGCCACATTCGTCAGGGAAGTGTAAGTTTTCTGAAAAAATGAATCAAGTATAAAATTTATTGATTATTTTTTTTATTTGTAGAACTTCCTTTTAGAGAACGAACGTAATAACCTCAGGAAGCTTTAAGTGCAAGTGATTGGCCACAAGAAAGATGCAGATTTAATCAATTCCAACGATGAATCCCCAACGCTTAGCGAAGATTTTATCGAGGGTTACATTCCTAAATCTGTTAAAAAAAACCACCTAATGTTCTGAATTTCAAGAAACATTTGACTGTGTACCCAGTGACCAAGACAAGCACTGACCCCATCAGTTCTCCAATGAAAATTATAGAAAATTGTTAAACATTTTACTGAAGCAAACATTAATTACGGCTCAAATTGTATCTGTTTTATTGTTTTTTTTTTGCTGAGATTTTACGTTGAACAATAAATTGGTTAAAGTTATGTTCTTCCATTTCATCGTCTGAAAAACCTCTTGGGCGTTTTGTTGCTTAGACTTTTGATGTTGTTCACGTTTTACGGCCGCTTCAGCAGCTTGTGCGCTTTTAAGTTGGGCTTTCTTTTTAGCTTTGCGTTGTTTGTTGCGAAGTTTCTTTAGCTCGGAGGGTGGAAGATTCTCTGAAAATTTAAGTTTAGTTAAAGTTATTTTAATTTTCTTTAAAACCTGTAAATTTCACTTACCGGTATCGATTTCTTCAAGTGGGCGATCATATAATCGAATGTATACCTAGAATCAAGTTTTGATTTAAAGAAGAGCTTTTATAAGTAGGTGAACTTTACTTACCTCGATGGAACACTTGGCAGCCTTATAATAAAATGGATGCTTCCTGAGCACGTTTTCCAGCCTCAAAAGCCCAACATACGCACGCAGTGTCATTTTTCTCATGCAATACGTATGGAAATCAAATTGATCTTCGATGATTTCAGCAAAATGTCGATCCACTTCGTGACATTTCTTCAGAGTCACCCCATTTTCCCAGACGCTGATAAGCCAATGCGCATTCTGTCTGGAACCACATGCATTGCATTTCGTTGAGGTTCTCCATTGCTGACACACCCTCACGTGTGAACTTTGCACAAATTTCCTCTACTTCTTTGACCATATTTGCCCGAAACATGTATTTAGCGCACTTGGAGTTAATGTACCTTTAAAAACACATCCACCATCATAATTAAATCAAAAATGTGACCTATTTTTTTTTTTTACTCACCTATCCGCAGTATCTAAGCTCTATGCTTCGTCAAGCCACATTCCACAGGACTACCAGCATGTTTGTAAATTCGCCCTTTGGTGACAAACAATTCTATCAGAATAGGGGTATGATCGATGGCTTTCAGTCTCGCGTATAAAATCATAGTACTGCGCCAAGAATAACATTGTCCACAATAACGTCGACGCCGGTTCGTTGAGCTTATTTTGTTCACAATCGGCCTTGGAAAAATGTCCCGTACTTCGGAGGTTCTCCGAGCACCAGGCTGTCGATAGTTTTAACCTTTTCGGAAAACTTGTACAAGGAACGAATATTGACAAACAACGGTGGAACGCCCTTTCTCAGGCCGCGTCGCAGATATTTATCGATGACTTCGACGAAACTCACCGGATGCAACATCAACATCCAATGGCAGACGTTTGGGACACATTGCTTGTGGATATTCTTCTTGGAATCGCTTATAGATTTTAAGTTTTTCACTATTGTCGGCTATTTCTTTGGCATCATCATACTTTTTATCTGATCTCTGAAGCAGACCGTAAACGTGTCAACAAAGGTGCGATTTCAAGTCATTACGCAAACCCTGTCGCACATGCTTGTACGCCTCATCGCGACGACCTAGGCCATTCAAAGTGAGTCCTTTCATGGCTACTGTCTCTCCATGTTCGACATACTTGGGGTTGGATAGAATCTGCTTTGCCAGTTTCAGGGCATTTTTGTATTGCTTCATTTCGTAACATTTCAAAAGTTTTCTGAAGAGAGCACTCTCCTTTTGCGGCAATGGATCGCTAGAAGGTATCTTGGCTGGAGTTGCTGCTTCTGCTTCTTGCGGGCGTTGCGGGGTTTTTGATGTTGACTTATCCCAGTTCTCATGCGGCAGGAATTGGATTGATGTTTTTTTTTATATTTTGATGGCAGCGAGTGCAAATTAATTATTGGTTGGATTGTTTTTGCTTGAGAAATTAATTTTTGTTTTATTTTTCGGCTACATTACAACGAACAAGTCGAGGTTTCTCACTCATTCCATCATCCGGCTCAGCCTTGATTAAACCATATAAGTATAAGTATGATCTGAAAAATAAAATACAAAATAAATTATGCGAAACAATGCAATGAAAATTGAACTTACCTCCATTCTCTTCCATTTCGATTTAATGTTTTTATATTTATATAGCGACGAAGGATAGAAATGTCAAAAATGTTTGATAGAAGATATGAGAAAGAGAAAGAGATGAGATTTGATTTGTTTTAAAATGTCATTCTACAGCACAGTGCTGCCAATTTTTTTTTTATGCCCCGATGCGTTTTATTTATCGTCGCCTATTAAGCCTGTAAAAAAAACACACCTTGTATGTACCGAACTGAAGTCAAAATTATTTCAGGTTTGACGTTTGAGTTTTTTGTTTATCGCGGTGCGTTCAACGCGTTCCCCAACGAGTGATCCTTGGTTAAGTGAACGAAGGTATCAACTCGTTCATCAACTGGTTGAGCAATAATATCGAAAACGCAGTTGATCAACTCGAAAAAAATTTTTTTCTGTCAAAATCGAACAAGTTTATCAACTAGTGTACGAGGTTATTCAACATTTGAGTAAGTTAGTCACCTAGGTGTACGGAGCTATTCAACACTGGAATAAGTTTTAAGAGTTGATCAACTAGGTGTGCGGGGTTAATCAACATATGGGAAAGTTAGTCAATTATGTGTACGGGGTTCCAAACGCATTTTGTTCAACTTTAGTTGCTCAACGTGAATTACGTAAGTTGCTGCACTAGTGTAAGAGGTTGTAAATTCGTTTATCCAACGAAAGAGTTGAATAAAAAGTTGAACGAAGTTGGTTGAACTTATCGCGCACGACCGGCATAATGAAATGATCAAACGAAACGAATCTCTTCGCAATTTTCTCACTCGCACGCACCGTCAAACTATAATACGTAACCTACCTGATTTTGTTTCACCTGCGGCACGCACCGCACGGCATCAATCTCATACTTGTCTGAACCTGTTTTTCGCGCCGCGCGGTAAATAGTAGGCATTGGATTAACGATTAACGGACTTAACGTGGATTAACGGATTTAACGTGTCCGTTAACATTTTTAAAAGTTAACTTTAAAGTTAATCCGTTAATCAAAATTTTAACTTCGTTAATTAACGATTAACGGATTAACGAGTTAATTAGGCCTATTCAGCGAGATCTTTTATTCTTTTATTCTGTTATTCTGTTATGAATTTCCATACAAAGGTTTGAGCTGTCAACAAATCTTTTATGAATTATAATTTTGGTATTCGGCATGCTAAAATCTGTTATAAAATCTGCTAAGAAATCTTTTATGAACTGTCAAACATTCGAACTCTGAAAAAATCTTTTACGAATTACATTTTTGGTATTCAGCATGCCAAAATCTGTTATGAAATCTGTTAAAAATCATAAAAGAATAAAAGACAGACTTCTGTGACTTTTATCATAAAAGATTTCAAGATTCAAGGTATATAAAGCAAAAATGGATAGTTATCTTTTATATCGTCAACGAAATATCTTTAAAAGGAGACAAATGTAAGAAAATATATTAAAATACATATCATATAAGCAAATAAGAAAATTAAAATACATTTATTTTTGCAGACGAAGGCACAGGACAATTTTAATGGAGCTAAGGTTGAAAAGTAATCCCTTTGATCTTCCCGATGTGCGGTTCATACAATTGTTTAGGTTAGACAAATTGAGTGCCAGAACTTTGATGGACAAACTGCAACTATTTGCGCGAGCCACAAATACGACAATTCCATTTCAAATACAGGTAAAATATTTAAAAAGAATGCATTTATGATCTATATACATAGTTGTACCTACCCATATATTTTTGTAATTATAGTTTCTTTCAACACTTCACTTTTACGGGTACGGTTCGTACCAGGCATCAATTGGTAGCGGCCACATTTTTGGGCTTTCGCAACCCAGTACTTCGAGAGCCATTCATGTCGTGACAGACCTTATTAACGCGCATTTGTTAAACGACGCAATTAAATTCCCTAGTGGTATTCTCGACACCGCAGAGATAAAAAGAGAGTAAGTGATTGCATTTATTAAGCTTAGTTCTTATCTTCTAATGATTTGTCTTTTTCGACAGTTTTTTAACAAAATTCAACATGCCTGGTATAATTGGAGTCATTGATGGCACTCATATACCTATTGTCGCTCCACCTAAAAACGACATTGATGCACCAGGCCATTTATATATCAACAGGAAGGGCTACCATAGCATAAATGTGTTAGCTATAACGGATGCTAACTTAAGAGTGATATATGCCGATGCACGATACCCAGGCTCAGTCCACGACTCCGCCATATGGATGGTTTCACCTGTAAGGAGATTTCTTAAAGCTGCATTTACAACGGCAGAAAATCAACGTTCACATATCATTGGTAAATACTTTTTCAATATATCATGCGTATGTTTATTCTTAAATTTCTATTTTCCGGTTCACCAGGTGATTCTGGTTTTCCACTTGAGCCGTGGTTATTTACTCCAATAAATAACCCACCACAAGGTTCACTTCAATCAGCCTTTAATAAGCTGTTACGACCGCCGAGTTGGATGTAGCCCAGCGGTTGAAGGCGCGCACATTCAATTTTTGGTTGTGCAACTGTTTGGTTACTGAGAGAAAAACAGATGAACTATTTGGGTGAATGTCCGCGCAAGTGCATATAATTATGTTACATAAAATAGGGAAGTCATTTTAGGCAATCATTTATTTTCTGTCAAACCACAAACTTTTTACTTGCACGAACCAAACAGTTGCTAAGAAAAAGATGGTATTTGCGCGAATGATAATCAAATTTATGTCGTGAAAAATTTGCAACGCCACCTGTCGACAAAATGGAAGAAACTTCTGGTGGGACAAAAGTCTTTGAACGTGCCCTTCGCAGAATTTCGAAGATAGATGTCAAATTTGTTGTGTTCACCCATACATATGCAGGGTGTATTTTTGTTATTATTTTTTTTCTATGCAGTCCAGAGATGTGGATCGGATGATGTTTTGCAGTTAGATGAAAGTCATTCGATGTTGTTTTTTTTGGTTTTACTGATCTCGAATTGTCATTCTTGTTTGCTCTTCGGCACTACCTGATGCCTGACCTGGTCTCATTATATTTTTGAAAAAAAAAGTTTTTAAGCTGAAAAAAAAAAGTAAAATTGTGCCAAAACCGGGTGTTATTTTGAAATTTCGATTTCAACAAATTATTGAAATTCGATAATGTGGTTTTTTGGGTGCGTTTCTAAAATTTTTAACCTAGTCCGGTGGAAAAAAAAAAATTAAAGATCCAGTTGTGTTTTTTTTTATATAAAGTTACCACCCTCCACCCTATCGCCAAGCTCCAGAGTCTTCAATCATTTTTTTATTCTATAATTTGTATTAATAAATCGTTCAAAGTGGTGAGTTTTCAGAAACTAATTTTTATTAAACAGTGAGTAAGGAGTTTTAAAATTTCAGGTAAATTCTCGGCGGCCCCTGATAAGTACCTACTACAGTACGGGCCGCCGCATAAATTTTTCTTCAGTTTTATTGTGGTCCATAGAAGGTTGTTTGAGAAGATTGCTCCGGCTAAATTTGAGGTTTAAAACCAACAGTCTATTTGTTCCGGTTTTGGCTGATCCGGAGATTGGAGTACCCCAGTACCTTAATGTTCCGGGGATATTATATTTCGCCTTGGCTTTCCTGTCGAGTACAGTGGGTCCCTTTATAAAAAAAAAAAAAAAACAAACAAATCAACATTAGCACAGGTACGAAATTAAACATTAAAACAAACTAAAAATCGACAAATTACATAAAACGATACACAAGAAGGAAACAATATAAACAAAAACTAAAGAACGTGATAATTCACATTAAACATAAAAATTCGTCATCCTTACCGTTGTTGTTCCTGTTGTTCCGGCCGTTCCTGTTTTTTGGTTAATTTTCGTCATTTTGGCGTTAAGGTCAAATATATGCGCTGAAGTTTTTAATTTTATTTATTAGTCTGTTTAATAACGTTTTTTTTATATATTTCCGTGATTATTTAATTTCTTTTCTAAATTTCTAATTGTAAGTGGAACTCTGGTTTTTTCCAATATTTTTTTTAATTTTTTGCCGCGTTTCGTGTACGGTAAGCCAATCATTTTATGGTTATTTTGTGTTTTTTTGTTACTACCCCCTCCACAGAGCTCTATCGAGGTAGAGAAAAATCTCGAGCCGCCAATTAAGGATTGTTGCAGTGCACCAAAAAGGGTTTTTTTTTTAAGTTTTCGTTGGAAAGGGATCAGTTCCATATTTGTTATTGTTTTTCCTTTTTTTTTGAATTTGTAATTTTGAGTTCAAGTCTTTCCGATGGCGTCAATGCATTTATGTCTAAAAATAGAAATAAAATTAAACGTTTAGCTATAGGTTCTATTTAAAGTTTAAAAAAAAAAAATAATAAAAATTGACTTCAAACCGCCAAATACGAAAAAGATCGTCTTTTGTTGTTTTGTGTAAGCAAAACATGACATTTTGAAGAAACTTTTTCAGGGGTGCCAAGGGTAGCTGAGTTTTCGGTGAAGATGGTTTGACTCGAAACCGACTATCCGCCATCTTGGGGGAATTCAAAAATGGCCACGAATTCCTATGGATGGGTGGGTAATGGCCACACTGCGACACCATCTGCAGTGCCCTGATGTGGCAATAGTCCGTCCGTTTTCATAACTAGTCCGTTTCTTATTTTTCCTAGTTCCCTCAGGCCTGATATGTGTTTTTGGCTGCAGGCGAGGTTAAGTTTCCGGGGGCAAGATCCCCCCCGTCCGACGAGCTGACGCCGTGCATGTGCAAGCAGGCCGCGTCCCCGGGACTTGACATTCCATCCTTTTTCCTAACCTATCCCCTTCCTAGCTTCCTACCCTTTACTTTCTCCCATCCTACTTCCTTACCGACTCCGCACCTCCTCTTGCCTCGCAACAAAATGGCGCCCAACGTCGCTAAAGCGGTTATCCAACCGAGTTGGAACGTTTTTTTGACGACATAGTTTTTGTAGTCTTAGTTTCAGTTCGTTTGTGTTGTATAGTCCCCAACCAAACTTGCTGTGGATTTTTAAACCTCGTAAGTCTTTATCAGGAAAGTCTCAGACATACCTAGATAAATCGCGACGAGAGTTTGAAAATTCACAGTGACTGCGGTTAGTAAATGTTATGCGTTTGTCTGTTACTACTGGAGTTTTTGACAAGGGCGTATGTCTGCGTCAGGAAGGTCACAGACGAACCTAGACGTATCGCGACGTTCCTTGGCGAAAGCTTGAGTAGTGTCAGATAGCGTATTTGAGTATCGTTTTTGCCTATTCCCATCCTTTATTACTTTTTTTATTTTTCTATTCTAAATTTCAACTTTCTCATCCTTTAGTTTTGTCATTTTCTACTTGGACGATTGATTGGGCGTGACGTTTAGTCCAACATCATCGTTCCAAATTTTTGTAAGTTTTACCTTACCGTTTCATGTCTTCTAGCAAGGTCCTTACCACAGTCTAGGATTGCGGGAACGGTAAGGGAAAACTTTGTAATGTGATTTGTTAGTGTTTCTAGTAGTTTTCCTATTTTATTATTGTCACATCGGGGAAGTTTCTTTCGTCCGTCTGATGTCCTTTTTTTAGTGAGGTCGTAAGTAGAGGCATACCATGTCGAAAAGAAACCACCGAGTAGAAGCAACCCGAAGCACCCCGCAATTCATGATACATCCACTACATAAACGACTTAAAGTGAAACATTGTTTTTTTTTTAAAATTTAAAAAACTAATTTTTTTGAAATTGTTCTAATTGGTTATCTGTTTCTGTTTTCGTTAAAGTTTTTTGTTTAATTAAAAATTTTTCTTACGAAAGTTTAACTTTTCCTTGGTTAAAGAGTTGAAATTTTTAAAGTGAGGAAAATTATAAAATTTAAAATCTTTTCAATATTTTTTTTTGTTTGGTTTAGTTTTTGAAAAACAAGTGAAATTTAGATAATAGCGAGTTTTGGTAAATAGTTTTTGTTTTGAAAAATTCAGTTTTTGAAAAAATTTGTTTTTGAAAAACTTAAATTTTTTTATATACGTTTTCGTTTAAACGTTTTCTTTTCGTTGGGTTTTTGGAATTACCATTTCTTTATTTAGTAATTTTTCAAGTTTTTTGTTTTCTTTAAACTTTAATTCGGTTTTTTATTTAGGTAAAATTCTGATATTAGAGAATATTTTCGAAAATAATTCTTTTGTTAAGTTTAGTTTTTTTTCTAAAGGAAAAAAATACTTAAAACTTTTCAAATAATTTAAAATTAGGATATAGATTTGTGATTAATTGTTTTTTCTTGTTTTCGAGTTATTTGTTTTCGAAAAGGTCGAAAATATTTCTTAAGTACATTTTTTTTTTGTTTTCTATTCATTTTCCTTCTTTTTAAGTTGTTTTTTTTTTGTTTTTTTTCAAATTTAAGTTCAAATACTTTGTTTTGGAAAATTTTTGATTGTTTTTCAAAATATTTATAGTTATTCATTTCGTTGGTTCATCTTAATTCTCGTTTGTTAATTATGCATAAAACAACTTATTTTCGTTATTTATTTACATTTTTCTTTATTTTTTTTCCTTTTTTATTTTTTTTTGTTAGTACATTTACTTTTTCAGTTTGAGTTATACTTTTTTTTGGTGATTAAATTATTTTGATAATTCTTTTAAATCAAATTTCGTTTAAATTTACATAATTCTTTCACATTTTGATACATTTTGTTTGTAGGTTCTGTAAGTCTTAGTTACTTAGTTAATTCTTTTTGTTACAAATTCGTTTTTTTTAAATTACTTTTACATCTAGCTAGTTTTGGAAAAATACATAGGCTTTCGCAAATAGAGAAACAAATACTTTTTTATTCGAAAACTCACCATTTTTTTTTTTTAGTAATCCGTTTTGGTCGTTGAGTTTTTCTTCCTTAAATTGGTTGACATTTTAAAGTTGAAAATGGCAAATGATGAACAAGATCGCATCCGTAATTTGATCAGGGATGCTGAAATAGAGGAAACAAGAATTACTAGGTCAAGTACCCAAAAATTAAATTCTGGTGCTAGGCACCGAGTATAACATTCGCCTCTAGTTACTGATGGACGCGTCCGATCCACATCTCAGAAAAAAAATATTCATTATTCATTTATTTATAGAATCCATCATTTGTTTATTAATTATTTCATGTGTAGTTGTTTTATTTAGTTAGTTAAATTTGTTTTAGTATCGTCACGTTTTATTAGTTGTCTTTTGTCGATAATCGATCATTAACGAATTAAGATATCTGAAGTTATTCTGATATAAGAAATCCATAAACTGTGTTTTATACGTGGTTACAACGACATTAAGTTATCTAAATGCCTTGGAGATACAAATTGTAACGCATCAAACGGTTTGGCACTTTCGAATTTTATCGCATCGGACGTAAACGACATTCACAATAAGGCCTTAGTCCTCCGTCGATGTACCTGATTTAAGTTTCTAGTCAAAAATCAATTTTTCGAAAGTTCACATCAAAAAAAAAACCGAAAATCCAAATAAATTTATTTTAGAGAAAATCGAAACTCCAATTATTGAATGAAAAGACCAAGAATTTGTTTATAGTTTATAATGTGGTTTATTAATTGCATGCTTTTTGTGCTACATGTTACTAATGTTGCTAAATGTTATTTATTTTTATTTATTTTATCAATCATCTGTGATTTCTAGTTTTAAGGTACTAACCACTTGCTTCTGTGATACTTTTTTCATATAAAGACTGAAAAATTACTAACCATAACAAACATCGGTGATATTTACATTTTTTTTATTTTACACTTTAGGTTTAGTAATTTACTTTTTACATCTGTGATATTTACATCTTTTTTATTTATTTACCCTTTAGGTTTAGGAATTTGCTTTTTTAAGAATCTGTGATATTAACTTTAAGCTTTTAATTTAAATTTTGATTAACTGTGATACTAATTTTAACTTTTATTTATTTACCCACTTTTGTTTGTTTATTTCCATGTTTTTGACCCTTATTTATTTTGTTTGTATGTAGCACCTTTTGTTTGCATGCAAATTTATTTATATATTTCCGTTCCACTGTTTTTAGCATTTTGCACAGTCACTGGCTTTTCGTTTAAGAAACCAAAATTTCACACAAATATAACTAAAATCACTCTCCAGAAACGAGAAAAAATTGAATCCGACCAAGCGTTGAGGTAGGTCAGGGAACATCCAAATTAATCGCAGGGGGGGGGCGACCTTGAACAAATTATGTGTGCTGAAATAATGAAAACAAAAGTGATAAGGAAATTAACTGGTTAATAGGCACAGTACTTACCTTTACGGTCAAGAATTGGCGTCGCGTCGGTGGCTTTGATAAACAAATAACTGGAAGTTCTCTTTGCCCGGCATAGCGTGGGTAGCTCCCCACTAAGGCAATACATCTGAAAGCAGAATATAATAAACATTAATGAAAAAAATCGAACCAATATAAAACAAAGTACCTACATATGTACTTACTTGCGAGTCAAATCGATCCGCCCAGCTGCTTTTCCCATTTCCAGACGCAAGCTTCCGAAAAAAATTTGAAATAAAACAAAAACGATTAATGTTTAATGCAAATATTAATTTAATATGTCTAGGGAAACAATATAAATTAAAATATCTACAAAAAAACAACTAATAAAATTAAAAAACTTACCCATCGTGACTTGTTTGTTCCCGTATGTGTCGCAAATGGCGGTGGTGTTGTTTTTATTGTTTGATATTCTGGAGTTGTCATTCTGTGGACGAGGTCATCTATTTTTTTGTTAGTCTGTGGCTTTGGCATCCATCTTGTCTTTTTCTATGGGTAAGGCCAAGGTAAAAAGAAATTATAGAGAGACAGCAAAAGTCATTTCAACCAATATTTCCAACTCTCCACTCATGTAAACTCAACTAAGGGGTTTGAAAGGTCCCTTTGGTAGAATCCATATTCACCTCACTTAAGTAAAATGTAAATGTCTCCAAAAATCAAAATGTTTACTTTCTAGGGTATGGCGTATAGCTACGGCGTCCTTTTTTTTTGTTCGTTTTCTTGGAGTGTATCCAATAAACAAACAAAATTTGTTACGACCGCCGAGTTGGATGTAGCCCAGCGGTTGAAGGCGCGCACATTCAATTTTTGGTTGTGCAACTGTTTGGTTACTGAGAGAAAAACAGATGAACTATTTGGGTGAATGTCCGCGCAAGTGCATATAATTATGTTACATAAAATAGGGAAGTCATTTTAGGCAATCATTTATTTTCTGTCAAACCACAAACTTTTTACTTGCACGAACCAAACAGTTGCTAAGAAAAAGATGGTATTTGCGCGAATGATAATCAAATTTATGTCGTGAAAAATTTACAACGCCACCTGTCGACAAAATGGAAGAAACTTCTGGTGGGACAAAAGTCTTTGAACGTGCCCGTCGCAGAATTTCGAAGATAGATGTCAAATTTGTTGTGTTCACCCATACATATGCAGGGTGTATTTTTGTTATTATTTTTTTTCTATGCAGTCCAGAGATGTGGATCGGATGATGTTTTGCAGTTAGATGAAAGTCATTCGATGTTGTTTTTTTTGGTTTTACTGATCTCGAATTGTCATTCTTGTTTGCTCTTCGGCACTACCTGATGCCTGACCTGGTCTCATTATATTTTTGAAAAAAAAAGTTTTTAAGCTGAAAAAAAAAGTAAAATTGTGCCAAAACCGGGTGTTATTTTGAAATTTCGATTTCAACAAATTATTGAAATTCGATAATGTGGTTTTTTGGGTGCGTTTCTAAAATTTTTAACCTAGTCCGGTGGAAAAAAAAAAATTAAAGATCCAGTTGTGTTTTTTTTTATATAGAGTTACCACCCTCCACCCTATCGCCAAGCTCCAGAGTCTTCAATCATTTTTTTATTCTATAATTTGTATTAATAAATCGTTCAAAGTGGTGAGTTTTCAGAAACTAATTTTTATTAAACAGTGAGTAAGGAGTTTTAAAATTTCAGGTAAATTCTCGGCGGCCCCTGATAAGTACCTACTACAGTACGGGCCGCCGCATAAATTTTTCTTCAGTTTTATTGTGGTCCATAGAAGGTTGTTTGAGAAGATTGCTCCGGCTAAATTTGAGGTTTAAAACCAACAGTCTATTTGTTCCGGTTTTGGCTGATCCGGAGATTGGAGTACCCCAGTACCTTAATGTTCCGGGGATATTATATTTCGCCTTGGCTTTCCTGTCGAGTACAGTGGGTCCCTTTATAAAAAAAAAAAAAACAAACAAATCAACATTAGCACAGGTATGAAATTAAACATTAAAACAAACTAAAAATCGACAAATTACATAAAACGATACACAAGAAGGAAACAATATAAACAAAAACTAAAGAACGAGATAATTCACATTAAACATAAAAATTCGTCATCCTTACCGTTGTTGTTCCTGTTGTTCCGGCCGTTCCTGTTTTTTGGTTAATTTTCGTCATTTTGGCGTTAAGGTCAAATATATGCGCTGAAGTTTTTAATTTTATTTATTAGTCTGTTTAATAACGTTTTTTTTATATATTTCCGTGATTATTTAATTTCTTTTCTAAATTTCTAATTGTAAGTGGAACTCTGGTTTTTTCCAATATTTTTTTTAATTTTTTGCCGCGTTTCGTGTACGGTAAGCCAATCATTTTATGGTTATTTTGTGTTTTTTTGTTACTACCCCCTCCACAGAGCTCTATCGAGGTAGGGAAAAATCTCGAGCCGCCAATTAAGGATTGTTGCAGTGCACCAAAAAGGGTTTTTTTTTAAAAGTTTTCGTTGGAAAGGGATCAGTTCCATATTTGTTATTGTTTTTCCTTTTTTTTTGAATTTGTAATTTTGATTTCAAGTCTTTCCGATGGCGTCAATGCATTTATGTCTAAAAATAGAAATAAAATTAAACGTTTAGCTATAGGTTCTATTTAAAGTTTAAAAAAAAAAAATAATAAAAATTGACTTCAAACCGCCAAATACGAAAAAGATCGTCTTTTGTTGTTTTGTGTAAGCAAAACATGACATTTTGAAGAAACTTTTTCAGGGGTGCCAAGGGTAGCTGAGTTTTCGGTGAAGATGGTTTGACTCGAAACCGACTATCCGCCATCTTGGGGGAATTCAAAAATGGCCACGAATTCCTATGGATGGGTGGGTAATGGCCACACTGCGACACCATCTGCAGTGCCCTGATGTGGCAATAGTCCGTCCGTTTTCATAACTAGTCCGTTTCTTATTTTTCCTAGTTCCCTCAGGCCTGATATGTGTTTTTGGCTGCAGGCGAGGTTAAGTTTCCGGGGGCAAGATCCCCCCCGTCCGACGAGCTGACGCCGTGCATGTGCAAGCAGGCCGCGTCCCCGGGACTTGACATTCCATCCTTTTTCCTAACCTATCCCCTTCCTAGCTTCCTACCCTTTACTTTCTCCCATCCTACTTCCTTACCGACTCCGCACCTCCTCTTGCCTCGCAACAAAGCGCTTTTTGTCCACAAGGAACTCTGTGGAAAGGGCTTTTGGTGTTATTAAATGCCGGTTTAGATGCTTATCACGCCAAAGAATTCTCCACTATTCGCCAGAAAGAGCAGCCAAAATAGTTTATGCAATATTTACGATACACAATTTGTATACTATGGGCATTGAACAATTTCTTGATGACACAGATGAGCTCGAAGAAACAACCGAAAATGAAATTGGAAATGACGAGGAAATCCAGAGAAGAAATCGTTCCGAATGGCACAGCATTGGTTCTCGGGTTCGAGAACGATATGTCGCCAATTTAATTTAAGTTCCCTTTCTTGAATCCATTATAATATAATAAAATATCATTTACATATGTACATATATTTATATTTGTTTGTATTGACTTTTTATTAAGAGAAAAAACTACTGCCTTATAATAGCCATAGTCAATTTTTCTATGGCCGCAGTTGTAGCGTTTTGTGCTGCAGTAAGAGCTTCGATGCTAGTCACAATATTGTCCAATTTGGAGCAGATAAGGTCAGCTTGCACTTGCTTCCTTTCCTCAGAAGTGCGGAGAAATTGATTGAAGTCATCATCTATAATTGTATAGAATTTAGGAAAATTTAGATGTGGTACAACAGATATATTTTATTATTCCATCTACGAAGCAAAGCTTGATATATCTGCAAATTTCAAGAAGTAATTTATTACACTCTGTTACTTGAAAACTTATTGCATCTTTTTGAAGATTAAGACGTTTCTGAGTTTTAATTTAAATCCTCTAGGCAATTCTAAGACCCGTATTCAGTTAAAACAAATTTTAAAAAAAGTTTCAATATACGACTAATTTTGGTATATTTCATACGTAAGAAGAAAATAGTTGTATATGAATTTTTTTTGAAATATTTGTTAAAATTGAAAATTGTTTTTTAAATTCAGCATAACACGAAATATGCAACTCAGAACCGTTTTAATAATCCAAATAAGGCAAATGGTTTTCAAATGACATCGTTTTGTAACTAAGATTACATGAAATTCAATGAAATTTCATTGTTGAACATGAAGAAAGTAGTTCTACATGAATTTTTTTTGAAATATTTGTCAAAATTGAAAATTGTTTTTTAAATTCAGCATAACACGAAATATGCAACTCAGAACCGTTTTAATAATCCAAATAAGGCAAATGGTTTTGAAATGACATCGTTTTGTAACTAAGATTACATGAAATTCAATGAAAATTTGATTGAATTTCATGTAATCTTAGTTACAAAACGATGTCATTTCAAAACCATTTGCCTTATTTGGATTATTAAAACGGTTCTGAGTTGCATATTTCGTGTTATGCTGAATTTAAAAAACCATTTTCAATTTTGACAAATATTTCAAAAAAAATTCATGTAGAACTACTTTCTTCATGTTCAACAATGAAATTTCATTGAATTTCATGTAATCTTAGTTACAAAACGATGTCATTTGAAAACCATTTGCCTTATTTGGATTATTAAAACGGTTCTGAGTTGCATATTTCGTGTTATGCTGAATTTAAAAAACAATTTTCAATTTTGACAAATATTTCAAAAAAAATTCATGTAGAACTACTTTCTTCATGTTCAACAATGAAATTTCATTGAATTTCATGTAATCTTAGTTACAAAACGATGTCATTTGAAAACCATTTGCCTTATTTGGATTATTAAAACGGTTCTGAGTTGCATATTTCGTGTTATGCTGAATTTAAAAAACAATTTTCAATTTTGACAAATATTTCAAAAAAAATTCATGTAGAACTACTTTCTTCATGTTCAACAATGAAATTTCATTGAATTTCATGTAATCTTAGTTACAAAACGATGTCATTTCAAAACCGTTTGCCTTATTTGGATTATTAAAACGGTTCTGAGTTGCATATTTCGTGTTATGCTGAATTTAAAAAACAATTTTCAATTTTGACAAATATTTCAAAAAAAATTCATGTAGAACTACTTTCTTCATGTTCAACAATGAAATTTCATTGAATTTCATGTAATCTTAGTTACAAAACGATGTCATTTGAAAACCATTTGCCTTATTTGGATTATTAAAACGGTTCTGAGTTGCATATTTCGTGTTATGCTGAATTTAAAAAACAATTTTCAATTTTAACAAATATTTCAAAAAAAATTCATGTAGAACTACTTTCTTTATGTTCAACAATGAAATTTCATTGAATTTCATGTAATCTTAGTTACAAAACGATGTCATTTCAAAACCGTTTGCCTTATTTGGATTATTAAAACGGTTCTGAGTTGCATATTTCGTGTTATGCTGAATTTAAAAAACAATTTTCAATTTTAACAGATATTTCAAAAAAAATTCATATACAACTATTTTCTTCATGTTCAATAATTACGTATGAAATGCCAAAATTAGTCATAGACGGAATTTTTTTTTATTTTGTTTAATCTGAAAACCGGTTTTAGAATCACCTAGAGAACTTAAATTAAAACTCAGATATCAATTAGTTTTGAAATTACTACATTGTTTTTCAACAACCTTAAGAAATATCTACCAATTCAAAGAAATTTCTTGAAATTGCCAGATGTTCTACCTTACTTCATTATTTACATGATGGAATATAAATATCTCACAAAATCACACTTAAAACTACAAGATTTTACCTAGACTTTGAGTGGTACTCCTACGCTGACGTTTTTCTTTCGTCCCAACCCCTTCGTTCGAAGCATCCAAATAGGCCAAGCTTTCCACTTCGTAACCCAACTCCATTTGTTGATCACCTGCTACATCCTCTTCCAATTCGTAGCTGGGTTCAAACTTGGAACAGCCTGCCACAGCAACATTTGTATGGCCATCCACCACAATGCGACCCCAGCAGGCCATCGCCCTCTCCTCCAACTTATCTATTGGTTTGATGTTTTTTGGGGAACCACCGCCAGTTTTTTTCAGTTCAGCTTTTTGAAGGCGGAGCTTGTGGTTAACAGCGTACCGCCAATTGTCGAAAACCTAAAAAAAATTAAGCCTAATTCGGAATAATACTTACTTACTTTTTATACTTACTTTTTTCCACTCTTCAACTCTGTGAGTGGCACCGCTCGTGCTGTTAAGAAGATCTACTAGGGTCTCCCATATATTTCTCACTGATTTATCAGTATGTTTGGTTTGGCTGAAAATTGGATTTTGCTCCATAAAGGAGCAGTAAATCTCTTTCTGCTCCTGCGTAACCTTTTGTTGTCTTCGCTCTGAAAATGTCATTAAAGTAAGGTGGGAACTCATTCATTAGATAAATCTGACAAAAATGCTGGTGTACTATGCCATGGAATACGAAGAAAACCATTTATGTTTGTTTCAGGAAATACCATGGCAGTTCCAAGGTGCGTAACATGCGATTAAAAGATTATTCTTATCGTGGTATACGCAGCATAGAATTGTCATGGTATTCCCTGAAACAAATAGGTGGTAAGATCTTATTCCATGGTACAAATACAAAAAGTTTTCAAGAGATTACTTTTTTGTTCATCACCCATTTTACTATTTTAGTTATGTCAGATATATTTTACTTAATCACAGCTGATTATATGATAACAGATTTTTTTCAGTTTGATAACAGATTTCTTTTTCGAAGTTGCATAAAAGATTTTTATAAAAGTTCGAAGTTCTGAATACCAATCATAAAAGATCTTTTGAGGTGGAAATCTTTTATGATTCATAACAGACAATTTATAACAGAATAACAGATCTGGCAGAATAGGCCTAAATGCCCAGCTATGGAATTGCGAGACCCACTTTTTTGGTCTTAGCTATCATCGTAATGTCAACTTTGATCAAAATCTCGAGTTCAATTTTTTTTTACGAATGCATAACTTGCCTTATAGTACCTATAAGTCGCAAGTAAAAATGGATACACATGAATTTTTTTAATTAAGTCACAAAAATAACAAAGTTTCTTACATTTTTCCGCTTTTTAATTTGTCTTTTTTATCATAGAAATTCGTCAACAAGAAAAAATACAAATTTTCAAAAAACACGAAAACACTAAACGACATATACCTACCGAATTGTATTGAAAAATTAATAGAAGAAGTATTAGTAAACGTTATTGTTTTTTTTGTATTATTTTTGTTTTATTATATTACAAAGAAATTTAATTACACTTGAAAAAATTGCTGACTAAGAATTGGCCAGGCCACACAGGAGTTTTATATTTGTTTTATTTTTAACTAAATAGATAATTATTGATTTCAGGACAAATATTCTACCTTGACCATATAACACCATACAAATTGCTTCTTAAAAAAATTGTTTAATCTGTCATTCAAATACGATATGTTCACGATTTTTGAAGATAAATTACAAAAGATTAATTAAGTTTCTTATCATATTTTCAACCTGATTTAGAATTTAACACATATTACTATTCTTTTAAAATCATAAAATGCATACCGGTTCATTTAAATTTGATTAGTTAAATCAATGTTTTTCGGACCTGTTTTTGCTTTTTTCTTATGGGAAATACATTGAACTTCAAATCGAAAAAAGAGCCTGGACCCATGTTTTGTAACTTTCCAAGCGATAAAACTCGTCGAGAAACGGTGAGAATTGGGATGAAATTTATTATATAATTTATATAACTTTACCAGTCGTTAATTCTATCGACTGGAATAAACGGAATAGGAATCCTCGAAATTTTCGATAAAATGGGTTTCTGTATCTTTAAAAGCCGATAAGTTTTTCTCTTCAAATGTCAAAATTTATCACTACATAAAAAGGAGGCGAAGCGCGAAGCAAAGAATAATGTCGGAGGCCAAAAAGGTAATATATAAATAAAAAATAATTGATTATAATTTGATTAACTTAATTAATAAATATTAATATTTTTAGAGATGCGCAAGAAGAGAGCTTTGTATTTTTGAAGCATTGAATTCTACGCGGTTGTTAATATTCCATTGTATACTGATGTCGAGATCGGAATCTAATGAGCTTAGCATACGCTTCGGCTTTAGTTCCACACCCCACCCGAAGACCAGAGTTGTGAGTCCGAAACGAATATGAGAGTGCTGGCGTCAGCGAAACAAGATCATTATGAAAATAACCATTAGTTTGGAGGCAAACTGGAGCCTTGGGCATTTATTTTATGAATATTAGACTCAAAACCGTCCAAAAAAGTTCATTTAAAATCCAACGAAGAAGAGATACATCAATAACAAATTCGAGAAAAGAGCTTCAGGCCAAACTCTATCAAATACTTTAGAAATATCAATCACCTTTGTTTCTCCAAAATGATATAATGATAAGTTCTACTTTCGGGTTAGTTATGCGAAACACAATTTTTTTTTATAAATGTGGTTATTTTTACAAAATTTTAATAGAAATATTTGTTTTCCTATTGCAGTGCTGGATAAATTGCTATTGACTCGCAAACTCTCACAGCGAAAGGTTCAGATCGCTCATCAACAACAACAGCAGCAACAACAACATCAATCACAGCAGCAGTATCAAGTTATCAAATCTGAAGACGACGCAAACAATACCACAATGATTGATGTTAACAACCAAACAACTCAGAAAACTCTTCCAACTGGAAAAGTTATCAAGATGTCTTCATATCCAGTTGTAGTATCTGAATTAAGTGTGCAACCCTCATCGCAGCCAATCACCATGATTAGCCAGCATTCAAATGCAGGCGGAGTTGGTGGATCGAGTGATAATAAGCTGATACTCAGTACATCGGATCCTTCGGGAAATGTCACAAGTACTAGTAATTTCACAATTGCCACATCGTCTGGAGATATGCAAAATAAAACACTATAAAGAGATTCCCAACTCGAATCTTAAGTTGAATTTTGTGTCAACGGGTTCACTGCAACAGAGTAATATAGTTGTGGATTCGAAGAATGCAATTAGTGCGCAGCAACTAAACAATCAGCAGCTGAAAACAGCTCAGCTTCATCATCATCATCAACCCGACCGCATGTACTTACTTTACTTACTTCAATTGTTTCAACTAACCATACTATATTTGCGACTCAAGATTCCAATGGAAACACCGGGGGAAATATGCCACAGAAAATCTACCTAAAACATCAGCGTCATTCAGCTTCTCTCGCTTGATTACTTATCGCTAAGGAGGCTATTTTTAATGTTGCTAATACTATTGTTGTTTTCACTGTTGTTATTATTGATTGATGTTCTGTATTTGGGATGAAAACTGTTGTAATCCCATTTGCGTTTGGGGCGTTTTATTGGCATCGGTTTCACAAATGCCGTCACATAAAGTGAATTCCGAGAAACATTCTTATCATCCTCGTCATCATAGTCACAATCGAATCTATTGACGTTTTCAGTTGTTGGGCAGGTTCTTGGAGAGTTCTGAGTTTGCTGATTGCCATGATGGTGTAATCGAGTTTACACCAAATATCATCCATATTTGTTGATGGTTGATCTAAAACGACACGTCCTCCTCTTCCCAGTCGACGTCGTGCAAATCCTATACAACGTGGTCTGAAATCGAAAAAATTGTTTAGTGTTAATCTCTCAATTTATGGTCATGCTGCCAGAAGAAAACTACCGACTTTGGTACATTCACGGTCTAGCCAGCACAAAAGGTTCCAGGGAGACGAAGACAAAGTGGTGACATGTAAAACTGTATAAATAAAGGGATACAAATTAAAATTCAATTTATTTTGTTTAATGCAAGAACCAAAAACTTACCATTTAATTTGCGGAATCGCTCTTCGGGCATATCAAAAGGATTCGTGGTGTCTCGCAGGTGCCTTCGTTGAATCCGCATTTTATTGCGCCGATCATTGGATTCCCCCAATAGTAACGAAGCGAACATTGTTTTTTTTTATAAATTGATTTAGATAATTTTAAAATTGAATACGAAATTGAATAACACACAAATAATCTTGAACTTGAAAACAAAAACACTGAATTGAGAAATGAGAAATGTTTTTGTTTTTATATGTCAACATGACAGGTCGTCTTATCGCCTTCCAATAGAAATTCCAGTAAAAAGATATCCCAAATTGAACTTATCGCATTGAGTTATAGAAACACATTTCTTTCCAGACGCGATAAGAGCGGAATGAATAGTTTCATTTTTTAACGATGTGATAAGTTACCGCCTGAGTTACAGAACATGGGTCCTGTCTCCAATTGAAGGTTCACGCGCTGACTGCCAGGTGCCGTGACTCCATGTGTCAATAGGTAAATTCTGTCGTCTGCCATAATTCAATTTTGTTTGTTCTTATAAAATTACTGGTTTTAAAAGTAAACTTTTACAACCAGATTTTTTCAAGTATTTACAACAATTTGATATTATAATTTTATTAGAAACTTTTGTAGAAGAAAATAATCAAAATGAATTCTCGAAATATTTCATAGATTTTAAAATAATGTTTACACCT
Source organism: Chrysotoxum bicinctum (assembly GCA_911387755.1). Taxonomy (NCBI): domain Eukaryota; kingdom Metazoa; phylum Arthropoda; class Insecta; order Diptera; family Syrphidae; genus Chrysotoxum; species Chrysotoxum bicinctum. The sequence goes on from OU426988.1 coordinate 100,130,368, forward strand.
GCTACTAGATCAAATATATGGAAGAGCCAGTTTGGGTATATTATATGGAATTAAAAAATTAAAATTATTTTAAAATTTTTGAAAGGAAAATCATCTTTCAAGTAATTAGCAACAACACAAACTACTATATAATTCCTGTTTATTTAATTGCAACAATTGGCTAAACGAATTTGACAAACTTATCGACTTTATGAATAACGCTTCTTTTGAAAATATATTGATCGTCGGATATTTAAAAGCTCGAAGACTTTGAAGTCATTTCCCAATAGTAGTTAAAATACAATCAACGGAGATAAGCCAAGGCCAAGACGCTACAACTTCAAGATTTAATAAGCTCAAGTGGTCGGAAAGCAATGCAACCCTATACAAAAGACTATTGGCTCGTAACTCACACTCTCTGCTCCAACAATCCACACACTCGGCTGAGGATACCTGTGAAAGTATAGAACGAGTCATAAAAGCTGCAGCTCCTTTTACTACGAAAAGCACTAACACTTTTGTACCGAAAAACGTATGCTTTGATAAGGATTGCAAAAGTCTGCGTAAAAGATCATTGTACCTAAAGCTCGAACTCCCAATTTTTCAAAAATACCTATCTTCGAATAAACAACCAATTTAAAAAAAATGTGTTCAATTACGAAAATTGCTTATTTGAGAAATGTTGCTAAGAAACTGGAGAATTGTTCCAACTCTAAGTTATTCTGGGATATAATCCGCGAGCTTGGTGGTCGAATTCAGGTCATGAAGTAATCTTTAGAAGCTGAGACGCTAGCAGCTCATTTTAAAACTCTGCTCTCGGCTGACGAAGACCTTCATACCTTCGATTACGCACTACCTAATTAATAACGGTTAATGAACTGGATATAGCTATCTCAATACTTGAATTGGTGTCAACACTCCAAAAAATGAAAAACAATAAAGCTCCTGGTATGGACGGCATAACAGCCGAGTTTTACAAAAACAGTATAACCGATTTTAGAAATTATCTGGTCTCTTTTTTAACAGACTGTATAACCATGAATTTGTTCCCAGTAGTTTCAAGGAATCCGTAATTTTCGCTATCTTAATGCTGCAGAAAATTATAGAGGCATTTCGATCCTAAGTACAATGAGGAAATTTTTTACAGCAATTCTGAATGAAAGGCTTACTAAATGGATTGAGAATAATAATCTTTTAAGCATCTTCCAAGCTAGTTTCCACCCATGGATCATATTTTTGCTATCTCAAGTATTGCCAGAGACTTTATTGACAGGAAAAAGAAACTTTACAGTTGTTTTGTTGATTTTAAAGTTGCGTTTGACAAAGTCAATAGACAGGCTTTAATCTACAAACTATCTTGTACAGGCTTGCCACGTAAGTTTCTCCGACGCCTTCCAGTTGCGTACCCCAAGGCTACGGGCGTCCTGGTCTACGCCATCTCTCCAGCGCAAGCATGGTCTACCACGCTGTCGTCTACCATAGAATGTACCACAAAGAACTTTCCGAGCAGGTTCCTCTTCGCTCATGCGAGCTAGGTGCCCTGCCCACCGGAGTCTACCGAGCTTAATTTTTGTCACGATATCTGCTTCAAGGTAGATTGCGTACAGTTCATGATTGTACCGTCTCCGGAATCGTCCTTCCTCACATATGGGGCCAACAATTCTCCTTAAGACTTTTCTCTCGAACGCAGCTAAGAGGTCGGAGTGCCTTTTGCTAAGCACCCAAGTCTCGGATCCATATGTGAGTACTGGCCGGACCATGGTCCTGTACAGCAGCAGTTTTGAAGTTATGGTGAGATTTCTGGATTTGAAGAGCTTTGACAGACTATAGTAGGCTCTGTTGGATTTGAGAAGCCGCCCGCTTATTTCTTCTTCTATATTGTTATCGGCTGCTACTATTGACCCAAGGTATTTAAAGGATTGCACCACTTCAAATTCGTGCTCCGCAACCTTGATTGTTTGACCAACTGTTCCTCTCGCATTCGACGCCACCATGTACTTTGTTTTACCTTCACTAATGTGCAGCCCCAGATTTTGTGCCGCCTGCTCGATCTGGATGAAGGAATCGTGTACAGCTTGTTCGGTTCTTCCGATGATGTCGATGTCGTCTGCGTAAGCCAGTAACTGGCTGGACCTGCTGACGATGATCCCTCTTGTTGCCGTGCCAGAGTCACGGATTGCTTTCTCCAACGCCAGGTTGAAGAGGAGGTAGGCCAGACCATCCCCTTGTCGGAGTCCATTAAAGATGTTGATTGGTCTGGATAGCAATCCGGCTATTTTAACTTGGCTTGTTACGTTGGTCATTGTCAACCTACGTCGTGTCAATTTGTTTGGGATGCCGAATTCTCTCATGGCTTTGTAAAGTTCTACCCTGGCTATGCTATCATAGGCGGCCTTAAAGTCTATAAACAGATAGTATGTTGAGATGTTAAATTCTAGACATTTTTCCATCGCCTGCCTAAGGGTAAAGATCTGATCAGTTGTTGATTTGCCTGGTATGAAACCACACTGATATTGTCCGATGACGGTTTTAGCGCATGGGGTTATCCGGTCTTGTAGGATAGAGGAGAGTATCTTATAGGCGGTACTCAACAACGTGATACCTCTATAATTGCTGCACGTTGTGACATCTCCCTTCTTATGTATGGGGCATATTATGCCTTTTCGCCAGTCTTCTGGCATTTCTTCCTGCTCCCATACGTGCACTATAATATCATGAATTGCTTGACGTAAGGCTGGCCCGCCGTGATGAAATAATTCGGCTGGTATGCCGTCGGCTCCCGGGGATTTGTTCTGTTTAAGCCGGCCTATAGCCTTCTCAACCTCTTCTATGCTTGGTGGCGGCAACATAGGGTATTCTTCTTGAAGTAGTGGAGCCTCCACTCCTGTAGTGAGCTGACCATTTAGCAATTCATTAAAGTACACTTCCCATCGCTCCAGTATGCTTTCAGGATCGGTGATCAGATTTCCCTCTCCGTCCTTGCAGTATGTGCAGCGTGTTGTGTACTGCGTCATGTTTCGGACGGATTAGTAAAACTTCCGTGACTGGTGCGGACCTCGCTCTCGGCTGTTTTCTATTTCACAGATTAGGTTCTTCTCCCAGGCTGATTTTTTTTGTCTGTGAAGCCGTTTTTCTGTTCTTCTGAGCTCTTTATATTCCTCTTTGCGTGCCCGCGTTCTATGAGATTGTTGCATTGCTCGGTACGCAACATTCTTACGTTCAGTCGCTAGCTTGCATTCATCATCAAACCAGTCGTTCCGATTTTTACGACTTCTGCCTAAGATGGAGTTGGCAGTACTAATGACAGTATTTTTAAGACGTGCCTACTTCTCATTTACGCCCAGCATACTGGCTCCAGGACTTACTCTCCCTAAATCAGGTGTTTCTAGGGCGAGTCCTAACGCATTACCAAAGGTGTTACTGGTGTTTTCATTGCGCAGGGCAGCCGTGTTGATTCGAACCTGATCGGCGGATGCAATGCGTCTTCGCAAGGCAATCCGCCCTCGGAAAACCATACCATCCGAGTCGATATTGGCACATCGGTACGTTCGTACCGTCATCAAGTTCGAGTAGTGGCGACGGTCTATCAACACGTGGTCTATTTGGTTACGAGTGACTCCATCAGGTGATACCCAGGTGGCTTTGTAGATATCTTTACGCGGGAACCTGGTACTCGCAACGACCATGTTTTTCGATGCTGCCAATTCTAAGACTCGAAGTCCATTGTCATTAGTGTTCTCATGCAAACTATGGGTGCCTGCGTAATGCCTGAATACCGGCTCCCGGCCTATTTTTGCGTTAAAATACCCTAGGATGATTTTAACATCATACCTTGGACAGGCATTGAGGGCCCTCTCGACTTGTTCGTAGTAAGTCTCTTTTTCTTCGTCTGAGGACTCCTCCGTAGGTCCGTGAACGTTAATGAGGCTGATGTTCGTAAATTTGCCTCGCACGCGAAGGGTGCATAGCCTTTAGCTTATAGCGTTAAAGACGATGATGGTAGACTTCATTTCGCTGACTAGGAAGCCTACCCCGAGCACATGGTGTTTTGTATGACAGCTGTAGTATATGTCATATTCTTTCTTCTGTAGAACACCATTCCCTGTCTATCTGATTTCTTGAAGAGCTGTTATGTCAGCTTTATATTTTGACAGGGCATCGGCTAGCTGCTGAGCAGCTTGAGCTCTATAGAGCGATCGTACGTTCCATAAGAAAATTCGTAAATCGTTTTTCAGTTTTCGTTGCGTGGGTTGTCGTCGTGTGATCAGTCCGTTTCCGAGGCTTGTTGTCGGTCTCGTAATTCATTAAGTTTTACGGGACAGGGAATTAACCTGTCGCCAACCTGAGGAACCAGCCTGATCATACGACCCAAACTCAAAATAGTTGGTCTATTCATTTAATAACACATTAATTCTTCATATATCCTAAATTTAGTGGCAGTCAGCTTTTGTTCATTTAAAAAATGTTGTCAATTTAATAAAGTAGTTTCACTGAGAGTAAATTAGACCTAACAAAACAAAATTTGAGAGAGCAAATCGCAACAATATTCCTTTCATCTCAGACAAAGATAAGAGCATAAAAGTTGGTCTACTCTTTTTTGGGTGCAAAATAGTTGATCTAAGACTATTTAAATATAGTTTCAGTTAACCGTTATTAAAAAAATGACAAGCACTGGTTTTATTAATGATTATTGTATGATTTTATACAAGCTAGCGAGAGTTTCATGTTAATCCTGGCGCGTGGCGTTGCATTATCAGGAGACCTAAGGGAATCAATGATTAAAGCGTTTGAAACAGGATTGTCTAGCTACGAAATCCCTGAAAATTTTAATTTACCGCCCTCGTCAGTGCAGAACATAATAACAAAGTTTAAAAATTCTGGAAATGTGGATATATGCAACAGAACGGGACATCCACTTACAGCAAAACCTCGCGATTGCCAAATTTTTAAAGAAAATCGACGATATTTATCTGCTTCAATAACGGTTCAGTGGAGAGAACAAATTCAAAAAAGTGTTTCGGTGGACAGTTGTAAGCAGATGATGAAAAAAATTGGATACAAATTTTATAAAGTTTAATTTAAAATATTTAAGTTTTGCATAAATTACGACAACTTAAATCATTAAAAACGCAGGCAAAAGAAATATCACTACTGACACCTAAGCAAAAGAAAAGGCGCATTGAGTGGGCCAAACAACTTAAAAATTTGGACTTTTAGTCAATGGCGGTCCGTTAATTGGAGTGACCAGTACAGATTGGAAGTTTGTGTTGGTGATGAACGAGGACCAGTGATAAAAAATGCTAAAGAAGCCTTTCACAACTCACAAGTACTGCCTTAAACAAACCGTAAAGCTCCCAGTATCTCTAATGGTATGGAGGTGCATGTCGGGTTGTGGTATGAGTAATTTGCATTTTGTAATTGGGATAGCTAATGCTGTCAAGTACCGCAACATTTTGGAACAGGAGCTGCCTCCGTCAATACTACGTCTTCAATATAGCAATGCGGAGTATATTTTCCAACAGAATGGTGCTTCTTGTCATACGGCTAGGTCAACAATGGTAGATATGGTTAACTGCTGAAGCAATTCTTTATTGGAATGGACTTCCAGCAGCCCTAATCTTTCACCAATCGAAACTGTTTGGCACACGATGAAGCAAAAATTGCGAAAGGAACCGCGTCGGACTCTTCAAGATTTAAGATCCACAATTACAAATAATTGGGAATCTTTTGGTGCCGAAGAGTGTCAACAATTAGTTGACACTTTGCCAAGGTGCATTATAGAAGCAGTGATTAAGGCCAAAGGTCGCTTAACAATGTGGTAAAATCAACATAAAGAATCATAGACCAACTATTTTGCATCTAAGAAATGTGTATAAATCGTTATTTAGTTTTGTAAAGAGACTCCATATCAATATTTTATTAAGCCACTTTCTTTTTTTGTCCACTTTTCTTATTTAAAATGAATAGGACTTTATATGTATATCAAAGAATAGTTTTTGTTTCGAAATAGGTTAAGAATGAACACATATTTGCATTCTATCCTCGGTAGACCAACTATTTTGAGTTTGGGCTCGTATTAGCCAAACCTTTTTAAAGGCTTGTTTCTAGCGGCTCTCAACCGGCAAAATTATTTGCACATGTTTGAATTACTCCATTTAACACCACTAGAAGCCAAAAAGTATTTTTTTAATAAGACGAAACGTTGTTATGAAAATAACATTACCTAGTAAGTTGTGCTTCCTCCTTTTACCGCAATAACCGCAGCGAGGTGCCTTGGCATTGAGTCTATCAAATTTTGAATCTGTTCTGAGGTAACTGTACTCCAAGCTGTTATAAGCTCTTCCTAGGTTTCATTTGAAGATCTTTCAATGTCTTGAGAAATTTTTGATTTAACAAGATGTCAAACATTCTCAATGACATTTAGGTCAGGGTTCTGTGGGTACTATTTTAAAACTTCTTGGTCTACCCCAGATAAAAAAGGTTTTATTGTCCGGGCCGTATGTATGGGAGCATTATCTTGTTGAAGGATAAAATTATTCCCGATGAATATTGACAATGCCACTAGTGCAACATCATTGAGTATTTCCAAATAATGCGACTTTGTCATAGGATTGGAGCACCTAACAATTGGTCCTACGCCACAATATGATATGCATCCCCATATAATTATTTTACCTCCTTTGGAATGCCTTGTGAGTTGTGTAACGGGTCATTTGTTTTTTAATTTGCGATCGGAGCAATAAAATTTTCGACCATAGTTACCATCCAACGAACAAGTAGTCTCATCAGTCCAAAGTACACTTCTCCAAAAAGCCTGCAGCGGCGGTTTATTGATATGCTCCCTAGCGAATTCTAGTCTGAGGATTTTATTTTTTCTTGATATATGGGCCTTTTTTTGAATGACGTAGGAGTTTATTTTATTTTCTTTCAACCTCCGTCGTATCGTCCTTTCACTAACAGCGGTTTCACGATCTTTGTTCAAATTACTAAGCACATTTCGAACTTTTAAAGGAACAGAAAACAGATAATTTTTGTGTCTTCCTTTTTGGTTGCGGCCCTTTTTCTTCCTCTACCAGCAAGATTTTTTACACTTCCATGAGTTTTTCGTTTTTCTATGAGGCAATAAACTGTCCTCCGGGCGCAGCGATATTTAGCTGAAATTTTTTCTGCCGGAACACCAGATCGGAACTCGGAAACAATAGCCGCGCGTTCTTCTGTTGAAAGTTCATTCGTTTTAGCCATTTGAAAACTTTCCTGACGACAATATCACAATAAACGAAAAAAAATAACTAATTGCACCGTCCACTATGATTATTCGGGTAAATAAACTACCTGTCGTCAGTCTAAGCAGTTCTTTGCACTTGTGCAAATAATTTTGCCGTTTTAATATGATGTGCAAATAATTTTGCCACTTTCGTTTTTATGTTTTTAAAACGAACCGTTAGAAATTCGATTTTGTTATTTTGTGTATCGTTTTGAGAACGTGTATTCATTATTAATAAAAATAAATATTAACAATATTTTTTTTATTTTGAAAGTTATAAGGCTTCAATGAAGAGATGTTGTATAAATTTTACGTTGCGCAAATAATTTTGCCATTGACTGTATATACAGAATTTAAAGGCAAACACGAACTCTATGACCAAAGTAATGAAAAGAAGTGCCTTCATAAAATAATTTTGAAAAAACTACTCGAAATAAATGCTTCCCCTTTTAAAGATTGGAATCAACTAGTCTTATGCCACGAAACGTCTCTAAGCTTGTCCGAAAATAATGTTGATAGTGGCAGTCCCAGTTTGATGATGTCTTTTCGAAGGTTGATCATAAAATCTTTGTAGATAATCTTTCGAAAGCAACTACTTCTGCGTCAAGAGGTATTTACAGAAACGTAAACCATCATCTGCATTCATATGCTAATTATCCATATTTTTCTTGAAGCCGAAATATTGATAAATAGAGTACCTAGTAATATGATTTCAAAAATAATGTCAATCTTTTCAAAACCCTTAGAAAAAATACGACCTACCTTAAAAAAGTCAACAGAAATATTTAGATAAAACTAATTCAGGGAGCACTTACCAAAATAATCAAAAAGTTAACGCAAAAATCAAAGCCTACTACCAAATTCATTTGAAAATTTGTTTGTCCCAATTAATTTGCACAAGACTGTACTTTCGTAACGATTATTCAGCCACAGTAATAAGCATTATGTTTATAACGAGAGTTGAAATTTTAAATCTTAATTTTATCCCTCATCGAGATAACCGGCCTAGGCTCTATAATTTATGCAACAGAAGGGAGAATGAAGACATCTACCATTTTGTGGCGACTTGTACAATTCTACAAGAAATCCGACGCACGGTTATATTTTCAGGAAAGTTTTATAACGTTACAAAAACTGTATGAAATCTTACATGGTTCAATAGGTTGGTTGGCTTAGTTTTCTGTAAAATAACCCGATCGATTATCCACTTATTGTAGTTTTTATCTAAATACACAGCCAAATCATTGTTTTGGTTTAAACTATATATGTACATATCAAATAATCTATTCAAATTAGGATTACATGTTGCTATCCATGAGGATGCTTTTTCTTTTGTGTTTCACATCACGTTAAAGTTAATAACTTTTTTAGATACGAGTATGTATATATAATTAGTGCTTTAAATAATTGAAATTTTTATTGTTATTATTTTCATTTTTATTGTTTTCAATTTTATGAAAGATATTTGTAATCGAAAGATTTTATCTACTGTTTTCTATTATTTTTTTTTTTTTCAAAATAATGTACATTTTTTATTTCTATTTTGTATGTAAATTATCTTATATTTTTATTATTTCCTTTTTTTTTGCAGTTTTCATTTTGGTTATTTTTAAATCATATTTGAATGCAGGCAGACGGCAGTTTTTTGCCATGTCTTTATTCTTAAGAATATAAATTGTCAAATTTTATGATGAAAAAATAAAGAATCTATCTATCTACACCGTGAGGAAAGAGTCTTTTGAGTAGCACCTGGGGTGTACAGTGTTCTCACGTTCCAAGTACATACTCTAAGATTATTGTACTTTGACGTTCTGGGTCTTATTGCCATTTGAGGGTAATTATTATCCGAGGCTCCTCGTCTCTCATAACCGTTAAATTGTATGTGGTAGAGAAGTTAACCCGGCTACACAACCCCCATATTCGGAGAACAGACCCTTATTTTTCTTAGGACAGCAGGCAGGATAAGGTTGACTCCAAGTAGTTCGTCCTAGTAATTAGTAGTGACATCCTATTCCACTTCGATTTGTCGACCATGGGAGTCCCTTCTGCGAAAACGAATTCCGCGATCGCATAGCTCTATGTTTTATCGTAGTAGTCACTGTAAGAATCTCCGATACTTCAAAGCTTACTCCATCGAGAGGTTCTAAGTGCATAAATTTATCTAAATTCCCCTAGAGAAATATAATTTAGTGTGTAAATGCGATTTTGACATTTCACTTTTCGCCTATTGTGAGTTTCACCCGAAAAATTATTCATGTTTGAAAAATTCCCCTTTTGCGCGAAACAAATTAAACCAGCAACAGCACCAGCATCGTCAACAGCAAACAGCACGCTGACCAGCAAATATTTCTCAAACACATTGCCACCAGCAACATCATTTCATTTGTTCGACATTTCATATTGAAAAAAAGTTTTTCATTGTGGTGCCACTGAATATTGCAGTGGAAAAGTTGACAACACTGCACCAGCAACAGCAACTTTAGGACTTTGGCCTAACGACGCTGTTGGCGTTGCTGTTGCTGTTCTTATGTGTTTTGAACAATAATTTAAATACATTGGCTCTAAATTAATGCCGGCAGCTGTTGCTGTTGACGTTGCTGTTGCTGGTTCAATCTGTTCCGCGCTTTATTGTAAACAATCATTTTGGGCGGAATGATATGCCATTGACAGCCATAATTTTCACTTATTTTTATTAGGCGAACGAGAGCACAATAAGGCGGAAAATGCAAGTTTTTCGTTTATTTTTTTAAGATAAGATAATTTAAAATTCATGGCGCAAAATTTTAAACATTTAAAACCTACTCTAAATCAATTTTAGAATGGGAGTCGAGTTTAAATATTGAGTATAAAACGAGAACCGACTTTTTGTTAATTTTAAAGGACATAAACTATACTTTAACGTTAAAGAGCTCGTCTTACTTTAACAGCAGCAAATAGCTAGTTTATCTTTTAAAAGTATACTTTATCCATATTGACAATGGTCATTTCATACCAAAGCAAATGGAATAAATAATGTTTACTGATGTTTTATTCAATTTTTTTGAAGATGTTTTTTGTAAATAGACTGAATAACTGAATATTATAAATTCGAAATAATCGTACGAAAGTGCTCTACGATGAACAAATCTGTAAATACAAATGTATGTAGGTACATACCAGAGTATATCTAATAGTGAGTAGGGACACTCTCTACACATATGCAAGTCCTACTAGCGCAAATAAAAACAAGAACAAAAACAAACAATAAGCGTGAGAAGTTCCAAAGTATTAATTTTAATCCTTACGACAATTCACTAATGTAAGAAAAACCCACAATATTTTTTTCAAGCACCACCACAAACAATCTCATTCGTAAGATATATAAATGCAATATTTTTTCATAAGGTTTTTTTAAAGGCGCGATAGGTTGGTTGCTTGTGAGCGTATTTTTTCTCTGTGCCGTTCTCTTCTTTTGAGTGACCATATTCTTTTTTTTCGTGATACTGGATTTATTTCTGTCGATTATTTTTTTTTAATGATATAGACCATATAAATGAATCTTAAATTTGTATTTCATTTTTAAATATTGAAATATTCATTTGATATTTGTTTGGTATTCTCAAAAAATAAAACGAAGCCATTTTTGGTTGAGTAGTAGCAACAGTATTTTTACTTCTTAAGTATTTTTTTTAAGAAGTTGGTCACACTAGGAGGAGTGGATTGGGAATTGTTTACATTTTTTTCATAATGTATTTTCAAAGGCGCGACGAGTTGAATTCTTATCTCTCTTTCACCATCACACTTCTTATTTTCATCTATTTCTCGTTTCTGTGTACTTAAAAAAAATTTACAGATCAGAAACACGTGGAGAGTGTCCCTACTCATTTTAAATATACTCTGGTACATACATATCTTATGTATGCACGCGGCCGAGACGAGTATACGAGTAGCTAAATGAATCTGCACCTTGCAACAACAAATTGAGTTTTTATGCTGTGAATTTGCGATTTATACTTTATTTCCATCTAAAATAATGTAAATAACTTATAAAAAATCAAAATCTGTACCGAGGTAGTATATAAAATGTACTTTTTTCGGCGAAAAATTATTTGGTTTAAAGTTGTCTGTTCTTTTTACTTTTTTTTTGTGTTTTCGTAGTTGTGTTATCTGTTATGTATCTGTCAAATTAAGGGTTGTTCAACGCAAATTCGCTTAGGTTCTGTTGTAAAACCCACATCAGTTAGAAGAGTTGTCTAACTTGTTTAAAATTATGCAAAAGTTAGACCAAGTCTCCAAGCTAAACGACTGCGTTAAGTAGAGCCGGTTTTATTCCTTAAACGAGAACTGTTTAAAATTTTGCGCCCATGTTTTTTGTTAAAATGTAGGAGCAAAAAAATAAAAAAAAAGACCAAAGCGATAACCAAATTTTTTTATGGTGGGCTCCAGGTCAATAAAAGACGGTTTATATACATATGCAACGTTTCTAGCATGAATACACTCTTCATCAGGCAACAATTATTAATTGACTTTTCGACAAAGCATTAACACAGGATGTACATAACAACTTTTTAGAAAAAAATGTTCTTAAAACAAATTTAAGAACTGCATCAATATCCGGCGTCACACTTTCGGTTCACACTGTTTAGTTGTGTGACGCCGGATATTGATGGAGTTCTTAAATTTGTTTTGAGAACATTTTTTTCTAAAAGTTGTTATGTACATCCTGTGTTAATGCTTTGTCGAAAAGTCAATTAATAATTGTTGCCTGATGAAGAGTGTATTCATGCTCGAAACGTTGCATATATAAACCGTCTTTTATTGACCTGGAGCCCACTATAAAAACATTTGGTTATATACAGTTGAGGTCACAAAAAAAAAATCGCAAATTTGACCAAAGCGATATGCTGCTTAATAAAATGCAGGAGTACCCTGAAATTGCCAAGGGTTTCACTTAAATCAAATCGCGAGAAAGTGGCCGAATTTTTTAAGAAGTGAAGAGTGAGTTTGAGTGGAAAAAAAAGTAAGAATAAGGCTAAAAGAGGATTGTGCCAAACCCTCTGCCTGTAGTACTGATGAAATTTGGAAAAATAATAAGGATTAATTCCTTTTCACACTTACGCATCTGCAAAGGATTAATATTGTCATGTTTATTAACAAAATTTCTATTTTGGCCTTCCTAACATATCACTTTTTCCTTTTAAGCTCTTCCTTTACGTCTTCGATCTCTTCCTTCAGATTGTTATTGAACGCCCTTACAAACTCTTTAAATTTCTCCGGGGTCATATCAGTCAAACCAGGCCGATCGGCTATGCTCTTCGTCTTGTACATCATTGCAACAACCAGCTTTCGGACATTTTTTGAATGAGCTGCTCATTGTTGGCCAGATATCGAAAGAAGATTCGGAGAACCATTTTCTTATATTTTCTAATCAACTGCTGTTTCAGTTGGAGTTGACTCTTGAGAAGCTCTAGCTTCTGAAGCTGTTTCCGTTTGCTATAATTTATGCCTGGCAATTGTTTGATTTGATTGCAAGCACTTCCGAAACGTTTTTGTAGCTCTAAGATCTTTTGACTACACTCCTGAGATTCTTTTTGATCCTTTTCCACACAACGAATGTCATAGATAACAGGTAAAAGTTCGATATCGAGCTGGTCGACTGTCAAAGTCCCGGTGGATTCTGATGGAGTGTTGTTTGGATTAATTTGTTGGATTTTATCAATAGATTCTGAAGACGAGAGGTCCATTATTGATTAAATTATTGCATTATTTATTTGATTGTTTATAAGACAACGAAAACATTAAACAAATTTTAGTTATTTAAATAAAAATGAAAAGAGAGAATATTGTATTGTTTTGTTGGGCTACTTCTTTTGGTTTAGAATGAGTAATCCCTCAAATTCCTTCGAAGTGCTCGCTCTTCAAACATTTGTACTTCCTCAGACAAGATATGTAGCGCTATGCTATGCTATATTTATGAAGGACAGATTTATGCAATCCACTGTAACCAGAATGCGAGGCAAACGTCCTATCTGCATATTTTTATTGGACAGAGTATAGATACTTTCATATACTGTTTGTTGTCTATTATGATTTCAATTCTGTTATGTCGAAATATAATCAGCCCTATCAGGAGTTTCGCCCGAATGTCATTCCCCTTTTTTCTTTTCCCTTATTTTGAGTTTCGGGGGAAAAAAATTTCATGTTCGAAAAATTCCCCTTATTAGGAGCATTTAGTTCGGTTGAAATGCAACACGATTTACATTTAAAATGTTCACTTCTTTTTTGGAGGCGAATAGGAAAAATAACAAGAGGAATCATGTAAAACATATCTTTATTTTAATACGAAAGAAAGTAAAGAAGTATAAATAAAATATTTCTTTATCATCAGGTAGAAATATAGGTACTCTATAGAGCTGTTGAAATCTGAAAATTATTTATAGTTAGATATTCAAGAAGTTGAATGTATAATTTCATTCTTACAATGGTTCAGGTAACTGCAACGGATTTGGGTGGTCTCTTAACTGCCTCCGAATATTTCAACGCAGTATTACATCTTCCTCTTCCTCAAGCAACAGGAAATGCATGGGTATGCTTTGCGTTTTAATTTAATGATTTTTTAGTTTATCATTTATATTTTAAGATTACACTTTTTTCTTTTAAATAAAAATATCAACCAAACCAATTTTTTTTATTCGTCGCTTGATTTAATTCTTACTGGTTGTCAACAACTGTCAAAACAAAAAGTCAGATTGTTAGGTTTGTTCATGTATCGAACACGAATAGTCTTCATGATTAAAAACGGAGGGAAATTTTATGTAGGTATCCGCTAATTCAGAATTTTTTTTTCTTAAATAAATCGATTGGAGAAGGATTAAAGATCGTATCATTGGACTTAATGGACACTATTTTAACAGGAAAATGCAACACCGAATTTATTTTGAGTTCTTTTTAAACAAGAAAAAAGTAAGCTCAAATTTCATTCTCTGTTTCCATCACAGAGATGGGGAAATTTATTGATAGCTCAGTTTTCTGAACATACCTATTTTTCGAACCGTCAGTCCTTAATTCGAAGTGAAATTTTGTTCGAGCGAAATTCCTGATTGCTTTTTAAAATACGGGGGAACAAGAATATTTCGGGTGAAAGGTTATTCGGGCGAAACTCCTGATAGCGCTGAATATCACTTTGGTCTAGAACTCTATTTGTTCTGTGTTTGCTGTTTTTATAATCACTTGTTTTGGTTATTTTCAAACGTTCCGAAGAAGTTTGGTTCTTATATCAATCAAATATTAAATTTTTATTTTTTTAATGACTTTTACACCAAAATACGGAAATATACCTTGTTTTGCAGTATCAACCTTGAATTGAAATTAAGAATGATAAATTTGAATTGACTTCATTTGGTTTAAGAATTAAAAATAAATTATTTATTTACATATTTTTGACTTGATCTTAATTGTATCTACATACAATGTTAATTTTTGTAGAACGTTATGGAGTAAGTATTCCATTACTATTGTAATATTTTTGCTAGGTTCGTTAAATAAAACTTATTTCTCTTTTTAGTAATTCTTCTTTATTTACACTTTCCAATTCACTACAATAAATCTCAATTTATAATCGACTTAAATACTTTATTCAAATTAAAATCACACTTGTTTTACACAATCCAATAAGCAATACTTTGCACACTTTCATAATCCAAAATCAACTGTCTCTCGCTCACCGTGAACACTCCCTTATAAACTCAAATTAGTTGTTCTCGAAAGTTCTTGTCTTGGAATGTTCTAGATGGTTGGAATAAGGGGAAATACATTTGACATTGGAAAAGAGCTTTTTGTTTCTTCCAGAAATTAGATATGTAATTTTCCAACAGATGGCGCTGTAGTAGTATAAAGCTCTGTTCACAACACTATGTATGTCTGTTAAAATTGGGGATATATGACTTCCCATAGGAACAACTTGATTTTGTTGATAAATTGTTTTATTAAATTCTAAATAATTATTAGGTTATGTTAGGTTCATGGGCTGACAGTGAATCTTGTTACCGTCGCTCTTAGATCAATGTAGATCCGTTGTGATAGCCAAGGGGTTGTGGCTCCCTTGTATTGAAACCTATGATAACTCTATGTCATTCAAGCCCGTTAAGGGTGTTGATGAGTTACGGCAAGCTATAGCTTACTTTTAACTCATTGAAGAAATGTCTGTTGTCACATAATTACCTGATTGAGGAAAGGTAGACGTTTTCTAAGGCGTGGTCCTCTCCTTTACTCCCACTTGAGAAATCATTTTTTTTTTTGTATAATAAGCACACACTCAAGGGTTATGAATACCCTTATAATGTTATAGTAACACAGCGTGAGCAGTTAGGAAATGAGGAGGGGATTTAAAAGGAGATGCCGATGCACATTGGTTTTAAATGCTTGTACATCACAATGAGGGGGGAAAATCGAGTGGGGTATAGTGTTCCACATTCTAGTAGTACGGCTTAAGAATGAATCTCTGTATTTTACAGTACGCCCGAAATTAGGCTCAAGGGTAAACTGATGGGCATTCTTAGCAAGACGAGTGTTACGACGAAATTGTTTCAAGGGAGGAATGCAACTGGCTATTTCATTTGAGCACTGTTTATAGAAGAAGCGATAAAACAAAGTTAGACAAGAGACATTACGACGGTGTTCGAGAGAAACAAAAGTTTCCGTAATAGATCTGTCTCCAATCAGTTTAAGGGCTCTGTTTTGGATTCTGTCTAAGAGGTGCAAGTGAGTCTTAGGAGCACCTGCGCAGATATGGGAGTTATACTCAAGCTTAGGCCGAATGTATGCCTTATAAATTGTAGCCAGATCAGAAGGGGAAAAAAACTGCTTACATCTTCTGAGGAAACCTAAGCATTTCGCTGCATTTTTCGCAACATCAAATATGTGATCATGCCACAAAAGATGGTCTGTAATAGACATACCAAGAACGGAAAGCTTTTCGGTTTCCTCGATGCAAGTACCATCCATGGATAATGGCTTGACAGACAGGAGACAGCTTTGGGTTTTCGAAGCATTAAATTCCACGCGATTTCTAATACCCCATTCTACAATGCTGTCTAGGTCGGAATTTAATGAACTTATCATATGCTGCCGTTGCAGAGCCACTTCCGAAGATGAAGGATGTGGATCTGGAAACGAATATGAAAAGCTGAGGGTACTGTCGTCAGCAAAACAATGTAGTGGATTAGAAGATACAGACAAGAGATCATTGATGAAGATGAGGAAGAGAGTCGGAGATAAAACAGAGCCTTGGGGTACACCAGCATTTATTTTGTGAATATCAGACTTAAAACCGTCCAAAACAACACGTATTGATCGGCCTGAAAGGTAATTTCTAATCCAACGAAGTAGACATTCATCGATGCCAAATGCACGCATTTTCGATAAGAGAGCTTCATGCCAAACTCTATCAAATGCTTTAGAAATATCAAGCGCAATAACCTTGGTTTCACCAAAATGGTGCAAGGATTTGTTCCACTTTTCGGTGAGATATGCCATCAGATCACCAGTAGACCTGTCGCTACGAAAGCCGTACTGCCGGTCATTAAGAAGCTTTCGTTCTTCAAGATATTTCTTAAGCTGATTATTAATCAGCGTTTCCATGACCTTGGAAAGAAGGGACGTAAGTGCAATTGGTCGGTAATTTGTGGGTGAGGAGGATTCGCTTTTTTTAGGGACTGGCTGGACAAATGCTGTTTTCCATCCACTCGGAAAGAGTCCAGAGGAATAGGATAGATAGAAAAGCTTACGCAATGGTTTTGCCAGCGTGGAAGAACACCTCTTCAGAACAATAGGGGATATACCATCTGGACCAGCGGATTTGTGTATTTCAAGATCTTTTAAGACTCTTGCAACTGCACGAGTGCGAAAGAAGATTCGTCCCATAAAACCATTTACGCTCTCAAGAACAGGAGGAGTCATAACACTATGTGGCAGCGTCGAATTTGCAGAAAAGAGGGCTGCAAGCAAATTTGCCTTTCCTTGTGAGCTAGTCACAGGAGTATTATTGTGAACAAGTGTTGGAACCGACGAACAGCGGGAATTTCTAATATTTTTTACAAATGACCAAAAATTTTTACTACCTTTGGGACATTGTAGTATTTTTAGCCGTGTTTTTTGATCATGTAAAAACTTGGTTCGTTTGATATGGGCATTGCAAGCGTTCCGCGCTTGTTTGTATTTTGTCCGGTTTTCCTCAGATGGATTGGTTTTGTAATAACGGAAGCTATACTCTCTGAACCTTATAGCCTCTTTACAGCTATTATCGTACCATGAATTCTCCTTGGGTTTTATGCTTTTAGTCCTGTTAGGGATAAAAGTTTTCATTCCCTCGAGAATAATACCTGTTAACATATCAGTGTTTAAATCAACGTCACTACCGAGGAAGCATAGTGACCAGTTAAAGTTTCGATAGAAATTGTTGAGACCGTCCCAGTTGGCTTTCTCATATTGCCAGACAGTTCTCTTTGCCTAAACCATGCCCGTAGGAGAAGGTGACTCCTTGCAACGTCTGGTAGATGAGTTCTTTAGGTCAGTGTTTGCGGTGTATGTCTGTTTGTATGTTCTGTTACTTTCCTCAAGAGGATGTTAATAGTCTTAGGGAGAGGTGGACCCACCAACTCACTGAAGGTCGTGTTCACCGGAGAAGTGGAAATCTCTGCTGTATAGATGAAGTATCCATTCTCTGTTTCTTGCAACTCCTGCAAGAAACACGTGCACCGTAAAGTCGTTTTCATTCGAATTATGACGATCGTCTGTGAACATTTTCAGTTTTTGTTTTTCAAGTCATTAGTAATTATTACAAAAACGTAAAAGTTCTAAAAAAAATTTAATTATAATTCGACTGTTTTCTTTAACACTACTGCGGGAATTAGAAGGTAAATAAAAAAAAGAAAATTTTATAACTTTTTATATAATTTTTTTGCTTTATGCTTTAAAGACTTGATTTTTTAATCACGGAATTTTGCCAAATAGTTCCTTTTATCCTTGCTTTCGGCGTTTTAAACCGAGTTGGTGTTTGAATATTGGTTGGCGCTGGACTTCTATGACTTATATGAGTATATCAGCTGGTCAGCAGCCAAAATTGTAGGGCTCCCTCTTTTTTGTGCGAATACAGCTTTTCCAGATCGAAACTAAATATGCGAATATAGATGTTCAGCAATTCCTTCCTTAAAGTCAGAAAAAGCCATATATGTTTGTAGATTATTATTCCTTTGCCACAGAAGAATCCAAGCATTGACAATATACATCAATTAATTTGTTTTTCAAACTTTTATACCAAAATTGCCCCATCTAGTACCCATTTTGGATATACGGCAAACAAGCATCAAAAGAACTCAAACATTTGTGGTTTATAAAGCAAAAGTGCTTTCTATAACTTCGTTAATAATGAAGCTAGAGCAACAGGCATAGCGCCAAAAGATAGAGAATATTCGAATAAGCATAACTGCATCTTTAACTCAGTTTCCCTTAAAAGTGGTCAAAATGTCAAAATAATAACTAAATCCATAAACCCCACTGAAGGCTTAATTTTTGTATCTCCATGCATGAGGTTATGCAGGATCGAAAAACTACTGCAACAGGATCTTGGTAAAAAACATCATTTATTTTCTAAATTACGAAAAACACTTTACAATTTTCATTGCCAAATTTTAAACATATTTATTTCTGCCAAACACCAACACATCGGCTCCAAAATAACATAAAAAGAACTTTATGCGTAATAGCATCTACCCTTACTAAGGAAGAATACTCAAGCTTTCTTTATCATGAAGGCATCAGCACCAACAACTAAATAGTCTCGCAAAACCTAACACATGATAAAAAATTAAAATCATTAAGGCAAAAGATGAGAGAAAAATACAGTATTCGAATAAACGAAAAATGGTTTGTAAACAACACAAGTGTTGCCATACCTGAAGACATCCAATGCCTTCTTTCTCTTGGCCCTAAGTACGCGCTGCCTAGTACCATTTACGCCACGTCCACTACCTTATTCAAAATAATTGCAGACGGCGAAGATTGCATAAACACCATTAGCTACATTGACGAAAAAGAGAAAGCACGGGCAAAGTTTGCTAATATGTTGGATAATTGTATGGAAAAGCGAAAGTTTTGTGATCTTAATAAATATATGACACATATTTTTAAGGAAGCAAAACTTTTTCTTAGTAAACATAGTGAAATATCTATAGTGTCGGCAGACAAGGGGAATGTAACTGTCGCAATGTACAAGCGTGAATACGACCAGAAGATGAAAGTCATGATGGAAAATCGACAAGTTTATTGGCCAATAAGAAACGATCCGACCAATTAATTACAGGACATGAACAATAACCACATAAAATATCTATTCGACAACAACATAATAACCGAATATGAAAGACAAAAAAAGACGCTTACAATCCTGTTGCTCCAAGAATTTACCGACTTCCTAAAATCCAGAAAGAAGGAATGCCGCTGCGTCCAATTTGCTCGTCTGTCAAAAACCCATGCTATAATTTAGCGAAATACCTCATATCGATTTTGAAAAATCTTACTATAGACTCCAAATACAATGTCAAGAATTCTTCTGACTTTAAAACCAAAATTAACGGTTTAAGCATTGGGAATGACGAAATTCTTGTGTCGTTTGACGTGATATCTCTTTTCACTAACATTCCTTTGCAAATGGCATTAGAATTTATAAACAAAAATTGGGAGAAGTTGAAAAGGTATACGCTAATAAAGAGGACTAAATCCATAGAACTTGTCCGTTTTTGCATAATCGACAACAACTACTTGGTTTACGGTGACAAGACGTACCAAAAAAGAGACCAGGAATTCCACACACTCAACAAGATCAAAGTGAAAAATATATTACAAAAAAAACTCTTTCGCGGATAACGTAATCAACTCTCTACTAAAACAACAGCAACAAAGACAACAACGACAACAACAGGAACAACAACAACAACCAACACAGGAACAACAACAACCAACACCGGAACAACAACAACAACCAACACAGGAACAACAACAACAACCAACACAGGAACAACAAAAACAACAACAATAGCAGCCTATTAAATACAGACAATTATAAAATGGCAATGAAATCTACCAATACGGCTATATACTATACACAAAACTAAAACAGACAAAATGGAACATTCCGACTTAATCTACAAAATAACTTGTAAAGGAAAACCCAACGAAGAATGCAACCAAACATACATAGGAACGACGAAACAAAAATTAAAAAAGAGACTTGCTGGACATAAATCGAACATCAAAAACAACGCATCGCAGACGGCACTCACGGCAGCACACTGCATCTCCAACGACCACACTCCTAACTTCAAAGACATCGAAGTTCTACAAAGAGAAGAGAACCACAACAAGAGGTTTATGATTGAAACTCTGCACATCATGAACACACACAACACCATGAAGAGAAGAACTGACATGGAAAATATTAGACCACTATATAAACATATGCTGGAAAAAAGAAACCATTGATTGTTAGGAACATGTATATAAACTTGAATGTCACTTATAAGCCTTTCGTCACAGTGTTTAGTTCTTATCCGTATTGTAAGTAAGAGAACGTTCTTTATATGTACATAAAAATGTAATCATTGTAAGTTTTTTTTTTGATTTTTATCCGTGTAATGTGTTATGAACTTGTTAATTTATCAATACAAATATAGATTCCTTTTCCTTCCCATGGATGAAACGTTGTAAACAAACAAAAAAGAACTTGTTTCATTTATTGACCGTAAGCCCAAAAACAAAGACATCGATAATCCAATTCAAAATTGGGAGCCACAATGAGTGGCACTACTAGCGTAGCCACAATTTTATCTCTATTGCAAGTAATCTCGACAAATAACTGATGTCCCAAATTCAATTGTAGCACTATTTTAGTTAACAGAGAATTTGGAGGTGGCATTTCATTCTCCGTTTCCATCACAGTGGAGTGAGAATTTATTGCGGGCCTCATTTTTCTGAGAATTTGGAGGTGGCATTTCATTCTCCGTTTCCATCACAGTGGAGTGAGAATTTATTTTTCTGAGCGTGCCTATTTTTCGAACTGTCACTCCTGATTCGAAGTGAAATTTTTATTCGGGCGAAACTCATAATAGCTTTTAAAATTTTGGGAGAACAAAAATTTTTCGGGGGAAATGTTTTCCGAGCGAAACTCACAATAAGGCTGATTTATTGTTGATATATGTAATCATCGACCACCATTTTGCGTCTTAGAAAGGAACGACATCATCTTAGTCGGCCCTATTGAGGTAACCGTCGCACAGTGTTGCGAGCCCATACAAAAGTTTATCAAAAATACTTCCGCAGAAAATTTTTAAAGTTTTTTTTTTTTTTCTGTTTGTTAAAATGATGTGTAAATATAGAAAAGAGGTTCCAATAATATAAAATGAAAATATTCACATGTATTTTTGATATAACGTAAAAAGTGTTTATTGAAGTTTGATAATATTAAATATTGATTATAATGAAAATTCAAATAGATAGGTATTAATAATTAATTTGCATGATCTGAACAAAGTATTTTTATCAACAACGAGTTTCTGGTTGGCTAACAATTTGATAACAAAATAATATTTTGGAAACGATAATACCAATTTTGTCAATTGAACCATTCATAATAGATCTTATATCTGAAGAGCGTTCACAATTCATCAAAAATTTTTATTTTCGACGGCGATAATACCGATTCATTAATTTCATTGATAAATATCAAATATCGTATTGATCTTTGACAACTTTAATAAGGGCGTTAATTTCATTGGGATCTCTATCTCGCGGTATTCGCGGTATTCACCAAGCGCTCATAACTTAAGAAGCTCATAAACCTATTCACCAAGCAATATTAGTGAAGATCTACCAGCGCTCTTAAAAGTTAGGAGTGGTCCCGACCACTCCTAACTTACGAGCGCTTTCTTCGAAAGTTTGTTCGCTTGTGCGTGTGCCACGCACGCATTTGACTCGAATCCATATGAGCAATGCCAAGTAGAAGAGTATCCATTTGCTGTCAAGTGTCAAGACCAACATTCCACAACATTTCACAGTTTGGGTATGCCTGAACAAGAGAGAGTGGCTCTCATTTTCGAACTTCGAAAAAAACTTGCGAGTGGTTGGTGAATACCCCACAGAAATTTCAAGTTAAGAGCCTCGTAAAGTTAAGAGCCGTTTAGGAGCGCTCGGTAAATACGAGCCTTAGGCCGGTATTCACCGAGCGCTCATAACTTAAGAAGCTCATAAACCTATTCACCAAGCAATATTAGTGAAGATCTACGAGCGCTCTTAAAAGTTAGGAGTGGTCCCGACCACTCCTAACTTACGAGCGCTCTCTTCGAAAGTTTGTTCGCTTGTGCGTGTGCCACACACGGATTTGATCGAATCCATGTGAGCAATGCCAAGTAGAAGAGTAACCATTTGCTGTCAAGACCAACATTACACACCATTTCACAGTTTGGGTATGCCTGAACAAGAGAGAGTGGCTCTCATTTTCGAACTTCGAAAAACACTTGCGAGTGGTTGGTGAATACCCCACAGAAATTTCAAGTTAAGAGCCGTTTAAAAGCGCTCGGTGAATACGAGCCTTGAGCCTTAATCTACTACCCTCCGCTTTTTTGAAGCTACATTGAGTGCCCCAAAATTTGTACATGGCCTTCCATGCTTGGAACTATGTGCTTGTGATGATTCTGTGTTATTTTTGTTGTTAAGAAGCTTAAAACATCTTCACTCAACATAAAAATATTGTTCAAATTCACAGAATATTTTTTTTTTAGTTTAGGTTCATTCCTATTACATAACTTCCAATACTTACAAATATTTAGAAAAAACAAATTTACTGACTTCTTTACACTGTATTTAATAACATCAGGAGCATCTTCTAGGTGGTATACGTCTAAAACGTAATTGAAAACAGATATATTTTTGTTGTTCTGGTCCGCTTCAAGCCATTTTGCAAATAGGAAGCTATTTTTGAGTTGTTGCCAAGCTGTACATTAAAGCAAATAACTTAGAAAAGGGCAAACAGATGTAGATGAAACTTTGCCAACATAAAATTTAGACACATTTTTAAATAATATCACAAAATTATGAACATGTTTTGACATGTTTTTCTTAAATCTTATTTGAATTCTAATTTAACTTATTTTTTTTTAAATAAAGAAATATTGATAACTCACCCTTATTTTTATAGATTTAAAATTTGTATCTTAAAATGTAAACAATAACAATAAACCACATTAGAAAAAAACTTAACAGTTATGAAAACCTTACCAAAACATAAACAATCACTCTGTCAAAATTCATATAAATTCATTAAAGTTTTCTCATTCTCACATGTACTCATGCTTGGAAGTGAATTGTATGTACATTACAGAAGTTATCTCCATAGCTGGGCACCGTTAATCAAACAGTTAACTTCGTTAATCGTTAATCCGCTACTAAAAAAGTTAGCTTCGTTAAACGTTAAAGCGTTAAATTTCGGAAGAATTAACGCAAGTTAACGTTAATCGTTAATCCGTTAACATGTGATAAAAAATGCATTTTTTATATTTTTTTCTCTTAGCACCGGCGGCGCTTAGTAATACCGGTCGTCCACTAGGCGATCAACGCACATATTTAGAATTCAACGCATTCAACTCTAATGTACGGTGCCTTCAATTCTGTTCAACCAACGGGTTGGATCTAGTTGTTGGCCGTTGCTCAACGAATTGCGCAACAAGTGTACGGGTAGTGTACGAGCTCGTGTTGCTTCTTGAAAATGTTCGATCAACACGTTGAGCCACATTTTCAAGATAATCAGCCTTATCATCGTACCCGATCGTAACGTAATTTCCTCCGATTTCTACGAAATGTACGAATTTTGTATCATTGTAGCCGTTCCGGTAGGGCAATCGGACAAATCTACGAAAATAAAGTTTGTGTGCGTTGAAAGTGTCAAATCCTTGCGTTGCATGCCGATGAAATGTCAAAATCGCAGCAACGCATCGTGAATTCATGCGATGCATCAAGATATTTGATTTCCGATTTCTCCGACAGCAATTTAGAAGTGGAAAATTTTACGAAGCAAACAAAAAAACGAAATGGGCGCTCAGCAACAAAATGATTCGTAAGTAATCGTCTTTTTATTTGGTAATTATTTACTTAAACATGTATGTTTCTTTCTTTCAGAAAATAAAAAAAACAAACCAGCTTCAATACGACCGGCTGGTTCAATTTATGACAACAAAGCCAGACATTGCGCGAAATTTCACAAACCGGACTCCTGAGGAAACAAATGCTTTTTGGGATGAAATCACGGAAACCCTCAACTCGCTGGGCCCACCAATTAAGGACACTATTCTCTGGAAAAAAGTATATAGTATATATATATATATATGAAATCAATGAAAAATCTAATTAATTTTGTATGCTTCTAGGTATGGAGCGACTTCAAAACGTACATTAAGAGAAAACTTGCCGCCAACGCTAAAGAATGTTCCGCAACAGGTGGCGGCCCATACAAACAAAAAATATTCAGCGAGATAGAGGAAAACGTGATTGGGCTTCTGAACATAAGAAGTTCGATAACTGGGATAGGAGCAAAAACATTTGGGGAAAGAAACACTGCTGTTCCTAACGCAGTTGATTCTTATTCTGCTGGCCCTAGCTCTTCGCACACTCAGACCAATGACATTCATCAGGCCAACGAACAGGAACAAATTACGCCATCAAACACGGGAAGACAATGCCAAACCAGAAGAAGACCCCTTACTTCTATCCAGCTTCTTGGTAAGCAAATTAAGATTCAGCAAGGAACGAGCAAGTCTATCAAACAAATGGCATTTAAAATAAGAAAAATGAGCGAAAGTTTAAATGAAATAAAAGAAATAGAAAAAAAAAAACTAGAAGAAATGCAACAGCACAACAAACAGATGGAAAAGCTGGCAAAGAAAAAACTGGAACTAAAAACTAAAATGTTGGAGTTGGAGATCCACCGTCACGACATCATGATGAAGGAATAAAAATTTAAATATGTACAGTGTCGGACAAAACTAAAGCACGAAAAAATAGCACATTGGAAAAATTCGAATAAAAAATGAAAACACTCGTGATACTTTTATATTTTTTATTTTTTCTTAATCACAACATATTATTCTATATTTTACAGCTTTTAATTTGATTTTAAATCTTAACATATTCTAAAAAATAAAAATTGTTCAAAACTCATTAAAAAGTAGCGCGACAAAACTAAAGCACATGTACCATATTTCTGTTTACAGTTATAGAATTTTACCGCTTACTTCTTAAATGCTACTACCTTCACTTGTTATTTTGTCAAGCATGTTCTAGGCAAAACAAAAAAAAATTAATCGCGGATCTTTGCACCATGCTAACGGTCAAAGCTAATGAAGAATTTAAAATTTAAATGAAAATTGTTAAAATGGCGCGGAATAAATATTCCAATAAATTAAAAGAAAAAATAGTGCCCGACTTTCAAAGCGGTGAATCAATTACATTTATTGGCAATAAATATGGTACAAGCCATACGGTTATTTCTCGGATAATAGCTCGATTTCGTGCTCGGGGTAGTGTTCAAACAGTGCACAATGGTGGTAGACCTCGAAATACCACGTCGCATTGCGATAAAAGAATAATGAGGTTAATTAAAAAAGGACCCTTATATTACCCTAAAAAAATAAAAAAATAACTAGACTTATAAATCTCTTGTAGAAAGATCTGGCGAAGAGCGGTTGATAGTGGCTGGAAAGCTCGTCGTGCTGTAAAAAGGGCCATTTATTTCCCTTAATAATAAGCGTGCAAGACTAAACGCACCTTAGCTGGACTAGGGAAAAATGGAAGACGGTTCTATTCTCTGATGAATGGAAATTTAATTTAAAAGGATCGGACAGATTTCGTACGGTACGAAGCCCGAAAGATGAACGCCTCAATCCTCGATTTACCAAGGCAACTGTGAAGCACTGTGGGGGGAACATTACTGTCTGGGGATGTTTTTCCAGTCAAGGGATCGGGCCACTTCATAAGATAAGTGGTATAATGGATCGTTTCATGTACCAGGAAAGCCTTCAAAATGTCATGCTTCCGTATGCGGAGGAGAATATGCCGTTGCGATGGATCTTCCAACATGACAACGATCCGAAACATACCGCTAAATTGGCGAAAGATTGGCTTAATGAAGGTAATATCATGGTTATAAAGTGGCCAGCGCAATCCCCTGATCTCAACCCAACGGAGAATCTATGGGAAATGGTAGATTAGAGGATTGATCGAACGAAATGTAACAATTTTGACTCGCTACTTGACAACAAGTACAAACTGTCTGGGAAAACATCCCCATACAAATAATTGACAATCTCATTGCATCCATGCCTCGTCGATGTGATGCAATTATCAAAAATAATGTTTACGACACCAAATAGTAACATTAAAACTTTTTTTTTATTTATTTTGTATATGAAATCAAAAATGTGCTTTAGTTTTGTCGCGCTACTTTTTAATGAGTTTTGAACAATTTTTATTTTTTAGAAATAAGTTAAGATTTAAAATCAAATTAAAAGCTGTAAAATATAGAATAATATGTTGTGATTAAGAAAAAATAAAAAATATAAAAGTATCACGAGTGTATTCACTTTTTATTCGTATGTTTCCAATGTGATATTTTTTCATGCTTTAGTTTTGTCCGACACTGTATATATATGAATCTGCAAATGTGTTCCTTTAATTGAAAATGTGATCTAGCAAATTAAGTACGTGTTTTTTGTTTTGTTATGCTCTTTAATTTATGAATTTGAATAATTTAATTTTATTAGTTGTGAGTGTTGCATACGAACTTATGCTTTTTGTTAGTAAATAAATACCATTAATTATCAAAATTTCGAAGTATATAATTTCTTGTATTCACTGCATTTTTATAGTACTGTGATCTGGAAGTATAGTTGTCCTCATTTTCTTCCTCTCTGTTTTCAAACATCTAAATCTGTTTTTAAGCAAACCTATCGTTCTTTCAACGACGTTTCGTGCTTTACAATGGGATTTGTTGTACCGACTTTGAGGGCTATTTGAATTTGGTGTCCTAAAAGGTGTCATTAACCAAGGTTCCAAAGGATAACCAGCATCACCTTTAAAACATATGTATGTAGTTAAAAAATAAATTTGTTTGTTTTTAACTCTATTGTGTATTCCTACCTAAAACAAATTCACCTCTGACGCCGTTTTGGTACCTTTCTTCGAAATGCCTTCTTTGAGGGCTGATATTCCATATATGCGAGTCATGATTTGCTCCTTGGAAGTTCGCGTTTACGGCACGAATCGACATTTTATAATCGCAAATCTAGAACAAATTTTATAAAAGATTTGATTTGTTTTGCTTTTTAAATAAGTTTACAAATTACAATTAGAACGTTAAGCGAATGATATCCTTTCCTGTTTAAAAATAAATGTTTGTCATCTTTAGGAGCAATTATTTTTACATGGGTTCCATCCACACAAAAAAGAACACCAGGAAATCCTGTTTTTGTTTCCACATGCATCCTGGATTCTTCAATTTGTTCCGTTGACATATACAACGTTATCCATTTAGGGCACAAGGTTTCTTCGAGTATATTTAAGACTTCCTGCAGAACTTTCGAAAACGTTGACTGCGCCAATGCGGAATCATAATCCTTACCAACGCCATGCTGATATGTTCCTTCACCAAAAAATCTCAAACAAGCTGCTAATTTTTGTTCCGGGGTCAAAGCATCAGATCGAGAGGCCGGTGGGATTTTCTGTTTTATTTCGTTTAAAACATATCGAAATGAACTTTTGTTTAATCGAAAATTTTTTTTGAAGCTGTTAAGGAAATTTTAGAAAAATTTTCAAAGTATGTAAATATACCAATAAACTTTTATAATTATACTTACGCTGCATCTGAGAGTTGGAAAATATTTGATATATTTCTTAAGAATCTTCTTTTTTCTTTATTTAATTTTCTTTGTTCATATCTTTTCGCTTCTAAAAATACTGCTGCACTATCCATGGTTTTTCTTTGATTATTTGACACGAATCAACACTTAATTATTTTATTGGCGTTTACGTCAAATACACGCGTTGGTAAACGTCGGTTTTTCCGTTACGAAACGGATACCATGAAAGAAATAAACGTTACGATCGTAAGAACTCTCCGATCGTAGGTTTCTCCGAACGGATACGATGATAAGGCTGAATGTGTTGCACATTATTTGTTCAACGCGTTGATCAACTTTTTAATTTTCTTTGGGATTTCTTGACGTAATATTGTGTTGCGTTGCGTTGGCTGCAGTGAAATGTGTCTACGCGCATAGTGGACGACCGGCATAATGAAATGATCAAACGAAACGAATCTCTTCGCAGTTTTCTCACTCGCACGCGCCGTCAAAATATAATACGTACCTAGCTGTTTTTGTTTCACCCGCGACACGCGCCGTGCGGCACTTGTCTCATACTTGTCTGAACCTGTTTTTTCGCGCCGAGCGGTAAATAGTAGGCATTGGATTAACGATTAACGGATTTAACGTGTCCGTTAACATTTTTAAAAGTTAACTTAAAAGTTAATCCGTTAATCAAAATTTTAACTTCGTTAATTAACGATTAACGGATTAACGAGTTAATGCCCAGCTATGGTTATCTCTATAAAAGTACCGTTTTAGCATGAGCTGACAATACTAAAAATATGCATATCTAAAAATTTTTTTTTTGATTTTTCACAAAGGGACAAAACACTGTGCGTCGGAGCGGAATTCTCTTCGATTTCCTACGAATCGGAGACATTTCGCTTCAAGGTATTTCTCCGATCAGCTGATCGGAAATTCTGTCCGACGAAATTCAATGCATGCCATTTGTGTGCGATGAAGCACTTCTAATGGTCTTATTATTTTGACACATACAAACAAAATTTTCTCCGAAATCCTCCGACAAATTCTTGTTGCGGAAAGTGTTTTCTTTTTAAAAAAATAGTTAATTTAAATGTAAGTATTAAGGAAATAAACTTTATTTGAGTTAACTTGTGTTACCTATTTATAATAGACTTTTTGTTCTTAGGCAGAACGAAAAAACAAGTTCGCAACAATATGAGCGGATTACACCAAAAAGACACCAGAAATTGTAGCTGTGTTTGTGAAGATCTGGCCCAATCAGTTAAATTAAATGGGACCAAGACAAATGGATGTTTGAATGGAAAAAAAGTTCGTTCGTGATCTTTTGTTTTGTGCATTGATCCATTTCCATTGTGATTAAAGTACCTATTAGTCAAATAAATATAAAATATTGTTTTTCAAGTTTTTTTTTCAATTTATTCTTTTTTTGACACTTCAAATGGAAACAAAAAACATACGTTTGGAAATAGGGAGGGGACTTTATTCGATAGTTTTGATTTAAAAATCGGTGCATCTAATTACAGTTCTTAAAAACGCTAGCGCATTATAATTGAAAAAAATACTTTTTATAAACAATAAATAACACTCTTTCACCGGTTTTTTATGGTTTAAGACGCTTATGGTGTTTATTTTATAAAAAAGTATCGAAAATATATCGCATTTTCGATATATCGGTTAATTAGCACATCTCTGTCTGAAATTTATATCCATCGCAATGCGTCGCTGTATTTCTGTAAAATTTCTTCCGATGAAAGCTACTTCAAACTGAAATTGAATCTCCGACGAAAGATGCGTTGCGGAGAAAGTTCCGCTCCGACGGTTACCTCAATAGAGCCGAGTGATGAGCCCAACTGTCGTATCTGGGCAAAACGCAATTAGACTAGGTTACAAACAACTTTCAATTGAATTTATTCAAAAGAGTGCACGAAAACAAAAAATATGTTTTTAATATTTGTTTTCCAAAAAAAATTATTTATAAACAAAACAGTTTTAACGATTTTTTATCATAATGACATATTTTCTCTATAAATAATACAGGATTCTATTTTTTGAGCTCAAAATATTTTAGACTTTTGTCGTTTTTATTTGGCAATCCGGAATCTCTCTCTGATCCGGAATTCCAACTGAACACTATTTTTTTATTCTGAAGTTTTTTGTGATTGTATATGTGTAACATGAAATGTGGACAATAATGAAAATCAAGAATAATGTTTGCTGAAAGATACACTTCTCACAATTAGGATTCAAAAAATCACAGCTGTTGAGTTTGACGTTTAAGTACATGAATGTGTGAGTGCTTCTGGTTACGATTCTGATTTCAAATGCAGAAGCAAATTTCTCTTCTTGTCAGAATCAGAACTGTAATTTTTTGCCAAGTGAACACTTGTAGAAGAGTCCGGAAGGATTCCGGATTGTCAAATAAAAACAACATTTGTGTTATGCGAGAAACAGATTGGCACAGCAACTTTAACAGCAACTTTGACAACCACGTCATTTTTTTTAGAGCCAGTGGTTTTAAATGGCTTTGATTACATTAACACAGCAACTTCGACATCGACATCAACGTTAGACCTAAACCCTAAATTTGCTGTCGCTGTGCAAATGCTACCAACTCTTAAGGTGAAATTTGTCAGTATTATCAACACTCAAATGAAAATGTGACAACCATCTTTTTGTTTTCTCGATTTATTTTGGTTTTGACAATGGAAGAATTACTAAAAACAAATTAATTTTAGTACGACAAATTGCAAGTCGTTTACATTGATGCAATTTACGTTAATTTTTATCAAATTATGTACGGCAAATTCATTTCGCATTTGAAACTATTTTGATTATATATGCTGTCAAAAACGCTGTTCATGTTGTAATCTATTTCACAAGACTTTTGATGTTGAAGTTTTCGTAGCTGTTAAAGTTGCTGTTGAAGTTGCTGTGTTAATCTGTTTCTCGCATTAGATATTTTTCATCCATGTTTTTAAATAGGTTACGTAATTTTTGTTTAATTCCAAGAGCATATAGTTTGCGATACAATCGTGCAATTTATTGGCATCAACGAAGAGGATTTATAGCAATCAACACATACGCTTTTAAGATCCTCTTTATATTCACCCCAATTACCGATGTCGTCTCGTTTTTTCGACGTCTCTCGTTTTCTGTCGTCTCGTTTTTTAAATGGCATTCCATAACTTCTTCGACG
The DNA here is from genome assembly GCA_911387755.1 of Chrysotoxum bicinctum. Taxonomy (NCBI): domain Eukaryota; kingdom Metazoa; phylum Arthropoda; class Insecta; order Diptera; family Syrphidae; genus Chrysotoxum; species Chrysotoxum bicinctum. The sequence continues at coordinate 100,161,731 of OU426988.1, forward strand.
CGATGATTTTGTAACAGATTTTAAAACGATGAAAAAGTAACAAACATATGTCAAATTCAAAGGAAAGTCTACATACAAACAGTGGCGTCTGGTGGGTTGTTGAACAGGTGGTGCACTTTACTTGCTCACTAAGTAGGTATTAAGATTAGAAATCGCAAAAAAACAACAATTTACATGTATATGTTGATTTTTTATTATTTTGTATAATTGCTCGAAGAATTTCGACCATGTATAAAACTGACACACTTATTACATTTAGCAAGGAATCATGTTTTTTATTTTTTCACTTAAATGCGTCAAATCGTGGATTCAGGTTTCTGTCTAAATCGATTCTCCGCCAAAAATATTGCATATAAAATTTAAAAAGGGCCTTGGCGATCCGACTAATTTTATATTAACTTTGTTTTAAAAAGATTTATTACTGTCTTTAATATACTAATCACTGTTCATTTTATCCCACACCACACTGTACACAGTACAGAATCGAACCAAAACCAAAATAAAAAAGAATTACTAACCTAACTCCTACAAACCAACACTATTTAACCAGTCACGGATAGAGCGAAATAACATTACATATTCGCAGGCGCAGCACATTCTAGTCAAACATCGGTTGCTCTCGTTAATCTTTGGTTCTCGTGCGCCGCACGAGATGAGGCTTATTTCTCGATATATTTCAATGAAATATCTTTTGTCTCACGCGTCAGGGATATTAGCTTGTAACTCATACAAGTTATATTAGCAGCTTCGGCGAGCGCACGAGATTTTTACTTGAAAGGAAAGTAAGTCTTAATAGTAAAGCAAAGCGCTTACATTGTTTCGTCATAATTGGAAATTTTACTTGTTTATGTTCTTGTATGTTTAAAAAATAAATATTATTATGGTAATTTAAAAATAAAGATGCAGTAATATTTTGTAATTTTTAAATCTTTTGAATTGGTAGTTAAGCGCACTTAAGGTACAGCCGCCACTGCATACAAAATATATGCAGTTTTTTTTTAATTATTAGAAAATAAATATGTAAGTAATTAAAATGATATGTGTTGAAATGTATTACATTTATTAGTTTCTTTTCTTTCCATCCCATGTTTATAAATTATGGGCCTTATCGCGAGTGTCGTCAACGTTCGATTCGATAAAAGTAGATAGTACCAAAACGTTGGATGCGTTAAAATTTGTATCCAAACCTATCTGGATAACTTTATATTGTTGTAACCATGTATAAAAACAGAGCCTATGGTATCTGATACAAGAACGACTTCAGATATCTTGATTTTTCGATCATCGGTTTTCGACAAAAGTCGTTGATCGATTAACAAACGAAACTGACAATAAGGGCCCATAAGTGCTCACAATAAGCGAAAAGTGAAATGTCAAATTTTCCGGGTGGAATGTTGTTCGGGTGAAACTCACGATAAGGCTGATTAAGAATTTGTCTTTAGTTATGGTATAAGCGATTGCCCAGCATCTCCATCTCTTATTGGAGAACATTTTTTGTATCCCCTTCAAAAAAAATTTCTAACTGCTCATCCTCTTCATCAGCTCTACGAGCGTCTCGAACTTTTTTTTCATTTGTTAATGACAACATTTTAGTGTATAGTATAGTATAGTACAACAAATATAAACAAATATGTACTTGTTTTATCTATCATAAATAAATTCAATAAAATAAATTATTTAACAAGAATACTTGCAGGTTTGCGAGCTTCCATGTCTCTGTCGTGTGTAAATTTTTGAACGAGAGATATCGTCGGTTTTTTCTTAGTAGTCGTTTCCTTTCGTCTTAGAGAATGCAGAACGAAAGTGTTCAACGACGTTTGACGTTTACAGACGACAACAAAACGAGTGACAAAAGTTGGAAACGACTTATGGAATGCAGATCGTGTCAGGTCGTATATTTCGCTGTCGTTTACGACATCGGTAATCGGGGTGATTATTTCAAATTATTATCTTCCACATTTTATAAATAACAAAATATAAAACAGACTCGAAATTAAATTATGTTTCAAATATTAAAAAAATGTATGTTTCAAATATTAAATTATTAATTAGTTTTGAAACTGTCGACGCTTAATTGTTCGATGTTTATCAAAACGCATTTCCATTTCTTCCAAAACTTTTGGAGTGTATCGCACAACAAGTTTAACTGAGTTCGCAGCCTGTTTTAAGAGATCCACAGCTTTTTCATGATTTTCACCTTCAACAGACTAAAAAATCATATTTATAATACATTAATCAAATTTTGAATTTGTTATTATTCCATTCAACCCACCACTCCATTGACAGAAAGCAATTGATCTCCCCTTTTGAGTCCTCCATGTCTATCAGCAACTCCTCCTGGTATTATACGAGATATATAAATTGGTGAATTTTGTTCTTTTCCACCCATTACGTTAAATCCCAAACCTTAACAATAATGAATATTAAAAAAGAGATATCTTTTAAGCATATCAAAAAATCTTACCTTCTTCTGTTTTAGGGAGTTCAACTACACGAGGATGAGCATGTCCTTCACTCGCAGCAAATGCAGCGACAGTTGCTTTTGCTGTCGCAGATGCACGGATATCTTGAGAACCTCGCATGTCTACAGTTTCAAACACATGCTCGTATACCTCTCTTACAGCGCTTAGAAAATCACTTTGCAAAACTTTTTGGAGGGTTGCTAATTTTGTTGTTGGAAAATCCCCGCATGCTTGTAATTTTTCGATCAATTCAATCGATTTTTGTATGTCTTGAAAATATATTGGAAAAATAGTTGCAAATTAAATTTTACATTTTCGTTTTTTATGAAAATTTGGCCTGCAGCAAAAAGAGCCCAGAAATAACCGAACGACAAATATGGAATACAAATTGTTATCGTTGCACTGGAGTCTTAACACTAAGGAAAAAGCGAAAAAAGAAATGATTGCATTCTACTCCTGTAACAGAATCTTTGGAAAATCCTGGGGACCTAGCCCAAAAATTATCAGGTGGATGTATTTGGCGATAGTCAGACCAATACTAGCCTATGGTCATATGGTATGGTGGAATGGAAAATGGTGGAAAAAAGCACGAACCTCAAAACTCTGACAAAAGTACAGAGATTTGCGTGCATTGGATTTACGGGTGCCATGAGATCCACACCAACTGCAGGGTTAGAGGCGATACTTAACCTTTTCGTACAAGAATCCGCAGCATATAGCGCCTTAAGGCTAAGCCAGACTAATACCTGGAAAAACAGCGTAATAGGACATGCTCAAATTCTTCAGAAATACTTGGGTGATAGCATCATTACAGATTATACAACACCCGAGCTTGACTTTTATAAACCATTCCAAACAACCAACCCTACACCAGTGAATCAGCAATAGCAATCTATACTGATGGCTCCAAAACGGACACAGGTGTTGGTGCAGGCTTTTTCTCAGAACCTCTTGAGCTAAACAACTCACTTAGGCTCCCAGATCATACTTCCAAGCGGAGGTCCTGGCAGTGACAACAGCTGCTAGACAGGTATCAATGATGGCGATACCACGGCCTGATATCACCTTTTACATTGACAGCCAAGCGGCCATAAAAGCGATTTCTGCCACTGTGATAAAATCGAAGCTTGTCTCCTGCTGCCGCGAAGAGCTTAAGGTTCTTGGCACGCAGCACAATATTAGAATCTGCTGGGTACCGGGACACAGCGGCATACCGGTAATGAAAATGCCGATGAGTTGGCAAGACAGGGATCAGCGCTTGACGCTAGTCAAGCAGAGATGGTAAGTATCCCACTTTGCAACAATAAACAGAAAATTTCAGACTTAATCCTAAAGAAATCCAATGAAAGGTGGAGTCTACTTGACACCTGTGATACCACTAGGAAAATATGGCCTGCTTTAACAAGCAGAGGACTGACAAAATTATGCAACTTAGTAAGAAGTCCCTTCGCTCTCTTACGAGCATAATCACCGGACATAATTTATTGAAATATGTATCATAAATTAAAATGAAACTAAGTACAGATGACCTATGTAGAGGATTTGGTGATGAAGAGGTACATGAGGACACATCACATTTCTCTGCCATTGCCTAATATTTCAGGAATTCACATATTGAACTTCGTCAGTGCCTCAAAATGGCTTGACTGTTTAATAGAATACATAGGTTTTATCAGGAAAGAGTGATTACACTCACGGGTAACACAATGGATCTACATTGATCTAAGTGTGACGATAGCGACATCAATTTATTGTCAGCCCAACAACCTAACCTAACCTATCGTTCCACTAAATTGTTTTTGACTGGTTTGCCATTTAATTTCATGTGTTTTGCGCTTAATTGTGTATTTTATAGATTTATTAATTTAATTTCTTCCTAAAGAGATTTATTATGTTGTTTTTGCTTATTTCGTTTGGGCTGTTCCCATTAACTCATGTTTAATGTTTGACGCTAGGCAATAAAGCAAAAACAAATTCGTTTGTGTGCTATATTTTTTTTGTTCAGTTTGGTAGTATGTAGTGTATTTTAAATGCAAGAGTATAAAACATAAAAATAAGTTTTTCAAACAATTTTGTCCGATCAAAATTGATAGATTTCTCAATTCAAGATCGGTTTGCAAATCGAAAATTTTTCAGCTATCAGTAAGCAAATTTCTTTGCCTCAAAGAAATTTAGCATCTTTTGAATTTAATATACATAATCATGTCGATTACAGAATTCGCAGAATTTTACTCCCGGTGAGTTGACTTGATTCGCATCCGCTGTAAAACTTAATTAAGAAATTCGTCGGATGAACTACATTGTCGATTTCTAAAATTACCTTATCATTTATGAACTTTCGTATCGACACTGTCAGTAACAAACATTTATTCAACTGGCCTACGCTATGATAATAGTATCGTTTTCGATCAACGAAATCAAGCATCGTTGAGAGTGGTTAGTACGAAGATGGTGGACGGTTCAAAACCAACCGTGTGCTCTTTTTTTTTTTTTTTCGATTTCTTGCTCTCTGGTTGCGTTGCTATTTGTGCGTTTTTTATTAAAATTTGTTAAACAAACACTTTAGCATTCAGTATGATAAGCTTTTGACTTAAATTTTTGTACTCTCCATTGTTTATTTTCGTTTAATCAAAAATTCACTTCAGATTCGTCTCGAAATTGGTGCGAATGTAAAATGATAGAAATTGTATGGAGTGCGAATGGATTGCGAAATCTGTAATACCATATAAGTTGAACAAAATGTCAGTGGTGCAGGGATTGTTACCGACATTCGTTCAACTTTCATTCGTCGGATTCAGTAATAGCAAAAGTTTGGAAACGAATTGAAATTGTCACTTTAGCTCATTCGCCGAATTCTGTAATAGGGGTGAATATATTTTTGATTTTCGTTTTCTCGGATTATTTAAAAAAAAATGTGATGTCTTTGATGTGTAAACCACTGATCTCTATAATACACTGGATAGCGCATTCATCCAAAAAAGTTGACTCCATTTCAACATTGTTATATTATGAAGCTGCCCACGGTGCCGTATAACAGTATAACTGTATAACATCTAAAACAGCATCATAAAGCGCGTAACAGATTGAACCAGCAACAGCACATTGTTCAACACACATTTGCAATTATCGTGTGAATAAAAAACAATAAATAATTTTTGATAAACTAAAATTGCGAAATTAAGTGACCAAAAAGTAATAAAGAATAAAAAACTATCGTGTGTTAAAAAATCGCTGAATAAATGAAAAAAATTACTGTGCTTGCCAGTCTTTTGCCTAAAAAATAGACAACTGAAACGACATTCCTTCAATTTTATTAAATTGTCAATTTGTCAATCAAAATAAATGATTTTCGTCCAATTTTCAATTTATTATTTTATTTTTAATAATAAATATTTAAAATTTACAAATAATGCGAGAAATAAGAGAAACAGATTGACGGTGTGTCAATCTGTTGCTGTAACTTCAACAGCAACTTTAACAAACCACGTCACTGTTTTTAGGGCCACTGTTTTAAATGGCTTTGATTACATTAAGGCTAGGCGCGCACATTCAATTTTTAGTTTCGCAACTGCTTAGTTCGAGCAACTAAAAAGTGTGTGGCTTGACACAAACTAAACAATTGCCTAAAATGAGTTCGCTATTTTGTGTAACATATAATTATATGTACCTGCGCGGACATTCAACCAAATAGTTCATCTGTTTTCTATAAGTAACCAAACAGTTGTGTAACTAAAAGTTGAATGTGCGCGGAGCAACTTCGACATTAACGTTAGACCTTAACCCTAAATTCGATGTCGCTCTGCAAATGCTACCAACTTTTGAGGCGAAATTTGTCAGTATTATCAACACTTAAATGAAAATGTAACAAACATCTTTTTGATTCGTCTATTTATTTTGGTTTTGACAATGGAAGAATTACTAAAAACAAATTAATTTTAGTACGACAAATTGCGCAAGTCGTATACATTGACACAATTTACGTTAATTTTATCGTTTAATGTACGGCAAAATCATTTCGCATTTGAATTTACTTTGATTATATGCTGTCAAAAACGCTGTTCACGTTGTAATCTATTTCGCAAGACTTTTGATGTTGAAGTTTTCGTTGCTGTTAGACTAGGCGCGCACATTCAATTTTTAGTTGAACAACTGTTTGGTTGCTTATAGAAAAGAGATGAACTATTTGGTTGAATGTCCGCGCAGGTGCAAATAATTAGATGTTACACAAAATAGCGAACTCATTTTAGGCAATCGTTTAGTTTGTGTCAAAACACAAACTTTTTAGTTGCTCGAACCAAGCAGTTACGAAACTAAAAATTGAATGTGTGCGCCTTGCCTTAAAGTTGCTGTTGAAGTTGCTGTGTCAATCTGTTTCCCGCATAAACAAGTGCAGTCACATTTGTTTTCCTCTTTGTCATGTCAAAATATTTTTTTTTTGTGAAAAGAAGACGTCAAATTATGAAGCTGCCCACCATCTGTCATCTTCAATTGGAGTCAAAAAATCTGTTATACAATGTAGTGAATGCGCTATCCAGTGTAATATAGAGATCAGTGGTGTAAACATCTTTGCCTGTAATAGAGTGAATCGAAAACGTGTGTAAAACTTATACGTTCCGTGTAACCCGTTACGGTTACCTTACCTACCTTACCGACGATTGCATTTAACACCATGTTTACATTGGAAATATTGCGTACTTACGACATCGTGTTTACATTGGAAACTTTGAGTACTGAAATCTAGATTTTATTACTTTCTATTGCTGGCTAGAACTTAATTCAATCTCTCAACATTTCTTCACCTCTCGACCAATATGTCAAAAAGACGAAAGACAAATCAACTCGTGTAAAATTTCATAGCGCGTTCATTTAATGTCTTAAAAAAATCCACTTAACGTTAGTGATGGACGATAACATTTTATTTTATGCTCGCAAAAAATGCATTTTCAGAGTTGAATTTTAAAAATCCAAAAAATGTTGTTCAGGTCAATCAGTTGACGAAATATTCTCGATACGTCAAAATTTAATTTGTCCCTTATCTGTCATACCATATAATTATTTTAATTATCGAATTAAATATTCTTTATTATATAAAAATACACTTTTAGCATTTACTATATCAAAATATGGATCATTCTCCATCTGTCAAGTTATGAACTGGTGGGAATGATGTCAATCGGTTTATAAATCTCTGGAAGAGGGAGTAAGATAAAGTACAGAAACCTAAAAAAACGAGTTAAATGATTGGTTTGATTTTGATAAGGTAACCGCTCCATCTAGTGGCTTGTCAAAAAAAAAAGTTTTGACTTTTTCGCTGCATAACAAGTATATTTGTTGGCGGTGTTAAGCCAGATATACATTGTTCAAATGCATGACAAGCACGTGCAAGTCTATTATTTCAGTGGCGAGAGGAGGTTGCCCTTTGTGTATTTTTTTCTGCAAAATTGTGTTTTTTCGAATTTCTTTGAGATTTTTGTAATTTTATCCAAGTAAATTGTTTTATTTTGTCTGTCCATTTCATCATACAATTTTCATTTGCTGTTTAAATATTTTAATCAGTGCTTATGCTGTGCTGTGTTCTCATCTCTTCAACGTACTATACGCAAATGAACCAATAAATACATGATCAATCATCAACATTGCATATATACAATATTTCTATGCAGTACGCTAGATTGAAAAGATTTTGATTTTTCTTCAAGCCTACATCCGATCTATATGTGCGACTTTTTCAATAATATACTTACGCGCGTGCTTGTCGTGCATTTGAACAATGTATATATAGCTTTAAACGCAATTATTGCTGAGGTTGAGAAAAAGGCGGGGTTATCGTTCATTCTTCTTTGTGGTTTTCTTTTTTTATATTTGGCGTTCGCTCAGTGAAATTCACTTAACTGAGTAGAGTAAGGAGTGCGAAGAGATGTCTCCTTTTTGCATGAACAAAGTTAACTTACATTAAAAATCGGTGTGTTTTAGGCTAGTCGCGCACTGGCAACTGTGATCGAAATCAAATAGTTTAATCACCAGTTGAGAGAGAACCGCGCATAGGCAACTCTTTACTCACGCTCACACTCTTTTCTCTCTTGCGCTTATAGAAAACAGCTCAACTGTTTCGAAGGCAATCGCTTAGTTTGTGTCAAAACACAAACTTTTTAGTTGCTCGAATCGAGTTGCTCTAAGTGCGCGGTGTCCCATATAAGCCCATATGTTTCATTTTAGCAACCAAGCAGTTGCGAAACTAAAAATTGAATGTGCGCGCCTGGCCTAAAAGCACAGTGTAAAAATATAATGCTGTCTCAAGCAACATCCCTGTTTAAACATAAGTCAAACAAACTTTACGTTACGTGACTTACGTGACGGAGTCTACTTACTCCTAACACATGCCACGAACTTCTTGATAGAAGCATATTGTCGATAAGGTTTTTGGGTCGTGTGAACTGAATAAGTGTCGACACGGCAGTGCGAATTCTGGGAATCGAAGTAGTATGCCGACATGGCGAGCGTGTAAAAAGGACCGAAATAGTTCGTCGTCACAATTTTTTATGTTGTTATTCGGTTTTAGTTGTTAACTAATGTTTTTGATCCCATTAATCTTAAATTCACTTTATAACTTTTGATTATTACATTAAAAGTATCCTTAACGCAAGTAATAATGGAAAATGAACAAGAAAAATGTGTTTGGACTCGTTCAAAAATAATTATTTTATTATAAATAGGTAAAGACAATAAAATAGTTGATTATTTCAAATCGTTTTTACAGGACATGGTGCAAAAATACATGTGCTTAGGTTGAAAGCGTTATGTTCGGCTATGTAGATATATTTTTGGATTTAATTTTAAGTGGAAGGGATAAATTGTGGGAAAAATAGTGACTTTCATTTGAATATATCTAGTCACAATCACAAACTAGTACGATTGCATTGTATGTTTATTGGGTGCGTTCGATGACAAAAAATCGGCACTCGGACGAACGTTGATGTTTACATATCTTAACCGTGAGTCCTGGCACTCACACTTTTTATATTTTTATTGTATTGTCTTTATTATATCAAATATAAATAAAAGGTTTCGGTTATCACTTTGTGTACCAATGAGAAGTACCGAATGACTCCGAATAATAAAAAAAGTCCCAAATGCAAACCATTGGAACCAATCCTGTGAACATTAAAGTATGTTGCTTTCAAAGTAGTCCCGGCGATCTCACTTCGACTCAAAATGATAATTTGTGTGGACTAAAGACTAAAAAAAGCTATTTATATTTTTTTTTTGAATCAATAACGCAACAAGTCCAAGTCAAAAGTGCCAAGTCTTCTACTTGGTTGAGTTATTTTTTTAGTGCTTGATTCTTGGGTAAATTCTAAGAAAAAAATCTTTCTACAGTAAGGGTCTATCTCCAATTTTTATATCATATATCGGGGATAATGTCGGATAAAAATTCCGAACAGCTGTTCGGAAGAATACCTCGAAACAAGAATCCTCCGAACGGATACCTCGCTAGGGCCGATTATCTTATTCTTAAGATATCCAGTTTATGGCATGTTCCATTTGTCCTATCCATGCTAATTTTTAATGGCGACTTAAATATACATATGTACTAAAAGGCAATTTATGCATAATTTATGCATTCTTAAAAAAAAGTGTATGTACTGACGTACGCGCGCTGGAAGTAAAACTTCTTTTCTCTCAAGCAAAACCTTTGTAAGATTCTAACCTACATATAAACGTACAAACATTTTGTACAAACCAACATAACAACTAATTGTTGATTAAGATTATAATGAATTTACAAATTGGTTATACAAACAAAATAAAGTTGACGAGATTCGCTTAGCCACTAGAATTGTGTAGGCACATGATCTGTAATTCAGCCAGCCGATTACTTTTCGAATGGTTAAAAAATGAAACAATTGATTCCTCACTTATAGTCTCTAGAAAAACATGAGTTTTGTGACATAGATTTAAAGTACTGTTTGGGTTTGTTCCCTTTTTCACGATACGGAAATCTACTTTTCGTTGGTTTTTGACATTACCTTTCAGTCCTTTTTGAAACATAAAAAAATTTAATTTAAAAGTAATTTTAGTATAGTCTTGCAAATTGGAAGATGTCAAAGTCACTTCCAAACGAATTTTTATTTCCGACTTATAGATACTATGTATAAGGCAAGTTATGCATTCGTAAAAAAATCGAACTCGAGATTTTGATCAAAGTTGACATTATGATGATAGCGAAGACTAAAAAAGTGGGTCTCGCAATTCTATCTGTCTGTTCGACTACAGCCTAAACGGCGTGGCCGACTTTCTTAAAACCTGGTAGATATCATTTTCAATTTTTCCCCCCACACGTTTTTTTCTTTTTTTTTTTAAGACTAAAAATAACGGTACCTGTCATACGATTTTTTTTTTCGAAATTTTGTAAATATTTTTTTTTCTCAAAAACTGTTCGACAGATTAAAAAAATAAAGACACAAACAAAATGTATATAGGTAGTTAAAGCTAGGTACTGGTTGAAAAAAATTTTCCAAAAAATGGTTATTGAGGGTACTCCCCAAAGAACCATTTTTTTTGTTTTTAATTTTTGCAAAAACGGTACCACCGATTTTGATAAATTTTTTTTTGCCCAAGCTCCCCAAAAATTTGAATAGAATTGTGTATTCAAATTTTCAAAAAATATTTTTTTGGGTTTTTAAAAAAAAATTAAAAAAATTTTTTTTCAAAACTCAATATTTCTAAAACCCCATGCTAGATTTTTTTTAAACTTGATAAATAAAAGTTTCTCAACATAATCTACAAGATGTAGGAAAAAAATTTTATTTTTAAAAATAAAGGTACCCACCATACAAATGTTAAAAAATGGTTTTCAAAAATCGTATTTTTCTCGAAAACGGCGCCTAGAATTTTGATAATTTTTTTTTCTTTTAATTAATTTTAATTTTTTGAATTTTTGAAAAAAAAAAATATTTTTTTTGGAAAATTCGATATTTTAAAAACGGCTCAATATTTTTTTTTGAAAATTTAATTGTCATTCGTACAGTAATAAAAACTTAAAGTTGGTATACCAAATTTTTTTCTTTTAAAAATTTTGTATATAAAAGCTTTTTTTAAGAAACCACTACAAGGACTTATAATTTTTGTTCTTGCATAAATGCATATTTGCATAGCATTCTGTTTGTGTCTCTTACAACTAAAAGAATTAAAAAAATGAATTTTATCCTTATGAACAGTTTTCTCCAATAACAATCGTTTTTAAAATTCCTAGTCTATTCCATAAGACCAAGTTCGTGCGACCCAGTCGTGCATTTTATTTTTTTAATATTTGTTCGAATTGTAAATGGTTTGCAAAATAAGTTAAGAAGCTTAAATCGAACTCAAAACTGTTTCAATTATGTATATAAATGATGCAGTTAGTTTGGGAATGACATCTTGGTCTATCTGGCACTTTCTTGAATTTATTGAGAAAATCAAGAGTTAGGCTAGTCGCGCACTGGCAACTGTGATCGAAATCAAATAGTTTAATCACCAGTTGAAAGAGAACCGCGCACTGGCTACTCTTTACTCACGCTCGCACTCTTTTCTCTCTTGCACTTATAAAAAATAGCTCAACTGTTGCGAGGGGGTGGCCGTGGCACGATGGTTGTGTGCTCGCCTGTCAACCTCATGATCACAGGTTCGATCCCTGCCGTCGTCTATGTCGTTTTAATTCCATTAAAACCTTCTAAAAATTGTCATCAATGGGTTGCTGGTTTACTCATTACATGTTGTTTAGGCATAACACTAACAACATGTAATTGAGTTAAACTAGTATGCCCAACAAGGATGAACACGAATAAAATAATGTGAATTGTAAGCGACATAGAAATAAGACACGGCATTTCTCCGCTTTAGCTCAGCCGCCATCCCTGGAGATAAAAATATCTGAGACAACCACCAACAGTCTCAGAACATCGTGCCACACATCTTTCCTATCCTTCTTTCTCTTCATTAACTTCACGCCCGCGCTGTGTTGAAACATTTAAAGGGTAGATAATCATAATCCTTTGAGCGCGGGTAGATTATAAAAAAAAAAAAATCGTTTAGTTTGTGTCAAAACACAAACTTTTTAGTTTCGAGAATCGAGTTGCTCTAAGTGCGCGGTGTCCCATATAAGCCCATATGTTTCATTTTAGCAACCAAACAGTTGCGAAACTAAAAATTGAATGTGCGCGCCTGGCCTTATGTATAACTTTTATTTGTTACCAAGGTTGAATAAAATGGATGGCGCTCTTTATGACGCATGGATGGCGCTTTTTTAACGCACATGATTACTAAGACGGCTTTTAAACGAAGCAATATTACCTTGCGATTTTTAAGCCCGTTGGAGAGAGACGTGTGTGGTGGCGGGGTTACATAAGGCGGAAGATGACTCCAAAAGCGAAACTAAGATTAAAAATCGCTTTCGTGTAAAAGCAGTATAAGCTGGGTGAAATCATAAATTGTGAAAGGACGCTGACGTCTTAAGGTGTGTCCAGACCAAACAAACATTTTTGAAACATTTCAGAAACATTTAAGAAACATTTCAGAAACATTTAAAAAACATTTCAGAAACAGAGAAACATTTCTGAAATATTTCTTATATGTTTCTGAAATGTTTCAAAAATGTTTCTTTGGTCTGGACGCTCGCGAAACATTTCTGAAATGTTTATGAAATGTTTTTCTGTTTCCCATTCCGAATGGGAAACTTTATTTGTTTCCCAAGCATTTACATAGGTAGAAAGTGCGTGAGTAATAATTATTAATATAAATATAAAATGTCGCGAAAAGTGTGGAGCAACAAGAATGTTATCCAATTTATAAAAAATTATGAAATAAAAAAAGTTTTGTGGGATCAAAAAATTTTAAAAATAAAATCAAAAAAAGCCGGTGAAATATATGTATATATAAATAAATAAATTGTGATAAAGATAAAGTAGAAAAAAAAATTCATGCGCTTAAAGTGCAACACAGGCGAGAAAGAAAGTTACAGAGAACTCAATCTAGAAACAATGGGAAACAAAGAAACATTTCATAAATGTTTCTCAAAGCGTCCACACCAAAAAAACAAATCAGAAACATTTCTGAAATGTTTCTGCAATGTTTCAGAAATGTTTTTTTAAACAAATGGGAAACATTTCAGAAACGTTTTTTAAACAATGTTTCCTGAAATGTTTCTTTGGTGTGGACACACCTTAAGATATCAAAAATTAAATACTAGCCGATTTTTAGTGCATTTTTTTCTTTGCTTAGATTTGTCAGATGGTGACATTAAAATCTAATTGAAAACGACAGACAAAAGTTTTTATAATTATGCCCAATTTATTATGCGACAAAAGCGAATCATGATTCACTGTCACGTTTTTGTTGCTATAAAATCCTCCTGCAATTGCCTCGACAAGATTTAGTTAAAACATATGTTTTTTTCTCATTTGCACTTACATATTTAATTTTGAAATAACTTCAAAAAGTCGTGAGTCAAAAATCGTCGTAAGCGATTTTCTTCGATGTCGACATTAAAATCCAAATGAAAATGACAGAAAAAAGTTTTTATAATTATGCCCGATTCATGATGCGATTAGAACACGAGACGAGAGCCTTTTGGTTGTTATAAAATCGTGTGGCAATTCCTAAGGGCTGGCGCGTAAATTCAATTTTTATTTTCTCAACTGTTTGAAACAGGCACGAAGCGTTACTTTTTCGATAGCGGAAGCACTGAACATAAAACCAAAAATGAAAGACCTTTGAGATCCAAACTTTTAAATTCCACTTAATGATAATACACATAAAATAATATACATAAATAATATATTACAGTAAAGTCTAATTAAAAAAAAGAGCTTGATGCCTTGCGCAAAGATTTATCCATTTTCTTTTAAGGCAAAATTATCTAAGTACGATTTGATGAGAAACTAACCTTTCTTGTCCACATTTATTTCTAAAAAAATATTTAATTCTCTTAAAACATGAATATGATTTCTCTACAGATGCCATTATTATGGGATATTAAAAATCTTAAGATTCTTTAAAGGTTTTTTTGATTTAAAATTCTTGAAAATAACCTTAAGTTATATTTCTGCTGGAATGTCAAGAAACCTCAGATATGAATATTAGAAATAATATCTTTGACCACATTTTTTTTATAGTAACAAAAAATAAATAAAAAACAGGTGGATTGTATTTATCGCCACGAAAATAATTAAAAAACTACCACCTTTTAAATTCACATTTGTTTGTTTTCTGATAGTTATGAATTGCACCTAAATTTGCACACACATTATATTAAAATAAAACTTTTCTACCCCATTTCTCCATGAAATTAAACTCAATATCAGTTTGAGACAATAAGCAACTCAATAGATACATCTTTGTTTTTCTATCTATCTCTTGTATGAAATTCTCGTAATGCATTCACTCAACTCATTTTTCACACATTGGGCAAAAGACAAGAAACGAGACAAAATTATTTTGACTTTGGGTTGAGATCTGAGTTAAGTATGCGAAATAATGGAATGCCCAGCTGTTGTGCATTCTATATATTGTTTGAGAATCATTGTTGTTTGAGCATTTTGTGAATATTGGTGAGTGATGTTGTAGGTATATTTTCAGTTGACTTGGAGTGGAAGGGTATTTTGAAATTGAGTTAAGAAGCCGATAATAAGGAATGCATTAGCTGTTAAGCATTTTAGCAAGAACTTTCATGAGATTGAGCATTATAAATAATGGAGTGATGTTGAGCATTCTCAGTTGGTTTGCAGTGTGGCATTTTAAGTTGTAATAACAGGAGAGAGATTTGATTTCATTTAGTAATTTTAGTAAAAGATGATAATGTTAATGATGTTGGAATGTAATTTACAGAGTAAATGACGATTCATTAATAGATACAAATAATATAGTAAAAATTTTAATTTTAATTTAATTTAATTCCTTGCTAGGTACGATGGTACAAATGGTTCAACGGAAGCACTCATTCCACTCAATATATGGACGCTTCGTCCCTGATATGTATGTATGTAGGTACATTATTATTTTTCATTTTTCAGCATTGGTTTTGGAGTTTTTTGTTTTGTCTATTATAGTCATATCAAAGCAACGTTGCTCAATTTTGATATTACCTTATGAAAATACAACGTTGTAGTTTCAATAGATTTATAGATTTCAGTAGGAAATTTTTTTTAAATGGATTCTTATTAGGATTTTTTGATTGGTATGGATATCTATACTATTATATAAAAGCGAAACCATTTAAAAGTTTGTGACGCACGATCTCAGAAAGTAGTCAACCAATTTATTTGAAATAAATTTTATTATTTTCTATATTGTTATAAGAGTGTTTATGGCTATAATTTTTTTCATTAATAATTTGTCAAACTTAAATATTATTAATTTTACATTTTTTGTCCATTTTTTTTCATTAGTTGACTTATACAACCACTCATATCTTAAAACCTATACAATAATCGACAAAGATTAGCATTGCTTCATAAAGTCAATATTGTTGCGCAAATTTTAAGTCCAAAATCACTTCTTAGTTAAACATACAACCTGAGAAATAAATAAAAACAAATTATAAAATTATAAACGTTTTGAATTTATTTTATCCAGGAATTAGATTTCATCACAATCGCGAGGTAGCTGCTTTGTTTCATTTCATTATCATTCCAAAATTTTTAATTTTCTTTTCTTCCCATGCTCTCTTTCTCTTAATATGTGTTCCATTTAATAGTTATGGTTTTTCTCTTACCTACCTAACTACATATTCAATTTTTCTGTATTGTATTATTGTATAGTTCATCTAACTAACCTACACACACACATTGGTTTTTGTTTCTCTAATTCTATCGTCACATCGCTGAGCAGTGTGTGCTCTTTATTACTTGCGATATACATAGGTACTATAGGGCAATTTTTGCATTTGGAAAAAAATCGAACTCGAGATTTTGATCAAAGTTGACATTACGATGATAGCGAAGACGAACAAAGTGGGTCCGACGATTCCGTCTGTCTTTCTGTATGCCTGTATGTCCATTGTCCGTATGTCTGTATGTCTGTACCTCGATCTAGAGCCTAGGCCACTGGAGCTTTTTTCTTCAAACTCGGTACTTAAGGGTCTTCGGTGATTCCCTAGAGGAGAAATTGAAATTTTTTTTTAGCTCTAAAACTAACAGTACCCCCCATACACCCGTAATGCATAATCTTATTTATCTCGAAACGGTTCTAACGATTTTGATAAAAAAAAAATTAGGTGTGATATTATGGACATTGGACATGGACTACATTTTGGTCAAAAAAAATTTTGGGGCAAAATTTTATCAACGGTACCTGTCATACAACCGTTTTTTGATTTTTTGACTTTCTCATCAACAGCTCTAACGATTTTAACCAAAAATTTTCAACAGGAGCCCTTAAGTTTAAAATAATATTGTATGTAAAAATATTCGAAAAAAAACTTTCTAAAATCTATACTACCTAATACTTAAAATTTGGCATCCCAAATTTTGTTCTCGAAAAATTTTAAGGAAATTTGTCATATAAAAAATTACTTAAATATTACAAAGATTAATCAGACGCCAATTCCATACATTTGAACATTTTTATCTCATTAAATCCATGTTTTATATTTATAAAATGTATTTTAAATTCCAAAGTACTTTTACATAAGAGCAGGTTTGTGCGATCCAGTCGTACATTTTATTTTTTAAGTCACTTGAATACACTCAATATCATTTTTAGTGACAAAAATGGACATTCAATTGACTACAGTGCCGTGACATGAACTATTCTATAAAAGCGAAACCATTTTAAAGTTTGGGTTGAATGATTTCAAAAAGTAGTCAACCCGTTTATTTTGAATAAATTTTATTATTTTCTACGTTGTTATATTTATAATATGCACAAACATAAACAAGCTCTTTTTTTCAAATGTGAAAAAGAATCTAATTCGTTACGGTATGTTATACATATAAATATAAACTAAAATTAATATTGCTGTAGAAAATATGCTCAGTCCCATTGAGAAATGTTTTCATATGCTAATATTAATATTAAGAAAATATTCGTAGTTACAACTTGCGAAGCAACGCGAGTACGGGTCGGCTAGTATGTACATACATGCAGTTAACAGCATATCATGTTACACACATTGTGTATCATTTCCTATCAATCTTTTATTGTCTTTTAGCTAAGAGCTTATCATGTAAACATTTTATCATTTCCTATTAATTTTTATTGTCTTCTAGGTAAAAACCCTAATTGATTTTTGCCCATAAAATAGAATATTTTATGTCATATTTTTTGATTACATTAAACAACTTAACTTCGGTTCAATACTGGACATAAACATCTGTGATGAGATCATATCCGCTGATCTGATTCGGACATGGGAATGTTTATATTATTGAATCGAAATACTTTGAGCACTTGATAATTTTAAAATGATATTGTAAGTCAGTCTTAAGTTGATTCCGGTGGACAAAAGTCGTAATAAAAGTTCGTTAATCTTTTTTAAAAAATAAAATAAAATCAATTTTATTTAACTATGCGTATGTTAATATATTAAGTAATTTATATTGATTATAATTATTATTATTTCTGTTGTTCAAAATTTTGAATGTTGTCATTTTGAAGAACAAAAATAATAATTACAATTATAAGGCAAGTTATGCACTCGTAAAAAAAAATCTAACTCGAGATTTTTATCAAAGTTGACATAACGATGATAGCGAAGAAATTTTATAAATATTTTTTTTTCTCAAAAACTGTCCCACAGATTAAAAAAAAAAATCATAAAATTTCATTTAGTTAAACCTAGGTAATGGTTGACAAAAAAATTCCAAAAAATTATTATTTTTGGTACCCCCGTTGGAACCTTTTTTTTGTTTTGATTTTCTCAAAAACGGTACAACCAATTTTGATCATTTTTTTATGTTAAGGCTCCCCAGCAGTTTCAATATTATTGCGTATTCAAATTTTCAAAAAAAAATTTTTTGGATTTAAAAAAAAATTCAAAATTTTTTTTTGAAAACTCAATATTTCAAAAACCCCATGCTCGATTTTTTAAAACTTGATAAATAAAAGTTTCTTAGAATAATCAACAAGATATGAAAAAAAAATTATTTTACCTAAAAATAACGGTACGCTCCATACAAATCTTAAAAAATGGTTTTCGAAAATCGTATTTTTCTCGAAAACAGCTCCGAGAATTTTGCTTAAATTTTTTTCTTTTGATTAATTTTTAAGATCTATAATTTAATAAAAAAAATATTGAAAACAAGATATTACTGACTGTACCTACTATAGAACGATTTTTCAAAATTTTGAATTTCTCATTATCGGCATAACGGATTTTAATGAAATTTTTTAGAGAGAAGCTTCTATAAAGTTTAAAAAACATTGCATTTCAAAACTGGAAAATATTTTTTATTTAGTTAAGAAACTTAAACGAAATTAAGATATAGTTTTCAAAATATTGAGTTTTCAAAGTAAAAAATCAATCAATCAATATGCAATTTTTAACTCGCCAAGATGCCTAGTTTAGCCATAAATCACGATTGAAAGTACCTTGGGTGGCAAATTTTTGTCATATTTCTTGATTTAAAATAATTATTTTATATTTAAAAAAAATGGGCAGAAAAAAATGTATGAAAAATCAAAATTTCTTCAAAATACAAATTGTTGAAAAAAAAATTTTGTTGAAAAAAAAGTTTGTTAAAAAAATATTTTTGACAAAATGTCCAAAATTAGCAAAAGTTCAAAAATATTTTGGTCGAATGTCCAAAAACAATTGGCCAAAACATTGAAATCATCTCTCTAAATATGGAGGAGGTTTACCTCCTCGGAGTTCTAACAAGAACTGAATTTTTCCCGAACCAACAGTTCCCTATATAATTTCCATTTGTTTAAAAATAGATCAAATGTGAAAAAGAATCTAATTCGTTACGGTATGTTATACATATAAATATAAACTAAAATTAATATTGCTGTAGAAAATATGCTCAGTCCCATTGAGAAATGTTTTCATATGCTAATATTAATATTAAGAAAATATTCGTAGTTACAACTTGCGAAGCAACGCGAGTACGGGTCGGCTAGTATGTACATACATGCAGTTAACAGCATATCATGTTACACACATTGTGTATCATTTCCTATCAATCTTTTATTGTCTTTTAGCTAAGAGCTTATCATGTAAACATTTTATCATTTCCTATTAATTTTTATTGTCTTCTAGGTAAAAACCCTAATTGATTTTTGCCCATAAAATAGAATATTTTATGTCATATTTTTTGATTACATTAAACAACTTAACTTCGGTTCAATACTGGACATAAACATCTGTGATGAGATCATATCCGCTGATCTGATTCGGACATGGGAATGTTTATATTATTGAATCGAAATACTTTGAGCACTTGATAATTTTAAAATGATATTGTAAGTCAGTCTTAAGTTGATTCCGGTGGACAAAAGTCGTAATAAAAGTTCGTTAATCTTTTTTAAAAAATAAAATAAAATCAATTTTATTTAACTATGCGTATGTTAATATATTAAGTAATTTATATTGATTATAATTATTATTATTTCTGTTGTTCAAAATTTTGAATGTTGTCATTTTGAAGAACAAAAATAATAATTACAATTATAAGGCAAGTTATGCATTCGTAAAAAAAAATCTAACTCGAGATTTTTATCAAAGTTGACATAACGATGATAGCGAAGAAATTTTATAAATATTTTTTTTTCTCAAAAACTGTCCCACAGATTAAAAAAAAAAATCATAAAATTTCATTTAGTTAAACCTAGGTAATGGTTGACAAAAAAATTCCAAAAAATTATTATTTTTGGTACCCCCGTTGGAACCTTTTTTTTGTTTTGATTTTCTCAAAAACGGTACAACCAATTTTGATCATTTTTTTATGTTAAGGCTCCCCAGCAGTTTCAATATTATTGCGTATTCAAATTTTCAAAAAAAAATTTTTTGGATTTAAAAAAAAATTCAAAATTTTTTTTTGAAAACTCAATATTTCAAAAACCCCATGCTCGATTTTTTAAAACTTGATAAATAAAAGTTTCTTAGAATAATCAACAAGATATGAAAAAAAAATTATTTTACCTAAAAATAACGGTACGCTCCATACAAATCTTAAAAAATGGTTTTCGAAAATCGTATTTTTCTCGAAAACAGCTCCGAGAATTTTGCTTAAATTTTTTTCTTTTGATTAATTTTTAAGATCTATAATTTAATAAAAAAAATATTGAAAACAAGATATTACTGACTGTACCTACTATAGAACGATTTTTCAAAATTTTGAATTTCTCATTATCGGCATAACGGATTTTAATGAAATTTTTTAGAGAGAAGCTTCTATAAAGTTTAAAAAACATTGCATTTCAAAACTGGAAAATATTTTTTATTTAGTTAAGAAACTTAAACGAAATTAAGATATAGTTTTCAAAATATTGAGTTTTCAAAGTAAAAAATCAATCAATCAATATACAATTTTTAACTCGCCAAGATGCCTAGTTTAGCCATAAATCACGATTGAAAGTACCTTGGGTGGCAAATTTTTGTCATATTTCTTGATTTAAAATAATTATTTTATATTTAAAAAAAATGGGCAGAAAAAAATGTATGAAAAATCAAAATTTCTTCAAAATACAAATTGTTGAAAAAAAAATTTTGTTGAAAAAAAAGTTTGTTAAAAAAATATTTTTGACAAAATGTCCAAAATTAGCAAAAGTTCAAAAATATTTTGGTCGAATGTCCAAAAACAATTGGCCAAAACATTGAAATCATCTCTCTAAATATGGAGGAGGTTTACCTCCTCGGAGTTCTAACAAGAACTGAATTTTTCCCGAACCAACAGTTCCCTATATAATTTCCATTTGTTTAAAAATAGATCAAAATAAAATATTTAATTAATAGTACTAAAATAGTATTGCAAATCCCGCCAAAAATTTCCAAAAATATCTGTCGGCGAGCTTAAAAGCATAAAAGAAATGATCAAAATTGGTGGTACCGTTTTTGAGAAAATCAAAAACAAAAAAATTTTACCATTGGGGGTACCATTAATAAACATTTTTCTGAACATTTTTTTTTCACCCATTACCTAGCTTTACTAAATGAAATGTTTAGATATTTTTTTTTTAAATCTGTCGAACAGTTTTGAAAAATATTTTATAAGATTTCGAAAAAAGTGGTATAGTAGGTACCGTTATTTTCGGTCTTACTAAAAAAGAAACAGAAAAAACCTGAGAAGGGAATTATTTAACAATAATATCTACAAAGTTCAAAGAAAATCGGCCGAGCCGTTTAGGCTCCAGTCGAACAGACAATGCATAACTTGACTTATAATACCTATAAGTCGCAAGTCAATACCTACCATAGAAAAATATTGCTTTAAAAACCAAAATTAAAAAAACACAAATAGCTTTATTTTCAAGGCGGCAACCATAACTGTAAGTTTATTTCCCATACATATACCTACAAAACATTACCCTCAATAGGGGTGTTCACATGGAAGAACATCTTGTACAACATGGTTCGATAACCATCAATGTTCTATCATTTGAACGCAAAACCAAACAATGTTGCTTGGTTTTCAAAATATTTTGAAAACCTAGGTGGTTCGTGCAACCTTTTGTATATAAACTTTATAGTATTCTCATGAGGCATTTTTTTTTATCTTCTTGTCCGCTCACTAGAATCGCTACCATCGCTGCAGAAGCGCCAAAATCAGTGTTGTCGGAATGTCTACTATAGTAACATTTGGCTCCTTTACTGCGGGAAGGGCTACTGTGCTCCCCATGAATCAAAAAGGCTCCTCCCTCCCATCTTGGGGCTCTGACTAGCAATATATATTAGTTTTTTGCACATAGTCCTAAACGAACACTGGAACTTGAAGAGTTTCAAAAATATTTTTCAGTTGAGGTCCATAAAATTCTTAAAATGTCTTCAACTAGGTTGCTTTCGTTGGAGAGCGTTATTTCAAGAATTCTTGAACGATGGGTTCCTTTGCAACATTTTTTCATTGCTTACGAGTTAGAGAGCAATTAGAATTTGGCCCATAATATCTTCTCAGAGCTTACGGAAATAAATAAAACATATTTAAGTTTCTTGGGTTACGATTTGAATATAACAAAAAAATAAACATAGAATTTCAAGCGGAAGCTCCAAAAATGCATACCTGGCTCCAAACTGTAAGAATGTATTTAAAAAACAATTCTTCAAAATTTTGTCAAGCCAGAATATATACATAGATGATTTACAGCTACATAAAATCGATTTCTCCAACGATAATATTTTTTTAAATCTTAATTACGTTTAATTTGATGATAAAGTTTTAGTGGCAATACAAGGTATTGACCCCAAGAACCTAGCACCAAGTTTAGTCCCTTTGATGATGTCATTTCTAAATTTAGCGGATGAGTCAGAGTCTGAAAATCTAGATGAGGAATGGCGACTATTTCTTAATCAAACTTCTATGTCAAAGGACTTAGACTTTGAAGATTTTTACCGAACACTAAAAATGCTTTAAATGAGACTATGTTTCCTTGTATACAAAAATTTGTGGGAACAATAATTGTTTTTCCACACAGTAGTGCGACTGCGGAAAAAAAGACAAAAAGCGAAACCGCCTTCATGTTAAGACAGTGAATGCTATTTTAACGGCAAAAGAACTTTTGAATAATAACTCATGCGAAAAGTGGGAACCCTCTAAAAGTTTGATTGAGAAGTAAAAAAAAGAGGTCTGGACTCAAAGAAATAATGTATGTATATTTATTTTTATATTATATAAGTTACATATTTGTTTTTAAAAAACCTACTTTTAATATTTTTAATTAATTTCTTAATAATGATCAATTTTCAGTTATTTATTTTCCTATTTAAAACAAGGCTTCTTTTGAGGCTATATTTATATAGATATATAACTTCAGATATGAATTGCTTTTTGTTTTGTTTAGTCCAATAGAACGTTACGTGCATGTGTCCTCCTTAGGGTGTGTTTACAACGGAGCTGCGATAAACGTTTCGAGCAGCAATGTGACTAAAGCTTTGAGATTTTTAAATTGATTGTTGTTGTTCTAAGCGCTGCTCCGTTGTGAACACACATAGGAAAATCAATGTAAAGATTTCTCAGCTCTGATCAAATCGCAGCTTGAATCGTTTATCGCAGTTCCGTTGTGAACACACCCTTAGACATTTTTGTGTGTAGGTATGAATAAAAATATCAATAGAAAAAAAATATTTTTGTTTCTTGTGACCGCATCTATTATTTGATGAAATATCCCGAATTTTAACATGGCTCCTCAATGCTCCCCTAATTTTATGAAAAGTGCTACTCACGGAATTTTTGAAACGACAACACTGGCCAAAATGTTGCGAAGAAATTTGAGTGATTTGATATTAGAGTGAGAGTGAAATAATTTTTAAAGAGTAACTAGAATGAAAAGTTTACTTTTTGATTTATATATCAGTAGGGTGACAAAGGGAGATGTAAAATACAGCTGTTTTCCTCATGAGAACTGTTATACTTCATATATGCCAAGAGAATACAGAAATTTGTTTACAGAATCTTCGCTTTAGTTTTTGTTGTTTGTTTTTGTGCACCATCGACGTGTGTTGTTTTGATACACACACATATGTATATGTATGTAGGTACATTATTATTTTTCATTTTTCAGCATTGGTTTTGGAGTTTTGTGTTTTGTCTATTATAGTCATATCAAAGCAACGTTGCTCAATTTTGATATTACTTTATCAAAATACAACGTTGTATATTTATAGATTCAGTGGGAAAATTTTTTTAAATGGATTCTTATTAGGATTTTTTGATTGGTATGGATGTGCAATTGTGCATGCATGCATGTGTTAATATAGGTATTAAGTAATTTATATTGATTATAATTATTATTATTTCTGTTGTTCAAAATTTTAAATGTTGTCATTTTGAAGAACAAAAATAATAATTACAATTATAAGACACAAACAAAAATGAAAGGATTATTTACTAATGTAGGAAAATTGAAATAGGTAGGTAGGTATTTAGGATTTAAGGAGTACAATTATCGGCAGTTAAAGTTATTGAACTTGCAATATAATTTATATTGTAGGTATTTATATTGTAATTTACCTACATAGGTATACCTATTGAAATCACACGGCAATTCTATGCATTTTAACATTTTTATCTCCTTAAATCCATGTTTTGGGCGATTCACTATAGACGATTTTTGACACCAATTTTTTAATTACAATATTTTATGTAATATAATAAAATTTGTTTAGCTAGAAATCACGTTTGAACATGTCAACTTTGGGGGTCTACGAGGCTCCGTTTAGCCGCAAATCGCATTTAAAGATAGAAATTAGTTTTTCGTTTCATGCGATACGTGGATTGAAAGGTGGCTCTCTTTAGATCACGAAAATGTAATTTTTAACTCGCTAAGATGCCTAGTTTAACCAGAAATATGAAAGTACCTTGGGTGGCAAATTTTTGTCATATTTCTTGATTTAAAATAATTATTTCATATTAAATAAAATGCACGACTGGATCGCACGAACTTGCTCTTATGTAAAAGTACTTTGGAATTTAAGATACATTTTATAAATATAAAACATGGATTTAATGAGATAATAATGTTCAAATGCATAAAATTGCCGTCTGGTTTCCGGAAAAGTATGAATTTATGCAAATAAACTTTAAAAAATCGTTTTATTATTAAATACATTTTTTATATAAGAAATTTCTCTAAAATTTTTCAAGAAAAAAATGTGGGATGCGAATTTTAAGTATTTAATAATATTGGTTTTAGAAAATAATTTCAAAAAATAATCATTCATAGGTTTTGAAGATATTGATTAAAAATTTTTTTTTTTTTTTTTTTTAAAACCCAATAAATGTTTTTTCGAATATTTTTATATACAATATTATTTTAAACTTAAGGGGACTCCTGCTAAAAATTTTGGGTTAAAATCCTTAGAGCCGTTAATGAGAAAGTCGAAAATCAAAAAAACGGGTCTATGGCAGGTACCCCTAATAACATTTTGCCCCAAAATTTTTTTTGACCAAAATGTAGTCCATATCCATAATATCACACTTAATTTTTTTTATCAAAATCGTTAGAGCCGTTTTCGAGATAAATAAGATTTTGCATTACGGGTGTATGGGGGGTACCCTTAGTTTTGGAGCTAAAAAAAAAATTTCAATTTCTCCTCTAGGGAATCACCGAAGACCCTTAACTACCGAGTTTGAAAGAAATAGGTCCAAGGGTTTAGGCTGTAGTGAGAGGTACAGACATACAGACACACTGAAACATGTTTTTTGTGTACTAAATTTTCTTTAAAATTTTTATAAAAAAAATTGATATGCAAATTGTTAGTATTTAATAAAATACATTTTAAAACGTAATTTAAAAATTTAATCGTGTATCGGTTTTCAAGATATTGAATTTTCAAAAAAAAAATTGTATTATTTTTTTAAAAATCCAAAAACTATTTTTTCGAAAAATTTTTTAGTTTATATTTTTTAAATGCAAAGCAGCTCCTGCATAAAAATTTTGGTTAAAATCGTTAGAGCCGTTGGTGAGAAATTCGAAAATCAAAAAAACCGTTCTATGACAGGTACCCCTAATAACATTTCCCCCCAAATTTTTTTTTCACCAAAATATAGTCCATGTCCATAATATCACACTTAATTTTTTTTATCAAAATCGTTAGAGCCGTTTTCGAGATAAATAAGATTTTGCATTACGGGTGTATGGGGGGTACCCTTAGTTTTGGAGCTAAAAAAAAAATTTCAATTTTTCCTCTAGGGAATCACCGAAAACCCTTAACTACCGAGATTGAAAGAAATAGGTCCAAGGGTTTAGGCTGTAGTTCGAGGTACAGACATACAGACACACTGAAACATGTTTTTTGTGTACTAAATTTTCCTTAAAATTTTTATAAAAAAAATTGATATGCAAATTGTTAGTATTTAATTAAATACATTTTAAAACGTAATTTAAAAATTTAATCGTGTATCGGTTTTCAAGATATTGAATTTTCAAAAAAAAAATTGTATTATTTTTTTAAAAATCCAAAAACTATTTTTTCGAACAAATTTTTAGTTTATATTTTTTAAAATGCAAAGCAGCTCCTGCATAAAAATTTTGGTTAAAATCCTTAGAGCCGCAGGTGAGAAATTCGAAAATCAAAAAAACTGTTCTATGACAGGTACCCCTAATAACATTTCCCCCCAAATTTTTTTTTGACCAAAATATAGTCTATGTCCATAATATCACACCTAATTTTTTTATCAAAATCGTTAGAGCCGTTTTCGAGATAAATAAGATTTTGCATTACGGGTGTATGGGGGGTACCGTTAGTTTTGGAGCTAAAAAAAAATTTCAATTTCTCCTCTAGGGAATCACCGAAGACCCTTAACTACCGAGTTTGAAGAAAATACGTCCGGTAGTTTAGGCTGTAGTTCGAGGTACAGACATACAGACATACAGACATACAGACAGACAGACGGAATTGTCAGACCCACTTTTTTCGTCTTCGCTATCATCGTAATGTCAACTTTGATCAAAATCTCGAGTTCGATTTTTTTTCCAAATGCAGAACTTGCCCTATAGTACCTATATCGCAAGTAAAAATGGGCAGAAAAAAATGTATGAAAAATCAAAATTTCTTCAAAATACAAATATTGTGGAAAAAAAAATTTGTTGAAAAAAAGTTTGTTAAAAAAATATTTTTGACAAAATGTCCAAAATTATTTTTGGCAAAATAAAAATAGATAAAAATAAAATATTTAATTAATAGTACTAAAATAGTATTGCGAATCCCGCCAAATATTTCCAAAAATAGGTATCTGTCGGCGAGCTTAAGAAATGATCAAAACTGGTGGTACCGTTTTTGACAAAATCAAAAACAAAACAATTTTACCATGGGGGGTACCATTAATAAACATTTTTCTGAACATTTTTTTTCACCCATTACCTAGGTTTACTAAATTAAATTTTTAGATATTTTTTTAAATCTGTCGAACAGTTTTGAAAAATATTTTATAAGATTTCGAAAAAAGTGGTATGGTAGGTACCGTTATTTTCGGCCTTACTAAAAAAGAAACAGAAAAAAACTGAGAAGGGAAAAATTTAACAATAATATCAACAAAGCTCAAAGAAAATCGGCCGAGCAGTTTAGGCTCCAGTCGAACAGACAAGGCATAACTTGACTTATAATACCTTACCTATAATTCGCAAGTCAATACCTACCATAGAAAAATATTGCTTTAAGAATCAAAATTAAAAAAACACAAATAGCTTTATTTTTGCAATCCCTAAAATCCCTAGTGTAAAAGGAAATCGACATAAGTTTATTTCCCATATACCTACAAAACATCACCCTCAATATAAAAAAAATCATACACACAAGTCTTTTTTTACTTGCGATATAGGTACTATAGGGCAAGTTCTGCATTTGGAAAAAAAATCGAACTCGAGATTTTGATCAAAGTTGACATTACGATGATAGCGAAGACGAAAAAAGTGGGTCCGGCAATTCCGTCTGTCTGTCTGTCTGTCTGTCTGTCTGTATGTCTGTACCTCATTCTAGAGCCTAAGCCACTGGACCTATTTTCTTCAAACTCGGCAGTTATGGTTCTTTGGTGATTCCCTAGAGGGGAAATTGAAATTTTTTTTTTAGCTCCAAAACTAACGGTACCCCCCATACACCCGTAATGCAAAATCTTATTTATCTCGAAAACGGCTCTAACGATTTTGATAAAAAAAATTAGGTGTGATATTATGGACATGGACTACGTGTTGGTAAAAAAAAAATTTGGGGCAAAATGTTATTAACGGTACTTGTCATAGAACCGTTTTTTTGATTTTCGACTTTCTCATTAACGGCTCTAACGATTTTAACCAAACATTTTCAGCAGGAGTCCCCCTAAGTTTAAAATAATATTGTATACAAAAATATTCGAAAAAATTATATGTTGGGTTTTTTTGAAAAAAAATTTTTTTTGAAAAATCAATATCTTCAAAACCTATGCACGATTATTTTTTGAAATTATTTCAAAAAATCAATATTATTAAATACTTAAAATTCGCATCCCACATTTTTTTCTTGAAAAATTTTAAAGAAATTTCCTATATAAAAAAATTATTTATTTAATAATAAAACGATTTTTTAAAGTTTGTTTGCATAAATTCATACTTTTCTAGAAATCAGACGGCAATTTCATTTTAAATTCATGTTTTATATTTATAAAATGTATTTTAAATTCCAAAGTACTTTTACATAAGAGCAAGTTCGTGCGATCCAGTCGTGCATTTTATTTTGTTCTTTTCTGCCCGCCCAATTTTGTTGTTGTCTTTTATCATTGTCTAGACAAATCTTCTGCCTGCAAATTGATTTCTGTTATATTGTATACGAGTACAATCTCTCATAATTTGTTCTTCTACATTTTCACATTTTCACTCAACGATAGAAACATTGTATATAAACTTATAAAGCGACATTTCTTTACTTGTCAGGGTGCCATGTTGCGCTTGGAACGAATGGCCTCATGAGAATACTATAAAGTTTATATATGTACAATGGTGCAACCAACCAACCTGTGCAAACAGATGTTGACAACTTTGATATTTTTGTTCATTCTGTAAATTTTCTTGGCCATAAAACATTCAACGGAAAAATGGCATCTATACCAAATAATGAATTTAAGAAAGATTTTTTGAACTTTACAATTAGAAATTTACCAGAATTGTGGAAAATAAAAAGTGAAATTTATAAAAATTAAATTTAATAAGAATAAAACTCCTAACAAAATATATAAATATATAATATAAATGCAAGTTTCATGCTTTCTTCCTCTTCAAGAATATCGTTAATAACTACGGCTGGCAAAATTTGTATTGCCATACTGCTTCCGTTCACTTCTAAGATATAAAAATAATGATGTTCGACAACATCAGTATCCTATGTGAACGCAAAGTAGTGTGTACAGTTATTTTCCTATAGAACCATGTTGTACAACCATGTTCTTCCATGTGAACCCCCCTAATATAAAATAAAATGCACGACTGGGTCGCACGAACTTGCTCCTATGTAATCGACTGGGAATTTTAAAAACGAATGTTATTAGAGAAAACTGTTCATAAGGATAAATTCTTTTAGTAGTAACAGAATGCTATGCAAATATGAATTTATGCAAGAACAAAAATTATAAGTCCTTGTAGTGGTATCTTTAAAAGAAGCTTTTATATACAAACTTTTTAAAAGCTTTTTAAGGAAAAATTTTGGTACGCTAATTTAAAGTTTTTATTATTGTTCGAATAAAAATTAAATTTACGAAAAGAAATATTGACCCGTTTCGGAGATATCGAATTTTCAAAAAAAAAAAATAGATTTTTTTTTCAAAAATTCAAGAAATATTTATTTTAAAGTTTTGAAACGCAATGTGTTTTAGACTTTTAAGAAGCTTCTCTATAAAAATTTTCATTAAGATCCGTTATGTGGATAATGAGAAATTCAAAATTCGAAAAAATGTTTATATGGTAGGTACAAGCTGTAATATCTTAATTTCAAATTTTTTTTTATTAAATTAAAGATCGTAAAAATTAATTGAAAGAAAAAAAATTTTATCAAAATTCTAGGCACCGTTTTCGAGAAAAATACGATTTTTGAAAACCTTTTTTTTTTAATTTTTTAGCATTTGTATGGTAGGTACCTTTATTTTTAGGTAAAATAAAAAATTTTGTTTCACATTTTGTAGATCATATTGAGAAACTTTTATTTATCAAGTTTAAGAAAAATCTAGCATGGGGTTTTCAAAATATTGAGTTTTGAAAAAAAAATTTTGAAGTTTTTTTTAAAAATCCAAAAAAATTTTTTTTGAAAATTTGAGTACACAATTCTATTTATGTTTTTGGGGAGCTTTAGCAAAAAAAAAATGATCAAAATCGGTTGCACCGTTTTTGAGAAAATCAAAAACAAAAAAAATGGTTCCATGGGGGGTACCCTCAATAACAATTTTTCGGAAAATTTTTTTCAACCAATACCTAGATTTAATTAAATGAAATTTTTCTGTATCTTTATTTTTAAAATCTGTTGAACAGTTTTTGAGAAAAAAAAATGTTTATAAAATTTCGAAAAAAATTCGTATGGGGGGTAGCGTTATTTTTGGTCTTAAAAAAAAAAGAAAAAAACGTGTGGGGGGAAAAAATTAAAAATAATATGTACCAAGTTTAAAGAAAATCGGCCGAGTCGTTTAGCCTGTAGTCGAACAGACAGACAGACAGACAGACAGACAGAATTGCGAGACCCACTTTTTTAGTCTTCGCTATCATCGTAATGTCAACTTTGATCAAAATCTCGAGTTCGATTTTTTTTACGAATGCATAACTTGCCTTATAGTACCTATAAGTCGCAAGTAAAAATCATACACACAAGTCTTTTTTTTTTGTTCTTGTCTGCCCGCCCAATTTTGTTGTTGTCTTTTATCATTGCTTATACTGCTTTTAAACGAAGCAATATTACCTTGCGATTTTTAAGCCCGTTGGAGAGAGACGTATGTGGTGGCGGGGTTACACAAGGGAGAAGATGACTCCAAAAGAGAAACTAAGATTAAAAATCGCTTTCGTGTAAAAGCAGTATTAACAAATCTTCTGCCTGCAAGTTGTTTTCTGTTATATCTATTGTATACAATGGAAAAAACTTTTCTACTCTGTCATAATTTGTTCTTCTAGACGGTGTTCACATTGGACTCACTCCGCCGACTTATTTTGATGTCTCTGTGTTTTTTCTCGTTCGCACTTCATGGTAAGAATGAGACGGCAAAGAGGCAGGATTTTTAAAACAAATTGAAAATTAATGGATTTTTTTGACATTTGTCTTGGTGACATAATATGACACACGAAGATACAGTGTATCACAAAAGTAAGTAAGCACTAATTAAAAAAAATATAATCAAACACTATTTGGAAAATAAATCGAAGTGCGAGAATGGCAAAATTGTTAACAAAAGTCCATCTACTATACACAAAATAATAACCAAATAAAATAACATTGGAAGTTTGCAAAATGACCCTCGATCAATGACAATGACAAGTAGGAATGCCGTATTTTTGTTAGGAAAGTGAAGAGGAATCCCAAAGTAAGTTCATCAAAGATATCAGCAGAAATAACCAAATAAAACAGGTAAGTCATGTAACCCTCAAATTTTGTCTTTTTAGTGTGCGTATTTCGTATACATGTAAATCCCTCTCCAAATACGGATTCGAAAGATTTGATCTCTGTCAAAAAAAAAAAATCGATTTTTTTGGTGTGGTAAAAGTCAAAATTTGACAAGGGATCGCAATCCCTAAAATCCCTAGTGTAAAAGGAAATCGACATAAGATCCGTATCGTTTTATTTTCAAGGTAAGATCCAGATAGATTTGTGGATAATAAAACGCACCTATTGTATACATATAAACTTATAAAGTGACATTCCATTACTTGTCAGGGTGGCAGGTTGCACTTCGATCGAATTGCCTCATGAGAATACTATAAAGTTTATATACAAAGATTATACTTCTTTAAGGCAATCGTGCATTTCATTTTCATGCCGCCCTAGATTGATTGCCAATTTTTTAAATTAGGTATAACAATACTACATAGTTTTTAGCTATGTTTAATTTCAATGATCTCTTTCAGTGCTGAGAATTAATATTAATTATTATTTTGAATAAAAAAAAACTTCTATTCGAATCATGAGACATGTACCTATAACCCCTCATGCCTTAAATTTTGGTTAAATTATATCTACCCCCAAGTGTGGGCTCTTAAACTTTAAACTATTTTACAAGTACATGACAGTGACTGCATTTCACGTCAAAAATAAACGAAACAAAAGAAAAACCAACGATTTAAAAATATCCCATTTTATATAAATGAATTATTGGAAAAGAAATATTTTTTATCTTCGAACGTTTGTTCCTAATTTGCATCTCTTTCTATTTACTTATATTTTATCCGAACACAAAGAATACCTTTGGCTAATGTAAGCGGTTCACACATTTTTAATAAGTATGTACGTAGGTATATTATCTTTTGCACATAAAATATTGATGATTAATTTGTGACTTAAATATTATTACTAACACCGAATATACGAGTATTTTAAACACAAATTTTTTAAACTATTTATATTATAATGGATGTCTAGTTACTATTACTATATACTCAATTTTAATTTTCCGAACTTGCGCAGATACTTGTTTGTTTTAGTTTGTTTCTGTTTTTCCATATTATAAGTATTTGAATTACACTCAAGCAAATGTACGGCCCATTTTGGCGGTCATTTTTGGATCCTTGCAAAACTAAGTCTCTCACGCACACCTTCACAAAATTCTTTCTGCCTACAGGTATTTTATTTTTGCTTTATTTTTAAAGTGGCGTCCGTCGTTTAAACAATTAAAAAACTTTAGACATTTGATAAATAATACTAGTTCAATTCAAATGCAGTTTATTAATTTTGGCAAGTGCAAAATTAGATAATTGTATATACAGGGTGTCCTTTAGTTCGTGCGTAATATTTTAGGGCGTGATTCTTGGGTATATTCTAAGAAAAAAATCGTTTTACTGTGAGGACCTATCTCCAATTTGTATATCATATATCGAGGATTTAAGAAAAGGCTTACGTTGGTGTACCGTGACCCATGTTAACAGTAATTTTGATGTTAGTAATTATTAGAAACCTCATTTTTACCTCAATTTTTAGAAGAAATGCCAGCCTTTATAACTGCGTTTAAACAAAATTAATATCTTATCTAAGTATTGAAATATCCAGTTTCCATCCTGTTGGAAATATGATAAATCTATTCGCATAAGTGGAATGTCCTCCAATAGTTCTGGTAAATCATTGCACAAAAACTACAGATAGTTTGTGGAATTCAGCCTGGGGAGTAGTTTAAACTTTAAAGGATGGATTAATTTGTTGCCACTTACGGGTGTCCACATATTAGCCGTGTTTTTTTTGGAAAATTTATCCGTAGTACAGTAGGATTTTATATGAATTACTAATACAACATCCGTAGTAGGATCACTGAATCTGTGTTAAAATGATTTCTGTCTCCTTGTGTATGGATTTTCCGCAGCTTATGTGTGAAGATTGGTAAAATTTGTGACCCCATCTCTTGTAAATTTAGATTCGTCTGTCTGTCTGTGCCGTATAACTGTATAACATTCAAAATAGCAAAAGTGATAGAACGTAAAATAAATACTTTTTTATTTTGCTACTTGCTCATTTTGTTTGCCATTATTGTGCTTTTTATTAATTTAAATAAATCAAAATTTTAAAATCAAGTATCCAAAAAGTAATAAAGAATTCAAAACTATCATGGGTGTTGAAAAGTCACTGAATATATTAAAAAATGTGCTTGCCAGTCTTTTGCCTAAAAACCGACAACTGAATCGACATTCCTTCAAATTAGTAAAATTGTGCTTTAAATTCTTTTTTTGTGTTATTTTTGTAAATTTGAAATCCACTTTGTCAATCAAAACAAATGAAATTTCGTCCAAAACCGGATTTGTCCCAGCCTTATGACTATGAACCCAGTCTGGATTATATACTTGTCGATCCCAAATTCGACCAAGTCATCTGCCTGTAACAGAATTTCTTATTGACGATGGAATTTAAATTCCACCTTGTGAATCAATCAATATCATCAAAAGTAACCATGTTTTGAGGTGAGATATTAATTGAAACCTTTGCAATATACGTATGTAGTAACCTACCAGCTATTTTTCCAGAGCTTTCATTCAAAAAAAAAATCAAAGAAGAAGAAAAATAAATCGAAATCCTTTTGATGTAATGGTTTTGGCACTAAATCAAGTCATTATTGGCTAGAAATCAATGGAGAAAATCGCAATTATGACGACGAGGAAGAACTGATTTGTTTGACATCCAAATCTTATCTTCGTTCCGCTAATAATGTTTTTTTTTTTTCGATTATTATCAACCGTGATTAAGAATCAGAAAGCAAATTTGATAGTTCAATCATACCAAAACAGTTTTTGTGGTGTAAACATCTTTCCCGGCGGTAGAGTGAATCGAAAACGTGTGTAAAACTTATGCGCGAAAGAGATTAAACCAGCAACAGCAAACAGCACGCTGACCAGCAAAAATTTCTCAAACACATTGCCACCAGCAACGTCATTTCATCTGCTTGACATTTCATATAGAAAAAAAGTTTTTCATTGTGGTGCCACTGAATATTGCAGTGGGAAAGTTGACAACACCGCACCAGCAACAGCAAATTTAGGACTTTGGCCTAACGACGCTGTTGGCGTTGCTGTTGCTGTTCTTATGTGTGTTGAACAATTGAAATACATTGGCTCTAAATTAATGGCGGCCGCTGTTGCTGTTGACGGTGCTGTTGCTGGTTCAATCTGTTAAGCGCGGAACAGAACAATTGAAATACATTGGCTCTAAATTAATGGCGGCCGCTGTTGCTGTTGACGGTGCTGTTGCTGGTTCAATCTGTTAAGCGCGGAACAGATTGAACCAGCAACAGCACCGTCAACAATTGTCAATTGTTCAACACACATAAGAACAGCAACAGCAACACCAACAGCGTCGTTAGGCCAAAGTCCTAAATTTGCTGTTGCTGGTGCGGTGTTGTCAACTTTCCCACTGCAATATTCAGTGGCACCACAATGGAAAACTTTTTTTCTATATGAAATGTCAAGCAGATGAAATGACGTTGCTAGTGGCAATGTGTTTGAGAAATTTTTGCTGGTCAGCGTGCTGTTTGCTGTTGACGATGCTGGTGCTGTTGCTGGTTTAATCTGTTTCGCGCATTACGCGCTTTATACTTAACCCGTTACGGTTAAGTAGGCTACACACTATCATTTCTTAAATGACATTCCAAAACTGTCATTTCTGAACATTTCATTTGATGCTACACACTGTCATTTCAATGGAGTCATTTTTTCAATCATTTTTGAAATTTTATTCATTCATCGTACTATAAACTTTCTTCGAAAAAAACTGACAACAAACAAACGCATGCAAATATTTATTTCAGGCAAAAAAAACGACAGCGAGCACGACAAAGAGCAGATAAAAATGACGCACACTGATATGTTTCCCACACACTGTCATTTCATTTCATCATTTCAGTCATACCCACGAAAAATTTTGATCTTCATCATTTTCATCATCATTTATTCATCATTTATCATTTACATCTACACACTATCATTTTTTCCATCATTCCAGCAGAAATGATGTAAAAAAATGACAGTGTGTAGCCTACTTTACACGTTACGGTTCCGTGAAGCAATCTACCTTACCGACGATTGCATTTAACACCATGTTTACATTGTTAATATTGCGTACTTACGACATCGTGTTTACATTGTAGACTTTGAGTACTGAAATCTCGATTTTATTACTTTCCATTGCTGGCTAGAACTTAATTCAATCCCTCAACATTTCTTCACCTCTCGACCAATTAGGCCTATTCTGCAACATTTGTTATTCTGCTATAGATTTTTTGTTATGAATCATAAAAGATTTCCAACTTAAAAGATCTTTTATGATTGGTATTCAGAGGTTCGAACTTTTATAAAAGTCTGTTAGGCTAGTCGCGCACTGGCAACTGTGATCGAAATCAAATAGAGAGTTGCACTGGCAACTCTTTACTCACACTCACACTCTTTTATCTCTTGCGCTTATGGAAAACAGCTCAACTATTACGAATTAATTTTAGGCAATCGTTTAGTTTGTGTCAAAACACAAACTTTTTAGTTGCTCGAATCGAGTTGCTTTAAGTGCGCGGTGTCCCATATAAACCCATATGTTTCATTTTAGCAACTAAACAGTAGCGAAACTAAAAATTGAATGTTCGCGCCTGGCTTTATGCTACTTCGAAAACGAGAAGCTGCGATTATGTAAAATATTTCATCTGACATAATTTATATGGATGACGAACAAAAAAGTGAACTCTTCCCAACTAACAATTTTACTTCTATGGTATATTCATCTAGAGAAGCTTCTTATTACTATTTCTTGCACACATTTAAGGGTTGTATAAAACTCCAAAGAGTTAAAAGGGCGACTTTTTTTAACTCCTATTCCACCTTTATGGAGTAAATTGTGTTACTCCGAAGAACATACTTATCGTTATGTTATAGAGGTAATATATGCTTTATTGCAGCAATTGCATCGATAGCGGAAATGAAAAGAAGATTTACTGTCACAAGAATAAAATACTTATAGGAGTATGTGGAAAATAAAAAAAAAATATTTATTTGTGTGCTTATTTGATTTCATTTTTATTTTGATGCTTTTCTTGCATGTTTTTCGGCTTTTCCGGCTTGATTTCTGTAAAGATCTTAGAGTTGATTATTTTTTATGATTTCATTTTTACTTTTATTTTTAAAATTAATTTAAAAATTACTTACACGTGAAGGCAGAATGTGGGAATCGAACTCGGGTCCTCTCGCACCAAATATCTTGCTCGCTAACCGCTCGGCCAAACTAGCATATGTAAAACCTAGCGTTGAATTGGGATCACTTTTACCATGAATTTATTATATCCTATAAGGTCTATGTGGCTTCGTCGCTTCGTAATTCGCATAAGCTGGAGTTTTGTATACCTAGCATAGGGTAAACCGACCAATCATTGGCACCTTAAGGTTACTCACCACTTATTCGGCTTATATAACTTATGGGAATTAAGAAACGACAGTTTTTTTATTTTTTTTTAAATTTTTGATTATATTTTTGTTTAGTGAAAAACATTAAATACATTATTTTTTGTTAAAATTAATAAATAATTAATAAAAAGTAAAACAATGTCCTTTTACCAATGATTGGCACCATTTTCCAATCATTGGCACTGAACAAACCAATGATTGGCACATTGATTCTGATTAATTTTTAAAGTTTATTAAAACCAATAAAAACAAAATAAACAAATAGTATAACTCTATTATATAATTTAATATATAAAAGGTAATTTATTTTTATAATTATATTTAAGTCTTTTAAGTTACATTATGTTTAAATTAAGGCCGAGATTAGGTAAGATTTTTATGAATTGATAAAAAAGTGTATTATCAACCTAAGGCAAATTGATACAAAATTATGAAAATCTGTAACTTTTTCATTTACCAATGATTGGCACAGTGCCAATAGCCAATGATTGGCACTTTTTCTAATGATTGGCATGGCATCCAAAGATTGGTATAGTGCCAATCAACCCAGTGATTGGCACCTCATCCAATGATTGGCATGTGCCAATAAATGGAAATTTGATGGATTTACATTCCTATAGTTGACACCCCTTATAAAAACTATATTTTTAATAAAATATTAAAATAAAAAGAACTAACCTCTTTGTTATAGTTAATTTTTTTATAATAACTGCACTTGACAATGGTTTTCCTCTTAAATTTATTATTAAATTACACTACAATGTCACCACTTTCCTTACGGTTTTCACAAGTTTCACATTAAATTTGGCGCGAACTTGATTCTAAATTTTTAACAGCGTTTTTTTAATTGCTACTAACTTCAGATGCCAAAAGAAATGATGCCAAATCATCAGAAATAGACTAAGGCTAATATTTTTAAAAAGATTTTATTAGAAAACTTTTAAATGTTATTAATACGAGTAATTTAAACTGTAAGTGCCAATCATTGGGGGGGTGCCAACAATTGGGCAGTTTACCCTATGTTTTAGTATTAATTTATTGATAAATTGATTATTCTTAGCTTCTTCATCGGAAATCTAGCTATTTAAAATGTGTTAAAGCTAAAAAAAATTGTAAAACATAGTTTTTTTCTTAAGAAACTGCTTGATTCGAGTTTTATATGAATGAAACTTTAATTTATTTTTTCAAATAAACGGCACCTAGAATTCTAATATTTTTTTTACGATTAATTTTAAAAATCTATAATTCGATAGAATATTGAAATTAAGATTTTTCTGGCTACCTACCATAGAATTTTTTTTTTCTAATTTTGAATTTCTCATTATCGGCTTGTCAGAAAGGCTTGTTAAAAGTTGAAAAAACTTCTATCCAAACTTGAAAAAGAAAATATTTTTTGGATTAAAAAAAACACAGGCCAATATTTTTTTTATATTCAATTTTTGACCGTAAAATAATAAAAACTGAAAGTTTGTTGTTCTCAAAAATGTTTTAAAAACTTTTGTATATAAAAACTTTTTTTTTGAGAATACTGGCAACTCTTTACTCACGCTCACACTCTTTTCTCTCTTGCGCTTATAGAAAACAGCTCAACTGTAGCGAATTAATTTTAAACAATCGTTTAGTTTTTGTCAAAAAACAAACTTTTTAGTTGCTCGAATCGAGTTGCTTTAAGTGCGCGGTGTCCCATATAAGCCCATATGTTTCATTTTAGCAACCAACATAGCTCAACAGGACAAACGCCATCTGAAATCCTGTTTGGAAGAAGCATACGGCTGCCTAGTGAGATAAGATTTGGACATCCATCACAAGAGTCTATTCTCGACTATTATTTTTATTATTTTTTTATTTTTTTTTTTCGCACACTTCACTGCACAATAAGTTTTATTCCACTTTTCTGACACCAATGTAATATTTTTCCTAGGTTCGTTAAATAAAACTTATTACTCTTTCTAGTATTTCTTCTTTATTTTTACTTTTCAAATCAAAACAATAAATCTCAATTTATAATCAACTCCAATACTTTTATTCAAACTTAAATCATTTCTTTAATAACACTTTCCACAATCCAATAGTTCAGCTTTGCACACTTTCATAATCGAAAATAAACTGTGTTCCGCTCACCGTGAACACTGCCTTATATACTCAAATTAGTTGTTCTCGAAGGTTCTTGTCAGGGAATGTTCTAGTTGCTTGGAATAAGGGGAAATTCATTTGGAGGTTCTTGTTTAGAATATTCTAGTTGTTTGGGATAAGGGGAAATACATATGACATTGGAAAAGACCTTTTTTTGTTCCTTCATAAAGTAGATATGCAATTCTTAACAGATGACGCTGTAGGAGTATAAAGCTCTATTCACAACAATACTATAAGATATTATATACAATGACACTATTTCTCGTATAGATGTATAGAGTTGGACCAGTAGGGAAATAAGGAAAAATAGTGATAGTTAAGACAAATACAAATACAAATGAGTTTGATGTAAATATAAATATAAAAATTTTCATTTTGGGAGCGGGTAGGTATATTTGCAAAACGAAATAAATTGTATAGGTTGGCAGATACCAATATCAGAATAGGTACTAAAGAAACCAATATTTAATATTACAAAATAATGCATTTGAAATTAATATTACTTATTACATTTTAAAAGCAAATGTTTTGAAATTCAGAATTTTGAAAGCCAAATACTGAAAAAAATGAGTGTGCACTGACATAAGCGCCCAAGCCCTCAAGCAAAGCCTCTGTAAGATTCTAACCTATAAACGTACAAACATTTTGTACAAACCAACATAACAACTAATTGTTGATTAAGATTATAATGAGTTTACAAATTAGTTATATCATTGTATATAAACTTGTTAGTATTCTCATAAGGCAATTCGATTGAAGACCCCCCTACCCAGTCTGACAAGGAAGCTCTGTGCAGAATAATATGCCTAGTTGAGTCTTTTTATCGTACAGTGAAAATATTATGACAGAGTAGAATAAGTTTTTTGTATACAATATAACAGAAACCAACAGAAATGTGCAGGCAGAAGATTTTGTAAAGAATATAAAATATAGCAACAAAATTGTGCAGGCAGACAAGAACAAAAAAAAAGACTTGTTTGTTATGATTTTATATTGATTATATTGAGGATGAGGGTGAATACTTATAGCTATAAGAAGTTTTTCAGTTAAACTTTTAAAATTATTTAAACTGAAAACCTGGTACAAATTTTTCAATTTAGCTTTGTCTCATTGCAATACTCAACTGTGTATGAGAAAGGAAGGTATACCATAACATCTGATTTCTTCAGTCTAATATTTACTTGCGACTCATAGGTATTATAAGTCAAGTTATACATTCGTAAAAAACTCGAACTCCAGCCTAAACGGCCCGGCTGATTTTCTCCAAACTTGGTAGATATCATTTTCACACGTTTTTTTCTTCTTTTTTTGTAAGACCAAAAATAATCTTAATGATATTAAATAATCTAAATGATCTTAATAATATATACATATAGTTCACTGATGTAATCTAAATGGAATATATTTCAATAATAATAAGGGCGGTATTCACCGAACGCTCACAACTTAAGAGGCTCACAAATCCATTCACCAAGCAATAATATTGAATATTTAGTCTGCTATTACACGATGCATTCAGACACGTGCGACTTTTCGAATAACGTAAGTGCAAAAGAAAAAAAAAAATCGAAAGATGAGACGGAAAAAAAACTGCCCTGTGTCGCGTGGGTAAAATTTTCGGTGCAACAATTTGACGTTTCTCTTTTCTCTTGTCCGTTTTTCCTCCATTCTGCTTCATATGATTTCGTTATCCGAGGAGTAAGCTTCAATGTAATGCATAGAAATACTTCTTTCTGATTGCTTCTTTATTTTGAAGAGCACATACGCTCACCAACACCGAAATGAAAAATAAAGAGAACTGTCAAATTGGATTCATGAATCTGGTTTCAACGTGTAATAGCGCTTGAATCAGTGGACGAAATATCAAAGAAGAATTCGAAGAAGGCGCATGCATCTAGATTCATCGTGTAATAGCAGACTTATGAGCGCTCGTAAAAGTTATGAGTGCTCCTGATCACTCATAAGTTACGAGTGCTCTCTTCGAAAACTTGTTCGAAAACATTCGAAGCAAACTGACTTTTTTTAAATTGTCACTGTCGGAATTTGATTTCTGAATTTAATTTGTATTATTTTTTTATTGCGGAATGTTCGGAAAGCTCAGAATTTTTAATGAAGAAAAAGGATTACGCTCAAAGATTTATAATTTATTTTATTTTTTTTTTAAGTGATGCCTTGCTCTGGGTCCGGTAGTGTTCTGTTGTTGAAGCTCTTGCTCTGTGCTGCGATCCTAAATTCCATGCGAAGCAATTCGTATTTTTCGGTCACAACCACCGTTCATCAGGTGGTGATGATCACATGCTCTGTATACCAAAAGGTTGGCTTATGCGCGCAGGCTCTTTTCGGTTTCAACCTACGCTACTCAGATGGCGATGATGGTGGTCATCGTCATAATAGTGCTTGGCCTCTGCAACAGATGTCATTCGATTGGTGCTTCTAAGGTACTGTAGTTGCCCAAGAAAACTGTTGCTACAGGCGATTTGCGGCTAAACGGAGCTTCGTAGACCCCCCAAAGTTGACATCTTCTAACGTGATTTCTAGCTAACATAGGCATCTTAGAGGACTAAAAATTGCATATTCGTGGTCTAGGGAGAGCCACCTTTCTGTCCACGTATCGCATGAAACGAAAAACAAATTTTTATCTTTAAACGCGATTTGCGGCTAAACGGAGCTTCGTAGACCCCTCAAAGTTGACATCTTCTAACGTGATTTCTGGCTAAACTAGGCATCTTAGAGGATTAAAAATTGTATATTCGTGGTCTAGAGAGAGCCACCTTTCAATCCACGTATCGCATGAAACGAAAAACAAATTTTTATCTTTAGACACGATTTGCAGCTAAACGGAGCTTCGTAGACCCCTCAAAGTTGACTACGTGATTTCTGGCTAAACTAGGCATCTTAGAGGAGTAAAAATTGTATATTCGTGGTCTAGGGAGAGCCACCTTTCAATCCACGTATCGCATGAAACGAAAAACAAATTTTTATCTTTAAACGCGGTTTGCGGCTAAACGGAGCTTCGTAGACCCCTCAAAGTTGACATCTTCTAACGTGATTTCTGGCTAAACCAGGCATCTTAGAGGATTAAAAATTGTATATTCGTGGTCCAGAGAGAGCCACCTTTCAATCCA
This sequence comes from Chrysotoxum bicinctum, assembly GCA_911387755.1. NCBI lineage: Eukaryota > Metazoa > Arthropoda > Insecta > Diptera > Syrphidae > Chrysotoxum > Chrysotoxum bicinctum. The sequence continues at coordinate 100,204,152 of OU426988.1, forward strand.
CGTATCGCATGAAATTGTATATTCGTGGTCTAGGGAGAGCCACCTTTCAATCCACGTATCGCATGAAACGAAAAACTAATTTTTATCTTTAAACGCGATTTGCGGCTAAACGGAGCTTCGTAGACCCCTCAAAGTTGACATCTTCTAACGTGATTTCTGGCTAAACCAGGCATCTTAGAGGATTAAAAATTGTATATTCGTGGTCTAGGGAGAGCCACCTTTCAATCCACGTATCGCATGAAACGAAAAACAAATTTTTATCTTTAAACGCGATTTGCGGCTAAACGGAGCTTCGTAGACCCCTCAAAGTTGACATCTTCTAACGTGATTTCTGGCTAAACCAGGCATCTTAGAGGGTTAAAAATTGTATATTCGTGGTCTAGAGAGAGCCACCTTTCAATCCACGTATCGCATGAAACGAAAAACAAATTTTTATCTAAACACGATTTGCGGCTAAACGGGGCTTCGTAGACCCCTCAAAGTTGACATCTTCTAACGTGATTTCTGGCTAAACTATAGGCATCTTAGAGGATTAAAAATTGCATATTCGTGATCTAGGGAGTGCCACCAAAATTTATGTTGCCCAAGAAAACTGTTACTACATCACCCTGCCTATTAAAATGTATGAAACTATCTCTTTTCCATTTTTTTGGGCAATTCAAGACAAGAATTCCACTTTGCATTTCTGTGGTTTCCTCATCAAAACTACCTGCAATTTTTCATTCCGCTTCATTGCCCTTGTGATTGGCGGCTCTTCTCCCCGAATTTTGTCGATGGCAAGCTTCTCGACGATCGACATTTTTCCCAGGTCGCCGATCAATTTGTAGAGCCCAGCATGGGCCTGACTTTATTAGATTCTCGTTGTTCCGCGTACGACCAACAATGAAAAACGTACACAGAGCACAACACCGAAAGTCTAAAAACAGCTTTATCCTTTATATCTCACATTTTTTGACTTCTTGGGCCCTCGGCTGTCAATCTTGTTTGAATTCACAGTTTGAACATTCCTGGTTGAGAGAGAGAGGCTCTCATTTTCGAACTTCGAAAAACACTTATGAGAGGTTGGTGAATAGCACAAATAATTTCCAATATATGAGTCTCTTAAACTTAAGAGCCATTTACGAGCCTTCGGTGAATACCGCCCTAAATGTAGTGTTACTACTCATGCAAAAATACTCAATCCTATATTTGTTTTGATTACGTAATTGATGGTCAACATCTACAAAGAATAATGAGTCAAAAGCACCTTGGAGTTAACTTTGATTCTAAAATGAATTTTTCGCTTCCAATTTACCAAGTTATCTATAGAGCAAATTCGATTTTGGGTTTTATAATAAGAAATTCAAAGACTTTTGAAGATCCTTACACTCTTAAGACTCTGTATTTATCCATTGTTAGACCTATGCTAGAGTATTTTTGCGTTATTTAGAATCCATATGCTCAAACAAGCATCCTTCATATTGAAAAAATTCAGAAAAGGTTTACTAAATTGGCTTTGCGGAAAACATTTAGAAATGCAAACCTTCCGCCTTATGATCAGATGTGCCTTTTTTGATTTAAAATCCCTAGTACTCATAAGAAAACTATATTATGCTTTTGATATCCTCAATTCAAATATTAACTGTTCGATGCTACTTTGAGTTTCAAGGTACTATATTTATGCACCTTCTCGTTTTTTGCGACCTAGAGATGGAGATTTCGTATGTGTTCCCCATCATAGTACAAGTTATGCAAAACATATTCCAATTACTAGCTCTTGTATTGCTTAAAGCCTAGTACGCAGATCGCGCTAAATTTTATCTCCCACATTTTTCTCCAAACATCAGTTTAAATCCAAGCTAAATTTTGACATATGAACTTTGTGGAGAACATGTCACAGAAAACAGCTGTTATGCTTTAAATGAATTTTTTTCAAAGATTTGAAAGAATTTGGTTTAAAGTATGATTTTTTAGGAATTATGAATGAGAAGAATGAGAATGATGAATTATGAGTGATTTTTGCTGTGGAAAATCTTGTAAGACTTCCGTCACCAAATATTCTTCTAAATATTATTCAAATATTATTACATTTCAAATTGAAATTAAAATTTAGCTCGAGAATAAATGTGCTAGACAATTATTTCGTGAGCTAAATTTTGACAGATAAGTTATGAACAGTTCGAAGAGAAATTTTGATTTTTTAGCTGGAGCAGAGTACCTCTCGGCTAAAATGCTCGACTAAATTATGCTCTTTTCGCTTGGCTAAATTTTGGAGAGAATTTTGTATGGAAGATAAAATTTAGCGCGATCTGCGTACTAGGCTTTTAATGATTTTGATCTTTTCATTGATTTTAATATAAGTAGAATAAATATTAAAAGAGATATATTCAATTCATTATAAATATTATTATTTTAATACTTTGTTAATATGTTTAAATTATGTATGTAGTCTTTATAAAGCTATGTAACTTGATTGACGAAATAAATAAAATAACAGTACCTGCTATACGATTTTTTAAAATACCTAAATACCTAAAATACTCTAAAAACCTAAAAACATAGATTTTTTAAAAATAAATTCAAAAAATTTCATTGAGTCAAAGCTAGGCAATGGATAAAAAAAAATTCTGAAAAATGGTTATTAATGGTATACTCCCCTAGAACCATTTTTTTTGTTTTTTCTCAAAAACGGTACAACCACTTTTGATATTTTTTATACTTAAGTCTAGTACGCAGATCGAGACAAGAGAAACTTTATCTCTACATTTTTAGTCTCTACAAAACGTTTCCAAATCTCGCGCAAAAGTTTGAATTTGGAGAGATAAAATCTATTTTAATGTGTTTTGTAGTGTATATATGGAACGGGTTGTCTTATAAAAGTCGTTCATACCTTTTTGGAATCTCCTCTTGATGCTTTCAAGAGAAGCATCGGCACTTTTTACATAAAACCAGTTTTATATGAAGGTTTTTATAATACAAGTTCTATATACTACTAAAATAAATCGGCCAAGTAGAAGACTTAGCACTATTAATGGACTTGTTGAATTATTGATTCAAAATAGCTTTATTGGCCTTTAGTCCGCAAAATTTGGCATTTCGTCCCGGCGATCTCACACAGGGCCGCCGCTACCGTATGTGCAAAATGTGCGGCGCACAAGGCCGCCAACGTTTTGGAGCGGAAAATTAAGAGATCGATCTAACTCAACCTATACAGCATACTCCAAAAGTTTTCCTTAAGCTATTGGAACTTGTTTACATTTGACCGTTCACTACGTAGTTCCCACACACAATCTACTACAAATCTTTATTCATATTTTGTTTGTGACTGTCGCATCTCACACCAAATAGCAAGCAGTCTAAACTGCTTAAGCCCATGTCGCCATAGATTGACACTTGGGAAATAGCTTTCCTCGAAACCTTCATCTCAGACTTATAAACTCGAAAAGGATTTTGATTTGTATTTCCCATAAAATAAAACGAAAACAATGTCTCGAAAACATTAATTTTACTAATTACTCGTATTTTTCTATGAATGGGTATCATTATTCTGATTGCAATGATATACATAACTAAATATCCTAAATCTAACTTGGTAACAAGAACAAAATTATCGATGGTGATTAAAAAAAACATTCCTTATTTTACCGATGCAAAATGTAACCAAAAGTTTTTTATAGTGGGCTCCAGGTCAATAAAAGACGGGTTAAATTAGCAACGTTTCGAGCATGAATACACTCTTCATCAGGCCTTTTTTTTTTTTTTTATTGGAAAATACAAATAACATTAAATTCATGTATAAAATAATTATACAAAAGTCAAAACACTTACAACAATAATTAGTTAACTTTTTGACAAAGCATTGACACAGGTGGAATACATAATAAACTTTATAGAAAAACTATAATTAAATAAGAAACATGAATAGATAAATACGAATTACAATTAAATAAATACATTTACATTTTCAATACAAATTTATCAAATGCATCACTATACGGCGTCACTTTCTTTCGGATCACACTGTTTAGTGTTTTTTCTGATAAGCTGACTATAAACCGTGCTCAGATTATCACAGTCAGATCGTCTATTTATCGCTCTCTCGTTTTTGTTGATATGCAGCATTTCCAATAACATTCTCTTCCCCTGGTGTCTCTCTACTTCCAATATCTTTACATTGTCTAGGTCAGGCTTATGGTTCTGCTCTATACAATGCAAAGCAAGTGCAGTTTTCTGAGACCCCCCGTTGTTAATATCAGAACGGTGGCCTGAGAGCCGATTGCGGAGCTTTTGTTTGGAAGTCCCTATATACACAGATGGACAGTCCATCCCATTCCCCCCCAAGCAATTGATTTGGTAGACCACGTCAGACTTATCCAGCTTCTCCACTCGTCCCTTTGTATTAGTGAATAACAGAGACTTGAGAGTATTAGCTGATCTGAACGCTATTCTCGTTGTCTCTTTGTTTCGAATAGGCGCTGTTATCATTCGACTCGAAAGAGAGGGAATATATGTGGCACTTCGATAGACAACAGGTTGTGGATCAATTGCGGGTGTCGTGTTGTTGTTATCTTTGTAATTCCTTATTAGTTTATTGATGATGTGCACGGGGAAGGAATTGGAGTACAGGGTGTCATTGATGATACCAATATTTTTCTGTCGAAAGGTGTGATGGCTACAATCAAGTACTCTGTTGATAAAATTCTGTGCCGTGTTGAATTTTACCTGTTTTGGCTGTTTTGAGTGGAAGTTTATTAAACGTCCAGAAGAAGTGGGTTTCTTGAACCAATCGAAAATTATTTTTCCATCTTGTCTAACGAGTTTCACATCAAGGTAGGGTAATTCTCCATCTTTCTCTACTTCTACTGTGAACTGAATCTTTCTATGGAATGAATTTAAAGCGTCGAGGGTTGTGGCAACATTCTCAGATTTCACTATGGCAAACAAATCATCAACATATTTTGTAATGATTTTTGGTTTTGGTGTCAATCTACCAATAACATCGTCCAATAGTGCCTCCATGGCTATGTCTGCCAATATTGGTGATATTGGGCTACCCATAGGTACACCCTGTTTTTGTTGGTATATATTCGCTTCAAATTCCAGGTAATTGTTATCAATAACACAAAACCGCAACATTTCCATGAACAACGATTTCCTAACTTTCGTATGTTCCTTGATAATATTCCATTTCTTTTCGACTATTTGAAGTATCATTTGGACTGGAACATTAGTGAACAAGGATACAACGTCGAAAGACACCAAAACTTCGTCAGCGTCTAGGTTCATTGGTGAGACTACTTCAATGAAGTGTTTTGCATTATTGACATTGAATTTAGAATTTTCGGTGATTGTCTTCAAAATCCTGACCATAAATTTTGACAATTCATAGCATGGAACAGTTGTTGAGGCGCATATTGGTCTAAGAGGCATATTTTCTTTGTGTATCTTTGGTAATCCGTATATCCGAGGACAGTTAGCAATGTATGTAATCATGCGTTTTTTCTCAAACTCGTTAATAATATTTTCATTAAATAATGTTTTAGCGAAACCATTATTTGCGTTTTGGAGTGAAAGTGTTGGGTTGCTCCTAAGAATTCGATATGTGCTCCTATCTGCCATCAAATCTCTCATCTTTACGACGTAATCTTCTTTATACATAGCCACTGTAACATTACCTTTATCTGCGTTGACAATGTAAATTTCTTTGTGTTCTTTTAAAAACTTAACAGCGTCATGAGAAATCTTATTGATGAATTTGTCAAAAGAGGATAATGTTGCCGAGCGAAGATGATTTTGAATAATTTGAGTAAAAATAGCACGTGCCATATCAAGGTCACCCTGTTCCTTAGTTTTTATTATCTCCTCTCCATCCGCTATAATCTTAAAGAGGGGTAGGTTTGGTTTTGCTATTGGCAATGCAAACTTGTGTCCCAGTGACAACAACCATTTGATGTCATCTGGAAAAAATACATCGGTTTTGTTCACAAACCAATTCTCGTTGAATCTCAGACCCATTTTTATTTTTAATCTATTCTTTAGTTTTTCCAATTTGTTTTTCTGAATGTTTTTTGTTTCTTTGTTAACTCTTTGGTGTGTTATATTCTGGCTATTGAAAAAACTTAAACTATCATGCTTTGTCAGTGTTGAGGAGATTAATTCTTCAGATTTCAGTAGTGTTCGTTTTTGATTTTTGATTTGTGTGTGTTTGAGAGATATGGCAATATTTAAGAGTTTTGTATGAAAATTATCTATGTGTGTAGAGAGTTTTTTCTCTAGGATTTTCTCCGACTCTTCATTTGAAAACTCAAATAAATGATTGATATTTGTTGATGAGTTATGTATAAAGCTGGGAATTAAACCAAGCTTCCGGCATTTCATGAGAAATATCAAAGAGTTGTAGTGTTTTATGTGTGTCGTGCTAAGTCTACTAAATTTCTTAAGTATGCTGCATGCATCGTTACCATATTTGATTTTGATGTTGTTGTAAAATTCCATTGTGCAGATGTTCACGGCGTGCCCTCCGTTGTATTAAATATAGGAATTTGTTAGTGACCTCAACTGTATATAACCAAAAGTTTTTTATAGTGGGCTCCAGGTCAATAAAAGACGGGTTAAATTAGCAACGTTTCGAGCATGAATACACTCTTCATCAGGCCTTTTTTTTATTGGAAAATACAAATAACATTAAATTCATGTATAAAATAATTATACAAAAGTCAAAACACTTACAACAATAATTAGTTAACTTTTTGACAAAGCATTGACACAGGTGGAATACATAATAAACTTTATAGAAAAACTATAATTAAATAAGAAACATGAATAGATAAATACGAATTACAATTAAATAAATACATTTACATTTTCAATACAAATTTATCAAATGCATCACTATACGGCGTCACTTTCTTTCGGATCACACTGTTTAGTGTTTTTTCTGATAAGCTGACTATAAACCGTGCTCAGATTATCACAGTCAGATCGTCTATTTATCGCTCTCTCGTTTTTGTTGATATGCAGCATTTCCAATAACATTCTCTTCCCCTGGTGTCTCTCTACTTCCAATATCTTTACATTGTCTAGGTCAGGCTTATGGTTCTGCTCTATACAATGCAAAGCAAGTGCAGTTTTCTGAGACCCCCCGTTGTTAATATCAGAACGGTGGCCTGAGAGCCGATTGCGGAGCTTTTGTTTGGAAGTCCCTATATACACAGATGGACAGTCCATCCCATTCCCCCCCAAGCAATTGATTTGGTAGACCACGTCAGACTTATCCAGCTTCTCCACTCGTCCCTTTGTATTAGTGAATAACAGAGACTTGAGAGTATTAGCTGATCTGAACGCTATTCTCGTTGTCTCTTTGTTTCGAATAGGCGCTGTTATCATTCGACTCGAAAGAGAGGGAATATATGTGGCACTTCGATAGACAACAGGTTGTGGATCAATTGCGGGTGTCGTGTTGTTGTTATCTTTGTAATTCCTTATTAGTTTATTGATGATGTGCACGGGGAAGGAATTGGAGTACAGGGTGTCATTGATGATACCAATATTTTTCTGTCGAAAGGTGTGATGGCTACAATCAAGTACTCTGTTGATAAAATTCTGTGCCGTGTTGAATTTTACCTGTTTTGGCTGTTTTGAGTGGAAGTTTATTAAACGTCCAGAAGAAGTGGGTTTCTTGAACCAATCGAAAATTATTTTTCCATCTTGTCTAACGAGTTTCACATCAAGGTAGGGTAATTCTCCATCTTTCTCTACTTCTACTGTGAACTGAATCTTTCTATGGAATGAATTTAAAGCGTCGAGGGTTGTGGCAACATTCTCAGATTTCACTATGGCAAACAAATCATCAACATATTTTGTAATGATTTTTGGTTTTGGTGTCAATCTACCAATAACATCGTCCAATAGTGCCTCCATGGCTATGTCTGCCAATATTGGTGATATTGGGCTACCCATAGGTACACCCTCTCTACACACATAGATAATTTTCATACAAAACTCTTAAATATTGCCATATCTCTCAAACACACACAAATCAAAAATCAAAAACGAACACTACTGAAATCTGAAGAATTAATCTCCTCAACACTGACAAAGCATGATAGTTTAAGTTTTTTCAATAGCCAGAATATAACACACCAAAGAGTTAACAAAGAAACAAAAAACATTCAGAAAAACAAATTGGAAAAACTAAAGAATAGATTAAAAATAAAAATGGGTCTGAGATTCAACGAGAATTGGTTTGTGAACAAAACCGATGTATTTTTTCCAGATGACATCAAATGGTTGTTGTCACTGGGACACAAGTTTGCATTGCCAATAGCAAAACCAAACCTACCCCTCTTTAAGATTATAGCGGATGGAGAGGAGATAATAAAAACTAAGGAACAGGGTGACCTTGATATGGCACGTGCTATTTTTACTCAAATTATTCAAAATCATCTTCGCTCGGCAACATTATCCTCTTTTGACAAATTCATCAATAAGATTTCTCATGACGCTGTTAAGTTTTTAAAAGAACACAAAGAAATTTACATTGTCAACGCAGATAAAGGTAATGTTACAGTGGCTATGTATAAAGAAGATTACGTCGTAAAGATGAGAGATTTGATGGCAGATAGGAGCACATATCGAATTCTTAGGAGCAACCCAACACTTTCACTCCAAAACGCAAATAATGGTTTCGCTAAAACATTATTTAATGAAAATATTATTAACGAGTTTGAGAAAAAACGCATGATTACATACATTGCTAACTGTCCTCGGATATACGGATTACCAAAGATACACAAAGAAAATATGCCTCTTAGACCAATATGCGCCTCAACAACTGTTCCATGCTATGAATTGTCAAAATTTATGGTCAGGATTTTGAAGACAATCACCGAAAATTCTAAATTCAATGTCAATAATGCAAAACACTTCATTGAAGTAGTCTCACCAATGAACCTAGACGCTGACGAAGTTTTGGTGTCTTTCGACGTTGTATCCTTGTTCACTAATGTTCCAGTCCAAATGATACTTCAAATAGTCGAAAAGAAATGGAATATTATCAAGGAACATACGAAAGTTAGGAAATCGTTGTTCATGGAAATGTTGCGGTTTTGTGTTATTGATAACAATTACCTGGAATTTGAAGCGAATATATACCAACAAAAACAGGGTGTACCTATGGGTAGCCCAATATCACCAATATTGGCAGACATAGCCATGGAGGCACTATTGGACGATGTTATTGGTAGATTGACACCAAAACCAAAAATCATTACAAAATATGTTGATGATTTGTTTGCCATAGTGAAATCTGAGAATGTTGCCACAACCCTCGACGCTTTAAATTCATTCCATAGAAAGATTCAGTTCACAGTAGAAGTAGAGAAAGATGGAGAATTACCCTACCTTGATGTGAAACTCGTTAGACAAGATGGAAAAATAATTTTCGATTGGTTCAAGAAACCCACTTCTTCTGGACGTTTAATAAACTTCCACTCAAAACAGCCAAAACAGGTAAAATTCAACACGGCACAGAATTTTATCAACAGAGTACTTGATTGTAGCCATCACACCTTTCGACAGAAAAATATTGGTATCATCAATGACACCCTGTACTCCAATTCCTTCCCCGTGCACATCATCAATAAACTAATAAGGAATTACAAAGATAACAACAACACGACACCCGCAATTGATCCACAACCTGTTGTCTATCGAAGTGCCACATATATTCCCTCTCTTTCGAGTCGAATGATAACAGCGCCTATTCGAAACAAAGAGACAACGAGAATAGCGTTCAGATCAGCTAATACTCTCAAGTCTCTGTTATTCACTAATACAAAGGGACGAGTGGAGAAGCTGGATAAGTCTGACGTGGTCTACCAAATCAATTGCTTGGGGGGGAATGGGATGGACTGTCCATCTGTGTATATAGGGACTTCCAAACAAAAGCTCCGCAATCGGCTCTCAGGCCACCGTTCTGATATTAACAACGGGGGGTCTCAGAAAACTGCACTTGCTTTGCATTGTATAGAGCAGAACCATAAGCCTGACCTAGACAATGTAAAGATATTGGAAGTAGAGAGACACCAGGGGAAGAGAATGTTATTGGAAATGCTGCATATCAACAAAAACGAGAGAGCGATAAATAGACGATCTGACTGTGATAATCTGAGCACGGTTTATAGTCAGCTTATCAGAAAAAACACTAAACAGTGTGATCCGAAAGAAAGTGACGCCGTATAGTGATGCATTTGATAAATTTGTATTGAAAATGTAAATGTATTTATTTAATTGTAATTCGTATTTATCTATTCATGTTTCTTATTTAATTATAGTTTTTCTATAAAGTTTATTATGTATTCCACCTGTGTCAATGCTTTGTCAAAAAGTTAACTAATTATTGTTGTAAGTGTTTTGACTTTTGTATAATTATTTTATACATGAATTTAATGTTATTTGTATTTTCCAATAAAAAAAGGCCTGATGAAGAGTGTATTCATGCTCGAAACGTTGCTAATTTAACCCGTCTTTTATTGACCTGGAGCCCACTATAAAAAACTTTTGGTTATATACAGTTGAGGTCACTAACAAATTCCTATATTTGATGCAAAATGTAAACAAACCATCTTTACAACGGAAACCAAAAAAAAAAAAAAAAAAAACCAACGGTAAAAAAAAAATGTTTTGTGTCTCTATTTATGGTTCTTTTTAAATAAGGGCTTACGAATAGTTTTTAATTAATTTTGGAATTGAATTGTGTAACGGGGTCAAAGGATGAGGATAGGATCAGGATAGTTGGAAGGAAAAAGAATCAGAAAAGGAAACAGGAAACGGATAGGAACAGGAAAGGACATTAATTTGGACTAGAGTATTATAGGACGGGTACGAGTGTTTGAAAAAAGGGGCGGTGGCATGCTGGCGACGCACGGCTTAGCTCGCCGGATGTAGGGGCGGATCTTGCCCCTCCGCCAAACCTCACCACGCTACAAAACAAAACTTTCATGCCAAAAAAAACAATTATCCCAATTATTGCACTGCTGCTCTTAGAGGTGGTTGTCGATGTTGTTACAACACGTGGCCTAATCCTCTCCTCTCCTCGGAACCTGTACGGCCAAATTGTATAACAGATTCCCCTGCACGATGCCATTCGACTACGACATCACTTCACACCGTTCAGCATCCGCTGGCCCTCCACACCCCCTGAAAATTAAAAACCTATTCCATCGTCTTATTAGAACTCACTTGTTCCACAAAAAGACATGTAGTTGGCGTGGCTTACAAACCATTTTTATTCAAAATCAAAAGTTTATTCAAAATCTTACAAAAAAATCTTACTCAAGCTTTGTTTCCTATAAAAAAACTGGTACTAATTACTCGAGAGAATTCACTAAGAAAATTCTTTTTGAATTTATATTTATTTCGAAAACTTTTATGGAAATTTTCTAACGAACGTAATATTTAAAAAATTGTGGTTATTAAGGCGAATGTGCTTATATTAGCAGCGGATATCGTTGTTGGGCCTTTTTGCCTCATTGGGGTTGGCACGTCGCTGGTGGACATTTTAACGGTACCAACTTCACCACGCGAAAACTACAACCAAAAAATTCTTGGACCGAGCCCAGTCTCGACCGCCGCTACCCGCGAAAACAATATTTGCGTATTCACCCGAACCTACTTAAGGACCGCTCTATAGGGGTTTTTTTTTGCACACAATAAAGTACCACAGTCGAATTTAGTCTTTTCGTCGAGGCGAAACCAGCTTCGGCCGGTCGAGTTGTCGCGTCAACGATGCGCTGCCTCTACAACCCTTTCAACCCTCGAACCCAAAAAGTAAGTATTTTTCAAAAGGTATAATAAATGAAATAATGAAAATAATATTAAAAAAAAATCAATGAAAAAGATAAAAATGATTTATATGTATAAAACTGAAGAAATAATAAAAAAATTAATGGGTATTGTCAAAAAAAAGGAAACCGAATGAATATTTGGTAATTTTTAAATTGCCAACGCACAAAAATCAATTCGCCGAAAATTAGGCAATCCTTCTTCAATCGTGACTCCGAGTTCCTGAAGTCGCTTAAATGGTTTTCTTTTCGGTTGTTGGATTTGTATTACAGTGGTTGCTTTCGTATGTTTTCGTTATATTCAAAGTGTTCCGGTTGGTGTATTTGCTGTAATTTATTTTTCGAAGTACATATTCGGTGCTTTGACTATTAGGTGGGTGTCTTCGCTTGTTTCGTAATATGTTTTTTTTTATAGGGTAGTCTTTTTATAACGACTTACCAATGAAATCACAATGAAAACACTTATCAAAAAAAAAACTTCTCAATATCTTCCAGCTGTCTCTTTTATCATTTAATTATTGCTGTTGTCCTGGTTGTTTAAACGGCTTTTTCTTACAGGTGCGTTTTTCGTTTTTTTTTTTGGTAACCGTTGGAAGATACAACAAAAAGGTACAGCGGCACCGACTCTGCTCTTGCCGATGACCGCTTTTAACACCAACCCTAAACCATGCAGGTTTTCATTAATTTGAAATAAAGTGGGCTTAGCAAATCACTCACCTCTTAATAAATCAACAATAAATATTTATTTATTCCCACGACGCAGTATTCACCAAATTAAGGATATTCAAAAACTACCAAAAAAATACATTATTAAACTAACACCTTTTTTTTCATTTACATATAAAAACAACACTTTAAACTTTACCTAAGACTACACTGTATTTAGGTAACTACCCTCTCTTTATGAACTTAACTTACAAACTAAAGGTAAGTTTCTTCTTGGTAGGTTTGACACCGCAACTCATCGAAACAAAGACACTATTTTTTTTTGTTGGGAGAGGTAAATGAGCTCCGTTGTGGTTAACACGATCATTTTGGAGGAGCCCTCTTCCCACGTAACCTCCTCTTTATCAATAAAAAAATACACATTCAAACCTACCACGGTGTGTTCACCACCCAACCAGTTATTGTATATCCGAACCTTTCTTCCATTTTGTTCAAATGGTTCCTGAATGACTTCATCTGTTCGATTTCTTGCAGCTTTTCGAAAACATCAAAATCTATAAACATTTCAAGATTTCGAGCGGGTCGGGTTATTTTTCATTCATTCCTATGAATTTTCCTTAAAATTCGCCTTAAATACCTAAGGTGTAGTGGAAATAGTTTACCAACTATAAGAAAATGAAAAACTAAACAAAAATTTTAACAAAACTATCAGAGAAGATACTGAAATAAAGAGATAAGAAATCACAGGCCATCCAATTCCTACAGCCGGATATCCGTACGCAACCCAAACGCAAAATAGTTGGCCAATCATCATCAATTAACAAATTAACATTTTTTATGTGCCTATATTTTCTGGTCCCCAAGCAGTTGTTTTTTTAATTTTTTTTTGTCGATGTAATAAATTACATTTAATAAGTAAATTAGACCAAACAGAACTAAATTCGAAAAAAGCACATATGGCTCCAGTTTGCATTCCCTCAAACAAAGATAGAGCATAATAGTTGGACTACTCTCTCTGGGATGCAAAATAGTTGGCCTATGAAGATTTAAATAGATTTTCAGTTAACCGTTATTAAAAAAATGACATGCACTTGTTTTGTTGTTTATTGATCTCTTGTTTTATGCAAGTCATTAACAGTTTAATGTCGACCATGGTGCATGGCGTTACATTATCAAGAGACCTTAGGGAATCCATAAATAAAGCCTTCGAAACGGGATTATCGGGCTATAAAATCGCAAAACAATTCATTTTACCGCGCTCATCAATTCGAAACATTATTTCAAAGTTCAAAAATAGTGGAAATGTGGAGATCGGTAAAAAAACGGCCACCAATTGGAAAACCTCGAGATTGCCGAGTTTTAAAAAAAATAATAAAAGAAAATCGACGTCAAACGGCCGCTGTAATAACTGTTCAATGGAGGCAAAGAATAAAAAAAAGTGTTTCGGTCGACACTTGCAATTTTAATTCGTTAAAAACATAGGCCAAAGAAAAACCACTTTTAACACCTAAACAAAAGAAAAAGCGGCTAGAGTGGGCCAAACAACGTAAAAACTGGACTTTAAGTCAATGGCGGTCCGTTATTTGGAGTGATGAGTCCAGGGGGCCTATTCTGGTTCTGTGAAAACGTGAATCGAATAATTCGTTTTCACATTCGCGTTCATGCATCGCTTTCACTTTTTCGATTCACTTGGTACAAAAAAGCGATTCTCGTTCCATGAATGAAAACGTCGTGGTGAATTCAATATCATATACTGTGGTGAATAATTTTTGTTGTCTCTTGTGAATTTTCTTTGCTATTGTGAGTGCTAAACGTCAAAACAAAACAAAATAATTTCTTCATTGTTGTTTTAATTTTCGTCTATTATTATTTTTCCAATTTTCGCATTTTAAGTAATTAAAACAATAATTATATTTATTAAAATGCCTTCAATATACGTTAGACTCATCATTCAAACAAATCGACGAAACGCGCAGAGGTTGGATATTTAATAGTGATTTACTTATTGTGTTAATATGTGTATAATTTCTAGGAACAACATGAGGATTATCAGGCGAAACTTAAGAGACAATGAAAATCCTTTTGAATCAATAACGGAGGAACATTTTATAGAATTATACCGCTTCCCAAAACATGTATGCATAACTTTGATAGATGAACTTATCCCTCTTCTTGAAACATCATCAAGAAGTCATGCTCTTCCATCACACATTAAAGTTCTTTGTGCATTACGATTCTTTGCTCAAGGATGCTTCCAAAGAGCTGTTGGGCAGGATTGTTTATCCTCGTTATCGCAAACATCTGTCTCTCGATGCATTACAGAGATTGCAATTGCTTTGAATTGCATTGCTAACCGACACGTTCAATTTCCGAGCATTGCCCAGTATCCTGAAATAAAGAGAAGTTTTTTTGACATCGCAGGTTTTCCGGGTGTCATTGGATTAATTGACGGCACGCATATCAAGATTGCAGCACCAAGAAAAGATATCGAACATGTTTACTACTGTAGGAAAGGTGGCCACTCGAAAAACGTGCAAATTATATGTGATGCAGACTATTTAATTTTTAGTGCTAATGCTAGATTTGGTGGAACGGCCCACGATTCTTATATTTGGAGATGTTCCAAAACAAAGACGAAATTGGAATCTCTGTATTCTTCAGGTGAAAGAAATTTTTATTTGCTTGGGGATAGTGGTTATCCATTGCAGCCGTGGTTGATGACGCCCATTCTTAATGCTAGTTCAGAATCAGAAGAGGCATTTAACAGAGCACACAAAATAACTAGAAGTATTGTCGAAAGGTGTATAGGTGTCTTAAAAAGTAGGTTTCGCTGTTTGTCCGCAGGAAGAGTTTTATATTACGCTCCTGGCAAATCAGGAGTTATTATAAATGCGTGTATTGTTTTGCATAACATGTTAATAAGAGCGAAAATTCCTTTGCCGGAAGATGTCCCAACTGAAGCTGAAATACAAACTGAACCAGAAATAGCTGCAAGTGAAAATTTGAATTATGAGCCCAATGTTTTAGCTCAGGCCCGAAATGTTCAACAACAAATTGTAAGAAATAATTTCTAAATTTCTTGTTTCCTTTTTCGATTGTAGATTTAACAAAAAAAAAAATAAAAATTTAAATGAAAATCAATCTTTTATTATTTGAATCAAATCATATAATGATTTTTGTATATTTTCCAATGCCAGGACCTTCCGTTCTTCCAACTTGAGCCTTTTTTCTTTAATTTCAAGGCTTTTTTCCTCAAATTGGAAAAGTTTCTCTGTTGCCATTGGTAATGCAGGTCTTCGCTTCCGGGTTTTGCGATTTGGGGCTGGAGTGGAGTAAGACACTTGGCTTACCGTGGGCCGTACGTTTTCGGCTTGAACAGGTTCTTCGTGGCGGAAGGCTGCCGATGTCGATGGCATCATCATATCATCATTTTCCTGCTCAAGTAAAACCTCGAGGGTGGATCTATCCTGTGATTAAAATATACATGAACATACATTATTTATTGCCAATTTATCAAAGGAATGTTAAGATGCACTTACAATGTCAATGGTTTCGACACCAATTTCGGCGACAGGTTTATCACCCTCCACGTTCCTTTCCGACATAATGTATATCACCCTTTGCTCCATATCGGTGAGCTGCTTTATTTTGCCCAAGCCGTTTATGCCAGTCCGGTTTTCTGCTTCTTTTATATCGCCAAATTTTTTCTTGGTGTTCCTTCTGAAAATATAACATTAACAAATAAACATATTTACATTACTGTCTGTTTATATTTTGATATAATATTTATTTTAGTTACTTCAAATCGCCCCAAGTCTTCCTCCACTGATCGGCCGTTTTGTGGGCTCCTCCCAATGAATTTAAATCATTTGCCAAGGTTCTCCAAGCATTATTTCTTTGCTGAGCTCCGTCTACCGAAACAAATCTACAAAACTCGTTACTAAAAACTATATATAAATCCAATATATTTACTTACCTATCGTGCGCTATTTCCACATTTACTTCTAAAAAGTTAATTAAAAACTCTTTTTGCCCATTTGTAACGCTTTTAGCCTTGTTTTTCTTTATAAAAATTCCTTCTGCCTCCATATTTTCACCTTTTCACTGCTGAGATTCAACATCGATTGAGGCCGTGAAAGAAAAATATTAATATGAAAGTTTTTGACATTTGGTTTCACTTTTTCACAGAACGAGAATCAGATTTAGTGTGAAAGAGTGAAAAGATATTCATTTCACTTTTTCACAGAACCAGAATAGGCCCCCAGGTTTGAAGTTTGCGTGGGCGACGAACGAAAACGAGTCATTAGAAATTCAAAAGAGGTTTTTCACAAAGATTGCCTTAAAAAAACGGTCAAGTTTCCAGCATCTCTAATGATATGGGGATTCATGTTGTTGTGTTCGCACTATGATCTTAAAATAATACGCAAGTGGTTCGATTGGCTTCTGTTTATTAACTGAACTCTTACATACATTAAGAGCAGATATAAGACAATATTACATAAGAATAGTTAGACAAGGACGAGTATACGTACTCCACATGTCCCCTTTTAAATATTTTACTTTTTTTTTTTTTTTTTATTCATTAATCAATGATTTAAAAGTTATAACTTACAAAATTAATTCATTATTTCATTTTAAATGTATGTAGTTATTTGAAAACATATAATGTATATTACTTATAAATTCATATATCTTTTCATTTGAAAATTATGACATTATTTGAAAACTTACAAAATTCATTTAAACTTTTATTTGAAATTAATGAAATACATCTCTATATTTTGTTTATAGTAATTATAGTTCGCTTTAATTAATTAAATAACTAACGAAACAATAATAATTTAAAGATAATAAGAACATCTTACTCCCTGTAACGGTCTGGTTATTTAATTGCTCTTCCCGATCTAGTGAAGTATGGTTGTGATGATGGAGTTGAACTAACTTTTTGAGCATCTGAAACACTTTCTTCACTCATCTCCTCTTTTGAAGTTGATGTTTTCGGTTTAATGCCTGAAGATGTGGTAGGTATCGGGTTTTGTGGTGTTTTACCTTCGAAAACTTCTTCTGGCTTGTACGGAATATCGTTGCGATGAGCATTATTTAAGTGAAACGTATTTCTTCTGTAGATTCCGCTGCTGGTTGTGACCCAGAACGAACGTGGAACATCTGCTTTGCTCTGGATTCGACCCCATTTTTGGATATCACGAATCCATACTACGTCGCCTACACGGAATTGCTTTTCTCGGACGACGCCATGTCTTCTGTTAAAGTTATCGGCTTGCTTTCGTCTGTACTCTTTTTCCGTAACGTTGATTTTGTTTTCATCGATTAACTTTGGCTTGTATTTTTCAGTAGACATTGGTATTTTTGAACGTATTCGACGACCCTCAACAACTCAGCTGGACTCAGTCCGTTGGCGAGCGGTGTAGCCCGATATTCTAGCAGAGCTGATTGCAAGGCATCTTCATTCTTTTTTAATAACATCTTAATTGTTTTGACTGCTGCTTCAATAAACCCATTGCTCTGAGGAAAATGGGGGCTCGATGTAACGTGCTTGAATCCCCATGTTTTGGCGAATTTACTGAATTCTGACGTAAGAACTGGAATAAATTGAGTACCATTATCTGTTCTAACGATTTCTGGGATGCCGAATCTTGAAAATATGATTTTTAACTTCTCGATAACTGAACGTGATGTCTGGCTCACCAACATTTCTACTTCTGGGAATCTCGAAAAGAAATCACTTACCAAGAGATAAGTTTTCCCATGAAATGAAAATAGATCCATAGCTATAGTATGCCAAGCACGTTCTGGCATTGCAGAGCTAATTAGTGGCTGATGCCTTGGCTGAATATATTGCACGCAAGTAGTGCATCGCCTTATGAACTCTTCTAGCTGTTTAGCACATCCCGGCCACCAAACTGATTCCCGCATTCGGACTTTACATTTTACTATACCCAAGTGTCCTGTATGTATAGTTTGTATAATTTGATTTCTCATGGATGGTGGAATGACTAAACGGCTTCCGTGCATTAAAAGTTGCCCATTAACAGCTAAATTTTGTCGATCGTTATAGTACAATCTAGCTTCTTGCGACATTCTTGATCTGCTTGGCCACCCTTGTTTGCAAAAGTCCATTATCTCCCGTGTCGTTGAATCTTGCATTTGTGCATTCTGGATTTCGTTCAGTTTGTCAGTTGATGCTGGAATTTCTTCCACAATACTATTGACGAAACTCTCTATTTCCTCATCCTCGTTCTCTTTTTCTGGTGCTTGTGTTGGATGACGTGACAGTGCATCAGCTACAACCAAATCTTTTCCTGGGGTATATACTATGTTGAACGTAAGTCCCATCATCTTCATTCGTAGTCGTTGTATTCTGGGAGTTAGCTCATCGAGATTTTTATTTGAGAAGATTGATATCAAGGGCTTATGATCAGTTTCTACTGTGAAATGTATTCCCGTGATATAATCTCTAAACCTTTCACAAGACCACTTGATGCCCAGAGCTTCCTTCTCTATCTGTGCGTACTTTTCCTCGCTCTCCGTTAATGTACGTGAAGCATAGGCTACAGGTTTAATGATTCCGTCTGAATCAACCTGGAGAAGGACAGCTCCCAATCCATATGATGATGCATCTGACGACACTGTAGTTTTGTGTGTCGGATCATACATTTTTAATATAGGCGCAGATGTTAGTGCTCTTTTTAGTTTTTCGAAGGCCTCTTCTTGACACCAGCTCCAAATAAAATCTGTTTGTGTTTTTAAAAGTTCGTTTAAGGGATGACTAATTGAGGATAGATTTGGAACAAACTTACCCAGGTAGTTGACCAATCCCAGGAATTGTCTAACCTCCCTGACATTTTGTGGACTAGGGAAATTTTGTACTGCCTGGATTTTAGATGGACACGGACTTATCCCATGTTCGTCGATTCGGTGTCCGAGAAACGTTATTGAAGAGACACCGACTTGGCATTTTTCTTTGTTCAACGTAACTCCATTTTCGTCCAACCGTTTTAAAACTGCGCGCAGGTTTTTATCATGTTCATCGATATTGTTTCCATATACAAGAAGATCGTCCATTTGGACCACATATCCATTGAGTCCTTCCAAGATACGCTGTAGCTTCTTCTGAAAATGTTCGGGTGCTGAACATATTCCGTATGGCATCCTAAGGAAACAGTAGCTCCCATAAGGCGTCAAGAAGGTTGTTAAGCACTGCGATTTTGATGACAGTTTTATTTGCCAGAATCCACTGTTTGCATCTAGCTTTGTAAATATTTTGGCACTCCCCATTTGAGCTAGCGTATGTTCCGCCACCGGCATTGGATGAATCTCCCTTCTGATTGACAAATTTAATCTCGTCAAGTCAACGCAAATACGGATGTCACCATTTGGTTTCGTCACGACAACCATTGGTGTGCACCACTCAGTTGGCTGCTCTACTCGCCTGATGACGTTAAGTTTTATCATTTCATCCAGTTTTTGTTTAATTTTCTCTTTCAAGGGGATGGGGCTCCTTCTAGCCGTGGAAATTGCGAATGGTCTTGCACCGGGTTTTAATTGTATGGTATATTCACCTTGGAGACATCCAAGTGTTTGAAAAACTCTTGGGAACTCTTTTCCTATGTTGACGCTTGATTTCTGGATCATTGTATTTATACGCTGTATAATATTTAATTTATGGCATGAATACAGACTGAGGAGAGGCGATTTTAGTTTATCAACCACATACACATTTGAAACTATTCTAGACTGTCCATAACAAAGTTCACTTTCTATAAAACCCATTACTTTGAGACTTTCGCCTGAAGGGCCACTCAATTTTTTATTTGTGTGTTTAAGATTCGGTTTTAAGAATTTAGATTTATACTCCGCGAAGGGAATAACATCTACAGGGGCACCGGTGTCTAACATAAATGTTATTTTTGTTCCGTTTACACTCACGTCTGCCGTCCACCTTTCAGTGATGGCATTATTCTCGGTCACTGTGCTTAGAAAAAATGGTTGATCTTCATCTCGCTCTGTTTCCAGGTTGAATATTTTTCTGTTGGTCACCCATTAGGTATATGAGGGTATTAACTTGTTCTTTCTCGCTGCGTTTATCTAAGCCCGAGGCTATTCGAAACCGTTCGAACCGACGTTTCCAACGTGGCCAATCCATTGGACAAAACGAAAAATTTTCCGGCGCCTGGACGGTAAAACTACTGCCGTATGTTTCGTTTTCTGCCATTTTATTTTATTTTAATTATTGTTTAAATGTAAGTGAACGACCGATTTTGCGAATTATCAAACCGCTGCCACCATCTTGTGTTCGCACTATGATCTTAAAATAATACGCAAGTGGTTCGATTGGCTTCTGTTTATTAACTGAACTCTTACATACAGTAAGAGCAGATATAAGACAATATTACATAAGAATAGTTAGACAAGGACGAGTATACGTACTCTACACATGTCGGGGTGGGTTTTTGGCAATTTGCATTTGCAAACGGACTATGAGAAAAATTGGATACAAATTTTATAAGGTTTGTTTTAGATTTATATAAATTAGAGCAATTTTAATTCGTTAAAAACATAGGCCAAAGAAAAACCACTTTTAACACCTAAACAAAAGAAAAAGCGGCTAGAGTGGGCCAAACAACGTAAAAACTGGACTTTAAGTCAATGGCGGTCCGTTATTTGGAGTGATGAGTCCAGGGCCTTCATCGCGTAAGACGACGATAGTTTGACGACGTCGTTTGAACGATTGAACTGCTTCGTGTAACACATACAAACTTGAATCCTCTGGACGATGTCGTTAAGACGATTCAACTTTAGCTTCATGTAACTTGTTGAACTGTCAAATATGGTCGATTGAACGATTGCGATTGAACGATTGCTATTTTACAATCGTCTCATACATTTTGTGGATTTTTTGAAAGTTTTTTTTTAATTTAAATTAATTAAAAAAAATGTTACTACATTACAATTTGTTATTTTTCGATGATAATGAAAGCGAATTAAATGAAAGCGAAACTATCGAATAAATGCGAATGCGAAGGACACTAATTTCGATTTCCTTTATTTAACACAAGGGATTTTGATCCCGGATAATTTCTTTTCTTTTGGTGTGCGTATTTCGTATACATAAATCCATCTTCAAATAAGGATTCGAAGATTTTGATCTCTGTAAAAAAAATGTGTGAAGGAACGTAAAATCTGTCGATTAATCGAAATCTTCATACAGAAATTGATTTCTCATGTGTAAAGGAAATCAACATAAGAAATGCATCGCACCCTCTCTCACTTCCAACGAAAACTTTAGTTTGATGACAACCAGACAGCCCAAATAACATTTTATTGCTTCTTGATGTTCTCAAACTGTGGACGATGGACGACACGACCGAACGATGCGATTGAAACTTTACACGAAGCAAACTTTTGACGACGTCGTGCTCGACAATCGTTTGGACGACGATCGTCTTAAAAATTACGCGATGAGGGCCCAGGTTTGAAGTTTGCGTGGGCGACGAACGAAAACGAGTCATTAGAAATTCAAAAGAGGTTTTTCACAAAGATTGCCTTAAAAAAACGGTCAAGTTTCCAGCATCTCTAATGATATGGGGATGCATGTCGGGGTGGGTTTTTGGCAATTTGCATTTTGTAAATGGAAGTGTCAATGCTGCCAGGTACAGAGATATTCTGGAAAATGAGCTTCTCCAATCAATACCACGACTTCAAGCTAGTGATCGAGACTATATTTTCCAACAGGATGGAGCTTCTTGACATACAGCAAGGTCTAAAATGGCGTGGTTATCTGCTGAAGCTATTTCTTTACTGGCCTTCCAGCAGCCCTGACCTTTCACCAATTGAAACTGTCTGGCATAAAATGAAACAAAAACCGCGAAAAGAACCATGCCAGACCTCTTCAAGACCTTAAAGCTAAAATCATAAATATTTGGAAATTTTTTGGCACCGAAGAATGTCAAAAATTAGTTGACACAATGCCACGACGCATAGAAGCAGTTATCAAGGCCAAAGGCGACGTAACACCATGGTAAAATAAAAATTAAGACCCATAGGCCAACTATTTTGCGCTTAAAAAAAAGTATCAATCGTTATTTTATTTTGTATTATTGCTCTATATCGTTATTTAATTGAAGTCATTTTGTTTTTGTTACTTATTTCTATTCAAAATAAATATGTATATCTTAAGAAAAATACCAAAATATTGATTTTATTTCCGATAGAATTTAAGAATCAGAAGATTTTTGTTTTTTATCATAGGTAGTCCAACTATTTTGCGTTTGGGCTCGTATGGTACTTTAAAACATATTCGCTTAGAACATCATCTTTACTTCAGAATCACAGGTAAGTTCATTTTTCTGTAAAATACAATGAATATAGTCGTCGATTTTGTGATAATAATATTATCGCGGAATACTGTAGGCCGTATGTAATTTTTGTTATCTTACATTTTACGATTATAGGGTAAACTGCCCAATTGTTGGCACCCCCCCAATGATTGGCACTTACAGTTTAAATTACTCGTATTAATAACATTTAAAAGTTTTCTAATAAAATCTTTTTAAAAATATTAGGATTAGTCTATTTCTGATGATTTGGCATCATTTCTTTTGGCATCTGAAGTTAGTAGCAATTAAAAAAACGCTGTTAAAAATTTAGAATCAAGTTCGCGCCAAATTTAATGTGAAACTTGTGAAAACCGTAAGGAAAGTGGTGCCATTGTAGTGTAATTTAATAATGAATTTAAGAAGAAAACCATTGTCAAATGCAGTTATTATAAAAAAATTAATTATAACAAAGAGGATAGTTCTTTTTATTTTAATATTTTATTAAAAATATAGTTTTTATAAGGAGTGTCAACTATAGGAATGTAAATCCATCAAATTTCCATTTATTGGCACATGCCAATCATTGGATGAGGTGCCAATCACTAGGTTGATTGGCACTATACCCATTTTTGGATGCCATGACAATTATTAGAAAAAGTGCCAATCATTGGCTATTGGCACTGTGCCAATCATTGGTAAATGAAAAAGTTATAGATTTTCATAATTTTGTATCAATTTTCCTTAGGTTGATAATAACACTTTTTTATCAATCAATAAAAATCTTATCTAATCTCGGCCTTAATTTAAACATAATGTAACTTAAAAGACTTAAATATAATTATAAAAATAAATTACCTTTTATTTATTAAATTATATAATTGAGTTATACTATTTGTTTATTTTGTTTTTATTGGTTTTAATAAACTTTAAAAATTAAACAAAATCAATGTGCCAATCATTGGTTTGTTCAGTGCCAATCATTGGAAAATGGTGCCAATCATTGGTAAAATGACATTGTTTTACTTTTTATTAATTTTAACAAAAAATAATGTATTTAATGTTTTTCACTAAACAAAAATATAATTAAAAATAAAAAAAAATAAAAAAAACTGTCGTTTCTTAATTCCCATAAGTTATATAAGCCGAATAAGTGGTGAGTAACCTTAAGGTGCCAATGATTGGTCGGTTTACCCTACCAGCCATGACTACAGCATTGTATTTTGAAGCTGTTCTCTAAGACTGCCCTAACAATTGATAAATAACTTAAATTTCAACGGATTGAATAAAATCAGAATAACCCAGAAATTTAACGTTCCATTAGTCCTTTGAATTTGAGCTTTCAATTGACATTCAGAGTTCAGACTCTATTTATATCAAAATATAGTTCGCACACAAGCCACAAAATGTCAAATTCCATCAAAGGATACCTAAGATGTCAAGGAATTATATATAATACTTCCTGATCGGGAAGTGAATGATTAAGTGTTTTGAAAAAAAAGTGAAAACAAAAACTTTTAAAAGTATCAAAAACTACTTTGTCAAGCTATAAACTATTGGTTGTTACCAAAGGATTGATTTGACATACATAAATTAAAAACTATGCTCGGAACTCAAATATTTGCATTTTATATGAAAATGGTTTTGTTGAAGAAAATTATTCGCAATCGCCACATTTTTTGTTTCCTCTTAAAATAAAATGCACTACTGGGTCGCACGAACTTGCTTTTATGTAAAAGACTAAGAATTTCAAAAATGAATGCTATTAGAGAAAAACTGTCCATAAACATAAAGTTCATGTATTTAATGACTAAAACAACTCTTTTAGTGGTAGCTGGAGCTAAGAACAGGATGCCATGTGATGCAAGCAAATATTAGTTTATGCAAGAACAAAATTTATAACAAAGTTATAAGTTATAAGTCAAATAATCTTTTATATACAAATTTTTAAAACATTTTCCAAAAAAAATATTTAACCCCTTTTTTGAGATATCGAATTTTCGAAAAAAAAAAAAAATATAACAAATTTCATTAAAATCCGTTCAGCCGGTAATGAGAAATTCAAAAATAGTCAAAATGGTTCTATGTTCGGCACAGTCATTAATATATTGATTTCAATTTTTTTTTGTTTAATTATAGAACGTAAGAATTTATCTAAATTCTCGGAGACTTTTTAGAGAAAAACACGATTTTCGAAAACTTTTATTTATCAAGTTTAAAAAAAATCAAGCATGGGGTTTTCGAAATATTGAGTTTCGAAAAATAAAAATTTGAAATCCAAAAAAAAAAAGTTTTGAAAATTTCAATATTTTAAAATTTGGGGGCGCTTTAGCATAAAACAAATTATCAAAATCGGTTGTACCGATTCTTTAAATTTTTTGATTTTTGTTTAAATCTGTTGAACATTGTTTTAAAAAAAAAATCATAAAATTTCGAAAAAAATATTTTGTATTTCAAATTTGCATTTGACAGTTCGCAGAAGATACGTTGTTGGTCGCGTAAAAGAAGATTAAAATACAAGATATTTCAATTTATAGTTATTTTATGCAGTGTTTTCCTTTTAAATAGTTGATTCGATCATTAGTTCACTTTGTCGTAAAGTTAAAACAAAACAAAAATTGATATTAGCTGTAAAAATAGCTTAAAAAGATTTATTCGCATTCGCAGTTCGCAGCTCATGTGTTTAGCTCTTCAGTCCCAAGTAAAAAGAGTAAATAATAATCTTAATAGGATGCAAAAACTGTACATACAGCTATAATGACTACGTTCGTTGTATAAGAATTTGGTGTAGCTCGGAACGCGACAACAATAATACACGTTTGCTTAAATTTTTCAACTGATCTCACATGGTATTATCAGTTGAATGTGAGGACCTTGCCAATACGCAATTTTTGTTAAATTCAGTTCATCTGTTGAACAAATATTGCGTATTGACAAGGTCCTCACAGTCAACTGATGAGTCAATGTGAGATCGCCGGGACAAAACGCCAATTTTTGTGGACTAAAGGCCAAAAAGCTATTTTGAATCAATAATTCAACAAGTCCATTAATAGTGCTAAGCTGCTAAGTCTTCTACT
The DNA here is from genome assembly GCA_911387755.1 of Chrysotoxum bicinctum. NCBI lineage: Eukaryota > Metazoa > Arthropoda > Insecta > Diptera > Syrphidae > Chrysotoxum > Chrysotoxum bicinctum. The sequence continues at coordinate 100,230,051 of OU426988.1, forward strand.
TGGCTGATTTATTTCGGTAGTTATAATAACTAGTCGAATGCGAATAAACTATATTATTAATTCATTTTTATTATATAATAACGGGTGATTTTTTTGAGGTTAGGATTTTCATGCATTAGTATTTGACAGATCACGCGGGATTTCAGACATGGTGTCAAAGAGAAAGATGCTCAGTATGCTTTGACATTTCATCAAGAATAGACTTACTAACGAGCAACGCTTGCAAATCATTGAATTTTATTACCAAAATCAGTGTTCGGTTCGAAATGTGTTTCGCGCTTTACGTCCGATTTATGGTCTACATAATCGACCAAGTGAGCAAACAATTAATGCGATTGTGACCAAGTTTCGCACTCAGTTTACTTTATTGGACATTAAACCAACCACACGAATGCGTACAGTGCGTACAGAAGAGAATATTGCGTCTGTTTCTGAGAGTGTTGCTGAAGACCGTGAAATGTCGATTCGTCGCCGTTCGCAGCAATTGGGTTTGTGTTATTCGACCACATGGAAGATTTTACGCAAAGATCTTGGTGTAAAACCGTATAAAATACAGCTCGTGCAAGAACTGAAGCCGAACGATCTGCCACAACGTCGAATTTTCAGTGAATGGGCCCTAGAAAAGTTGGCAGAAAATCCGCTTTTTTATCGACAAATTTTGTTCAGCGATGAGGCTCATTTCTGGTTGAATGGCTACGTAAATAAGCAAAATTGCCGCATTTGGAGTGAAGAGCAACCAGAAGCCGTTCAAGAACTGCCCATGCATCCCGAAAAATGCACTGTTTGGTGTGGTTTGTACGCTGGTGGAATCATTGGACCGTATTTTTTTCAAAGATGCTGCTGGACGCGACGTTACGGTGAATGGCGATCGCTATCGTTCAATGCTAACAAACTTTTTGTTGCCAAAAATGGAAGAACTGAACTTGGTTGACATGTGGTTTCAACAAGATGGCGCTACATGCCACACAGCTCGCGATTCTATGGCCATTTTGAGGGAAAACTTCGGAGAACAATTCATCTCAAGGAATGGACCGGTAAGTTGGCCACCAAGATCATGCGATTTGACGCCTTTAGACTATTTTTTGTGGGGCTACGTCAAGTCTAAAGTCTACACAAATAAGCCAGCAACTATTCCAGCTTTGGAAGACAACATTTCCGAAGAAATTCGGGCTATTCCGGCCGAAATGCTCGAAAAAGTTACCCAAAATTGGACTTTCAGAATGGACCACCTAAGACGCAGCCGCGGTCAACATTTAAATGAAATTATCTTCAAAAAGTAAATGTCATGGACCAATCTAACGTTTCAAATAAAGAATCGATGAGATTTTGCAAATTTTATGCGTTTTTTTTTAAAAAAAGTTCTCAAGCTCTTAAAAAATCACCCGTTAGCAAAAGTATGGAAGTGTAATTATATTATATTACATGTAGAGCCAACGGTGGTTGTAATCCAACTGTCGATATCATGCCATGATTGTTATGTACAGCTGCAGTATAAGTAGATCATACGACTAGGTATGTACACAAGTACATAAGAACATAGCACAAAAGAAGATGATGAAAGATCATGACAACAGTGACGATTAAAAGGCTTTGGTCATACATTACACCCTTAACACTCAGATGGATTAAAAAAATATCTGGTGGCCTTCTAGCACGTCCTGAGCGTCGTGGTGTTGATGTCGCTGAGTCTGCACTAGGTTCCGGAGGCAATGCTAATGACGGAATATTGTTAGATGATGACTGTAATGATGACTGAGGTGAAGTTTGAGATGATGATGCTTGTGTTGACTGATATGCGGTATCTTCATTACAATTACCTTCGGCTGGAGAGACCTCTTCGTCACTCATTTTCGGTGGATTAAAATCTACATCAACCCCAACATAATGGCTACGAATTTGATCAATGTGTCTTTTGATGATACGGTTGGGTCCTGTACAATAATTTCGAATCCAAACAAGATAATCTTTGCGGAATTTTCGTGTGGCTTTGGGTTCATCCACAGTTTTAGAAAGTTCATGGGGATGAATTTTATCGAAATATGTTTTTAGCTGGCGGTTGAACATTAACTCCGCTGGTGACCGTCCTGTGGAGGTGTGTGGAATTATATCGATACCTTCCCGTAAGAATTTACTAAGCGACATTTTTAAAATTGTTCAGGAGAGGAAAAAAATGTCCCATTTAGTTATTGTTTTGTGTATTTTATTGGAAGAAACAGATTTGGAGAGGGATTTTTACAATACAAAACTTGACATCATTGCAAAACCAAAATTTTAATCAGATAAGAAGTTTTTGTCGCTTAGTACATTTTCGTGGTCAAAACATTAACGCTTTATACAATTTTAAATGGCGCTTAAAACACTGTAATGGTCACAAAAAATAAAGGTATGAAATAAATTGCGTCCTTTAATTAATTTTTTATTTTTTCTCTCATTAACAATAAAATAAATAAAAATCTATATAAAAAGTAACGTAACATTGATTTCAAAACGAAAATTCAAAAAAGACACTTCAGGATTACGATGACAACAACAAAAAACCACAAACAAAAATGGGAAAAAAGTAGTAGCCTACTTGTTGTGTTCACGACAAGTTATGAACAGACCTACTACACCGACCGTCCATTTTGATCTTCTATCAGCTGTCATTTAAAAAAGCATTTTTCTTCCTTTTTATTAAGTTTCCGTCATTCTACCAAGACTGAAGGCCTTGCAGTAATTTTATATATTAATTCTTTTTCAACACTTAGTATAATAAAATACTTAATCATAACAACGCATTATTTTTACTCTTTTTCATACATAACATTTTGGCGACGAGGCTAAACAGGAATACCTAATATGGACGCCGCACAATTTAGCCAATTCCTCCAGGCAATGAAAGAGCTGCTAGCCCAACCTGCTGCTGCGCCCGCCACTTCAATGACCATCATCGCCACAAATTTTGAAGTCTTCAATGAGGGTCAAGACAATTTTCAACAATACGTCGAGAGATTTGACAACTATTGTGCATTAAAAAGCATTACCGACGAGTCAATTCGCAAGAGGGTGTTTCTCAACTCGATTGGTCCTAACCTCTACGACAAATTCAAATGTTTAATAGCACCGAAAACCATCGATGAGTCGACCTATGACGATATTGTGAGGGCCTTGCAGGTTCACATTGCACCTCCAGTAAACCAACTTGTGGGTCAGCATCGACTTCTCATGAGGGTACAACAGTCAAACGAGTCTTGCTCAGAATACAGTGCTGCTCTACAAAAGCTTGCGATTGACTGCAAACTAATATGCACCTGCGGCAAATCTGTTGCAAATCTGTTCCTAATTAATAAGAGGTCTCAAAGACAACACCATTAGAGAACAAATGTTACAGGAAGACTTAGAATTCAATGCCATCGTTCAAAAAGCCTTAACATCAGAAACCGCCAAGCTAAATTCTCATGAAGTAGCTCAATGCCCTTCCAACTCAGTCAATTCATCGCTTACGTCAATTAATCGAATTTCAAGGTCCAGATATCATGCAGACACAAAGAAATCAGCCGGACGCCATGCATATTTACGAGGCCGAAGTGCGCCCCATGGCAGAAAGTCCAGTTACCGGGTGGATTTCAAAGACATTGGCATCAGCGATCTGTGCATCAGATGTGGCAAAAATAATCATGCATCCTCAGAGTGCAAAACTGCTTCACACAAACTTAAGTATTCGTCGTGTCGTAAACAAGGACATGTGTCAAAAGTCTGCATTTCAACTCTTGTAAAAAACAAGCATGCTACATTATCGTCAAGCCAGTCAGCTTCCAGAAACATATCAAGTGTGACAGATTTTCAAGATTTCCAGTCAAAGTCAACTTATGGTCAAAACGATCTCAACAAAGTAGAAATAATTGATTTGTTTACCACAGACATGACCACAAAGAAATATGAAATTGAGATTTCCATCGCGAACAAAAATGTGAAATTTGAAGTAGACTCTGGATCCGGTTACACATTACTCCCCAACAACGAGTTCAAACGCTTAAATTTGAATACTAAGATCCAAAAGTGCTTTGTGAAGTTCAGAAGTTATGACTCAGGAATCGTGGTACCTCTAGGAGTCGTCAATGTACCGTTGAGATACAACAATATGGATTCTATTCAACAACTTTTCATAGTTCCTGATGGATTTTCACCTTTACTGGGTAGAACGTGGATTCGACATCTAAATATCAGCCTTCAAGAAATCGACAAAATCAGCTAGCCCATCAGAAACACCGCTCAAGATGTACTCCAGATAGTCAATCGAACAATTTGAGAAACCGTTTCCCAAAATATTCGAATAATCAGTAGGGAAAATTCCAGGCGTCAAATGCTCCTTACAATTAAGAAAGATTTCCAGGCCAGTATTCATTAAAGCACGTACGATCCCGTTTGCCATTAGACATAAGGTCGAACATGAGCTTTCTATGCTTAAAAAAGATGGAATAATTACACCTATTGACAAAAGCGATTGGGGTTCACCTATCGTAGCCGAGCCCAAAGCAGATGGGAATGTGAGGTTGTGCTTTGACTACAAAGTTGCTGTCAACAAACAACTGATAGACGCGCACTACCCGATTCCCCGGATCGACGAATTGGTGAACAAGCTCAGAAACTCCAGATTCTTTTGTAAGCTTGACCTGTATAAGGCGCACCTCCACATAGAAGTCGACGAAATGAGTGCGATTATACAAACAATTTCAACACACAAGGGCATCTTCAAAATGCACCGTCTTAGTTTTGGCATTAAATCAGCCCCAAGTGAATTCCACAGAATACTCGACCAAGTTCTACATAAATGGCTTGAACGGAGTTGTGTTATATTTTGACGATATTATCGTTCATGGAGAGTCACTTAGTGAGTGCGAAGACAATCTCATGAAATGCTTTCAAAGACTTCAAAACAACGATCTCCATCTGAACAAAGCCAAGTGTAAATTTTTTGCTACAAGAATATCATACCTCGGATATATCATATCCAACAAAACAATTGACAAGGATCCGAGGAAAGTTAAAGCTATCCTCGAAGCACCGAGACCGACAAATGAGAAGGAAGTCAAGCAGTTTCTTGGTCTTGTTACGTACTACAGCAAGTTCATCCCAAATCATTTAACACTCACAGCGCCGATTCGGGAGCTCCTCTGTAAAGACTCAGATTTTTTCTGGTCTGCAAGTTGTGAAGCCGCGTTCATCAGGCTTAAGAACCATATTGGGAGTGAACAGACTCTAGTACCATACGATCCAGCATTACTAGTCACTGTTGCTTGTGATGCCAGCCCAGTGGGAATAGCCGCAGTTCTATCTCACGTCATTGATGAAATCGAGAAGAAAATATGTTTCGTGTCGAGGTCCCTCTCAAGCCCAGTGGGAATAGCCGCAGTTCTATCTCACGTCATTGATGAAATCGAGAAGAAAATATGTTTCGTGTCGAGGTCCCTCTCAAAACCAGAAAAGAATTACAGCCAGATTGACCGCGAAGCCCTAGCCATTGTGTTTGCACTTGACCGACTATACACTTACCTGTATGGCAGGAAGTTTACGCTTATCACGGACAATAAGGCTTTGGTAAGAATATTTCATCATAATAAAAATTTACCTTCCATGACAGCTGCCAGATTGCTCAGGTATGCGTCATACTTATCTAATTTCAACTACGAAATAGTCCACCGAAATGGTGACCAAAACGTGAATGCTGACTATTTCTCTAGGAATCCTGTCGATAAAGAGTCTCCAACTGACGTTCATATTATTGATAAGGAAATTTTCCAGATCCAGTATCAAACACTCAGCTTCATATCTACAGCTCAAGTAACCAGTGAAATGATCGAGCAATATACACCTCAAGATCCAGAGCAATGACAGATCATCAAAGAAATCAAAGCCCGCACAAGTCTTTTGGAGGACTATACCCTACAAGGCAGTATTTTGTTTAGAGATTCTAGAGTTTGCATCCCCAAAGCACTGCAACAAAACATATTACAGGAACTTCACGTTACACACCTGGGCATCGTCTGCATGAAACAGCTAGCGAGACGATATTGCTAGTGGCCGAACATCGACCTGGATATCGAACCGTCCGCTCTTGTCAATCATGCGCACTTAACCAGAAGTCTCCAGCTAAGGCACCGGCACACCATTGGGAAGAGCCCAAAGAAAATTTTTCAAGAGTGCATATTGATTATGCTGGTCCCAAAAATGACAAATACTATCTCATATTAGTAGATGCAAAATCGAAATGGCCTGAGATAAAAGAAATTTTAAAAGCCCCGGATACTTCAATAACCTTGAAGCTGTTGGAAGAAATATTTTCTTTTTACGGATACCCACAGTTTCTGGTTTCTGACAACGCAACGATATTCAAAAATCCAGTATTTGGAAGTTTTTGCAAGGAACGGGGAATTTTCCAAATCTTTACTGCACCAGGACACCCGTCAACTAATGGTCTTGCAGAGAGGTACGTACAAACCATAAAGCTGAAATTGGAAAAGATGCATAATGATCCAATTCACATCGATAAAGTTCAACAGATATTGCAATTGTTTAGAGCGACACCTTTAGCCTGTGGAAAGAGTTGTGGAGTTGTACCTGCACCGTATCATACGTATTCGTCTAGATGCTATCCGGCCTAACAAAGAGTTACCAAAAGCTGTTCAAATACAAGGTGTCCTACGAAGTCTCAAGGCGGGTAAACGCGTAATAGCCCGAATTTACCGAAACAAAAAACCATCATGGGAATTTGGCTCAGTCGTGGACAAGCTTGGTTCAATGCATTACACAGTCAAGCTAGATAGCGGCCATGTATTCAAACGACACATTGATCAACTCAGACGTGTCACTGTTCCAGCCCCGAATCCAGTTGTCCACAAACCTCGGACAGTTACATTCGCCGATTACGATGTGATTGTGACTCGACCAGCTCATTATGAAACCGTGGTTCGAGTACCAGAAACACCTGTAATAGCACCCGCAGTTGCGCCTCCACCTCCCGAGATTCAAATACCACAACGCACAAGAAGACAAACTAGACGACCTATTAGATTGAGAGATTATTATCTTGATAAAATTGATTAGCACGGAGATGGAATTTATTTTTTTTTTTGGCCAGGCGGAGAGTGTTGTGTTCACGACAAGTTAGTCGTTCTACCAAGACTGAAGGCCTTGCAGCAATTTTATATATTGATTTTTTTTTTAATATTTAGTATAATAAAATACTTAATCATAACAACGCATTATTTTTACTCTTTTCCATACATAACACTACTTGATAGAAAAATATTTAAAAGCAAAGACAACCATATCTATTTGGGTGAGTGTGCTAAGCGACAATTTCGGTTAAACGACATCTATTTAAAAAATGTCGCTTAGCATAATTTTACTGCCGGATAATACAAATTTCAGGGAGCAACATTATTCCAGTGAGAAAACTTGGCGGTTGCTACAATTTCATTTTCTCTCTAGTTTCTTTTGCATACATGATAGGGCAGTAAAAAGTAGGCCAGAATGCGGCGCTTAAGTTCTAGTATAGTTCCACATCAAAAAGTCATTTTCGAAAAAAGTGTCGCTTAATACATTCTTACGGGAAGGTATCGATATGTTGATTAAATAGGAATCGAAATAATTTCAAATCCCGATCAATGTTATCTGTTGTCTTCTTTAAGTAGTTTTTTGTAGTTTGTACCATTTGCCATTGGATGATGGATGGAAAGGAGCACAACGGAAATGATAGACCAGGTTGCCATGAAGAAATGATTTGAATTCCTCTGACGTGAACGCCGTTCCATTGTCAGTCACAATGCTATCAGGTAGCCCATGTGTAGCGAACAGGGATCGCAATGGTTTAATAGCTGATTGTGATGACGTTGATTTAACCACAAACACTTCGAGAACTTGGAGAATGAGTCGACGACAATTAGAAATAATTTACCTTGAAAAGGCCCGGCAAAATCAACGTGAAGACAAGACCATGGCAGCTTTTTCGATTCCCAAAAATGAAGAGGTGCTTGCGCTTGTTCATGTCGAGTTTCTTGATACGGCACACATCGCTTGACAACGCGTTCAATCTCGGATTCCATGTTGGGCCACCAGACGTAGAGCTCCGAGCCAATGTCTTCATTTTCACAATGCCTGGGTGTCCGGTATGTAAAGCTGCGAGAATCAATTCCCTGCTTTTAGGTGGAATCACGGCACGATTTCCCCACAAAAGACATCCTTCTAAGGTTGTGATTTCGGTTCGTCTCGAATAGAATGGAAACGAATTGTCGGAGCGGTTGAGTGTTTTCGGCCAACCCCTTAATACCCAGCTGAGTACCTTAGCGAGTTGCAGTTTGTAATGCAATTTGCTTGGCATCAACTACTGGCTGATCGATCATCTCTATCATCAGGAGCTCTTCTTTATTTGGCGCTGTTGAATCTTCGGAAACGGCTGGAAACGGCGACTTAAAAAATCTGCATTTCCCATCTTATTTCCGGAGCGATAGGTGATATCATAATCATAAGCGTTGAGGAAAATATGCCTACGAAGCATCTCATTTGATATCACTGCAGGAATCGGCTTTGTAGATTCAAATATACCTAGGATTGGACGGTGATCAGTAACCAGCGTGAAATTTTTTTAACTCCAGCTACAATAGCTACAGCCTCCCTGTCGATTTCCACTTAATTTCTTTCGGATTTTGGCAAAGTCCGCGAATAAAACGCAATCGGTTTTTCTGTGCCGTCGTCTAAGCGATGGCAAAGAACTGTACCTATTCCATAGGGGATGCATCGAAAACGACAACGAGAGGTAGTTTTTCGTCAAAGTGCATCAAAACACGATCTTATACAACGAGCTTCTTTAAGCTTTCGAACGCTTGCTGGTGTTGTGAGGTCCATGTCCATCTGCAATTTTTATCGAGGAGACGATGCAGTGGTTCAGCTGTTGCCTTTTGTGGCAAGAACTAATGATACAAATTCAGCAGGCCGAGAAACGCCTGCTACTGCTTTTTATCAGAAAAAGCTGATGTGCTTTGAATGGCTTGGATTTTGCTTGTTGATGGCCGAATTCCAAGTGAGTAAAATTTGAAGCCAAGAAACTCGATCGCTGGGGAGCCAAAACAACACTTTTCTTTCTTAAGCCGAAAACCTGAGCTATCTAAACGGCTGAGAACTTGATGTAGACGACTGGCGAGTTCAGCCTCCGATTTTCCCATCAAAACGATGTCGTCAAAATATGGTAATACACCTGGAATATTTCTAAGAGAAGTTTTAATAATATTTTGAAATATACCTGTTGTCGACGAAATCCCAAACTGCAATCTCTTCACACGGAAAGCACCTTTATGAGTCAAAATCGTTTATAAAAGTGAAGATGGCTCATCCACTTCTAGCTGTTGGTATGCTTGTGCGAGATCCAGCTTTGCAAAAATGCTACCGCCCTCTATGGAAGACAATAGGGTGCTTATGGCTGGTATTTGGAAACAATGAGACTTGAGTGCCATGTTGACGGTCGACTTGTAGTCACCACAGATCCGGATTGAACCGTCACTCTTTGGAACCGGTACGATGGCCCAGTCAGAGTACTCGACTTGTTCGAGAATCCCTTGAGTACACAGTCGATCCAGTTCCGCTTCCACAAGTCCCCTAGTTGCTATCGGAACCCTACGTGGAGGATTGGTGAAATTGAAGGATCGACTTGGAGTGTCGGAGGATTTCCGGAAAAACGTCCAAGTTCCCTGGAAAACAAGTATTGAAATTTTGAAAGAATGTTCTGGACAGATGAAACTTTTTCGATGCAGTTAACTCCCTGGATACTAATGCCATGAGGAGTAAACCAATTACAGCCCATCACATTGGATCGATCACCTTCTACCAATATAATTGGAAGATCTGCAATCTTCTTATGTTGATGTTGATGTTGACATCCACTATGACCCTGAATCGATCTCGAATTGACAAGGGTGATTATTGGTGACGACTGTTGTTGACTTCTTCAGGTCGACTAACGGCAAAATTTGATTGATCGAGTGTGGTGGCTTCGATCTTTTCCGTCTATTCTTCGAAGTCTTGTGTGGAGTTGAATTGGTACAGATGATGCGTCACCTCAGCAGACACGTTGAAGGTGCCCCTTTGTTCCGCATGATAAACAAATTGTGCTCTGATAAGGACACTTGGTTCGTGGGTGTTGGGCTCCACAACCATTGCATGGGTTCACTTTACTTCTATTCGAAGATTTATTACGAAACTAGATTCAATTATTTTCACCTTTCGTAAAACAAAACAAAAAATTATTGACAAAAAAAAAAATTTTAAAAAAAGAAATACAAAATCCTTGTCAATACAACAAAACAATTTTGCTTTTCTCATTCTCATCCTTCTCATTTCCACGTGGCTAACAGCTGATAAAAACTTCTCGCCCTATCCTTTATTCATTGACATATCTATACTATTATATAAAAGCGAAACCATTTTAAAGTTTGTATTGAACGATCTCAGAAAGTAGTCAACCGATTTATTAGAAATAAATTTTTTTATTTTCTATATTGTTTCTGGCTATAATTTTTTTTCATTAATTATTTGTCAAACTTAAATATTATTAATTTTACATTGTTTGTCCATTTTTTTCATTAGTTGACTTATTCAACCACATATCTTAACGCCTATATAATAATCGACAAAGATTAGCATTGCTTCATAAATTCAATATTCTTGCGCAAATTTTAAGCCCAAAATCACTTCTTAGTTACACATACAACCTGAGAAATAAATAAAAACAAATTATAAAATTATAAAGGAATTAGATTTCATCACAATTGCGAGGTCGCTGCTTTGTTTCATTTCATTATCATTCCAACATTTTTAATTTTCTTTTCTTCCCATGCTCTCTCTCTCTCTCTCTTAATATCTGTTCCATTCAATAGTTTTTTCTGTATTGTATAGTTCATCTATCTAACTAACCTACACACACACATTGTTTTTACTTGCGATATAGGTACTTTAGGGCAAGTTCTGCATTTGAAAAAAAAAATCGAACTCGAGATTTTGATCAAAGTTGACATTAAGATGATAGCGAAGACGAATAAAGTGGGTCCGACAATTCCGTCTGTCTGTCTGAATGTCTGTATGTCCGTATATCTGTATGTCTGTATGTCTGTACTCGTATATCTGTACGTCTGTATGTCTGTATGTCTGTACCTCGATCTAGAGCCTAAGCCACTGGACCTATTTTCTTCAAACTCGGTACTTAAGGGTCTTCGGTGATTCCTTAGCTCTAAAACTAACGGTACCCCTCATACACCCGTATTGCAAACTCTTATTTATCTTGAAAACGGCTCTAACGATTTTGATAACAAAAAAATCAGGTGTAATATTATGGATATGGACTACATTTTGGTAAAAAAAATTTGGGGCAAAATTTTATTCACGGTATCTGTCATAGAACCGGTTTTTGATTTTTTAACTTTCTCATCAACGGCTCTAACGATTTTACCGAAAATTTTCAATAGGGGCCCCCTTAAGTTTAAAATAATATTGTATATAAAAATATTCGAAAAAAAAAACTATTTCTAAAATCTATACTACTAAATTGTACTTAAAATTTGGCATCCCAAATTTTGTTCTCGAAAAATTTTAAGGAAATTTGTTATATAAAAAACTAGCGGCCCGGTACGTGCTTCGCTACGTATAAAGTGAAATATTAAAAAAAAATTAATTGCAACATCAAATTCATTTATTCAAAAAAAAAATATTTTATTAATTGCTAGCTATTTTAAAACTTAATCCAAAACATTTGGAGCATGAATAAACAAACGGCTGGGGGTATCGACTCTGGAACAGGCAACATAAAGTTGGCCATGTGAAAAACATGATTCCTCCAAATTCACACCACAAAAGTGTTTGCCCTTGATCCTTGTTGATGGACATCGAAAATGATAAACGCACAGGATATTGTAATCGTTTGAACTCAAATGGCATATCAGTTGAAATCATAGGGATACGTGGTATCAAACAAATTTCTCCTTTTGATTTAGCAAGATCGTAGCTTTAATCAAATTTGGCAATAACTTTTTCACTGCCAATCTGGTGCCATTACACAGTTTTGGTGGATTAATATTTCGCAATAATATAATCAAAGAACCAACTTTCAGATTCAAGCAATGCGGTGGCATACCAGCTAGTTCCAATGAATTTTAAAATTCGATTGGATAATTCATTGCCTCATCTTGATTCATAACACTGTTGATTACCACGTAAATCTTGCATTGTTCGATTAAATGCTTCTAGTGATTTTTTATTCGCCGTCCATAAAATAATTGACGTTAATCGCTGAACTTTTTCCATAGCAGAATTTCTCGAAATATTGCAAGTTGTAGTTTCAATCACCTGTACATTCAATGGCAATTTTAGTCAGAGGGTGCAGTGCGACCACCTTCTAATAATGTAGCAGCAATTCCCGAAAATGCAAGGGCCAATACAATTTTCTGTTCCGATCGAATAGTTAGAATAGCTAAAATCAATGACATAAAGAACGTTTTGCCTGTACCACCAGGCGCATCCAAGAAATATAATCACCCTGCATTATTGGAAACGGTTTGCATGATTGTGTCATATACGATGAAGTTCCGAAACATGTTGCAATTGCTCATTTCTGCGATGAAGTACAATATCACGGGATTGAAACTGATCACCAAGAATATACAATTGCAACCTCATCAATTGTCGATGTTCTATCAGCCCTTATTTTTGTGCTTTTTTGTGTTGTTCTGGACGTCATACCAGTTAACAGCCACCGGACTGGATCATTGGCCGTGAACTAGGTGTTCATTGGAGAGGCCGCAGTGCAAACATTGGGGCAAACCCCCCAAAGTCCCTTCCATTTGGAGCACCTCTAAGCCCATTTCGCCAGTATAAACGTGTCAGTAAAATCTGCAACAGTGAGTCCTTAATATAAAAAGAAGAAAAGTCAACAAAGACAGAAAAGCCGTTAGTGCTACAAAATAAATTTAAACCTAATTTATCATTTTGGAGATATGTGTTAGTGTTTGTCCTTTATGGGAATTTATTAATAATTTTGTTTTTGGATATATACAGGGTGTCCCACAGTCACCGCCCCAAACGAAAACCATAGATTCCTGAGGTCATTTTAAGTCGAAAAACTTATAAGGTAATTTTCTCGTTTTCGTCCCGTTTTCGAGTTATAACGGTTTTTATGATTTTTGCTCTCTTTTCACTTAACTGGCTTTATCTTTTCCAAACTACGTCCGATTCGTAAGACTTTTTTTATAACCAATCAAGAATTTATTACAGTTTTAGTTTGTCTCAGAACTTTTTTTTCTGCGGGCAACTGTTTTTCCGCAATTTTGCATCAAACCCAATTTTTTTCGTTTCTTAAGTTGTTTTTTTCACTTTGATATCATTTTTTTTTAAAAAACACGTTAATGAGTATTAATTTTTTTCATTAATTATTAAAGCCCAGTTCATTTTCTTAAATAAAAATTATTTTTTTTTCCTTAAAAAGAATACTAAATGTAATTAACAACAAATAAACAAACTGAGTGAATTTAAAAAAAAATAATTTTTAAATACAAAATTAACTTTTTCTGAGCTATTGTGGTTAAGAAAAGGACAAATAGATAAATTTGTCACATTTCAGCGTATATTAATAACATTTCCAGATATTCTTGATTAGTGTAATCCATTGTTCGCAAATAATTGAAAAAAACTACAACTTGAATAACAAATCCAAAATGGAGTATCAAGTGAAAGAACACGACGCGGACACTAGTTCACGCGAGAAAGACATATACAACCTTCAAATCATAATGCAAATTTTTACTGTTTATATTAGTTAACGGTCTTACTAATTAACTTTATCTATTTGTCCTTTTCTTAACCACAAAAGCTCAGAAAAAGTTAATTTTGTATTTAAAAATTATTTTTTTTTTAAATTCACTCAGTTTGTTTATTTTTTGTTAATTACATTTAGTATTCTTTTTAAGGAAAAAAACATATTTAATTTTAGAAAATGAACTAGGCTTTAATAATAAGTGAAAAAAATTAATACTCATTAACGTGTTTTTTTGAATAAATTGATATCAAAGTGAAACAACTACTTAAAAAACGAAAAAATTGGGTTTGATGCAAAATTGCGGAGAAACGGTTGTCCGCAGAAAAAAAGTCTTTGGACAAACTAAAACTGTAATAAATTCTTGATTGGTTATAAAAAAAATCTCACGAATCGGACGCAGTTTGGCAAAGATAAAGCCAGTTAATGGAAAAATAATAAAAACCGTTATAACTCGAAAACGGGACGAAAACGAGAAAATGACCTCTTAAGTTTTTCGACTTAAAATGACTTCAGGAATCCATGGTTTTCATTTGGGGCGGTGACTGTGGGACACCCTGTATATATACGGCACCGAAGTTGAGTTTCTTTCCATTGTGTTAAAGCGTTCCTTTTTTTTTTGTCAACAAGACTAAATTTTTATATGTAAGTGTCAAATCTGTGAAGTCGTGTTTCCCTCGGTTTTTTTTGCGAATTATGTCCTTAATCGAAATTCGATATTGAAAAATTATTTCTTTTGACCACCTTCAAAGAGCTCATTGTAGGTAGGGATATTTTTTTTGTACGGGGATTTGTTAAATTGCGTGGTAGTTGCCAAAAAGGGCACAGTTATTAATCCAATAGGGGAACATTTCTGTTTTTTTTGTCTATCTTTGATTTATTTTTATAGTAATATATTAATTTTAGTATTCTTGGTTCTTTTTGTTGTTATTAAATAAACTTCCGGGCGCCCGAGTTAAATGAAATGTGAGTTGTGTTTTTGTGTTTCGAGAAGTCGAAACATGACATTTTGAAGACCATTTTTCAGGGGTGCCTAGGGTAGCTGAGTTCCGGTGAAGATGGCGTGATCTGAAACCGATCAACCACCATCTTTGGGGGAATCTAAAAATGGCCGAGGATTCCTATGGTAGGGTGGGTAATGGCCTCACTGCAATAACATCCGCAGTGCCCTTTTTGTGATGATAGTTCGTCCGTTTTACAGTCCAAAATTTTCCTTTGTTTTTCTCCTGGCCTGATTTATGTATTTGTTTGCAGGCGAGGTTAAGTTTCGGGGGCAATATCCCCCCCCATCCGACGAGCTAACGCCATGCACAGCAAGCAGGCCGCGTCCTCCGAAACTTAGCATTCCTACCCTTTTCTAACCTAATCCTATTCCAATTTCCTAACCTTTCCTTTTTCCTACCTGACCCCAATACCGATACTCCTCCGCTCCTCTTGCCTCGCAACAAATTTTGTGATTATCAGATAGCATACGATCGAAAGCAATTTTGAACAATTGAACTAATGCGTTATGCTGATGGAAAAACCTTTGTAGCTCACGAATAATTTCTCGTCTTGTATTCGAGACAATTACACAACGTTGATCCAATTTACGATTTTCATCACCAATAAAATAAATTTGCTAAAATTGATGATCAGCGTCGGGGTATAGCAATAACGAACCAGCTTGATGATAAATCTGGCCCTGAATCTGTAACATGTATGCAATTTCAGGTAGATGTTGGATCAGAATTTTTAAAACTATCGAATACTTTATGATTCAGATTGATATAAACATGGGACAATCATGTTGAAGTATTTACCTTAAACGTCGGAATAATTATCTCTAATAAATTTAGTAGCACTAAAAGAAGTCATTTGAAATGCCGAATTGTGTTGTTGAATATGGATCAAAAAGTGATTCGACGTTTGAGATGTCCCAAAAATAAATGAATACAATGGTTCGGGTGGAGTTTCTATTGCTGGAAATCTCACTTTGTCATTAGCACAAGAAATGCCGGGCATTTCACCTGGAAAGTTAGCGGCATCACAATGTGGACATATGTATTTCGTCCATCATTCCAATATATCCGTACATACTATAATCAATTTGATTGTTGTAATTAAAAGCAGCACGCATCATTTTAGCCAAAAGAGCACCACGACGTATTCGTGATCGGCGTGCAAGGTTCAGTACAGGTACAGGGTCAACAGATCTATTTCGTGCATTACGTTCACTGCGATGCATTAGCTTGTTCATCTGCAGTCTGTGATCGACTTAGTAATGCCACATCATTTGCATTACGCGTTCGCCGACCTATATTTGCTCGCCCGGCTTGTGGCATTATTCTTTCATAGAAAAAAGAATAAATCAAATTAAACATATAAGTTTCAATTTGACAGCAAAATCCCCACTAACAAAATGATCCGACATTTATTGAATTCATTTGTTACAAAAAATGTGATAAATGAAGAACCGCTCGACGAATTTTGTGCAAACTTCACATAAACCATTTACTAAATAGTCCAAACAAAGCCTTCACATTTGGTTTGGATAGGTGAGCCCGTTCTTGAGTTATAGACTTACAACGAAAAGTGGCATTGATTTTTATACATACATATATATAGATATAGATTACTTTAATATTAAAAATATTAATCAGACGGATATTCCATACATTTGAACATTTTTATCTCATTAAATCCATGTTTCATATTAAAATGTATTTTTAATTCCAAAGTACTTTTACATATGAGCAAGTTTGTGCGATTCAGTCGTGCATTTTATTTTTTAAGTTACTTGAATACACGCACAAACATGATCAAACTTTTTTTTTTCTCAAGTGTGAAATAGAATCTAATTCGATACGGTAAGTATGTACATACATATAAATTAAAATTAATATTATTGGAGAAAATATGCTCAGTCCCATTGAGAAATGTTTTCATATGCTAATATTAATATTAAAAAAATATTCGTAATTACAATTTGCGAAGCAACGCGATTACGGGTCGGCTAGTTATATATGTATTAGGATGGAGTGCGGATGTATGGATTTTTTTTTTTTTTAGATTCGGAGTTCTAATAGGGGGGGATTTGTGCGTTATGTCAAAGCTAAAATAATCGTGATTTTTTTATTAAAATTGGTTGAGATCTTTTGCCTCCGCACCGACATCAAAGTTTTTAATTTTTGTTTAAAATCCTCATATAGGTAGTTTTGGCTTAAAAATAAAATTTTTTGAAATAAAGACGATTTAATTTATTGAAGTTTATTGTTTTAAAGTAAAACGCTCAATTCAAATAACAACATATAAAAATAAATATTATATAAATATTTTGATACACTTAAATTGAGATTTTAAAATCACGTTTTGTCTCGAATTTTGGCATTTTTTTTCTTGATTCAATTTTTGACTTAATTGCACCCAGTCGCGTGTTTTGTGAGCATTGAGCAGTTGAAGCTTCCGTTGTTATCTTAACAGCTCGTTCAACGGCTTGAGTATGACACGGTAGCCTTAAAAATGAAATTTCACAATCACCACCAGATTCAACGATTGACCGAATTTCTTGGTCAGAAAAATCTTGTAGAATCGGCGGTTGAGTTATATTTTCTTGCCAATTTATCATGTCCATGAATGCTGAGGCGTTGAAATTGAGGATTGGGATTTTAAATAGCCTAGGCTTTGAAGTTTGAGGCATACTTCTTGCTTTTAGTATGCGGCGAGCTGCAAGTTCTCGAATATGCTTCTTTTCATGAGTAATCATTGCAAGAAGAACACTTTCCGGATGTGCAAAGTAAGCATTTCTCTGAATGACTGGATCGATTACCTACAAAGTTTAATAAATATTGTATGAGCTTTGTTGTTTCTATAAAATTAATGATTTTTTATATATGTAAATATCTTTATTTTTAAGAATGAATTACCTTCTTAAGTTCATCAGAAAGATATCTGGTCGATTTTATTATATTGAAGAGGTGTTGCGAAGCATCTTTACATGATGGTTTGTTTTTAATTAGGAACCAAGATGGTGCGTAGACTCTTACAACAAAAGTAGCCAACGTTGTAAGATTTTCTGAAGGTATCTCTGATGTTACGTATAAACGCATTATTCGATTGGCACGTGTGAGCCAACGAGCATGCGACATCTTGCCAGGAGAATTATTTGACAACTCTTGTGGAAATTCGCCCGTTATAACTGCCGAGACAATCCTGTGCAAGTATTTTTGGTCAGCACTCAAGTCCTTGCCCATTTCGGGTAATTGATTGCATTCAATGGGCTTATATTTGACGACAGGAAATTGCTCACAGGTTTCAAGGGCTTTTCCCAAAGGTCCCGTGTAAGATTTAGGTCCAGAGGTACATCCGTCCAGATGTTGAAAAAGGTGCCTCAAAGGTAACTCGTTCATGTGAAGAAGGCGAATAATCCACTGCAGTGGTTTCTTAAGTCTGTTTTCAAACAATCTTAAAATCCCGCCAAACTTTCCAGTATTCACGTTTGTACCATCACAACCGATTGCCAAAAGATATTGTTCAGAAATACCTTCTTCTGATAGAAATTCTCTGATAGCAATTTCTATATCCTTAGAAGAACCAGTCTTAGGAACAACATATCCCATGTAATTGGATCCTGGTTCTTGCACCAATGAGACATGTTCCTCGACAATCTTTGTTTTGTAATTTTTGTTATCTTTTTCAACAATTTTGATAGTTTGGTCTTTCCTTCCATCGAAGTAAGTATAATGCATATAATTCTGCAATGTGGTTCTCTTTCATAAGCTTTTGTCTGGTTTTTGCCTTGTCTCTTCGTAATTTGTGCCTGTCAATAACCCCGACTTCAGAACCAATATCGAACAAAACAGACGATGCAATTGCTGCTCCTGCCCTATCTGATACTCCAAATCGATCACATGTCTTTGACAAAGTAGTGAATTCCACTCCTGAGGTCTTCTTTTTTTTCTTCTCAGGATTGTTTTTTTCTCTGAATCCTACGGAGTTATTTGATGTGGATGACGTAGCTGATGAAGAAGAACTTATATCCAAAACAGCAGTTGAAGGTGCATTTGAGGCTGCAGTTTTGCGATTTTCTATTGTCTGTTTTCTTTCCAAACCTTTTTGCAGCTTTTTGGTAACTGTTATGTTGATACCTCCTATTGCCATTCTTCTAACGTTTCTTTGGTCCAATAAAAACACTTGTTCCTGTTTCGGAACCTTTTTACCCTTAGCACAGATGCATTGACCAAAGTCCTTGCATTTGCATGCCGCAATGTCAAAAAGCAACTTACCGCTTTGCCGAAAATTGTCTAACTTTTCTAAGGAGAGCCTCTTGATAGATTTCAGTAAATTTTTACATTTAGTGTGATAGGCTTTTAGCATTTGAATTATCCTTGTTTGTGTTACCGTCGGAATAGAAGCAGATTGCCATATTTTTTCAATCCGGGATGAAACTATACCTGCTATTTCTGGAAAGTTTGGTTCTTTTGAAGTCTCCAATTCGAATTTAAGTTGATGTCTTGTCCATTCATAATACTTGATTGTGTCCTCGTAAGTTGGGAGCACATTGTCTTTTAAATCACAAATATCACCGAAAATAGGACATTTAAATAAACTTCGCGTTCTTTGCATACTTTCTCTATTAATTGTTGCAGAAATTGACTACCGAAATGTGAGTATTAAATAATGCAATGACACGAAAACATAATAACGTAAACGAAATGGTATGAAAGCAAAATCATGGCCTGCTAAGTCTTTCTATCCATTAAATTTGAAAATAAAAAAAAAAATGTGTGTATCCAATTTTGAAAGTGTTTGCGGAGGCAGTTATCATTGACCAAATAAAATAAGATTTTGCATGAATAAATTTGAACCCATAAGGCACATTTTTTTAACTATTAGACATCGAATTTCGAAAAAAAATAAAATCGCTCCACCCTAATATGTATATGGACTGCCAGTCGTATGAAATTTCTATACAAACGCTCCAATAAATATGGTTCCACTTCTCACTACCGACATTAGAGCTATTGGTGCAAAAGTGGTAAAAATATTAAATATTAATTCCAGAGACCATCTCTTTTCTTGGCCTGAACTACGATTTTTGGAAATAGAAACTATAGACATCTACGGAGGCAGTTTGAAAAGTTCTCGGCCTGACCAATAAAACGCAATAAATTTTAAAACTTTTTTTTAATCTTTTTCTACATGTTCTCCTCTTATATCAATGCACTTATTCCATCTGTGTTCCAGTGCTTCTATACCCTTTTTATAGGCCGATTCCTCCAACTCTTCGAAAAACCGCTCCGGCTCAGCAATCACCTCCTTGTTGGCGAAGAAGAATTTGCGTCCAGCCAAATGTTTTTTTAAGTTAGGAAAGAGGTAATAGTCTGATGGTGCCAAATCAGGTGAATAAGGGGGGTGGTTCAGTACACCAAATCGAAGTTCATGGAGTTTAGCCATCACAACAACCGACTTGTGTGCTGGAGCATTATCCTGATGAAAAAAGATCTTCTGTTTGGCTAATCCTGGTCTTTTTTCGGCAACTTTTTCAGCCAATTTGTCCAACAGGTTTGCATAGTATTGACCAGTGATAGTTTGGCCCTTGGGAAGGTAATCAATAAAAATAATTCCCTTGTAATCCCAAAAGACTGACGCCATCACTTTCCCAGCTGAAGCACACGACATGGCTTTCTTCGGTGGAGGAGAACCGCTATGCTTTCATTGTTTTGATTGTTCTTTTGTCTCAGGAATATAGTGATGAATCCATGTTTCGTCAGTGATAATGAATCTTCTCAAGAAATCTCTTGTATTCCTCCGAAATAATTTTTGTTCTTCGCTCAGCAAACGCGGCACCCACCTTGCGGACAATTTTTTCAACCCCAATTCTTTGGTTAAAATGTGGTAAACTCACTCAGAAGAGATCCCCATGGTGTTGCTTATTTTGTGCACTTTTAACCTTCGGTCGTCTAAAACCATTTTATGAACTTTATCGACGTTTTCTGAAGAGGTGGATGTTGTTGGCCTTGCGCTTCTGCGATCATCTTCGACGCTCTGTCTGCCATGTTTAAATAAGGCTGCTCACTTTTTAAACGTGGAATACGAAGGTGCAGATTCCCCCAATGTCTCATCGAAGTCATCTTTAATTTGATTTGGTGTCATATTCTTTTTGACCAAATATTTAATGACGGCTCTAATTTCATTTTTTTTTTCCATTTTCGTTGTTAGCAATAGGTTCGTTCAAACAAAAAATTGTACTGATATAAGTACGCGACCAATTTTAATGAAGCTTCACATACAATTATTATATATATATATAAGGCTATTTGAGGAATTAAAATTTATTTATTAAAACAACGCCTTCTATGTTAGGCCGAGAACTTTTCAAACAGCCCGTATTTTATTATTAGATACTTATTAAAAACAGAGCCATCTACTATTTCAACTGAATTTTACATTTTTACGTTATCCAAGAAACAACAATATAAAGGGTGTTCAGCGGGAATATTTTAAGTTTAATATTGAATTAAAAATGACTACCAATATTTTATATTTATATTATTTTTATAAAAACAACCTCGTCTAAATGCCGCCTACTCCTCTCAACATATTTTTTAATAGGAATTTAAAGTTTGTAAACACGCGAGAACAAAGCATTTGGTTCAATGAAAGCTGGTTTACGGCCGATATTGTCTTCTAGGGTCTAAATTGCTTGGCGATTGTTGCTGTAAGTCCTCGACTTAAGGTAACCTAATTAAAAAGTAGAACGGTGTAAAATCCTGTGACCGGTCATTGACAAATTCATATTTAAATTTTAAAGTGGACTACGTTTCAAAAAGTATTTTTGTCAACCTTTTTATCTAATAAAGTGAATTTGCTACTATTTAAACAAAAAATCTTCATCTTTTATCTGCATATTTCGAGTAGAGCAACATGAGCTTTATAATTTACCTTTTTATGTTGAACCGCACACATTTTTGCCCAGAGATAGTTTTCTTACTGTTTTGAAGACAATGTTCACAATTGAAATAAATTAAACAATGGCAGATTTGCATACTTGATTTTATATAAGAAAATAAATCAATTTTTTTGCCATTTAAATAGAGTAATGTTTTTCTCCCATCCCTGATAGATGCTTATTATGACTGGTAAATCCGCAAATTATCTGAATCGAGCAATACTGCTCAACCCGTAAGCGGTAGCTTACGAGAAAAGCATTTACCGCTTAAAATGGAAAAATTCGCTCTAAGCTTTATTTTCTATAAATAAAGTAGGAAAATAGCCCTCGAGTTTTTATTTAATAATAAACTTAAACAATTCCCGAATAACATCCTTTACAAACTCAATTATGTCATAAGTTGATAAATCGAATACCAAAACAAAAAGTTACAATATGTTTTCCGCCTTTGCACCAATAGAGCTAGTTCCGTATAGTTTTAAACTGAACCATCGCGAAGTTGGGCTCTAGAAGTCCATGTACATAAATCAATGCTTTTATTACTATCCCACATTAAATCTAAAGTCTTCAACGTCAATTTTTTTCTGCTATCTGCATTTGGAAAAAAAATTTAACTCGAGATTTTGATCAAAGTTGACTTTACGATGATAGCGGAGACGAAGTGGGTCCGTCAATTTTGTCTGTACCTCGTTCTACAGCCTAACCTACTGGACGTATTTTCTTCAAACTCGGTACCTAAAGGTCTTCGGTGATTCCCTAGAAGGGAAATTGAATTTCTTTGTTTTAGCTCCAAAACTATCGGTACCCCCCATACGCCCGTAGTGCAAAATCAGTTGACGCAAAAAAATTCTGCATTTTTCCATATGGAACGCTTTGCAAGAGAGCGAGAGAAAAAATAACGGTACTTTTTGAATTATTCTTTCTGATCTGTTTTCTCAACATTACAAGCAAACAGCAAGCATCATCAAATGATACATTAAGGCCCAAAGTTTGAAAAAAATGAACAACATACCTTAAAAAAACTGTGTGCGTATTCAGTTGAAGCGGAGTGTACGTAATATAGCATTTCTCGTCGTTGCGTTAAATGAAATTAATAAATGAAGTAAGAAAAGTCGTGCACATTCAATTTTTAGTTTCACATCGTTTTTAAAAATTCATTTTACCAACCAAACAGTTGCGACGATAAAGATTGAATTTACGCTCAAGGCCTAAGGAATTGCGGAACAATTTAATAACAACGAAAAGGTGACAGTGAATCATGTCTCGCTCTCGTCTCGTGTTCTCATCGTATTATGAATCGGGCATAGTTATAAAAACTTTTGTCTGTCGTTTTCTGACAAATCTGACAAATTTAAGTTCAGATAAAAATGAACTAAAAATGTCTAGTATTGAAATTTTGATATATTCAGTGTCCTTTTACGATTTATGATGTGCACCCAGCTATGTAATATTGTGCTTTAAGAAAGCGCCATATGTGCGTCATAAAGAGCCCCATCTCTGCGTTAAAAAGAGCGCCATCCATTTTGCTTAACCTTGGTAGCAATGAAGTTATATATGACATTCTTGATTTTCTCAATAAATTCAAGAAAGTGCCAGATAGACCAAGCTGTCATTCCAAAACTAATTGTATCATTTATATAATTGAAACAGTTTTGAGTTCCAATTTAAGCTTGCTAACTTATTTTGCAAATCATTTTCAATTCATAGAAATGTTTCAAAAAAATGTATTAGGAAGTGATTTTTACATCTTTCAATTTACAAGACTATACTAAAATTACTTTTAAATTGATTTTTTTTGTTTCCGAAAATTACTGAAAGGAAATGTCAAAAACCAACGAAAGTAGATTTCCGTATCGTCAAAAGGGGAACACACCCAAACAGTATCTTACATCTATGTCACAAAACTCATTTTTTTAGAGACGATAAGTGAGGAATGAATTGTTTCATTTTTGAACGATTCGAAAACTAATCGGTTATATAACATATTTGTAAATTCATTATAATCCTAGTTAACAATTTGTTGTTTTGTTGGTTTCTACAAAATGGTTGTACGTCTATAGGTTAGAATCTTACTGAGGCTTTGCTTGAGGGAAAAGAAGTTTTACTTCTAGCTCGCACACACTCTTTTTTTATTGTATTTATTGTATATAAAAATATTCCCAAATTTTGTTCTTGAAAAATTTTAAACAAATTTCTTATATAAAAAATTACTTTAACAATAAACGATTTTTGAGCTTGTTGCGAGGCAAGAGGAGGGGATGCGTTGTACCAAGGAAGGGCTGGAAAAAGGAAAAGGTAGGAAAACGAGTTAGGGATAGGTTGGAAAAGGGAAAAAAGAATGCCAAGTTCCCGGGAACGCGGCCTGCTTGCGATGCTCGACAGTTACCTCGCCGGAATGGGGGGGGGGGGATCTTGCCCCCCGAACTCGACCTCACCTGCAAACAAAACATATCAGGCCTACAAAAAAAGATACTTAAAGAGACGTCAGATGGACCATCACTACTTCAAGAGCACTGCAGATGTTTTCGTAGTGGTGCCAACCCCCCCAACCAAGAAATCCGTGGCAAACTTGGATTTCCCCTAGTTTAGACGGTGAGCACGTTCCGATCACAACATCCTCACCGAAAGAAATTGACTGCCTTCCGCACCCCTGAAAAATAACTCTTCAACCAATCATGTCTCGTTCAGTACGAAACAAGGAAACAACTAAATTTCACAACCAAAGGCTTTCCATGAAGTTTTATTGTAATTTCCAAAATGACAAGGTAAATAAATACTATTGAATATTTAAACAATTTGAAAGATAAAGGTAAATTCAAAATTAGAAAAGAGTTTGAACATTATTTTTACAGATTTACACTTAGACAAAAAGAAAACAAGGGAAAAATGATGCGTTTCCCAGGATATTTTCTCTGGTACCTAAAGGGTTATGTACCTCAAAAGAGCTCTGTGGAGGAGGACTAGTCTTAAAATCTTATTAAGTGCGATCACGATCACGGGAAACACTACTAATCACTTACAAAATAAAAGTTAATTGAAATATATATATGTAAATTTAAACCTATTCAGAACAAACAAAAAAAAACAATGAAAATTTAGATCCAAAAATTAAAACTTCGAAGCCACATAACAAATATACATAAAAAAAGGTAACGTAACCTTATAAACAAATTGAAATCCTCTTTATTGCACACTGAAGCCTCTTTTGGCTGTATAAAGCTCGTATCAAACTACGTTAAATTTTCAGCCTCTCTTAGCTGGCGAAATCTACCCTTTTTTATTGGTTTTCTTCTTTTTCTTTATCAGTTATTACACTAAAACTTCTTCTTTTTTTTATGGATATAGGTTCCTGTGTTTCGTTTACCAACTCACTCCGCAATACAAAAATTCTTTTACAAGAGGTACTCCCCTATATTCCGCTTGGATTAGCTGTTCTTGGATTCAATAACCCAGCACCGGCAAAAAGGATGTCGCTCGTTCTCTTCCAAAAAAGGTGTTGACGAGGAGCTCAAAGAAAATATCCTCTGGTGGTACAATCGCTGGGTAACGAACGATGCAGGGTCAAGAAAATGAATTACCGATCACCAAGAAAAATTGCAGTGGCGCCCAGTCCTTCACTGGCAACCTGGAACCGCCAGAAATCACAAGTCACGTAGTGGGTAGCCTATATAATTTTGTTCACTTTCTTTAGCAAAGAATTCAATAAAGCACCACGTATAGTTCTTAAACTCACCTTATAGAGTTGTTTCTTTTGGTTTGTTAATAAAAACTTGGTTCAAATTTAATTCACGTATTTTTATGTAATTAACTTGAAACTACGTATCAAACAAAAATTCGTAAGAAAATCGAATTCAGTGTTTACCGAAAACCAACATCAACAGATCGCTACATAACAAATGACTCCTACTGCACATACCACCAAAAAATTGCCGCCTTCCATTCAATGGTGTACAGATTATGCCGTCTTCCTTTATCGACTGAAAATTATATTAAAGAATACCAACAAATAATACATATAGCTGATGTCAATGGATATGAAAAATCCATCATTGACAATTTGATTAAAAAGCACTCGGTAAAGTTAAAACGAAACAACATCAGTACATTATTTGAGCAAAACATATCCACACCTAAACATCGTGTCACTTTGCCCTTCGCCCCGGACGTCACCAACAAGCTGATACATACATTTGCCAAATCTAATATGAACATCGTTCAAACCAACAACAACAAACTCAAATTGTGTTTGGGATCCACAAAAGACCACACACCAACTCATCGATGCAGTGGCATTTATGAAATCTCTTGTTTTAACTGTGATAAAAAATATATTGGACAAACAAGAAGAGCTGCTGAGGTTAGATTCAATGAACACCTTCGATCAGTGAAAAAGAAAGAGATCGACAAAGCTAAACCAGCACACATATTTGACCCAAGTAATGTAGACTCACATACCATTACTTCATTTGTCAATAATTTCCGACTCATAAAAAAAGTACACAACCCACAGAAACTAGACGCTTATGAATCCATATACATCCACTTGACCGAAAACCTAATGAACTTGGAAGCTGGAGCAATTGACTCTCCTTTGTTCAGCGCAATAAGGAAGAGAAAATAAAAAACTGTTTACATTGCTCTCTTACTTTGTTTAAATGTTTAATTTTTCTTAGAGAGTCTAACTAAATTATGTATGTACCTTAATATGTATATGTACCTGAACTCTTGTAATTGCTTAATTGTCGCTCGCTGATGATGGTTCCGCATCTGAGAACCGAAATGCATACGTGTCAAATAAAAGAAAAGGAAATTTAAAAATTTAAAAAAGTCGTTTCGTTTTTGTTTTTTTTTTTTTGTTTTTTCTTTTTATATTACGATTTTTGCGGTCAATAAGGTGTTAAAAAACTTTCAATTAATAAATATTAAATGAAAATTCACCACGTACTATCTGGATGACAAGTCATTTATCTAGGTAAGTTGGCTTACGACTCTCCGTTTGCCGAGAAATCATACGAGTCATACGAGAATCACCCCACTTGAGTTCGACTATTCTTTCTCCCACACTATTCGGGTCATACGATCCCATTCACCCACCAGTTAAATCTTTGCTGTATTCCCAGTCTGTCACAGTATTGGTTGTCATTTATTTTCTCCAATCCTTTATCTGACATTTTGGAAATACTCCTCCATCCCTTCAACCACTGCTTCCTACTTTGATTACTAGGTGGTGCTAGGAAGTAGAATTACAAAGGCCGATGGCAAGCGAGCAACTTACCTGGCCAAACCGGGCAACAAAAACAAATAAAAGAAACATGCAAATATCCCAAAAGGAACTGATTTCCTCTCTGAACTAGATTCAACCAGTCGATCCGCTTTTATAAGGCGTTCTCTAGTTCGAAATCACGTCAGGTTTGATTTTTTATAAATTTTCACCTGCCATAGATATGTTATTTTGCATCCTAAACGTGACCCAACTGGTTAGGCCTCACAAAATTAGGTATACTAGCCGACCCAACTCTCGAAATTCGAGTGCCAATTTTTTTATTTAATTCATTATCATTCAATAAAAGACAGAGAATTCAAGATTTTTTAAATTGTTGAATGCAATGAGAAGTACCTACTAAGCACTCAATCCTGGAGTCCAAAGGAAAACAGTTAATGGTAAACAAAATTTCAAACCTATACACATTTCTGACACATTGCAGATTTTTGACACGTTGCAGATTGGTTGTTGTAGGCCGTAAAAACTATTGTTGGGTTGAACCTTTGAGTTTCTATTCCAAATGCGTGACTATCATAGGGGGCGCTACTCAAATTTGTGTAAGACAAAGTTATTGCCGAGTGCTTCATATCCTTTGAGTATATATAATATGGAGGGCTCGTTCCTATCCCTAATGCATTGTAGTACTTGAAGTTGTGATAGGGGTCGCTGTCTCACTTTCTGTAAGTTAAGGATACAGCCGTATCCTCCGATTTGTGCTTACCTTTCCTCGCATATAGTTCTCCGTCACATGTGATATGAAGCACTCGGCAATAACTTTGTCTTACACAAATTTGAGTAGCGCCCCCTATGATAGTCACGCATTTGGAATAGAAACGAGCCCTCCATATTATATATACTCAAAGTGCCTGGATACACGAGCGCAATAAAGAATCACTTTTGTGGCTACACACAGAAAAAAAGTTAAGTGGGCATGCAAGAAAATTTGAAGTAAATAAAGAACACATTCTAGCACAAGTAAAACGAAATTGAAATGGTACGAGGAAAACAAAGCAACTTTGTTGTACATTCTCCTTCGCCGCCAAATACAAATGAAAATAACTGTCAAAATGAGAACGTTTTAGGAAAGGAACATGATTTTTAACGCAAAACTCATATCTGAAAATGAGGAAAATGACGAAACTTGGCATTTTTCTCCATCTCTTTCCTTCTTTCTAAAAGTCATCCGTTCTCTTTCGTGAATTAATTCTTTTTTGCGCTCGTGTAACCAGGCACAAAGTTCATATCACATGTGACGGAGAACTATATGCGAGGAGAAGGTAAGCACAAATCGGAGGATACGGCTGTATCCTTAACTTACAGAAAGTGAGACAGCGACCCCTATCACAACTTCAAGTACTACAATGCATTGGGGATAGGAACGAGCCCTCCATATTATATATACTCAAAGGGTTGAACTGATGTTATTTGATGTATCAGAATCCGGTATGTTTAATGTGGATTTTTGGACGTTTCTTAATCCATCGACATCGTAGCCATCCTTTGATGGAATTTGACAGTTTATGGCTTGACGAATAGAGGACGAATTCAGTTATGACGTTCAAAGAGTATTTCGTACAAAATGTTAGCCGAAAGCCCTAAAATTGCTCTTTTCCGGAGCAACAAATAGAATGCCTTTTTTTTTTAGATATTTATAGACGTTTTTTAATCCATCGAAATTTTAGCCATCCTTTGATAGAATTTGACAGTTTATGGCTTGACGAATAGAGGACGAATCCAGTTATGACGTACAAAGTGTATTTCGTACAAAGTGTCAGCCGAAAGCCCTAAAATTTCTCTTTTCCGGAGCAAAAAATAAAATACCTTTTTTTTGATATTTATAGACGTTTTTTAATCCATCGAAATCTTAGCCATCCTTTGATGGAATTTGATAGTTTATAACTTAACGAATAGAGGGCGAATTCAGTTATGATGCACAAAGTGTATTTCGTACAAAATGTCAGCCGAAAGCCCTAAAATTGCTATTTCCGGAGCAACAAATAAAATACCTTTTTTTTTGGATATTTATAGACGTTTTTTAATCCATCGAATTTCAAATTTCTATCTTCCATCTCGAAAAATACAAAAAGTAAAAGTTGAAATGGTTCTAAATTTCACTTTTTCACTTTTTGAAAACACTAAGGCTAGGCGCGCACATTCAACTTTTAGTTTCACAACTGCTTGGTTCGAGCAACTAAGAAGTTTGGGTTTTGACACAAACTAAACGAACAAAAAGGGTTCGCTGTTTTGTGTAAGCTAGGGTTGCCAGATTTTTCTTGCACCTCGGCGGGACAAGTGGCTTAAATAATGAAAAATCCCGGCATTTCATCATATTGCCCGACACAAAATAAATAAAATGCACGACTGGGTCGCACGAACTTGCTGTTACGTAAAAGACTAAGAATTTTAAAAATGAATGTTATTAGAGAAAAATTATTTTTTTAAATGACTAAAACAACTCCTGAAACGAGCTCCAACTAGCTAAACATAGGATACAATGTGATTTAAACAAATATTGATCAATGCAAGAACAAAATTATACTTCTTTGTAGTAGTTTCTTAAGAATATAAGCTTTTGTATACACATTTTTTTAATAATTTTTATGATAAAATATTGGTACGTCAATTTGAAGTTTTTGATTTTGTTCGAATAAAAATAAAAATAAAATTTACAAAAAAAGATATTGAGCTGTTTTTGAAGTATCGAATTTCCAAAAAAAAACGATTTTTTTTAAAAATTTAAAGAAATATTTTTTTTAGAGTTTTGAAATGCAATGTTCTTTAAACTTTTTAGAATTTACAAAAATTTATTAAAATCCGTTATTCCGATAATGAGAAATTCAAAAGTCGAATAAATCGTTCTGTGGTAGGTACAGTCAGTAATATCTTGACTTCAATTTTTTTTTTATTAAATTATGGAATTCTTATATAAATTATAGAATTTGAGTACACAATAATATTTAAACTGCTGGGGAGCTTTAACATAAAAAAGATCAAAATCGGTCGTACCATTACCATTAACCATTTCCTAGCGTTAACTGAATGGAATTTGAAAAAAAAAAATATTTATAAAATTTCGAAAAAAAATAGTATGGCAGGTACCGTTATTTTTGGTCTTTAAAAAAAAGAAAAAACAATTGGGGGACAAAATTTTCGTTAAAATTGGTAGATATCGCAAGTTTAACGAAAATCAGCCGAACCGTTAAGGCTGTAGTCGAACAAACAGACAGACAGACAGAATTGTGAGACCCACTTTTTTGTCTTCGCTATCATCGTAATGTCAGCTTTGATCGAAATCTCGAATTCGATTTTTTTACTAGTCCATAACTTGCCTTATAGTACGAGTACCTATAAGTCGCAAGTAAAAATCATATGTATAATGCGTGTAGATCAAAATAAATAAAGTCTTTTATTAATTACTAATGAAATGACTTTTTTGTCATTTATCATTTGCAAATATTTTTTTTTGTCAATTTTAATGACAGATGTCAGTTTACAAAAATAAATTTTTCGTTAAGTTAGGTTTGTTTGATTGAAATCTTAAAAGTAATTTCTTACGGTTAAATCGCAATGTAGTGATTGTTCCTTATCACTGAAGGATATTTACGTACATTAGGCATTATTTTTGAGTTTGACTCCCAACCCGGGAAAAAAGCTGTCCCGGTGGGACAGATGAATTTATGTCTGAAATCCGGGATGTCCCGGGTAAACCGGGACGTCTGGCAACGCTATGTGTAACATACAATTATATGCACCTGCGCGGACATTCAACCAAATAGTTCATCTGTTTTCTATAAGGAACGAAACAGTTGTGCAACTAAAATTGAATGTGCGCACCTAGCCTAGCACGGAAATTGCCCGATAGATGAAGTTAATACTCTAAGACTTAACTACATTCAACTTCAAAGAGTGAAAAGTATACAAAATGTGCTGTATTTTTCTAAACAACAACAAAAGCAAAAGTTAAAATGCTTCTAACTTTTACTAAACTTAAACCACGGATAATTATACATATAATGTATGACAGTAACTGTATGACAGTATAGTGTAAATGTGTGCTCTATTCAGCAACAGATGTCGCTAGTCGATAATTATCTGTGCTAAAACTGTATGACAGTACAGTGTAAATGCATGCTCTATTTAGCAACAGATGTCCGGGTATTTTTTTGCAATTTTTATTTGTTGTTTTAAACAATTTCTGTGTAGTATATTTAAATAATTTTGGCATTGTGCACATCTATGCAAAAAATGCTTTGGTTTAATATGTAATGTATGCCCCTTCGTTTTTTGTGGGCCGTGTAAAGTGTACCACAAAAAACATGTTTGCCGTTTTATTTATGATTGTGTTTGGGTTTATGTTTATACATTTCAATTTCATTTGTAATTGGACCTGTAAGTGGACATGGCGGCTAATCTGGGTAAGTATAAGGATAACTTTAATGTTGAATTCTAAGTTTATTTATAGATTTCGGGTTTTTTTTTTATTTCGTTTTCTAATTTTTGTTTTCATTTTATCGTTTCAGCTTATTTGATGGCTTATCCAAGCGGCCGCAACAAATTTCTCATCCTTGCAGGTTCCAGTCCAACTGCAAGGGTAAGAAAAAAAACAAAATGGACGCATGGCCAAGGAATTCATTTTAAGAAAACGTGGGGAGCTAACCCACGCTATCCAAGCCGGGCGACTATTCATAGCCAGTTGCTATTTCGGGTCACTACGTAAGTATAAAGTTGCTACCATTGACGTATTATATATGGATAATAAGTCAATGGCAGCACAGCACACTGAAATTTTCTTCTTCAAGAGTTCTGATGTCTGCTTTTCTTGTAAACCATATACATAATTTTATATTGCTATTCCACTCAAATGCCCATACTTCCATACAAATATATAAATTAAATTTTAATAACTATAAATAACTATTAGAAACTAAAAATTCATTAATTTTGGAAAAACATTAGTTTTGAATATCTAAAAATTGTATTTGTCTTATCAACCTACTAAGTCTTGACCCCTTTTTGACCTAAATGCCCTAAATAAATAAATTCTCTGAAAATTATATGAAAAATATACATAAGTGAAATAAGTCAAAAGCTGAAAATGCCACCAAACCAAAGAAAAATTTGTTTTGTGGAATTTTTCTACGGAAATAGACTCAAGTTTTGCGAAATGCAATTTATGCCGGTCAAAATTATCTTACAGAACTGGTACGTCCAATTTAAAGAAGCATATGGAAATAAAGCATCCAACTGTTTCTTTATCTAAAGTTTCGGGAAGATCTTCGGAAGTAGAAGACCGGGTGAGCATATTTATGGAGATTATACTGTGGGCGTTATTTAAAGTGAAAATTGTAGTTTGATTGTGAAAATTGTTCAAATAAAACCATTGATAGAGTGCAAATTAATTGTTTTTTCTCATTGGAAAAATATATTTTCGTGTAAAAATGATAATTTCCATTAAGGCCATTAAAATTAAGCGTTCATTCGAGTGTCTTATAATCGACAAGCCGGCTGTGTTTTTATTTACTCTTTCCTTAAAGTTTTTTCTAAAGATGAATTCTAAATTCAATAAATGCTTAAAAGTCATTTCCGATGTGTTTTTTCTGTCGTGTGGCTTATGTGGCAAAAACTCACACTTAGAGTGTTATAATACCATGAAAAAAGACATAAACAGTATAAAATCAAATCAGAATTTGTTCTTCAAATGTGAAAAGTGCAGAAATATTCCAATTAAACTGTGCCTTGATAAATTGAGAGATCTCTCAATGTTATTACTGAAATAGTGGAGACCCAGACCGCCAGACCCCTTCTAAAAGTTCTGTTTCTCAGAGCGCAACTACAAAATGCTCTCTTGATACAAGTCGACAAAATTCGTGACTCAACTCGATCTCAGAGAATTTCAAATGTTACTATTGAAAAAAACAAACGGATTAAGAATATAACTAAGAAAAATGTTGCTCTCAGGGGAACATCTACGCCAGAAAATCGCAATTCGTTAAAAAAAAACGTTCCGATTTCAACGTTTTTCGAAAGGATCGTTCTTTGGATCAGACTGGCCTGTGCAGAGGAGGTGGAGTTTTATTAGCTATTAGCTCAACTTTTACGACTAGAGAAATAAAATTATCTAATGATTCTGGTAATTATGAACAGATTTGTGTTTGTGTAGATTTACCTACTCAATCTTTTAAAATTATTAAATTAATATATTTTTATTTCATATATTCCACCCTTACAAAATTCAATATATGAATCTCATATTAAAAATATTACAGATATTGTTAATAATATGGATGAAGATTGTTATTTTGTAGTTATAGGTGATTTTAACTTACCCAATATAAAATGGATATTTTCAACTGATGAAAAGAAAATGTTTCCTTATAATGTAACAAAAGATTATGAATATAATGTAATTGATAGCTTAACTGCTTTAAATATGTATCAAGTTAATAATATCTCAAATTCAATAGGTCGTATTTTAGATTTAATTTTTATTGATAATAACCTTGAGGTTCAAAGTGAAGAAGCATGTTTTAAATTGTTAAATAATAACAATCATCATAATGCAATTGAAATTAATTTTAACTTTTCTGTTTTAAGTGAGTCAAAACTAAATAATATTTCTCAAATGTTTGATTTAAAAAATGCTGATTACGCTTCTATGAAAACTTATCTTGATTCAATTGATTGGCAGAATATGTTTGTCTGTAAAAATACTGAGCAAGCGTATACTTTGCTACCGGACATTTTGAACTCAATGATTTCCTCTCACGTTCCTTTAAAAAAAAAATTAGAAGTTCTAAAAAACCAATTTGGTTTACGAAAAGTTTATCTAGACTGAAAAATATCATGAATAAATTGAATAAAAATTCAAATCAGTTTCATGAACAATTCAAACAAATAAGAAAGGAGTATGAATTTTTGAAGAAATTTACTAGCTTACAAATTTTCGGCTTGTAGCGAGTACCTCCAAAAAAAAGTATTTTCTAGACTAATTTTGACTCTCTGAACAAGAAAATGGCACTTATTTATTTTTTCAAAGAAGCGTTTTTGAGATATGAGCAAAAAAACCTGTTTTTTGCTCCTTTTCCATGTATAAGCATCAGTTGGCTACACCAAACCTTCTCGTATACTTTTTCATCAACCAGTTTTATCAACTACTTCTGGGTTATGTTTCAAGTGCAACAAAAAGCAACATGCGTTACACCAATGCGAAGAGTTTTTGGCTTTAACTCCGGATCATAGGCAAACGTTTGTTAAAGATAAGTCTGTTTGCTTCACATGTTTGGGTCCGTCAAGACACCAGTGGAAAGCATGTGCAAAAAAAAGATCGTGTGGCGTTAATGGTTGCAATCGACGACACCATCCGTTGTTGCACACGACTTCAGTTGGCAGTACATCCGAGTTAAACTCAACAGCTGTTCCATTTGTCCCGCAACCGCATATCCACTCATCTCATGTAGGGACTGACGTGACTATTCTCTTCAAAATAGTTCCCATTCGAATTTATGGAACTGGAAACTTGTTTGTGGATACTTTTGCGTTTCTAGATGATGGTTCTTCGTTGTCGATGATGGGAGAAGATCTACTTTAATGAACTGGGCTTAAATGGACAGCCTGAACAACTCAATTTGTAGTAAACAAAAGGAGTGTCTCGCGTCGAGGATTCCAAACGCACATCTTTATCTGTCTCAAGTGTTAAGAGTCGTAAACAGTATATTTTGAAGAATGTCTACACAATCACGGTCAACGCCATGGTAAGAAGGAGAAACCTCACGTTTTAAAGATTTTGCTGGGCTGGATCGTATATGGCAAATCAGCTCCATCGCTGAATGTGTCCTGCTTGCATCAGGTGTCGAAACCTTCAATGAAACTTATGTTTCATGATGCTATTAGAGAGGAAGTTGACCTCCACGATCTAGTTTGGCGTTATTCCACCACCAAAGAATTTGGAGTCATGCCTTCAAGAGGTGAATTATTGAGTCGAGAAGTCAGTCGCTCTTTCCATATAATGAAACATTCGTTGCAACTGGTGGGCAGGCAGTACAAGATTGGCCTTTTGTGGTATTCGGATGACGTCAAGTTGCCGGACAGCTATAATATGGCTTTTAAACGTCTTCTGGGTCTGAAAAAGTCGTTAAGGAAGAAGCCTTATCTACTAGAATGGCAAAATAATTAAATAATTATTTTCGAGATTTGCTATCCATGGGTTATGCCAGAATCGCTTTGCAAGAGGAGCTGGAGAAGGATTGGCCTAGGATTTGGTATGCGCCAACCTTTATCATTGTTAATCCTAACAAATTTCCACCATAATCCAGATGTGTGGCGGACGAAGCTGCGAAATTCAACAGTATATCATTAAGTACTCACTTGATGAAGGGCCCAGATAACTTAGTTCCATTGCATGCTGGTATTTTCAAATTCTGGGATCATCAAGTGAACTGCGCAGTATGTCAAAAATCACCATGCAAGTCTTTTTAAAGATCAGTGTCCTGATGCAGTTGATGGATTGACGCTCTTACGTCGATTACTATTTTCAGTTGAAAATGCTATCGCTGTTACGCGAGATGCTATTCGAATATGTCATTTTATGAACTTTGACCTCGTGGGCGTACAATCAAAAAGCCGTGATGTCTTACAAAGCATACTGGATAGTAACGTCAATGCGAAGTTGGTAAGCATTAATCCTAGCGAAACCGATAGTTTGGTTTCCAAGATCTTAGGTATGTACTGACACCCATCCTCCGATCACTTCTCATATAAACTCACGGATGATGACATCATGAAGGAAATGTTTTGTGAGGACGCTGCTATCACAAAGCGACAGATGCTTAAGATCATGAAGGGTTTTGATCCTCTAGGAATTATCTCATTGTTCATCATCCGTGGACGCAACATACTTCAAGACGTATGGAGAGAAGGATTTGATTGGGATGATGCATTGCCTTCTCTTTTAAGAAACGTGTGGATGAGTCTTATCAAAGAACTGAAGCACATTGAAAACATCAAGATCCCTCGTCGTTTACTATCGTAGAACCCTGACGAATCCAAGGTTAGTTTGATCATTGTTGTTGACGCTTCGGAAAAGGCGTTTGCTGCAGTAGCTTACTTTCGTTTTGCCCGCAAAGGCGAAGTGGAAGTAGCACAGGTTATGGCAAAGGCAAAGGTTGCGCCTGTTAAGCAATTATCTGAACCTCGTTTGGATCTTCAAGCGGCAGTACCTGGCGTTCGATTGGCAGCCACAATTAACGAGTCACATAACATACGATTTAATGATTGCTTTTTTTTCTCCGATTTAAAGTGTCGTCTGTGACACCTTTCAAGTTTCGAAATTGGATGTTTCCAAGAACAATCTTTTTCGACTGACATCGCTGTTCTCAAGTTAAGTGGTAAAGCCAGCCCGTCAAGTTCAATCCTGAGTTTGTCGCCATTTCTTGACGAAGAAGGTACGTTGCGACTGTAGTCGAGGGCGCAAAAGGCTAACGCTTCATATTCCACTGGAAACCCAGCGATACTCCCCAAGAAACATTACTTAGGTACCGCTACTGTTATATCTGACATCTGTGAAAGTGCCTGGATAATCAGCATACGAGGAGCAGTTGAGAGAGTGCGAAGGGTGTGCTACATGTGCAAACGTCTTAGAGCTAGGGCGTGGTTATGCCGTTAATGGGTCAGCTTCCTAAAACTCGCTTAGCCTTTGAATCCAGACCCTTTACTCATGTTGGAGTAGATTGTTACAGTCCATTGCTAGTTAAGTTCGGTCGAGGTACGGTAAAATGCTACGGAATGATTTTCACATGCCTTACATTCAGAGCAGTGCAAATAGAGTTGTTGAACGATCTTAGTTTAAAGTGCACTATGGCTGTTAGACGTTTCCTGATCAACTATTTTGTAACGAAATTTTTATACAGTAACAACGGTCTTAACTTTTTTGGGGTAAAAAATTTGTTGGATAAGGATGTCAAGGAGATGGAGTCTTCTCTCTGCGAATATTCTTCAAGGTACGAGGGAATTTTGTGGCGTTTCATATCAGCGTACTCTCCTTGGATGGGAGGAGCTTGGGAACGGCTTATACAGTCCATCAAAAGGAGCATCGATTTTGTTCTTAAAAGTGTCTTACGGAACGCCTTCATGGAGGCTCAGAGTCAAATAAATCATCGCCCGCTCTATCACATCCCGGTCGATCCTGAAGATTCTAAACCTCTGACTCCGAACTTAATGCTTTTTGGTAAAGATGATCGAGACGTTACAGCTCCTGGAATATTCTCGGAAAGCGATTTTTGCAGCAAGCTTTACAGTCGCCGTTCTCAACACTTGATGGCTGAGCTTAAAAAACGCTGGTATGCCGAATATATTTCTGTTATCACCAGGCGATCCAAATAACTAAGGACACAAAACCAGTACAGATAGATGACATTTTCCTCGTAATCGTACCCAATGAAATATGTTCTGCCTGGCATTTAGGTCGTGTGATCAAGATCTATCGGGGCCCAGATGGAGTTGCTAGAATGGCTGATGTAAAACTATCCAGCGGAACTATTAAGACCAAGAGATCGATTGGAAGACTCGTTGTGCTTGATTTTGGACTAGTTCTCAGACGGCCTCCGGAATGTCATCGAGTCCATTTAAGTTTTACAGTGGCAACATTTAATATATTTTTAAGGAAAATAATTTCATCTCTTTCCAAAGAAAGAAACAATAATTATTATGTAATTTGCGCAGGAAGACATCTCCAATCTTCAAATTTTTGTTAAGATTAGAAGAAGATTGTCTGAAGAACTCTGCAATTTTATTTGTAAAAAATTACAAATTATTAAATATTTTGCATGCAAGATGCTATCAAAATCATTGTTTGAATTTTTTGGGTCGTGGTCGTTCAAACATAACTAAAAGTCCTAAAATCTATGTTCACTTTATTATAACCATGCATTTTATAAAAACAAAATGTTTTATTAAATGTTTTTTAATTTTTGTTCTTTATTTATAAATACTTATAAAGCTTATAAATACGTCCTATAAGCCCCTACTAGTTGATCTTTTGATACAACTCATGTAATATTTTATTATGAACAAAATAAAGAGCACTAATCTAATTTAATCTATCTTCCTTACTCAGTGGCGTAGCCAGGATATTTGCCGTCCGGTTCAAAACAATAATCTACCGCCCCTTCGGTCTTACCATAAACAAATATTTTTTTGCAAAATATTTTTTTTAAGCTATGTAGTTAAGTTGTACCTTTATATCGTAGGTCTTAAGGTTGCATACACAATTTTGATTAAAATATTTTCTTTAAATTCCACTTTGCTTTGATATCTGCAGAACCAGATTTTTTTTTATATATTTTTATATTTGCCTTCGTTCAAAAATATTGAAGTTCGATACAAAAATATCGTACAGTAGCAAGACCATTCTTGCAAGCGAATTCATTTTGTTTCATGAGAAAAGGCATCCTGTTCATATTTCTCAGATCTAATAAAAATAAAATGCACGACTGGATCGCACGAACTTGCTCTTATATAAAAGTACTTTGGAATTTAAGATACATTTTATAAATATAAAACATGGATTTAATGAGATAATAATGTTCAAATGCATAAAATTGCCGTCAGGGGCCTGTAACACAAAACTACAAGTCTACAAGTCAACAGCCACTTGTAGGATTATATTAATCTTACAGTTGTAGATTATTTCTGTAACACAAAAAAAAACTTTACACTTGTAGAAAACAAAAATTTCCCTACACTTGTAGGCATTCTGCTTACAAGTGCTCAATGAAAGAAAGATAAGCAGCGTGATAGCATCTTAATAAAAATAAAATGCATGACTGGATCTCACGAACTTGCTCTTATGTAAATGTACTTTGTAATTTAAAAATTATGCATTTGTAAATATAAAACATGGACTTAATGAGATAATAATGTTCAAATGCATGGAATTGCCGTCTGATTTCCGCAGAAGTATGCATTGATGCAAACAAAGCTTAAAAATGTTTTATTATTAAAGTAATTTTCTTAAAACCCAAAATATGTTTTCTTCGAATATTTGTATATTCAATATTATTTTAAACATAAGAGGGCTGCTGAAAATTTTTGGTTAAGATCGTTAGAGCCGTTAATGCGAAAGTCGAAAATCAAAAAGCCGTTCTATGACAGATACCGTTAATAACATTTTGCTTCAAAATTTTGTTGACCAAAATGTAGTCCTTGTGTGTTATATTAAACCCTTTTTTTATTAAAGTCGTTAGAGACGTTTTTGAGATAAATAAGATTTTGCACTACGCTTGTATGATAAGGTGTACTGTTAGTTTGAGAGCTAACAAAAATTTCAATTTCCGCTCTAGAGAATCACTGAAGAACTTTAAGAAAATAGCTCCAATGGCCTAGGTTGTAGATCGAGGTACATGCAGGCAGACAGACGGAATTGTCGGACCCACTTTATTCGTCTTCGCTATCATCTTAATTGAACTTTGATCAAAATCTCGAGTTCCATTTTTTTTTTAATGCGGAACTTGCCCTATAGTACCCATATCGCAAGTAAAAAGGATAAAGAATCCGTTCGAAAATATGTAATTGCCATCTTGGTAAAAATCCATGAAAAAAAACATGCTTTTTGGTGCCTTTTTTAATTTGGATTGTATTTTTAATACAATTAAGCATGTTCTGTTCCTGGATCATTTTGCTTAGATTTCATACGTTTTCCATTAGTACTAATTTTTTTTTAATTATCATTAAATAAAAATTCAATTATTTCTAAGTAAATCTAAGAAAAGTAATAGAATGTATTATTTTATGTTATGTTTAATTTTTAGTTTACTGAGATTTAAAAATGTTTAACTTTTCAAAAACCCTATAAAGTATAGGTATATTAAATTACCTATAACACTTATCTCTAAATTTGCATATATATTGTATAACTACTACCGAAATAATTTACTATTGAAAAAAGATCACAAATATACACTTTACACAAAAATATATTCACAATTTGATATTGTTTTTTTGGTTAAAAATATCTTAACTACGAAGAAAAAAATTATGGAAATGGTAATTAGTTGAAAATACTATTTTTTTTCGTATATTTAAATACATCTTTTTCATCCTACAAGTCTTGAATCACTTGTAAGATTGAGTGGATTATTCTACAAGTACGATCTAGTTTTTTGCTACACTTGTAGCTTTGTGTTACAGAAAGAGGGAAATCATATAATTTCCCACTTGTAATGTTCGTTCATTACACTTGTAGAAGAGCCAGCAAACTTGTAGCTTTGTGTTACAGAAATTTGTTACACTTGTATTAATTCACTTGTATTACAAGTACTTGTAGTTTTGTGTTACAGGCCCCTGGTTTCCGGAAAAGTATGATTTTATGCAAATAAACCTTAAAAAATCGTTTTATTATTAAATAAATTTTTTATATAAGAAATTTTTCTAAAATTTTTGAAGACAAAAATGTGGGATGCGGATTTTAAGTATTTAATAATATTGGTTTTAGGAAATAATTTCAAAAAATAATCGTTCATAGGTTTTGAAGATATTGATTTAAAATTTTTTTTTTTTTTTTTAAACCCAATAAATATTTTTTCGAATATTTTTATATACAATATTATTTTAAACTTAAGGGGACTCCTGCAAAAAATTTTGGGTTAAAATCCTTAGAGTCGTTAATGAGAAAGTCGAAAATTAAAAAAACGGGTCTATGGCAGGTACCCCTAATAACATTTTGCCCCAAAATTTTTTTTGACCAAAATGTAGTACATGTCCATAATATCACACCTAATTTTTTTTATCAAAATCGTTAGAGCCGTTTTCGAGATAAATAAGATTTTGCATTACGGGTGTATGGGGGCTACCGTTAGTTTTGGAGCTAAAAAAGAAATTTCAATTTCTCTTCTAGGGAATCACCGAAGACCTTTAACTACCGAGATTGAAAGAAATAGGTCTAGGGGTTTAGGCTGTAGTGAGAGGTACAGACATACAGACACACTGAAACATGTTTTTTGTGTTCTAAATTTTCCTTAAAATTGTTATAAAAAAAATTGATATGCAAATTGTTATTATTTAATAAAATACAATTTTAAACGTAATTTAAAAATTTATTCGTGTATCGGTTTTCAAGATATTGAATTTTCAAAAAAAAATTTTTTTATTTTTTTTAAAATCCAAAAACTATTTTTTCGAAAAAAATTTTAGTTTTTATTTTTTCAAATGCAAAGTAGCTCCTGCATAAAAATTTTGGTCAAAATCGTTGGAGCCGTTGGTGAGAAATTCGAAAATCAAAAAAACCGTTCTATGACAGGTACCCCTAATAACATTTCCCCCCAAATTTGTTTTTCACCAAAATATAGTCCATGTCCATAATATCACACCTAATTTTTTTTATCAAAATCGTTAGAGCCGTTTTCGAGATAAATAAGATTTTGCATTACGGGTGTATGGGGGGTATCGTTAGTTTTGGAGCTAAAAAAAAAATTTCAATTTCTCCTCTAGGGAATCACCGAAGACCTTTAACTACCGAGATTGAAAGAAATAGGTCTAGGGGTTTAGGCTGTAGTGAGAGGTACAGACATACAGACACACTGAAACATGTTTTTTGTGTACTAAATTTTCCTTAAAATTTTTATAAAAAAAATTGATATGCAAATTGTTATTATTTAATAAAATACATTTTCAAACGTAATTTATTCGTGTACCATATCGGTTTTCAAGATATTGAATTTTCAAAAAAAAATTTTATTATTTTTTTAAAAATCCAAAAACTATTTGTTCGAAAAAACTTTTAGTTTATATTTTTTCAAATGCAAAGCAGCACCTGCATAAAAATTTTGGTTAAAATCGTTAGAGCCGTTGGTGAGAAATTCGAAAATCAAAAAAACCGTTCTATGACAGGTACCCCTAATAACATTTCCCCCCAAATTTTTTTTTCACCAAAATATAGTCCATGTCCATAATATCACACCTAATTTTTTATCAAAATCGTTAGAGCCGTTTTCGAGATAAATAAGATTTTGCATTACGGGTATAATGGGGGGTACCCTTAGTTTTGGAGCTAAAAAAACAATTTCAATTTTTCCTCTAGGGAATCACCGAAGACCCTTAACTACCGAGTTTGAAGAAAATACCTCCTGTAGTTTAGGCTGTAGTTCGAGGTACAGACATACAGACATACAGACAGACAGACGGAATTGTCGGACCCACTTTTTTCGACTTCGCTATCATCGTAATGTCAACTTTGATCAAAATCTCGAGTTCGATTTTTTTTCCAAATGCAGAACTTGCCCTATAGTACCTATATCGCAAGTAAAAAATTATGTTATGTCTTATACGAAATTGGTTGAATTTAATTAATAAACAAAAGTTTAACGTTTGTGTTTATTTCCAGCTTCTCATGAATAAATAAAAAAAACTTTTGTAATTGATTTCCAATTTCCAATGTACAACGAAGATGATTTTGCCGCTCTTAACTCCTGGCGCCTGAACCGACGCCCCCTACACCCCCATAGCTACGCTGCCCTATAATTTTCATAACAAAAATAATTAAATATTCACTTTATTAATGTCTCTCCTACGTTCCATATTCAAAATTGTGCCTTCTTGAAACAAAAACGCTTTTCATAGTAGTACAGTAAATGTGATATACATTTTACAGTTATCATTCTAGGCGCCATTTTTTCTTAGAAATATAATTATAAGCAAATTAATCATGTGGTTTTCAAAATAAATTTTAAAAAAAATGATTTAATTTATTTTTTATTTAACACAATACTATTCAAACTTTTAAGAAGCTAAAGCTATAATAAAACATCGGTTAAAATCAGTTCTATCTTTTTTGAGAAAATCGAATACAATAAACTGGGTTTATGGGAGGTATTATCAAAAACCATTTTTTGTATTTTTTTAACCATATGCCCGCTTTTGTTAGAGATTTTATTAAATCTTTTTTCTATGGAGCAGTTTTAGAGAAAAAAACCCTGGCGCAAGATTTAAGTTGAATAAGTACTTATATCGTACTGTTTTAGTATGGAACTAGGTTAAAATGACGATTTTGTAAATTGTATTATATTAAAGTTAAAATCATCGAATATCTATTTTATTTGTTTAGTATCAACCTAATTTCAGACTCTTTGGTATTTACAAACATCAAAACAGGTCTGTTTACTTAATATTTTAAATGAACTGTCATTACTCATTACTTTAGGTGCGTTCAGAAGCAATTTATTAAAAAAAATAGCCTTAGCACGATACTAATTAGAAAATTATTAAAATTAAGAAAGAGTTAGTAATCTATTAAAAAGTTAGCGAATTGTAAAGAAGTATCATACTAATACCTTAATAATAAGCTGTATAAAATTTTGCGCCACTATTTTTTATTTCGAAAAAAAAAAAAATAATAGCGGGCTTGATTTCTGGAAATCAAAACCAACAAATTTGTCTATGGGAAGCATCATTAATAATAATTTTTTTAAATTTGTTTCTGAATGTTAAAGCAGCTTTTATTTAAATAAATTACTTCAAAAAATGGAGAACAGTTAAAAAAAAAAGAAAAAAAGTGTATCGGGGTAAACATTTAAAAATTATTTCTACCAGGTTTAAAGAAAATGTGCGGAATCGTTTGGGGGCAGTTGAAAAGACAGACAAAATTTATAACTTGCCATATAGAACTTATGTATATTTTTAACTATATTGCAATTAAAAACGGAATCCTGGACCAGTCTATATGTACAACTACATGTTTACAACTATTCGAAAACCGCTCTCAATTTCAAACATTCGTATATAAATAATGTATGTATATACATCTATAAATGTACATGCATATATTAATATATAAATAAAAGCGCTTTCAGTAGTGTATTAAACATTGGAAAAGACAAAGGGCTACCCGAAATCCGTTTTTGTTATAAGACTTTGGAAAGTGAAAATTGATTTTGTGAGCCCAATACACACAAGTCTACAAAGGTAGGGGTTAGTATTTACTAAGTGACTTTCCTTGTAGAGAAATTGAAAAATTATCCTCATGAAATTGCCAATTGCCTCTATGAACCTTATTAGTTCATGCCATCCTTTTAGGGGTGACGATATACTTTTTCTATACACTTTTTTCACTGTGTACAAAACAGCTTTAAAATTAAACAATAAACACTTTTAACACTGTTTCGTTACTTGTCCTTTTATCGTGTTTAATTTTCCTATACTAACGTTTAGTAAATGGTTTGGAAAATTCAACCAGACGATGCCATTAATTTGTTTTGTTTTATCAGCAAAGATTATTATTGTTGAACTTATCTACAGGCGATTAATTTGCAATAAGAACGTTTATTGGTTCCTATAATGTGATATAATGTGTGTTTTGGTCCAACAAAACTAGCGTAAAGAAATAAAAGCTAATATTATATTCACAATCAGCTTTAATTTTACTAATAAATATTCAGTCACAAACTAGAGCCCTGCCTCAAGTAGA
This sequence comes from Chrysotoxum bicinctum, assembly GCA_911387755.1. Classification (NCBI taxonomy): domain Eukaryota; kingdom Metazoa; phylum Arthropoda; class Insecta; order Diptera; family Syrphidae; genus Chrysotoxum; species Chrysotoxum bicinctum. The sequence goes on from OU426988.1 coordinate 100,274,527, forward strand.
TTGTTTTTGAATATTTTCACTAAATGTGTCAGAACAACGAGTAGCATGTTAAATCCATTAAAATCAAGTTTATTTTATTTGAAGTAATATGAACACAACATTTCTTGGATGATAAAAACTACGTGAATTGGTAAGTTTTCCTTGGATTCTTAAATTTTGTTTACTTAAATTAGGTCTAAAAGGTGTGCCCACTCTGTAATCAGTGAATTTTATATTACTTAAAAGTTATTTTTAGAATATTTTGTGTGGATATGTAGGTGCTCTTGATTTCATTACATTCGTAGGTGTTTCTTTATCTTTTTTTTTTAATTTTACTAACTGGTCATGCGATTTTTTCAAGGATGGTTTCGTGTTTTTTATATTCAATCATTCAAAAGCCAAAATCTTAAGAAAAAATCAACAAAACATTGGCAACAATTTGTTGGTATACAAAATGACTCATTTTCAATATGGTCAAAGTACCCTTTTTAAAATGAAGCGGCTATTTGCTGTTGTTGAATATAGACGAGTGCCTTAACGTTAAGGTATATTCAGTTTGTAATTGTAATTGTTAAAAATCAGAGACTTCTTCTTTCAGCAAAAACTTTATTAATCATATAGGTATAGGTAGTCAATACTTGAATGAAAGACATTACTAAGTAATACAAAATAATATATTTACATTAATGTTAAAGTGTATGAAAATGTCTTACAACTCGACCCTCATTTTTTCAAATCGCTCTCGATTTATATTTTTTTATTAATTTTTTTTTATTTAGTCAAAATTCAACATTAGAACAAAATTAGCATAATAAAATTCGATTGTACAGAAATTATTTGAATATACAGAATAGTATATATATATGTATATACAGAATAGTTTTTTTTTTTTTTTTTAATTTTCAAAAAAAAAATGATAAATAATATTATTTAAATGATTGGGAACGTAAACTTATTTTTGTTTAAATAATGAATTAGATAAGTAAAAACAATATTTACCTAAGAATCATCAATGAATCAGAAGTCTTGATATATCAGGATGTTTAAGTTGAAACATATGGCCTCATATTTTGGGGGCAAGCAACTCCTTCATAGGGTATGTGTGAAATCTGAAGATTTTCCAAATCTCTAATTAAGTAACGGTGGTTTTGTAATTTTTTGACTTGCTTGTTGCCTGAACGATTCTAAATCTCGAGATTCTTCGGATGACTGTTGACAATTCCCTTTTGACGAACACCAAAAAGTAATACACTTGGACAAAAACCAGTGCTTTTGTTTAATGTATTGTTCAAAGCAAATTCAACTTTTAGCAAATATATTTCACTAGGTTCAACTTCGCATTCCTTGGACAACATGGGCGTAAGGCAACGGTTGATGCGTCCCACCTGTCCGTTTGACTGAGAGGAGCTGGTTGCAATCTTAATATGCTGAACACAATGGCTTTCGCAAAATAAAGAAAATTCTTCGGACGTAAAACAACTGCCTCTATCAGAAATCAAACGTTTTGGTCTACTATAATTTAAAAAATATGTTTCTAGGCATTGAATTGCTTCTTTTGTACAGGTGTTTGTGACTGCAAACAGCTTAGTGTATTTTGAAAAAAGCATCAACAACTAGAAAAATATTTTTTTTGGAATGTCGTACAGAAGATGGTAATGGACCATAGTGGTCAACATGAAGAGTGTCAAACGGTTTGTCGCCTTTTGGAATACTATGCAACACAACTTTCCTTTTACCATATGGGGGTGAGAAGTGAACACATTTCAGACAATTTTCGATATAGTCTTTGATTTTAGCTTTCAGACCTGGAAACCAGTATGTTTTTCGTAAATATTCATAACACTTTTCTTCACCTAAATGACACAGCCCACCATGATGTGTTCGTATTACATCTCATTCCATCTGAGATGGGACATAAAAATAAACTTTCTTATCTATTTTGCGGTACAACAAACCGTTAATTAATTCTTAGGACGGACTTTCTCCGTTTTCCAATGTTTTGACTAAATTTCTTATTACAGGATCTTTTTGCTGTGAAGGTACTCGTACAAGGACATTCTCAAAAGAATCTGGCTCAACAATCAAAACATTATGACATCGGCTAAGAGCATCGACATGTTGCATCCTCTGTCCATCCCTTTGCTCAATGACATAGTCAAAATCTTGGAGCTCCAGTGCCCACCTTGAAATTCTCGGATAAGGGTAAGGGTTAGAGATTTGCAGTCCGTAACTATCTTAAATCGGATACCAGTGAGGTAAATTCTAAATCGCCGTAATGCAGACAAAATAGCTAACGTCTCTAATTCATATGAGTGAAACTTTGCTTCCTGTGGCGTCGTTCTTTTTGAATAGAAGAAAATAGGATGAAAATGCTTATCTTCTTGACGTTGCAATAACACTGCTCCAAATCCATACACTACTTGCGTCGCAGTGCAATTCGGTCTCGGCATTAGGGTTGTAAGTACTTAAAATAGGAGCGTTCAACAACTTCTTCTTTAACGACTCAAACATAGCTAGCTCATTTTCACCAAAAGTAAAGTTTGCATTTTTTTTATGAGATCATAAAGTGGCTTTGCAATGGTAGAAAAGTCTTTAATGAACTTTCTAAAATAAGATGCTAAGCCAAGAAAAGAATGCAGATTTCTAACATTCCACTTATGTTCGGCCCTATACCACTAGATGATATTTCATATCCTAAATATGTGATGAGGCATACGCAGGTACTCAAATTGTCCTAAAGGTGTGATGAATGAGGTAAACTTCACAGAATCTTCAAACATTTTTACGTAGTGAAATCCACTTTTCAAATCCAAAAGTGTGAAATACTTTTTACCTCGAAGTCTATCTGAATGGTCTTCGATAAGAGGGAAAGGAAAATTGTCTTTAACAGTCAACTTATTTAACTGACGAAAGTCTATGCAGAGACGCAGCTCACCGGATTTCTTTTTTGTCAAAACAATCGCTGAAGTGAAAGGGGAACTGCTCTCTCTAATGATATTATTTTCCAAAAGGTCATCAAGAATCTTCTGAAGCTCGACTTTATGAGCATAAGGCAATCGTCGAGGCACGCACTTAAAAATACTGTTCTGATTGGTAACCATAATTTTCATTTCAAAATCATCTTTAAATTCTGTTTTAATGTCACAACTTCTTGTAACTAAACTTCTTATTAACTTTTGGTCTTTGTAGTTTAAATTCTCATTAATTTTAAGACATACAGATTTTCGAATATCATCCGATATATCAATTTTCAAAATTTCATTGATAAAACCTTCACAAAAAGATTCTTTTGAATTATTTTTTTCATTTAAATTGTAAGTTTTGTTTAAATTATTCTTTTCGATCACATTCATATTTGAATTTGTGTAATTTTTTTTGAATACATTGATATCATCTTCTCTTAAAACAAGTTTCATATTATTTTTTTCCACAAAATCTCGACCTAACACTATAGCATTTTGCATTGTATCGTTTTTAATAACTAATAAACGTAACTTCACATAATTATTTTTTACCTTAACATTACAAAAAACACTACCATGCAATATAAGTTTTGAATTATTTATACCTACATAATCTTTCCAAAGCGTTGGTACAGGTGTCATCAAGTATGGTGGCACGTAGCGCTGCTGCACGAAACTTATTAGGCTTCCTGTGTCGATTAAACTCATCGCATGCATTGTCGACTCCGCAGGTCTAGAATCATTTCCTTGGAACTGGAACTGGAACTCGAACACTTCGCAAAAGTCCCCCACACAGGAACTTGAAAAAACAGTTGTTTCATTCTGCATCTCTGGGTTTTGGATCACAAGAACTGATGATGATTGTGAACAATCCTTAATTACATGGCCTTTTTGACCACAGCGAAAACAGGCTCCTTTTTCCCTTTTTGGCTTTGGACAGTTTGGTGAGATGTGTCCACCCTCGTTACAATTAAAGCATTTAACGCTGACCTTTAAACTTGAACTTGGGAGATTTTTGGAATGTGTTGTCGTCTTTTGAGAAATGAATGTTGAGGATTGAGATTCATTCTTCATTTTTTCATATTTTCTCAATATGATTTTCAACTCAGCTATGTTATTTGCAGTTACCAATATTTGCTTGTTAAAAATGGAATCGGGAATCCCCTTAATTACATAGCTTATTACGTCTTGCTCTTCAATGTCGGCTTGGGAAGCTATTTCCTGCATGGATAATAAATACTGCTGAAAAGTTTCCTCCTTGCATTTTTTCCGTCCACGCAACATGTTGTGAACATCTTCAGCTGTCGCATGGCTATAAACCTCAGTCATTAGGGCAGTTTTCAACTCATCCCATGATCGACACGTGGTTGATCTTAAGAACAACTTTGCAGTGCCTCGTAGCAATTTTTTGGCGTAGACAAAACTTTCAGGCTCGGTTAATTTATAAAGCAGTTTCGCGTCTTCAAAACTACTAACCCACTTCTTAACATTGCAGTTATCATCTCCAGAGAACGTCGGCATCGTATCTTCAACATCACGATAGGAACATGACGACGACTGTATTTCTTTTCGAGAACAAGCAAGCCTTTTTTCCAACAAAGCAATTTCCTCCTTTTTTCGCACCATCTCTCGCAAACTTTCCAACCTCTTAAAAACAACACCATCCTCGGCAACTAAATCCATGTCCTCTACTCTTCCATCATCAAGATCACCACCATCGTCATCACCCAAATCGACAGAATCATCAACATTTTCATCACAGAACAAATCCTCTAATCGACCATCATCGAGAAGAGCTATTTCTTGTTCCAATCGAACTTTCAATGCGGGTTTCAGACCCATCGTGGACAACCCCAATTCGGCAAGCTTTGCTTTCAGCCGAGGTACAGTTGCGCTTTGCACAAATTTCACAGCACAATCATTTGCATTCATCATCAAAATAAAAACGATATCAACTTCTTAACCATGCACAGAAATAAGCATCAGGTTCTTTATTCCACTTCTGAATATTATGAGAGATTATTTAAAATAACTCAAATTGATTTGAAAACTAAAATTATTATTATTTCATGCAAAATATTTCTAAATTAAATTAAAAATCAGAGACTTCTTCTTTCAGCAAAAACTTTATTAATCATATAGGTAGTCAATACTTGAATGAAAGACATTACTAAGTAATACAAAATAATATATTTATATTAATGTTAAAGTGTATGAAAATGTCTTACAATTTAAAGCTGCTTTAAAATATTTATAATTTAGCGCTAATTTTATGAAAATAATTTCCAAAGAAGAATTAACCATTTTGCAACAAGCCTAAGACACTGATGTCAATGACAACAGCAATTAACTTTAACATCAACTGTAAACAATACAATTCATGGGCACGAAACTTTAAATATTGTTCATTTATGGAGTGTCCCTTGAAAAAATATGTATGTTAGAATGTAGCTTTCAAATATTCCGCATATTTGAATGAAACAAACGGTTAACGATTGTAAATATGTTGCTTCAAATATTTTTTTAGTTTAAAAAAATATAAAAAATTCTTTGTGGCTCAAAACCGCTAGACAGATGGAAAAATCATAAAATTTAGTACTAGGTTTATGCAAAGGTTTACGTTTTTATTTTTTTATACTTTATTTCTAGAAACAATACATATATTTCAATGCTTCGCAGTATTATTATTGTTATTTATTTGCGAAAACGATACATAACTATGACAAACAAAGGAAATTTACAAAGTGGAGTAATTTTTTTTTTTTTTTTTTTTTTTTTTTTATCCAATGGAAATCTTCAAAAGACACTCGGTAAGAATCGGTACCGAGTAGTGTGGGACTCTTACCGCACTAAAACCACCGGTGAATCAGGACCAATCTATGGAAGATCGACAAATGATTTGTATTTCTTAATTTTTAAATCGCATTGGGGGAAGTTTAAGGAAATAACACTTTCCCATAGCTTTTAGACCATCAGCTCATGAGGCTTGGTTCTTCTTAATCTCCGAACATTGTCTCGTACATTTAATACGGTCTCCATTTCGGAGTTAGTATGACTTTGCAGTCGCTGATTGTGTGATACAGCGTGTTTCTTAACCACTTCTGTAACCATTTCAATTTGAAGGTCACGATGTAGGTCGCTATTTCTTATATACCAAGGGGCATTTATTATTCCACGAAGGACCTTGCTTTGAAATTTTTGGATGGGTTCAGCATTTGTTTTCTTTGTACAGCCCCATAGTTGGATGCCATATGTCCAAACGGGTTTCAATACTTGCTTATATAACATTAGTTTGTTCTGGATAGATAGGTCAGAGTTCTTTCCTAGTAACCAGTACATTTTTCTGTACTTCAAGTTTAGTTCTTCTCTTTTCTTTTTGATGTGCTCTTTCATTTTAAGCTTTGCATCCAAATTCATTCCAAGGTATTTGGCGGTATTGGAGTAAGGTACTTCTGTACTGTTTATGAATATTGGAACATTGTTTATTTAGTTTAGTTTAGTTTAGTTCATTTATTTCATCTAACAGATAATACATTATAATAATAACAATATACTTCTTTATGACTACTAGATACAATAGATATATATAGACTTCATTACCATCCAGGTTACCTTATAACAATTAACAATTTTTCTTTGAATATGTTTCTATTTGAAGAATTAAAAAAATCTATAAAACTCTCAACCGAATTTGCTTCTCTTAAACATCTTGTAAGAGGCTCATTTAACCCATAATTCATTCTATGAAAGGGTTCACAGAAAATATTTCTTATTCTCAAGTTTCTTGAGGGAGCATAGAACTTACGAGTAATTAAAGCTAAAAGAAAGGGGCAGTTGATATGATTATATAATAGGTCTCTTACAAATATTATAGAGAAATATTTACGGCGATTAGCCAGGTTAGTTAAATTAATAAGTTGGCATCGCGAATCATATGAGGGCATTCGAATATTCCAATGTAAACGATAAACTACAAGTTTAGTGAAGCATTTTTGAATATTTTCAATTCTTAAAGAACTATTTAAATAGAAAGGGCTCCATATCAACGAGCAATATTCCAACACAGACCGAACGTAAGCAATATAAAGCGATTTGAGAGTGTATGGATCCGAAAACTCTTTCGAATTTCGCGATATAAATCCTAGCATCGAGTTTGCTTTCACAACAATATAATCTATATGTAGACTGAAATTAAGTTTTCTATCAAATAAAACACCTAGGTCCTTCTTTTCAAAAATTCTCGTAAGAGGTGCATTATCAATTCTATAATTGAAAAAGATAGGACTCTGATAACGATAAAAAGACATAATTTGACATTTTGAAACATTTAAAAATAATAAATTTTGTTTACACCATAGATCAAGTCGATTAAGATCTTCTTGGAGAAGTAAGCAATCGGAAATAGATTTAATACGACAAAAGATTTTCAAATCATCAGGAAACAACAGTTTTTCAGAGTTGATAATACGAAGAGGTATATCATTTATCAGTATTAGAAATAAAAGTGGGCCAAGATGGCTACCTTGGGGAACACCTGAGGGAACTTGAATTTGATGGGATTTAATATTGTTAATATTGACAAATTGAATACGATCACATAGATAGGAATGGAACCATTTCAAGAGATTCGAGTGGATACCCAATTCTTCTAACTTCTGTATTAAAATTTTGTGATTGACTCTGTCGAAAGCTTTTGAAAGTCAGTGTAGATGACATCACATTGAGAGCCATCTTCAAAACATCCGACTGCTTTATTGCAGAAAACCATAAGATTTGTAGAGGTAGATTTACCTGATATAAAACCATGTTGATTAGGTGAAATGACTTCTTTGAGAAGAAAAGAAATTTTTTTACATACAATTTTTTCAAATAATTTAGGTATTAGAGATAGTTTGCAAATCGGGCGATAATTTGAAACATCCTGTTTAGGTCCAGACTTATGGACGGGGTAATGAAAGAAATTTTCCAATCTTTCAAAAATTCCCCATTTCTAAGTGAAGTATTAAACAGGAGAGTCAATGGAACATTAAGGGCGCTTACACACTGTTTTAAAATAAAAGGAGATATTCCATCTGGGCCACATTGTTTTTCTGGCTTCAAAACTTCCATAACCTCTGATACATTAACTTGCAATGTTCCTAGATTTAGAAAGCTATTTAAGGTATTGTGTACCGATGAGTCAGGAATGTCAGTTGCGGTGTAAACCGATTGAAAGAAATTTGCGAAATAGTTTGTAATCGTACAAATGTCGGTGGAAGAGTTTTGTAAATAAAACATTTTGTTGGGAATACCATTGGAGTTTTTTTTCTCATTTATATAGTTCCAAAAAAATTTGCTATTTTGTTTTAAATTTGATTCAATACGAATAAGATAATCCTTATACAAAAATTTATTTAGAATATCAAAATCTGTTTGAATACGTCTATATTTATATAATAAAGTTAAATCGTTATTGGAGCATCGAAATTTCTTATATGCTTTATTTTTTTTATTTCTTAAATTGAATAATCTTTTATTGGACCATTGAGACTTTGACTTTAAAGATACTATTTTCTTAGGCACAAAACTATCAATTGCTCCTTTTAACAGATTAATAAAAATACTACGTATATAAGAAACAGAAAGAATATTACTATCGAAAATTGTTTGCCAAGAAATCGAGTTTAAATATTCTATAATGGCATTATAATTACCTTTGGTATAATTGAATTTTACTAATTTATCACAGATAGGTTTAAAGCATAGCTGGGTACCGTTAATCAAACAGTTAACTTCGTTAATCGTTAATCCGCTACTAAAAAAGTTAGCTTCGTTAAACGTTAAAGCGTTAAATTTCGGAAGAATTAACGCAAGTTAACGTTAATCGTTAATCCGTTAACATGTGATAAAAACTGCATTTTTTATATTTTTTTTTCTCTAAGCACCGGTTTAATTGTATCACAACGGACCAAATATTGGTCTAAGTGTCTTGACCTTTTTTTTTCTGGTCAGCAGCCACTTTAACCTAACTTTAACCTAACCGGTTTAATTTCTCATATATTTCATTGAAAAAACGATTTTCTTCGTGACTCAAGAAAAAATCATCTACCCAGAATCGTCTTGGCTGTTTTTTCTTCCTTTGTAGTTCATTTTCTAATATTATTAATGCGGCAGCCACTTTTTTTTCTTAGAGGAAATCATACTCATACGGAACAAATTTAAGAATATTTTAAAGCGAAGGCGTGCGTCGACAATAAATGTATGTACCGAACTGAAGTCAAAATTATTTCAGGTTTGACGTTTGAGTTTTTTGTTTATCGTGGTGCGTTCAACGTGTTCCCGAACGAGTGATCCTTGGTTCCTTGGTTAAGTGTACGAAGGTATCAACTCGTTCATCAACTGGTTAAACAACAATATCGAAAACGCAGTTGATCAACTCGAAAAACTTTTTTTTTGTCAAAATCGAACAATTTTAAATATCTATATATAATACGTACCTAGCTGGATTTGTTTCACCCGCGGCACGCGCCGCGTGGCACTTGTCTCATACTTGTCTGAACCTGTTTTTCGCGCCGCGAGTTAAATAGTAGGCATTGGATTAACGATTAACGGACTTAACGTGGATTAACGGATTTAACGTGTCCGTTAACATTTTTAGAAGTTAACTTAAAAGTTAATCCGTTAATCAAAATTTTAACTTCGTTAATTAACGATTAACGGATTAACGAGTTAATGCCCAGCTATGGTTTAAAGTAGCCAAAAAAAACTTAATTTCAGACTAAGTGCTAAATGATGGATTGAATTTTTTAATATTGGATTTATACACTTGATTATATCAAAAGAAAGTTCCTTATCAACATAAATTAAATCTAATATTCGGTTTAAATCATTAACAAAGCTATTTATTTGAATAAGGTCAAATTCATGAAAAGAATCCAAGACAATGCTTTCAAGCTCTGAATTAATATTAAAAGGAATTAAACATAGTTCATCATCATCAAAACTCCATTTTATATTGGGAAGATTAAAATCACCTAATATTATTATTTGTTGATTGTAATTTAATTTTGAAAATAGTAAATGACAATTTTTAATATGTATTTTATATAAATCTATTGAACTTCCTGGTGGTATATAACTTAAAATAATTAATATATCAAACAAACTATTCATTGAAACTCGTACGCATAGTTGATCAATATCAAATTCTGAATTAACAGCATCTGAATCCAATTCTATTTGCGCACAAGAGAAATTAGATCGTACGGCTATTAATACTCCGCCGTCTCTGGTAAGATTTGTTTTCAATAAGCATCAAAGGGCACGGTAGTGCCCAGCCAAGTTCTGGCACTACACCCTTTTTTACAGGAACAAACTCAGGCGATTTTTGACCCCTTCTTATCTTCAGTACCAATGAAGTCAGAAACTTAAAACTCCGAATATATACTAAGCTAGTCAGGCACAGGCGCCTCACCAAATATCAATTTTCTAGCATAATCGGTTCCTGAGATATAAGGCCTCAAAAATCACAAAAACCGTAACTGACTGACTGACTGACTGACAGATCATCAAAATTATGGAGCACTTCCCGACATCGTAGAATCTTGTAATTTTGCATAACGGTAGGTCTTGTCATGCAAGCAGAGGAAAAAATCGAAAATTTGAAATTTTCCATTTAGGGGGCGTGGTATCCGCCCACTTTCACCGAATTGTCTCCGAATTGGTGTTGGTTGAATGGAGCACTTCCGACTGCTGTAAAACGATGAAATTAAGTGAACCGGTAGGGCTTATATTGTATATAAAGAAAAAAAAATAAACACCAAGGTTTTCCTTTCGGGGGGCGTGGTATCCGCCCACTTTCTCCGAATTGGTGTTGGTTGAATGGAGCACTTCCGACTGCTGTAAAACGATGAAATTTGGTGAACCGGTAGGGCTTATATTGTATATAAAGAAACAAAAATAAACACCAAGGTTTTCCTTTCTAGGGGCGTGGTATCCGCCCACATTCTCCGAATTGGTGTTGGTTGAATGGAGCACTTCCAACTACTGTAAAACGATGAAATTTGGTAAAGTGATTAGGCTCAAATTGCATTCGAAGAAAAAAATATAAAATTAGCGGTTTTTTATTCAGGGGCGTGGTATCCGCCCACTTCCTCAGAACTGATGTAAATTATATATGGCGCACTTCCAATTGCAGTAGAACAATGAAATTTGGTAGAACGGTAGGGCTCAAATCGCATATAAAGGACCGAAAATAAAAATCGAGGTTTTCCATTGAGGGGCGTGGTATCCGCCCACTTCCTCAGAACTGATGTAAATTATATATGGCGTATTTCCAATTGCAGTAGAACAATGAAATTTGGTAGAACGGTAGGGCTCAAATCGCATATAAAGGACCAACAAAAAAAAATTGAGGTTTTCCATTCAGGGGGCGTGGTATGTTTAATTTATATGGAGCACTTCCGATTACTGTAATTAAGGTAGGTATGTTAGTGTTATGTATCTTGCCAGGATAAGAAGAAATAATTGAAGCGCAAATCAAAACAACCAATAACAAAAAGAAAATATACCAAAAGAAATAGGAAGCTATAAACTAAGTTGATTTTAGTAGGAAGAGTCCACCCTTCTATGTTTCCGTATCTTTCGAGATTTTGACATGGAAAAATATTTAAATCTTTGCAAAAAGGAGTGAGATCAGACCAAAAACATAAATGTTAAAAAAGAGCCAAGTTCTTATATACAAAAACCTTTGTGTGACAAGTCAGCCGTGGAAAGTAATGAGATCTAAAAGTGCGCCAAGTTCTTACTTTATGAAGATTTAATACCGAATATTTAAAGTAGAATAATATTGAAACAGCTACAATGTAATAGAGAAATTTTATTATTTAATGATTGCTGAGTAAAATTTGATTGGCTTACTTGGCAAGTTTTTTTTTTATGCCCAATTCAAACGGTTTTAAAAACTTGACCAGTAAGCCCATCAAATTTTACTCAGTAATCATTGAATAATAAAATTTCTCTATTACATTGTAGCTGTTTCAATATTATTCTACTTTAAATATTCGGTATTAAATCTTCATAAAGTAAGAACTTGGCGCACTTTTAGATCTCATTACTTTCCACGGCTGACTTGTCACACAAAGGTTTTTGTATATAAGAACTTGGCTCTTTTTTAACATTTATGTTTTTGGTCTGATCTATCCTTACGAAAAACATTATATTGACTTTCATCGAATAATTCGGCTTTGTAATGATCATTAGTGAGCCATGTCTCGGTAAGAGCCAAGACATCATATTGTGAAGCGAGAGAGTGGAGAAACAATTCATTTGTTTTTGTACGAAGACCACTAGTGTTTTCGTAGTATAAGAAAAACTGGTTATTGGGTGATGAAGACGAAGGCGGTGGTGGGCAGAGGAGATGTGGAATCAGAGTATTATTTAAGTTGTTCGTGTGATTTGTGTGATGTCTTCGTTTTTTGGATGAGTGATGAATTTCTTTATGCGTAATATAGATGGCCACAGCTTTGGGTCCATAGCAATGTTTAGCATGTTCTCTGGAACACTGACTTTGAGGTTAATGAACCTTAGCGCCGCCGTTGGCACATCTTTTTTTATAAGCTTATAGCACTTGATATGGACTTTAGGAATTTCGGTGTTATCAGAGATGTGATTTATAATGTCATCTGTGTTAACGTTGATGTCAAATTTAGACAGGTGAAACCATTTATATATAGGCAATGAGTTGAGAGTGAGAGAATTGTTAGAACCATACACACTTTTAGATTTTTTATTGTTGATTTTTTTGTTTTGAGACGGATTGTTATTGATAATAACACTATTTATGGGATGGATTTTCAGATTGTTATCGACGTTAAAGTTAATTTTGGAAGATGATGTTGCAGTAGTCACATTCAATGACGGCAGCGATGAATGACTTGCAGCAACAACCTGAGATGGTGGGTTAATGGGGGGCGGTATTGGTGCAACACTTTTAGATGGTAAAGTAAGAGTTAAATTATGATTTGTTTGGATGGGGAGCAAATTACTATCACTGTTCAATAACACTTGCTTTATTTGCGATAGGTCGTTTTTTAAGCTCATAACCAATTTAGATAGGTCAGTAAATTGTTGAATAAAGTTAGCAAAAGACGGATCAACGCAGTTGTTGCAATTCCAGGATATATTTGGATTGGATAAAATGTTGTAATCAATGTTAAGGTTTGCACATTCTTTATGATACGATAGTCCACAAAATGAACCACAAGTAACACGCAAATGCGACCGCTTAATGAGTTCTTGGCATTTAACACAATTTAGAGGCATTTTGTTATCGAAATTGAAAGAAAGGAAAATAAGAAAGCGAGAGCGTAATCAAGACTGCGACTGCAAGGTACGAACTATCAACTCTTACTGTTTATGTTTTTGTTTGTAAAATTTATATGCGTCGATTTTGTTTCGTTTAATTTGATACGCTATTTCTGCGTCCAATCACTAACTTTATCGACTGCATTTTGCAATTTTTGTGTAGCCTTCGTAACGGATTTATCTGGCACCAATATTGCAGTATCATCAGCAAAGGTCGCCATGATAGCGTTGATGTCCACTGGAATATCCCTTGTATATAACAGATACAGGGTTGGTCCTAGAACACTTCCTTGTGGTACACCGGTTTCAATTTTCGTAAGTTCCGAGTAATTTTGGTCGTACCGTACTCTAAAGAATCGGTTCGTAATGTAAGATTTCAGTATTTCGTAGTACTGCCTCGGAAAGTACCTATGCAGTTTGTACTCAAGTCCCAAGTGCCAAACCTTGTCAAAAGCTTGAGCAACATCTAAGAATAAAGCAGAGCATACTTGTTTTTCTTCAAGTGCCTTTTCCACAACATCCGTAATTCGATGCACTTGGTCTATCGTGGAATGTTTATTTCTAAATCCAAATTGATGGCTTGGAATTAGTCTTCTTTCTTCAATTATTTTGCTAAGCCTTTTCAGTAGCAGTTTTTCAAAAACTTTTGCCATAATTGGTATAAGCGATATTGGTCTGTAAGATGTTACTTCTGTTGGTGGCTTACCTTGTTTAGGTATAACAATGACTTCTGCAATTTTCCAATGATGTGGCACATATCTTAGTTTAAGGCATGCGTTTATTATAAATTGGATTTTTTTGAAGGCTATTAGAGGCATTTCTTTCAAAACCTGAGCAGTTATAAGATCGTACCCTGCTGATTTTTTGTTAGACAACTTATGTTGACACATGCTTCTTACTTCTTTGAGCGTGACAAAAGGTATTTCACATTCGTCGTTTCTGTCAACAAACTGTAAGGGATCTGTAGCTGTGTTTGCTGGGAATGGCTTGAAAACATTCGCGAGATGATATTCAGCGAAGAGATCAGCCTTTTGTTTCGGGTTTCCGATCCATTTACCTTCTTGAGATTTTATTGGCGGGTTTTGTGTCTGAGGTCTTTTTAGGTGCTTAGCTGCTTTCTATAAGGAGTATTCGGTAGAAGCATCCGTCGTCAGACTTTTCAGGAATCTACTTAGTGATTAATTTTTAAACTCACAGATTCTTTTTTTTAATTCGTTGTTAAGACGGTTAAAAACTACCTTATCATCTGGGAATCTCGTGGTTTGCCATTTTCTTCTAGCTCTTCTTTTTTCCAATATCAACTCCTTTATTTCGATAGGATATTTTATACCTTTTTCTCTCGCGTACCGAAATAGTTGGAGTACTTTCTTCTGCAGCCTGCTGCACATCAGCTACTACTGTTCTACTTCTTGATCAATTTGTTCAATTGTTTGCATAGGGGATCTTAGGTTTATAAAACTTTCAAGTTTGTCTCTGAATTTATTCCAGTTTGTTCTGTTATTCACGAGCTTGGGATTACTTTTTCTATTATTTCTGCTTCGCTCTGTGATAAAGTTACTGGAGTATGATCTGACGATAAATCGTAATTACCTTCGACACTTATATGATTTCGTTTAATACCTTTAACTACGAAAAAGTCTATAAGGTCTGGTATTTTGTTAGTATCAGATGGCCAATATGTTGGCGAACCAGAAGAATAAAATTCGCAGTTGTATTTTCGGCCTGCTTGGTATAGCCGTTTGCCTTTTGTTGTTATGAGCCTAGATCCCCATTCAGTGTGTTTAGCATTGAAGTCGCCACCAACAAGGAAGTTATGTCCTAACAAATGTAGGAGTTCTGTATAGTCTTCTTCAGTTGGAGAGCGCCTCGGAGGGCAGTATATAGCTGCTATTTTGAATTCTTTCTTTTTTATACCAATACTAGCTAATTGTTGTTACTTGCATGTTTTCATTAGTAAACTTCGGTTCTTCATAGTGTGTTAAACCCTTTTTTATAAGTATTGCTGATCCTCCCCTAGCTTTGTCAGCTGGGTGCGGAGCGTGATAACATGTATAGTTTGGTAATTTATTATCAAGACTTTGTTCAATAGCGAGGAGGGTTTCGGACACCAAACAAATGTCTATATGCTCTATGTCTAAAAAGATGTTTAGTTCTGATACATGCTGTAAAAGACCGTTTGCATTCCATGTTGCGATTTTAAGTGTGTTCTGTCCATTATTGTTTTTTAGGAGCGACTTCTTCGCTTAGCTGTTTTATGTTTAAATCTTGTTGGTCAATCCTTTTCAGGATGAGTTCCAGCATTTCTTTTATAGAAGTTTCCTCAATCTTCCGCACATTTTTTACAATCTGGGAATAGGATTTATTTTCATCACTTTTGCTTAGTGCAATTGCTTTTGCCGGTTAATTTTTAGTAATGTTATCGACCGTTACTTTTTTGCTTTCAACTACTGGTTTTATGTTGGTTGAGTTTCTAAGCTTGTTCCCAGTTTTGTTTTTTGTTTTTGTGTCTTGGAACTTTTTTGCTACTGGGCATCCTCTTGACAGTTAACACATTTCGCTTTCTGTTCTTTTCCCATGGGACAGTTTTTAGTTGCATGCCTACCTTCGCACAAGCAAACTCGCGATTGCAGTATTTTTGTGTATGCCCAAAGGCTTGACAGCGCTTACATTGTGGAACAGTTTTCGACTTTCGCAGTGGTTCAATTTTGACAACTATGCCCATGATTGATTTAATACTGTAAATCTTATCGAGACTTTCTTTATTTTCAAACGTGAGCATAAATAAAGGTAGAGATCTCTTTTTTGTCATTGATACCCCAGTGGAGTCTTTGACTATCTCATTTTTAATAAGGTTATTGGCATCGAGAGATTGAAAGCCTTTTTGTATAAGGTCTTCGACAATTTCTTTGGCAACACATGAAGGGTGAAGGCCTCTTGCTACTACTTTTATCGATCTTGTAGCTTTATTTTCGTACGAGTGCCACTGAATTTTCTTTTTGTTCAATTCTTCAGTGACAGATCTATACGCATCGGGCGTCTTCAACAATGACTTTCCAATTGTCTTTATTGTATGATGTATATTTACATGCCTTATTCGTGCATTTTTCTACTATGTATGCTCTTTAGCTCGCCAAACATTGCCAATCCGGAGATCATAATTGGAGGTGGTGCAGTTTGCCTGGTACCTTTAACGTGAGACTTATTTTGGAGTAAATCTCCTATTTCTTTATTGGATGTTCTCATTTTTTGATTTTGAACCTGTTTGCTGACATTTTTGAACAGCCTCTGGGCTACCCTCTGCTTTTCGTTTCTTGGACTTACATCTATTTCGGTTTCCTTCAGTTTCAAGGAGGAGCTCTTCCTCATCAGTATGAAACTCATAAGCAGTTTTTTGTGTTCTTTTCACTACTGGTGACTTTTGACTTGATATGTCTTTCACGGACTTTTTGTCGAGCAAGCTGACTTTTTCTTCGAGTCTCTTTACTTGTTGCTGAAGACTTTCAACAAGAACTTCAAGTTGTTTTCTGGCTAAAATTTCTATTTGCCATTTATCGAAATAATTTTCGGATTCAACTTGGTGGATCTCGTTGTTTTTTGTGGAACACTGCTGATCTTTTATTTGGATCTTTTCATAGGTTTTGGTTCCTTTTTCGTTAATGACTTCTATGTCATTTGATTTTGGCGTTGGGGTTTTCGATGGAGTAACCCTTGGTGATATTTTTGGTGGAGTCCTTAGTGTTTTTGAACTCCGTCTATTTCCTTAAAGCAATAATTGGTCGTCCCCAGAATCCGTAGGACCGATCTCCGAAGAGAGTGGATTTACCAGTTTATCTGGATTACCACCTGGGGTACTACGAGTATATCTATTCGTTTTACTCATTGCCATATTTTGTTTTTGTTTTTGTAACTTTTGTTTTGTCCCATAAATAGCTCAGTTACCTCTTCTATTTAGGTTTCTTGGAGAGCTGGTTCTTCAGAGCGATTATCTTATCTTTTGCTCCTAATTCCTGAGAAGGTAGCTCAGGTGTCTCACATCTTGGATTCAATAGATCCAACGCTCGTCGTTAGTTCACCTTACGGTTATCCAGCGGGCACCACTTGGAGGTGACGATGCGATTTTGCTCCGCCATGTAAATGCACTACATTATAAAACTTCTAAAGTTATGAAGGTTACTAAGTAAAACTATTTTTTTAAAGTTATTTTATATGTGCAGTTACCCAATTTTTTTTTATTTTTACAAAATAGTTATGAAAAAAATATAACGTTTTTAATTTTTCGAAATATTTTATATTCGAAGGATAATATTATATATCCAACATTTACCCGCGTAAATAATAATATTTCTTATAACATATTTAAAAATGCAATCATTATGACATTATTTGTCATGCCGTTGTGAGTGCAGGACAACCAATACCAAATATTTATTTTAGTAGTAGTAGTAGTAGTAGTAGTGACTTTATTAAGCATTATTAATCCCACTAAGTATAGCATTGGATTTTGCCGTCAGCCAGAAAAAGAAAGTTATATGTACATATATAATAATGAAAACTTTATATAAATTCCGAGTCTTTAAATACTTGAATTGAGATTAAGTGTAATTTATAATTGTGTATTCTGTATTAGTAATTTTGTTGATCTTTTAAAATGCTTCGTTGAATATTTGCGAATGTGGTCTGCTGTTGAATATTCTTTTCTAAAACCGGCTTGGAACTCACTTAGGATATTATTTTCTCGTATCCACTTCGTTAGTCGGTCAAGGATCACACCACAGAAAATCTTCATGACCGAGTTCATAAATGAAATCCCTCTGTAGTTGCTTGGATCGTTTACATCGCCTTTTCTTAAAAGTGGAAAGATAATATTCCTTCGAAAGCTTTCTGGGAAATTTTCACTAGAGAAGATGTAGTTGTAGGCGTTTGTTAGTTTGTCTATAAATGGTTCCGGGGCAAATTTATAGAATACATATGGGACCCTATCGTCACCTGGTGCCTTGTTATTCTTGCATCTCTGTAGAACAATCCTCACCTCTTGGGTTGAAAACACTCGATCAAGAATTTCATTTTCGTTCCATGGATAAGCGAACTGAAATTGGTCTGGTTTTATTTGGGTACCAAGCAGCTGTTTGAAGTGGTCTGCTAGAAGAGCAGCGTTTACTTCGATTTTCTTGGCAAACGGTATGCCATTTAGTTCTCGCGCAATTTTCCAAAAAGAACGACTGTCCCTAACCTCTGTGAGCCTTTCCATGAGCAGTTGAGAATAATGTTTTTGTTTTTCCTAGCATAGGTGCTTGAAAGCATTGTTCGCCTCGCGGTACATTGATTTTGCAAAGTTTGAGTTTGTTGCTCTGACCAGCTTTAGGAAACTGAATGATTTCTCCCTCGCGGTCTCACACTCATTATCAAACCATGGGTGTTTCCAATTATTTCGCCTGCTAAGATTGGGTGGAAAAGACTGCGCAGGATTTGTTATAGACGATACTAAAAGCTCGATACCCTGGGGAGATCTAATTTGGACGTCGTTTAAAAGATTAAGATTTCTTCCAATGTAGTTTTGGTAGCAACTTTAAGCTTGCATTTGATGGCTCTAAGACTTGAATTAGATTGCACGTTATTATAAGTGGGAGGTGGTCCGAATATACCAGTTGGTCTACCTTCAAGTTATTTACACAATCAAGCCACTTACCACGAATAAAGCGGTAATCTATGGTAGAGCCGGAAGTTTCTCTTAAGAATGTTAAATGTCCAAAGTTTATCGCTTTGCGTTCTTCCGTTGAGCTAGGTCAGGCCAGTTGATTCGCAGATTTCAATAAGCTTCCTCCCATTTGTGTCTAAAATAAGGTCTCTGGCTGATCTGATTGGGTTTAACGATTTCGGGGTAAAATCAGGTACCATCTGGAACAACTGCGAGTCTCCAACTCTCGCATTACAGTCCCCAATCAACATCACATTTTCTCTGTCTTGTTTTAATAAGAAATTATAAAGCTCAGAGAACTCTTTTGACCATCTATTACAATTGATATATACTGGCAAGATGATAAAAAGTTCGTTTCCAACGTTTATTTCAACTACAATTCTATTTATCATATTGACGAAACGGCACCTGGTGTTTTTCTTAAATTAATTTTTAATACCAAATAAATATCCTGCACTTACTCTACCGCGAGAGTGGTTTCTCGTTGCTGGGGTACATTGAAGGAAAAATTCCGGAAAGAGGTGAACATAATCCTCTGTTACTTTTTCAATAAATGTTTAAAATAATAAAAAAATGTCATTTTGTCTAATTTTATCAAAGACATCTTTAAAAATCATTTTGTTTTTACATTTACATTATAAAAACAAATTTTACATAAAACATGTTTAATTTCATTATTGCTAATGTGAACTTGGCTGACGGCATTAACATTAAAACATTTTGGCAGCACCTCACTACCTACAGTTTGAGGTGCACTGGAAGAACTCGCATATGACACATCACTTGACAGAAGCTGTTTTAAGAGCGCTTTTGCCCTATCATAATCACCTATCAAAACATTGTGTTGGGGATTTCGTTATAATTAAAACAAATATTTTTCAGTCAATTTTTTTCAAACAATTTTTTGAGTACTAAAAAGTACTTTTTTTTACAAAATAAAAAGTAATAAATTAATTTTATATATTAATAAGTGTTTTTAATAACTTTTTAAATTCGGATGGTGTTCCCTAACACGGATCTCTTCGGATTCCGTCCACTCGTGCCCTGTCTGGGTACATCCACATGGCCGTAGATCCTTTTCTGCACCTTTAATTTTGGAATTACTGTCTACAAAATGAAGCAAACTTCAGAGATTTTTAAATCCAAAAAAGTGTCGCCCTACGACAAAACCATGGAAGCAGCCCAGCAACTAGTCGCTCTTAGCAGCTCGCCGCCCGGCACCAGCGCACGTGGCGCATCACTCGAGTCACAATTTCTCGCAAATGAGACTCACCCTACACCTCTAGAGTTCTCCACCGAAAAGAATGCCGCAACATGCCATGTAATTTTTAGAAGTTCTCGACGAAGACGTACCTGATTTGACGAACGGTTGGTTAAAACCGCCAAAAAAATGACTGCAACCGCTGCTGCTGTGTCGCCGCCCCTAACACAACCAATGGATGGCATCCAGGACTCCAACAAATTTGCCGCACTATCCAACGTGAAAATCAACACACTCAAAATTAAAAGGCACAATAACACCATGGCCAAACAAATGGAGCAACATTCCATCAGCGACGAAGATGATCCTGCCGCCGTGGGAGCCCCATCAGATTCAACACCAAGCAACAACAATCCACAATGTATAGACGAAGAAACGAAATTGTATTCAGGTAAGTACTGTCCACCCATTATTCTTAAAAACGTAGATATTAGAAAATTAATTCGGGATTTTAAAGAGAATTCGGTGGAATTTGCATATAAAGTTGTGAACAGAGGTAGTTTTAGCAGATTTTATATCGACAATAGTGATGCACACAGCTGATGCACATGTTAAGAAATACTGAAGATGCCCAAGCATACTCATTCACGCTTACAGAAGACAAGACAACCAACATCGTCCTTCGAGGACTTTCATCTGATTATCCTCCAATTGAGATTCTGAATGAACTTAAATCCAAAATCTCCAATATTTCAAGTGTTTCTCTTTTCGAGACTTTGAGGTCGAAACAGGAAAAAATTAATTACAACGTTTTCTTAGTGCGTTTACTTCCGCAACAGACATGAGCCGGGCTCTTGCCCAGTAGTGAGAGAGCAGGGGAGCAAGGCTGTTTGCGTGAACTGCGGTGAGGATCATCCTGCTAACTTCAGAGGATGCAAACTGTTCAAACAATACGAAGCTAGAAGGAAACAACTCCTTCAAGAAGCATCAGACAAGAAAGTATATGCAAGGAGCCTTTCTCGTGCTCTCTCAAATGGTGCCTCGGTTACTCCTGGGGTTCCGTTTGCAAGCCTCTTTAAGGCTCAAATCTCTAATGTAATCTCTGCTTCAGCTCCTTCGAGCTCAATAATTAGAACGCCTGGTGATAGTGTTCTAAATCAATTTATGGCCCTCTCCAACGACCTTTTTGGTTTTGACATGAGAACGCTGCTGGGAAAAATTGAAAAATTTATGTCTAACCTCGGAAATTTCAACTCAATTGCTGAAAAAAGACTGTCCTATCTTGAACTGGTCAATGAACTTCTCTGCTGCTCGAAATGATGTCATTAAAAATATTACAATATAACATTTCGTCGTTGCACATTCTCGGAGAATTGAGCTACTAAAAATTCTCCAAGATAATAACTGTACTTTTGCATTCGTTCAAGAAACACATTTGTCTAGCAGACATAAAGTTATCCTCGACAACTACAACATCTTACGCAACGACGTTAATCAAGGTGCTGCGTTAATTCTCAAAAACAATATTAAGTATGAGCTTGTGGAATTTGAGTCCTTCGATTTTACTTCCGTATTCATCAATATAAAATATATCGTTGACAATATACCTAAGAATTTCTTGCTAGGTTCTGTGTACATTCCTTCCTCGTCCCCTGTCTCTCTACTCACATCCTAACTAAACAAGATAGATCAGCTGGCTAACGGATTCGACGGGGCCATTATTGGCGGTGATCTTAATGCGAGGAACCCCATCTGGGGTGACCACTCACATAACATTAATGGAAAAACTCTTGAAGCCTGGCTTCAAAACTTTACTCCGTCATTAACAATGGTCTCTTCGAACACTTCCACCTTTCCAAGGGGCCCTTCTTTTCTCGATCACTTCCTTATTTCGAATCACCTGATCAATAATTTAGATCCAAACTTTTCAATTGTAACTCTTCCTTCTTTTTCGGATCACTGCCCACTTCTTTTAAGAATTAACCTAAAAGAAGCCAACATTTGTATCCTTGATCATCACTCCTCAAGATCTTTTAAAAACACCAACTGGCAGACATTCAGGAATCAGCGTGATCTGCGCCTTCGAAATTTCTTCCCATCCATAGCGACCTCTATCTCTAACGATGCAATTGATGATTATATACTTCACTTCAACGAATCACTTTTATCCACGTTGGACGAAAACTCCACAAGTGCAACGGTTTCATTTAAAAAATATAAAAATCTACCCAAAGACATTGAGAATCTATATAAAATAAAACACCAATGGCAGAGAACTGTCGTCTCAAATCTCTCTTCTTAATAACATATTAAAGGAAAAAGTTAATATTTAGCTTAATAATACTCTCAGCAATAGACTTTCTAAAATCACTCCTGGGCCTCTGGCTTTTAAAGAAGCATTCAGACTCGTCGGAAACAAAAAAAATTTGTCTGTAATAAAGTGTCTGTAAACAATCATACTTATTACAACGAATCTAGTGTGATAGCGGCCTTCGAAAATCATTTCAAGGAATTATTCCAGGAAAAAATACCCACGTTTAATCCTTCTTCCTCGCAGGAATCCTTAGAGAAAGCTCTTTCCATAGTTCAAAATATTCCTGAACATATCTTCCTCTTTTCCGAAAACAGTGCCCTCAGCCACACAGCTAATCACCTCTTTACAGACACCGAGACAGTTACAGCATTGATCAAACAACTAAAACCCAAAAAGTCCACGGGACCAGATTTGATTTCAATCTTTGCGTTAAAAAAATTTCAGACTTAGGCATCGAATTTCTAACAATCATATATAATCACTGCATTAACAATGCACATTTTCCAAAAATTTGGAAAACAGCCAGATTATTACCCATTTTGAAAAAACAAAACAATTTTGACATAAACAATTTTAGACCAATTTCCTTATTGTCAAATACGGGCAAAATACTTGAAAAAATTATTTTGAACTTCTTAAGCTCACCAACCAAAATCCCGATTGACCCGATCCCTGACTTTCAATTTGGATTCAGACGAGGACACTCCACCCTCCACGCACTTCTCAAGATCCAAAATGACGTGATTCTTAATCTTAGAGAAAAAAAATGTACTGTTGCCTGCTCCTTAGATGTGGAAAAAGCATTCGATAGCGTTTGGAGGATGGGACTCATTGCAAAGTTGTCCTCTCTCAATATTCCTACACATATTTTGAACATTCTTCACAGTTTCTTAACAGACAGACTCTTGTTTGTACAGATCCAAGGTTCGAAGGCCTCTCGATTCTTGGAGAAACATCTCAATGATATTAACTTATTTTACAAAACCTGGGGAATTAAAATAAACATTCCTAAATCTGAAGTCATTTGTATTCGTAACGCCAGTGGCAAAGGTCCAGCCGGTGTGGTCAGAGAGAGTAAAAACCTCTCCCTTATACTTGACGGTTGCAACATTCAGGCAAAAAACAATCTTAAATACCTAGGGGTGAACTTTAATAATTTATTGAAATTCAACCCACATGCCAAAATAACAACTGAAAAAGCCAGGAAAATCTCTAATATGTTCATGCCTTTTTTCAGACATAGAGATCTCAATACTAAAACCAAGCTACTCTTTTACAAAACTTTGATCAGGCCCGTTCTGAACTATGCCTTCCCAATTTAATTTTCCATCTCCCCCACAGTAGCACAGTCTATGGAGATTTTGGAAAGGAAAATACATACTTAGATGTTGTGCTGGCAAGAATTTTGCAACACCTACCAAACGTTTTTCTAACAACTACATTTACAACATCACCAAGATATAATCTTTCACTCATGAAAAAAACAATTAATAATCTTGACCTCTCAGAAAACGACTTGATTAATCAAGTCTTACAGTCTCAGACAGGGTCCTCCTGGAACGACGTCGGTTACTTGCAGAAGCGCAACAACCTAAAAAGCTAGGGGGGTGTCCAACCAAATAACCCAAATAACCCGACAAATCCGGGGCGTAGCGAGGTCAAGCTTAAGAAGACGATGCAAACTATTCCCAAAGCCATTAACCCGACAAACCCAGGGCGCAGCGAGCCCAAGCTCTCGAAGAGGATTTCAAAAAATTAATTTCAATAGCTCTCTTGATTTGCGGTGTCAACTTTTAAAACATTCTTACCCTTATATTACACAATCTTATAATCTAAAGTCGGAATAAAAAATGTATTCAAGTTAAAGACATCAAGCACTACATTTGATACTGAGATTAAATTCAGTTTTTTCTATTTTTTTTATTTTTTAAAAATGCAAAGACTTTGTTGCAAAAAATCGCTTCAAATTCATACTTTAACAAATATTTGGAATAATTAAAGCTTAAATACACTAGAATTTTATTAAATATCAGTATGTACAATTTTCAATCCACTCGTAGTATATTTAGGCTTAAAATTTTTCCGATTTTTAGCGGCTTGATTTTTTTGGTAGAAAAATTTTCAAAAATATAATGAAATCTCGGTTCATATTAATTTTAGTACAGGGTCCCCATTGAGTAAAATCTATAATAAAAAACTTTCTATTTTTACAGAATTTAATATTATATACTTTATAAAATATAAACACAATAGCTGTAATAAATATTGTCCATGTCCCTTGATAGGTAAGTTATAGTTGAAAATCGTCGAATACCTCCCTCGTCTAGCTTTTTAGTTTGACATCGTACAATCGCATCTTTTTTTATTGACGCGCTTTGAAACCGTAAATCGTGCACCGGATTTGTAAGAGTTAACAGCTTTGGGAGGAGCTATTTCTTTACATTGTCTTCTAAAGCTTGGCCCGTCGCGCCCCGGGTTTATCGGGTTAATGGCTTTGGGGATAGCTTGTGTCGTCCTCGCGAGCTTTGCCTCGCTGCGCCCCGGGTTTGTCGGGTTAATGGCTTTGGGGATAGCTTGTGTCGTCTTCGCGAGCTTGGCCTCGCTGCGCCCCGGGTTTGTCGGGTTAATGGCTTTGAGGATAGCTTGTGTCGTCTTCGCGAGCTTGGCCTCGCTGCGCCCCGGTATTGTCGGGTTAATGGCTTTGGGAATAGTTTGCATCGTCTCCTTAAGCTTGACCTCGCTACGCCCCGGGTTTGTGGGGTTAAAAATGTTTTAAAAATCGTCACTCGGGTGTCTATCTATTTCTGAGGGGGTGTCCACTGACCTCTAGGGGGTGTCCGGACACCCTGGACACCCCCCGTTGTTGCGCCCCTGGTTACTTGTCTCCACTCGGTATTCTTTCTTTAAATCTGGATTCTTCATTAACATCCACTCCCATGTTCTACACTAAGGCCTTATCTGGCCAAAACCGTGGCTAATATTCTTCAATCTCAATATCTTTCTTTGAGATAAACGCTTGCTGTGTTAATTCCTCTCTGTTCTCAACTAACCCACGGGAATTTCACTGATCCCCTCAAAACTATCAGCTATTTAAACAAAAAATAATAAAAAAAAAAAAATAATACAAAAAAAAATTTAAAAAAAAAAAAAAAACACTATATACCTATATACAAACATAAGAAAAGCAAATTACATTACTGTTTTGGTGGACAGTACTTACACTAAGTTAGTATAAGATTGATTTTATGATCTAGATCCTACCTAGTATTATTAGTTTCATTACTGCCAGATTAACAGACTGAATAATAAACTCATTGTGATAATACTATGGTACAAACGCAAATAATATTTAAGTACTCTTAACTACAATTTAATACAACTCTCAAAATGTATCCATATATGTGTAAATTTTGTCATATACTTGTCTTGTTTAGTATAATTCTCCATATGTATTCATATCTAAATGTCGTTATCTCAAACTATCAGAAACAAAACTTAAACAAAAAAAAAAAATAATAAAAATTAAATAAAACATCTCGAATAAAAGTAGCATCTCAATGTAACTTACTATCTCTTTTCATACACTTTCAACACAAAACATATTGGCAACCCTGGTGTGATTTAATAAAGTGCAGTCTTGAGGTCATTACGCTAAACTTTTGCAAATTAATCAATTCCGGTGGTTAAATAATTTTAATAAATTGTGTGAATTTGTTTATAAAGGTTTAATAACACTGAAACAGTTAAAAGTTTGGGTGAGTTCACTTGTTTTCGCTCCTAAAATAAGAAAATAAAAATATCGTAAGCGACATATATATATATATATGTATATTGTTTAGACAAACATGTGTGTATTATGCTTAATATTAAATAGAATAAGCAAATTGTAAAATAATTTTAAATGTTAAGTAGAGTAAGCAATTGTAATGCGGAACTTGCAAACTAAGAGAATTGCAAGGTCTGCACAACACAATAACGAACAGGCGTGGCTGTTCATTAGAATTAAGAATCATTTTTAAAAAGGAAGAACAGATGAAAATAAAGACACTCTAAAATATACAGTCCATTACTAAACCATATGAGTTATTACATTGGTCCTTCGAGCCATACGTTGGGAACCAGCATTTTTGTAATACAAAATCTTAGAAGACGTCTGAAGCCGCCCGAGCTACAAACCTTAGAAGACATCATAAGCCATCCGAGCTTAAATCTACGTCTGAAGCCGCCCGAGCTACAACTTTAGAAAACATCATAAGCCATCCGAGCTTAAATCTTAGAAGACGTCTGAAGCCGCCCGAGCTACAACTTTAGAAAACATCATAAGCCAACCGAGCTTAAATCTTAGAAGACGTCTGAAGCCGCCCGAGCTACAAACCTTAGAAGACATCATAAGCCATCCGAGCTTAAATCTTAGAAGATGTCTGAAGCCGCCCGAACTACAAATCTTAGAAGACATCATAAGCCATCCGATCTTAAATCTTAGTCTGAAGCCGCCCGAGCTACACCTTTAGAAAACATCATAAGCCATCCAAGCTTAAATCTTAGAAGATGTCTGAAGCCGCCCGAGCTACAAATCTTAGAAGACATCATAAGCCATGGATACGTTAACCACGCAACAAGAGATGATAGGCAGCAGCCTGGTGAAACTATTAGAGACAATTAAAAAAGAACCAACATCAAGAAGAACATCAGAGTACCTCAAAAAGAGGGAATCAGAAGTCAACATACTGTGGCAGCAGTTCACATCCAATCATGGGGAAATCATGAAACTAGATTCACCTAATCATGAATATTTCATAAAAAAATATTATGACCAGGTGGAACGCACCATGGAAGCAATTAACGAAAAATTAATTGCATACGCAGTTGCATTGGGGAAATCCAGCAACAAAGAAAAAAAATCTGACACTGAACTTGACAATAAAAAACGGCTCGAGAATGAAGAAATCCGAACCCAAAACACAGAAAAAATAAAACTATGTCATAACGACACACATTCGGTAAACATGAAGCGAGCGCAAATTCGAATGGGGTCGTTTGCAAAACAAATAGAAAAACTAGTCAGCAAAAAAGAAATGAGTAAAACCGAAATCGAATTCTAGACCACCAACCTTATTGAAGAATGGAAAAAAATTGACTCAATATATGAGGAAGTATTACTTTTTGATGTATTTGATGACGCAACTGAAAAAGAATTCTTCATGAATCAAATTGAGGAATTAAAAAAGAAGTATTCAGAAGCAGTTGTGTCAGTAAAAGAGATAAAAAATGATGAATCTGCTTCCACCTCACAACATGATGTGAAGCTACCAAGGATGCAGATACCGATGTTTGATGGCAGGTCCAACACTTGGATAGAGTTCCATGATATCTTCAATGAAGTCATACATCTGAACAACCGCTTATCAAATGTGGAAAAAATGCAATACCTGAAAAACAATCTCAAAGGGGAAGCATCCAAACTCCTGAGGCATTTAGA
Source organism: Chrysotoxum bicinctum (assembly GCA_911387755.1). Classification (NCBI taxonomy): domain Eukaryota; kingdom Metazoa; phylum Arthropoda; class Insecta; order Diptera; family Syrphidae; genus Chrysotoxum; species Chrysotoxum bicinctum. Next base: position 100,302,502 of record OU426988.1, read on the forward strand.
GGTCAGCAACAATAACTATAAAGTGTCATGGGAATTATTAAATGAGAGGTATGCCAACAAACGAAAGCTGGTGTATTCATATCTTCATACTTTACTGAATCAACCAAAGGTTGATTCAGAATCAAGTACTCAACTAAAAAGATTGCATGATACAACGAAAGAATGCTTATACGGTATATCAAATATTGGTTTCGACACCACTTCTTGGGAGCCAATAATAATCTATCATATAACTCAAAGACTAGATATTGAATCCCTCAGATTGTATGAGCAGTCGTTACCAAACTCGAAGGATATACCATCCTTACAACAAGTATACGACTTTCTAACCAATCGTTTCGAATCATTAGAGTCACTGGGTGACAAGAAACGAGAACATAAAAATCAACCAAAGCACATTGTCCGAAATTACCATACAAAAATAGAAGCCCGATGTCGATATTGCAGAAAAAATTCACATAACATTTATAATTGTAACGAATTTCTGGCACTAATTCCAAGTCAGAAACTGGAAGCCGTAAAACGTCAAAATCTTTGTCGCAACTGCTTAAACCATACGATGAATGAGAGCTGTCAAAGTCGCAGAACCTGTACTATATGTAAAGGCGATCATCATACCTTGCTGCACAATGAGACTCTTATTAAAAATCCAAGGAATACAAAAATTCAAACAGCACTGGCAGAATACAACAAAGAAGTGCTATTAGCAACGGCAATGATAAAAGTCACTACATACAATGGTAAAACAGAAATGTTGCGTGCACTTATTGATACTGGAGCACAGGCATCATTTATAACTGAGGAAGCAGCGCAGATGTTATCGGTTCCAAAATCTAAGACTTTCATTAAGGTTTCAGGTCTGGGAGCATCGTCGGCTGGCACATCACTTGGAAAGGTTCATATTCAAGTGCAACCCCGATTTTCATCAACATTTAAAATCAATATTGATGCATATGTCCTGCCAAAACTGACAAATAAGCTTCCCAACACTTACTTCAAGTTTTCAATGTGGAAGAATTACATGCTTGCTGATCAAAACTTTAATCAACCTGGACCAATTGATATCATCATAGGTGCTGATGTGTACCCCTCCATTATGTGCAATGGCATCAGAAAATCCCAAAATGGAATCTTGGCCCAAAATACGGAACTAGGTTGGATCATATCAGGAAAGATACCAGTATCTAAAGATCCAATAAAAATAATAACAATGATATCAACAATCGAATTAAGCAACTTAAACAGTCAACTTAAGCGATTCTGGGAAATTGAGGAAACTCCATACCAAGACGAAACGATGAATCAAGACGAGGATTATGAAAAGAAATTCAAAGAAAATCATACCCGAAATCGTAATGGAACATACACATTAAGAATTCCATTTAAACCAAACAAACAAACATTAGGTGATTCAAGAAAGAGAGCATTGGCTAGACTTTTACAAATGGGAAAAAGGTTTAATCAGAATAAAAAAATAGGGGAAGAATACAGAAAATTTATGAGAGAATATTTAACCCTTGGACATATGAAGCCAGTTGAGCAGAATACCAATCCGGATGATGAATTATATTATATGCCGCATCAAGCAGTAATGAAAGAAGGCAGCACTACTACAAAACTCCGCGTCGTATTTGATGCTTCATCCAAAACAGACAATGGAGTCAGTCTAAACGACAACATGTTTGTTGGACCAAGGTTACAGGCTGACCTAGCAACAATACTTCTACGTTGGCGGAAGTATAAGTACGTCTTCACAGCAGACATAGAAAAAATGTATAGACAAATAAGAATCGATGAGCGAGACATGAACTATCAAAGAATATTATGGAGATTTTCACCGGAAGAAAGTATTAAAGAATATGCACTAACAACAGTGACATATGGCACATCATCAGCACCATACCTTGCCATTAAAACAATACGTCAACTAGCAGAAGATGAAGCAAAAAGATATCCGAATGCGTCTAAAATTGTTCATAAAGACTTCTATATGGGCGATGTAATGTCTGGAGCACATACCATTGATAAAGCTAGAGCCATCCAGATAGAATTAATTGAATTAATGAAGGCAGGCGGATTTAATCTCAGGAAATGGACAAGCAACAACTAAGAATTATTGAGATGCATACCATCAGAACAAAGAGAACAAGGGATAATTGACCTAGTTGAAAATAAAGAGATGACAACCATAAAAGCCCTTGGTATTAATTGGAATCCAGCGACAGACACATTCCACTTCAAGGTTAACATTAGAGACGGTTCAAATAAACTAACAAAAAGAAGTATCTTATCCAAAGCAGCTCAAATATTCGATCCATTAGGATGGATAACTCCTGTCACACTAAAAGCTAAGCTAATTATTCAAAAATTATGGAAGACAGAAGTGAACTGGGATGATGCAATTCCTGAAGCACTAGCTGCAGAATGGATACCAAAGCGAAGTAACTATGATACAACAAATACAAATACCAAGATTCATAGACTACACAACCAAGGCCACAGCAATAGAATTGCATGGATTTTGTGATGCATCAGAACAAGCATATGGTGCCGTGATATATTCAAAAATAACCACACTGAGTGGCGAAAATGTTATCTCCCTATTAACAGGAAAATCGAAAGTAGCACCAGTCAAATCAAAGCTAACAATACCTAGGCTTGAACTATGTGGAGCTGAACTTTTGTGTAACCTGATGGCCCACGTATCTAAAACCCTCGAAATAGAAAATGTAGAGATGTTCTATTGGACAGATTCAATGATAACCTTATCACGTATACAAGGATCGAATAATAAACTTGAAGCATTTGAAAGAAATCGTATTCAAAGAATACAGAAAATAACTAATCAAGGTAATTGGAACTATGTCAAAACTGGAGATAATCCAGCAGATTGTGCATCACGAAGTATCGATGCCTCAGCACTTTCCAAGCACAAACTTTGGTGGCATGGACCCGCCTGGTTAAAATTGGATAAAAATCTATGGTCAGTCAAGAAAATAATTCAGCCAGTAGAAGAGAAGAAGGAGCCGATCAATCTATTGTACTCAACAGTACCTTATCAAGAGGGTCCAATAATAGAATAATTCTCGTCAATCAGCAAATGCCTACGAGTACTATCACACTGCAGACGATTTATAAATAACTGCAGGCTTAAACGTAAACAGGCAGTGCCAACATACATTACAGTACAAGAGATGAAAGAAACACTTCACACATTGCTAAGACAAATTCAGTATACAGAATTTAAAGAAGAAATACAAAAATTATCTAAAGGCAAGGCAATAGACGTTAAAAGCAAGTTGATTATGCTGAATCCTTTAATAGACGAGCATGGGATCCTCCGAGTCGGGGGAAGACTTGAAAACTCAAATCTTTCATATGAAGAAAGGCATCCGATCATCCTCGCTCACAAGGGTCAATTTACAAAACTGATCATAGAAGACGCCCATAAACAATGTCTACATGGAGCAAACTCTCAGACACTAGCCTATATACGAAGAAAATATTGGATTCTTAGTGCTAAAAACAGAGTAAAGCAGGTATTAAACAAATGCATTACTTGTTGCCGATACAAATCTACAAATGCACAACAGATAATGGGAAACCTACCTCAGTTTAGAGTTGTTCCTGCCCCCCCATTCACTAACACTGGAGTCGATTATACTGGACCGATACAACTCAGAATGACAAAAGGCCGTGGAATGAAGACATACAAAGGTTACATAGCAATATTTGTTTGCTGTACGACAAAGGCATTACATCTTGAAGCTGTCAGTGATCTCACGAGTCCCACATTTCTGGCAGCATACAAAAGATTTGCCGCAAGACGAGGACATTGCAAGCATATTTATAGGGATTGGGGTTCAAACTTTATTGGAGCAAACAAAAATTCTAGAGAAAGAACTTCAAGATGCAATTAAACAATCATCTGAGTATAGTCTAAGAAACTAGCTGAGGATGGAATTCAATGGCACTTTAATCCACCGGCAGCACCACATATGGGCGGACTATGGAAAGCAGGGGTAAAATCCGTAAAATATCACTTAAAAAGAATACTCGGAAATTCTACACTCACCTTCGAGGAATTAACAACGACATTATATCAGATTGAAGCCTGTCTTAATTCCAGACCATTATGCCCATTGAGCAACGATCCTGCTGATTTAAACATACTGACCCCAGCTCATTTTTTAATTGGCAGACCATTGGTTTGCCCACCTCGATCAGAGTATGAAGACATTCCCATAAGTAACCTTACCCGTTGGAAACTGGTCAACAAACTAACTGAAGATTTCTGGAAGATTTGGTCAAGTGAATATTTATCAAGACTTCAACAACGAACTAAATGGAAGTCTGAGAAGGAATCCATAAAAACAAATGACTTGGTATTGCTTAAAGATGAGAACCTACCTCCAGCAAAATGGAAACTCGCGAGAATTGTTGATGTACATCCCGGAAAGGATGGTAATGCGAGAGTAGTCACCGTACGCGTAGGAAAAGATTCCTATTTTAAAAGACCTATAGTAAAAGTCTGTAAGCTTCCTACGGAAGAAGACGAAGAAGACTCAACACTAGACAACCCTACAACCGACGTACAAGCAAACTTTGCGTCAGTAAGGTTAACAGACTTGAAACAATTACGAAAGCGAAAGATAAGACCGGTAACCTGGCTTAACCAAAAAGAAGTGGTTGATGAAGTACAACCCCAGAAGAAAAGAAAAATTACATTAACTGAATACCAAAGCCGTAGAAACCGAAGCAGAACATCAAATAAGCCAATGTCTATGCTATCACTTTGGTTACTCATGATCTGCGGTATCAAGTTGGCAGATGCAACATTCAACATTACACATCCAAAATCGGGACTCTACATTGAACATATAGGAGAGGCCCAAATAAGGCGAGGAACCCTCAAGATAGAATTCTGCTACCCACTCAACACTACGAAAGATACAGAGGTCATAAATAGAACTGTATCTAAGATGATGCAAATATGTTAGCAAGCAAAAGCAAGAGCCAAGGAAATGCATTGCTCGGAATTCATTAACCAGCTCAAAAACAAACAATCATTACTTTTGAGAGATTTAAACATAATTAACTCTGCCCAGAATAGAAAAAAAAGAGGACTACTGGGCACCATGCTTCAAAATATATTTGGGGTCAATGAAGAAGTGTACACTGACATTAATTCGTTACGAGACGACCAAATCAAACTAATGCAAGCAAATCAACACCAAACAAATCTTATGCTGGCAACAACAGGCGAGATAGGAGAAATTGAGAAACAAACCAAGGACAAGTTGAATTCATTAACACACAAATTAAATCAAGCAACTGCAGAGATTAACAAAATAGAAAGCAACTGGTACAAGAAAGACTTAAACAGAGTAGATATACATCTGCTTGCAGCTTATAATCTTGCCCTAGGAGTGCTAGAAGAACTGAATAGACGTTATCACACTCTACTAAAAATATCTTTTAAAAGAGCCGATCTGTTTGAAAGTATAACACCAGGAGAACTGATGGTGTTGATTCAATCCGCATCAAGACGACTACCACAAGACATAAACATCATCCCAAAACCAGAACAAAAGATGGACGTCTGCAGGAATGAGACTCACATTTGCGCACATTGGTTCCTTCATCTAAGTACCTCTACAAAGTACTATATCATCAGAACCACTCCAATCCCGCAGAAGCTAACGAATGAATCATATTCCATCCCGGTCATTCAAAAATCTATAATAGCCTCAGATTGCAACAGCCAAACATATTTCGAATTATCAGAAAAGAAATTCAAAGAATGCACTCCCGAAGAAAAACATATGTACTTATGTTCCCCTTCAGTCATAAGTAAGATCGATACCAACCCAAATTGCATTATCGATGAGATATATCACAGACGAGATAAAAAGAGATGTGGCTATGAAAAGCTAGCTATCACAAACATAGCCTTTAAACATGTATACCAAAGGAACACATGGTTATTCATTGCAACCAGACCAACCTCAGCCGCAATTATTTGTAACGGTATTCACGAAGACGTTGAGCTAAACAGTATCGGACTCATTCAAATTAATGATGGATGTACCCTGCGAACACCCCAAAACATCATCATTTCTGAGCAGATGGATACTATACCAATCAAGGGTACATATAATCATCCAATGAATTGGAATATATCTGAAATCAAAGAAGAAGAGTTTATTCCAACAGTGTTAACTGAAGAAACCATTCTCAAAACATCAGACCATTTGAGGTCACTCATCCAACAACCAAAATTAATTCACATAAAACCACACAAATGGAGAACGATTAGTCACCATGCAGCAACAGGATCAATAACGTTGACGATCACAATTATATGCATAATAATCATATACAAATATCGAATACAAAAACATCAAACACACGACCTAAATCCACTGTCAACAGTTATTATCAATCCACCCATCACGACCCACAGACGATTCGAAATACCAGGTGAAGTGGGCAACGAAAAAACCAGTGACACCATTCCAGCCTGAGGCCCCGCAAAATGTTTAGACAAACATGTGTGTATTATGCTTAATATTAAATAGAATAAGCAAATTGTAAAATAATTTTAAATGTTAAGTAGAGTAAGCAATTGTAATGCGGAACTTGCAAACTAAGAGAATTGCAAGGTCTGCACAACACAATAACGAACAGGTGTGGCTGTTCATTAGAATTAAGAATTATGTATAAATAAGAAGAACAGATGAAAATAAAGACACTCTAAAATATAAAGTCCATTACTAAACCATATGAGTTATTACATATATATATATTGCGGATTTAAAACAAAAAAAAAAACAAAATGAAGCGCACACCCCCATCAACATCAGCGGCATTTAACAAAGAAGATAGGCAATCTCAAAAAAGGCTACATTATGGAAATCGCTTCTACGTCACCCTTAGGTTAAAGGACGGCAGCAACTAGTACAAAATCTGCAGTTGGAGCGATGGAAGTATTGGACTTACAGAATATGATCGAAGAAACCATGTCAAAATTGCTTGACTTCAAACTGAAGGATATGCCAACAAAAACTGATTGGGACTGTATTCATACCGAGGTACAAAAGCTTTAACAAAGTAACTCAGACCTGAAAATACAGCTTAATCACTTTGAAACTCGGTGCATTACTTTGGAACGGCAAGTGGAGTTCTTGGAAATGAAGGCCAATGAGGAGAATGTTGTTGTGCACATTCCTGTCCAAGAAGGCGAAGATGCTCGAGAAAAAGCAAAAGAATGTTGCATGAAACTTTTGCAATCTAATGATGCTAATGTAGTTGCATCAACAAGGCTTCTGAAAGCCAAAAACAGTGCAACAGCAAATGTCATCGTAAAGCTGCAAAAGAAGGATGATGTTGGGCGTTTATTAAAAGCAACTACAACACTGCGCGGTTCTGGAACTTATGTTCACCGAGATTTACCGACCAAAGCACGCGCCAGAAGAAGGAAGCTAGTAACTCTGAACAAGGATATTCGCGCTAAAAATAAAACTTTAAGAACTCAAATCCGAGATCAAACATAGCTCGTCGAAGGTAAATCTTTTTATTATGACAACAATGATGAATTGAAATGTGAAGGCGGCTGTGGATTGTCATTGCTACGTCAGCTGGTCGATGACAGCTATACAAGATCTGTTCCTGGTTGCAGCAAAAATAATGTAAACAACAGTGCTTCTCAAAAAGATTCTCAAACTGTCACGATGAGTTCTCAGTTTTCTTTTTAGATGTAATGCCGTCTGCCCTTCAAATTATTACAAAAGAGATAAGATAAGAAATATTAATGTAAACAAATGTAATGATCAAATTAAAATTTTATCGTACAATGTATCTGGTCTTAGTAATAAGGGTTTATTTAATGATTTTTTTTATTTTATTAATCAGTTTGAAATTATTTTTTTATTTCAAACATACTTAACAGAAACTCAATTTTATTACGAAAACAAATTTAAGAATTATGAATTAAAAATTATACCAGCATTAAGAACACATTCGAGAGGAAGAGCGAGCGGAGGATGCATTTTTGGTTACAAAAAAGATTTGGTAAATATCAACTGTGAGTTCAAATTATTTGGTGAAATGACTTGTCTAGACGTGATAATCTATCGAGAGAGGTTTCGCATTGTACCAACCTATGTAAATTGTAACCACTGGGAGTCGGATTTCAATGATGTTAAAGAATTCCTGATGTGTGAATATAACACAAATTTGTTGTTGATTGGAGACATAAATGCAAGACTAGGTTCTGAAGGAGGAGTTGAAAATAAACGGGAAGGTCATGAGAGAAAATCTAAAGATCTTGTTTGAGAATGGGCTCAACAATAATTTATTATTCGTTAAAATATCTATCACAATTTATAATCTAATTTGCTTTAATGTTTATCAATTTCATAATAACGTAAATTTCTATATTGTTTATCTTATTTGCCTATTTGTGAAAAACTTTGCATCATTTACACTATAAATTTCTCTATTCTCCTCAATTTGTTAATCGATCAACAGTAAATATTTTCTTGTATTTCTTTCTCATTTACCTATGTATATAATTTCAAGTTCAAGGGCAAAGCTGTAAATTTATATCATTTGTATGTTCTATCATCAGCTGTTCATGCTCTCTTAAATTTTGTTAAGTGTTATACTTACTGTTCTTGTTAAAGCTAATCTTTGAAAATTAATTATTTCTCTGTCATTTGGATTTCGACCAGACACAGGGTAACATCTTGGTAATAAAATATTATAACGTGGTAACCTTCGCTGTTTTCTTCTTGTTGCTGCATATTTTCGTCTTGGTTATTACCTGGTGTAATTTTTTTCGCTTTTTTTCGTTCTTATACATTTTTTGGTCCAAATCGACCCGGATTTTGTGGATTTTTACCACAATTCGAGCTACAGTCCATTTACATTAAAATTTGAAGCTGATCATTTTGTGCCTGTATTAAAAAACTGTTTTTTGGATTTCGCTGATTCAACTAGAGGTGATTTTCGTGACTAGAATTCCATGTGTTCTTCGCTGCTCCATAGGATTATCGACGTCTTCGTTACTTTGCTTGTTGTGCTGCAATTTGGCATAAATTAATTGAATCATTCGCGCTACAAAAATTATTTTTGGATGAAACTATTTTCGTGCTTCTACAGTTTCTTGAGGAAAAATTAATTTTGCACTTCCACGTGTTTCTTCGCTGCTCCATAGGATTATCGACGTCTTCGTTACTTTGCTTGTTGTGCTGCAATTTGGCATAAATTAATTGAATCATTCGCGCTACAAAAATTTTTGGATGAAACTATTTTCGTGCTTCTACAGTTTCTTGAGGAAAAATTAATTTTGCACTTCCACGTGTTTTTTCGCTGCTCCAAGAATATTTTGTTCACGTGTTCGCTACAATCATTAACAACTTTCTCATAGATTGGTGCAATTAATTAGAGCTTGGTTTGGTTTCATTTTTCGAAGATTTCTGTCCTTATAAAAATGCCTGGTGCACCTTCTCTTGCGGCTCTTCGATCAACTCGTGGTCATCTCAAAGCTTCCTTGAGCAAGCTCGTGAAGTTTACTGAATCCATTGACGATAGGACTTCATTAGGTGATTTGGATGTACGCTTGTCTAGGGCAACAGGTTTATGGGACGAATTCAATGCCTCTCAAACTTGTATGTACGAGTTCGCGGAAGAGGAAGGTTACGTAGATCCTGCTCCAGATTATGATGAGTTTGAGACGAAGTTTCTGATGGTGCAATCTACTCTTTTGTCTTCGATTAGAGAAAGGGAGACATTGGAAAAGAGCAGGGACGTCGTAGGCCAGCTAGCTGAACAGCAGAAGATTCTACTTGATACATTAGGAAAATCGCATTCCTCGGTGGCTAAATCGGATTTCTTTCTTCCGAAAATTCATATAGAACCCTTTTCCGGAGAATATCATGAATGGCCATCCTTGAGGAATATGTTCAAAAGTGCCGTTCATGATAAAACAAACTTGTCTCCGATTCAGAAGTACCTCTTCCTAAAGTCTTCTCTTCGTAGCACTGCGTTAGGACTTCTCAATCATCTGCCGCTTAGCAACTCTACCTACGAGGAAGCATGGGACAGATTGGTGAAGCGATTCGATCGTCCTCGCTATATTATGAATGGGTACATAAAAACTTTCATGGAACTACCAACCACAAATGTTTCTAATATAAATCAATTACGGAAAATTTCGAACGGCGCGAACGAAATAGTGAGAGGTCTCACAGCAATAGATTCGCTGAATAGGGACCCTTGGGTTATTTATCTCTTGCTTAATAAACTGGACTCGGAAACTCGTAAAGCATGGTCAGAAGACAGCTCTACCGTAGACAACCCTACGATAACCGAGTTTCTCGAATTTTTAGAACGTCGTTGTGATGCACTCGAAAGGGCCCACACTAGCCCCCGTGAATACCAAAGGTCGAAGAATTCCGTAGTAAAAACCATGCACACAACTACATCCTCGTGTATAAAATGCAGTGGATCTCATGGGCTTTCACAATGCCCACACTTTCTTGATATGAAAGTTAATTTTCGAAGAGATTTCGTTAAATCTAAAAGGGTTTGTTTTAATTGTTTGCTACCTGGCCATTCTTCAAATCGATGCTCATCCAAATTTCGGTGCTCGGTCTGTAAATCTCGCCACCATAGTTTAGTGCACGACGATTCGGTGTACGTAAACCATAAGGAAATTCATCCTCCTAACACATCGGTTAGCAATTCGTTCAATGGAGGCCCAATTCGAGAATTCATTCCACAAGCTAACTCAAACACTGCTTCCACTTCAAACGCAGTTATTTTAAACAACCATTCGCTAAACGTCGTTGCTTATGTTCCCCAGACTGTACTTCCAACTGCTATTGGGAAGGTCCAAGATATACATGGTGTATATCGAAATGTTCGGATCCTCATCGACTCAGGCTCACAGGTTTCTTTTGTTACAGAGTCTTGTGCTCAACGGCTTGGGCTTAAACGAAGAAACGCTCGTATACCTATAAATGGTATTGGATCTACCAGCGCTGGTAAATCCAGAGGCCTTTTATCTTTGGTAATAGCTTCACGCTCTGATTTATTTAGTATTTCAGTCAATACATACATATTATCAAGCGTGACCTCAAACTTACCAACAACTTCATTCAAAGTTGATGATTGGACCCAGTTGGAATTAGCCGATCCTTCTTTCTACAAATCATCATCCGTCGACATTTTGCTAGGAGCTGATAAGGTTTGGGAAATCCTACTCGGAGGTGTCGTTTATAGTAAAAAGGGCTACCCTACAGCACAAAAAACAATCTTTGGTTGGGTGTTAGCTGGACAGTTACCTTCCATCAATGATTCAAAAATTCTATCGCACCCCGTCACCCTGGATGTAGACTCAATCCTTCAAGCGTTTTGGACGATAGAAGAAGTTGATCCCAAATCAATAGTCTCTAAAGAAGATCAGGAAATTGAAGATCACTTTGTTCGGACTCATAGCCGAGACTCAAACGGAAAGTATGTAGTGGACCTTCCTTTCAAATCACCTCCAAAGTTTGCTGATTCATTTAACGGAGCTCTTTCGCGACTTAAATCTATGGAAAAGAAGTTTTCCAACAACAAAATCTTCTTCGAAACTTATTCCTCGTTTTTAGACGAATATTTGGCTTTAGGACACATGACAAAAGTTCCTACTTCGGAAATTAACAGCCCTAACGTTTTCTACTTACCTCACCACGCTGTGTTGAAGCCAGACAGTACCATGACCAAACTTGGGTCCTTCAAGGATTCTAAAGGCCACTGTCTGAATGATTCGCGGATGATAGGTCCACCAATTCAAAGGAACCTTTTTGCTGTTTGTTTGCGTTTTCGCCGTCACCAATTCTTTTTACAGCGGACATCGTGAAAATGTTCCGCCAAATTTGGGTGTCGGATAAAGATTCGGATTACCAACGCATAGTCTGGCGAAGGTCTCCCTCGGAACCTTTAGAACATTTTCGTTTACGCACAGTGACATACGGAACGTCTTGTGCTCCATTTTTGTCGGTTCGGGTGGTAGAACAACTTGCAAAAGACTATAAGGATAAATTTCCAGTCGCCGCGGATATAGTGCTAAACGACTTTTACGTTGACGACGTGGTTTCGGGCGGTGATACCTTAAGTGAAGCGTTATTTAAACAAAAAACTCTAACTGAACTGCTGTCAAAATGCGGTATGCATCTCAGCAAGTGGGAGAGCAATTGTGATAAGCTTCTTCCAAGCAATCATCCTGCCGGTAGTTCGAATGTTTCCTTAGACTCTGACGCGGACACGTGGACCAAAGTTCTCGGTCTTTATTGGAATTCTAAGCATGATTTATTTAGTTTTCGTTTAAGTTATACTCCCAACGAGCCGATAACAAAACCCCAAATCCTTCGCGACGTTGCACGTATATTTGACCCCCTCGGGTTTCTAACTCCTACGGTCGTTTTGCTGAAAATCCTCTTTCAAGAGTTGTGGCATAGGAAGTTGGACTGGGATGAGGAAATTCCAAGTATAATATCGACTAAGTGGAGTAGCTATCGCAATGAACTTTCGATTCTTATCAAAATCAATATAAGTCGAACAATTGGTATTGCAAACGCTTCCTTCGAATTACACGGCTTCTCCGATGCATCTGCATCCGCGTATGCTAAAAATAAATAAATTTGGTGGTGCAACAGCTCGGAGTGAACCAGGACCTAGTGACTTACAACTCTCAACCATTCCTGTGTGCGTGTTACCAGGAACGGAGGGGACCTACAATTTTCTGCCGATTCCGAACGGCTAATGAGCAGCACTTTCCATGACAAGAGATACTCTTGGAGAATTTGTCAATTTCTCGCAAGAGGCAGTACACCCCTGAAAAAAAACTTTGCAGCGGCTGAGAATCGAACTCGAGACCTTCCGCATGATAGTCCAACGCACTAACCATTATGCCAAGGGGTACTACTATGCTGCGGTAATATATTCGCGTTATCGGTTACCTGATGGAACTTATGTCACCAATATCGTTGCTTCAAAATCTCGTGTTGCTCCATTAAAACAACTCAGCATCCCAAGGTTGGAGCTTTGTGGAGCCCTTCTCCTCGCTAGGTTGCTCGTATCCGTTCAAGCTGCCTTAAATATCACTTTTTCTGACGTATATGCCTGGTCTGATTCGAAGGTAGTCTTATCTTGGTTGTCTTCTCCTCCTCGTCGTTGGAATATTTTCGTAGGAAATCGTACGTCGGAGATTCTCAACACAGTTCCAAGAAACAGATGGTTTCATGTTAGGTCAGAGTGCAACCCAGCCGATTGTGCATCGCGTGGCATCTCGCCATCACAGCTACTCGAGCACCGCCTTTGGTGGACAGGTCCCCATTGGCTTCGAAAAGGTTCCGAACACTGGCCTATAATATTGGACGTTGAAGATGATCCACACTGCACAGTTGAGGAAAAGAAACATCCACCAGCATCGTATCTTACAACCTACGAAGACCATCCTTTCGAAATTCTCTCGAGTCGAATATCGTCGTGGAATATTTTAGTGAATCTTATGCTGCTATCCCAGAGCCGAGTTTGGATATGCCCACAAATCGCTTATCATGCTGGCAAAATTTACAATCGAAGATCCAAGGGTACTGGAAGCGCTGGAAAACAGAGTATCTAACATCTCTTCAGAATCGTCCAAAATGGCAACATATACAGCCTGATGTTAAACTCAATGATCTCGTCGTAATTAAAGAATCGAATTTACCCCCAGGCAAATGGGCAATGGGCAGAGTCGTCGAACTTCATCCGGGCGAAGATGGTCATGTCCGTGTTGTCACCTTGAGAACATCCAATGGCAACCTCGTACGACCCATTCATAAGCTGGCCATCCTACCCGTATGCTGAAACGTTGTTCCAGGGGCGGCGGAATGTTTGAGAATGGGCTCAACAATAATTTATTATTCGTTAAAATATCTATCACAATTTATAATCTAATTTGCTTTAATGTTTATCAATTTCATAATAACGTAAATTTCTATATTGTTTATCTTATTTGCCTATTTGTGAAAAACTTTGCATCATTTACCCTATAAATTTCTCTATTCTCCTCAATTTGTTAATCGATCAACAGTAAATATTTTCTTGTATTTCTTTCTCATTTACCTATGTATATAATTTCAAGTTCAAGGGCAAAGCTGTAAATTTATATCATTTGTATGTTCTATCATCAGCTGTTCATGCTCTCTTAAATTTTGTTAAGTGTTATACTTACTGTTCTTGTTAAAGCTAATCTTTGAAAATTAATTATTTCTCTGTCATTTGGATTTCGACCAGACACAGGGTAACACCTTGGTAATAAAATATTATAACGTGGTAACCTTCGCTGTTTTCTTCTTGTTGCTGCATATTTTCGTCTTGGTTATTACCTGGTGTAATTTTTTTCGCTTTTTTTCGTTCTTATACAGATCTGATAAAAAACACAAGAGGTAATAAGTTATTGGAAGTGTGTAACGCAATTGGCCTCCGAATACTTAACGGTACCAGCGAAAGTGATAAATTTGGAGAATACACATTTGTGGGAAACCAAGGTAGCTCCGTCATTGATTACGGACTGGCTGGGGGGAATTGGAAATTGGAAATTGGAAGTGCCTTATTCAGATCACATGCCGATTGTGGTTTCTTGCAAATGTGGTTTAAATGGGAGTGAAGAAAGAGCGGATTTAGAATTGTTACCGAAATTAAAATGGAGAGAATCTACAGCTTCGATCTACAAAAAGCAATTGGATACAGTTTTGATGATGAATAGAACTGATAATCTGCAAAATATAGAACATTGCATCAAGACAGCGTACCCAGGATCTAACAATTGCACAAAAGGTGAAGTGTTTAGAAAACCATGGTTCGATAAATCATGCATGGAAGCTAGGAATGTATCATACACATGGCTAAACCGATTTAGGCGAAACAATGAAGACTCTACGAAATGCTTGTATATCGAACACAATCGGAGGTTTAAAGAACTTTGTAGAGAAAAGAAGAAAGCCTTTTATGAAAAGAAAGCCCAAAGTTTAACTACATGTAGCAAATCAAATGACTTCTGGAAGCTGTTACAAAAACTAAATGACAAAGCTTATGTTATTAATCCTAACTTAAATTGTAATATTTTGCAGATACACTTCAGGCAACTTCTGAACCAAGATACTATGGGCCATCATATGATTCAGTATGCACAACCAAGTTTTTATAATGAAATATTGGACCAACCAATTGTACAGCACGAGGTGTACGCGGCGCTAAATGGACTCAAGGATGGAAAAGCTGCTGGATCGGATAGGATACCATCGGAATTTTATCGATATGGCACGGAGAAACTCGTTGATAATTTAACAGGAGT
The DNA here is from genome assembly GCA_911387755.1 of Chrysotoxum bicinctum. Lineage (NCBI taxonomy): Eukaryota > Metazoa > Arthropoda > Insecta > Diptera > Syrphidae > Chrysotoxum > Chrysotoxum bicinctum. Next base: position 100,317,893 of record OU426988.1, read on the forward strand.
ATATAACAATATATTGAATACCGGAAGTATACCGCAACAATTCAAGGAATCTCTTATCTTTCCGATTCATAAAAAGGGTAACACGATGGATCCTGAAAATTATAGAGGTATTTCCTTTTTAAATGCGTCGTATAAAATATTATATTGAATACATATATATATATATATATATATTGAATACCGGAAGTATACCGCAACGATTCAAGGAATCTCTTATCTTTCCGATTCATAAAAAGGGTAACACGATGGATACTGAAAATTATAGAGGTATTTCCTTTTTAAATGCGTCGTATAAAATATTCACATCGATACTACAAAGCCGACTGAGAAGGTAGATAGATGACAACAATCTTATGAATGAGTTCCAAGCTGGATTTAGACCAGGGTATTCTACTATAGACCACATTTTTGTCCTAAGAAGTATAGCTGAAAGGTTCTTGTCCCAAGACAGAAAATTGTATGTCCTTTTTGTAGACTTTAAGGCGGCATTCGATACGATAGACAGAAATGCATTGATGTACAAGATGTTTAGACTGGGAATGTCACACAAGTTTGGACGCGTTCTATAGGACCTATACTTAGACACTAAAGCAGCAGTATGGGATGGTGAACATTTATCGGAATGGTTTCAGACGAAAGGAGGTGTAAGACAAGGATGCACACTAAGCCCAAGTTTATTCGCGCTTTTCGTTGAAGACATAACTAGTATATTACCGGGTGGAGTGGAATACGCAGGAACCCTTATCAAAGCCCTATTGTTTGCAGACGATATCGTTCTACTCGCATACTCACCTGAAGCACTCCAGTTAATGATAAATAAACTTAATGAATATTGTACTTTATGGAAATTAGTGGTCAACCTAGAAAAGTCAAAAGTTATGATATTCAAAAGAGGAAGAGGAAGATTAAGTCAAAGAGAACAATGGACCTATAACAATGAAAGAATTAAAGTTGTGAAGCAGTATAAATACTTGGGAGTGTACTTCACCAAGAATCTCAAGATGGATAAACATCTCACCGAAAAATTGTTAAAAGCAAAAGCAGCAATAAACGTAGCCTGGAACAGACATATTACACATAGCGTCAAGTATAGGGTTTTCGAATCGGTGTCAGAAGCAACTTTGCTGTATGCAGCGCAAGTATGGGGAGGAAAAAAATATGAGACCGTTGAGAAACTCCTCCGTTTTTACATCAAACGCATATTTCGACTTCCTTCAAACGCTCCTAACTACATGGTAATGCTCGAAACTGGTATCTCTCCATTGTTTACAAAAACCTTGAAACTACAAACAGATTATATCATCAATGTGCTAAAGATGCCGGATAATCGCCTTCCAAAAAAGGCAGCTCTCCAAGCGATCCATAACAGATCAGGATGGTTCAAGGACTGGATGGAGTTAGGACAAGAAGCGGGCATAGAATTAAACATGAATGATTATAGTAACTGGAAGCCCTCGCTCTATCAGATAATTACAAGCATAGATAACAGCGCCAGAGCAAGATACATAGCAAGGTATATAGCAAGCTAAACCACAACTTAAATAGTTTAAATTTTTTTAGAGATGATTACACTATAGAGGAAATATCTTGCATCTTTAGATTAAGGGGGGAACTGTTAAACCTTAACTTCATACCACATCGCGAAAATTTACCTGTGCTTTGTGAAATGTGTAATATGACAGAACGTGAAGACATTTTTCATTTTGTTGGTAGATGCCCGATCCTCAAAGAAACGAGAAGACATGTGTTTGGCGAAGACATACTATCTGAAGAACTTACAATAAAATACCTTAAGGAAATAGATGTTTCCAAATTGTTCAAGTTTTGCAAAATTGCATTAGCTTATAGAAGCAGAATTGTAAATGAAAATTTTTAAATCAAACTGTACTTTAATGATATTTAATTAATCAAGTTTTTTTTTTTATATAATATAATTGTCAATCAGGCAGACGGCAAAGCCATGCTTATATTACGATTGTTGATTGTTGTTAGATGTGTAAGATTTTTACTTTTTGCTCAGTGAATAAAATTTACTTACTTACTTTACTTACTTGTAACCTTTCTAAATGAGACAAAATAATAATAGAGCGTTCTCGCTCATATTCTCGAAATAATGTATAAAATAAAATACTCCTCTGGCGTTTGTTACCTCTCGTTATCTAATTTTTTAAGTTAGTATTAGTCTCCTGTATATATTGTACATTCGTATTAGTGTTAATGACCTTCCGTCAATTCAAATGTATATCATACTCTCATGAGCAAGAGTAGTCAAACAATAAATAAAAGACAGCCACGAGGCATTTCATAAAAATAATCGTCAAAGCAGGCAATACATTATAGCCGCAGTTTAACATAAGATATCGCTAAGAACACACTATGTAAAAGATTTAAAAAGACTCAATAAAGAATTCAATTCAATTCAACATTGTGTTGGTCGAGATAAAAAGTATTTCCATTGATTTGCAGAGTGTCCCCGCGAATAAATGTCTTTAAATTGTTGTTTTTTGATGTTATTTTAGGCTTTATTTCGTTGAGTTTTCGCCTTCTTTCTCTAGCAGCTACCGGATAATCTTTGTGGACTGAAATGCCGGCGGCTCTGTACTTTGTTGCTGCTTTGAGGATGCGCCCGAAGTCTCCTCTATTTTGCAGTTCAACGATTACATTTTTTGTGTTTTTTGGTTTTTGGAACGGATTGTGCGTGTACCGATAATAACATCTTGACTTTGTGTTTGGAGCAAGTCCATACATTGAGTTTTGGCTTTGTCTGTTGCCTGATCTTCCGATTTTGCAGCGAAATGTAGGACGACGTTTTTTTCGTTGACCCTATTTGACAGTTGTTCAACTTGTCGCTCAAGCGAAAAGCACCGCGCTTCCATTTTCTCTAGCTGAGCTTGAAGAGTAGCGTTGCTAATATCTTGGCTTAGATTTTCCAAATCTGCTTTGGTTGCGAAGTCACTCAGTTTTTCCAAAAGTGAGGACATTCTTTCGAAAAGATCGTTAATCTGCATGCTACCAATAGACGAATTGCTACAAGCGAGCGCACTAGCCTTTTCAGTTGGGAGTTTCGGTGGTGGAAAATTTGCTGGTGGAGGATAAATCTCTCTTCGAAGAATGAAATATTGTTACCCTTCTAGCGGGTGGCGAACGTGTTAGAGGCATTTTGTGCGTGTTTGTCTTTTCTGTTTTTTCCTTTTTTTTTTTTTTTTGAAACAAAGGAAGTTGGTTTGTGTTTGTTTGCCGAGAAATTTATGTTTCGACTTCAAAAATTGGTTGGCTCACCCAATATTTGAATATATAACTATTTCGAAAATATGTTGCTTTTGCTTATTTGGTTTTCAAAAATTAATACTTGTAAACTCATAATACTTTAAAATCAACTATTTACAGGAGCTATCTGAAAACATGACCTTACAAAAAACTAAATTAAATCAAAAAATTAAATAGTTTCTTTTTTTTACTTTAATTTTGTAAATTGGTTCATTTTGCGATTTATACCAAAAATAAAGCCTTGATCACGCACTCAAAGAAGTTAGCTTTATGCCATGCACTTTTATATATAGACTTTCGTAACTGATTGTAGGGTTGGGCCAAATACAAGTTTCTTTTTAAAAATGCAATAAAATGAACAAAATTAAATTTTGTCCATGTATTATGGCTTTATTAGTAAGGCCAGATATACATCTTTCAAATGCATGACAAGCACGTGCAAGTGTATTAGTGAAAAATTCAGACGTATAGATTGGATGTAGGCTTGAAGTAAAATTATAATCTTTTGATTTTCCTTCAATCTAGCGTACTGAATTGAAATAGTGTATATGCTAGATTGATGATTGATCGTGCATTTACTGGATAGTACGTCGAAGAGATGAGAACACAGCACAACGTATATCTGGCCTAAGAGCAAACATTCACATTAATTATGGAACGCAACGTCGTTCAAGTGACTGCCTCGGATGCTTTGGCTGGAGTCAATTGTACCTTCCAAGCGAATACGAAATCGTTGTGCAGAATTCTCCTCAGGCTAGTGCGTGAAACGTTGAGCTGTTAAGACCCATGACAAGCTTATCTATCGGGGGTGGCCGTGGCGCGATGGATGTGTGCTCGCCTGTGAACCTCATGATCACAGGTTCGATCCCTGCCGTCGTCTATGTCGTTTTAATTCCATTAAAAACCTTCTAAACTTGTCATCAATGGGTTGCTGGTTTACTCATTACATGTTGTTCAGGTATAACACTAACAACATGTAATTGAGTTAAACTAGTATGCTCAACATGGATGAACACGAATAAAATAATGTGAATTATAAGCGACATAGAAATAAGACACGCATTCTCCGCTTTAGTTCAGCCGCCATTCCTGGAGGTAAAATATCTGAGGCAACAACCTTCAGTCTCAGAACATCGTGTCACATCTTTCCTATCTTTCTTTCTCTTCTTAACTTCACGCCCGCGCTGTGTTGAAATATTTAAAGGGTAATCTAATCCCTTGAGCGCGGGTAGATTATAAAAAAAAAAAAAAAAAAAAAAACATGAATTAAGTCTCACACTCTCGGCTGAAACAGCCACATTCTCGTCTGTGCGCACTGCTCGATGGACCATGAGTGTTGTTCACTAGCATACCAGTCTCACGAACTTTTTGCACAAACTTGCGTATAGCAGGCGCGGTGAGTTCTTCATTTCGACCAAAACTTCTTTTCAAAAAATGCACTGTTTGGACTGCACAATACTCACTTTGGAAAAAGTTTTTAATATTTATGTCCAAGCGTAGAGCGACTTTTTTCGTTCCGCGGAGGTATGATAATCACTTTCTGTTAAGATTTCGAGCAGGAAACAGCTGTCAGAGTCAGAATAGCCAATGATTTGAAAAAAAAAACACTTGATGGCCCACCCTGTACATGCATTCTAATATTTATTTCGTATTGACTCTTGAATCCTGTTTTTTTTTTTACTTTTATGTAAAGCGATAGTACACATATATTGAGAAGGTATGCCCTTGTATTTTATAAATGAGTAGACTTGGTGGGACCGTAGCAGAAGATTTGGTTGAATTTTGTGAAGCTTATAGATATGTAGGTATGTATGTAAATCTTTTTTTGGCTCATCTGCTGAAAGTACGGATCCTATTATGACTCGCGAGTTGAACGTTCGCCTTAAGTCTAACGATTTCGCGAATTACTTTTGTCGCGGTTTTATTAATAGCGAACTATGACGTCCGGCTTTTAAAATAATTCTGCCAACGTCAAAAACTGAATATGTAATGTCATCGAATGTCATTACTTATTGAAATTTCAAATTCAATAAATAATATTTGTTCTTGTTGATGGAATATTGTTTACTGTTGAAAAAAATTAAATACATAAATAAAATAAAAGATGATTAGTAATGTTGATTTGTTTTTCGAAGATGAGGATGAAAACGAGACATGTAAAAACTGAGAATAAACTTACGAGACAGCTCCAATCCACTTTAAGTTCTAGATATTTTTTTTAGAATAAAATCATGTATTACCTGAAGATTTCCCAGACTGTTGAAGACTGAGTAACTCATCCACAGTCTATTCCAGAGGAGACAAGAAAAACTGCCCACAATGTCCTCTTGTCTTTCTTATTGGTCGCTATTTTGTTTAAATTTTAATTTGTAAGCGAGCCAAACCTTTGAAGATAATTCTTAATAAAGCATTTCTGGAATAATTTTTGCTCACATACTTTATGCCACTGTTTTCCTTCGCGGTGAGGTATTCCTCAGGAGTTATGTCAATGCAAACTGATCCCAATATTTTGTTTTATTTTTTTTCTGTTTTGATTGTCCAAACGTACCACACCTTTGGCCATGTCGGGACTTGCTTCCTTAAGCTCAACAATCCTTGAAAACGTACTGTAGTTCGTTTTTTCTTATGATATTATGTAATTATTTTTTTGTTAACTTTATTAGGAAATTTTTGAATAATCTTCTTTTATTTTCACTAATTTCATATGTAAAACATTTCAAATCTCAAACAAAAAAACTTCCATTTTTTTCGAAGAAAAAAGCATATTTGTTCGATCTATTTTGAAAGATGAAGACGATCGTTAATTCTGAAAGAGCATGAATTCAATTCGCCAAAATTTTTGACATTTAAAGCGAACGTTCTTTAGCCGATTCGCAAACGTTTATGCCAAATAGTCACATTAGCAAAATTTTTCTTGAGACTCGCAGGTCATAAAAGGGGTCTGTACTTCTTGTTTTGTGAAATGGAATTTACACTTGTAGGTATGTTATGCAGTGTTTGTTATTTTTGTATTTATGTAGCTACATACTCCTAAGAAAAATTTGACCTAGAGAAGGTCTATACACTACACATTAATTAAAAAAAAAACACGAAATCTATTCCTCACAAGTTTCTTTTTATATTTTCTTCAACCACGCAAAATCTTATCCAAAATTACAGCAGTTGTTTTGAGCGGAAGAAATTCAATTTTGAAAATTTATATAAGTTTGTTACAAACCTTTTACATATTGTTGGATTTTCGTCTCCTGTTGTGTTGATTATGACGGATAATTGAATAAATAAAAAAATATATAATAATTTTAAAACTAATTAAAATTAAAAAAATTTTAAAACTAATTAAAATTAAAAAAAAAAAAAAAATAATACAAATCTTTTACTTTGCCTCATAGCAACCCATCTGCTGAAAATGTTTTTTCAAAGCTGACATTTAATAATAAGTTATAATATTATGAGTTGACGAATAAACTGACTGTCAAAACTTGTGATTCCATGATGTCAGCTCATAATTTAACTGAACCCAAAAATGTGTTTCGTTTGTGTTTCGCTGTTGTTGTTTTTTTTTCTAAATAAATTTAAGTTTTTGATATTAATTTAATTCGAATTAAGTTTTTTAAGTTTCCATATTTTCGGGGCAAATTTCGTCAACTAAGGTCTAAACATGAATTTCTAAAAAAAATATTTAAAGAAAATATATTGGGACACTTGAATCAAATATACGACAGAGTTCTTAATCTTTCGGATCCTTTGTTAATGTTAAGCAGAAACTTATGAAATTCCAGCGCAAACAGTTCATGGTGGTGTTACTATTGATAAAATTTGAAATAAATATGTATGTAATATTTTCGCTTCTTATTTTGAATCGAATTGTTTATATAAATCCCTCGATAGTCGTTCAGCTTTTTCTAATATTTCGTATGTTGATTAAAGTGTTCTTCTTATCCAAAGAAGAAATTCTTTCCATCCTATCATTCTTAGAACCAAGTCCGTAACTCTCGCCTGAAAATATGTCACCTATTCTTCTTAAATCGTGCAAAATTAGTTTAGCTATACTATTACGCATATTATTTAATAAATCCTTGGATCGCGTAAACTTTTAGATTGTTGGAAAACTTCTTTTATAACTCCTATGCATAATGCCGGTTCTAAAAACCGCATAGACAACTTATTGCTAATATTCAGCATATACATACCTAAAATATTTGGTAATCACTTCTCTGAATACCAACACTGGCACGACTGGAGATCACCGGTGCCGTAAAAGAGAGATCAAATACAAAACTGGAGCATGCACACGTCGATACTTACAACCAGGATTTTGTGAATAATGAAAGCATTATGGAAGTACTCGTTCAAAATGACACAACCCCGCCAGGCACTACCATTGTTACACATGGTACTGATACTGGACCGAGCAGCAATGCTCGGGTCAGAGCTAGACGGATTCCGGGGGCTAGCAAAGTAATGCCGCAGATTATACAAAATCTGAGAGTTGCGAGTTGGAACGTTGGCAGTATGACAGGTCGAAGCTTCGAGCTGGAAGAGATGATGAAAAGAAGGCGAGTGGACATCTTATGTGTTCAAGAAACAAAATGGCGAAACACGGGAAACAGGGCCCGTTTCTTGGATACGAGGACAAAAAACTATAAGATGTTCTACTATGGAACGGAAAAGGGTAAAAACGGAATCGGAATCATCCTTGCAAAACATCTATTAGGCAGCGTATTGACCATTTCGAAATCCAGCGACCGTTTGATGTCCCTTAAATTGGTGATTAAAGGAAAGTTGTGGAATATTGTCACTGCATATGCTCTCCAAATTGGATGTGAGCAGGTGCAAAAAGATGCATTTTGGCTAGACTTTCACAATCTACTTAAGGACATCCCAAAGGAAGAGTTTTTCTTCGTGAGCGGAGATTTGAACGGACATGTCGGGAAGACAAACGAAGACTATGAAGATTGCCATGGAGGCCTCGGATACGGCACCAGGAACCCTCCTGGTGAAGACATCCTGAGCATGTGCAAAACATACGGTCTTATCGTACTAAATACCATGTTCGTCAAACAAAGCCGACACCTGGTCACTTACAGCAGTGGTGGAAATGAAACCAAGATTGATTACCATTTGGTATCTAGTTTCATGAAACCCCGGGTAAAAGATTGCAAAGTGATACTAGAAGAAGCGATCGCCCACCAACACCGTCTCCTACTGACAGAATTTTTTATGGAGACAGTGAACGACAACAAACATACAAAAACTTTTGGGAAGATCAAATGGTATAATCTGGATAAGGAAAAAGGCGAAGCTTTTATTTCGAATATGCAAAACGTTCTGTATAACAACACCGATATAGTTCGAAATGAAGAGAGTACAGCACAAAGTATGTGGGATCTCCTACAGAGAACTTGCAAAGAAAAAGCCAAAACACTGTTAGGGGTTTCAAAAGGACACAACCAACAAGGCAAAGAAACATGGTGGTGGAATGATGAAGCTTAATCAGTTATAAGTAAAAAGAAAATGGCTTTCAAGGCTTGGTCGAAGTGCCCCTCTAATGACACAGAGCAAAAGTCACGCCTCGAAGTGGAATATAGAAACTGCAAGAAAGAAGCGAAGAAGAAGTGCGCCCAAATTCAAGCAAAGAATACAGAAAACCTGTATCGGGAGCTGGATGAAATTTCTACCCCGACAGCTGGTGCTTTTCAAGAGCTATGGCAAAACACGAATAAGAGCGCAACTATCTTCAAAATAGCCGCTCAAAGAAGAAGAAATGCCCAGGAGATTTGTTCGCCAAAGTTCATTAACAATGCTCAAGGCCAACTACTTGTGGAAGACAACGAAATTCTTCACAGGTGGCGACAGTATTGTGACGGACTTCTAAACGAACAATTTCCAAGGCTGTACTTTCCAATAGCTTCACCTTACTTAAGCGAAGTATCCGACGTCACAGTCGAAGAAGTTAGTGAGGCGGTAAAATACTTCAAAAAGGGAAAAGCTGTTGGCCCAGACGAAATACCCTCAGAGTTTTGGAAAAAGATGGGAGACATCGGGTTTAGATGGCTCATGATTCTTGTCTCCAAACTTATACGAGGTGATCGCATGCCTAATCAATGGAGGGAAAGTTACCTTCTTCCAATTTATAAAGGAAAGGGTGATACTCGAAGCTGTGATAATTACCGTTCGATTAAGCTGATGTCACACACCATGAAGATCGTTGAGCGAGTCTTGGGTAGCCGACTGCGAAAAATAATTAGGCTATCTGATGACCAGTGCGGGTTTATCGGGGGTAAGTCAATCCAGAGTATAAGAATAATTATGGAAAAACATCGGGATTCTTTGGAGGATTTGTATGTCGTATTGGTTGATTTTGAAAAAGCATTCGATCGGCAACCACGAGATCTAATATGGGTGGCCCTCAGGCAACGAAGAGTTCCAGAAACCTATGTGCGGATAATTATGGACATGTATGATGAAGCAGTTACTAAAGTAAGATGCGCAGCTGGAGTCACCGAAGAATTCGAAATCACAGTAGGTGTACACCAGGGAAGTGTCTTGAGTCCCCTGCTCTTTATTACAGTTCTTGATTACCTGCTTGAAGGCAAAGTGACGGATCCAAAAGTACATCAGTTATTCTTTGCTGACGATGGAGCCATCATAAGTGAAGACCCGATATCCCTACAACGAGCACTTGACGTATGGGTGGATGTTCTAGAAGGAAGTGGGTACCGCATAAGCGCGAAAAAGACAGAATACCTATGCTGCCCATTTTCTGATCCACACAGGCCTATTCCAGACATTTATTTGAATGGAGTAGTGCTTCCCAAGTGTGAAAAGTTTAAATATCTGGGGTCTATGATAAATAACGAAGCTACTTGTGATGACGATATCAATCATCGCGTAAGCGTAGGGTGGATGAAGTGGCGGGAAAATTCTGCTATCTTCTGTGAGTGAAAAATGCCCCCTAAGCTGAAAGGAAAGCTCTACACTTCAGTTGTGCGTCCAGCACTCAATACGGTTCACAATGTTGGACAATGTACAAAAAGTATGAGAGTAAGCTAACGGCAGCTGAGATGAAGATGATTCGTATGACAGCAGGAGTTACAAAGCTTGATCGAATTAGAAGTACGAAGATCCGAGGAAGCCTTCATGTTAAGAATACCATTTTTCAAAAAATTGAACACGACCGACTCAGTTGGTATTGCCATGTTCAAAGGAGAGATCCTGAGAACCCCGTCAAAAAGGCAATATCATACAACGTTCCAATTCGGAATAAAAAGAAAGGTAGGCCTAAACACTCCTGGTACAAACAAATGCAAAAACACCAGCATTCAGTTGGCCTCAGAAATGGAACAATACAAAACCGGGAGGCTTGCCGCCGATTTCTGAGGTCAACCCGGCGAACCCCACAGGCGGATCACTAGTGTGAAGCAGATACGTGGGAGAGTTATGATCCCCTCGACATCGAGATCATAACAGCGCCGAATCAAAGGAAGAAGAAGATGTTGTCTATGACCACGATATCATTTTCCGGCTGCTCTTCATCTTGAATGATACATGTCTTTTAAAAAAACACTTCAGACTTAGGTTAAGTAATAAAATATTTCTAATATTTCTAATATTCGTAATAGTTTCTTAACTTAAAACTTGAAGTTCAGCCAGTTATTGTAGTTTTTATCTACTTTTACTTGTTTTATACGTCATATACTTCTTTTTGTGCTTCAAACCAGTACTTAATTGATATTTTCTTTTCTTTTGTGTTTCAAATCATTCCAAAATTGATATTTTCTTTTGTGTTTCAAATCATTCCAAAATTGATATTTTCTATTTGTTTCCAATCATTAAAAAATTGATAATTTTCCTTTTGCTTAATAACTTTTTAAATTTGCTTAGAGATAACTCAATCACATTATTGGAAATTTTTAATCTTCTTTTTTACAAACTATTTTTTTCTATGAAAATAATTGAGTTCAAATAGATTAGTCTTTTTTTTTATATTGCATATCTAAAATTGTACACTTTACTTTATTTTATTTTGTTATGTAATGTTGTAGCGTGAACCTCTTTAACTACAGGTTTCGTGGGTTGAAGATCCTTAGTTTAAACTTTAGAGAGTTTGTAGTTGTCAATTTCAAATAAAATCACGTTTGTATTTTAATATACATAAATTAGTTTTGACAGTTTTATTTAAAAAAAAATTTAATGTAAAAAAATTAATATTAAGGAACAAAAGAAAATAATTAAATTTTCAAAGTTATGTAATTAAATAATCAAATAAGGTGGCACGATTTAATGTGCGAGTTTTAAAGACGGAGGAGAACCCGTCCGTTAAATAAACTCTCAAATTAAACTTAACACCGATGTGCAAAACAAAAGCACTAAATTATTTAAGAAAGTATTATAGATCAAGGTTTATGTTATTAAAAGCGGAGGAGGAAACCCGTCCGTTGAATAATAATCATCAACACAAGAAATATTCTCAAACTTCCAGTATGATATTTTTCTATCTGGACAATGGATTACCCGACTGTCCTAAGTGAAATATCAGACGAGAATGAAAATAAATTCAAGGTTTCAAGGTTTCAAGGTTTTTTATTGAACTTAATATATACAATTGTGAAACTTGAGGATAGTATGTATAGGGTAGATATTTGTTGGCACATAGGGGGCCTAACTTATAAAATGACTTAAACTCTAAAAATTATAATATTTGTAATGTACATGGTTCAAAATTAGCATTATGATAAATTGTCTTGGTTTTTGACTCGGGTTGTTCAGTCCCGGTTGTCCAGTTGGGAATGAAAATAAATCGACTGAAACTCTCCTTTTATACTTTTTTGTTTACTCTATTGTCAACTTTGTTATTTTATTTTTTATTACTTAGAAGTGAGTTTCTTTGTTATTTTTAATTTTTAATATAATAAAAGCTTTAATTTTTATTCTTGCCACCTTAATTTTACAAAAATAATAGGTATAAGAATAAAATAAAAGAATAATTAAATAATGTATGAAGTGCTACAATGTCATATCAGGCAGACGGCAGAATTAAGAAATATTGTGAAACTATTTTATAAAATTAAGAATTCATCTATCTATCTCTATCGAAAAATCCGAAAAATGTCCATATATATTTTTTTCGGGTGCATATTTTAAAATTCAATTAACCGAGTAATTCAATTAAGCGGGGTTCAATTAACCATCTAAAAAGCTATGCTACTAATACGGGAAATTTTGCAATGCAACTTTTTCGGTCAATTAAGCGGGATGTTCAATTAAGCGAGGTGCAACTAAGCGGGGATTACTGTATGCTGTTTTGTTGTTTGTGTTTATTTTCACTATTGTCGATTTTTTTTTTGTATTGACCCCTCTTTTTGTCTCGGGCCCTTTTCGATTTTTTTCGTGGCAATACTGTACCTAGGTTCGAGATTTCGGTGTGCAATGGTCATCCTTCTCATAAGCTGATTCGGGTGGTCGATGATCTTCCGCATTAGTTTCTATATTGAAAGTACTAGGTATTTGTCCAGTGGAATTAAATTTGTTTCTTTGTAGAGATGCTCTTCCTGTAGTTTTTAGGTCGTTGCTGGTCGATGATGAGATTTTACTTTTCGGACAGTTATTAGTGGTGACATTAATGCGGCGTAGGTAAGCGAATCATCAGCATAAAGAAAGGTTCTCACATCCAATTAGAGAAGGTTGGTCTGAAGTCATCAAGTTGCAGAGAAAGGTGACTAGTTTTGCGCCTTGGGCGACAAGAAGAGTGTTATTGTGAACGAGTGTTGGATCCGATGACTAGGAAGAGTTTTTAACATTTTTACAAAAGACCAAAAGTTCTTACTTCCTTTCCCAACTAACATTTCAGTTTCTATTAGCTTAGAAATATGGACATGCTGCAGGTTTTAATTTATAAAATGCTTCTAAAGAGTCTTCTTCAAAAATAATTTTCTTATAGAAGTCACGGTTTCACACTTTCACGAGTAACACACAGAAGATTTTCCGAGACTATAACCAATTTTTCGGGTATGGTTTTATAAATGAAAATAGAGAAGCTGGAAGTTGTATAAAGATTGCAATGTGATATGATATAGAAGTTTGCATCAGTGAGTTTTCAAAAGGTTTCTATAATAATTTCCTAAGAGCTATATAGAATACTTCTCTTAAGCCTAGCAGACTTTAACAAAAAATCTTTAAAGAAAATGTTAATTGTTGCGGACTCCTAGCCCAGAAGTTTCAGAAATCTGAAAATAATTGAAAAGATACTTTAAATTAAAAAGGAAATGATGGGAATAATCAACAAAAAAAAAAAACAAAATTATACTTACCATGGTTGTTCCATTGTATATATAAACTATAGTACTCTCATGAAGAGGAACGAACGACGCGGCGCCATACGAGCGTATTCCATAACTTTTTACGTAGAGTTGTGGAGAGTAAGGACAGACGATAATCAGGAAGGGGTGATAATATTTTCGGTAAAAGCAAACCGAAGGTGTAGAACAAAGCGACAACAAGAAAGCTATTTTTTGTTTTGTTTTTATTCATTTTCTATACAAATAAGTATGATGTGGCATTTTTTGCTTCACGCATAGAGAAAAACGGTATATTATTGGAATGAAGGTTTTATTTTTTTCGTTCGCTGTGTTGTATCTATGCTGGAGCAAATAAATATATGTATGTAGGTACGAGTATAGGATTTTAATTCAAATACACAATTACCACTCAGAACAATTTTTTTGTATAGGTAGTTAGATAATTATTTTTGTAAGCAGATTTTTAAAATGCAGAATTTCGAGAATTAGAGTATTAGAGTTCTGAATTAGGTACAGAAAAATTATATTGAAAGCTAAAATTTTGAAGAGTAGAATTTTGGAATGCAGATTTTTGGGAAATGAAATTTTGAAATGCATAAAACTTAATAAGTAAAATTTTGAACAACAGAAGTTTGAAAAAGGAATTTTGAAATGCAGAAAGCTTAGCACCTAAGTAAAATTTTAAAAAGCAAAACTTTGAAATTCAGAAATTTAGAAAATAAAATTTTGAAATGCAGAATTTTAGGAAATAATATTTTGAAATGCAGAAAACTTAAAAAGTAAATTTTTGAAAAAGATATTTTGAGAAGTAGAATTCTGAAATGCAGAAAATTTAATAGGTACAATTTGAAAAGCAGAATTTTGAGAAGCAGAATTTTGAAATGCAAAATTTTGGGAAATATAATCTTGAAAAATGTACTTAAAAACTTAAAAAGTAAAATAAATAAGTAAAATTAGAAAAGCAAAATTTTGAAATGCCAAATTTTGGGAAATAATATTTTAAAATTTTGTGCTTTTTTACTTAGTAAGTAAAATTTTGAAATGCAGAATTTTGAGAAGTAGAATTTCGAAATGCGGAATTTGAAGAAGTAGAGTTTCAAAATGTAGAATTTTGAAAACTTTAGTTTTGACTAAAATTTTATCAATTAGAAAAAAATCATGTGATACATCACGAGTATGCAATTTTGAACTCGCTAAGATGCCTAGTTTAGCCAGAAATCACGTTAGAAGATGTCAACTTTGGGGGGTCTACGAATCTCCGTTTAGCCGCAAATCGCATTTAAAGATAAACATTTGTTTTTCGTTACATGCGATACGTGGATTGAAAGGTGGCACTCCCTAGACCACGAATATGTAATTTTTAATCCTCTAAGATGCCTAGTTTAGCCAGAAATCACGTTAGAAGATGTCAACTTTGGGGGGTCTACGAAGCTCCGTTTAGCCGCAAATCGCATTTAAAGATAAACATTTGTTTTTCGAAAAAAAAAAATATTTTCACATTTTTTACTTCTAATGGAAGAAAAATATATGTACGAGCATGTATTAAATGTATTTTTTTTTGGTTAATTTGTAATAGGTAAACTTCAACTACTAAATCAGAAAAAAAACAATTTCTGCTAAAATAATTAACATGGCGATTTTTAAATGTAGCAACCATGTCTTATTTTTTCATATTTCAGGCGTTTTTTAGAGGCAAATGGATATGTATAGGTGTTTGAGCAGCATTATACATTAATTGCCAATAAATGTTCGTGTTTTTTTCTCATAATCATTGTCTGTGCGATTGGCAGTGGTTATTTATTTTAAGGTAATGGTTGAAAAAAAAATTTCAAAAAATGGGTATTTTTTGTACCCCCCATGGAACCATTTTTTTTGTTTTTCATTGTATCAAAAACGGTACAACGGATTTCGATCATTTTTTTTTGCTAAAGCTCCCCAAAAACTTAAATAGAATTGTGTATTAAAATTTTCAAAACAAAAAAATTGGATTTTTAAAATAAACTTTTCAAAACTCAATATGTATTTCGAAAACCCGATGCTAGATTTTTTTTAAACTTGATAAGTAAAAGTTTATCAATATAATCTACAAGATGTGAGAAAAAAAATGTATTTTACCTAAAAATAAATTTACCCACCATACAAATGTAAAAAAAATTAAAAAATGGTTTTCAAAAATTGTATTTTTCTCGAAAACGGCGCCTGGAATTTTGATACATTTTTTTTCTTTGTATGATCTTTAATTTAAATTTTGAAATTAAGATATTACAGCTTGCACCTACCATAGAACCATTTTTTTAAATTTTGACATTTGACAATTTTCTCATTACCGAAATTTTGTATAGAGATGCTTCCAAAAAGTTTAAAAACATTGCGTCTCAAAGCTTTGAAAAAAATATTTTTTTAATTTTTGGAAAAAAAGTATTTTTTTTTTCTTGGAAAATTCGATATCTCAAAAACGGCTCAATATTTTTATGTGGAAAAAATTTAACTCGAGATTTTGATCAAAGTTGACTTTACGATGATAGAGAAAACGAAAAAATATTTTTTTATCTAAAAAAATTGTTTTTGACAAATCAATGTTTTGAAAAACTTTGAGCGATTAATTTTTGAAAATATTTCCTAGAATCATTATTTTTAAATACTTAAAATTAATATCCCAATTTTTTTCTAGAACAATTTTAAAGAAATTTCTTATATTTAAAATTAGTTTAATAATAAAAGGTTTTTAAAACTTTGTTTGCATAAATTCGTACTTTTTATATTTATATTAACAAAATACAAAAAAAAATTTATTTTAATGAATTAATAATTTCCGAATTTGATGAAAATTCGTAGACAAACATTAAAAGAAATATTTGTTTGTTCAAAATTCGCAGGGCAAATATCTTATTTTTTTACAAAATATATGGATAAAAACTATTTTTTTATAAAAAAACGTTTATTTTTATTTTCAAAGTTTTTCATGTGGGGTGCATCAATAATTTTTTTAAAATTGACACTATATTTCTTTTTTTTTTTAATTTTTCTAAAATTGCTTATTGGCAATATGTAAATGCATACAACATATTTTTTCCAAGAAAGGTATCTGATTTTTTTTAAATATTATGTCAATAATAATTTTATTCTTTTTATTCTAATTTTTTTTTAATTAATTTAAGTTTTCTAAAATTATTTTTTTCTCGAAAAACTTATTTGATTTTTTTTTTCACAATTACTTTATGTGAATATTTATACATTTCTGAAATTGTTTATATAAACATAAAAAGTATTAAACATTTTCTATATTTTTTGCAAACAAAGTTTATATGAATAAATTTTAAAAACTAGTCTATACCTATGTATATCAAATTTCTTTTTTTATTTTTAATTATATAAATACCTATGAACGCATAAAAATATTTTGTTTGTACTCAAAATTATTTTCTACCATACCATATTTTATATAGGTATGTACATATGTAAAAGCTATTTTCTCTAATAAAAATATAGGTATACGTACCTATTAGATTTGCTTAAAGAAATAGTTTTATACCTATATATGTACATAATTATATTAATTTATTGCAAAACAAAAATAATTTCCACTACCTTACCACCCACTGCATCTAATGTAGGCAGTTAAAATAGTTGATTGCAATTATTATTTTTGTTCTTCAAAATTACACCAATTATTATACTTTTGAATAATAAAAATAGTAATAATTGCAATCAACATAGGTAAGTTACCTAATATATTAAGATAAAGTTCCTATGTAGATATACTAAAATTCAAAAAAGCCTAATCCTATCAAGAATCAATTTTCAAAATTATTCCTACTTAAATCTATTCAAATAGGTATGTGTGCCCATACAAATAAAAAGCAACGTTGTATTTTGGTTAGATATGCCGAAATTGAACAACGTTGCTTTGTTGCGTATGAAATAGCAAAAACAAAACAAATATTCTTGACAAAAAAATATAACAACAAAACACACAGAAGATCCCGCAAAAGGAAAATGATACAAAACAAATTTTATTTTCTCTTTCTCGTCTTTCTCATTGCCAGAGCTGATAAAATTTTCTCGCTCTTCCTGAATTACTACCCCACCCTAAATCAAAAGTCTCCACGACAATATTTTCCTACGACAGCGCCCCCGGTAGAGTGTATTCCATAACACTTTTTTCTGTTCCATGAGAGTACTATAGTTTATATATAAATTGGTTGTTCTGCTGGTGCCTTGCCTGTTGCTGTTGAGTTTGAGTGGTGATTGCAATTACAAGACGCTGTTCACATTGGATTTACTCAACCAAGTCATTTTGACGTAAGGCCACCCTGTCGTGTTTAGACACAAAAGTAGTGTGAACTTTGTATATATATCTTATAGTAATATCGACAAGTCAAACAATTGTGGCGGCATCTTCAGGCTACGGACCGCATTTGCTAAAATGTTTCTCTGCTAAATTTTGGAGACTTCAAAATATGGGTGTAGAGATAATGGAAGAATGAGAAAAAATAAATTGTATTGAGAATGTGTGCAAAAAGAAAAAATAGGAATAGTAACAGAACGAGAAAATTATATTTATGGATGTGTATGTGACGTTTTGTGAGGATAGGGAAAATATATTTGTATGCAAAAATATAAATCTGTGACCATGGTTGCCACAAACAAATAAATATAAATATAGAATGTAATGATGACTGATAGAATTGAAGAAAGTTTTTTTATGTTTTGGTTAACCTTATTTTACTAAGTACCTTAAATACTTGTAAATAAAATTAAATATATATGAATATGTGTACAGTAAATTATTAGGATAACCAGTACTAACTCGATAAAAAAAGATTGCTGTGCAAATATGAAATAAGAAAAAGAATTAGTAGGCCAACTTAAAGCTTCTATTTTTTTCATTCATTTGTTTGTTTTATTGTAGATTAAGGTACAAAATGTCTTACATTTAACTTTTATATTCTTAAGAGTTTTAGAACTTAACATTTTGTTCTTTTCAGCTTTAATTCATATTTTTATAATCGAGAAAATACATGAGGTTACATAAAATTAAATAAAGGGAAAATTCTACAAAATAAAACCCTTATGTAATACTTATAATCTAAATTGCTCATATGTCATTTATTAGACTGTTGTCCGAGAATTGGCATTTCAACATAAAATCTGATACATATTTTATAGATAGGGTCCAGACAAGGTTGACATTAGCTTTTTCATGTAAATTTAATGTTGAAAATCTTTTAGGTAACTTTAAGATTATTTTAAGTATTTTGTTTTGCATGATTTGTGATTTCTTTTTATGACAGGCCGCACAATCATACCAGACAGGTACACAGTATAATAAGATAGGTTGAAAAATTGTTTTAAATAAAATAAGTTTGTTTTCTGTACTCAGATTTGAAGTTCGACTGATAAATGGATATAGTATTCTTATATACATATTAATTTTTTTAATAGTAATTGTAGTATGATTTTGAAAAGTTAACTTTTTATCCAATGTTATACCCAAATATTTACATTGATTTTCCCATTGTATATCGGTATTACAAAATTTAAGGCAAGTAGATGGTAAATAACTGATTTTTCTGCGTCGTGTGAAGAAAACGGCTTGGGATTTAGTTGCATTGGCTTTAATTTTCCACTTCTTAAAATAGTTTTCAATATCTTTAAGTGATTTTTGTAGGGAAGACATAATATTTACAGGGCTTACACAGGAAGAGTATATTGCAGTATCATCTGCAAACATTGCCCAAAGTGTATTGTTACCAGTGATCCTAAAATCTGCCACATAAATATTGAAGAGAATAGGACCTAGAACTGATCCTTGAGCAACTCCGAAAGGGATATCCAAATAATCTGAATTGCAATTTCCAATAAATACAGAAAAAAGTCTGTCTTTCAAAAAACTTTGGATGATTTTGATCAAGAATAAAGGAAATCTACATATTTTCATTTTATGTAAAAGAGCTTCATGCCAAACAGTATCGAACGCCTTCTCAATGTCCAACAGAACCAACCCTGTAGACATTTTAGAAGCCAAGCCTTGCTTAATATGATTTTTTATTCTAACAACTTGATGATTTGTACTATGCCCTGATCGAAAACCAAATTGTTGTTTTGGCAGTATTTTATATTAAGTTATATGGTTAACTAAATAGTTTTTTAGTATTTTTTCAAATATTTTTCCAATATTGCTGAGCAGACTTATAGGTCGATAGCTATATGGATCTGTTTTAGGCTTACCAGGTTTAGGTATGGCAACTACTTTTGCTTTTTTCCATTGATTTGGAAAATAATTTAAAGTTAAACAGGCATTGAATATAAAAGTTAAAAGAATCAACCCCTTTCTTGGAAGTTCCTTAAGATATTTGTTTTGAATTTCGTCAATTCCTACAGCTTTATTAGTTTTACTGGTTCTTATTATATCTCGGACTTTAGTAGGTGTTGTAAGATACTTATTTTCAAGATGTGATTCAGCTGAATTTATTTCATTTATGGACTCTTTCACTATGGAAATTGTTTGATCGTCACTCAAGTGAGCAGCAATTATGTGGTTTTTATGAAAACAAGATGCAAGTAAATTTAACTTTTCATCTTGGTTGTAAACTTTAACATCACCATTAGCAAGCGCTGGAATATTAGAATGTTTTTTAGAAATAACTTTACTTACTTTCCAAAAGGGTTTGGAACTTTTTTTGAAAGAAGAAAGCAATACATTCCATCTTTTATTTCGGTGGGCAAGAATTTCATTTTTAATTTGCTTATTTAGTTGTGAAACCATATCGCTATAGTAGAACTGTCTGTATCTTATCCAACATCTTCTAGCCGTGTTTCTCAAACGTATGAGTACTAAGATGTTGTTTGGTAAAGGAGTTGGAGATTTGGTTACTAGGGTTTTTTGAGGAACAGCTTTATGAACTGCCTCATTTATGATATCGACAAAGTTTTGTAAATACACATCAATTTGGTAAGTTTGTTTAACTTCATTCAACGCTAAGTTTTGTGTATCGATATTATTTGAAACGTGCGCCCGATAAAGATTCCAGTCAGCAGATGAGAATATACAGGGTGTCCCACAGTCACCGCCCCAAACGAAAACCATAGATTCCTGAGGTCATTTTAAGTCGAAAAACTTAAGAGGTCATTTTCTCGTTTTCGTCCCGTTTTCGAGTTATTACGGTTTTTATGATTTTTGCTCTCTTTTCCCTTAACTGGCTTTATCTTTGCCAAACTACGTCCGATTCGTAACATTTTTTTTATAACCAATCAAGAATTTATTACAGTTTTAGTTTGTCTCAAAACTTTTTTTTCTGCGGGCAACCGTTTCTCCGCAATTTTGCATCAAACCCAATTTTTTTCGTTTTTTAAGTTGTTTTTTTTCACTTTGATATCATTTTTTTCAAAAAAACACGTTAATGAGTATTAATTTTTTTCGTTAATTATTAAAGCCCAGTTCATTTTCTTAAAAAAAACTATTTTTTTTTCCTTAAAAAGAATACTAAATGTAATTAACAACAAATAAACAAACTGAGTGAATTTAAAAAAAAAAAAAAAATTTAAATACAAAATTAACTTTTTCTGAGCTATTGTGGTTAAGAAAAGGACAAATAGATAAAGTTGTCCCATTTCAGCGTATATTAAAAACATTTCCAGATATTCTTGATTAGTGTAATCCATTGTTCGCAAATAATTGAGAAAAAACTACAACTTGAATAACAAATCCAAAATGGAGTATCAAGTGAAAGAACACGACGCGGACGCTAGTTCACGCGAGAAAGACATTTACAACCTTCAAATCATAATGCAAATCTTTAATGTTTACATTAGTTAACGGTCTTACTAATTAACTTTATCTATTTGTCCTTTTCTTAACCACAATAGCTCAGAAAAAGTTAATTTTGTACTTAAAAATTATTTTTTTTTTAAATTCACTCAGTTTGTTTATTTTTTGTTAATTACATTTAGTATTCTTTTTAAGGAAAAAAAATATCTAATTTTAGAAAATGAACTGGGCTTTTATAATAAGTGAAAAAATTAATACTCATTAACGTGTTTTTTTGAATAAATTGATATCAAAGTGAAAAAACTACTTAAAAAACGAAAAAATTGGGTTTGATGCCAAATTGCGGAAAAACGGTTGTCCGCAGAAAAAAAAGTCTTTGGACAAACTAAAACTGTATTAAATTCTTGATTGACTATAAAAAAAATCTCACGAATCGGGCGCAGTTTGGCAAAGATAAAACCGGTTAATTGAAGAATAATAAAAACCGTTATAACTCGAAAACGGGATGAAAACGAGAAAATGACCTCTTAAGTTTTTCGACTTAAAATGACCTCAGGAATCCATGGTTTTCATTTGGGGTGGTGACTGTGGGACACCCTGTATATCTTTTTTGTAAATTAAGACTAGAAACTGTATCTGTAAAAGATGTATGCACTGGTAAATGGTCAGAACTTAAAGATGTGAGTGTAATAGGTTGCGTAAAATAATCAATTTTGTTCGTAAAAAAGAAATCCAATACTGATGGAGTTTTATTTCGGTCAATTGGTATATAAGTAGGATTAACAGGACTAATTAAATAGTTGTTATTCTGTGTAGTCATAATATTGTGCAAAATATTACCCCAAAAATTTGCCCTTACGCAATTCCACGACTGATGCCTGGAGTTAAGATCGCCACCTATGAAAAAATTTTCTTTGATACGCATAAGCTTTAAAATATCTTTTTTAAACATAATTTTTCTTTCGTTATTACTATTTTTACCAGGAAAATAAACGGAAAATATATCAAGAGATATGCTTTCGTTTATTCTTACCCTTAGCCCAACACATTCAACAATTTCTAAGTTTAATGTTCTTACCATTTCTTGACAAATATCTTTTCTTGCCAAAATTGCCACTCCTCCTCCCAAGACACTTTCTCTATCACGTCTGTAGCAGTTGAAATTCGAATGAGATAAATTTATTTCGGGCTTAAGCCATGTTTCTGTAAGCAAAGCTATGTCAACATTGTTTCGAATTAGGAAATCAAACAATTCTAAACTTTTATGGCGAACGCCTCTTGCGTTCCAAGTAATTATCTTAAGGTTTTTATTAAACATTTTGCTTATATACGTATTTTAATGCCAACATAGTGATGACATTAAATTGGTCAGCTTTTGATCTACATAAACTAAGTTTTGGCATCATTTCATTTAGTAATGACATTAATTCATTTGGAGAAAATAAATCATTTTGTTTATTATTACACTGATCGTACTTGTTAATATAACGTTGTTGTTGTTGCACTGGCACAGATTCTGGTTCTGCAAGACTCTGCATTAAAGATGTTCCACTTCTAATTTTGTTTTTATTTTGGTCCGTTGGAAGAGCAGGAAAGTCACTCAAAGAGAAAATTGGTTGATTTTTTTTGAGGGGTAGAGCCGCTCTTTTGTAAATTATGTTTATTCGAGTTATTTCGATTTGCAATTTTTTTTCTAATTTCGAAGAAATTTGAGCGCATTTTACAAGTTGGATCGTTAGCTTTATGAGCACCGCTACAATTAGCACATTTAATGACATCAGGTTTATCACAATCAGCAGCTTTGTGTTTCCCAGAACAGTTAGGACAGAACATTTTTACATTGCAATGCTTCTCTCCATGGCCAAACATCTGGCAATTATAGCATTGAGTAACTCTGTTTGGATAATGTCTTTTGTAGTCCCATTTGACTAACATTTTAAAGATGGTTGAATGTTGTCTTTTAAGGTCACTAAATTTAACTGAACCACGTTCTATATAAATTATATATTTGTAATTTATATAGTTAGAAAATGTTTGTACAGTGATAGGTTTTACGTCGGTGCATTTGATACCTCGAGAAATTAATTCATTTTTAAGTATTTCACTGGTGTAAAGATCAAGACCAGAAAGCACTACCTTAAAAGGTCTATTATTTTTTTTTTTTTGATGAGTATAAAACTCGTGATCTTGCCTTCTGAGTTCAGTTAAAGTTTTTTCATATGATTCAAGTGAAAGACACATTATTTTTTGTCCCAAAGATATATTTTTAAGAACATAGTCTTCAATTTTAGTTCTTTCTAGTAATAATCTTATCACTTCACTTTTAGTTTTTAGAATCACTATTGGTGGAATAGATTCTGACTTTTTTTCTTTGACAGAATCATTGTTTTTTTGGACACCTTCTTCATAGTCCATGAGACTTTGCAATGGTGTAAAAGTATTTCTGCGATCTACACTCATATTAGATATAAATGATTGAGATCCTTTGAAAGTAATTTTTTTGCTTGGATTGATGAAATCGTCATCATCCCTACAATCATTTGCACGTTTCAATGAAAGAGAAATGTTGTTTTAGTTTTTTTTTTTAATATATATATATAATTCGCCCCTATGACAACTAGTACACGTATTAATCGCGTGGGTGTTGATACTGAAGCTTCTATTATTGTATGAATAAACGTTTTCGAGAATAATACGAGTTTCGAAAACCATTTTTAGCAATTGTATGGTGGGTAGCGTTATTGTTTGGTTAAATACATTGAAATTAGTAGTTTTGCGCAAGTAACGGGACACGTTTTGAGAAAATGAAAAAATTTATCAAAATCTCAAAATTATATGGAATAAACGATTCGAAACATAATGCATTGAAAATAATCAATTTGGCAACCATGACTTTCTGTCTGATTTTTCCTCTGCAAATTTTAAAGGTTTTTTGTGGATTTGTGAATACATGTATACAGTTCAACCTCGATATAACAAATCGGAAGGGAACAAGTAAATATTCGTTATATCAAGTAATTCGTTGAACTGAGGTTTGTTATGTTGAGGTTAGATTGGTCTAAAATTAGTTATAAAGAGGTATAAGAGGTAAAAGTGACGAGCAGCAGTATTTGCATTACTTTCCATCAAACAACAATGATTGTTTTACGAACAAAAGCGGGTCGAAACCTGTAGCGACATGAATCACATACTATGAGATTAAGGGTCATACATTGGTGGGAACTTTATATAAAGGTTTGGGTTGAGAAAATTCTTTAGTTAAAGGTGTTTATCCTTTTTCTTGATAGTTGAAAATTCGTTATAGAGGTTGTTCGCAAAAAATGTTCGCAATGTAAAGGTATATTTTACATTAACTCTTATGGACAATTTAAGGGGATTACGAAGAATTTGTTATATCGAGTAAGTCGTTATATTTAGGTACGTTATATTAGGGTTGCACTGTATTTTTGTTTACTATTTAGACATACATATGCCATATCAAAATATTTTCTTGCAAATAATTTTCCCGCTTTTTTGAATCAGTTGCAGTGCCAGTTGAAAAAAAATTGCAAGAAATTGTTAGATATTTTTGGAACATTTTTTTTTGTTTTTGATTTTCTTAAAAACAGTATGACGGATTTTTCTGCTAAAGGCCCCCAATAGTTTGAATATTATTATGACTTAAAATTTTCAAACAATTTTTTAAATTTTTTTAAGAATTTTCAAATTTTGTTTTGGCCACTCCATACAGTGAACATTGGAAAACGTGAACCCCCCAAAACGTGAACACCGTAATTTTTACATTGACTGCTCTAAAACGTGAACAAATCGAAAAGCTCTAAAAAGTGAACAGACATTTTTCAACATTTCTACATAAAAATGCACTGAATTAATTTTTCAAAAAAAATCGAACTCGAGATTTTGATCAAAGTTGACATTACGATGATAGCGAAGACGAATAAAGTGGGTCCGGCAATTCCGTCTGTCTGTCTGTCTGTCTGTCTGTATGTCTGTCTGTCTGTATGTCTGTACCTCGATCTAGAGCCTAAGCCACTGGACCTATTTTCTTCAAACTCGGTAGTTATGGGTCTTCGGTGATTCCCTAGAGGGGAAATGGGGGACATGGACTACGTTTTGGTAAAAAAAAATTGGGGCAAAATGTTATTAACGGTACCTGTCATAGAACCGTTTTTTTGATTTTCGACTTTCTCATTAACGGCTCTAACGATTTTAACCAAAAATTTTCAGCAGAAGTCCCCCTTAGTTTAAAATAATATTGTATATAAAAATATTCGAAAAATTATTTGTTGGGTTTTTTTGAAATTATTTTTTGAGATTATTTCCTAAAATCAATATTATTAAATACTTAAAATTCGCATCTATATTACTGCAAGCAAAAAGAAGATAAAATGAAAGAAAATATGTTTTATTTTAAGAGGAGTAGTAAGACAATACGGTAGGAATACTATTTTAATCATAAAATCCAAACATGCACAATCTCAAAAACATGAACAC
Source organism: Chrysotoxum bicinctum (assembly GCA_911387755.1). NCBI lineage: Eukaryota > Metazoa > Arthropoda > Insecta > Diptera > Syrphidae > Chrysotoxum > Chrysotoxum bicinctum. The sequence continues at coordinate 100,343,723 of OU426988.1, forward strand.
CCTCGGTTTTAATTAGTTCACGTTTTCCAATGTTCACTGTATTTCGAAAACCTCATTCTCGATTTTTTTTTTTAATTTGAAAAATAAAATTTTCTTAATGTAATCCACAAGATATGAGAAAAAATGTATTTTACCTAAAAAATAAGGGTATCCTCCATACAAATGCTAAAAAATGGTTATCGAAAATTGCATTTTTCTCTAAAAAAGTTCCGAGAATTTTGCTAAAATTGTTTTCTTTCAATTAATTCTTACGATCTATAATTTAATTTAAAAAAATAATTTGAAATAAAGATATTACTGACTGTACATACCGTCAGAACGATTTTTTTGAATTTTGAATTTCTCATTATCGGCATAACGGATTAATGAAATTTTGTATAGACAAACTTCTTAAAAGTTTAAAAAACATTTTATTTCATTTAAAAACTTAAAAAAAATAATATATTTTTGAATTCAAAAAAAATAATTTTTTTTTTTAAATTCGATATTTCAAAAACGGATCAATATTTTTTTTGGAAATTTAATTTTTATTCGTACATTGATAAACACATTAAATTGGGCTTCCAAAATTTTTTCTTAAACATTTTGTCGTATATAAAAGCTTATTTTTTTGAAACCACTACAAGGAATTATAATTTTGTTCTTACATAAACTAATTTTTGCTTAAAACATATGGCATCCTGTTTTTTGCTGCAACTGTGCATTTTATCCTTATGGACAGTTTTCTCTGATAACATTCATTTTAAAAATTCCTAGTCTATTACATAGGAGCAAGTTCATGCGACCTTGTCGTGTTTTTTTGTGTAGATTATGAAAAAACATATTATAAAAATATAAGAATACCTATATCTAATATAAAAACTTCATTCGATCGCTTGTAAAAAAGTTATAAACAATTTATTATACGTGAATAAGTGCGTTTACATGAACATTTAAAGCCCTGAAACTAGTATAAATTTTCATTTTTTTTCATCCTCGACATTTTTTTCATCAATCCGCCGTAAATACCTACGAAAATAAAAAAAAAAACATTCTAGATAAAAAAAATATTTTCTAAGATTTGGAAAAAAAATTTTATGGCAGATATTTATTTAAAATTAAAACAGTTTAATTGGGTACTAATTTCCATAAAATTTATCGCCATTATACTTTTTATAAAGTTTGTCATTGCAATTATTATGCTTTCTAGAACACACTGTATCTTTGTAGCATTGGTTGAGAGTTCGGGCTTCAGATAGTAATTATTTGATTTTTCACCAGAATTGAAAATTTCAAATCAAATGATAGGCATATCTCTTTTTTTTTCAATACCTACAAAGACCATACAATCAAGAAAATGTATTCACACAAAAAAGTTCAAGAAAAAAATATATCTACCTCATACTCACAAAAACTTTCAAACAAGAAAATATATTCCAACAGAAAAAGGTCAAAAGAGAATTTTTTTTCATTTCCACCACTCGGAAATCTCCCTTACTCTGTCTTTCGTTGAAAAATGAAAATAATAAATTTTCTCTTTCTTACTACTTGTTTCTATCTTTCTTATCCTACTCTCCACTGAAAAATTTTGCTGATTTCAGCGACACCACAGGCTAGGGACTCTAACATAAAATCACGTCAATTGATAATACTATAAGATATTATATACAAGGGTGTGAACACTCCAGACGTCTTGTAGTTGTCATAATTGTTGGCCATTTGCTATGCCACTACAAATATACAGTGAATTACAAAAGTAAGTAAGCACCTCTTAGTTTAAAGATCATTTCCTTCAAACAATCGATAGTAATGTTAAAAAAAAAACTTAATATTTGTGTCTATAATTGATATGTATTTCGAACTAAAAAGTAACATTTCAAATAAAATAACTGTGTTTTAAAATTCTGCTTGTTTAGATTCATGGGTTTTTTCAAAGAAGCCGCTTTTGGCGATTTATTTTACTTATGTAAGGTTTCTTTCTAATACTTCGACTATGATAACCGGATTGGTAGCGCACTCGTCTAATAAAGTTTGAGGGTTATATGACTTACCTGTTTTAATTGGTTATTTCTTCTGATATCTTTGATGGGCCTACTTTGGGATTCCTCTTCACTTTCCTAACAATAATACGGCATTCCTGCTTGTCATTGTCATTGATCGAGGGTCATTTTGCAAACTTCCAATGTTATTTTATTTGGTTATTATTTTGTGTATATTAGATGGACTTTTTTTATTAGTTTTACCATTCTCGCACTTCGATTTATTTTCCAAATAGTGTTTGATTATATTTTTTTTTTTAATGAGTGCTTACTTACTTTTGTGATACACTGTATCTTCGTGTGTCATATTATGTCACCAAGACAAATGCCAAAAAAAAATCCATTAATTTTCAATTTGTTTTAAAAATCCTGCCTCACTTTGCCGTCTCTTTCTTACCATGAAGTGCGAACGAGAAAAAACACAGAGACATCAAAATAAGTTGGCGGAGTGAGTCCAATGTGAACACCGTCCAATAAACCATAAAGGTCAGAAGGTTTAAAAAAAAAAACAAATAGAGTTCTACAACTTTCCAGTCTTCCAGTCACCTTTCAACTTCTCAACTTTCTCATGTAAGTGTCAACTTACACGGATTTTACTTCAATAGACGAGTTGAGTTGAAAGATCAGTTGAAAGATCTTAACTAAAGGGAAACTGACATTTTTGACAATTTATTCTTCAAAGTAGATGTTTTCTGTCGGGGGGAATGCTATATTATTGGTAGATATTTCGATTAATTGTAGTTGATGGATTTCTGAACCGCAAATTCCAAATTATAAATGCGATGGTTGTCGCAAATGGAAAAATGTAGGCTGTGGTAAATCCATTTCTTTAAATGTCAAATCTTAAACTGGTGTGAAAGAGAGTTTGACAGTTTATTTCATGGATTTGGCAGGAATCTACGAAAACTTTACCCCATACTATCCACGAATATTATTTTTGAGGAAAAATTCACCTTTTTCTAAAACTGAAAAGGTAGAGTGGTGGAAAAGTTGATAGAATGGTGAGCTTAGGGTAATTTTAAGATTCATTTGGGTATCGTGGAAAGCATTCGCTGACTTATGATTTTTAGACCAACATCTTTATAAAGGAAGAAATTTTCATGAAAGTTTTCTCATTACGACACTTTTACCGTGGCACTTTTTAGCAGGTGTCGATATGTAAACGGATGATAATTCCTTTTGGTGACGTCATCTTAGGCTAGCCGCGCACTAGCAATTTTGAGTTGCGAAACTGCTTGGTTCGAGCAACTAAAACGTTTGTGTTTTGACACAAACTAAACGATTGCCTAAAATAAGTTCGCCATTTTATTGAACATATAATTATCTGCAAATTCACGGACATTCAACATTCTGTTTTCTATAAGTAACCAAACAGTTTCGCAACTAAAAATTGCTAGTGCGCGGCTAGCCTTATAGGTAATGGAGACATATGATAATATCCTCATATCCTATATGATATGAAACAAATTGGTTAAGATGGCGGATGCGATGTTTTTCGAAATGTCAAAATAAGAATTGAGGGGAAATAAGATGAGACGAAAAGAGCGAGGCGAAACCAATACACTGGCTTTGAAATCTCTAAAGAACAAAAAGAGTAAAAGGAAAAAAAAAGATCAAATAGCGGGTGTGTTGGATCGTATGATGATAACTGTGTGAGAGGAGAAAAAAAAATACATTGCTTGGAAAAAAAAAGTGGCATATTTGCTGGTTGGAACCCTGTTAGGGGGAAAAGTCAAGTGACAGATTTCATTATTTCTCCAAAAGTGAATACGAGCAGCCGTCTTGAGCTCGGGTGACACTGATTTTTTTGTAATTTTTAAAAGAAAAATAAAAAAGTAAGAATCTTATTTGTGGTAAAATTCATGTTTGTGAAAATTAATTTATTAAATCTTATAGTTTTTTTTTATAAATAGTAGAATTAATTACAGTTTTTTTTTGTAAATTTAAGATCTTTAAAATATTAAAGTAAAGTGCATATAATCATTTGGAGAATTCCTAAATACATTGTTTTTGGAATAATTACTTCAGTAAGGTGAGATTTATAGAAGAAATTTTATAGAGGATTTAGTGCTTAAACGTAATAAATTTATACAGGCTGCCATACGCTATTTTTGTTAAATCTCTGGCGGTTCCAGCTTGCCAGCGGAGCGCTGGGCCGCCACATCAATTTTTCTGTTTTGCCTTTATGTGAATGACGTTGAAGTGGAATGGTGCAAACTACAACATTTTTGGCTCCGTTATAAGTCTACTCCAGTTCTGCGAAGATTCCTGTATAAAATCCAGTTTATCGTGCTGAATATTGTGACATTGAACATCTACAAGATACCAAGTTAAACGGCCAGTCCTAATAGAAGTGTTTATGAACCCCGAATAACCATTCTAACGGGATTAACAACTTTTTCTGGTATCTTGGTCACCAAAGCTGTTGCTGAAATCCTGAGATAAGAATTACAACCCGATTTGGCTAGACTATTTCACATCCAGAATATCCACATACAGCGTGTACCAGGTTTGAGTTCAAGAAACTAGAAGAAGATCTTTAAACAAGTTTAAAAAAAAAAAAAGTTCTGTCGATAAAAACGTTATTTGAATTACATTAAACGTCATTAAGAAAAGGATCTTTTATGTCCATTTGATAAAATTTTGTTCCTGATTTACTTTTGTTTGTTTCTGATTAAAGTTTGTTCATCATAAACGTCCTTTTGTTGCTGATTAAACTATTCTTTGTTAAATTATCTAAAGAAAAACGAGACGTTAAAGTTTATTTTTTTTTTTAGTATTAAAATTTTTGCTTTATTCATTCTTTTTTTAATACTAAATTTTTCTAAATTCACATTTTTTCAATTACTTTTATTATCATTACTACTTTTTTCATTATATTTTCATTTTTTTATATACTTCAAATACAAAGTGTAAGTGAAAAGTTTTGGATTTCAAGGTCTGTCATTAGGATTATTCTTAATTCAACTTTTACGTTACCTATTACACCTCCATAGAGCTCTAGGAAGGTAGGAAGTTATTTTTAGTTCCCAAGTAGACCGGAGTATTAAAGCTACTTTTGAGTTTGATAATAGTCCTTTTTGAAAAACATTTCGGCTCACGTTGATTTTTATTGTTTACACCGTTTAATTTAATTTATCTGTAAAGATAGTTAAATTTGTTTTTTTGATTGAAACTTTTTCTTTTATATTTCAAGCAAATGCTTAAATTATATTTAAAATACCAAAATAATAAAACTTCAATTAACGTCTTTTGTGGATGAAATTGATGTCTTTTTTTTTTGATTTCGCTAGAGAAATCATGGGCTACTAAGTTGTAATTTTCAGGGGTGTGGATGGTAGCAAAGCTACTGCGCGGAAGATGAAATAACCGGAACCTGGCATCAACATTTTGGGGAATCTAAAAATGGCCGAAGATTCCTATGGTAGGATGGGTTTGGCAACACTGCGCTAACACCAGCAGTGCCTTGAAGTGGTGATCGTCTGTCAGCGGTCGGTTCTTTTGATTTTTCTTTTAGGCCTGATTTGTGTTTTTTTCGTTCCAGGTGCGGTTAGGTTTCGGGGGCAAGATCCCCCCCATTCCGGCGAGTTTAGCTGAGCATCGCAAGCAGGCCGCGTTCCCCGGAACCTACCACTCATATCCCTTTTCTGAACCTTTCCTTTCTCAATTTCCTATCCTTTCCCTATTTTTCCTAACCTACCACAATACCGACTATCTAACGATTCCTCTTGCCACGCAACACAATGTTCAAACTTCTAAGAACTCTGCAAATGAAACTTAACAGAAACTGATATGTTTAATCTTAATTAAAGTTAGGAATATTAAATTGATGTATGTTAACTAATTATTTGTACACATTTATTGTAATACATCTACTTTTTAGATATTACTCAGGCAAGTATAAGAGTATAAATCGACATCCCTATGATATATAGCATAGACTATTAGTTTGATTGTTTGCCTTGTGAACCTTAAGGCTAGGCGCGCACATTGAATTTTTAGTTGCACAACTGTTTGGTTGCTTATAGAAAACAGATGAACTATTTAGTAGAATGTCCGCGCAGATGCATATAACTATATGTTACACAAAATAGCGAGCTCATTTTAGGCAATCGTTTAGTTTGTGTCAAAACACAAACTTTTTAGTTGCTCGAAACAAGCAGTTGCGAAACTAAAAATTAAATGTGCGCGCCTAGGCTAAGAGTCTAGCGAAGATGAAGTTGAAGTGACGAATAACCAAAATTTAAGAAAAAATACTTTCGAAAGCGGGCAGCTGAATTTCAGATCAACCATTCGGCTCTTAAAAGTTGAATTGTAATTATAAACGAGCGTTTCGAAACAGGTGCGAAGTGATACTCGTAACCCGAATATCCGAGAACTTTTTTGTTTTCAAACATATAATGTAGCTGCATTTATATGATTATCTTCATTTTGATCTTCTGTGCCCATATATTAGATATAAATGTGAATTTCTTTGGAAGAAACATAGTAAATCCAGCATGATATCTCTATATATCCCTCAAAGTGGAAATGTATAGAACTATACTCGTAGATGGGTAAACTGACCAAAATGTTTGATGGTTTTATTGCAAATAATAAAAAAAAAAATATTACATGAAAATAATTCACGATATTGAAGAAAGGCATATGTGTACTTAACATTTAACAAATGTCAAACGAAACGGAATACAAATATTTTATATGAATGAATGAATCGTTTTTAAGGACACAAATAAAAACAAAGAAAGAGTTAAGTAAAACATAAAATAAATCACTACGGTCAGCAATTTAAAGATATTTTGTGTGCTCCTATTAGGTATGAAGATTAGGGCTCAATACTGAAAATTAAATAAACATTTTGTAGGTAAACCCAACAAAAGAAATTTAAGACATTTGTTTAGGTTTTGTTTTCTTGTAATAGACATAAAAAACGAACCAACCTGGCACTTTTAAAAGATCTGTGCATGGTATTTCTAAGAGGATTTTCAGAAATCACTTATAGAAGTGCATAAAAGGTTTTGTGAGCTTGTGTAATATTCTCCTTTTTGTTCTTAAACAACCTTTACAAATGTATTAAAGAACTTCGAAAATATATTTAGTTAGACCGAATCGAAGCTGAAATGTTAGTTGGGTTGCGACATTGAAGTATTTCTTGACGTATATTTTGGTCATTTAAGAACTTTGTTTTTCGAATATGAGAATTGCAGGCATTCCACGCTTGCCTTTACTTTCTCCGGTTTTCCTTAGTGGGGTTTGTTTTGTAGCATGGGAAGCTTAACTTTCTTAACCTGATAACCTCTCTACAGCCATAGTCGTACCAAGAATTCACTTTGGAACTAGTTGCTTTTGTCCTGTTAGGGATAAAAGTTTTCATTCCATTGAGAATAATGCCTGTTATCATATCAGCACTGGAATTTATGTCACTATCGAGAAAGCATAGTGAACAGTTAAAGTTTCGAAAACAGTTATGTAGACCGTCCCAATTGGATTTCTCATATTTCTAAACGGTTCTCTCTGGAGATTTTTCCTTAACTTTGTTGGTGGAGCATGAGAAATTAGCTGATTAGCAGTGGCCCGAGGAGTCTAAAGGTGCTTATGCACTAATTGTGTATTTATCAGGGTCGGATGTGAGGAATGGATCAAGCGTGTTTGCGAAATGACCTTCAACGTCAGGTATTCAAGTTGGTTCGTTCACAAGCTAAGTTAAATGGTTTAACTCAGCAAGTATCTCTTCACACCTTCCTTCTTGTATTGTCAGGCCAGAATGTCGAAGCCAAGTAGAACTATGAACATTGAAATCGCCCGTAATAACGATTTCAGTGCGAGAAAAATGGGTAACTACGAGTATTCTTAATATGGAGTCAGATAGCATATCGATTTTATTAAAAGAATTGACTTCTTGGAGCAATAAGGATGTAGACTGGATGAAAAAGAACTTATTCTGGTTAAGACGCAGATGTTGGAAAAAGATAACATATGCTTAAAATTCAAATTGATGCAATTTTGCGGATTAATACTTCTGGTGAACTTGTGCTTCATTGTATACCCTTGTTTACAAATGGTTGGTTATCCGGACCCGAAACCCTACCCCCTACCGTGGATCCACCACTGGGCCTACTTGACTTTTAACCTCCTTTTTAAGACTCATGGGTTAGGGATAATCAGATCAAAAACATAAATGTTAAAAAAAGAGCCAAGTTCTACTATAACAAAACCTTTGTGTAACAAGTCAGCCGTGAAAAGTACTGAGATCTTAAAGTACGCCAAGTTCTTACTTCATGAAGGTTTAATACCGAATATTTAAAGTAGAATAATATTGAAACAGCTACAATGTAATAGAGAAATTTTAATATGGGTTCATTGGTCAAGTTTCTAAAACCTTGGGCATACAAAAACTTGCCAAGTAAGCCCATCAAATTTTAGTCAGTAATCATTACATAATAAAATTTCTCTATTACATTGTAGCTGTTTCAATATTATTCTACGTTAAATATTCGATATGAAACCGTCATGAAGTAAGAATTTGGCCTTTTCAATCAATCTTTCATTCAATCATTTTTTATCCATCCGTTTCGTTCCGAACGAGAGAGAGACCGACACGAAATGTTTTCAATCATTCATTCAACTAAAATATTTGTTTTCTCAATCGTTTCGATCAGACCGAGACCGAAACAATGTGAAAATGAAAGAAAGTTTAGCTTCGTTGACGCCATCTGCCATTGTATATAAAATGAGGAATATACATTCTGTTTCATGTCCATTCCTATTTTGTATTGTGAAATGATTGAAAACAAGTTGAATGAACGAAACATAACTTTTTTTCGTTCGTTTCGTTCATCGGTATCAGTGGAGAGAGCTTGACATTAGGATTGATTGATCTGGTCTACTTTGATTGCAATCAATCAATATTTTTGGTGAACGGGTCACAAAGACCAAATCAATCGCGATTGACACAGCTCTAATTGCGGCTGGGACGAAACAGTCTCTGCTCTCCACTAGGAGAGCTTTTAAAACGCAGAGTTTCTTAGCACACTTATTCACACTCAGTCCACGTTGCTGCAGGAAAATCTATGCGTCATCTTCTTGAGGTAGCTCTGCAGCTCAAAAGCCAAAAGAAAAGTGAGGAAGTTGAATGACTGCATGACTGTCAGAAGAAGACTGGCTCCCGATCCGTCAATTCTTCCAGTACCTCAAGAACTTTCACAAACTTATTTTTAAGCATCTTTACAGCTTCATATCTTTGGCAAGACGAGGTTCACTTCTTCTGCAGGCTTGTTACTAGATGCTTGAGTTACTTCTGGTTAGTCGACTTCGTATTGACCCTGCTCTGTGGTGGGACCAGAATGACTTCCAACTTCGACGGCAGGCACGTCTTCTTCTTCTGCCTGTAAAATAAGTTACGAGTGTGCATTCCCATGAATATTGGCCGGAGGACAATTCTAGGCCAATCACGATTGTAGATGGAGGAACCATACTTACATTGGAATCACTTCCGCTGCTGCTGGATGCCGCCGAAGACGTTAACGTAACTTTCGAACCAGAACTAGAACTGAAATATTTTAGTAATGCGGTATTTCATGCTGCTTTCTTTAACTCTTTTCATTTTCAAAAACTAGTTCAAAGGTTAAGTAAAGTACTACTCGTAAGTGTTTAATTTTAGAAGATTCAACAGTATTTAAACTATAAGCAACACAATCGAAATAACTTTCTGTGATGCGGGAGGAGCTGAAACTAGAATATCGTTTCCGTCGAATCCTAGTTACCTTATTATGTCTCGCATATGCATATCATATGTTTCGGAACGCTCCCTTTCAGTTTCGCAAGAGTTTCGAAAAGTTTTGTTTTAGTTTCGCGCGACAAAACGCAATGCTCACTTACGCTCTACTCACCTTTTACGAATTCACGGAAATCATCCGAGAGCGTCAACGACAAACCACAGATAGGGTGGCAAATTTCAAATTTACATCATTGTAGTATGTTGACATGTCAAACGATCTGTCATGAAACATATGATTTCTATTCTACCCGCATCACCGACGACATTTTGCCGCCCCCCGCCCCACGCTACGCCACTGTTTAGCTGTATTGATTGATGGACTTGTTGAATTATTGATTCAAAATAGCTTTTTTGGCCTTTAGTCCACAAAAATTGGCGTTTCGTCCCGGCAATCTCACATGGACTCATCAGTTGACTGTGAGGACCTTGTCAATACGCAATTTTTGTTAAATTCAGGCCAAAAAAGCTATTTTGAATCAATAATTAAACAAGTCCATTAATAGTGCTAAGTCTTCTACTTGGCTGATTTATTTCAGTAAAAACCTTCATATAGAATCAATGCCAGGCCACGGGCAAAATCTTCCAACGTTGATGATTACAATTTTAATCTTGGTTGCGTATAGTTCACATTGGATTTTTGTCAAAAAAATCGATGTAAGATGAACTGAATTTAACACAAATTGCGTTTTGACAAGGGCCTCACAGTCAACTGATGAGTCCATGTGAGATCGCCGGGACGAAATGCCAATTTTTATGGATTAAAGGCCAAAAGAGCTATTTTGAATCTATTAGTACCTACATCCGCACAAAGTCATAAAAAAGCAATAATTTTTGAGGATGCGATGATGTTTTTGTTGCAATTTTAACTCCTTTTTTAAATAAAAGTAGCCCACCAATGAATATAGCCTAATTAGTGGTTTTGTTATAGTACACATCACAGTTAAGAGTTTGTTTTTATGTAAACTCATAATTTTGTCAGGTATGCAAATGTTTTCTTTTTTCATTCATGTTCACATAAACATAACAAAGAGTACCAAATCGAGCACTCTAGTTCTTAGAAAAGTCATAGATTTTCAAGATGCATGTATAGTTTCAAAATGACAATAAAAAGACACCTTGAATGAAAATTCTTAGATTTTCTATTTTTCGCTTTGACCAAATTTCATCACTCTAAAAAAATTGAAAATTTGAAGTTTTCCATTCGGGCCCACTTCTTCCGAATTCGTGTTGGTTGAATGGAGCACTTAGGACTGCTGTAAAACGATGAAATTTGGTGAACCGGTAGGGCTTAAATTGCATATAAAGGACCAAAAATAAAAAGTGAGGTTTTCCATTCCTAGGGCGTGGTATCCTCCCACTTTCTCAGAACTGATGTAAATTATATATGGCACACTTCCGATTGCAGGAGAACAATGAAATTTGGTAGAATGGTAGGGCTCAAATTGCATATAAAGGACCAAAAATAAAAATTTAGGTTTTCCATTCAGGGGCGTGGTACCTGCCCACTTTCTCCGAATTGGTGTTGGTTCAATTGAGCACTTCCAACTGCTGTAAAATGATGAAATTTAGTAAAGTAATAGGGCTTAAATTGCATACAGAGAAAAAAATATAAAATTTGAGGTTTTCCATTCAGGGGCGTGGTATCCGCCCACTTCCTCAGAACTGATGTAAATTATACGGCGCACTTCCAATTGCAGTAGAACAATGAAATTTGGTAGAACGGTAGGGCTCAAATTGCATATAAAGGACCAAAAATAAAAATTGAGGTTTTCCATTCAGGAGGTGTGGTATCCGCCCGCTTTCTGAGAAAATGTTTAATTTATATGGAGCACTTCCTTTGCTTGCATAACAAGACCTACCGTTGTGCGAAGTTACAACATTTTACGATGTTGGGAAGTGCTCCATAATTTTGATGATCTGTCAGTCAGTCAGTAAGTCAGTCAGTTACGGTTTTTGTGATTCTTTTTATTCAAAAGTATAATATTGGTGTAATTTTGAAGAAATTATATTACAATCAACTAGGTTAACTGCCTACGTTAGATGCAGTGAGTGGTTAGGTAGTGGCAATTGTTTTTTTGCAATTAATATAAATATGTACATATATAGGTTAAAAATTATTTTTTTAAGAAAATCTAATAGGTACCTATATTTTTATTGAGGAAAATAGCTTTTACATATGTGCATACCTATTTAAAATTGTATAAAATTAAAATATTAGAAGAAATTTGGTATGGTAGAAAATAATTTTAATTACAAAAAAAAATTATTTTTATGCGTTGATAGGTATTTATATAGTTAAAAGTAAAAAAAAAATTGATATTATTATAGACCAGTTTTTAAAATTTATTCATATAAATTTTGTTTGCAAAAAATATAGACAAATTTAATACTTTTTGTATGTATATAAATCAATTTCAGAAGTTAATAAATATTCACATAAAACTATTTCGAAAAAAAATCAAATAAGTTTTTTGGGCAAAAATAATTTTCACTCGTTTAGGAAATTTAAATTGATAAAGAAAAAATAAAATTAGAACAAATAGAATACAATTATTATTGACATTATATTAAAAAAAAATCAGATACCTTTTTTTGGAAAAAATATTTTGTATGCATATACATACCTGATTTTAAGCAATTTTAGAAAAATTAAAAAAAGGAAACTTGGTTAGTCATTTTTAAAAATTTATTGATGCACCCCACATGAATTGCAAAAAATTAAAAAATTAGGTATTTGGCGTGCCAATTTTGAACAAACAAATATTTGTTTTAATGTTTAACTACGAATTGTGAAAATAATTAATTGATTAAAATAAAAAAAATTTATTTGTTTTCTTTCATAGTGAACTTTTTTATTTATAAAATTGATATTTTTTGTTCTAAATCCGAGCAAATAATAATCTAATAAGGTTTTTCACCTATTTTTTTTTAACTTATAAGAATAAAATAAAAATTCTTAAATTATGTATTTTGTTATTATACGAGTAAATACGAAAAGTACAAATTTATGCAAACAAAGCTTAAAAAACATTTAATTATTAAACTAATTTAACATACATATAAATAATATATATAATAAGAAATATCTTTAAAATTCTTTTAGAAAAAAGTGGATGCCAATTTTAAGTATTTAATAATAAAGATTCTAGGAAATATTTTCAAAAATTAATCGCTCAAACGTTTTCAAGACATTGATTTTTCAAAAACAATTTTTTTAGATAAAAAAATATTTTCTCGTATTCTCTCTATCATCGTAAAGTCAACTTTGATCAAAATCTCGAGTTAAATATTTTCCACATGCAAAACTTGCACTTACAGTACCTACATACATATATCGTAAATGAAAATAAAAAAAAAAGATTAGTTTATATAACCAATCTTAAAGAATTAATTAAAAAATACTTTTAATTTTTAAATTTAAATTTATTGGCAATGAATGTATAATACTGCTGAAACACCTATACATATCCATACGCCTCTAAAAAAACGGATGAAATATGAGAAAATAGGTGTGTTTTATTATTCACAAATCTATCTGGATCCGGATCTGGATTTTCCCTTGAAAATAAAACGATACGGATCTTAGTGACAGCAGTGTTATAAGTCCGTCTCTTTTTATCCTTGGGTTTGTAAATTTCCAATTATTTCTTGTCTTTTTTCTTTACACTATAGCTTACACTACCTTACCATAAAAAGCCATCTACTCGCCAGTATAATAACTAATTTATGGATCTTTGAAATAGATCCCGATAGAAAACAGGATCCCAAATTGTTTTTGTAATACATGTTAAAACTTAGTCCAGATCCGGATCCAGATAGATTTGTGAATAATAAAACGCACCTAATAAGACATAGTTGCCACATTTGAAAATCGCCATGTTAATTATTTTAGCAGAAATTGTTTTTTTTTTTTTTGATTTAGTAGTAGAAGTTTATTAAAAATTAAGCAAACAAAATACATATAATACATTATGTATATTTTCCTTCCATTAAAATAAAAAAAATATAAAAATTATTTTTTTTTTAGAAAAAAACATTTCTTGGATTTTTTCTGTTTGAAACCACAATAAATTTTTATTTGAAGGTTAATATGTATTTCTTTTGATTTGCATATTGAAGAAGATAAAAGAAACCCCATACATAAAAAACTGTTGCAATTTGTATATTTTTCCAACAAACATTTATTTTTGAAAAAATTTATTTTGAAAAATCTATAGTAATTTTTTAATATGAGATACCTACTTATGTAATTAAAATACATTCTATGATTTGAAACATTTTTATTTGAGTGGAAATTCATTACACATCCATTGGTTGTTTCTTTTTTTCCTTATTTATAAACTTATCAAAATTCTGCATTTTGAAATTCTACTTATCAAAATTCAACTTCTCAAAATTCTGCATTTCAAAATTTTACTTACTAAGTTTTCTGCATTTCAAAATATTATTTCTCAAAATTTTTCATTTCAAAATTCTACTTCTCAAAATTCCTTTTTCAAAATTCTGCTTTTCAAAATTTTATTTATTAAGTTTTCTGCATTTCAAAATTCTTCTTCTCAAAATACTTTTTCCAAAATTTTACTTTTTAAGTTTTCTGCATTTCAAAATTTTATTTCCCAAAATTCTGCATTTCAAAATTCTACTTCTCAAAATTAAAGCTTTTAATATAATTTTTCTGTATTTCAGAATTGTATTTCCCAATATTCTGTTTTTACAAATTCTACTTCTCAAAATTTTAATTCTCAAAATTCTAATTCTAAAAATTCTCCTTTTAAAATTCTGCATTTGAAAAATCTGTTTACAAAAAAAAAAAAAGTGTGAGTGCCAGGACTCACGGTTAAAATGTGTGATCCGCAATAAAAATTCGCAAACGAAATCAAATTCCCAAACGTTAAATGAAATACAAATGTTCAAAACGTTATAACATATTAATTTATTTAAGTATGAATAGTTAGATCAAGACTAAGCAACAAAAGGTGGACTGTACACGATGGTGGTTACTTGAAGAAGAGACCGAATATTCCATTGCACCATCGTATGATGCTTAATCTCCCAAAAACTAATTGTCTAATTGTCCAAACAAGTACATATTAAATAGCGGCTTAAAAGATTAAAAGATTAGCGTAAGTTGAAAACCAATTGTTAATAATACATAGGGTATTATTCGACTGTGTTTGGCAATTTTACAAAATATTTAAATTTAATTTCAAAATAGATTAGGTTTTTAAGAATTAATTAATTTAACAATTTAAAAATAGTAAGTAATAATTTAGGATGAAAATAATTTGACGCTGCATTCCTGAACACGCCGGCCCCCCTGAAGGAATTTCAGGAACAAGGTAGAATAGCCAGCTTCGTTATTGGGCGCTTGAATATTCCATTTTTGGTGCGAACGGATACTACACGAACCAGATCATCCTCACCGGGATGAAGGATTTCGACTCGTCCTAGAGCCCATCTGGATGGGGGCATATTGAGCTCTTTTATGACGACTAGATCACCAACTTTAAAATTCGGAGTCTTCTTTTGCCATTTAGAGCGCTCTTGAAGTGAAGTTAGGTACTCAAAGTGCCATCGACGCCAAAAACCTTGCATCATATTTTGTATGAGTTGCCACCTTCCAAGTCTATTTAGTGGTATCTCAAGACAGCTGGGCTCCGGTATCGCCGTATATGGTCTACCTATAAGAAAATGGGACGGTGTTAATGGGTTAAAGTCTGTATCAGAAATAGCACAAAGAGGCCTTGAATTTAATAATGCTTCAATTTGGGAAAGCAAAGTGGAAATCTCCTCAAAAGTCAAAACATTGTTTCCTAACACTCGCCGGAGGTGCTGTTTAACACTTTTTACCCCCGCCTCCCAGAGACCCCCAAAATGAGGACTATGTGGAGGAATAAACTCCCATTTAATACCATCAGCTGCCAATGTTGCAGAAATTTGATGGTTGTGTTCCTGGGATCGTACCAGCTTGTACCATTCGCACAAGGTTCTCGCCGCTCCTTGGAAATTCGTGCCGTTGTCTGAATAGATGACACTACATTTTCCCCTCCTTGCCACAAATCTCCTCAACGCTGCTAAAAAGGCATCTGTAGATAGGTCACTGACGACTTCCAAATGTAAGGCCTTTGTCGCCATACACACAAACAATGCGAAGTAACCTTTCACATACTTTGGGTTTCTTCCTTTTGCGAGTCGGAGTGTTATCGGTCCAGCGTAGTCACAGCCCGTACGATCGAAGGCAAAGGACGGTGACAGCCTAGAAGAAGGCAAGTTTCCCATGAGTTGTGATGACGTGGCTTGACGTTGCCGAAAGCAACTCAAGCATTCTCGAACAACTTTTCTTATATGGTTTCTGCTTCCGAAAATCCAATACTCCTGCCGTACCAAGGAAAAAAGTTCCGATACACCTGCGTGAAGGAATTTAGTATGAGCATCCTGAATAATTAATCGAGAAACAGCATGTCCCTTCGGTAATATAATAGGGTGTTTTAAACTATAGGAAACATCAACCGCATTGGAAATTCTTCCACCGACACGAAGCAGCCCAGCATCATCCAGAAAGGGCGACAATGATGAGAGTTTAGAACGACTAGAGATGTATTTTCCGGTTTTCAAAGATTGTATCTCCTCGGAAAACTCCTCTTGAGCCCATAAGATACATTTCTGCTTTGCGTAAAGCAACTCTGAGGAGCGTAAGAAACCTTCATACGTTCCTCTGGAGGAAGTTTAGCATTCCTGGCTCGACGAACGAAAACAGCTACAATTCGAAGAACTTTGAACCAGGAAGAGACTCGTTTTCCTAGTTTGTCGATAAGCCCTTCTTGAACACACAATATATTAGCAACAACAGTTTGCCTTCTCCTCTCAGGCACTTCTAGTTCCTCCTTTACAGCTGAAATAGGCCAAGAATCGAATTCCATGCAAAGCCAATCTGGACCTTTCCACCAAATATCTAACTGCAACAATTTCCTAGGCTCAACCCCTCTCGATGCACAATCAGCTGGATTTTCCTCAGAGCGAATGTGGTTCCATTCGGAAGGGGGTAGAACATCAAGAATCTCAGCGGTACGATTGGCAATGAAGGTATTCCATCGACGAGGAGGAGAGGAAAGCCAAGCTAATACAATCAGCGAGTCACAAAAAACAAAGGTCTGGGTAGGTTTAATATCTAAGGAAGAGCGAACCAATTTTACTAAGCGAGTCAGCAGAAGTGCCCCGCAAAGCTCAAGACGGGGGATAGTTAACTGCTTAACAGGTGCGACGCGGGTTTTAGCAGCGACAAGTTGAACCTCGATCTCTCCTCTCTCAGATGTACTGCGAATGTAGACAGCCGCTGAATATGCCTTCTGGGATGCATCTGAAAATCCTATTAGATCAAAATGTTTCGAATTCAAGGTAAACCTTCGCAAAATTTCAATCTTTTCGAAGTAAAGCAAATCCCTTCGGTAAGAAATCCATTTTTCAGCTATTTCAATTGGCAGTGGATCATCCCATCCGATTTTTGTTTCATACAACCATAACTCTTGGAACAGCATTTTAAATAAAATGGTGGCAGGAGCCAAAAAACCCAAAGGGTCAAAGATTTTCGCAATCTCTGACAACAGCATTCGCTTGGTGGGTGCCAACGACAATTCCTTTTCTAGAGAAATTTTGAAGGTAAAGATGTCACGGTGAGGGTTCCAAATTAATCCGAGAACTTTTGTACAGTTTTCAGCGCTATCCAAATCGAGAGAAAACGTTGGTTCACAATCTAAACCCTGCAATACTGGCCAGCAATTTGAACTCCATTTACTTAACTGCAAACCTCCACAGGATAATAGCTCAATCAACTCCCTTTGCAATCCTAAAATACCTGATACGGAATCCGAGCCTGTCATGATATCATCAACGTAAAAATCATGCAATATGGAATGTGATGCAATAGGGAATTGATCCGCGTAATCTAAGGCCAGTTGTTTCAGCACACGCATCGACAGAAATGGAGCAGGTGAAGTACCGCAGGTAACTGTACAGAGCCTGTAGTGTCCAATGGGTTCAGCAGGGTCTTTTCGCCATACAACACGTTGATAGTCACGATGTTTCTTATTTACCCAAATTTGCCGAAACATCTTAACAATGTCAGCACAAAAAGCATATTTATGAACCCTAAAACGCAAGCAGACATTAATCAAGTTTCTCTGGAGTGGAGGTCCTATATGCAGCATCTCATTTAAACTGGCACCACTTGTATCCTTATGTGACCCGTCAAAAACAACCCTTAATTTGTTTGTCACAACAGCATGATGCGGCAAATAGAAAGCGTTCCCAGAAGTAGGCTCAATCTCTGATTCTGGAATACGCTCCATGTGTCCTAATTCCTGGTAAGTCTTCATAAAACTGCAGTAATCCAACCGAAGTTTTTCCTGACGAGCAAAACGACGCTCCATAGCAAACAACCGAGACAATGCTCCAGAGAGAGTGTTACTGAACATGACATCCTTTTCCCTAAAAGGTAGTTCTACAATATATTTGCTATCAGGCGCACGAGAGAAGGTTTTACAAAAGTGAGCATCTGCAAAGTCCCCAGATTCTAACGAGTACATATTGTGTGGAAGCTCTTCGATTTCCCAAAATGATTTTAGAAGAATATCAACATCCTCCACAATTCCTACAGGCAAGGACACAATTTCCTTGGTTGCAGTATTACCTGTTATGACCCATCCAAAAATAGTATTATGGGCAATCAAGTTACCGTTTTTATCAGTGCGACGACCATCACGCAAAATGTTCCAGGCCTTGTCAGATCCCAACAAAACATCAATAGGTCCTGGAATGTCAAAACTTGGATCGGCCAATTTCAAGTCACCCAACAGCAAAGATTTGTCAAAATCAAGAGGCAATAGAGGAGTTTTAGAAGTGATTTTATTCAAAATGAAGGCTTCAACATCCATTTCATTTGAATCAAAACAAGATTTAAGATTCAGGGTCACAGCACCCTGTGTAACACCAGCTTCTAGCGAAGAGATTCCGGAAATTGGAAGACGAGCGTGACGACGACGAAGATGTAACCTTTTCACCAAGCTTTCGGTTACGAAAGAAGCTTGGGACCCTGTATCGAGCAAAACGCGACAAAGGTGTTTGTTACCAAAGGTATCTGCAACTTGGACAACAACAGTAGGCAAAATACCGGAGGGACGAATTTCGTTTTGAATGTGATTGCTAACAATCGATAACGAGGAACCTTGAGATGTCGAGGAAGTTTCTGTAGGCAAATTGTTAGTTTCAGCAACTGGTATAGAAGAATCCAAATGCACAAGAACATGATGACGAATACGACAGTGAGGGCAACGAGTTTTAGAACGGCATCTCGACGAAGAATGGTTGCTTCCTAAGCAATTGTAGCAGAGTTTATGGTCCCTAGCATAACTACGACGAGAGGTAATGGGTAGTGCAAGAAATTGAGAACACTGCGGTAGCACATGGTTTCCTTGGCACATAGGACATACGGAATTCGAAACGGCAAAGCTTTTTATATTGTTCGACGAACTACTCGAACGCGTTATTTGTTTATTGCCACGAATTTTAAAATCACTAGATTTCGACGAGCATGCCTCTAAAGCATCACATCTTTTTTCTAAAAAGTCGATTAGTTCTTGAACGGTCGCTTTTTCCGAATTATTGTTATGAAGAGCCCAAGCCTTCCGCGTTTCGATGTCGGTTTTACATAACAAAAGATAAATCAGCCAAGGATCTCTGCTTTCAGATTTCAGAGCCTTCAAACCACGAATAACTTCATCTGATTTATCTGCTAACCGACGCAAATGTCCACTATCCGCGACTGCCACTGTTGGCATCTTCATAAAACTTTCTATATGCGCATTTATAATATACAACGGCTTATCATAGCGCCGTTCAAGTTTTCCCCAAGCTTGCTCGTAATTAGAGTCGGTTATTTCGATTCCGTTTAAAAGTTTTGCGGCTTCATCACTCAAAAACGATTTTAGGTAACGCATTTTCTGAGCACCCGAAAGTTTTTCTTTGCAACCAATGCTCCCGAGGAACATATCCCGAAACTCCGGCCAATCACGATAATCGCCACCAAAAGGAGATATTTTAAATTTGGGTAACTCAACTTCATTACATTTCGCAGCTGAAACCGTATACGAATTGCTTAAAAAGGTTTCCAACAAGGCGGTTTGTTGCTTAGAATGTTCATCCGTAGAGTCACCATTAGCTTGGAGACGCGGTGGAGGAGGCGGAGGAAGTGAAGGAGTGTTTTTTCGAATAGCTTTAATGAATGCACTTTTTGCATCAAGATACCTTTTTTCCGTCGTTTCGAAATCGATTTCGGGATCACCGTATCCCTCTTCCTCGGAATATTGAAAGAATTCATTATGATTCAAACAAAACTCTTTCCACGTTTCCTCTAACCGTTCTAATCGCGTTTCTAAATTTTCGATATCTTCATCGGCAACTTCTAAGATATACGAATGAGCCCGCGTTATCGAACCTTTCAAATGTCCACGTGCCTGTCTTAGCGTATTCATTATTGTCTTAATTCAAGGTGAAAACTGAACACGTGAGATTAACAATTCTATAAGAAGCACGATTTCACAAAGTGGTACACTTCAAATGTCTATTATAAAGGTAGAAACTATCCTGAACAGCACTCCAGAACTCCTAACAAACAGCAAAACCACCAACAGCAAACTCAGTAAACAGCAACAGCATATATTTTCAGTATATCGATACAATATTACCCAAAAGGTCTCCAGTTCCAAAATCCAAACGTTCAGCAACCACCATATACGTATCTTCAAACAAGATTACAAAATATCAGATTTACAAAAAAAAATCCGGCTTAGCAAAAGGACCAACTTTGATCCGCAATAAAAATTCGCAAACGAAATCAAATTCCCAAACGTTAAATGAAATACAACTGTTCAAAACGTTATAACATATTAATTTATTTAAGTATGAATAGTTAGATCAAGACTAAGCAACAAAAGGTGGACTGTACACGATGGTGGTTACTTGAAGAAGAGACCGAATATTCCATTGCACCATCGTATGATGCTTAATCTCCCAAAAACTAATTGTCTAATTGTCCAAACAAGTACATATTAAATAGCGGCTTAAAAGATTAAAAGATTAGCGTAAGTTGAAAACCAATTGTTAATAATACATAGGGTATTATTCGACTGTGTTTGGCAATTTTACAAAATATTTAAATTTAATTTCAAAATAGATTAGGTTTTTAAGAATTAATTAATTTAACAATTTAAAAATAGTAAGTAATAATTTAGGATGAAAATAATTTGACGCTGCATTCCTGAACAATGTGTAAACATCAAAGTTCGTCCGAGTGCCGAAGTTTTGTTATCGAACGCACCCAATAAACATACAATGCAATCGTACTAGTTTGTGACTAGATATATTCAAATGAAAACTACTATTTTTCCCACAATTTATCCCTTCCACTTATACTTAAATCCAAAAATATGTCTACACAGCTGAACATAACGCTTTCAACCTAAACACATGTATTTTTGCACCATGTCCTGTAAAAACGATTTGAAATAATCAACTATGTATTTTGTTACCTTTACCTATTTATAGTAAAATAATTATTTCGGAACGAGTCCAAACACATTTTTCTTGTTCATTTTCCATTATTACTTGTGTTTAGGATACTTTTAATGTAATAATCAAAAAATTACTCGTATAAAGTGAATTTAAGATTAATGGGATCAAAAACACTAGTTAACAACTATAACCGAATAACAACATAAAAAATTGTGTCGGCGAACTATTTCGGTCCTTTTTACACGCTCGCCATGTCGGCATACTACTTCAATTCCTAGAGTTCGCATTGCCGTGTCGACACTTAGGCTAGGACCGCACTGGCGATTTCAATCGCACGATTTTTTAGTCACAAAAATAGAACACATGAATTTAAATGAGAATGAACGCACTTGCTACCAACAAATCATGACGATTTAAAAGTCGCAATTTGTTTCATTTTTCATGCGATGCGATTGTCGTAAACTTAAATGAAACACATGTACTCAAATGGATATGCCCACACTTGCGATTAAAATTATTACGACTTAAAAATCGTAGTCGCAAAGAGAAATTGGCATGCACGCACTTGCGATTTTTAATCCACAATTTTTTAGTCGCAAAAAGTAAGACAGATGGCCTTAAATGTGAACGCACATGCGACTTAAAAATAGTAGCGATTATAAAAATGAAACAAGTTCCATTTTTTCAAGCGATTTTTCTGTCGCTACTTTTTGTAGCAAATGCGTGCACTCACATAAGAAGTAGTGTTTTATTTTTCGCGATTAAATAATCGCGCTCAAAAAAATCACAAGTGCGTGCATGACAATAATTTGTAGCGACTACGACTTTTTAATCGCCTCGACAAAAAATCCTAGCATTATTCATTTCACACGACCCAAAAACCTTATCCACAATATGCTTCGATCAAGTAGTTCGTGGCATGTGTTAGGAGCATTTACTACGTTTATATGGAGAATTGAATCGGAATTGAATCAGGATTTAGCTCCATGTATACCTGGATCGGATTGAAATAGGATTTCTCGATCCGATCCCACTAAACGAGCTGAATCGAATCGAAAATATGCATGTATACCAGAATCGAGGAATCGAAGAATCGAGTGCATGTACAAAGTGCCTGGACACATTGACGGAAGATCGCAATGCCTCACTGCGCACTTAATGGCTACACACAGAAATAAACGTACTTGGTGATGCAAGAAAATTGACAGTAGAAGAACGGTTGGAAAGTAGAACACGGCATATTGCGAAGTAAGTACCTGGGCACATTGACGCAAGTGCACATGAAACTTGCATGAACATATAAAAGAGAGAATGATTTTTAATAAGAGGGAAGAGATGGACTGAAGTTACCGGCTGGACGCCAAATTAAAAATTCTAATTATCTGTCAAAATAGGAACGATATTAGAACGGAACTTGATTCACTGCACAGAGTTTCATAATAAATTATGAGATTCGTGCAGATTTTTTATTTTTCAGTCCATCTCTTTCCCTCTTATTAAAAATCATTCAATGTGTCCAGGTACAAAAGCATATTGTCATTTCGATCCCATTTCAATTCGATCTCTCGATCCAGTGCCACCATATACCTGGATCGAAATCTCAATTCGAATTCGATTCGATTCCTCAATCTTCTCTTGTAACCGGGGTATGTATACCAGAATCGAGTGTATGTACAAAACCATATTGTCATTTCGATCCCATTTCAATTCGATCTCTCGATCCAGTGCCACCATATACCTGGATCGAAATCTCAATTCGGATTCGATTCGATTCCTCAATCTTCTCTTGTAACCGGAGTAATTGACTTATTATACATGGACTGCCAGAGCCCAACTTCACGATGGTTCAACTTAAAACTATACGGAACTAGCGCTCTTGGTGCAAACTCGGAAAACATAGTATAACTTTTGGTTTTGGTATTTGATGGTATATCAATTTTTGACATAATTGAGTTTGTAAAGGGTGTTGAGCGGGAATTGTTTAAGTTTATTATTAAATAAAAACTTGAGGGCTATTTTCATGTTTTATTTGCCGATTTAAGAGTCATAATAGCATTTACCATAGACAGGAGAAGAGCATTACTTATATCAATTTGTAAACGCCTTATTGTTTAACACAAATCAAAATTTCAACTTTTCATTTCAATTTATTGTGAACATTGTGTTTAAACCATGATGAAAACTATCTAGTAAGAAATAGATGCGATTCAACATGAAAAGATAAATTAAAAAGTTCATATTGTTCTACTTACATTTATGTAGATAGGAGAGTTTTTTGAAATAATAGCAAATTCACTTATAGTTAGATAAATATAATGACAAAAATGCCATTTCCATTTTAAAACATAAATATGAATTTACGAAGAACCGGTTCTACCTTTTTATTAGGTTACCTGTCAAAACCTTACAGCAACAATCGCTAAGCAATTCAGGCCCTAGAAGACAATATCCGCCGTAAAGCAGTTTTCATTAAACTTTCGCTGAACACCCTTTATATTATTGTTATTATTTTGTCTTGGATAACGTTAAAATGTAAAGTTCAAATTGAGATAGATGGCTATAGTTTCTATACTTCATCCAACAAAAATATGCAGTACACGTCTTATTAGAGAGCTTTTTCAAAATCAGTAGCGTGCTATATTTTTGCACCATACTAAATTCATAAAAATCATCATCCATAAAAAAGTGTTTGTGCTCCCGTAAATTTTCGATTGCATCTGACGCAGACCCGACGTCCTATTGACCGCACATCTGAGTGTGCACTGAATTGCTGTGGCCTATGGCTGTTGGTGATATTCAATTTCAACCCCCATTAAATATTGATGTACATTCAGAGTTACCCTTGTTCATTTGCTAACTTGTGCAGTTTTTTTTCCTTGGGTTTCTGTTGAAGTGCTTTTGATTTTAGAGCTTTAAAAAAAGGGTCCATTTAAAATCAACACTACGACAACCCTGTGAGAGCTTTAATGAAGGACAGATTTATGCAATCCACTGTAGCCAGAATGCGAGGCAAACATTCTATCTAATCATTTGCAGGAAATCTTTGAGTGAAGCACTTAATGGCTGAAACACAAACACGCTTTGGCTTTGGCTTTGCCTGACGTTTACGAGTTCAGCTATAGGAATTCAATGTATGCTATCACAAAGCGAAAACCACAAAGCTACTTTCGTGTTAGCGTT
This sequence comes from Chrysotoxum bicinctum, assembly GCA_911387755.1. Classification (NCBI taxonomy): domain Eukaryota; kingdom Metazoa; phylum Arthropoda; class Insecta; order Diptera; family Syrphidae; genus Chrysotoxum; species Chrysotoxum bicinctum. The sequence continues at coordinate 100,368,263 of OU426988.1, forward strand.
GAGTGACGTCTTAAGTTGAACCATAGGAATCGCTAACAACCTAATACAATACAACTTTGTCGCTCAACCTTCAATTTGACATACGTAAAAAAAACGTAACGCAAAAGTAGCTTTGTGGTTTCCGCTCAAAAGTTGAAATATTTTCTACTTTTTGTTGGTTCGCTTCGCTTGGTTATTGAAAATTATTTCGTGAGTTAAATTATTATTTTGCAAAAAAAATGTCTTTCGAAGAAAATCTCATCAACCTGGTGAAAGAACACGAATTTTTATACAACACGAAATCTCGGTCGTATAAAAATACGACAAAAAGAGCCTCCACATGGGATACCATAAGCAAAAATCTAAACAGACCAGGTAACTACCTAACATTTGCCGCCTCCACTGGATATGAACGATGGAATATATAGATCACAACATATATGTTTCGTTCATAATCCAACTATCATTCATGCCCAGTGGTGGAAGTAAAATTTAAATTATTAAATTTTGTATTTTTTTCGTTCAAGATTGTAAGCAGCGATGGCGGAGTCTTCGAGATCGCTTCTCACGCGAGCACAAAGATATGATGTCTTTTACATCGGGCAGTGCAGCTGTTATTGACCCGGACGGAAAATGGGAATTTTATGATTGTCTCCAATTCCTCATTCCTTCGCTTATTACAAGAAGGTACCTGTACCGTCATACAATTTAAAATGTGTTGTTGCAAAATGTATGACGTATTTCTTTTTTTTTTTCTAGACAAATTAGAAATACCGAAACTGAAGAGAGCTGTGAGCGTGAGGTATATAATTCACCTCCTCCAATATTGCCTCAAAATGATGTTGGCGGTGCCAATGAATGCAATAACGACATCGCTCCGAAAAAATCTCGAGCCGTCAAGCGAAAGGGAGCAGAGGAAACATTCAAAAGTTTCATGGATGGTTTAAACACCACCGTTGCTGCTCATCTGAATGAAAACATTCCGGACGTCAATATGGAATTTATGCAAAACATGGCAGGGAAAATGAAGCCATTACCCGAATCCGTCAGAATTCAACTACATGCTCGAATTTTAACGACTATAAATGAAGAGCTGCTGCTTTTGTTGAACAATAGTTATAATTAATATTATGTGTAATGTGTTATAATGTTCATGTAATGTGCTTTTACTTTTAAATTTAATTTATAAAATCTGTGATCAGAAATTTTATGTTCCTATAATTTAATAAATTATAATAATTTAAACTAAATAAATATATTTGCATTATTGAAGGGGGCTTAAATTGTGTGCGTCAATAAGCTGAGACATGGTCTTCGAACCAATTATTTTGCAAATAAAAAGTATTAAAAGTTAATTAAGAAGAATTTAAGTGTTCTGTGAGGTGTTGATTGTTTTTAATAAAGCCAAAGGCAATATACATTTGACGGTTTAAAATGTGAAGAAGGAAACAAAAACTTCAAAGACTATCATCAAAAAATGAGATTAGACAGTTCCTGAGAACTCTGTTTATGAACATAGTTCACACATAATGCCAGGGTGGTGTCCATTTCTGTGTGTGTTCTCGGCATAAATGAGGGGACATTCAATTATCTGAAGACTTCGAACATCTCAAAGGAAAAAGATGTTTCGTGACAAGATTTGCGCTTGGAGGATTTCTCATTACTGAGGACCATTATCCACCATTATCATACGTCAAAAATGGCATTTGGGCAAGAAATCCCTGAATGCAACTTCAGTTCTCAAAGGAACGCAAACTACGCAACTACTTCAAAATGTTCCAGAGTACGCAATTGGTTTTTTCAGCGATTGATCTTATTTTCACTAGAGTACATGCAGCTAAGCTGAAAGGTATACCCGAGACTTGGATTAAATACTTTGCATTAATTTAAAGACACATTGCGGTGTGTAATTGTTTCAGCTGGAATTTTGTGTCCTTGTTTTTGTTTTCTATAAAATAGGGTCACAAGCAACAGCGAATTTAGACCGGTATGCGACTTGTCATGACTGAATGAATTAAAGTTAGGAGACATTTGGTTCAAGAGGATGGACCTTTCATACTTCACGGGCATTGACGGCTGTTTTAAGAGAAAACTTCCCAGATCTCACTAAACGAGATTTTGGAGTAGCTAGCCCGTCATTAATAACATTTTTGTAGACTGTTATATATCAATGTATATATATACACATTATTAATGATACATATGTATAGATAGAACATTGAAATTTGAAAAAATAGGTATACAGGTCTATCATGGTAACAGGTCGGGGAGAAAATCTGCCCGATTTGTATGAAATGCACGAAATTTGTATCAAGGTAAACGTTCCAATTCACAAATCGGTGAGAATTACAAAAAATGATATGCGTTGGTATTTTAGAAAAAAAAAACAAAAGTCAATATTGATGAAAGGAATATTAAGAAGAAAATGGTAAACAGGAAAAGAATAGTCTGTCCGAAAACAGTTTAAAGGTCAAGAGCTTAGCGCCGTGCGGAACAATTTCGATGAACTGATAATAGTCGTGTGTAATTATAAGGCGTCGATTATAGCTATCGATTTTTTTTAAACTGATATTTTCAATTCTAGTTTTGAGGTTCTTGCAATGCAAAATCAATAAATATTTTCATTCGAAACAATTCTATGCAAGCAAAAGTTCATTTCGATCCAATACTTTTTTTTTTGTATTACCATTGAATTTAATTTTTGTTTTTTAAGGTTTAAGTTATTATCGTTTTCTTTTTATTTTCCAATCTCAAAAATTAATTTTGAAAACAGAATTAGGAGCCATACAGAATTTTCATAAAATTGAAAACTTAGTAGATAGTTATACTTATATCGATGTCTATCTTTTATATCTTTTCTCACATCATATTTATCAATATAAAAACAAGCTTTGTATATTTTTTAGGCTTTAAGATTTATTCAGGACTAGAATTTAAATGGTTACAAAAGATACGCGAAGATTTTTTGTCAGATTTGGTTTGCAAATAAATATTCTTTTATCTTATCTCTCATAAGAAAAGCAGCTTGAGACGAGTTATTAGAGCCTAAAGGCCTAGATGTTGAAAGAGGTGTAATCTGGTTTCGCCAAATACCTTTTATAATTTGGTCATTCTTGTCGTAACGATCGACAAATTCGGGAGATAAATAAGCTTTGTCATTAAGCTTCACAAAGTTATGTAGGACAACAGTGGCCTTAACTATCTTATCTGCATTGATTGGCAGCACATTAAGGGTTGTCGTTAGTATACGCCATTTGGCAACCAAAATCCCGAAAGCGTTTTCGATAACCCGCCGAGCCCGGGAAAGTCTCTTATTAAAATTGGTCTTCTCTGGATCTAATAGCTTTCCTGGGTAAGGTCGCATAAGATATGTCTTTAACGGGAACGCTGAATCTCCAACAATATAATGAGGACAAAGATAGTTAGAGTTCGGTATTAATTTAGGCGGAGGAAAATTGAAATCTCCGGCTATAATCTTTCTTCCAAAAGATGACTCTTTGAAAATTCCACCGTCACTCTGGCTTCCGTATGCTCCGATGTCCACCGAAGTGAAAGTGTAGTTTGCATCGCAAGAGGCAAGAAGCACAATTGAGTTATGACCCTTATAATTCCAGTATTCTGATCCAGCACCAGGAGGACATTGAATATTAATGTGTTTGCCGTCTATTGCCGCAACACAGTTAGGCAAATTCCAGAGAGCTTCAAAATCGGATGTGATCCGCCTCCAATCGTGCTGGCTGGGTTGGGTCAAATAAAATGGCATAAGGTGATCCCACAGTACATCACATGTTTCATAAATTATGCTTGCTACCGTAGAATACCCTATCCGAAACATCCAAGCAAGCACTTGTTTTGGAACTCCTTGTGAAAGATACCTAACCAATATTTGGATGAAATAAAATATCATAAAAAAATAAATATGATAAAAGCTTACATCAAAACCAAAAACAATCGAGCACTGGGTTCTATCGGTTTCCTCCAGCTTGTTTTTTCTAAATAAGGTTCAATTAGTGCTCGGAGGATTTCAAAAGTTTGATGAGACATTCTTATTATTTTATAAAAATGTTCTGGATCGCGTTCCTTCATCTGTTCAAAGTTCTGGGCGTAGAAACCTGTATGGTCTCTTGTTAAATTAAGCTCGCGAACCCACCAACGTCTTTTCGTCTGCTGTTGTTCTTCTTCCTCTTCTTCTATTAAATCTAAATAGTGCTCGTATGCGAAATAGGCTGCGCATGCTATTTTACCAATAAATGCAGTCTTCTGAATTTTCTTACTGTAGTCCATTTTTGGCTTATTTTTTCTATATAGAAAATTAATAATAATTTCTAGTCACGATTTAATGCAAACAAACTAATTTGCAGACAGCTAATTACCAAAATGACAGACAGACGTCAGACAAAGTACAATCTAAAGTATATTAGCGTAACGGAGTCAGCGCTAACACAAAAGTAGCTTTGTGTTTTCCGCATTAAGCTTCGACCTCACGTTTCGTTTGACAACCGTAAAGAAAAGAACGTAGTGTTACGTAATGTGACTGCAAACGGAAGCTCTAGTTCAAATATGCTGAACATTTGCTTTGTCTGACAGCTCAAACAGCCGTAAAAAAAGAAAACAAACAAAATTCGATTGTTTTTGTTAAAAAAGTCAACAAACAAAATTCGTCTGTTTTTGGAGGGATGAATAGTGAAAGGCAGAAATTATTCAAAGGTAAATTATTGAAATATAGCATAACTATACGAATTTTTCTTAAAAACGTTTTATTTTCTTTGAACAGAAAATGTGTTTCGAGTAACTGTTAATCGACTTGGTGAGGGAGCAGGAGTTTCTCTACAATGGAAGGGAAGAAATTGGAAAAACATTAAACAGACCAGGTAATTACTTTAAGTAATAAAAAGTTAAAATAATACCTATCGTATATTTCTGCAGTTGACGAGTGCAAGCAGCGTTGGAAGAGCCGCCGAGACCGGTTTGTTTGATGGAGCAACCATCTGGGAGCTGCAGTGGCAGATAGGTGAGAGCACTACGATATCGTCACCCCAGTATTGGAGTGACACATTTGCATTTTTGTCATTTTTTATTTAGGAATGCTTTATAAAAGGCAAAAGGGAGATCTTTCTTTTGGTGTAATTAAATCTATCCTATCTCTATTACTGCCAAAGATATCAGTGTTACAAATGAGCTATATGCACTTTTGGAAATAAATGGTCAGTATTGGTCTGCCACATAAGCCTTTGTATGAGAAGGTCATATTTTTGTATGAACTTTCTTAAATAATTTTACTGACCCATACATACAATTGAACTAAGATTATGCTTCATTCGCAAACACAAATTCAGTGCTTAAATGATCTATACATACAATTCTTACTCAAAAATGCTTCATATGCGTAATAATTTTTCAGTGTTTAAATGATACATACAAACCAAACTCCAAATTAAATTTGTAACCATTTCAGTGCATAAGTGATACATACTATACAGTAGGGTGTGTCAAAGTGCTCAACTATGGTATTTTCAAATGTAATAGCTTTTAAAAGTTGTATTGCTTATCAAAATTAAATCCTGCGTTTACAATTTTCATTTTAATTAATATCTTTGGCTCGCTCAAAAATAGGATGAAATCCAAGAAATTTTGATTTTTCGAGATTTTTGAAATATGGTGTTGTTTTAAATTGCACCGTGTGGATACAAAAAAATTATATAAAATATTTTTAGGCTTCCAAGTCAAAGATAATTGCAAGGAAACACTTTTAAGCTTATATTTGCTTAAATTGAACACTTGATAAAGAAGTTATGAAATAATAAAAGAAGGAAGAAAAATCATTTTTTTATGTAAAATCGTTTTGTTTTTTTTTACAAAAAAAATTCTTAAAAATCAACGGAACCACCTACAATATCGTGGTATATCTTTTTGTAAAGACAAAAATTCTTTCTGTATTTTGTTTAGTTTTTTTTTTTTAGTAAACGTAAAAAAAAAAAAAATTTACTGTAAATTAAATTTTTTTTTTCAACTTCAACCGATTTGAGCGAGCCAAAGACGAACAAAATCTTATTTTTTTTTTACATGTTCTTAAACCTCAGACCCTAATACAACTTTTGATCACTATTACATTTAAAAATAATAGTACTTTTTTGCGGCCATACAAAAGTGACACACCCTACTATACAGCCGGTTTAAGAAATGCCTTATACCTTACCCAAAGCTGAAGTTTCCAGCTTTTATTATAAAAGGAAGTTTGCAGTCTACAATTTAACCGGCCACTGCAATCTAACCAAAGTCACATACTGCCGCATTTGGACCAAAGCGCAGAGTGGTCGGTCTGGAAACGACTTCGCAAGCGCACTTTATAAAATATTACAAAGCGTCGTAGACGATATTCTAGACGTTAACGAAAACAGTTGCGTTGCACAAAACAAAAACCGAGTCAACAGTACTATCCTCTTAAATTTTTTGCACAGGAAGACTCAAATTTTAAATATAATCCAAAAGTACTCGGAGCCGGGCTACTCTCAGCTCCAAGAAGTTGATAGTGTTCACAGTGCCATTGAAAGGCATTTGCGAGGTGTGTCACTTTACAGCCCCCTTTCATTGGTTCAACAACTTCTTAAAATTAAGTATGAAAAAGTGCATTTGCGGATCATGCTTCATGCATTTGCAAGATCATCACTTCTTTAACTTTGCTGCAGCATCGAAAAACTTGGTCATGTCACCATTCTGCAAATTAACAACTTTGAGGTACGGCGCAAAAGACCTGGTGTGTATATAATGTTATTCATATAAAATCCTACTGTACTACGGATAACTTTTCCAAAAAAACACGGCTAATGCTTAAGTACATGAGTGCGGTTGAGTTGGCATATTATAATGCCATTTTTGAAAAGAATCAAGTCTTAAAAGATGCTATTGCAAGTACACCTGAGACTGAAAAAGTCAAAGGAGTCACTCCAAGAAGAACAACCCGTAAAATTAAAAAACAGTGATCAAAAAGACATACTTACATATGTACCAAAAGTATTAATTTATTTTTATTTATTAATTTAATGAACAAAATGTTACCTATTGAAGTGTGTTTTAGTTGACGTAGTTTTTACTGATATAAATTAAAAGTTGGATACAATATCTACTCATATTTTGTTTTATTTTTTTTCCTTTCTTATCATCTGAAGGCACTAAATTAATTTATTTATAATATTCCAAAAAACTGAAATGTTGGATTTTTAGATCTCAGTTATGAACGAACGTAATTATTTTACGGAATTATTTTTCTTTAAAACGATAACTAACCCTTTTTTTTACATAAAAAATAAGTTTAGCAAAAAAAAACAATAAGAAAAATAAAATAACAGTAGTTTTAAAAAAAGCTTTTATTTTAACTTTTGTATGAAAATATGCCACATACGCATGGAAAAATTACAATCTCGTTCCGTATTTAAATGCCACATAGGTTGGTCAAAAAGTGCCTCATATGATACAAAATACACATTATTTGAAAAAAATTCATGCCACATATGCAATTTCCTTTTTTTCAACTTGAGATTACAAAAAACCTAATTGACCGATTGAATCAAGAATTAATGCGTAAAGTAGAACTCAATAGTAACTAAATTAATAAATTTGTCCAATGGTTATTTTACGAAAGGTTTAAGTTTTATTCGCATTCAAACTTAAAACGTCGTTTTCTCGAAACTAGGTTTTTGTCGTTTAGATCACTCCAATACTGAGGTGACGATATGCTCAAGTTCCTGATCCCATCACAGACACCACGAAGGTTCAAAAATACATACAAAATTTTTAGTTTTTTTAAAAGACAATATTTTCTTTTTTTTTATAGGCAAATAGGGAACTACATACCACCAAACTGATGCTGCAGTTGAGGGCTCAGAAGATTTTCCGTCGCCAATCAGCGGTGAAGACTTCACTTTTGGGATTGACGACGGCAACAAGATGGTTACTCCATTATTTTTATTATTTTTACTATAAATGTGATATTTTTGTTTATTTTTGTTGTTTTGCACTGTTGGATTAGCTTTTTGTTTTTTTTTTTTATTAACTATGTGATGATATTGAATATTGTGAAATCGATTACTTACTTTTTGTTCTTTTTATGTTATATGTACAAGTTCCTGAACAAAAGAAGACTGAATAAATATTTTGTAAGGAAAAATCTTGTTTGTTTTTATATTTGTTATTCTTTTATATTGAAGTTAAGTAACACAAAGTACACTTTTTCAGCCTGGAAATTATTGTTTTTAGATCCTGTTGTTGTTTAGGTATTCCTTTAATTCATCTCGCATTACAAACGCAACTTGAGATGAGTTGTGTGGCCCCATTGACCTGCATGTCGTAAGTGGTCCTACCTCCCTTCGCCAGAGACCTTCGGTAAGGACGTCGTTTTCATCGTAACGATTGACAAAGTCTGGAGTTATGTATGCTGAATCGTTTAGCTTGACAAAATTATGCAACACTACACTGGCCTTTACGCTCGTATTCACCGAGCGCTCCTAAACGGCTCTTAACTTTACGAGGATCTTAACTTGAAATTTCTGTGGGGTATTCACCAACCACTCGCAAGTGTTTTTCGAAGTTTGAAAATGAGAGCCACTCTCTCTTGTTCAGGCATACCCAAACTGTGAAATGTTGTGGAATGTTGGTCTTGACAGCAAATGGATACTCTTCTACTTGGCATTGCTCACATGGATTCGAGTCAAATGCGTGCGAAGCACACGCACAAGCGAACAAACTTTCGAAGAGAGCGCTCGTAAGTTAGGAGTGGTCGGGACCACTCCTAACTTTTAAGAGCGCTCGTAGATCTTCACTAATATTGCTTGGTGAATAGGTTTATGAGCTTCTTAAGTTATGAGCGCTCGGTGAATACCGGCCTAAGTGTTGTAGTTAAAATTCTCCACTTTGCGACCAATATTCCAAAGGCATTTTCAATTACTTTCCGAGCTCGAGAAAGCCTTTTATTTAAGTAAAATTTCTCAATGTTGAGTAATTTTCCAGGGTACAACCGCATCAAATATGGTTTCAAGGGAAAAGCTGAATCACCAACCATGTAATGGTTGCAGGTATAGTTCGAATTCGGAAGTCGAGTGGGAGGTGGAAAGTTTATGCCACCAGTTAAAACCTTTCTCCCAAAGGATGAGTCTGCAAACACTCCGCCATCACTTTGACTTCCGTACGCACCGATGTCAACTGCGGTTAAAGTATAATTGGCATCCCAAGTGGCCAGAAGAACTATCGAATGGTGTCCTTTATAATTGTAGCATTCCGAACTAGCTCCTGGCGGGCACTGAATATTGACGTGCTTACCATCAATAGCGCCAACACAACAATTATGTAAATTCCACAAAGTTTGGAGGTCATGGGAAATTCTCTTCCAATCATTTTCTGTTGGTAGTGATAAGTAGAAGGGCATGAGGTAGGTCCAAAGAATATCGGCTGTTTCGTAAATGATGTTGGCAACTGTTGAATATCCCATACGAAACGTCCACGCGAGGACTTGCACACAGCTGCTAATGACAGAACCTGTCATTTCAGAAATGTCATATTATAAATGTCATTCAAAGCAAACTATAACGTGTTTGTGTTTCAGCTATAGCCGTAGAGCTTAATTGACTGGAAGATCAAGAAATTGCCCTCCTTCATCCAAAACCATGTCATCAACTGTTTTTTTTTACTTTTACAGGTGGTGGAAGAAACCTGTTGTCTAGTAATCTGAATAGGCCACTTATTGGACGACAGAATTCTGTATTTCTACATTTTACAATTTGAAGCAAGTATTGGCTTTCACGCACATGTTCTGAATACCATTTAATGTCTGGAAAATCAGAAACATCTTGTTCACCCGCCCCAACATAGTTGGGAGTAACATTATAGCCATCAATTTCCATTGAACTCCATACTTCAGCTAATACATTTCCTGCAAATTCGAAATTAGATCTTTCTAAATGTTCATCAATTGTAACGACACGCTCATCCAAATAAAATCCAAAATGGTCATGAGGCAGTATTAAATCAGCCAGTTCCCGACTAAGAGGGGCCATTCTGCGCTCTACTCTGTTATACGCACTTCTTCCAGGAGCATTGGTAGCTAAAAACAATGCATCGAAATCATGGCGCTTAAAGTGTTGTATAGCAAACCCTATGACTTTTTGACAACGCGTATTTTCATCTGGCCCTCCATCAACCGTCATGATTACCACTGGTTTTAATAGTCCGTGGTCAGTTTTAGCTAATGGTCGAAACTCTTCAAGTTCGAGAAACTTTAAACTTTGGCCAATGGAATCAACGGTAACACAAATGTTAACTTGCTTTGCTGCTTACAATACGTCTACTCGCTATAGTATCCAAACGAAACAATACACTGACAGAGGAAATTTAGGCAAGTGAATAGCGCGCGGTAATTCTACTAATCGATTCTAAAGCGAGTGCCTAAACGTATGCATCATTTGCGGGAATGCCCGAAAATTCGTTTCGTTTTCAAGCATAGACAATGTGAGGGTTGCTATTCGTGTAAAAAAGTAAATAACTACCGATGACGTAATCATCATCTAGACTCCCCTACCCTCCATGTCATCCAAAATAAGCAAAACAAAGACCCCCCACCCCCCAATAGTGCTTACGTAATACTTGAACGACCCCTATAGGCAAATTAAGATATTCACAAATGTTTTTCGAGTACGCAGAAAGGTCCCTAAGCACAAAATTCTGTATGTGCCTATCTGTTTTAGCTGTTGTTTTGCGAAGGCGTTCACCACGATGTTCTGCTTCTACTGACTTTTTGCTTCTAAACTTTGTACCGCCTTAATACTTTTCTATAATCTTGTGACGAATTGCGTTGGTGTGACGTGTTTTATTACTCAAATTAATTTCAATTTACACATCTCACAACTTAGGTCTTAGGTCTTTTTAATTAAGAATGTAATGCATTAGAACATTTTATTATTTAATCCAATTTATAAGCAATATTTAAATTCCAAAGTACTTTTACATAAATACTTTTACATCGCAAGTACGTGCGGTCTAGTAGCACATTTTATTTGAATTTATATTTGAAACGTTAGACGTTAATATGGAATTGTTTTAATTTGCATATTCAAGAAGATCAAAAAGCCCATACATAAAATATAGGTACAATTTGAAGATTTTACCAACAAACATTTATTTTTGAAAAACGTTATTTTGTAAATAACTTTCGATACTCATCATTTCTTAATAAGGAAGTACCTACTTATTTAATGAAAATACTTGAATTTGAAAATACATACTCAGCCCTATTCCAAATTCCATCGTAATCGAAAAAGTGCTACGAATCACGAAAAATGTATTGCAGTATCCATTCGTAGTGAATTCATAGTGGAAAATCTATTACGAATTTCGAAATTCGGGGGATTTGGTATCACCAATTCCGAATTAAACGGAAATATGACGTCCTTTTCTACGACAGCTTATTCTTTTCGTAGCCAAGTGGAAAACGGTTTGTGTTTAAGTTTTTTTTTTATTACCTCTTAAACTTATTTTAAAATAGTTTGTTTAAAATGACGAAAACAACAAATAAAAGCCAATATGAAAGACTTTTTGAACTTTTAAGTGAAAAACCTGATGTAGCACAAGGCTATACAAAATTAACAAAAGAGGACGTAAACCTTTTTTGGGAGCACGTAAAAACTGAATTGAACTCTCTTGGACCTCCAACTAAAGAAGCATCTGTTTGGAGAAAGGTATAAGTGGAAAAAAAGCCGAGTGAATCACTAAATTTATTCATTGACTATTCTAGACTTGGTTGGATTGGAAAGCATACATAAAACGAAAGTTATTTGAAAACAAAAAAGAACAGAATGCAACTGGTGGTGGAGAGTTCAAGAAACACCATATCTCTAAATTAGAAGATGGGGTTATTCAACTGACAGGGCTGCAAACCTCTACAGCTGGAATTATAAACACGTTTTCATTTGGTTATGAACTCCCAGAGCTGACAAAAACAACAACAGAGATTCAAAATCACAACGCCGAGGGTTCCGTATCTGCTGGATCCCTCGACGTGTCGATGTCTTCAGAACGTGAGGTCCGTCCAAGTATACCATCAACTTCTCGAAAAGTCATAGACATAACAAATCTTCTTGAACTACAAATCGAACTTCAGAAAGAGTTTTACAAAAAATCGGAAGATTTTTATAAAAATCAAATAGCTGCCACACAGGAACACGTACTTTGTACAAAAAAAATTTACCGAGGAATTGATAAACTCTGTGATTTAAAAAAAAATACAAATTGATGAAACAAAACGACATAACAAAGTAAAAGAGGAACTCTTAAAGAAGAAAATAAACATAAAAATGGAAATGCTGAAAATTGAACAGTCAAAATATACTGCGCTTGACTAAAAGCTTGCAGCAAGAAAAATGACAAAAGAATATACGTCCAATACCTAATTTAAGTTTTCTTTTCTTTTTTATTTTTTTATGAAATAAATATTTTTGTTTAAATAAATACTATGTAAATGTATTCAGTATATTGTTTCTAATTGAACTTGCAGCACTCCGGTAACTAGAATTATCCCCTACATTTTCTGACGACTCTTCTTGGTGCTCACTTTCAGGACGTGGAACTGGTATAATCATCAACTCGGTAATGGATACATATATTGTGTAATGCACATACCACGTTAACGATCTGTGCAGCCTTTTGTGGACTGTAGTGGAGTTGACGTGCACCCAGGGTGCACCGAAATCTATTTTTTACAACTCCAATTGTTCTCTCAATAATATTACGAGTTTTGCTGTGTTTTGTATTATAAATACTTTTCTGACTTCCACGATCGATAGATCGAAATGGGGTCATAAGCCATGGTTCTAGGGGATAACCAGCATCACCTTAAGAATATGAGCAGTAACAAATAAAGTTGCATACTAAATACACTAAGAACAAACCCAAAATCCAAGTATTTCTCTCTCCCTGTATATATTTACGTTCAAAATATCTTCTTGCACCTGACAAGTTCCAAATATGAGAGTCATGATTTGATCCAGGGTATCTGGCATCAACATATTTAATGTTCATTTTGTGGTCACAGATCTATAACGAAACATATTTGTAAATATATATGTAAATGTCGTTTAGTTAGATATTTGTTTACCATCATTGCATTTATACTAAAATTTCCTTTTCTGTTATAACACAAGGCTTTATCTTCTGGTGGTGCAATTATATTTATGTGTGTTCCATCAACGCACATAATTACACCGGGAAAACTTGCCTTTGAATAAAACTCCCTCTTTGCATCTCTACTCTCAGAATCACTCATAGCAATTTTAATCCACAAAGGACAAAGTCTTCTCTCTAAGACTTTTTAAATTTAAACAAAATGTTGACTGTGCCATGCCGACTTCTGAATCCTTGCCTACACCAAGCTGACATCCGCCTTCTCCGAGAAACCTAAGCACAGCACTCAGTCGGCATATAGAGTTTATTGAAGATGAAAATACCCCTGATTCAAGCTCTTGTTCCAGCTCCCCTAGAACGTATTTGAACGCTGCTTTATTCAGTCTAAAATTTCTAATGAAACTATAAGAATTATATTAGAAAATTAATATATAAAACATATTTATGTTAAATATATGTATGTACATGAAACTTACAATTTTGCATCCATATCAAACGGATCAGATGCATCTCTCAGTCTTTTTCTCTGAATTTTCAGCATTTGTCTTCTCCTTCGAACTTCTTCTTCAATAGCAATTGTTGCAAAAGCAATTGAATCCATTTTTTAGTAGGTATTTGTTAAATTTGTAATGAAATAAAACAATAGAATAAATAAACAAAATATCAACAGCACACTTTTTTCACGATCTCAATAATTTGACAGCTGTAACAGCTGATTTCGAAATTCAAAATTAGTTCTTTGAATCAGGCATTGCTTTTTTCGATTCCATTCGGATTTTGTAAATCCAATTTTTCGGGGTTCGTAGTGGAATTATCCACTGGGGAATTTTCCACGATGGATTCTGTTATAGGCCTGACTATAATTTGAAACTTTTTTATTTGTGTTGAAACTTATTATTTATCCATAGGTTGGGGTCAAAATCCTTTTTTTTTTTACAAAATTCTGCTTCTCAAAATTTAAGTTTTCAATATTCTGTGTTTCAAAGTTCTATTTCTCAAAATTCTGCATTTCAAAATTCTGAATTTCAAAATTGTAGGTTATCTTAAAATTTATGTTTTCATTATTCCGCAGTTCAACTTATCGAAATTCTGCTTCATTTATTAAAATTCTGCATTTCGAAATCTTACTCCACAAAATTCTTCATTTCAAAATTCTCCTATTAAACCTTTTGCTTTTAAAACTTCTGATTTCTATATTCGGCTTTCAAAATTTTGAATTTCAAAACATTTGCTTTTCAAATGCAACAAGTAATATTTATTTCAAACGCTTTATTTTCTAATAATGAGCCTATTAGTTTCTTTAGTACTTATAGAATGCTATTTAAAAATTCTGATATTGGTAGCTACCAACCTATATATTTATTTTGTATTGCAAATATACTTTAACCGCGCGCTCCCAAAATCAAAATCATATTTGTATACATATTTATACCTATAAAGACGATTCAATATGCATACCTTTTAATGAAAACAACTATGTAGGTACCTAAGTATGTACCTACAAATTGCTACCTAAAATATCATTTTCTTATATTCCGAAAAAAAATACCTTCAATGAATCAAAGGAAATCACAAAATAGATTTATGTCTGTAATCTTCTTCTCAATCTTCTGTTTGCCTTTACCTTTGTATATAAACTTTATAGAACCCTCATGGAACACAAAAAAAAGTTGTGAAAGCGGCTATACTATACTCTGTCCAACAAAAATTGTCAGTACAGGCCTTATGGGAGAGCTTTTTCTAAAGCAGTGGCGCCTGATGCACCCTCTTTACAATACGAAAAATGCCACTAAAAAAGAGCAAGCCACTGACTTTTCTTAAGGAATTGTTGTTGTAATTCTTTGCAAAAAGTTGTACACCCCAACACGACCGTCGTATCCCACTGCTGGTGAGATACTGTCAAGAGTGTCAAGCTTGTCAAGTCCAAGTGTCACTCAATACGATCGTGCGCTCTTTATCTACATCAAAACAGAGTTACCATTATCATTTTCAATTGCAAGCAAGGAGCTTTTTCAGTGGTTTTTATTAAGAAGCTTTTGGGATTTGAAGCTTTTGAGAACACATTTTAAGAAGATGAGTATTTTGAGTGTTGTCGTATTGCTTTTCAACTTAAAAAAAACGCGCCTATTATCTTACCTCTTGGTGTTGTGGGAAAAGGTAAATTGAATATTGTTTTCAGTCGTTTTGAATCGGCAGACGGTAGCCCTACGCGTTTTTTACTCTCATTTGCGGCGATTTATAATTTAAACTACGGAATCCCTGTAAGAGCTTTAAAAGGCGACACACTTATGCATGGCAATGGAACCAGAATGAGAGACAAACGTCCTATCTTCCCTGTACTGACAATTTTTGTTGGACAGAGTATAGTGGCACTATAGTAGATACAAATTTACGTTGGAGACTTTAGAATTAGGGTAAGATAGTACATAATGGAGAATAAAGCAAGATAATTGTATCGGTTTTTAGCCCCATGGAAACGAGAACTTATTTTGTCGCGATTTTTTTTTTGTCAATAGTTTTTGAAATAAAACTTGTTTTCCGGCGTTAGGAGTAAAAATTGTCTACGGAGTTGTCAGTGACATGTTAAAACGACATGTTATCCGTCAAAGACAGCGACATGGTTCTTACAATTGTTGTTCGGACTTTGTTCGAGGTTATTTAAAACACTTTAAAAACACCTTTTATCGCCGAAAAAGAATATTCTTTTAATGAAAAAACCACAACAACTAACCAACAAAACAATTAAAAACATAAAAATAAACACACAATAAAAGCTTTTTTTTAATGAATAATGTGGCCGAACAATTTCTAAATCGAAAACCACTTCCCTTTATAAAAAAAACACAAATAAATACATCTTTTTTATGGTTTTATTTATTTGAAACATTAAACACTTTATCCTAGACAATACTGAATAGACTTACATATGCATATGGGTCGTTGTAAAAAAATTACATTTTTAGCGTTATATCTTCTATTTTTTTTGCATTTCAATTCAAAGACTTGAAATTTGGCATGGAACTGTGTTTACTTGTCAGCATTATAACAAAAAATTTTCAGATTGATTGATGGTAACGAATATCCATCTTAATTAATCTCCGTGGCCTTTTTGGGATGTGATTTTGATTCTTAATCAGTTTTATTAATATTTTTAATGACGAAAATGATTTTTTTTTTTAATTTTGGGCCTTGTCGTTTAAAGGCTTTCTCTTAAACTTCAATTTTATGATATGCAAAAAAAAAAATTTGTTTTTTGTCCCAATTCTTAGTTGAATGAGTGTGACAAGATTTTGAAAAAAAAACATAATTAAACATTTTCGCTTTTTCACACAACTAAACAATTTTTAATAATTTTTTACGATGCATCATCTTATAGTACGTCAAAAAACCTTCAATTTCATGTTTTATTATAATTTAATTATTGCAGTTAATTCCTTTAAAATTTACATACAAAATAATTTTTTCATCCGAGTAAAAATTCAGTGAAATCTCCGTGGCCTTGTTATCTTTGTACCATATTAATATTTTTTAGTCTAACCACCGCCAAAAGAAAGGTATTTAATCATACTTGAACCTAATATAATTTGGACGACATTGAGTT
Source organism: Chrysotoxum bicinctum (assembly GCA_911387755.1). Taxonomy (NCBI): domain Eukaryota; kingdom Metazoa; phylum Arthropoda; class Insecta; order Diptera; family Syrphidae; genus Chrysotoxum; species Chrysotoxum bicinctum. Next base: position 100,385,007 of record OU426988.1, read on the forward strand.
ACATTGACTATATTAAAATTAAGAAATAGTCGATTTTGTAATCTCCGTGGCCATTTTCGTATTTGTTTTTTAATAGGTTCTTTTAGTTTATAATGGCTCATATTCATATTAATTTTTTTACATATATTCTAGATAAATATACTGAATTTCATCATTCCTTACAGTATTGGTACCGTAAAAGTTCCAAGAAAGTTATGTGTCGTTATTTAAAAATATTTTCTTGACTCTTTCATGCTTTTAAACAAAATCATTTCGTAAACAAACAACTTTTTTATTAATTATCCTATTAAATTTATTTGCTTTCCACAAATTTTCAACTATTTATTGTTACTATTTATTTTGTGGATTATTGTTATTTTATGAAAGAAAAGAACATTTTTAATACATTCAAATTTTCAATTTTAATTTTTTATCAAAAAAAACTCGTAAAATGAAAAATATTTGAATTTATTTTTGCGCAACTCGAAGAACTCCTATTCTACTTGTTTACTATAGATTTAGAAACTAAAACCCAAGAAAAACTGAAAAAATTTTTTTGAAACGATCAATAAAAATGTCAATTTTTAAAAAATGACCCATATACTATTTAACTTCAAAACTAAGCGCTAAAACTTACAAAATATTTAATGCGAAACATAAAAAAAAACACTTGTAAATAAACTTTCTGCTTTCTGTTGTCAAATATAAACTAGCATTGCCATATGCGAAGAATTTTAAATTCGGTATCAAAATTAAATTAGCAGGGATCGTTACATTTTCGCGAAAATCAGTTGCCCGTATAACGTTTGTCCGCCGATTTAATTGATACTTTTCTGACTTCAATCTCGCAGAACGATATCCCGTCGCATGATATCCCGTAGATTTCTTCACTGGATTGGGAGTACTAAATACTACTTTTAAGATAGTACTTTATGGATTTATTTAAGCAGTAGTGCTTCCATAAAAATCCTCAGTTCTTGGCAGATCTCCGTAGATGTAAGACCTCAAGAAGAGATAGGAACTTTGATTCAGTTGTGTTATGGGGTTATTACTGGTTGGGTGACTGGCTGGTTGGGTGACTGGTTTGTTGAATGAAGAGCTGATGGGAGGAAGGAAACGACTAAGCGAGTTATCAGCTGGAACTTCAGGAGCGGGTGTAGTGTTAGGTGCTTCTCTCTAAAGTCAAACTAGATGTGAGGTATTAAGTTCTTCTCTCTGAAAAAATTTCTTAAGTTTCCTTAGTATCAGCTCTTTCAAGAGCTTACTTAGGTTGCTGAAGAGTGATATTGGCATGTAGTTAGAGATCAAGTTCCTGACACCTTTCTTCTGGATGGCCAAAATCTTTGCAGTTTTCCATTTTTAAGGGAAGTAGTTGTTATTGAAGCTGTTGTTGGTTAGAAGCATTAGGACTATCTCTGGCATCCTCTTTCTGATAAAGTTGGATATTCCATCTCATTCGGTTGAGTTCTTAGGCCTGGAGCTACTGATTATTTCAGCTATTTCTTCTGGGGTGCTCAGGTTTGGGCTGTTAACTCGGTCAGTCGCTGGATTGGTGTAGCTGAATATCGCTCTATCCATGTTTGGTGCTAGAGTTTGTTGGATGGAATCCTTGATTTCATCAGGGATTTTCTTCCGAAATTACTCCTGCTTAAACACTTTTTATTGTTCGATTTATTTGGTTATTTGTTCTTCGTAATTCTCACAATTATATAAAATGGACTGACAATTTGAAAACAGTGGAGTTCACGTATAACGCGCTAAGCTTATTTTTTTTGCCAATACCAGTATATATACGCAGTAAATGATCTTGTCATGCTTAATCGCTTCAAAGGTTATAAAACTTTAAATACTTTGAATGCATTTAACGTGCCACACATGGTACTGATGCTCAAGAAAACTGCTGGGCGCCTGCCTGGAGACTGAATATACCCTAAGCGGAGCAACGGAGTTGCGAGAGCGGGTGAGAGCCCCAAAAATGGAGTTAAAATCCTGAAACCTGAAAACAATTTACTATTGTCCAAGAGAACTGTTGCCAGAGGCTTTCTATCAAACACCTTCTGAAGGAGCTCGTTCTTCTTCATTTTTTTTTGTAGGGAAAACTTGCAGCAGGCAACAAAAGGGTTTTCAGATTTTGGACAAGTGGCTAATTACATTTGATAATAATATTGGTTTTCCAAGAATTTTGCAATGTTTTTTGAAATAACATAGCGGAGTTGTGTACATAGAACTAAAGATCCCAAATACCAATTAAAGAGAAAATAAATTGTTAATAAAACAAATCAAAACTGGTTATGTTAAGTATGGTCAGTCGTCACTTATCAAAACCATCGCATGTTGACCTGATCATACTACACAATACCGCAGTCGGTCGCTATGCAAAAGAAAATTGCTTATGACGATTTTATTTATGACTGCACTTATTGAGCAAGCGGTATTGCGACTTTAAAATGTGCTCGTAAATAAAATTAATATTTAAAGGATCTTGAAGCTTTTTCATGCTTTACTAGGAATCAAACGAAAATTTTATGCATTTTAACATTTTCTCTAATTAAATCCATATATTTATATGTACTATTACATAGTTACGTTTAAAAAACTTCTAAAGCTAGAAAAAATAAAAATTAAATTGTAAAACGTTTCTTAGGCTTAATAAATGAAAACCCAGACCATCTTAGAGATTAAAAGGCATTTTAAGCTCTGAGCAAATAAAATTCGCTCTGAATCTTAACCGAAACTGAAAAAAAAACTTAAGTTCTTAAATAAATGTATTCATTTTTCATTCTTTTGTTCATTGCTTATAAATGTATTTGTTATTTATTTATTTAAATATCTATTTATGTATTTATTTATCTGTTCATGTATTAATTTATTTATTTTTGTTCATTTATTTTCTTTCCTTGTGTTTATTTGTTTATTTAACTATTATTTTCAATGTTTATTTATTTACTTTTTTTGCTATTGATTGATTTTTGATTAATTTATTTATATAAACTTCTATACTTCAAATAAAATATTTACTATTAAATAATAAACAATAAACAATAATCTGCCAAATTCTATTAGTTTTCTTTAAACTTAGTTAACAGACTTCTAAAAAGAAGCCCATACCATAAATTTAAAAATATCAAATGAAGGTTTTCTACGTACTTTTCACTCAAAAATAAATTACCTTTTCTTTCTGTAAATCCTTATCATCATTTTGAATTTATTTTTCAGTTATAAGATAGGTATAAACTTAGATTCCCTGTGCAAGCTGTGTATGCACAAAATCATTGTAATTTGTAAAGCCTTTATTCTACGATATTAAGTATGTATCTATCTATTAAACCCTTAAAAAGTATTGCAATCCTTGAAGAAAATTCGTCTATAGAATAAACTAAAACGCTTTTAAAATATTGTGAGCGATCACCACAACAACCATCATCCTCATCAACATCATCGACCACCCGAATCAGCTTATGAGAAGGATGACCACAGAACAACGACATCCTGAGCCGAGGTACCTCAGTGTGATGGAAACTCTGGATGACAACATAATCATGGACAACGAGAAAGTAGTAGCGTTCTACGCTGACATTGGGTCAGCCTACCACCGCGGCTAAAACGCCATCCCTGCCCACAACCCACAAAAATCACCACTGACAACTAGGAATGAACACCCTGAGGACAATCAACCAACATTTTAAATTTAATTTTTTTCGTCATGTAAATTTTATATAAAAATACGACTAATTAAACTTAAGTCACTGTATATATTTAGACCCCCTATGAGCCAACAAATGTAAATTTTCATACATATGTAGTATCTTATTAGTTGTAAGCCAAATTGTAAATAGTATGTTCAATACAACAAAATTGAATTGATTTACTTTACATCATCCTCGTCACCGCCACCATCGTCGTACTTTATCCACCAACCACCCCATCCATCAACCATCCTGTCCACCAACCACCGTGTCCACCACATCAGTCAACCCACCAACGTCACCGTCGCGTCCAACAACCATATACTCGGTACCAAGAACCAAGTACCCCAAACCTCTAGCAAGACATCTCTCAATGTCTTACTTCTATGAGGTATTGCAATCGATAAAACAGCGCGGTCTTCTGTGTATTGTTAAAATAGGCCTTCATTCACATTGGTCAGCTCACCATATGAAGGTTAATAGAGCGCGCGGGTAAATGTTACACGAGAAACTGTGATTCGGGATATCGTTTTACGGGAAAACGAGTTGCGGGAAGATGATTTTTGGGCAAACGTAAGGCGGGAATACGTGACGGGGGAAATCGTTTTGCGGGAAAACGTAGCCAACCCAGTTAGCATTGTATATAACTAGAAAATCATTGGACTCGAGCACAATGAATCCGATAAGAAAATAGAGATGTGAGCGTGATGAAACATCCTCGTTGTTGTAAAATCAGTTTTAAACTGTGAAAGCAGGCGAGGATATATGTACGTAACGAAGCATTTCTCGTCGTCCATGTTAAATAAAATTAATAAATTAAGTAAGAACAGTCGCGCGCATTCAATTTTTAGTTTCACATCTCTTTGGTTACCGAAATGAAACATATCGGCTTATGTTTCATTTGACAATATATGTATTTACGATATGTTTCATTTTACCTACCAAACAGCTTCGCAAATAAAAATTGAATTTACGCTCCAGGCCTAAGGAATTGGGGAACGATTTTATTACAACGAAAAGGTGACTGTGGATCGTGTCTCGCTCTCGCCTCGTGTTCTCACCGTATTAATTTAAAACACTTTTGTCTGTCGTTTTCATTTGGATTTTAATGTCGACCTCTGACAAAATCACTTACGACGATTTCAGACTCACGACTTTTTGAAGCTTTTTCGAAATTTAATGAGCGCCAATGAGAAAAAATATATGACTTAACTTAATCTCGTCGTGAAAAATTTCGCCGGATAGTTAATTGCGGGACGATTTTAAAACCACAAAAAGTTGACAGTGAATTATATCTCACTCCCGTTTCGTGTTCCCTTCACATTACGAATCGGGCATAGTTAAAAAAAAACTTTCGTATACAAAAAATGTATTGATGTAAAGTTAAAAAACTATTTTTAAATAAAATATTAAATAGCTTTTCAAAAAAGAAATATTTGTATGTGTAAAAACATTTTTGTAAAAATTAAAAAAAAAAAAAAAACAAAATTTCGTGTGCTAAGCTTAAAAATTAATTGATCTACACTTAACAATAAATAAGAAAATCTACAAACATTATACAGCATTCAGACAATTTTAGAAAAAAAAACCAAAGATGAAGTTTTCAAAATATTGAGTTTTCAAAAAAAAAAATCGAGTAATTACTACACAAATATAAATTATTACAAGAAAAAAACAAAAGAAAATTAAGAATTGCTTTATGTACCAAAAATATTTTTTATGTGTACAAATCTTTAAAGTTTATTAATATACAGGAAAATATTAGTATGCACATGCACACATTTTATTGATAAATTAGAATTTATGAAAAACTCTATAACCATATACTTAATGTTAACTATCTTAGGAAAAATTGTTTTTTTTTATTTGGTAGATTTAAAAAGAGTTAAAGCTAAAGTTGAACATTAATCTTACAACTATATATTTTTTATAAAAATGTTCGAAAAAATAGTTTTTGGATTGATTTTTTTTTTTGAAAATTCAATATCTTGTAAGCGGGTACACAATTATTTTTTTTACTATGGGGCAAAACCCAAACCCGCCAAAGAATGGAGATATATCCAGTTGAACGACCGCATCTATACCTGCAATTATGTGCTTATACATAGACTTACAGGTCTCAAAAATAGAGTGAAATCGAAATGAAAATGAATTTCCAAATCGAGTGAGTTTTCAGTGTTTTACATTTCACCCGCTTTCTTAATTTCTAAATCCTTTCAAAATCACTTAAGTGAAATTGCCAATAGCTGTCACTTCTCAGTTTGCAAATACAAAACTATTTTGTTTGTGAATTTTTTTGACTGCTATTAAAATTGTGTGTGAAAATTTTGATAATAGTAATTCCATAAAATATTGTGATTGCTTGCAATAGCATTACAACTTACCAATCGGGAATATGCAGAAGGAAAAAAACAAGCAAATGTTGGGAGATCATTCAAACCCATTAGGAATTGATGCTGCTGCATATGTGGTTAAAAAATTTATATCATACTATCGAGTTGATAAACGAGCCTTTCATCAGTGCCTCAAAATCAGTAAAACTTCCATTCCTGCATCTTTGAAGCTGACCGCGGTCTTACGTTTTCTTGCCGAAGGAAATTTTCAAAGATCAGTTTGAAAAGATTTTGATATCGGTCTTTGTTGAAGAACTGTGTCAAAGGTTCTGAGTTGGAGAATAAAATTAGTCCAAATAGAATTCAATTTGAAATGCCCAATGGAAGAGGCATACAAATCTACACTTAATTTTTTTGAAAAAAATTAATATTCCTGGAGTCATAGAATGCATTGATGTGAAATAGAAAGTTATATTTTTCATTTTTTTTTTCTGAAAATTTCACAATAAATAATAAATTCACACAACTAGATCTGATCGAATTTAAATCAACTGAAAATCGAAATCTGAAACATGGAAATTCGCATCAATTTCACTTCGAAAAAAAAATGAAATCAGTATCTGGAAGTGAATTGTAGAACACCAAATTTTATTTTGTATCGATTTCGATTTAGGGAACCTGTTCTTTTCTCATTTCAAAATGGTATAACATTTTTGAGGATATTTCATAAATAACGGAAACAAAAACGATCAGTTTAGAAGACGGGTAAATCTCCATGAGTTGATGTTTGCAACAGCCTCCGTGATTTCTTGGCGCATCTCGGCTAAGTTTTGGATCGGTTTTGATTCTTGGACAAAATTCTGTGGTCCGATGAATCAACATTTAAAAAGGATGGATACATGAACCTTCACAATTTACACGAGCGGCATGTAGAAAATCCATATTTGATTGGGGAAGACAAATAGCAGTATCGCTTCAAAGTTAATATGTGGACCGGAATTCTTAAAGGTAAAATTATCGGACCATTCGAGCTACCAGATAACTTGAACGGCGAGGTGTATTTAGATTTTTTTTTTAAAACCGCTTACCAAATTTATTGGAAGATGTGCCACTCAGCATTTATGGAAATGTGTGGTTTCAACAAGACGGCTGCCAATCGCATTGATTAATTTATTAAATTGATTTGATTGATTAAATTGATTGGTGAGAAAATCACGCCTTCTTGTGTCCCTTAAGACCGAGCACCTTCCGACAAAATGAAAAATGTCCTCACGTTCTGTTAAGTTGCACATATCGCAAATGATCGGTAGCTCTTCAAGATGCGGAATAAAATTAAGATTTAGAAGCTCCACTCTTAGTCGAAACATGCATGCAATTTGTTCGATGGTCAAATCGTCTCGAAAATAATTTTTTTGATCGAGGTCATGATTTAGCCTGCTATAATTCACTCGATGTAAAAAGCTTGAGGCCTCTTCCCCGTACTTCTCTCTATCCTTTTTATCCAGACGACTGATTGATTATAGTTGATTACTAGCTCCACACCAGTTTCATGAGCCAGTTCTATCCACTCTTTAAACCATCCTGTCTTTTTTTTGTATCGAAAGCGGCTTGGAAGTCTACGAAAAATGTATAAAGTTTTTATTTCTACTAAGGAACGAGTCAGCGATGCTTCTAAGCATAAAGATAATATGGTCTATGGTTGAGTACTCAGATCTGAACCCAGCTTAAGACTCACTTAGTAGTTGATTTGCTTGTATCCACTTGTATCCATACGTTCAATCGCTTTAAAAGAATTGAAGTAAAAAATTTTTTAGGATGCCTTTAGAAATGAAATCCCTCGATAATTTGCTGGATCTGCAATACTGTCTTTTTTATGGATCGGGAAGATCAGGCCATCCTTGAACTGCTGTGGTATAATTCCATATTCTAAAATTTGGATCTACAGAACTCCTCTGGTATTCTATCCGAACCGGGCGCTTTTCCATCCGATAATTCATTTACTGCGAGTTGAACTTCTTCTTGGGATATGCTAGAGTCCAAAATGCCATCATAAAAACCAGGTTGAGCATATTGTATAAGGTTTTGACTTATAGAGGTTGGGTTAAGCAATTGACTGAAATGGGCTTGCAATCTTTTCGAATTTAGTTCGCTACTAATCATATATTTTGTGCCGTTTAGTTTCCGGGCCTAATTCCAAAATTCGGATGAGCCTGAGTTTCATAATAGATTTTTAGATTAGATTAGATTCTTTATTATGTAAATTCAATAGTAGTTCTTATAAAATCGGTTTCTTTTCTGGGTTTTAAATTTTACATAACAAAGGTAAATATAAAGGCTATGGCATATTGCCGTTCAGCCAGATTAGATAGATATATTCGTTTTTAATACAATTAACTATAGTAAACATTACTAGGAACATGATATTTTTTATTATTATTATTTTTTATATTTTTGCTTTTTCACTAAGCATATTCGTTTGTAATAACAAAACGGTAGTTTTTTGCAGATTTTAAATATTTGAAAAGACTTTCCCAATAAGCTCCATTTAAAATAACTTTCAATTGCTCCATGCAAAGTGTTCTAAATCCAAAAAATATGTATCTAAGCTCTTTAAGAGCCGGGCAGATGGCCAAAAAATGAAAGCAATCTTCCTTCGCATTCATGTTGCACAACGTACAAACAAGAGTGTCTGTTTTGTTGTATGGTGTACCATTTAAATTAAGTAGATCGCCCCTTGCTCTACAAATCAGGGACACCGCTTCCAAACCGAATTCATCCCTGAAGTAGTTATTTTGACCAAGATCAAAATTTAATTCAGGGTATATAATCCTGTTTATGGATGATACCGCTTGCTGTGTACATTCGTTACGTTGGTATATGTCATATTTTTCCACTAACTTGTAGAGTTGTGTTCTTAAAGCAAACACATCCGTCGCTTGCAGATTCAGATCGCACCCGCATTTCCGCGCCAGAAGAAACCAGTCTGTGACCCAGCCCACCTTTTTTTCAAGAATATATTTTGTAAGAACAAAAGGTATACGATTAGGGCTATAGCCTTTTATTATATAGTCAAAGTGTAGTTTTAATGTGTATATAAAAATTGAAGGTAGACCAGTTTCGAGTTGTATAATATAGCTTGGCGTATTCGCTGGTAATCTAAAGAGTTTTTTTTATGAAAAAGCGTTGGAGCTTCTCTACTTCATCATAAGACCTATATCCCCATACTTGGCAACTATAGCACATCACAGATCGCAGGACTGTTTCGTAGACTCGGTACTTCGCTGACAACGGAATATCTGGGTTTTTTAATATGTTTTGCCATGATGCGTTGATTAGGCTTTTTGCGGAGGCTAGCTTTTTTTCCAAATGGCATCCCATTTTCATATTTGGCTTTATAAGAACCCCTAGGTATTTGTACTCAGGTACCGTTTCTATCTCCTGCCCATTAAAGTGCCATTTTTCCATAGCGTTGAGCTTTGCTTGTCTCTTACGCACGATCATTATTTTGGACTTTTCTAAATTCACCGTCAAGTTCCACATTTGACAATAATTGTTAAGTTTATTAATCATTATTTGCAAGCTTTGTGGTGATTCAGAAAACAAAACAATGTCGTCCGCAAAAAGAAGTACCTTTATAGTTAAACCAGCAATCTGGATCCCTGCAGGCAGGTGAGTAACTATGTCATCCAAAAAAATTGCAAATAATATCGTGCTAAGGACACAGCCCTGTCTTACTCCAGATAGAGTCTCAAACCATTCCGATAGGGAAAAACCATCCCATACCATCTGCCTTGTATTGTTATACATACTTCTCAGAACTTTAATTATTTTTGTGGATAATCCTTTCTGTGTTAGTTTAAAAAATAAAGCATTTCTATCTATAGAGTCGAATGCCGCTTTAAAATCCACAAAAAACAAATAAAGCCTCTTTCCATTGCTTAAATAGTGGTTTGAAATGGTGGTTAGTGCATATACATTATCTACAGTTGAGTATCCCTTACGAATAATATAGTTTTTCTTTTTTTTCGGCAAAGCTTTTTATATTTTTGATTGTAGTCAATGTACACGTTTTTCGCGAAGAACTCATCAGACCGTCTAAACTTATTAAGCCAAGCGTATGAAAGGTTCCTCGCATGCAAAAAATCTTTATCAAACCATGGTTCTCTAAAAGTCTTGTTCCGTTGAGAATAACTGTTCGGTTCACGATATGATCCTTTTATACATATTTCGATAGTGTTTAAATTGCATTCGTTTTTATCTAGCAGAAGTGTATCCAACTGTCCTTTATAGTTCGAAGCAGTTGAATTTCTCCATTGCAGTTTAGGCAGAAGTTCCAAATCCAAATATTCTTCATTTTCTCTTTTTTCACATTCAAGTGACACCACAATCAGCATATGATCGGAATATGGTCTTTTTTGTACCTCAAAATTAGTTATAGTTGAATCCCATTCCCCGCTTGCAAGGCTATAATCGATGACGGCATTCCCCTGTTTGCCGACAAATGTAAATTCTCCTTGTAAATCTCCTTCAAAAGTACCATTTTGGATTCTGAATCCGAACGAGTTGCAGAAATCGAGTAGCTTTGAACCCCTTGTATTTTTAGTTGCACCTTTTGTGTTTCTCTTGCGCCCAATTCTTTCGTTTTCAGCACCACCTTCGTTCCCTGTTCTCGCATTCAAATCTGCGACGATCAAAACATTGTCCATGTCTCCACAAGCTATAAGCTCACTTATTTTTTCGAAATCCGTATCCTAATGGTTGCAATTGATATAAGCTGGTATTATTCGAAACATTTTCCCATCCATTTCTAAATCCAAACAAATATTTTCTTCAAAATGTTTAAAATCGCAGTTGATGTTATCAGAATCTTTTCTGAAGCTGAAAATGCATCCTCCACTCGCTCTTCCTTTCGCATGGCACTTTATAGCTGGGATTATTCTAATAATGTAATTTTTGAATTTGCCTTCGTGTTTCACAAAATTTTGATCAGATATAATATGTTTCGTACAAAAAAATATTTCAAATTGGTTAATAAAACTAAAAAAATCTATAAATATGCACTTATTATTAAGCCCTGCCACATTATATGACAATATTTTTACAATCTTTAAATTTTTCTTATTATTATTCTTATTTTCTACATTAATTTGGTTGAAATTATTTAATAGGCAGGCGGCATTATTGTTAAATATTAGGTTGAGCCATGAGATATGGCGCATGTGAATCGTTCACTTCGAAAATTTTTCGCCGACCAGCTGGTCTCCGCACATGCCGTCACATTTCAAGTCGTTTTCGCTGTCAAAGTAAAACGATTTGCCTTCAACCACCAATGTTTGTCCTCGGATTTGTGTTTTTAGATTTTTGTTTTTAGCAAATAAATTTGTTTTTAACCTGATTATAAGTCTCCTTCTGGCTCGTGCAGATGCGGGTTAATCTCTGTGCATAGAGTTTCCGGTGTTCCGTAAATTAATTGTTGATTTTAAGATACGTCCAACGTTCCCCTTCGGTTGAGCCTTACGATGACACTCGCTATGTTGTTGTTTTTTAAGCGCAACACTCTTTTTGCGGCAATAATGTTTCCGTCGTTGGATTGCAAAAGATCCATGCAACACTTATTCGCCTTCTCCGCCGCGTCCTCTACCTGATTAATCGGAATTTGTACCACTATATTTTTATCATTTGCCCTTATCTCTAGAAATTCAACCTGGCGCTCCAAAGCGTTGCAGCGGCCTTCAAAATGTTTCACTTGAGCTTGCAAGGCCAAGTTGCTTTCTTGAAGATTGTGGATTTCGTTGTTAATGACATCTAGATACCAGCGCATTATGCTCGCCCAGTAAGACAAATCCTTGCTGAAGAATACCCAAGCAGGTTGATAGGGCGGTCTGGTGCAATTTGAACATTTGTTATAGCTAATGTAAATGAACTTTTGATTTAATTTTTGTTCAAAAATTGAATTTCATTTAAAACTCAAACCAAATATCAGAAATGAATCATTATCTGATAGCCCGACGTCCTCTGGACCTGGTAGTAGTTACTTATAAGTTACTGTTCACCCGCCTCAAACTTAAACTTAGACACGAGGAAGCCCAAAGTGCATTCAAAGTTTTTTTAATGAATTAAAAATAATTATCTTAAGACCGGGTTACTTGAGAAAAACATCTTTGTTTCCGTTATTTATGAAAGTAACTTGCCAAAGTTTTTTAGTACATTTTTTCTTACACTACAGTCCATTGAATTAGGGTCATGTAAAATTTTTGAGTACTTAGTTGGGCAAAAGTGATATTTTCCTTAAAACGAATGCAGGTGTGTTTAAATTTTTGAATGCAATTGTTAGCGGGGTTATTAAAGGTTCCATAACAACAACAAAAATTGAGAAAAGTTAAGATTTGTAATCACGGTACTTAAAAGACCATGACAGGGTGACCATTTTTTCAATTTTTTTTCGAATGCCTGTAACTCACAAAATACGTGGCTACGATTTTTTTAAATTATTTTTCTGATAACTGTCACCACCTACCCTATCACCTGTTTTCGTTTCGACGACGTTGACTTTTGGGACATCCTGTATATATGAAAAACTCCTAAAATAAGGAACTATTAATTCTTACCGGAGAAGCCTTAGTTTTTATGTTTGATAGCTTGCCAAGCGCCTCTCTGTGGCCGAACGAGTAGTGTGAGCATTGTATATATGTATATCTTATAGTATTATCAATTGACGTGATCTTATGTTAGAGTCCCTAGCCTGCGGTGTCGCTGAAATCACAAAATTTGTCAGTGGAGAGTAGGATAAGAAAGATAGAAACAAGTAGTAAGAAAGAGAAATTTTATTATTTTCATTTTTCAACGAAAGATAGAGTAAGGGAGTTTTCCGAGTGGTGGAAATGAAAAAAAAAATTCTTTTTTGACCTTTTTCTGTTGAAATATATCTATTTTCTTGTTTGTATGTTTTTGTGAGTATGCATTGAGGTAGATATATTTTTTGCTTGAACTTGTTTGTCCGAACACATTTTCTTGTTTGTATGGTTTTTGTAGGTATTGAAAAAAAGAGATATGCCTATCATTCGATTTGAAATTTTCAATTCTGGTGAAAACTCAAATAATTACTATCTGAAGTGAGAACTCTCAACCAATGCTACAAAGATACAATGTGTTCTAGAAAACATAATAATTGCAATGACAAACTTTATAAAAAGTTGGTATATTGGCGATAAATTTTATGGAAATTAGTAAATACCTAATTAAACTGTTTTAATTTTAAATAAGTATCTGCCATACATTTTTTTTTCCAAATTTTAGAAAATATTTTTTTTTCTCTAGAACGTTTTTGTTTTACTTTCGTATTTACGGCGGATTGATGAAAAAAATTTCAAGGATGAAAAAAAAATGTTAATTTATACTAGTTTCAGGGCTTCAAATGTTCATATAAACGCACTTATTCACGTATAATTGTTGATAACTTTTTTACAAGCAATCGAATGAAGTTTTTATATTATATTCTTATATTATGTTTTTTCATAATCTACACAAAAAAAGAAAAATCAAACAAATTAAAAAGAATCATACGAAAATGTTGATTTTTCTCTTTTTTAACAATTCAAAATAATAACAATTTCTCTCAAAACTTACCTTTTTCACATATCATTTGTACTTTTTAGTATCAAAGTAATCGTTTTTCTGTAGATTAACAAAAATAAAATGCACGACAAGGTCGCACGAACTTGCTCTTATGTAATAGATTAGGAATTTTAAAAACGAATGTTATTATAGAAAACTGTTTATAAGCATAAAATTTATTTTTTAAATGACTAAAACAACCCTTTTAGCAGTTTGAGCTAAAAACAGGATGCCATGTGTTTTAAGCAAAAAATAGTTTATGTTAGAACAAAATTATAATTCCACGTAGTGGTTTATTAAAAAAATAAGCTTTTATATCCAAAAACATTTTTAAGAAACAATTTTGGAAGCCCAATTTAATGTGTTTATTAATGTACGAATAAAAATTAAATTTCCAAAAAAGATAAATATTGATTCGTTTTTGAAATATTGAATTTTCCAAAAAAGAAATAGATTTTTTTTAATTCAAAAATATATATTTTTTAAAGTTTTGAAATGCAATGTCTTTTTAACTTTTTGGAAGCTTGTCTATACAATATTTCATTAAAATCCGTTATGCCAATAATGAGAAATTCAAAATTCAAACAAATCGTTCTACGGTATGTACAGTCAGTAATAGGTACGAGTATCTTGATTTCAAATTATTTTTTTTATTAAATTATAGATCGTAAGAATTAATTGAAAGAAAACAATTTTAGCAAAATTCTCGGAACCTTTTTAGAGGAAAATCCGATTTTCGAAAACAATTTTTTGACATTTGTATGGAGGGTACCGTTATTTTTAGGAAGAAATACATTTTTTTCTCATATCTTGATTATATTAAGAAAAGAAGACATTTTTATTTCAACTGGCACTGCAACTGATTCAAAAAAGCGGGAAAATTATTTGCAAGAAAATATTTTGATATGGCATAGTAAACAAAATAAACATGATTGTATTCACAAATCCACAAAAAAACCGTTAAAATTTGCAGAGGAAAAATCAGACAGAAAGTCACGGTGCCAAATTCATTATTTTCAATGCATTATGTTTGAATCGTTTATTCCATATAATTTTGATTAGTTTTTTCATTTTCTCAAAATGTGTTCCTTTACTTATGCAAAACTACTAATTCCAATGTATTTAACCAAAAAATAACGCTACCCACCACACAAATGTTAAAAAATGGCATCTAGAATTTTACTAAAATTGTTTTCTTTCGATTAATCCTCGATCTATAATTTAATAAAAAAAAATTGAAATTACTGACGGTATCTACCATAGAACCATTTTTACAAATTTTGAATTTCTCATTATCTTTATAATGAATTTTAATGAAATTTTGCATAGAAGCTTTTAAAAACTTTGAAAAATATTGCATTTCAAAACTAAAAAAAAATATTTTTCGAAATTTTGAACAATATTTTTTTTTTTTTTTGAAAAATTCGACATCTCAAAAACGGCTCATTATTTTTGTATGTTTATTCGTACAATAAGAGAAGCTTTAAGTTGGCCTTCTAAGTTTTTTTCTTATTTCATATTTGCATATAGTCCAGTCAAAGCGTCATGAAAAAGGGCCTGACCTTGCGCGCAGAGGCATGGTCAATTTTTTTTTCATGCATCGATAGGTGCTTATGAGAAAAGCTTAAAACCAAATTTGCACCACATGACAACTTTTTTTACCAAAGTTATTGGTAAAAATGTGTTTTGTGTTATTTTTTGGTCATTTGCGAATATCTCGGCTCCACTATCTCGTACAAACAAAAATTAAACATGTATTTATTCTTAATAACATTATCTATTATGTTATAAAAAAAACATTTGTTTAAACAAATGAAAAAAAAAGTTATAGTAAGTTAAACAAATTTTTTGTTGTTTAAAAATCACTTTTTCGTGATTATTAAGAAAAAAGCTCATTTAACGATGAAATTTTTATATTTTATTATTAAAGTTCTTGTAATTCCCTACAATTTAAAAAAAAATTCAACACTCTACAATGAACCAAAGCCGAGTAATAAATTATTAAACATAGGTAAGTCAGCGCACCCACGCATTTTATGATTTTATGTTTTAATTAATATCTCAGTCCCAGTATGTCGCAAAGTGAAAATAAAAAACTGTATTGCTAATAACAATATTTTCTATCAACTTGCATTTAATTGAATATGTTTGAGCAAAAATATAAAAAGTTACCGTTGGTTTCAACGTTTTTTTTTTCTTGTTTTTAATACCTTTTTTTCATAGTTATTGAGAAAAAAACTGTATTTCACGGTAAATACTTTTCAGTTTTGGATTTTTGTTTTATAGTCCTGCTAGCTTACAATTTAGTATTTTAACCTTGTAGCTTGTAATTTTGGTGTCGCCTGCAAGCTACAAGGTTAAAATACTAAATTGTAAGCTTTCCTAAGTTTTTAAATCATGAATATCTTGGCTCCCGTTTGTTGTAATGGACTAATTTTTTTTTTAATTTGAAGTAAATTAGCACGACTATAAAACAAAAATCCAAAACTGAAAAGAATTTACCGTGAAATACAGTTTTTTCTCAATAACTATGAAAAAAAGGTATTAAAAACAAGAAAAAAAACGTTGAAACCAACGGTAACTTTTTATGTTTTTGCTCAAACATATTAAATTAAATGCAATTTGATAGAAAATATTGTTATTAGCAATAGAGTTTTTTATTTTCACTTTGCGACATACTGGGGCTGAGATATTAATTAAAACATAAAATCATAAAATGCGTGGGTGCGCTGACTTACCTATGTTTAATAATTTATTACTCGGCTTTGGTTCATCGTAGAGTGTTGAATTTTTTTTTAAATTGTAGGGAATTACAAGAACTTTAATAATAAAATATAAAAATTTCATCGTTAAATGAGCTTTTTTCTTAATAATCACGAAAAAGTGATTTTTAAACAACAAAAAATTTGTTTAACTTACTATAACTTTTTTTTTTCATTTGTTTAAACAAATGTTTTTTTTATAACATAATAGATAATGTTATTAAGAATAAATACATGTTTAATTTTTGTTTGTACGAGATAGTGGAGCCGAGATAAATAACACAAAACACATTTTTACCAATAACTTTGGTAAAAAAAGTTGTCATGTGGTGCAAATTTAGTTTTAAGCTTTTCTCATAAGCAGCTATCGATCTATGAAAAAAAAATTGACCATGCCTCTGCGTGCAAGGTCAAATGACGCTTTGACTGGACTAATAGCATTCTTTTTTATCTCTTACTACTTAAAGAATTAAAAGAAAAATAATTTTATGCTTATGAACAGTTTTCTCTAATAAAATTGTTTTTTTTAAATTCCTATTCTATTACATAACAGCAAGTTCGTGCGACAAACTCGATTATTGCAACTGCCTTAATTTCTATTAGTTGCGTAAATCGAGTTTGTACTATTTATCCTAATAATTTACTGTACACTGTACTTAGTAAAATAAAGTTAACCAAAACATAAAAAACTTTTTTTATTTCTTTATGTCATGATTACATTCTATATTTATCGTTATTTGTTTGTGGCAACCATGGTCACGGATTTATATTTTTTTATACAAATATATGTTTCCTATCCTCACAAAACGTCACATATACATCCATGAATATAATTTTCTCATTCTGTTATTATTCCTATTTTTTCTTTCTGTACACATTCTCCACACAATTTATTTTTTCTCATTCTTCCATTATCTCTACACCCGTATTGTGAAGTCTCCAAAATTTAGCAGAGACAAATTTAACAAATGCGTTCCGTAGCCTGATGATGCCGCCACAATCGACTTGTCGATATTACTATAAGTTATACATACAAAGGTGCGAGAAGTTCAAAATTCCAATTCAGTCGGTGATTACTTGTTGTGATGAGTACCTGCGTTGTGTTTTTCGCTTTTGACAGTTAATTACGATGTCTTTGGCCACGATCGTTACTGCATTACTTCTAAACTCTTACACCCATATTAATAAAGATGGTTTAGTGGAGGTTTATCGTTAAGTCCTGGACTAAATGCGAAATTTCATTAATAAAACAAATTTTCTGTTAAGTGACGTTTACTAATTATGATAAAGTTAAACCACCGAAGTAGGTGGTTTAGCGAAGGAATAAGAAATAGAAATGTCCACAGTCAGACACAAGCAATTGACAATCAATTTAGGTAGCCACAGAATATAAAAAAGAGATTGCTAACTTTTGTAGAAGACTTTCTTAAAAGGATTTTTGATAAACGTCATTTTACTATTCCGGGAACATTTTGTTTTTATTAATGTAAATATTTAAGCCATGGCTTAACTCCTATTCCATGGTTTAGCAAAACCATGGAATATAGGTGGAATAAGCGTTTTTTATTAATACGACTGTTATTAATTAATGGTTTAAAAACTTTTTGATTCTCATATTTCTCGTTAATGAACTAGCTTACGCCTTTATATGTTTTAATTGTTTACCGAAACTTTATATATTGAGATTTCCTGAAGGGACATCCGTCTTTCTCATAATTTATTTATAATTATATTGGCGCAAAATTTTAATTGAATAAGTACGATGCTAAAGCTGTTTTAGTATGATACTAGGTACAAACAACGAATTTGCGAATTTCAGTCGAATATAGCATCATACTTTCTCTACCCTTTTATTAAAGTTAAAATCATCGAATACCTACTTTATTTTGTTAGTATCGTGCTAGGTTCATATGACATTTGCAGACATCAAAAAAGGTTCGTGTACTTACTTTTTTACACGAAATGTCATTGTTTTAGGTGTGTTCAGAAGCAATTTATTAAGAACTTTCTTTTAGTACGATACTAGTTAGAAAATGTTTAAAATTAAGAATGAGTTAGTAAATTACTATAAAGTTAGCAAATTGTTAAGTAGTATCATACTAATACTTTGATAATAGGCTGTTTCAAATTTTGCGCCATTAACTTTAAAAAAAAACAACACATTTTATCTGCTAGACCAATCCCTTATGATATTTCTAAACGGTTTCTTCAGGTGTAGTCTAACAACATGTATTCGGTATGCCATAGATGCTGGCAACAAGCGTTTATTGATATCAGAAGAATTGAAAAGATAACGCCACAGGTAGAATAAGTGTGGCCCATTGAATAACAAACAATATACCTACATATATGTTGAAGAATATGTGAGAGCTCCAAGCAAGGCAGATTGCTGCATCTTCAATAACTGTCACAACATGATCCGTTGCAGAATACCTCAATGAATTAAAACTCAAATGTTAGGTAAATACCGTTTGTATATCCCTGGAGGAAGCATATCTTTCCTGGATCAATAAAATGTAATGAATAGAATGTATCAATTAATAAATGCAACGTCTCGTACGAGTTTAATGCAGCTCTGTTTTACGATGCTTGTAATATTTTTCAAGAATGCGCCCGATGACACCATATTTAACTTTTAGACACTGTCGCAATTAGACGATAATTATTTGTAATTTTGGGTGGGCTTTAATTCTCTTCATCTGCATGGATGGTAGCTTCCTGTCCCTAGAAGATTTCCCACACCTTACTTTGAGTGATATTATTTTACTGGCTTTGGGCACTTGCCATCAAAAATTAGCGAATTCATATGTGTGTATAGTATAGAAATCTGCAGAGACGATGCTTTGAATGATTTTTCTCAATGTAATATATTCCAAACGAATCTGTGGTTGATGCAAGCTCGGATTAAATCAAGGAACGTCAGAGCACACACATACTATACACATATTCTGATTGACAAATTAATATCGGGTTGGTAGAAATTCAATTCTACAGTGCTATTGCACCTGCTTTACAGAAAGAAAAACTATTGGCACATGTTCCCATGTAATTTCTATAGTATGGTACCTTGGCTTCAGACGACTTCAACCAATTATTGCACCCGCTCATAATATGCTAGAAATATTCATAGACGAATAGTTTTTAAATTTTCAGCGATTTCTTTTCACAATTAAAAATCTTTGTTTATTTTATTTTTATTATGAATTAATGAAGAAATTACATATGTTTGTCCTTAAGTGGGCTCAAGGTCAATTTTTGTTATTTTTTTTTGTTTGTGACGTTTCGGATGTGATTACACCCTTCTTCAGACCTATTTATTATGAAATTTCAATTGAAAACATTGTACATTATATACATCAAAATTCAAAAGGATATACTTACAACTTTAATAAAAACAATGGCGCAAAATTTTAAACAGTTCTCGTTTAAGGAATAAAACCGGCTCTACTTATCGCAGTCGTTTAGCTTGGAGACTTGGTCTAACTTTTGCATAATTTTAAACACGTTAGACAACTCTTCTAACTGATGTGGGTTTTACAACAGAACCTAAGCGAATTTGCGTTGAACAACCCTTAATTTGACAGATACATAACTCACACAATTACAAAAACACAAAAAAAATGTAAAAAGAACAGAAAACTTTAAACCAAATAATTTTTCGCCGAAAAAAGTACATTTTATATACTACCTCGATACAGATTTTGGTTGTTTATAAGTTATTTACATTATTTTAGATGGAAATAAAGTATAAATCGCAAATTTACAGCATAAAAACTCAATTTGTTTTTGCAAGGTGCAGATTCATTTAGCTATACTCGTCTTGGCCGGCGACGGCGGCGCGCGAGCATACATAAGATATGTATGTACCTACGTACATTTGTATTTACAGATTTGTTCAGCGTAGAGCACTTTCGTACGATTATTTCGAATTTATAATATTCAGTTATTCAGTCTATTTACTAAAAACATCTTTAAAAAATTGAATAAAACATCAGTAAAAATTTTTCTTCCATTTGCTTTGGTATGAAATGACTATTGTCAATATGGATAAAGTATACTTTTAAAAGATAAACTAGCTATTTGCTGCTGTTAAAGTAAGACGAGCTCTTTAACGTTAAAGTATAGTTTATGTCCTTTAAAATTAACAAAAAGTCGGTTCTCGTTTTATACTCAATATTTAGAGTCGATTCCCATTCTAAAATTGATTTAGAGTAGGTTTTAAATGTTTAAAATTTTGCGCCAATATTTTTTATTTGTTTGTTTATTTTTTATATCCGCGGTTTTTTTAAAAAATCTTTTTATTTGTTTGTTTGTTTTTTATATCCGTGGTTTTTTAAAAAAAATCTTTAGAAGATCTTTCAAAAGTTTTTTAGTATTTATTTTTATATCTCTTTTGTTATTAAATTTGTTTGAAAATTTATTTGAAACAAAATGAAGTTTTATTATTTGAATTTTTAAAACTCAAATAATTAATTTTGAAAATAAATTCACAACTTTCATGTACATTATTATTATGTATAATATATTCAATTGTTGAGTTTTGTTTATGGAGATATTGTGTGATAGTTAATAAATTGACCGTAAATACTACTAAGCCTATCACAATCTGAACGTCTATTAATGCTATTTTCGGTATTTCTACTAAGTAACATTTTTAGTAACATTTTTTTACTGTAATTCTTTTCTGATTGTACAATAAATTGTAACGTTTTTGAAATCAGGGCGATAATTTTCCTCTATGCAATGGAGAGCTAGTGCAGTCTTTTGTGTACTACCATTATTTATATCAGATTTATGACCTGATATACGATTTTAAAGTTTTTGCATTAATGTTTCTACATAGATTGATGGGCATGATGTTGATCCATCACCTACCCACCTAATATATTCAATTGTTGAGTTTTGTTTATGGAGATATTGTTTGATAGTTAATAAATTGACCGTAAATACTTCTAAGCCTATCACAATCTTAACGTCTATTAATGCTATTTTCGGTATTTCTACTAAGTAACATTTTTAGTAACATTTTTTTACTGTAACTCTTTCCTAATTGTACAATTGTAACGTTTTTGAAATCAGGGCGATGATTTTCCTCTATGCAATGGAGAGCTAGTGCAGTCTTTTGTGTACTACCATTATTTATATCAGATTTATGACCTGATATACGATTTTTAAGTTTTTGCATTAATGTTCCTATATAGATTGATGGGCATGATGTTGATCCATCACCTACACATTTAATCTTGTACACTATATTTGATTTTTCTTCGTTTTCTAATTTATCTTTTAATTTTGAGAAAATTGAATTTTTAAGAGTATTTGCTGATTTAAAAGCTATTCTAGTTTTTCCTTTATGTCTAATTGGTGCTTTCAATAAACGGTTTGAAAAATTTGGAACGTATAAAGCACTTCTATATATTATTTGTGGTTCATTTGTATTTTGATTTGGTCGTCTGATAGTATTAAAATAGTTGTTAATAAGTGATTTAGCTCTTTCTTTTTGGAATGAATTAGAGTACAATGTATCTATTATTATTCCAATATTTTTTTGTCCAAATATAATATCATTATTGTCTAGAACTCTATTTATGAAAGTTTGTGCTGTATTAATAATTACTAGTTTTTGGAATAATAATAGATACATTGTACTCCAATTCATTTCCAAAAGAAAAAGCTAAATCACTTATTAACAACTATTTTAACTATTACAATTTTACAATCAGAAAAGAATTACAGTAAAAGAATGTTACTAAAAATGTTACATATTAGAAATACCGAAAATAGCATTAATAGACGTTCAGATTGTGATAGGCTTAGTAGTATTTACGGTCAATTTATTAACTATCAAACATCTCCATCTCCATAAACAAAACTCAATAATTGAATATATTATACATATGTATGTACAAAAAAAATTGAATTTATATTTTATTACTTGCATTTTAAAAATTCAAATGATAAAACTTCATTTTGTTTGAAATAAATTTTCAAACAAATTTAAAAACGAAAGAGATATAAAAATAATTACTAAAAAACTTTTGAAAGATCTTCTAAATTTATGAATTTTTGAATATTACAACAACAACTTGAGTGAACTACCACCAAGTGGGTTCTTATTTGGCTGGAGTTATAGCTATTTCACGGTTGCCAAGCCGATCATCAGACTCCTTTATTAGTGGTGCTTAGCCTTTATACTATCAAGTTTAATCGAAAAACTTTTTTGCCTTGACTGAGATTTGAACCCAGACCTAGCGTCGTCAGAAGCCAATGCCCTACGCATCACGCTACCGAGACCACATGATCAGGTCCATCCCAATTTAGGTTTTATCGTTTATCAATTATCACTTGAGGACTAGCGTTTTTATTAGTCATTCAAGTTTTGTTGTTGTAAATTCGGTTTCTTTCTATTTCTCCGAACTCTGTTTATAAGCCAACAATTCGTTGTATATTATAAGGAGGGAGATTTTAATGAAAGATTTGACTCTGGTCAAGTTTTGAATCTATTGAAGGGGTTTTTTGTATGGTTACATACATGCAGTGTACCTGCGAAGCTTCATATATTTATGAATTTTTGAATATTACAACAACAACTTGAATGAACTACCACCAAGTGGGTTCTTATTTGGCTGGAGTTATAGCTATTTCACGGTTGCCAAGCCGATCATCAGACTCCTTTATTAGTGGTGCTTAGCCTTTATACTATCAAGTTTAATCGAAAAACTTTTTTGCCTTGACTGAGATTTGAACCCAGACCTAGCGTCGTCAGAAGCCAATGCCCTACGCATCACGCTACCGAGACCACATGATCAGGTCCATCCCAATTTAGGTTTTATCGTTTATCAATTATCACTTGAGGACTAGCGTTTTTATTAGTCATTCAAGTTTTGTTGTTGTAAATTCGGTTTCTTTCTATTTCTCCGAACTCTGTTTATAAGCCAACAATTCGTTGTATATTATAAGGAGGGAGATTTTAATGAAAGATTTGACTCTGGTCAAGTTTTGAATCTATTGAAGGGGTTTTTGTATGGTTACATACATGCTGTGTACCTGCGAAGCTTCATATATTTATGAATTTTTGAATATTACAACAACAACTTGAATGAACTACCACCAAGTGGGTTCTTATTTGGCTGGAGTTATA
The DNA here is from genome assembly GCA_911387755.1 of Chrysotoxum bicinctum. Classification (NCBI taxonomy): domain Eukaryota; kingdom Metazoa; phylum Arthropoda; class Insecta; order Diptera; family Syrphidae; genus Chrysotoxum; species Chrysotoxum bicinctum. The sequence goes on from OU426988.1 coordinate 100,408,522, forward strand.
GCTATTTCACGGTTGCCAAGCCGATCATCAGACTCCTTTATTAGTGGTGCTTAGCCTTTATACTATCAAGTTTAATCGAAAAACTTTTTTGCCTTGACTGAGATTTGAACCCAGACCTAGCGTCGTCAGAAGCCAATGCCCTACGCATCACGCTACCGAGACCACATGATCAGGTCCATCCCAATTTAGGTTTTATCGTTTATCAATTATCACTTGAGGACTAGCGTTTTTATTAGTCATTCAAGTTTTGTTGTTGTAAATTCGGTTTCTTTCTATTTCTCCGAACTCTGTTTATAAGCCAACAATTCGTTGTATATTATAAGGAGGGAGATTTTAATGAAAGATTTGACTCTGGTCAAGTTTTGAATCTATTGAAGGGGTTTTTGTATGGTTACATACATGCAGTGTACCTGCGAAGCTTCATATATTTATGAATTTTTGAATATTACAACAACAACTTGAATGAACTACCACCAAGTGGGTTCTTATTTGGCTGGAGTTATAGCTATTTCACGGTTGCCAAGCCGATCATCAGACTCCTTTATTAGTGGTGCTTAGCCTTTATACTATCAAGTTTAATCGAAAAACTTTTTTGCCTTGACTGAGATTTGAACCCAGACCTAGCGTCGTCAGAAGCCAATGCCCTACGCATCACGCTACCGAGACCACATGATCAGGTCCATCCCAATTTAGGTTTTATCGTTTATCAATTATCACTTGAGGACTAGCGTTTTTATTAGTCATTCAAGTTTTGTTGTTGTAAATTCGGTTTCTTTCTATTTCTCCGAACTCTGTTTATAAGCCAACAATTCGTTGTATATTATAAGGTAGTTTTTCAAGCTCATCCTGTAAATATTTTTTGTGTTATTTATACAGTTTGTCCGGTAATTCATCTGCCATACTTTGTGATATCATTCTTGCTCACATTCTAAGAAAAGAATTGTTTTACAGTGAAGTCTGATTTTCAACTTTGACATTACTTTTGAGGATTTAAAAAGAGTCTAACTTTCGTGTATCCTGACCCATGTTAAGGTCAATTTCTCTGTCGGTACCAATGCTAGGGACCTCATTTTTGACCTTTTTTAGTAGAAATACTAACCTTTTAAACTATTTTTAAATTGTGCTGATATGTTTTTAGAGTGGCCAGATATTCAATTTTAAATAGTGCTCAATTTTTCTTGCCCGAGCAAAATTTCGACTTTGAGGTCAATTGTTTTAAAAAAATGCGTAATAAACATAACGTTGTCTTATTTTTACCTGATGAACAAAACAATAATAAAAAAAACCTGATTAATAAATGCACCCGAAAACCCATACATTTTATGATACTTGGGAAAATCTAAAACACATGTAAAATTTAAAAAAAAAATGAGTTTTTTGCCCTGAGGTGTAAAGGGTTTGAATAAAACAATAATTTGTGTAGTTTAAAGTAATTTTGTATTTAATGTACACCATGTTCTTGGTTATTGTTATCTCAAAAGAAAGGTATTATGATTTCTTCAAGTCTGACTTTTTTTCTACAATTTGGAAAATTTCTTTTTATTGGTTTATTTTTTCGTCAAATTTCTTCGAAGTTAAAAAAAAAAACAAAAACATTTATTATTATTGTAAGTCCGTCATAATCTTTTCCTTCTTCCTTAACTCAATAGACCTTAAATGTGTATTTATTATATAACGTGAACTTATTTGAATCTATCTATGTATACAAATAATTTTGTTTGATTTTCAGAATTATGAAGACATATTTTTCACGATTTTTAATGATGCGTGGGAAAAAAACCAACGAACGTAAATGACTTCTTTATCATGGATTCTACCAATTATTAACTCAAAAATGAATGTTAAACCCAACCACGCGAAAACTGAGCTCTCAAATTCGTCTGATAAAAATGAATTATCAAACATTATAACATTATCGGGCCTTCTACCATGGCACAAGGCTGTAATTGTATCAATTTTTATGCTTCTTGTCTTAATAACGGTAGTTGGGAACACATTGGTAATTTTGTCCGTTTTGACAACAAGGAGATTGAGAACAGTAACAAACTGCTATGTGATGAACTTAGCTGTTACTGATTGGCTCGTTGGTACATGCGTAATGCCACCATCTATTTTGCAATATATTATTGGTGAGTATTGTTTTATTTCCTTCTTGTACCCAGTATAAATAAAGTGTAAAAAAAATGCACGTGTCCAAAGTCAATAGCCCAGTCGGAATATAAGTTGCAATGAATGAATTAACATAAATTTATTTATAGTTATCTTCATGAAGAGGAACGAACGACTCGCCACCTACAAAGGAGAGTTGAAATTTTTGCGATAGAGTTGGGGGAAAGTGAAAATTTATTAGAGAACAATAATAATCATTGTATACAAAATCTATAGTACTTTCATGGAACAGAAAAAAATGTTGTGAAATCGGCTTTACTGATGGCGCTGTCGGAGGAAAAAATTCACGTTGGAGACTTTAGATTGGGCTTTGTATATACACTCTATAGTATTCCTATGCAACACGATTTTGTAGTGTTACATGGAGATCCAGATGTCGCAAAATCGCTTATTTTAGCTTTGAACCTGACCAAAATAAACAGGGAAAAATAAGAAATAATCAGGGAATCTTATTGGGAAATTGGATTTTGTTTTTTATCCCCTTATGCATTCTTGCAAACAGTCTGCCAATGTGTTGATGGCTGCGGCGTGCGCGACGTAAGGGGATGATCTTGGTGGTTGGTTTTCTTTGATTATTTCACAAATATTTTGTTTCGTTTTCTTTAGCTAATGGATGCAGGTGTAAGAATGAATGCGAGCCTAATATGTATAGTAGGTTTGTACGTATTTGATTATCTATAACAGCCTTATTTACTAACTCGTTTTAGCGACGGCGTAAAGTTACTTCGACTTTACAACGGCTCTAATCCTGAAAACCTTATTTATAATTAAAATGCAAGAGGAATAGCGGTGGAATAAGCTAAACTTGGTTCATAGGAGGTTTAAGGCCGTTTTAGTATCTAAATGTCATTTTGAGATGACATCTTGTGAAATTTGCAAAAAGGAGTGTAAGCAATTTTTTTTTTCGTTTCTTACTAAGACAAAAAGGATAGATATTTTGTATTAATAAATTATTTATATTTTCCAAAAGCTCTAGAAGTTGTATGGTATTGGGAACGCAATGTGGTTGGTACATTCATTTATTGGATTTGAACTTTATACAATCCAATTTTCAATATGCATACAATGATAATAAAATGAATAATAATGGAAATCAGCTGGGGTTTCATTTAGGTGTATAATAACCAGAGTTTTAGATTTGTCATTTTTTTTCCCAGTATATTTGACATAAGGATCCCCAAGTAACATTATTCATCTCATAAGATTCTCCAAGAGTTCAACTAGATTAGTTAAGAGGAGCTAAAAGTAATCTTAAAGAATTCTACTAGATTCTTTTGAAACTGTTAAAAGCCTTAAATGGCCTAGTTATGAGAGGCTCTTTCTACTCATAGTAGCAACAGAAGTTTCTTTATGGGATGACAGATGCACGTTTATATTAAAATGGCACTAATAAAGATCGGCAAAATCCTATTATAGTCGTTTTTCTTTTTTAGCTCCGAGCGGGGCACTGAACTGTCAAAAAAAGAACTATGTTACTTTTTTAACCCAGAGCGCCCTAGGCGCTCAACTTGCATTTCTTTTTTAGCTCAGACCTCGAACTGGGTTCGCTCGATGAGCTCGATAATAAATGACCGAGCAGATCGAGCAAAAAGCTGAGCGCGGCTAACTTCATTAAATTTTTTGGAAGGGATGATAGTAAAAGAAAGAAAGGAAATACAAAATCAAAACAAATGGAAATGGCGGGCGAAGCTGGTTGCTCTCCCAGTGAAGGTAAGGAAAAATAAATATAATTATGAGCGAGTTTTGCTCAAAGTTTTCCTTCCTCATCATCAAAATCAAAAAACAAATTGAACTCTTCCCTTAAAATAATTGCTTTTTCCATTTTCATTAATTAGAAATTAATTAAAAACTAGTTTTCAAGAATATGAAAAAACAAATTTCACAAACAAAGCTGAGAATTTTGACAGTTTCTTTGAAAAATGATACAATGACAATTCAGTGCTTAGATGTGTTCCTTAAATAGCTCAGAGCGCTCAGGTCACGCTCGGTTCGGAGCGAGCTCTAAGCGCTCAGGCCCGCTCTGTGCCCTGCTCGGGGCTAAAAAAGAAAAACGCCTTATGAGAAAGCGTCTCTTCCAATAAGAGGTGATAAAAAGAGAACAGAATATTTGTTAACTTAATAAAGAATGAAACAATATACTTTTTAAGTTTTTGTGTATACATGATTTGCTATGCCAACAAACTGTTAGGCTTGATATAGTATTTATTTTGTAAGTCTATCAACTATTATATTATAATGGCGATGAATGATATTTATTATTTTGCACATATGGGAACCGAAATGTAAATGCGGTTGAAATTGTATCTACTAATTCTAACATTTTACGTCGAAAAAACACAAAGCCCCTTCAAAATAATGCATATTTAAATTATTTTATTTATAACTTTTATCGGAAATAGGGTTACCATATATTTCGTAAGCAAATAAAATCAAAATTAACTTTGAAATTTGTTTTGTTTTTATTTAAGTCATGGGTCATTTGCTTGTGAGAGTAAATAGGAAACAGGAAAGGTTGCATTTACAAGAGTAATAAAATCTCATATTCTCTGTAATTTTCTACTATTACTATTGTCACAAAAAATTACTACTCCTGTAATGCAACATAAAGAATACATTTTTTGTTAATTTTGAATGAAAAGATAGTAGTAGCAATAAAATCCAAAGATGTTAATGTATTTAGTTTAAATTGAAAAAAAGTTACACAATATATTTTATACTTTCTATTGTAATCACAACAATGCTAAATGTAAACTTGAAAATGCCACCTAATAAATTTTAAGTCAGTGCTACAGCCAAATTATTTAACCGAGATCATAATTTTTTAAGTTATGGTAACCCTCAAATGAACAGGCAACTACTTTGCTTGTGTATAGGAATATGGCTGCTGCTGACGCGACACTAATGGCCGATTTCACGAAGGACTTTTAAACATTTAACAGGCTTCTAAACCTTAAAATGGCATTTTTTAGTTTCACCAAGTGCTTTTAAATTTAACAAGCTCTTAAACACCCTTATAAACTAAATGGCCATTTTTGGCTCATTAAATTTTAAAAGTGTCATTGAAATGTCATCAGATGTAGATAACAACAATTGGTAATAGGTATAGCAGCTAAAATTATTGTTTTGTTAAGATTTAGTGTTCAATTTTTGAAGATACAAAATGAATAGGTTAATACTAAATATTTTAATGATTTGCTTCTTTATTTCGAAAAAATATTGATCGTCTTCATCCAATAATAAAGTGCAACACAAAGTTATTCGCTGAGCAAGAATATTCCCGGTTCACAGAAATACATTATATGACTTCAAAATGTGGTTCCGACTTTCTAAAGCATCTGTGGATGAGTTTGTTGAATATGTTTGGTCTTCATTTGGAACCAAAAAAAACCAACAATGCAATTCAAAATAAATTAAGTGGTTATTACTTAATGATTATATGCCACAGAATGTCAGGACAGGATCAGAATCTTTCCAAATATTTTGTGTGCATTTCTTTTTTTTTTGAAGTAAAACTTCTTTTCCGGCGTTGGGGGTAAAAAAATGTCTATGCAGCTGTCAGTGACATGTCAAAACGTCACGCTATCCGTCAAAGACAGCGACATGTTTTTAGAATACAAAATGTTTGTTCGTAGGTTATAATCTTACAGAAGCTTTGCTTGAGGAAAAAGAAGTTTTACTTCAACCGCGCGTACGTCAGTACACACAATCTTTTTTTTTTTCATTTCTTGGCATTTGTTTGAACACATAACGCTTTCTCATTTCTTCTCATACATTTCGCTTGTTAGAAAGAAAAAAACAATTTATTTTTCCCAGGGATGTGAAGAGAACTCAATTTTAACAAAAATTTCCCCAAAATTTCCCTTTTATAGATTGGTGAAACTAAAAATTTTTAAGAGCCTGATAAAATTTAAGAGGATTTTTGATAAAAGTGCTTTTAGTGTTTGTTTATGAAATCGGCCATAACTCTTCTAGTAACATATTTATTCTTTCTATAAGCAAAGCTTAATATTCTTTGAGCTCCAAATTGTTTCTTGATATAATGAGGATTTAAACTCAAATTCTTTTAGAATTTTCAAAGTAGTATACAAATAACTTTACTCTTATGACTTGTTATGGGATTATTTGGACATATTTAGAGCTCAGTTTTCAGAAAGGGATTCTTATAAGACTATAAGTTTTTATAATCTAACTACAAGAAGAGAAAATATTTTTGCTATAAGATTTAAGTTCTTTTAAGCTGGAAAAGTATTTAACTCTTAAAATAAAAGTGTTATGACATCCAGTTGAGTTTCATAACAAGATATTAATACTTTAGTATAGCAATGGGATATAAAAGAGTTGTATGAGAGTTTTTTTCAGATTTCAAGAGCTAAGCTCTGGAGAGTATGTTAGTTGGGGAAGGCGTAGCTAAAACGGCTAAGAAAATAATTTTAAATAAGGATTTGTTTGACGTGGCGTAAACCCAAAGTAAGTGCTTCGGATCGGTTTAACTATTCCGAGGTTAAACCCAGTATTAGTGAAAAATAATAAACAAGGCTGTAAGTGTGTATTGTGAGTTTTACGTATTTTGCCTTGCAATTTTGGGTAGAATGTTTTCTTTGGATTTTTGGGTTGAATTTACAAATCGCTAAATGTATTACAAATGCAAGGATATGGAAAAGGTATCTTTTCGGATATTTTGTCCTTGATTTTTTGGTGATCTTGACATGATTTTTATTGTCGCTGAGAATTTTATTATGTACATATATGCTAGTTTTTCACTGTTTTGGTGGATAAAACAAAGATAAATGTTTTTCTTAGCTTTTTTGGTGTCATTTAAAAAAAAATAGACAAGTTTTAAGCATCTTTAATTCTTTATAATCTTATAATTATGTATGTATGTTGTTAAGCAGGTATTTAAATATTATTTTTCTATAGGTACCTTTTTAATAAGTAGATAGGTACGTAGCTATGTTTAATAGAAAGAATGGCGCAAAATTTTAAACAGCTTAGTAGTACTTAACAATTTGCTAACTTTAAAGTAGTTTCATTAATGGCAGGCCGTGAAAAAAAAAGTAATTAAACAAACCTTTTAACCTTTCTAAATGTCAAAGTGTCTTATGAAGTTAACACTATACTAACAGAATAAAATAGGTAATGCGATGATTTTAACTGTAATAAAAGGGTAGATTATATTCGAACAAAATTTGCAACATCAACGTTTTTAACTTTGTTTCATACTAAAACAATACTAAAATAATTGATTCAAATCTTGTCAAAATATTATCAGCATCACTTAATTAGACAATGCTACAAATAAAACTAAAATGCATAAACTTTTTAATTTAGGTTTTAGGTTCTGATTGAGTACAAACAAATAATAGATAAATAAATAATTACTGAGTGACCGTGCACTAAACGATTTTTAACTCATTAATTTATTGACCGCTTTAGGGTAGTTTTAAGGTTTTGAAGGTAAGTGACTTAAATTTATTTCTAATGATGTAGGTATGTATGTGTAGATTTCATTGAGGCTACGTAAAATTTCAAGTAATTTTTCCAGGTTTTCAAAGTTTTATGCCAGTAATATGAATGTAAACTTAAATGTAAATACTACATGAGTGCATGTACTATATGCATAGATGCATATGTACTTATGTGTATGTATTTGTTGGTTTTAAATTGCTTTTAAAGCCTATATGCGGAAAAATTGCCTTTGGGGTCGCAAAACATAAGTAAAAAATTTGGTTTATCTATTTCGTCATATTCAGGTACCTATATGACGTCAGAAATTAAGATTTTCATATTAAAAATTTTTTTTTAATTTTCAGTCACATACTTTAGTAATTAAATAGAAATTCCTAAATCAAATAGCGATTTTAATAGTTCAAACAAATTGAATTTTAGTCATTCTTAAATATTAATAATCTAGCACTTTCCTTCGTGTCTCGTCTTTTGTATTCTTTTTTTTAATAATCATTACAATTCCTTTTATTGTGAAAATGCCGAAAACGCGCAGTGAAGTCGAGTGTGAATTTTTTGGAGCACCCGCTGACCTTAAAATCAATATACTTTCAACTTATTCTGATGTCATGAAGGCATTTTTGTTTATTCGGAAAACCGTAAAAGAGAAAATAGGACGTAATTATCCAAGTGTAGGCGAAGTTTCATCAAAATTAATGATAAATTTAAAAAGTGTTTGGCTTAAAGCATCATTGCCGGTAGTATCAGATCGGCAAATTTTACACAAAATCTACAACGAAAAATACAAATCTATTAAAAAAAATATAAAACCCAAGCAAACTTCATTTATTCAGAAGCTGAATTTATTCAGGTCGACTAACAAACAACTATTCGACATTTCATCATGCAAATGTAAAAATTTTTCAAACTGTCTTTGCGACAGAAAAGTACCTCAGTTAGAGCGTGATTTCTTGCTTGACCAAAGGCAGTCAAGGAAAATAGTGATTGGTAATCTTGACTCTAAATTTACCAAGAGAATTCAGAAAAGGAATGATCGCAAGACTAAGGAGGAGATGAAAGAAAAATTGCATGAAGAGGCGACACAATCTAATAAACCCAAAGCAGTCCTCCATATATCCAATTAAAGTGAAGATGACCGAAATGTCTCAAGTGCTGTTGAAGTTGAAATATCCACCAAAATGCCTCCATCTTCATCAAATGCACTTCCAAAATCACATGGTAGAATAAATTTGACCAATTTAGCTTCAGCATACGATAGAACAGGAGTATCCGACAGATCAGCTTCAATTCTGGTAAGTTCTATTTTACAAGACCTTGGTGTTGTTTTCAAAATAGATTCTTCGAAAGTAGTCGACAGAAGCAAAATTAGACGAGAGAAAAAAAAATTGCGGCAAAATGTTCAATGTCAAAGCGGAGAAAATGACATTATTACCGGGTTATACTTCGATGGAAGAAAGGACAAAACCATGATCTTGGAAAAAATGGGGTCCAGAATACATAAGAAGGTTTCGACGGAAGAACATATAGTACTTGTTTCTGAGTTATTGGGCTACAAATTGATACGTGCTGATCGATTTAACCGAGGTGGTGGTGGTGTTGCTTTCTATATCCGAGATAATATGTATTGTAAAATTATTATTAAATCAGAAGTATCGTCACCAAGTATATTTTTATCGAGATTCCTAATGAAATAAATAATTGTCTGTTTGGGGTTGCATATCGCCCAAATAAATATGTAGATTTATCTCAACTATATCTTGAAATTAAACGATTTTCTTCATTATACTCTGATATCATCATGTGTGGTGACCTAAATTGTAACTTACTTGATACAGATAACTCACAACGTTTCCTTAATAGATTAGAAACTTTTGGCCTATATCCAACTCATTTTTCAACAACCAACTCTACGTTATTAGACCTATTTATTGTTAAAAATATCTCCAACATCCTTCTCTGTTCTCAACTCAATGCTCCGGCTTTTTCTAAGCATGACCTATTGTTTGCAACATTTAAAGTAGCTCCAACACTCAAGCCGACAATTCACAAATATATAAATTTCAAGGCCGTTGTGCCCAATGAACTTGAAAGTGACATTCGACAAATTAATTGGCAGACAATCTACTATCTGGGATCGCCTGGCGATCAAGTCCACTTTCTTCCAACATCCATACTTCAACTATTCAACAAACACATACCTCTTAAAGTCAAATTCACAAGTAAGGCAACAAAATCATGGTTTACGGGTGAAATTCTATGTTTAATAAATCAACGGGATCAGGCTTACAAGCGTTGGAAACGTCTTCCTGAAATGCTCTCCATATTTAGGTTGTTGAGAAAGAAGGTAGGCACACAAATTAGAGAAGCAAAATATAGACTGTACTCATAACGTCTCGACAAAAACCTTCCATCGAAAACTCTATGGCAGGATATTAAAGCGCTCGGTGTTGGTAAACAGAAACAGCACAGTCCTTTGGATGTATGTAATCTACTCAATAAAGAATTTGCAAAAGTCCAAAACAATCAAAATGTTTACAACAATAATGTCAATTTGCTTGACGATCCGATTGCGTTACCGGTGGAAGTCGGGTTATTGACAGACCAACGTTTTAATTTCAAAGGGTAGAGAATGTGGAAGTTCTAAGCGCTGTGCTTAAAATCAAATCATCGGCTACAAGCTTAGATGAAATACATCCAAATTTTATCAAAATGATCTTACCTCACATTCTCCCAGCCCTAACACATATATTTAATACTATTATAATGACTTCATTTTTCCCGACCATCTGGAAAACCGCCAAGATTATACCTGTCCTTAAGAAATCTGATTCGCGTTTATCGCCAAAAGAATTTAGGCGGATTTCGATACTACCGTTTTTATCAAAAGTGCTAGAAAAACTGTTACATAAGCAAATTATGAATTTTGTTACAACAAATAAGCTCTTGACAGATAAACAATCTGGCTTTAGACAAGGTTACAGTTGTATGACGCCAATTTTAAAGGTATCCGAAGACATTCGGAATGCTATAGATAACGACTTAGTCACATTTTTAGTACTATTAGATTTCTCCAAAGCATTTGATACTGTCAATCATTTAAAACTCAAAAATCAGTTCAGTTTCTCTAATAGTGCTGCAAATTTAATCCTATCGTACCTAAGCGATCGCAGCCAAGCAGTTGTGATTGGTGAAAAAATATCAAACCCACTCAACCTTTTCTCGGGTGTTCCACAGGGATCAATTCTTGGCCCGCTGTTATTTACAATGCTTATTAATGATCTTCCCACCGAAGCCACACACTCATCAATAGATTTATATGCAGATGATGCTCAAGTACAATTTAGTTGTAAGCTAGGTATGATCAAAGATGGAACTTAAAAATTAAATTCTGATCTAAAAAGAGTTCTTCATTGGTCAAACACCAACTACTTAAATCTCAATCTAAGAACGTCTAAATATTTAATAATTTATAAAACTAAACTTGACCACAATTACTTTCCAGTGTTATACCTCGGCAACGAACAACTTGAGTACGTTTGCAAGGCCAAAAATTTAGGTATTCTTTTTAATTCCACCTTAATCTGTGAAGATCATATCCAAATGATCATTGGAAAAATATACGGGTCACTGCGCTCTCTTTCTTTTTCAAAACATTTTACCCCTCAACATATTCGGCTAAGATTAGCAAAAACTCCCATCGTTCCCATTATAATATATGGATGTCAAATTTTTACAAGCCACAGTTTGGAAAAATCCGACACCGGCAATTTGGATAAGTCTCCGCGGTGGGATTCTGTCCATGTCTCGTTCGCGGGCTGCAAGCTTTTGTCCCTTTTGAACTATTATAGATAGAGTTCTATGCATAGGAAGATGAAAGGGTTTTGCGTTTGTTTTTTATTGATAGCAGGCGTGAACTAATACGCCTAGCGTTTAGTTGCGAGACGGTGGGGAGGGTTTCTGCCGAGGAAAACCAGTTGATTTTCAGGTTTTTTTTGTCAAACGGTAGATTCTTTCTTTTTGGTCATAATTTTTGTTAATTTTTGATCTTGGATGTTCTTTTTTTTATAAATTTTTGATCAATTTATAATTTTTAATAATCAATTTATATATAGATTTTTTGTATTATAAGTATAAATACTTAAATTTCTAACTAAATTTATTATGCTTGTAGCTGGTTCTTCTCGAATTTCGCAATTTTTTGATAATTTTACAAGAAATGAATAAAGGTTAAGATATTGTCGATATTTGCTAAGTTGAACACAGAAATTTTGTTGTCTTCTTTTTGTGATCGGGCCGATAGCTCCGGAGTAGGAAGGATTCCAAGAGGGTGAAAAGGGTAAGCAAAGGTGAGTGACGATGAGCATGCCGAAGATGGATTGGATGATGGATTAAAGGAGTCCAACAAAGGGGAATCCGGATTTGTGAGCGGCCTACCGGATTCCACGGAGGGGTTGGAATTTTAAGGCCAAGTTGTATCGTCATAAACAGCCTCGAGTGTGGTGAACCGAAGTGGTGGTATAGGAATTTTCTTTTAATATCGTTCTGGCATGATATATGTTTTTGAAAATGGAGTGGTCCGTCCGTGGGGGCAAGATCCCCTCCACCATCCGGCGAGTCATAGCCGAGCCGAGCAAGCATGCCCCGACCCCCACAGCGGACATCGTGCGCCTTTTCTCTCCTTCTCCTTGGGTCGTGTCGGTTCCTATCTTTTCCGGTTTCTTCGGGTTATTCCTTCTTCTTCTCTTTCTTGTTTCCTGACTCCTATCCTACTCTCTATTTCACCCTACTTTTTTTCTGTCAACCTTTTTCATTTCTTTCCTTTTAGTTCCGGCCTAAGAAGAGGTGCTGCCAACTCAACACCCAATTGACAGCGAGAAGCGGCAGCACTGCGGCCTGCCAAACGTGATCTGGCCCTTAACTTTCAGCCGCATCTAAGATATCAGTCATTTAATCTTCAGTCTAAAAACTCTTCATTTCACCGTACACATGCCCTATACTCTGTTCAATTTATATTTGCAGTACAGGGAAGATACGATATTTGCCTTTCAGTCTGACCATTATGGATTTCAATAAGCTATCTTTAGTTTAAAGCTCTTACAGGGTTGCCGTAGGAGCATTAAAAATTGCCGCAAATCTCAGAAAAATATTTGCTACCAAAAGTTCGAAAAAGCTTTAATCCTGAGAGTTACATAGCACAAACCAAAGAAAATGCCATATAAATTTCTATTAACTTGGCAATGGTAACTCTGATTCAGTGTTTTTTTTTTTTAATAAACACAATAAGGGTTGGTTGCAACTTGCAATACAAATTGGCGATCAGTCTCCTTTCGCTTTCACCCATGGAGCAGATAGGTCATGGTGGGTCGTACGTGAGCTCAAAGAAGATAACACACACAATTTTAATGTAACTCAGTGATTCTCTTTCTTATTTTAGTGGCAATTTCTTAAGTTAAGTTGCCGTGCAAACAGCAGCAGGCACCAGTGTTTCTGAAAACGCTCTCCCAAAAGGGCTGTACTGCAAATATAAATTGAATAATGTATAGTTCTTTAAATTTGAATTTTTTTTATGATCAATTGCATTTTTCAGGATATAATAAAAAAAAAGACATAAATGAATAAAAATCTCTCTAAACCGCAAATAAGCAAAAACTAGTAGCTGGTTTTCTTAGTAAATGTTTCAGAAATAGTCAAAGAAATCGTCACCTGATTCTATCTCGTTCAAAGTCCATTTTGGAAAATGTTGGGAAAACGATTTTTTAACTTCAGAAGCAAAATTTTTACTTAAATTTGAAAAGAAATACTGTGGAGTTTTTTTCTCCATTAAACTCAATAATTTTTGTTTGCAAAATGATTTATAAATCCAGGTTTTATTAAATCCTGAAATAGTTAAAAAATAAAATCAAGTGGGATGTCATTTTGGATATTGAACAACGTTGTATGGGCTGTAAACAAGTTGATTAAATTGGTGGATATGAACAAAAAAGCTAAATATTGAACAAAATAGAAGCACTTAATAATTAAATCATTAAAACTACGAAAATACTATGAAAAAAGAACAAAAAATTCTAACTAACTCATTCTTTGAGTTAAACACTAGAACATAATGGGTGATCAGAAAAAATATTGCTGCTGCTCGGTAGGTAATGAAATTCAAAATTTGTTAAACATTCACTTTTTACCGTTCTTTTTTCAAATAAATACATTATTTATTTTACATACAATTTTTAATTTAAATTTTGTTATTGTTTTAAACATACTGGCGCAAAATTTTAATTAAATTAGTACGATGCTAAAGCTGTTTTAGTATGATACTAAAATCGTCGAATACCTATATTATTTTTTTAGTATCGTGCTATTTACAAACGCCACACAAGCACTTAGTTCTTTACGCGAACTTTCATTGTTTTAGGTGCAATTAATTAAGAAAATTACCTTAGCACGATAATAGATACAAAATTGTAAGAATTAAGAATGAGTTAGTAAACTACTTTAAATTTAGCAAATCGTTAAGAATTATCATACTAATACCTTAATAAAAGGCTGCTTAAAATTTTGCGCCACTGAGTTTTATTGCAATTGGTTTCTTATTATTTTTTCATAAAAATCGTTGTTTTAACCTAGTTTCATACTAAAACAGATTTAACATCGTACTAATTCAATTAAAATTTTGTGCCATTATGATTTTATTTGTAATGCATTGAAAGAAGATCAGGGGTCTGTTTCTCAGATCATACGCATCATACATTTTATACAACATACAACATTTTTATACAACATACACATCATTCTGTTTCTCAGATTTCATTGGAAGTGTTGTATGACATTTGTTTGGTTGTATGATGTGTGATTCTGACATTTCATTATTATTTTAGTGTGAGGTTAATATAAATCTCAATTTTTGGTGAAGACGTGGGAACTAGTTGAAATTAATATAAGTGTCAGATGACGCCCTAAAATAATAAAAGAACCTGTTAATTTCAATCTTAAAGATCCATATTTTGTTGAAAATTTTAGATTGCCAAAACATTTTTAGTGGAAAAATTGGGAAGATCAATTGTGCGTTCAACTAATTGCAACGAAGCCTTGTCAACTTTGCAACAAATATTGTTAACCCTTCATTAGCTTGGAAATGGAATCCATTATCATGAAATCGGCATAATGCAAGCCCATAAAACAACCTCAATAAAACTACCTCTCTCTATGCCCTACAGGCTCTACCATGTTTTGTGAGTGTCGAGCCAGAGAACTTCTCAAATAAATTTTGTTTCCCCAGCATTGACTGATGAAAACAATGTTGTTACATGTTACATGCAGCAGCCACTTTACAACAGAATTTTGTGCTGTATTAAATGTATGATTATTTATAGGTAAATTTGCTGTATGATGTAAATGACACATTTCTGAGAAACAGAATCATACAGCATTCCAATATTTCCAGTGTAATCTTCAGTCATACATTGTTGTATGACAGTGGATCATACAACAAAATTGAGAAACAGAAATCATACAGCAGAACTGTCAATATCATACAATGTATGATGTGTATGATCTGAGAAACAGGTCCCAGATTGTCGATATTGTATTTGTCTACATTGAAAGTAAACTTTTTTCTTGAAATAACTTTAGCTACTCTCTTTCACTTTGGTTCCGATCTTATCACAAATTTGGAATAAAACTGTCCTTTTTCGGAATCTTTTAAGCTAGACGCGCAAATTAAATTTTTGTTTGTGTCGGGAAACTAAAAAGTTTGTGTTTTGACACAAACTAAACGATTGCCTAAAATGAGTTCGCTATTTTGTGTAACATATAATTATATGTTTTCTATAAGCAACCAAACAGTTGCGCAACTAAAAATTGAATGTGCGCGCCTAGCCTTAAGGTCCAAAATGAATCAAATATTTTCACACGTTCATCATAAGAAAATTTGGTGAAACAATTATGACTGCAACTAACGTCGCAAGCGGATGTCATTTGAATATTGCTTATCACCTTGACCCATCCGTTTTTGTATATTTTGTTTCAAAATACCTTAAAACTGTTTGAAGATTACGCTCCAACTTTTAGCTTACATCACATTGTGCTTACAGCTTCCAATGTTATATCAGTATTAATTTTGTGTGGTACGAGTACATTACAGTGCAGTGATATTGAACAAAAATGCGGTTTTCCATCCGCATACATTTTTTAATAGGATTTTGTTCAATAACATACAAAACTAAATTGATTAGATATGTATATTGAACAACAAAGAAATACATGGTAGTTTTTTTTTAAAGTTAATATAAAATTGTTCAATTTCATATAAAAACAAAAAGCAGTGGTTGATTGAATAAAAAAGAGGCTGGGTGCGACCCACACTGATAACTTCCCATTTGTGGTCTTGAAAACTTTATATTTAGTTTTTTTCAAATAACCAAATTTTCAGCGAAACAAACTTTAGCTGTGTCTGTACTGTATCTGGTGTGGTAATTGGTATGATATTTTGTACACATACTTCGATCATAGAGCAGTAGATGGAAGATCGAAGTAAATGGTTTCATAGTGTAATTGTTGTTGCGGTTTTTCCGGATTGAAAGGCTGTGATCAGCACTGGATATACAATGACTCCTGTTTTAAAAATCGATGATGCTTGTGGCATACTATGATATTAGGAAATTTGCTTTGTTTTGTTGATGATGAGGATACTTAGTCGCTCATTTTATGTTTTATTTTTTACAGAAAATGTGTTTAACTAATTTTAAACTTTTCTATTTAAAATGTTAAATTTCTTGTAATAATTACGAAGGTTGGTAGGTACATGTTATATACTGAATTATAGATTTCCGTGTTTTTTAATATATCTGTGTTCCTACACCTAAGAAAACCTTGAGTAGAATTTTACTTCTTTTTCATGGACAAAAAGATAAAAACATATTGTGAATTTTTCTTCAATTTCACCATAGCTATTAATGGAATTTGAATATGTGGGACTTGGGTACAACTGAACAACCTTATTCATATACGTATGTACAGTACATACATTCTTCTAAAAACTAAGTTGATAATAAAATTATAAAATTATGTATTATATTATAGAAATTACTTTATTATTTCGGTTCCAAACATTTTAATTGAAAAAAATTTAAAAACGAAATATTTTTGTTAAAACTGTCAATTCGATACTTGTCAAAATTTAACCATATATTAATAATTGTATTATGTCGATACCTTCCCGTAAGAATCTACTAAGCGACACTTTTTTCGAAAATGACTTTTTGATGAGGAAATATACTATATGTTAAGGGCCACGTTTTGGCCTGGGTTTCGCCAACCTATTATGCATGAAAAGGAAACTAGAGTACAAATAAAAAAATTTATCAACTGCCATGTTTTCTCATTAAAATAATGTTGCCACCTGAAATTTGTATTATCCACCAAAAAAATTATGCTAAGCGACATTAATAAAGATCTCATTGTCGTGAGCAACAAAAAATTATGTTAGATGTCTTTGTTTAACCAAAATTGTCTCTTAGACATTCAACTAGAACTTTCTTCGTTTTTTTCGTTTCCTGAACAATTTTAGAAATGTCGCTTAGTATACATTCTTACGGGGAGGTATCGATGTATAAAACAACATACTTTAGAAGGCACAATCGCTGTTCATAACCAAGGAATTCGACTTGAAATATAATTTTAGCTAGTTTTCACTAGAATTTTTAAAAGTTTTTTTATTAAAAAAAAAAAACTATTAATTCAATATTTGTCAACATTTTATCAATTGTACAAAATTATACTATGTATAAAATAAACTAAATTAGAAGTCAATATCACTACTAGTTCTCGAGAAATTTGAGTCGAAAAACAATTTTTACCAATTTTCAATAGAATTTTATATAGTTTTTTATTTTTTGTAAAAAAACTGTAAACTGATTTTTTTTGAAATTTTCACCAGTTGTCAAACACATTATTTTTCGTAAAATAAAATTATTTTGAGTTTCAAATTGTTTTCCGTTCTTAGAATATCTGGGTTATGAAATTTTTTTTTTCAGTTTTTTTTATTTAAAAAAATAACGGTATGTTCATTTTTTTCCAAATTCATAGCAAATCTGTATGACCTTATAATGAGTACATTAAATTTTATTTGAAATCAATAGCATTATTTTTTCGTGAGATATTTGAAACTAACCAAAATTTTTACTTTTTTTTTAAACCGTTATAGTGAAAAACCTACTCACTGAATTTTAATAAACGCCCTTTCAGCCTCTTTCGAAGTTATTATCTATTAAACAAAATTTATTTTAAGCCGATATCTTTACTCGTTCTTGAGATATCGACGACGAAAAATGGTACAAGAACGTACGGACGTACGAACGTACGCACGTACGAACGTACGAACGTACGAACGTACGAACGTACGAACGTACGAACGTACGTACACACACACACACAGACATCTTTCTAAAAATGATTGATATAGCCTCTAGGGACCTTGAAACGTCGAGAAATGTCAAAAATTCCAATTTGACAAATCGGACCGATTACAATAACTCCCTATGGGAAGTTAAAAAGACACTCAAAATATTTAATAAAGTGGTTTATTGAACCACTTTATAACTTAAAAACTAAAAGAGATAGAGCAAAATGGAGTACGCCATTCGAAAGAGCATGTTCGATTTATAAAAACTGCATTTCTAACTCAATTTCGCCAAAAATGGTCTTTTGAACAAGATAGAACTCAGGCGACGAAATGTATTCCGTTGAGCTTAGACCAAAAACCAAAGGATTTTTTATAACTCAACACAAAGTCAAAAAATTGAGCTAAAAATAGCTTTTCGAAAATCTTAAAATTTTTGCAATTCAAAAAAGGATTTTTTATAACTCAACACAAAGTAAAAAAATTGAGCCAAAAACAGCTTTTCGAAAATCTTAAAATTTTGCAATTTAAAAAATATATAAAAAAAAAATTGGATCATAATTGTAATACAAATGGTCATTTTTACAAGCTCAAATAAAAAAATATATGGTTTTTAAACAAGATTTTCAGATTTTAACGCCGAAGCTCTGAAACTTTTCATAAAACAAATATTTTTTCTTTGATTTTAAAAATAAGGAAACTTTTTACTACCTGTATCATCCGAATTCTACGACCGATTTTTAAATTTCTTTCGGCTTTTGAAGCTTACAATATTTCCTAATCCAGTAAATAAATTAGTTTTGGATTTTAAGCACACACGAAAATTGAGTTTTGCAAGCACTTTTGCAAAAAGGCGCAACAGTGCGGCGCGGCGTGACGACTGTTTGTTGAGGCAAAATGCTCTTCAGCTTGTCATGATGAACTTCTTCTAGTCGCCAAAACCATTTCAGGTCAAATAGGGGTCTCCACTTAAGAAAAACATCGGTGCTTTTATTCGATGTTAGACATCGGAAACCAGCATCGATGTCTTTCGATACATCGCTTTAAAACATCGATGTTTTTTCAACATCGAATACTTTATTTAATGATTGTTTACTTCAACAAATAAAAACTAACAATATGCGCTGGCAAAAGTATTATCTGTTATTTTAAAATTCCAAAAAAAATTGATCAGTTTAATTGTTTAATTGTTTTAGAATAGCGTAAAAAGGCAAATTTCGATTCACAAACAGTGTTGTCACTTCAATTTCAAAACCCGAGGTAGATTGAGATGAAGAACAGTGGTAGATTTAGATTTTGTGTGGTAGATTTGTAATTTAATTTCCCAAATGATAATAATTCAAAACGACAAAATCCAAAAATATTAAATTATATGCTAACAGATTGGGCAATTAATATTTATTGACATTATATAACAGTTATAAGAAAAATAAGTAAGACTAAGTTTTTATTCAGTGTTTTTTCTATTTATTTTTTTGTTTTTATTAAAAAAAAAATACGAAAAAATAGAGCTTGTAATAAATAATATATATATGTGTATGGGTATTTATAATATATATAATATTTTTAATATACATATATAATACATATGTATACATTATAAATAATAACAAATACAAAAATAACAGTCTTCTTTTTAATAAAAATAATGAAAAATTTTATAAAGTTAAATTTTTTTATAGTAAAAAACTAAATAATATAAATCTTACGTTTTATATTATTTTTTAAAAAATGTTTCGTTAAATCACATTCTTATGGTCCTTTATAATGACAAAATTTTACTCTTTGATTTAAGTAGCTAGATATATTTGTTCTATATTACTAAAATCGAAAACATGGATTCTTCGCATACTTCCATGTCTTTGCTTAAATCAATCCATCTCCATCCCCTTTAAATGTCATTAATTTCTTCTCTATCAAAATGCAAGAGCGATCTCCACTCATTATTGATAACTTCCTCCGGAACATCGTCCAAAGGGAATACTCTTATCAATAACGGTAAGATAGTTTGTTAACGACCTCTTTGAATTTCTTTTGAACTTAAGAATTGAAGCAACTGGATATGCTCACTTGAAAAATGAACATTTTCTTAGCTGATTACAAAGCTTAATGTAATATGAAAGAAAATTTTCTTTAATTTTATTAATTTCAATTTCCTGGTTATATTTTATTTTTAATGTGTGTGTTCAATTCAATCAGTAATTGCCTACCTGCTCTTAATCTATATCGCCAAATATAAATCAACCTACAAATGAAAACTTGTGCCAATCGGGAGATTTTTAAATTAAGACAAGCAAATTGTGTTGCAAGAGTAATAGCAGATTTTTGTTTGTAATTTTTAGAGTAAACCGAAAAAACTACTCAAAGACAAAAAACCAAAGACAAAAAAGAGCAGATGCACACATTTTTGCAAAAGTATGCGTTATCTCGGTTGCTTAGTTGTCATTTCTACAAATTTGAAAAAGCCGATGCTCACATTTTTGCAAAAGTATGCGTAACCTCAGTTGCTCGGCTGTCATTTCCATTTACATATTATCCAAAGACAAACGCGTAAAAGAGCCGATTCTCATATTCACCGACCTGAATGAAATTAATAAAAATAAGTCTATGTACATATATGTTCTTTGTCTTAGTTTTTCGATTTAAACAAAAAAAAACATCGATACATCGAATAGAAAATTTACTAGGCAAAACATCGGATCAATCCGATGTCTCGTGTGGTGAACATCGAATGGATTTGATACATCGATGTTTAGTGAATATCCCGAGGTCAAAGCACTGTGGGTAGTCTAATTGGCTAGAGAATATACTCACTTCCATGTTTGGTTGAATATGAATACAGCTTCGCTCTCTCACCCAGCCGAATATAGCGGGTATTGTTCAGTTACCTGACCCTGTGTCGAGAAGCACACGAATATTTTGATAAAATCCTTGTTTATCACGAGCTCTAACTACAACAGTAGGAAGAATAGTACTAGCCCGACGATTTGTTTCCAGAGAGCGATTAGTTACAATAGGATCAACAGGATTCTGAGGCGATGACGAAGAAGTTTGTAGTGAAGTGTTTTGTGTAGGATATACTAGAGCAGTGTTTCCCAACCTTATTTGTGCTATGCCCCACCAGCACCTTTCCAAAATCATCATGCCCCACCTAATATTATTTCCAGTTATACATACCTACCAATAAATTAATTATTTTTAAATGTTCAATAAAAAAAATTGAATTGCTGATACTAAGAAAAAATCCATAGAAAATAAGTAAATACAGTAAGTTTGTTTTCAAAGCATTTAATGTAAAGCTGAAATACAAGTACAAAATAATTGAATGTTTATGTTATATTCATTATTTAAGTTTAGTATGTCAGGTTCGAATTTAGAAAGCTTCAATCTTAAGTCTCCTCTTTTTGTTATATCCAGGCGGCTTCTCTTTTTTATCAGCAAGTCATTAATGGCACTAGATCCGCACTCAGTTAAATATGAAGATGGGAAAGGCAGTAAAAGTTGTCTTGCATATTTGGTTACATTTGGATATTTGATGGTTTCCTCACAAAGCCATACCATCACTCCTTTTATATTAAATAAAGTTTTGATTGACTCATCATTTTGTATCTCCGCCAGTTCTTCTTGATACTGTATATTTAAATTGTTAGAAAGATTTACTAACATTGGTTGCATCATCCAAGTTGGGAAATCAATTTTTTTCAAATCAGAAAATCTTTCTTTTAAATCAATCGATAAGTTTTTCAGATGGTCGCCAATTACATCAACAGCGGTATCAGTCACTTCGCATTTTTGTAGCCAAGGAAATTGTTCAAATTTTTTTTTGTGAATATGTGTCTAACATAATTTTAAAGGTTTTAAAACCTTTCTTTGTTTTTGCTTCAACGAGAGTTTTATTTTTTCCTTGAAGTTGCTTATTTAAAGTGTTTAGTTTTTCGAATATATCGGCTAAATAACTCACAAATGCCTTACCATCAATAGTTAACATGTTTTTCATTTCCGGTTTGTCGTTTAAAAAATCGCAAAGAGCATCAAAAAGTTCCATTAATCTCTGAAAGCAGTTCCCTTTCGAGAGCCATCTTACATCAGTGTGAAGTATAAGTCTGACATAGGGGTTCACATTTAACACTAGCCTTAATAGAATTATAAATGCACTTAACAACTGAATTTAGTACTTCATTAAGTACAGGGGAAATGTTTTTAGCCGCCAGGTTTTCCCTATGAATAACACAATTGACAAGAAGCATTTTTAGGTTCTCATCTCTCATTAGTTTTAAGCAACCATTTTTCTATCCCATCATATTAGGGGCAACATCTGCTGCGTAAGATGTTATATTTTTCAGTGGTATATTATTGATATCTAAGTAATCTTTAAGCTTACCAAATATATCTTTGGCAGTAGTTGTGCTTTCTAAAGATTTACAGAACAGCATTTCTTCATAAAAATCGCTTTCTCAATATATCTAACGTAAGTTAAAAGTTCGGGATCACTCTGTCTTGAAGTGGACTCATCCATTTGCAGCGAAAAATTTCTTGTTTTCAGTTTTTCAACGAGTTGGCTTTCAACATCCTCACTCATTTCATTTATTCTTCTGCTAACAGTATTGTTGCTTAGTGGCATAGCTTGAACGTCTTTGTCATCTTTTTCCAAAACTGTCTTAAGAAATATTGATATTGCTGGTTTTATTAAATTCTCCCCTATGGTATGACTTTTCCCAGATTTAGCGATGAGTAATGAAATTTGGTAGCTTGCCTCAAGAGTAGGATTGATATTTTCATGTTGAGCAGAAAATAAGGACTTTATTGTTCTTCTTTTTTTTAAATTTGTTTTTAAAGTTTTGAAGTACGAGTACATAATTCAAATCTAAATTGGCATGGCCTTCATGTTTTGCTTTCAAATGCGTCTCAAGACGACCTGGTTTCATTGATTCGTTGGTCAAGCACTGTTGGCATAAAAGACAAAAAGGCGAACGTTCATCGTGGACAGCAGGTATGAAACCAAATTTTAAATATTCCTCCGAATACTGACGAATTTTTTTCTTACTTAAACCGCTCATTTCACTATGGGCCGGAAAAAAAACTTTGTTTAGGTACCTATGTATAATGATGACAACCAGACTGATATTTCAAACAAGACAGAAAACAACCGATTTCAAATTTGACAGCAAGTGTCATTTCGTCAAGTGAAGTAGGTATCGGTTGACACAACTGTTAAATGGCAGATTCTGGGTGCATTCAGAAAAATATCTTCAAGGGTGGAAGCATAAGAAGCATATATTTTTTTGGCGAGAAATGTAATGCAAATTAATTAATAATCAATTGTAATTTTAAATTGCCACCCTAAAAAATCAAATTGCCCTGTGGGACGTAGGCCCCAGGTTGGGAATCTTTGCACTAGAGAGTAATGATAAGAAGAGCACAACGTGGAATGTATCACAAAGAATAGACGCAAACTTAAATCGTCCGTCTTCGGCATTCTTCTAAAAAGTATTTTCGCTAACATAAAACGCTTAAGTGCGCGAATTTGAACCAACTAAGTCAACAGCTAACCACAAATTTAAAAATATCGCCACAATAACCAGTGCATAATTAAGAATTTAGTGATTAAAATTAGTAAATAGAATCCAATCGAATTAATTGCATATCTCTCCTCTACAAATACAATGTCAACACGTTCCAAAACACAGCAACAAGCGCCTCTATCAGCTCCACCACCATCAAACATCAGTTCTCCAGCAGCAACTGCTCTAAAACGGAATAAATTAAAAACAACGCAGTAACAAATACTCCTTTCTACACCACCATAATAGCGTACCAATACTCCAGGAGTAACGGCCACAAAAGTGAATAAACTCAGCGGAGATGGTTCATCTTATCTCACGCTCGCTGCACTTGAAGAGCGCTTAAATAAGCACGCTGACATGGTCATTGATCGCATTACGAATGAGCTCTCCAAAATACGATGTGAACTCTTCGAAAAACTAGAGCAGACTGAACAAAATTGGTCTCAGCTCTCAGAAGCTTATCAAAGTAAACAACACAATCACAGAAATTATAAATCGTTTTCAATGCATTGAAACCCACTCTGTTGATGCTTCCACCTTTGACAGCAAGTCGGTCATTGCAAACACCACGATTGCAGACGTTGTGCGGAGAGTTGATATCATCAAACGAAACTCAGTGGATGTGCGTGAACTCAATTTTTAGCTTTTGTCATTGCAGCAACATATTGATGAATCGAAAAAAAAAAAAGATATTGCAGCGGACGCGCGCTGTCTTGTTTAGACTTTAGAGTATAGCTTGAACAAATTCAGTTGGCCAACAAACGGTCGGTTGCGCAGAGAGAGTATTTAAGAGAACAAAAATGGTGCGCAAGATATTTAATGAGTAAAGATTTTTCCTTAAATCTTACAGTGCCTAACTCAACTTTGCTTTGACCAATAGGGATTATTGTTTATTTCTAAGTTTTATGATTTGTGGCTTAGCAACAGAAAGGTTCCGGGGGCGTTATGGTTATATTTATTTTATGGTGTTAGTGTTTATTTGATATATGTATTCATAATTTTTTGATCTGTGGGGTTTTGGGATTAATTGTAGATTAGTGTTAATTAGTTAGATTAGTGTTTACGAGTTTGAATAATTTTTACCTACGAGTTTTTTAAGAATTTATTTTACCTTAAAATAATTATTATAAATTTGTACTTCAGAAATAAATATAAAACATAATAATAAAATAGAAACAATATAAATAAGAATAATATAATTTAAGTAATAAATGTTCATTTACATATACTTAGTTTTAAGAACTAATGTCGCTTTCATAGTCGGTTGAAGAATCGTCACCTGGATCAATTATAATTGAATCCGAAATTATGTCCCACGTCAGGTCGTGAGAAAAGTATTCTTCCTCAGTTCTTATGGCTTTTTCACACACTTTTCGCCAGTCTTCAGCCGTTATTTTTGAAAATTCTTCCTCTGCTAATATTTGAACATCCAATAAATTGAATGTTGTGTTTCGTGAACCTACTCTTGCCTTGACAGTTGCCCAAATATTTTCAATGGGATTGAGATCTGGATGATAGGGTGGTAAACGTAGAACCTAATGTTCCATGCCGTGAATGATATCGTCAATCTTATGCTACAATACAATAACGGAAGGTTCCTCCAAGTTTTTCATAACTTGTTCTTGGATCCATTTGCAGAAATTTTCAAAGTTCATGTCGTCGTGATAGTCTCCCGTTTTCGTTCCAGATTTGAATAAAAGTAAGGAGTTTTTCACGAAACCTTTGTCACCACCTGCATGCGCCATTATAAACCTCTTTCCCTTTAAAATTGGCATCTTCAACCCACTGCTACTGTCATCAGTCCAAGCCCGTGGCCTTGTATGTGAGCTATGAATATAGCTTTCGTCCAAATAAATGATATTATATCCTTTTGTTCGGTATTCCCGGATTTTTCTCAGATACTTCACTCGCATGAGTTTAATATCATTTCTTTCACAGAAAAGTTTCCGGTTGTTTTGAGTTTTTTTGTAGCTAAATCCGTTTCTTCTTAGAATCCTGTTGAGAACGGTAATACTTAAGCTCCAGATCTTCCTGTACTGGTTGTCTCAACATTTTTAAGGATATCATCATTTTTTCCTCCTGGTGGAAGTTGTGCATTATACGCCGAATAGCTGCGATGTCAAATTCGTCTAGTCCAGTTTACCACTTCGTATGCTGCACTTTTTTATTTGGTGACTGTACAACTCCTGTCTCTTCGTATTCCTTAATAATCCTTCTGATTAAACGTTTAGAAATTCCAAATTCGAAAAAGCCGATTGAAATTCCACCGAACCCTTAAGGATTTCAAATGGTTTAATTTTTCCCTTCTTGAAAAAGCTTGGGGTATAATCACAACCAGTAAAGCTGTAGAATGCAGGAAGTGCAGCACAAAGCGTAGGGCCCAAAAAAAAGTTTTCGAGGTTTTTAGTTGAGAAATGTATTTGAAAATTCTTAAATGGCGTCTGAGAGGCCCAAGGCTGAAAAAAAACGTCTAAGGCCGACATTTTGATAATCAGGAGAATTTTTCTGATTTTTTGGTGTATCAATTATTTGGTTATATAAGAAAAGAAAAAAGTTTTTGAGGTTTTTAGTTGAGAAATGCATTTGAAAATTCTTAAATGGCGTCTGAGAGGCCCAAGGCTGAAAAAAAAACGTCTGAGGCCGACATTTTGATAATCAGGAGAATTTTTCTGATTTTTTGGTGTATCAATTATTTGGTTATATAAGTAAAGAAAAAAAATGAGGTTTTTAGTTGAGAAATGCATTTGAAAATTCTTAAATGGCGTCTGAGAGGCCCAAGGCTGAAAAAAAACGTCTGAGGCCGACATTTTGATAATCAGGAGAATTTTTCTGATTTTTTGGTGTATCAATTATTTGGTTATATTGGAAAATAAAAAAGTTTTCGAGGTTTTTAGTTGAGAAATGCATTTGAAAATTCTTAAATGGCGTCTGAGAGGCCCAAGGCTGAAAAAAAACGTCTGAGGCCGACATTTTGATAATCAGGAGAATTTTTCTGATGTTTTGGTGTATCAATTATTTGGTTATACCTTAAACTTAAAAAGTTGATTTTCTTGCAAACTTAACAGTCGTCTGTCAGGGCGCAGGCTGAAACTGAATCGTCTGAGGCCTATATATTTTAAATCAGTAGGCAATGCTCTATTGTTTCTATATTAATTAAAGTGGTTATACCCTCTACACAAAAATCGAAAAAAATACCATTTTCGAACCCCCACCCCCGGCTGAAAAAAAAACCTGACAGACGGTTGGATTTGGTATGGTAATGCGTATACCCACACATTTGACCATATGAATTTTGGTTATACCTCCACTCCCAAAATTTGCTACCGGCTCTTAGACTATAATAATGTTGAAATAAAGATTCATATTTAAATACATATATGTATGTATGTATATTTTCCTATATTTTAACTTACCCATTTTCCAAGTTTAATTGCGTATGTTGTCTATGAATTGCCAAAAAATATCACCACGCACCAGACAAGCAACGTAGTCTGTCTCCGTTTGACAGTTTAAGTTTCTTTTCTCTTTTGTATGCTCTTTCGTTTGTTATATGTACATTACATGTACCTACATCAGTTATAATTTATAAAATGTCAAAAGAATTAATAAGGAGTTGCATGCGCTGTTTTTTAGAGCGTGTTTCTTTTTATATTTTCTAATTGGTTGTTTAGATTTGTAAATTTTTAAAGACTGTTTTTGATTAGATTATATTTTCCCCGTTTAGGTTTTTTTTCCCCTTTTTTTTTCCCTGTCCCCTTTTTTTCCCCTTTTGGCATAAAAAAATCGGCAAAAAAGGTGCTTTTCCCCTCAACTTGGGAACACTGGCTATACCTCTTTTTTGCACTCCAATAATACATCTATTATAGAAGAGATGCGGTACTCAGAGAAGCGCGTCAGAGAAAGAAAAATGAAATTGCGCTTCTTTTGTTAAATCAATCCCGTTAACTTTATTTAATATATTTTGTAAAAAAAAAAAAACTTAAATGAAAACTAAAAGATCTCATAATTCAACTTTTTTTTAATGTAGTCAATTCTTTTTATATCAAAAATTATGAAAAGGAACTTCAGTTCAACGTTGTTCAAGTTTTTCTCCTAAGAGTTTTAATTTCTTCGTCAAAACTAAATTTTGCTAAACAAAATTAGTCTTTGTAAATTGGCTTGAGATAGTGTGCTTGTTTCATCTGTCTCGTATCTTGATAGAACTTCTCTTTCAACGTTTTCATGTGTTCTTTTTCGAGTGTCTGCATTCAAAATTTCTGTTGCACTGGCAACGGAATTAGATGATTCATCTCGACTAACAGCGACACTAACTGCACCAGTAAACATTTTTCTAATGAAGAAATAATAAATGCGCTATACAAAATATTTTCATAACTTCAAGTCTATTAAGTAC
Organism: Chrysotoxum bicinctum; assembly: GCA_911387755.1. Classification (NCBI taxonomy): domain Eukaryota; kingdom Metazoa; phylum Arthropoda; class Insecta; order Diptera; family Syrphidae; genus Chrysotoxum; species Chrysotoxum bicinctum. The sequence goes on from OU426988.1 coordinate 100,436,504, forward strand.
TGGATTTTTATTTTGTGATCCTCCATCTCCATTGAACAAATCAGATAGTTATTTTGCCCATGGTCTTAGTTTTATTTTTCTGTTACCTGTTTAATTTTTGTCACACTTTTCTTTCAATCTATTATTAATATTTGTTATTTTTTTAGCAATTTCTATTGCACTTTTATTGTTTTTCCAATTTTTTGTTCGTAATCGGATTTAAAAGTTAATAAAGCATTCTTTTTCTTTCTTTTTATTTCTTTAAAAAGTTCACAAGAAAACTACATACATACATATATACGCGAAGACATTTTTCCACCTATAGCAATGTGGAATGGTCATTGCATCATATACCTACTAGAAAAAAAAAAAAACATTTCTAACGCGTTTTTTTATATTTTCTGTTCTTGTACACGAGATGTAAGCAAAGAATACAAAACTAAATTAGCCCAGACAAAAAAAAATCAAGAGAGCGAATGGGCGGGCAAAATTCTTTTGCACAGGGAATAACAAACCTTCTCTTTCAAAGCGCTGATATTGCAGTGGCATTCTTGGGAACTGAATACTTACTTGTGTGCGTGTGCAAAGAAATGTTTTGTTAAAAAAAAAAATGCAAAATAGACTTCTTTTATAAAAATAAAATTAAATAAATATTGAGTTAAAAAAAAATTTAGTGAACAAAATATCAAACAGAATTAAAAAAATACGTGAGAATTGTATTGCCAATACTTTCCTTACAAATGCATTACAAATACTATCATATTGAATTGCATCTTAATGCAATTTAGAGGAGCTTTATTTAATTTTTAAGAACGTTGTTCAGCTCAGGGTATTTAAATCTTTGATTTAACAAATATTTACAAAAATTAAAAAATATACCTCTCAATTTCCCAGAGAAAGGGGCAAAATATTAAAAAAAAATATGTTTTTTTTTGGCTTTTTGCTAGTACAGAGTTGCTGTAAAAATATAAAAAAAAATTAAAGTAATTGCACATACTTACATACTTATTGGCTTTGTATAAGAGTGAATATGACTTCATTATCTTTAATACTTATGAAGTTTTATCCAGTAGAGCATTCATACCACTATTTAAATTTTCTTCGTTTTTCATAATTTTGTAAAATGTAAGCAAAGAATACAAAACTAAATTAGCCCAGACAAAAAAAAATCAAGAGAGCGAATGGGCGGGCAAAATTCTTTTGCACAGGGAATAACAAACCTTCTCTTTCAAAGCGCTGATATTGCAGTGGCATTCTTGGGAACTGAATACTTACTTGTGTGCGTGTGCAAAGAAATGTTTTGTTAAAAAAAAAAATGCAAAATAGACTTCTTTTATAAAAATAAAATTAAATAAATATTGAGTTAAAAAAAAATTTAGTGAACAAAATATCAAACAGAATTAAAAAAATACGTGAGAATTGTATTGCCAATACTTTCCTTACAAATGCATTACAAATACTATCATATTGAATTGCATCTTAATGCAATTTAGAGGAGCTTTATTTAATTTTTAAGAACGTTGTTCAGCTCAGGGTATTTAAATCTTTGATTTAACAAATATTTACAAAAATTAAAAAATATATCTCTCAATTTCCCAGAGAAAGGGGCAAAATATTAAAAAAAAATATGTTTTTTTTTGGCTTTTTGCTAGTACAGAGTTGCTGTAAAAATATAAAAAAAAATTAAAGTAATTGCACATACTTACATACTTATTGGCTTTGTATAAGAGTGAATATGACTTCATTATCTTTAATACTTATGAAGTTTTATCCAGTAGAGCATTCATACCACTATTTAAATTTTCTTCGTTTTTCATAATTTTGTAAATTTTTTTGAATAAATAAGAAATAAAATAAAAAAAAGAACATTACTCAGTTTAAGGATATGTTGATTCAATGAAGATAGAAAGTAATTTCTGTTCAAGTGGAGTGATTGAATTAAATTCAATTAAAAGCTCAAGTGATCTCAACTCCAAGGTGCGTTTCGGACAGGTACAACAGTGGGGTCAACAGTGCTCATCAGGAAGAGGAAGAAGAAGAAATCGAAGAAGACATGATTGTTGAAGTAGACTTTCAAGAGTATGAATATGATTTAAATATCTAAAAAATCAAAACAATAGTTAACCCAATAATTAATCAATAGCAATAATTAATAATCATTAATGAATATCAATAATATTATCTTATTATCTAGAACTTGACACAACCTCACAGGTGGCGTGGAAATGTGTGAATACCAAATGGTAACTCTTAGGAAAAAAATTCTAAGGACCATTTTTGTAGAGAATTTTAAGATCTACCACTTTGGCCTGAGGTTTTTTTGAGAAAACTTACCGTTTTCGAGAAAAATCCAAAAAACCTCAAATTTTGACCTTTGACCCCCCATAACTTTTTTAGCACACATAGGATCGATGGGGATTTTATTTATTTGTAATAGTAAACCCTAGCTCTCCACCAATATTTGGCTTTCTGGGAATTTTTATTATTTCAAATGTCTATATTGACCGGACTATAAGCTATTTTACATCAATCGGAAGTGCTCCATATACCTAAATTAAACATTTTCTTAGAAAGTGGGCGGATACCATGCCCCTGAATGGTTCTACTTAATTTCATTGTTCTACTGCAATCGGAAGTGTGCCATATAATTTACATCAGTTCTTAAGAAGTGGGCGGATACCACGCCCCTGAATGGAAAACCTCAAATTTTATATTTTTTTTTGTTGGTATGAAATTTAAGCCCCACCGTTTTTCCAAATTTCATCGTTTTACAGCAGTCAAAAGTGCTCCATTCAACCAACACCAATTCGAAGAATGTGGGCGGATACCACGCCCCCTGAATGGCAAACTTCAAATTTTCGTTTTTCCTCTGCTTGCATGACAAGACCTATCGTTGTACAAAATTACAAGATTCTAGGATGTCGGGAAGTGCTCCATAATTTTGATGATCTGTCAGTCAGTCAGTTACGGTTTTTGTGATTTTTGAGGCCTTATACTCGTATCTCAGGAACCGCTTATGCTAGGAAATTGAAATTTGGTGAGGCGCCTGATTAGCTTAGCAAATATTCGGAATTTCAAGTTTCTGACTTCATTCTTCATTGGTACTTAAGATAGGGAGGGGTCAAAAATCCTCTGAGTTTGTTCCTGTAAAAAAGGTGTAGTGCCAGAACTCGGCTAGGCACTACCGTGCCCTTCGATTTCTATGCATTACATTGAAGTTTACTCCTCGGACAACGAAATCATATGAAGCAGAATAGAAGAAAAACGGAAAAGAGAAACGAGGAACGTCAAATTGTTGCACCGAAAATTTTTTTAGATCAGATTTTTTTCTCCTTTGCACTTACGTTATTCGAAAAGTCGCACGCGTCTAGATGCATCGTGTAATAGCAGACATAGCCACAAAAAAAAGACCTTCTCGAAGAGCAGAGAAACATGGTAGAAGGCAAGTTTGTTAACATCGAGAATAATGTATCTGCACTTAATGAACATGTTTCGTAGCTTTAACCCTTGCTCTTAGAAGAGCATCTGCTAAGTTATTGCAAACGATACCAGCAGACAAGAGTGGCGACTTTAATTTCTTGGTTGAGGCTATAAACAGACGCTTATATTTATTTTATGGAGTTAGTATATATTTGATATATTTTTTTTTTTTGACCTGTGGGGTTGGGATTAATTGTAGATTAGTGTTAATTAGTTAGATTACTGTTTACGAGTTTGAACAATTTTTGCATCAGACATATGAAATATAGTCAATAGTCATATGAAAGAAGTTTTCAAAGTACAACCCAATTCCAGAGTTCAGAAGAGGGGCGAAATTCTACAACAGTTCCAAAAGGACATTGAAAAGGCTTGTTCATCTTGCATATCCAGATGTTGGAGAGGAAATCTGTAACCTATTTGCAGTTGAGGCATTTGTTCGCGCCATTTCCAACATACATCTTCCAAGAGCCATGACAATGGAAGCAGCAGAGCAAGCTTCTCACGGAGTACATCGACTTAGAGAAGCTATCGTTAAGAACTGATTTCCAAAAGAACCAACGAAACGGACTTGAAAAGTGCTGGAATTGCAACAAGACCAGACATTTACAGCGCCAATGTCGATTACCACCAAGAAGAGCTTGTCAACATTGTGGACACAGAGTTTCAAACTCAGAACAAGGTAACAATAACACCAGTGTTACTTCCCGAACAGTTCCCCAACAAGTAAGAACCAACTTCAAGGGGCAGAAGCTGGTTTCTGTTATCGATGGCCCCAGAAATACCATCTAGATTTCTCATACTAAACGAGATAATAAAAGTCTGACTGTCGAGGCAACTTTAAACGGCAACAAATGTGTGGTCACCATCGACACTGGTGCCATAGCCTCCATTGTGCGTTAAGACCTAGTGCATCTGAATTGGCTACATAATACCAATAGCTACCATCTAAGAACTGCCACATGAGAAGCAGCTAGGGTTTATGGCGAAGTCCGAGTTGGAATTCGAAATGCAGATCTAGAATTCTCACAAATTTTTGGTGGCAGATATATGTGACGAGTGCATCATCCAAATGGACTTCATGAAAGAACATCAAATGCCGACGCGCTATCCCGAAGATCTTGCAAAATAGACTGCAATCATTGCAGGCGACAAGAAGAGGAATCCGTCAACACTCTGCGAATAAGGGCTGACCCCATTTGTGGATGGAGCAATGAAGAAATAAGATCTGCCCAACAAAAAGACCCCGATATTGAACCACTTTTCGCATGGATCGCGTGGAAGGAACATGAAGAAAAACCCGCATGGAATGACATTTTCGATAGGAGTCCGGTTTTAAAGGCCTATTGGGCAAAATGGAACTCACTTCATGTGCGAAAAGGTGTTCTTCGGCGAAAATGAGAGTCCGCTGATGGTAAATCCTATGGTTTTACCTCAATCGAATATCAAAGACGTTCTTCGAGATATGCATGATAGACCTTCAGGAGGTTATGTGGGAGTCAAGAAGACGTTAGAAAAAGTGAGACAACGATTCTACTGGTTGCATGCAAGAGACGACGTTGAAAAGTGCTACCGAAATTGTGACGCTTGTGCTGCAACCAAAAGACCTGGTAGAAAACTGCAAGGAAAAATTATGCAATATTATGTTGGCTCACCGTTTGAAAGCATTGCTGTTGATTATTATGTTTTTTCCATTTATTAAGAACACTTCGTATTTTTATTTCATTAGAGTTTTATTAGTTTTAACTTTAGCTTAAATATTATTATTTTATAAGTAGGTTTTAGAGTAAAGGGAGCAAGTCATCCGCAACCGGTAGAAGAGATCACGCGAGTGTCGGATGATGCAATCTTTACTTACAATGTAATATAAATATATACCTAATAATAATAAATAGGTTGTATGTATGTTTAGTTATATACACACTCATGCATACATCTATATTTATGGATTATGTGCAAGTAGTATTTTTTCTTCGTAGCAATGTTAAAGGGTGTTCTTTTAAATACAACATCTTCCCCTTTTTAACAATGCTTTACATTTCATTTTTTATTAATTGTATTGTTCTGTGAGAGCTTCATTTCAATACTTTAATTTTTTTTTTTTTATAATTTTTATTTTTTTTTTCTTTCAATTTACATACTTATTGCATATCTATGCTATGCACATATTTGCTATTTCTTTAATCTCTCAGATCTTCTTACATCTAAATTTTCTGAGTTCCAATTTTTTCGCGGTCTGACATTTTTAGTCTTATCCACGGTCGATTCATTTAATTCAAGCTTTTTTGAAATATTTTCATTTTTAAAATTAATTTGTCTAGGTGAATTTTTTTCAGTTTCAGTTTGTATACAACTTTCAGAATTTTTAAATAAATCTAATTTGGACTTTTTAATTTGGTTTCTATGTACTAATCTTATGTTTCCATTATTATTTATCAAATATGTGAAGTGACTGACTATTTTCATGACTTTAACGGGAATCCAGTGAACAAAACTAACTTCATGGTTTCTATACCATACAACTTCTCCCTCTTTAAAAGGTTGTGTACTATTGTTTATATTTTTATTCTTTAATATTTTTAAAAAACTTCTACAGTTTGAATTTTTTGACTTTTGCTCTTGCCTTTTTTTAATTTTACAATCATTAAGTTTATTTTTTGACAAATCAAATGTGACCTTTTTCTTAATATTAACATTATCTAGAGCAATTTTGGGCTTAAAGTTAAAAATGAGTTCGGAGGGCGACTTAGCCGTTACCGTTGAAGGAGTATTTCTCCAATTTATTAAAAACTTTTCAATTTTTTCGGATAATGACATGTCTGGACGTTCTAATATAAATTTATAAAAAACTTTTTTAATCGTTTGTACCATGCGTTCAGCGGAACCATTTGATTGTGGGTGATAAATCGGACTTTTTGAACACTTGATGCCGTTCTTTATACAAAAATTTTTAAAGTACGCCGCATTGAATGGGGGTCCATTGTCCGAGACAATTTCAGTTGGAAATCCGAAAACAATAAATGTTTTCATTAATTCCTCGACTAATTTTTGAGCATTCCAAGATGGTAAAACACGAATGTCACAATATTTCGAATATGTGTCCACTAGCACCAGGATGCTTTTCCCTGCAAAATACATAAAGTCCAAATGAACACGTTCAAATGGAAATGATGTTAGTGGCCATTTGGACAAAACTTCTTCTCTCGGTACATTTGCTGTCTGCTGACAGATTCTGCAATTTGCAACAAAATCTTTAATTTCGGAATCAATTTGAGGCCACCAAACATATGACCTGGCTATCATTTTCATTTTTATTACTCCCCAATGATTTTCATGGAGCATGTGTAAAATGCTTGGGCGAATACTTTTAGGAATAACGGCTCGATTTCCATAAAAAATAACTCCACTATCTGTACTTAAATTTGACTCAAATTTTCGGAAAACTGACAAAGACTCTGAAGCGAACGATCGCAGCGATGACTTTTTATTCTCTTTTGGCCAAGAAGACATTAAAACTTTATATAATTCAGACAAAATTGGGCAAGAACTGGTTTCAGCTCGGACTAATTCTAAATTTACTGAATTTCCTGACTCAAAATGGAAAATACCTATTTGTTTTACATCAGTACCTTCTTTTAAAGGCATTCTCGACAAAAAATCAGCTTCAACATTATCTCTACCGCGACGATAAGAAATTTCATACTCATACATGGACAACAGTATTGACCATCGCTGTAATCTGGCTGCTGCCACTGATGGTGTCCCTTTTCTAGGATTAAAGACTTCTTTGAGTGCTTGGTGATCCGTAATTATATGAAACTTATGACCATATATATACTTATGAAACTTTTTTAAAGCGAACACTATTGCTAAAGCCTCGCGGTGAAGCTGGGAATAGTTTTTTTCGGCATCAGACAGTGAACTCGATGCATAAAAAACCGGTTTAAGAACACCTCCAACTTGGTGTGACAATACCGCTCCAACACCATAAGGGCTTGCGTCTGTTGACACAAAAATGGGTTTAGCTGGATCGTACAACTCTAAAACCTGGTGACTGACCATAAGGCGTTTACTCTTTTCAAAAACTTTTTGACATTCTGCCGACCAAACATACGGCTTTCCTTTCTGTAACAAACTGTATAACACATGCAATTCTGAAGACAGCTCAGGCACAAATTTTCGATAATAATTTATAAGACCTAAGTAGGACTGAAGTTGTTGCAGGTCTTGAGGAGGAGGAGCATCTTGAATTGCTTTAAGCTTTTCTGGGTTAGGCTTGATCCGATTATGGGAAATATGGTGTCCTAAATATTGAACTTCTTTTTGAAAGAACTTACATTTTTCAATATTGACACTAACATTGTGTTCTTTCAGTCTATCTAGTACCATAAACAATTTTTCCCTGCATTCTACCACTGTAGCTGCTCCTATGATGATGTCATCAATAAAAATGAAAACTTGGGATATATTCGCTAAGATTTGTTCCATGATAGACTGGAATATGCATGGTGCGTCTGCAAGACCAAACCGTAACCTCAAATAACCGAATAATCCCTTAAAAGTATTTATCACTAAGTATTCACGTGACTCTTGGCTGACTGTTAATTGTTGGTAAGCCCCTTTTAAGTCCAATACGCAAAAAACATTGCAATTTGCAAGGCTAGCAAATATGTCCTCAGGATTTGGTAAAGGGTGATGTTGAGTTTCAATAAGCTGATTAAGAGTGACCTTAAAATCGACGCACATGCGTATTTCACCATTTGGCTTAGGAACGATTACCACAGGACTGGCCCAGCGACTGTATTTAATTGGCACCAAAATATTTTCTTTACATAAACGATTTATTTCTGCTTCTACTTTGTCTCTCAACTTAAAAGGTACCCCATATGCTGCATGAAAAATTGGCTTGGCATCTTTTTTTAAAACTATGTCCGCCTCAAACCCGACAATTGAATGGTTTCCCTCTGGGTGCACTACCGAAGGATATTTACGAACTATTTCATGGCTCAAACTACTTACGTTATCAATGGCACTTGACTGAAAAAACTTTGTTTGCCAATCAGGAAAAAATACGTCCAACCATGTCCGTCCCATAAGCATTTTCTTTGGCTGATCACCCTGCAATACAACTATGTCCAAACACCGGCTTTTATCTCCAAGTCGCACTTCGATCTCCTTTAACGTTCCCACTTCAACTATTGAACTACCTAAAACAGAGGTCAAAACATGATTAGATTTAATAAGACACAAATGTGATAACTTAGAACGATACTCTCTTTCGCTCATAACTGACACTGCTGCTCCGGTATCCACTTCGATGTCAAACGTTTTTCCAGAAATTTCAATTTTAAGTTCACATGGCTGACTAAAACATCCAATGACTTTGATGCTACTTATCTTTTGATCTTTCTGCGAACAAACTCTGCTGGTGTGACCTTCTTTTCCGCATTGAAAACAAGTCTACAATTTAGCTGGACACGTTTCTTCACTGTGACGTCTTCCACACCTTCTGCAATATCCCTTACCATTAGAAACCCCAAGGCTCCGACTCGTACTTCTACGGCTTAAACTGCGACCACGTGCTCGTGCAATTTTTTGACTTGACTGACGCCTTAAATCTCGATCTCTTTTGGTAAACTGTTGTTGGTTTTCATGACTTGACTTTCTATTTATAGAACCTACTACTGACATTGCGGATGATTTCATGCTTCTCGTTGACTGTTCTGCCAATTCAATATTAAGAGCTACTTCACAATATTTCTCGAACTTGGCCTCCTCTCTGTTGAGTAGTGTTTGTTGGATTTTCTCACTGCGTAATCCAGTTATAAGCTTATCTGACAAAGCCTCGTCCAAAAATTGTCCAAATTCACAAGTTTGAGACAGCATTTTGATTCGCACTATGTACTCACTTATAGTTTCTCCGTTGTCTTGAAGTGCTTTGTAAAATTTAAAGCGTTCGGAACGTTTATTAGTCTTTGGCCCATAGTGCTTGCCTAAAATTTGCATTAAGTCCTGAAATGGTACCGTTTCTGCTTCTTTAGGACTAGTTAAATTCATAAGTACTTCACAAGGCTCCGACCCAATTACTGTTATTAGCCACATGGTTTTGTCGGCTTCAGGTATTTTTTCACGTAGAAGGAATTGTATAAATCTTTTCTCCCAAACTTTAAAATTATTACCGGGAATATGTTGATCAAATCCACTACTTTTTGACATTATTGTAGTCAAAATTTTTCGATCTCCGCTGCCTGTACTTGTTTCGGTCATTATTTTGTACTTTCCTTGTGTAACTTTTTTTTTCACTTTTTATTGTTGTTTTATCCTCGTCGCCACTATTATGTTTTTTCCATTTATTAAGAACACTTCGTATTTTTATTTCATTAGAGTTTTATTAGTTTTAACTTTAGCTTAAATATTATTATTTTATAAGTAGGTTTTAGAGTAAAGGGAGCAAGTCATCCGCAACCGGTAGAAGAGATCACGCGAGTGTCGGATGATGCAATCTTTACTTACAATGTAATATAAATATATACCTAATAATAATAAATAGGTTGTATGTATGTTTAGTTATATACACACTCATGCATACATCTATATTTATGGATTATGTGCAAGTAGTATTTTTTCTTCGTAGCAATGTTAAAGGGTGTTCTTTTAAATACAATTTTTGCATCAGACATATGAAATATAGTCAATAGTCATATGAAAGAAGTTTTCAAAGTACAACCCAATTCCAGAGTTCAGAAGAGGGGCGAAATTCTACAACAGTTCCAAAAGGACATTGAAAAGGCTTGTTCATCTTGCATATCCAGATGTTGGAGAGGAAATCTGTAACCTATTTGCAGTTGAGGCATTTGTTCGCGCCATTTCCGACATACATCTTCCAAGAGCCATGACAATGGAAGCAGCAGAGCAAGCTTCTCACGGAGTACATCGACTTAGAGAAGCTATCGTTAAGAACTGATTTCCAAAAGAACCAACGAAACGGACTTGAAAAGTGCTGGAATTGCAACAAGACCAGACATTTACAGCGCCAATGTCGATTACCACCAAGAAGAGCTTGTCAACATTGTGGACACAGAGTTTCAAACTCAGAACAAGGTAACAATAACACCAGTGTTACTTCCCGAACAGTTCCCCAACAAGTAAGAACCAACTTCAAGGGGCAGAAGCTGGTTTCTGGTATCGATGGCCCCAGAAATACCATCTAGATTTCTCATACTAAACGAGATAATAAAAGTCTGACTGTCGAGGCAACTTTAAACGGCAACAAATGTGTGGTCACCATCGACACTGGTGCCATAGCCTCCATTGTGCGTTAAGACCTAGTGCATCTGAATTGGCTACATAACACCAATAGCTACCATCTAAGAACTGCCACATGAGAAGCAGCTAGGGTTTATGGCGAAGTCCGAGTTGGAATTCGAAATGCAGATCTAGAATTCTCACAAATTTTTGGTGGCAGATATATGTGACGAGTGCATCATCCAAATGGACTTCATGAAAGAACATCAAATGCCGACGCACTATCCCGAAGATCTTGCAAAATAGACTGCAATCATTGCAGGCGACAAGAACACTCTGCGAATAAGGGCTGACCCCATTTGTGGATGGAGCAATGAAGAAATAAGATCTGCCCAACAAAAAGACCCCGATATTGAACCACTTTTCGCATGGATCGCGTGGAAGGAACATGAAGAAAAACCCGCATGGAATGACATTTTCGATAGGAGTCCGGTTTTAAAGGCCTATTGGGCAAAATGGAACTCACTTCATGTGCGAAAAGGTGTTCTTCGGCGAAAATGAGAGTCCGCTGATGGTAAATCCTATGGTTTTACCTCAATCGAATATCAAAGACGTTCTTCGAGATATGCATGATAGACCTTCAGGACGTTATGTGGGAGTCAAGAAGACGTTAGAAAAAGTGAGACAACGATTCTACTGGTTGCATGCAAGAGACGACGTTGAAAAGTGCTACCGAAATTGTGACGCTTGTGCTGCAACCAAAAGACCTGGTAGAAAACTGCAAGGAAAAATTATGCAATATTATGTTGGCTCACCGTTTGAAAGCATTGCTGTTGATGTAACTGGCTCATTTCCGGAAAAAAATGCTGGAAAGAAATACATTCTGGTGGTAATGGATTACTTTAGCAAATGGATTATGTCTAAATGGGTAAGCAGGTTTGGTGTGCCTATGGACCTCCAATCCGACCAAGGAAGGAACTTTGAGTCAAACATATTTCAAGAGGCTTACGCGTTCCTTGGCATTAAGAAAACGAGAACCACACCACTTTACCCGCAATCTGATGGAATGGTCGAGAGATTCAACAGGACCTTAAAAGAGCACCTCACTAAAGTCGTAGGCGACTACAAAGAAACTGTGGAAGGTGTTATTTTTTTGTTTTTTCATATAACTTTATTTCATACAACCAAAAACTATAAGCTTACATTTTTCTTAAGTCTAATTAGAAACTTTCAGTATACAAAATAAATGCTTACTATGATTAGGAAAATGAAATAGTTAGGGGCATTCAATTACCAAAAGGTAAGAGTCGAATGCACTATTAATTGAAAAAATTCATTAGTTATAATATTGATGGGGATCAATATAAATATAGATTTAAATAAATAAAAAAAAATGTTAAGTATATTATAAACAAAAATATATATGTACAATATTAGTGCAGTTTAAAAGATAATCGAAAAGAGTAAATCAATAATTATATTCATAAATGTGTTTATTTCAGTGTGGTTAAAAGTAAATAACAACGATTTGATATTTTTTAAGAAAACCGATGGTACTCTCTCGCATCTTAAGCTTTCAGGCAAACTATTAAACAAGCGAGGTGCGGTTACATTATAAAAAAGAGAAAAGTTTTTTTTTTAACAATGGGTATAGTTACAAGATTTCGGTTGTTCACCTGTAAATTATAAGAATCATACAGTCTCGAAGCAGACCATATCAAATGCCTTAGTTATATCAATAAATAAGGAAGCCGGAATGTCAGATTCATTTAAGCATGCATAGATTTCAGCACAAAGTTTTAGGACTGCATTTTCAGTTGATCTTCCTTTTCTAAATCCAAATTGCGAATTACTAAAAAGATTAGTTTTGTCTAAAAAGGAGAGCATCCTTGATTTTATTCCTTTTTCAAAAACTTTTGAAAACACAGACAAAAGCGCAATAGGTCGATAATTATTACAATTAGTAGTTTCCCCTTTTTTGTACGTTGGAATAACTATTGCTAACTTGAGCGAATCTGGAAATATTCCTTTTGTAATGCTAAGATTGAATATGAAACTCAAAACATCAGAAACATAGTAGGAAATATTTTTCAAAATCTTAGCTGAAATCATATCATCAGATGAAGAGTTAGACATTTTGAGAGACATAATGATTTTATGAATTTCCAATGACGAAAAATTATTAAAGAAAAAACTTTCAGCACAAACGGTTTCTTGGACAATAAATTCTGAACAATGACATTCATTTGAAATAGAAGGTAAGTCAATGTTTTGAGTTATATTACAAAAGTATTCATTGAATAAATTGGCAACTGCTGAAGGATGATTGACTAAAGAGCCACCGTTTTGTAATTAAATATCAACTTTTTGCTTATTTTTATTTAAAATTTCATTAACAACTTCCCATTCCTTCTTTGAGTTACCCACATTTTCAAGAAGTCTACTCTTAAAATAATAATCTCTGCAGAGCGGAATTTCATTTTTAAGTTCCTTACACAGGTTATCGAAACATTTTTTAAGTCTTATATTTTGAGGATGTTTCTTAACTTTGGCAGATAGTTTATTCTTTTCATTTATTTTTTTGAGTAATAATAAATTCATCCACTGTTTTAGAAAGCATAATTTTTTAAAATTTTTATAAGTAACTTCACTATTATTTGAAATAAAGGATTGAAGTCTTTTAAGAAAAAGATCAAAAGCTACAGATGGATCACTAGCACTATAAACCTGATCCCAAAATTCAAAAGTCAAAGCTGATTTAAGAGCAGAGAAATTTATTTTTTGAAAAGTATTTGCATTTTTTTGATGCTTTATTCTTGGTAAACTGCTCTCAAATTGTATGCTAGTTAATCTGTGATCAGTTATTCCTAGTTCAAAAACATCCGTCTTGTAGCACATATTATAATTCCTGTGCAATCTTAAAAAATATGGTCCCAACAAGACTGATCTCTAGTGGGTATGTTAATCAAAGAGAAAAAAACCGAATGAAGAAAAAGTGTGATTTAAATTTGAATAAAAGTATTTGAGTTGATTATAAATTGAGATTTATTGCTTTGATTTGGAAAGTGTAAATAAAGAAGAAATACTGAAAAGAGTAATAAGTTTTATTTAATGAACCTAGTAAAAATATTATAGTATCATACTTTCTCTACTCTTTTATTGAAGTTGCTTTTAATTAACTCTATTTTGTTGTATTTAAAATTTAAATTTCATATGTCTTATGGATTAAATTTAAGTATATCACCTTTTGTATGTTATTTGTATTGAACTTGAAAGAATTAATTCTAGTTTATTGCTTTTAGGTGGCTGGACGTTCGGTCGGATTCTTTGTAAAATTTGGATATCCTTAGATGTTTTGCTATGCACCGCTTCTATTTTAAGTCTGTGTGCTATAAGTCTAGATAGGTAATTATGTTAATAAAACAATGATTGATTAATATTTTTCTTTTCTTGTTTAGATATCTTGCAGTCATTCAACCACTCAAATATTCCAAGAGAAGAAGATCAAAGAGATTAGCTTTACTAATGATCTTAGTGGTTTGGGTGGTTGCATTCTTGATAACGTGTCCTCCTCTTTTTGGATGGTAACAAACAAAAGTTTTTGGAACACTGGTTCATTTAAGTATACACTATATTATGTTCGAAGGTACAAACCAGACGATACAAAAAATATTGATTGTCGATATAACGAAAACAAAGGATATGTTGTTTTTTCGGCAATGGGGTCTTTTTTTATTCCTTTGAGTGTAATGCTTTATGTTTATTTAAGAATCGGGTTTGTCTTAACATCTCGTCAACAAAGAATGGTACGTGACGCAGTAAGTATTTCAAATGAAATACGTATTGGTATTGCTTAGTAATGTATATATTTCTTAAAACTATACTTTAGGTTTCCGAAAAGTCAAATTTTAATGATAGTGAACGAGCAAGTTTTATTCTAGGACAAGAGAAATATCGAAATAACCACCCAGTCCGGCCTGTGTTGAACCAATCGAAATCGTACAAAACTGGCTCAACTAAGCAAGTTACACTTTATGAGCTTGTGAAACTTCCTAAATTTTCATCAGCAAAAAAAAGCTCTGCAATTAGTTGCGGAAACACTTCCGCTCAACCCGCAGCAGTTATTCGTTTTGCAGAAAGCCCTCCAACATTTTCTGAATCCTGCTTATCAAAACTTAAAGAAGATTGTGGAAAAAGCAGAAATGTACATGCACCTCGCATAGCCCACCATCCTTCACTGCGTGTTCCCATGAGAGTGTCAACGAACAGAAGAGAAACAAAAACTACCAAGACATTAACCACAGTGATGGGTGGATTTATTGCATGCTGGCTTCCATTCTTTTGTTATTATTTGCTAATACCATTTATTTCAGCAGAGGCAATATCTCAAGGACTTATGAATTTTTTTACTTGGATTGGCTGGATAAATTGTGCGATCAATCCATTTATTTACGCTTCTTATAATCCAGATTTTCGTTCTGCTTTCTGGCGTTTAACTTTCCAGAAAATAGTTACAAGGCAATCTTCAAATCAAACTAATAATTGATGAAATACATTTATAATGATGTAACTTTTGTTTGTATATAATATTTAAGAGCCCATTAAGTGTAATGACCTAACTTTAACTCACATTAGCTTATGCGCACAAAAGTAAACCGCCTTTTCGACCAATTAAACCCTTAAGTTTTATATACAGACGAAAGTCAGATATGTCAATGTCTGAAAATGGCGATCAACCCTAAGTTGCAATTCGTTCTTAATTCAGTGAACGTTATTCGATTCTTGCAGAATAACAAACAGAAGAAGAATTTAAATTATTCCATTTTTCAAAAGGTCCCGTACTATGCGAGTACTCTGTCCAATTTCCATTTTCAGTACAGGAAAAATAGGGTATTTGCTTTCATTATGAAAATTATAGATTTTAATATTCAATACCAAATATTGATTAAGATTTCATAGTCAAAAAACTTGGTGATCAATATTGAATTAAATTAATATTAAAATTAAGTCTATTTTATCTGTAAAGTGTAAGTCTTCCAAAAAGTAAATAGCCAACAATTATAAAAACTGCATTTTAAATGTATTCCATACATAAAATAAAATCAAAATAGAAAAACACAAAGCGGATTTTCCCTAAATTTTAATAATTTCTTCTCAAAAGGTCCAAAGAAAAAGTCTAAGTAAATGTTTTGCGCCAACGATGGAACAGTAACTCTTATTCAATGTGTCCATTTTTAATACATAGCATAAAGTATTGATGGAATCGCAAATTGGCGATCAGTCTCCTAGACAAGGTAGTTAGTTCATATTAGGATGTGCTGGGATTAGATGAAGATTTCAAAAACAATTTCAATCTAACTCAGTGGTTCTATTTTTTATTGCATTGGCGATTTCCCTAGATGAGTGTCGTTTAAGCAGCAAGGGGCATCCGTGTTTTCGAAAAAGCTCTGCCATAAGGCCTGTTCTGAAAATTCAAATTGGAAAGAGTATACCTAATTCTAATATAAATGCCAAACACATTCTTATTCAAAAATATTCTGTGTATGTATGGTATGTATATGTATATCCAAGGTGTTTATGAACAGTAAAGGAATTTTTATTTCAAAATTTAATTAAATGAAAATTAAAAATTGTTGTTTCTTACTGAATATATTTTATAAAACGAATAGTATAATGTGTTTTGCGCAACAAATGATCTAAGAACTTAAAAACGAAGGTGTGCCACTAATATATTCTGATCCAAAATATAGTGAAGTATTCAGATATTTCAAAAAGAAATAAAAATATAAAAACCATAGAAACTAAAAATATTATTGCACAATCCAAGGTTCCAGCGCAGAGTTATGTAAGTATTCCATTGAAAAAGTTAAACAAAGTTTCAACACAACCAAATGGATTTGTATCTTATCCGTTTGTGTAAAATTTGTCCCTTAAATTTCGGATTTTCTTCAGAATGAAGATGTAATTCGCCCACCGACATTCGAGTTGAGCAAAAGTAGTATCAAATTGGAATCGTTTGTACATCGTTTGTCAACGTTTGTTCAACTATTAGAATAATTTGAACCCTCAACATTAATTTACGAACTAGTTCTTAAAAATTTAAAAAATTAAAGCGCAAAATTTTAAACATCTAAGTATTAGGGTATTAGTATGATACTACTTATGTAACAATTTGATAAATTTTAACTAGATTACTAACTCCTGCTTAAAGCAGGATGCCAGGTGATTTCTCAATCAAATATTTGGTTATGCAAAAACAAAAATTATAAATCGTTACAGCGCACAGTGTTGCGAGCCCATCCAAATGTTTATCAAAAATACTTTCACAGAAAATTTTTAAAGTTTTGTTTTTTTCTGTTTGTTAAAATGATGCGTAAGTATAGAAAAGTGGCTATTTTGATTGGCGTATACATTTTCTAAATAATTTGCCGCCAATCTGTATTAACATTTTTATCTTCGGTGATTTCTATTAAAAGTGTAAGTAGTATGCTTAATAAATCTTGCTATTTAGTATTACTTACATACATATCTATTGTTTTTTTTACTTAGAAGTAAAATTGTAAGCAACAAAAAACAGCTCTCCAGATTGGTCGAGCTGATGGAAGAGAGCCCAAAACAAATAAAACTTCTTTCAAAACGACCGACACTATGTGCTGTGCCATACCAATGTGGAAGTCGTTCCCAACGCTCAACGCTTCTTGTGCAAGGAATTTTGAGGTAGCTGCAAATTTAGTTATGTTCGGGATGGATTGTTGCCTTTTCAGTGGTTTTAATTTGTCGTTTATATCCATAAATATATTAAGGAAGGCTTCTTCGGAAAGTCTATATTTCCTAATAAGTTATCGTCTGAATAAAATTAAAAAAAAGATCGAACTATCTGCATATATCGTGTTCTTCTAAATCAAATGAACTCGAAGCATCGCGTGATTTTCTTCGAATGTTCGCTTGCTCCGAAGTATTTTCTTCTTCAACATTTTATTCATCTAAAAAAAAGGTTCTATAATAGACATTACACAATTAATTAATTTGCACGATCCGAACAAAATAATTTTATCAACAACGAGTTTCTGGTTGCCTAACAATTTTATAACAAAATAATATCGATACCTCCCCGTAAGAATGTATTAAGCGAAATTTTTAAAATTGTTCATGAAACGAAAAAAACGTCTCATTTAGTTATTTTTTTGTGTATTTTATTGGACGAAACAGATTTGTTTCCCGTAAGAATGTATTAAGCGACATTTTTAAATTTGTTTTGTCCAATAAAATACACAAAAAAATAACTAAATGAGACCTTTTTTTGTTTCTTGAACAATTTTAAAAATGTCGCTTAATATATTCTTACGGGAAGGTATCGATATTTTGGAAACGATAATACCAATTTTGTCAATTGAACCATTCTTAATAGGTCTTAAATCTGAAGAACGTTCACAATTCATCAAAAATTTTGATTTTCGACAACGATAATACTGATTCATTAATTTTATTGATAAATATCAAATATTGTATTGATCTTTCACAACCGTAATTTAATTTCATTGCGATCTCTATCTCGCAGTAAATCCGCTACCCATGGCCTTCCATGCTTGGAACTATGTATGTGCTTGTGATGATTCTGTATTATTTTTGTTATTTAAGAAAGTTAAAACATCTTCACTCAGCATAAAAATATTGTTAAAATAGACAGATTTTTTTTTTAGTTTAGGTTCATTCCTATTAAATAACTTCCAATATTTACAAATATTTTAACAAAAACAAATTTTCTGACTTTTTTACACTGGATTTAATAACATCAGGAGTATCTTCTAGATGATATACGTCTAAAACGTAATTGAAAATAGTAATATATTTGTTGTTCTGGTCCTCTCAAGCCATTTTACAAATAGGAAGCTATTTTTGAGTTGTTGCCAAGCTGTAAACTAAAGCAAATAACTCGAAAAGGGGAAAACAGATGCAGATGAAACTTTGCCAACATAAAATTTAGACAAATTTTGAAATAATACCACAAAATTATGAACATGTTCTGACATGTTTTTTTTTTAAATCTTATTTGAATTTTAATTTTTTTCCTTTTTTTCTCAAAACAAAGAAATATTGATAACTCACTCATATTTTTATAAATTTAAATTTTTTATCTTAAAATGTACACAATAACAATAATCCACATTAAAAAAAACTTAACAATTATGGAAACCTTACCAAAACATAAACAATCACTTTGTCAAAGTTCATATAAATTCGTTAAAGTTTTCTCATTCTCTGATGAACTCATGTTTGGGAGTGAATAGTATGTACATTATAGAAGTTACTATTAGGTGTTAAGAAAAATTTTCACGAATATACTCTACTATAGATTAATGCAGTGGGTAGACACGAATAATCACCTTAGTATTTTTCAAGCTGGTTTTCGGTCTGGTTTTTCTACTGTTGACCAGATATTTGTGCTCACCAACATTGCTAAGAGGTACATTGATAACAAAAAAAAGCTTTTTGCATTTTTTGTTGATTTTAAGGCCGCGTTCGACACCATTAACAGAAATGCTTTAATATATAAACTATCAGCACTTGGTTTATCATCCAAATTTTTAAGGTTATATAAACAACTTGTAACCAACACATGTTCCTCTGTGTGGAACGGAACAATCAAGTCCGAGTTCTTCAACACGGTAACGGGGGTGCCCCATGGGTGTGTTCTGAGTCCAATTTTGTTTGCTCTCTATATCAACGATGTTTCTAGGATATTGCCTGGTGGCGCCAAGATAGGAGATCTAACTGTAAGTGTTCTATTGTACGCCGATGATCTTGTTTTGGTAACAGATAACTCCTCAACACTTCAACTGCAGATTAACCGCCTTAAAGAGTATTGCAACTTATGGGATCTAAAAATAAATGCCTCTAAGTCCAAAATAATGGTTTTTGAGTCCAACAATACGAGAAGGCTTCCTTTAGAAAATTGGTTTTTAGGTTCAGAGCCCATTGAAATAGTTAAATATTATAAATATCTTGGTTTTTTAATATCAAATACTCTAGATTTACGTCCTCACATTAGAGAAAAATGCTCAGTCGCTAAAACGGCTATCAACATCATGTGGAATAGTTTTTATTCTAAACAACAAGTTGATACCTCCTCTAAGTTTAGGATACTAGATGCTACAATAAACACTTGCCTGTGCTATGCCAATCAAGTTTTTGGTTATCAATTTTTTGAAGAATTCGAAGTTGTTCAGCGATTATTTTTCAAAAGAATTTTTAGACTGCCAATGACAACACCTACTTATGCTTTGCATGTGGAATCAGGAGTGCCACAAATATATTTAAAAAACTTAAAAGCCAACCCAGATTACATTATTAGGGTTATGCAAAGGTCTACGAACAATTTGCAACAACTTATAATGAAATATGCGCTTCAATATAGACTAACACCGTTTAAGGAATGGAGAGGTATTGCTATAACCTACGTAGTCCAGTCAAAGCGTCATTTGACCTTGCGCGCAGAGGCATGGTCAATTTTTTTTTCATGGATCGATAGGTGCTTATGAGAAAAGCTTAAAACCAAATTTGCACCACATGACAACTTTTTTTACCAAAGTTATTGGTAAAAATGTGTTTTGTGTCATTTTTTGGTCTTTTGCGAATATCTCGGCTCCACTATCTCGTACAAACAAAAGTTAAACATATATTTATTCCTAATAACATTATCTATTATGTTCTAAAAAAAAGCATTTGTTTAAACAAACTAAAAAAAAGTTATAGTAAGTTAAACAAATTTTTTGTTGTTTAAAAATCACTTTTTCGTGATTATTAAGAAAAAAGCTCATTTAACGATGAAATTTTTATTTTTTATTATTAAAGTTCTTGTAATTCCCTACAATTTAAAAAAAACATCAACACTCTACGATGAACAAAAGCCGAGTAATAAATTATTGAACATAGGATGTCTCAACTATTTGTTGTCTCTGTAATAGAAACGAAAATGAAGATATTTATCACTTTTTAGCTGTATGTCCTATTCTGCAAGAATTGCGAAGACTGTACTTCTCAAAGAGTTCTTTATCTCGTGAAGAAGCTAAAGATATATGTTTTTAGAATTATTATTTGAACCTAACTAAAGGTTATTTAAATTACTTTTAAAACATCTTTTTTCGCCAAAAAAGAAACTTCTTTTAAAAAAACAAACCACACTAACTAACCAACAAAACAATTAAAAACGTATTTTCATTAAAAAAACATAAGCTTTAACTATGTGGCCGAAACAGTTTCACAATCAAAAACCACTTCCCTTTGTAAAAAAAATACAAAAAAATATATAATTTTTATAATTTTATTTATTAAGAATATTAAAAACATAATCCTACACAACATTGAATACTTATTTATAATTTATCTTTTAAACTTACCACTAAAATTGTAACGGGGTAAAAGGATGAGGATTCTTGTTTATGACTTGTCATCAGGGTTCGGACTCGGGTTTTAAATTTTCGAAGTAAATACGGAAAAAAACGGAAGTAGATCCAAAATGTTCGAAGTAGATTTAGGAAATCAAATTATATAAACATAACATATACATTAGACTAGGCCAAAAAAATTGTCTATTTTTTTTTTTTTGAAAGATATATCGAGAATATCATTCAGAATGACAAAAAAAAAATTTCGTAAAAGTTTGAGCCCTTAATATCAATTTTAAGAGGTCTATCATCGCTAATTTTGATTTTTAGTCATAATTTCATGTTTTGCGTCAGAACTGACAAAACATTGAAGTAAAAAAAATTCATTTTGACTTACTTTTATATAAAATTAAATTCCCTACAAAAAAGGTCTAATTGAAAATTTTCGTCAGACAAGCCGTTTTTGAGTAATTAAGCTTAATAAATTGTTATTTTTCTTCGATTTTACTTTTTTAATTTGGAATTTTGTAACTAACGAATCAATGAATATCTCAAAATGATCACAATGGATTTTTAAAGGAAATTTAATGCTCTACAAAAAAGGTCTCCTAATATTTTTGTCTAAATTTAATTCTTCAAAAGTTATTCACAATTAAAATTGAAAAAAAATTGAAATTTCAAGTTTTTCTTTCTTAACTCAATTTTTTTTTACTTTTTTGAGTATTATTAATCATCATTCATCGAAAATCTCTTAATATTCACCATTATTCTAACAATATTATTACAAAAATATATAAATTTAACAATAAATATGAATTTATTTTTGCCTAATTGATCATTTCTCAACAAAAACATGGTTCTACTATCTTAAAGAAATTTTTGAGTAAGCAATTATTTAATTTCGCTGTTGAAAATTATTTATTTATAATATTTCATACATTTGTGAATTTTTATGTTATTAATATACACGAATTTACATCGATAAATAACATTTCCTCTCTTAACCCTCGATTTTGATTTGCTTTTCATCAACTTATTAAGCACTATACCGAATAAACGTATCCCCTCTTCTTTTAGTAACCACAAAACGAAGAGCAACTTCAGTACTTACTACTAGTCATTAGTGAGTACCGAAAAAAATACCCTAATTGCAACAAAAAAACCTTAATGTAATAAAATGTTATAACTAGTAGTTAATTATGGTTGTAAAACTATAAAATCCTATAGATTTCTTATAAAATATGAGTTATAATTGTGTTAAAAATAAATTTTTTACCATCTGTTATTGTTTTTATTAATTAAGTAGCCATAATCTGTTTTTTTTTTTTTTCCTATATAAATGTATGAAATATTATAAATAAATAATTTTCAACAGCGAAATTAAATAATTGTTTACTCAAAAATTTCTTTAAGATAGTAGAACCATGTTTTTGTTGAGAAATGATCAATTAGGCAAAAATAAATTCATATTTATTGTTAAATTTATATATTTTTGTAATAATATTGTTAGAATAATGGTGAATATTAAGAGATTTTCTATGAATGATGATTAATAATACTCAAAAAAGTAAAAAAAAATTGAGTTAAGAAAGAAAAACTTGAAATTTCAATTTTTTTTCAATTTTAATTGTGAATAACTTTTGAAGAATTAAATTTAGACAAAAATATTAAGAGACCTTTTTTGTAGAGCATTAAATTTCCTTTAAAAATCCATTGTGATCATTTTGAGATATTAATTGATTCGTTAGTTACAAAATTCCAAATTAAAAAAGTAAAATCGAAGAAAAATAACAATTTATTAAGCTTAATTACTCAAAAACGGCTTGTCTGACGAAAATTTTCAATTAGAACTTTTTTGTAGGGAATTTAATTTTATATAAAAGTAAGTCAAAATGAATTTTTTTTACTTCAATGTTTTGTCGGTTCTGACGCAAAACATGAAATTATGACTAAAAATCAAAACTAGCGATGATAGACCTCTTAAAATTGATATTAAGGGCTCAAACTTTTACGAAAATTTTTCTTTGTCATTCTGAATGATATTCTCGATATATCTTTCAAAAAAAAAAAATAGTCAATTTTTTTGGCCCAGTCTAATATACATATGTATATAAGTGAATTCTGATTTCAGACTTGTAAAAAAATTTTCATTAAGTATTACTATTTTAAAGGAAATTTTCCATCAACCGACTTGTACTTTGGTATGAATTTTATCAATTCAAAAGGTGGCTCATAAATATCTTTCCGTTTTTCTGTAAGTGTTCTCGAAAATATTAAATTATTCCACGGTGCTTACATTTAAACGGTTCATAAACTTGTTTTTTATGTAATACAGAGTGATCAGCGCTGTCTTTAAATATGTTGGCTTAGAATTTCACAGAGAAGTAGATCAGAAAAAAGAGAAGTAGGGAAGTAGATTAAATTTATTTCTCAAAATCGAAGTAGATCTACTTCGATCGAAGTAAAGTCCGAACCCTGCTTGTCATCTTGTGTTAGAAATGATTTTTTTTAGTAATGCAATGACCATTCCACATTGTCGGAGGTAGGGTGAAAAAATGTTCTTTGTGTATGTATAAAAAAGAATATAAGTAGGTATATCACACATTCGCTGTCATAAATTTTGTTTTTTTTTGTATTTTTTTATTTGCGATCTTGTATCACTTCTACTGTTTTTTTTTTGTTTCTTCTATAGAAACCATTTTAGGTACACACATAATAATAAATTGCGATGCATAGTGATCTTCATTTTTTTTTGTCAAAAGGTGTGTACATGATGGAAGAAATGAAATCTGCGATGTTGTGTATAGAATAAGATATACATATCGATAACTTCCCGTAAGAATGTATGAAGCGACACTTTTTTCGAAAATGACTTTTTGATGTGGAACTATACTAGAAGTTAAGCGCCACATTTCACTGCCCTATCATGTATGTAAAAGAAACTAGAGAGAAAACAAAATTATAGCAACCGCCAAGTTTTCTCACTGGAATAATGTTGCTCCCTAAAATTTGTATTATCTGTCAGTAAAATTATGCTAAGCAACATTTTTAAAAATCTTATTGTCCTAAGCAACCAAAGGTCCACAAAAAAAATTTGTTAGATGTCGCATTTTTTAACCGAAATTGTCGCTTCACACTCATCCAAATAGAACTTGATCCATTTTTGTCGCATATAATACTCCAGATATTGTTGTCTTTGCTTTTAAATATTTTTCTATCAAGTAGGGTACTACTCTTTTCCCATTTATTTGTTTATTTTGTGTGTTTTTGTTGTTGTCATCGTTATCCTGAAGTGTTCTTGTTCAATGTTCAATGTTATGTTACTTTTTCTATAAATTTTTATTTATTTCATTTTATTATCTTATTGTTAAAAAAAAATAAAAAATGAATTAAACGATACAATTTATTTCATACCTTCATTTTTTGTAACCATTACAGTGTTTTAAGCGCCATTTAACATTATTTCAAGCATCAATGTTTTGACCACGAAAATGTACTAAGCGACAAAAACTTCTTATCTGATTAAAATTTGGGGTTTGCAATGATGTCAAATTTTATATTGTAAAAATCCCTCTCCAAATCTGTTTCGTCCAATAAAATGCACAAAAAAATAACTAAATGAGACGTTTTTTTCGTTTCCTGAACAATTTTTAAAATGTCGCTTAATACATTCTTACGGGAAGGTACATGGCCGTAGTTAGGGAGGGGAATTAGGGGGCAATGCCCTACCTTAAAACCTCCAATGCCCTAACTTAAAAATCAACTACAGTATCGTAATGCCACTGATTCAAAAACTGGTTTTCAAAAACACGAAAAATCCATTTCCCATTACCAAGCTATGACGATGTGGCAGGATAAACTAAATAGAGTCTCTAAAACTAACATTGTTGAAACGTTGAGACATCAAAAAGCTTTAGAGAGACATAGGTACTACGTTAGGTTTATTATTTAGGTTATACAATTTGTCAACGAATTAGCCTTGTGTGTAAATTATATTTTGGAGGAAGAAAAAAAAACAAGGATTATTTCAGAATTTGTTTGAATCTTTGAATACAAATGCATGAAACATCCAAATTCAAAACAGTCTCTTACTCATATACAAAAATTGCAAAATATTATTCGCCTGAAATTCAAAATTAAATAATTCAAGCATTGATTATAGCAGTACGAAATTCCATTGTTAAAGATATTAATGAATCAGACCTAAACTAGTTTACTATAATGGAAGATGGTACGAGAAATAAAAATAACCGGCAAAAAAAATATTACAACAGCAATAATATACGTTAAAGATGGAATTGTCAATGAGTCGTTGCTGACAGTTACTACTACTGAAAATCTTCGTTTATTTTTTGATCAATGCATCATGTTACATGAATTTTCTTAGCATGGAAAAATAGCTGAATCGTATGGTGAAAAAAGATTTCCCGGCTCTTAGAACTTTCTATTGTCCTTAAAGCAAAATATACCCCTATGCCATTGTCCTTAAATGGCACTTGAATCGAAGAAACCGGAAAGCTCTCAGTACCGGTATGTGTGGTATGTGTGTTAACGACGATATTCGTTGGAATGATCACATTCTCGAGATCGCCAAAAATGCTGCTAAATGCTTAGGATTTCTATATCGTTGTAAGAAATTTTTCACCCCTTCTGATCTGGTTACAATCTATAAGGCATTTATACGTCCAAAACTTGAGTATAACTCACATCTTTGGGCAGGTGCAGCACAATCTTCTCTCCATTTATTGGATAGAATTCAGAACAGAGCGTTAAAACTGATAGGAAACAGAGCTATCATGAATTCATTCCCATCCCTTGAACACCGTCGGAATGTTTCATGTATTTCCCTGTTTTATCGCTTCTTTCACAAGCAATGCTCACTCGAAGTAGCCAGTTGCATTCCTCCCCTTTATCAATTCACCCGTGATACCCGCTTCGCTAGGAATGCTCATCAGTTCACCCTTAAGCCTAACTTTGGTCGTACCGTCAAATACAGAGATTTGTTTTTTAGTCGCACAACACGATTATGGAATAACTTACCCGGCACAGTTTTCCCTCGCCATTTCAATTTGCAAACATTCAGAACCAATGTTCATCTCCCTCCCTAATTTCCCCATCGCCCGTGCTGTGTTTAACACTAAAAGGGTCTATAAACATACCCTTGAACGCGAGTCCATTATAAAAAAAAAGATAAGAACTTTGCTCTTAAATCTATTGCAGACTGCCAAAAATCGAGCAAACAACAACTCTCCTTGCATCACATCGGATTCAGTGTTAATCATCCATCAAAACCAATTTACCTGCGAGAGAGCTTATCTACGCAAAACCGAGGCTTATTTCAACGCGCTATGCAAATGAAAAAAAGTAAACATATCACCTCTGTTTATACTTCACGTAGAGTCGTATATATGTACATATGTGAGACGCCAAATGCACTCCACACCTTTATCAGTTAATTGCTTTGGAGGCCTAGAGAGAATTGCCAGATCTGAAAATGAAGAAACCAACCAGAATTCATTACTTATCATTACTCTTATTTCATTTTTATACAAAGTATATATATATTTTTTTTTAATTTTTTCTTTCTCTTATCATTAAACTTTTCTTTTTGTTGAAAGCGTTTTGTGACCTCTAGTCCAAATGCGTTTCGCCCAGGTACGACAATTTATTTTATTTATATTGATTTATTCAATATAGTCCACAAAAACATAAACAAAAACCATAAAATTTATTTTCATTTTTTTTTTTACTTCTTATTCTTCTCTTTTTGTTTTATTAATTTTCTCTTGCTTTCTCATCTTATTTCTAATACTTGCATCAACATAAATTTTAAAACTATTATTATTATTTAAATTTTATATCAAATAAATATCGAATTTTCCTCTTCCTATTTTTCAATCTTTTTCTTCTCTTACCTTCTCCCTGATATACTCGTACATACATAAATTATTATAATTGTTTTTGATTCTCCTGAAATAACGATGGCTGATAACAGTGTTAGAGTTAATGGATCTTTGCGTTTGATGATTAGTGTTCTAAGCAAACAATATAATGGTCTTCGGGTTTGTCACATTAATGCGGCAATGTCTTCTGCCGAAAATTGTGTCTTAGAGACGTTGTTGGTTAATGATATAAATGATCAGTGTTGTCTTTTAAATGGTTATCGGGTCTTTCGATCAGATAGAAATCGCCAAGGTGGTGGGGTGGCAATGTATGTCAAAGAATCTATTAAATTCGAGCTGAGATGTGCTTCTGAGTGTAGTACAGGCATCCAGTACGTTTTCGTTGATTTGATCGGAAATAATAATGAAAAAAATTCTCTTAGGTGAAATTTACAGGCCCAACGAAAACATAAATCTTTCCCCCCTTTATGAACTCTTGGAGGACATAACGTGTGATTGCTCAAACATTATATTATGTGGTGATTTCAATAGCAACCTCTTATGTGAACATATCTTTTCGGATCAGATGAGCAGACTTGACCTTACATCCGTTCATACAACTACTCCCACTCAATATTTCGGTGGAGAACCGACGCGCCGACGCTACATGATTTAATTTTTGTAAACGATACAAATAAAGTTTTACTGTACTAGCAGCTTTCTGCACCCGGTTTCTCTAAACACGACCTAATTTTTGTATGTTACAGTTTTATACCGCTTACAGCTATCGCGATTACAAAAACATTGATTATTCCCAACTTGAAGCAGATGCTAGAAATATAGCTTGGTATAATTTATTCAACTTGTCCTCGTCTATTGAGCAGGTACGGTTTTTTAATAACAATGTTGCTCAGCTGTTTAACAGACATGTCTTCGTTAAAACCAAGCAAAATAATTTGAATAATCCAAATAGGTTTACCCAAGAAATGCGCATCTTAATGCAGCAGCAAGATCGAGCCTACAACTCGTGGAAGCGTTATCGTCTTCCTGAACTAAGACAAATATATAAATCACTTCGCAATAAAGTTGTGATAGAAATTCGTTCAGCTAAGATTCGATTTTTCTCTGGAAAACTTAATTTTTCCCTTAATAGCCGACAGTTGTGGAATACTCGTAACTTGCGTAGTTTTTGAAAGGATCCTGAAAAATCAAATGAGCGATTTTCTTAAGACGCATAATCTTCTTAGTGCATGTTAGAGTGGCTTCCGAGAGAAACGCAGCTGTGTCACTGCTTTGCTAGATGTAATTGAGGACCTTTGTCAAGCACTGGATCTAGTCCTCCTAGATTTTTCAAAGGCATTCGATACACTTGTACACGAGAAACTCACAGATATGCTTTGCCAGCTTTATAACTTCTCGCCTGATGCTGTAAAACTTATATCTTTCTATTTATCAGATAGAATGCAAACAGTTGAAATATGTAACAATTTATCTAATTTTCTCCCTACTACTAGTGGAGTTCCACAAGGTTCCATTCTTGGGCCATTACTTTTTTCGCTCTACGTCAATGATATTCCATCCATCATTGATAACTGCTTGTTACATATGTATGCCGACGATGTGCAAATGTACCTCGGCTGCGGTCTTGGTCTTACTGAAGATGGTGTTTGCCGTGTGAATGAGGACCCCGAAAAACTATCACTTTGGGCTAAGACTAATGGAGTGGCTTTAAACCCGTCAAAATCTAAAAATTTAAAAAAATTTTAGATTTAACCTATTTCCCTCAAGTAACTTTAAATAATAAAACAGTTGAATATGTGAATTCCGCTCGAAATCTCGGAATAACCTTTACGCGGAATCTAACTTGGGATAAGCACATTAATGGTGTAGTCGGTAAGGCATACGGAACCTTACGCGTGCTTTGGATCTCCCAGTCATACATACCGATCAAGACGCGTGCAATGCTTGCGAAAAGTTCAATTCTACCCATTTTAGTTTATGGTTGCGGTATTTTCTCCAGTTGTAATTATACCTGCAAAAGAAAGCTCAATGTAGTCTTCAATAACATCATTAGATACATCTTTTGTAAGAGACTTCACTTTTAAAAATATCGTAAATGAAATATTAATATTCACTTACCTGGCAACCGTTTACCATGCATGCTCTTAAATAAGCTAAACTTAAGCTTTAACTTTCAATTTTTCTAAATACATATATTCTTATATGTGCATAAATTATGTATGATAAAACCTATTATTTGTTCTTCTAAATAAAAGAACAATCGAATGACTTTTAAACTGTTTGATTATATATTTTATTTCTTAAATTATGTAATGCTTTTGTAAATTTGCAAATCGTTATGATTTAGGAATACTAGATTTTAAGATGAGCCTGAATAAAGCAGTCGAAGAAGTAAAACCAATTTGTTTTTATCGCACGGCCTCTGTAGTATGTGACGCTTTTTATTTTGCACGTTCTTTTTTTTTTTGCATGAACATTTGGTTATGTTCTCTTATAAATTAACAATTTTTTATTAAATACCCTACAATTCATCAGAAGTGGGATATAGTTCTTACGTTGTAATTGCATGTTTTACGATTTATAAACGTCCTGATTTTATTAAAATTCGATATTATGGATATAAATGCACGTGCGTTGAGTTTTTTACATAAAGCTACGGTGCAAAAACTTAAAGAAAAGCTGGCCGAAATAAATTTGGCTACACATGGTACCAAAAACGCTCTTAAGGCTCGTTTGAACGAAGCAATCGAAATGCTTGAGCCTGAAGTATTAGCAAATTTATTTCCTGCTGTTGAGGAGGATGTTGAGATAAGTTGAGATGACGATTTAAAAGACGACGATTATGGTTGTTCATAGCGTCTAGAGAGGCTCCGTGAATTGGTAAGGAAGAAGGAAGAAATTGTTGCGTTGGAGAAGCGACTGGCTGAACTGAATACAAACAGCTCTGGATATGATGTTCATTATGCTAGTGCCCATTCGTCACGTGACATCGAAAATTCCCTACCGAAGTGACGATGATAACTATCCGATTAAAAAGTGGATTGAGAACGTTGAGGACGCCATGGTCACTTATCATCTCAATGAATCAGAGGGTTTCATTTACTTTAAGAGGTTGCTTAAAGGTACTGCTAGGCTATTTTTAAGGTCTCGGATGTTTCGATCATGGAAAGAGCTTAAGGAGGCGCTGATGTATGAATTCCATCATCACACGACGGCAACAGATGTCCACAACACTTTACGAAGCCGTAAGAACCGACGAAAACTATGCAGGAGATAGCTTCTTTGGCAGAGATTGATGAGCAGGATGTGATTGCGTATATAACCAAGGGAATCCAAGACTCCCTGTTTAATAAGCAGCTCATGCTTTCAGCGAATACGATTCCTGATCTTAAGATCATACTGCGTAAATACGAACAAATGAAGTCTGAGCTGCAACCATCGACGTCTAACTACAATAGACCTGTTCAACAGTCGAAACCTCCGCCACGTGTCGAAGCCAAGATCAAATGCTATAACTGCAACGAATCTGGTCATCTGTCAAACAATTGCCCAAAACCACGCCGAGAAAGGGGTTCGTGTTTCCGTTGTGGCCAAAAGGGACATGTCGTTACCAATTGTCCACAAGCATCGCATCTGTTCTCGTCATTCAGAATGAAGAATATCCACGAGAAACCCAAATGTCAACGCTGATGTCCGATTTCCATGGCGTTTTAAGATACGAGTTTGCGCCCGTGAATTGTGAAGCTGGAAGTGTTGGAGTTTGCATGCACGTGATGACTGTCATTGACACTGGAAGCCCCATAAGCTTCATCCAACAACAATACGTGCCACCCTTCCTGATGACGTCACTGAATGCAACTCACTGCAATTTCGTTGGCATCAATAACTCCAAGCTGGTTATTTTAGGTAATTTGTTATATATTGTAAAGTTTTATGAAAATTATGTTAGTTTGTGTCTATATGTAGTCAGAGACAATACTATGAGCAATCCAATCATATTAGGTCGAGATTTTTTACGAAAGACAAATATTAAGTTAATGATTGAAGATTCAAATTTTAAGTTTATTGACAACAAAAGAGTTGAGGTGAAAGATTATGAAAATGTTTGTATTGAGAACTTTGACTATATTAAAGATTATGATAAAAATATAAAAATTGACAAATTGAACTATGCTAAAAATTTTGAAGATTTAGGTTTTGAGAAAGAGATTTTAAAGATTAATACATGCAGCGACCGCGATGAAAATATTACTTTTAAAATTAATGAAAATTTAAGTTATTGTGATAAGGTTGAATTGAAACGCTTAGTTTCCGATAGTATTTTGACAAACGTGAATTGTTCGGATAACGGTTGTGAAATGAAAATAGTTTTGACTAATCCCGACGGTTTTTTCAGTTGCGCACATAGGCGTCTTCCGTACGCTCATAAAATAGAATTACAAAAAGTTTTAGATGATTTGCTCAAAAATAACATAATTCGTGAAAATAATTCTCCTTTTGTTTCTACGATTGTGCTGACAAAGAAGAAGACAGGTGAAGTTCGACTATGCGTAGACTACCGCCATTTAAACAAAATCACAGTCAAGGACAATTTTCCACTGCCCTTGATTGAAGATCATCTTGATAGATTGAGGGATAAAAAATATTTTTCTCTGCTCGACTTTAAAAGCGGTTTTCACCACATAAAAATGGCTGAAGAGTCGATTAAATTAACATCTTTTATCACGCCAATGGGGCAATTCGAATACTTTCGCATGCCATTTGGGTTTAAGAACGCCCCCGCCGTGTTTCAGCGCTACATTAATAAAATTTTTAAAGATCTTATCAAAGCCAGAAAACTTTTGATTTACATCGATGATTTGTTAATTGCAACGGAAACAAAAGAAGAGCATTTTTCGGTTTTAAAACAAGTTTTAAATATTGTAACCCAAAATTGTTTGCAGCTTCGACTTGACAAGTGTCTATTTATGTTTGAGAAAATTAAATATTTGGGGTATGAGGTTTCTGCCGATGGAATAGGTCCAAATTATGACGGCTTGAAAGCTGTATCCGATTTCCCCATACCCACAAATGAAAAAAACTTGCACTCATTTTTGGGCTTATGCTCTTATTTCCGAAAATTTATTAAAGATTTTTCGTTGGTGGCAAAGCCAAAGTTTGAATTCGGCGAGAAACAATTAGAAGCTTTTGAAACATTGAAGCAGAAACTTCTTGACGCTCCACTTTTGAGGATTTATAATCCAACTGCCGATACGGAGCTACACTGCGATGCCAGTAGCTTAGGCTTGGGTGCTGTGTTGCTACAACGCCAAGACGACAAAAAACTTCATCCTATTTTATTTTTCTCCAGATCAAGAATCTAGATACCATTCTTATGAAATGGAAACCCTTGCAATTATTTATGCGTTACGAAGATTCAGAATTTATCTTACAGGCATCCAGTTTAAAATTGTCACTGACTGTAAGTCACTGACCCAAACTTTGAGCAAAAAGACTCTAAATCCAAGAATTTCACGTTGGGCTCTAGAGCTCCAGGATTTTGATTACCTCATTGAACACCGAGATAGTAAGAGAATGGGTCATCGTCGAAACTGAAACTTTTGAACATGCTCTTGCTGCATCGCAGCAAAAAGATCCAGCAATTAGAAAATTGGTAGACATGTTAGAAAAAAGGGAAAGTCCAAGCTACGAACTAATAAATGGTCTTGTTTATCGCAAAATAAATAAAAAAGTTTACTTTTACGTTCCGTCTATAATGGAGAGAAATGTCATCCAGACCCACCATGAAAACTTATGTCATCTTGGAACCGAAAAATGTTTAAATTTTTTGAGGAAAACCTATTGGTTTCCCAATATGAAAATCAAAATTAAAAATTACACAAGAAATTGCTTAAAATGTTTGCATTTCTCTCCACCTAGCGGGAAAAAAGGAAGCTATATTACACAGTATCCCCAAAGGAGACAAGCCATTCCACACTCTACATATTGACCATGATGGTCCCTTGCCACCCTCTACTACGAACAACAAACGGCATATCTTTGTTATATTTGACGGATTTTCCAAATACACAAAACTTTATGCAGTCAAAAGTACTACGACTAAAGAAGCGGTCCAATGCCTTGAGTCTTATTTCGCTTTTTACAGGAAACCAGCTCGCATCGTTTCAGATAGGGGTACCTGTTTCACCTCAGCCGACTTTTTGACTTTTTGTGAAAAATATGGCATTCAGCACGTTAAGGTGGTCACAAGCTCGCCTCAATTGAACGGCCAAGTCGAGCGCGTCAACAGATGCCTAACCCCTAGGCTGTCAAAGGAAAGTCAAAAGTCAGGTAGTTGGTGTAAATGTCTTCAAAAAGTTGAGTTCGCTCTTAATAACAACCAAAACAAGAGCAAAAGGGTGAAATTACGGATAATCTAAAGGAGTATCTTGATGAAAATATTTTGGAGCAAGAACAACGCAATTTGGAAAATATTAGAAAATTAGCAAATGAAAACACCGTTGAGAGTCAAAACCGAAACAAAATATATTTTGACAAACGCCATAAAAAACCTTTACAGTACAAATTAGGTGATTATGTTCTCATCAAAAACGTTGTCAATACTCCCGGAATCAACAAGAAGTTTATTGCAAAATTTAAAGGTCCTTGCGAGGTTATTAAAATTTTACCAAACGACCGTTACGTTATTAAGGATTTAGAAAATATTCAAATATCTCGCGTTCCATATGAGGGAGTATGTTGCACCGAGAATATGAAGCCTTATGTTCAAACATAAGTCTTTCGCTTTGTATGTATTAATATTTAAATTGTTTTAATTTTCATTATTACGGAAAAATCCTAGAATCTAAAAAAAAAATTTATTTTTGTATACAGTCCTATAAATATTAAAGGAAAAATGTCATTAATATCTAAAAAAAAAACAATTATATGTATGTAATAAATGTATTCGATACATTTTTTTTATTAAATTCAAAAGATTTGTTTGAGAAATATGTTACCTACTATATAATATCGATGTTAAATGTATTTTAAATGAAAAAAAAAACTTTCAATTGTAAATGTAATTGCATGTAATAGTAAATCGAGGACGATTTATAGTCAGGATGATCGAATTGTAAGAGACTTCATTTTTAAAAATATCGTAAATGAAATATTAATATTCACTTACCTGGCAACCGATTTACCATGCATGCTCTTAAATAAGCTTAACTTAAGCTTTAACTTTCAATTTTTCTAAATACATACATATATTCTTATATGTACATAAATTATGTATGATAAAACCTATTATTTGTTCTTCTAAATAACAGAACAATCGAATGACTTTTAAACTGTTTGATTATATATTTTATTTCTTAAATTATGTAATGCTTTTTTGTTTAATGTAAAAGCTTAAAAGCTTTTGTAAATTTGCAAATCGTTATGATTTAGGAATACTAGATTTTAAGATGAGTCTTAATAAAGCAGTCGAAGAAGTAAAACCAATTTGCTTTTATCGCACGGCCTCTGTAGTTTGTACGTTCTTTTTTTTTTGCATGAACATTTGGTTATGTTCTCTTATAAATTAATAATTTTTTATTAAATACCCTACACTTTGGACTACTGTTCACATCACAACCCAACCACCATATCTTTTTGAGAGAATTACGAGGGTCTCTTCAGCCAGATCTGACCAATTGATTCAACCCCGCTACGTCCCCTAACGTCTGAGCGCCAATCTTTCATTAACGCTTCACGTCTGTGGAATTCTTTGCCTAGCCATATCAAGAGTACCAACAACAATACACATTTTAAGGCCCAATTAAGACAATTTTTGTCAGTATCTTAAAATTTTTGCCTATACCTTATCATTTCACCGTTCTCGGTTTATCCTTTTCCTATCCGCCTTTATTATCATCTCTTCTTTTTTTTTTACTTTTCTCTTTTTCTTCAGAACTTCGATTTAATTTTATTGTATAATTTTTGCCAACAAATGTTATTTAAGTTTTGCTTTTAAAATGCTCTCATTGTTTAATTTTATAGGTTAACACTAGTTTATAAGATATATATGTATATCTTAATGTGTATAGCCTTTCGAAATAAATAAATAAATAAAAAATAAATAAATAGAGAAGTGTAAGAGCACCTTAAGTAGATGTCAAATATGAAAATTGGCTCTGTTATCGTTAACCGTCGACCGTAAATAAGAAAAATGTTAGAGAAACGTCAAAACAATCAAAAATGGAATTCTTCAAATTGTTTCCATACGATTTTTTTTGTATGGTTTGTTTTTAATTTTACGAGTGTAGTTAATTAAGCAAATATTTCAATTTCAGATGCCCCAGATTAATTCTTAAAGCAATATTTGAATTTGGATATATGTATGTATATGGTCTGCAAGTTATTTTACGCAAAAATAAAGTATAAATTTGATTGTTTTTTTTTTTTTGTTTATTAGTTTTGCTGTCATATACAGCCAAACTGACAAACAAACAACAGAACACGTTTATATAAAAGTATGGATTGGGAACAGTTTTGAGACAAACATCTTTTTTAAGTTCTTTAGCAGGATCTCTCTCTCGCTCATTTAAAATCTTGCCTTAACTTTCTCTGCTCTTGTTGGCCAACCTAAACCTATCACGGAAGCTTTTGAAAACGTCTTGCACAGCCAATTCATTTTTCCAATTAAATCGGCAATGTTAAGTTAAAATTGACTTTTATTTCAATAAAAAAATATTACAATTATGATTTAGACTAAGTCATAATGGGTTTGGCCTATGGCCGTCTACCAGACGGCCCATTTGAGCTAGAAACGTGAGTTGTGAATTAAATTCTAAATTATAGGCTAAAAAAAATCGGCAATATCTCTCACGGTTTTATTTTAAATAAATGTTAATTAAGTTATCAATACTGGTTGCTACTCAATGTAATTCACGAGACGACTGAATATGGCAAACAAAGTGAGTACTGCTTCTTCGCTTTGTCCGATTATGCGGTGAAATGTTTTTTTTTTTTCGTAGAAATGCAGTTATCATTCTAAATTTATATTTATGTAATCTAAAAGGGAATGTTAATCCAAGATTGATGAAATAAACTCAGCTAAATTAAAAAAATGTTATTTTTTCTCTGTTATTTATAGAGATAAGTATTTAAAGTATAAATAAAACCAAAAAACTAGCTCCGATTTAACGTTGGAGCTACTGTACATACATATGTACATACATAGGTACATACCCACCGCAATACAAATTTTGAATACTTAACAATCTTAGCTTAAGATTATATTGCTCTTAATGCCGGAGTAAATATTTTTACTATTCTAGCATCTTTGGCTGACTGTCTTTTTGTGCTGAAATCAATAATTAATGATCCATATTAAAAAGCATCAATTAGTTCGTAACAGCAAAAATATTTTAATGTAGATAATATTTACGATTGAAATATTACATTTCTATGAAATGAATATCAACAACATGATGATCAAAATCTACATTGGGTAGCTCTAAATATTTCGTATATGCTAAAAACGCGGTCCACAGCATACTAAAAAATGATGTAAACACCACCTGGTTACGTTGCGGAACAAATGTAAAGTTAACTGTTTGGACACATGGCCAATAAATAACTCCCACTTTATAAGCTTCAAAAAACTTATTTCTTACCTAAATTGAATAAAATGGTTATTAAAAATAATTAATAAAATGCGTGATAATTACTTCCCACTGTGCTTCTTCAAAAGTTTTCCCGTCAAATAAACTCATTGTAAACATAAATGTTGATATTGCCATTGGATCATAGGACGCCTGTTCTGTAATAGCCTTGCACAATGAAGATTTGACATCTCTTTTTGGCCACATGACTGCTGCAAGCCGCATCCAAACATAAAGTGTAGGTCCCATAAAGAACGCTCCAAACATACTAAATCTGAAAACAGTGAAAAGTAGGAATTGTACAAGAAGTTTCAATCATTTTAATTATCATTTTTATTTATAAACAGTGTACGCTTACACACATTGGGGCATATTCATAGTTCTTCGATAAATTCTGATTTTGTCTTTGCTAAACTAAACTCTACTTTATGTTATTCATAGACAATTAAAACCCATTTTTAAACGATAACCTGGAGTCTAACAATAGACACGACAGAAGGTATGTTTAAGCTGTTTTTAACTCTATAAAACGTTAAAAATAAATAGAAAAAAAAAAATTAAATTCCGAATTTTTCGGCGCGAGTGATTTTATTTCAAGTATGGATATTGATATGATGCCGCCCAATAGAAAACCAAAGCGTTATCTGAACCGCATCGATCCCTTTAAAATGGCCGACGATGATTTTTATGAGAGGTATCGGTGCGATAAAGAAACAGCTAAATTTATCATTGATTTAATAAACATTGAAGATCAACCATCAAATAGGGGCTTGCCAATATCTGGAGGCCTCCAAGTCTTAACAGCGCTGAGATGAAATCCTCTGCCATCATGTCCCTTACAATCATTTCTTCTTCAGTGGGCTCTTTAATTACAACTACATATGTTGCCGGTCGCCCTTTGTGCAGCTCGCATACCAAGAGCAGCGTTTTTTATGCGATGCCACTGGTCTTTAAGTTTCGGGATTCCCCTGTTGAATCCAGCAGCTTCCATATTTTTTGGATGTCATTTATTTTACGTTTATTTTTGATATAAAATTAAAATATAAATATGCTCTTTGAATCAAACTTGAAACTCATTACATAAAGGTGGTAGCTCATTTGATTTTTGATGCACACTACTACTAAAAAACTATATAGACAATAATTGTCATAACCCAAGTAACATACTTTTCAGAGCTTAGCTCCTGAAATCTGAAAAAAAAACTCCCATACAACTCTTTTATATCCCATTTCTGTACTTATGTAAGTATTAATATCTTGTTATGAAACTCCGCTGGATTTCATAACACTTTTATTTTAAGAGTTAAACACTTTTCCAGCTTAAAAGTACTTAAATCTTATACCAAAGCTATTTTCTCTTCTTGCAATAAGAATATATGAACTTATAGTCTTATAAGAATCCCTTTCTGAAAACTGTGCTCTAAATATGTCCATATAATCCCAAAACAAGTCATATTTAAGAGTTAAGTTAGTTGTATACTACTTTGAAAATCCTAAAAAAAAAATGAGTTTAAAACCTCCTATATCAATAAACAATTTGGAGTTCAATGATTATAAGCTTTGCAGTAAGATCGTAATGAGATCCTTAATGTAACAAGCACAACTGCTAACAAACTTCACTTTTCTTATGTCAATGTTCTCCTCTCACTCGCACGTAAGAAAACATAAAAGAAGCATCTATGATCCTATAGAAAGAATAAAGATCTTACTAGAAGAGTTATGTCGATTTCCTTTACACACTAGGGATTTTACACCCCGACTCCACAGGAGATAAATTCTCTCAGGATGCTCATCATGATATGAAATCTCCAATGGAGACGCGATATTTCCTCTTATGATGGGATGTCAGCGATCTATATCAGCGGTTTTGTCTTGATATAGATGTCTGATATGAAATTTGACAGATGGTTTTTTTTCGTACTTTTGTCTCATTATTTCGTGTCTTCTCATTTGGTTGGTTCTTGTCAAGTACTCCGTCGGCAAATATTTTTTTTTTATTTTGTAAGTAAATACATTAATGTGTAATGTTATTCATTTGTTCGTGCGTTAAGTTATGTTTGGTGTTATTTATTTATACTTTAGGTAGATGCGCATTCTTTTCTTTGCAAATATATATAATTTTTGTTAGTTTTACGTTTTGCTAATTTCTGTTGTCCGCACAAAACACATCCCGTGCAGTATGGAAGTAAATGAAAAATCATGACATAATTTGCCCAGCGAAGCAATAAGAAAACGTAGAGAAAGAGATATCAGACATTGAGTTGCAGAGACAGATATCTTGTGGAGTCGGGGTGTTAGGGATTGCGATCCCTTGTCAAATTTTGACTTTTACGAGAGATTTTACGTTCCTTCACACCAAAAAAATCGATTTTTTTTTTTTGACAGAGATCAAATCTTTCGAATCCGTATTTGGAGAGGGATTTACATGTATACGAAGTGTGTAAAGGAAATCGACATTAGCGTCTCGTCAGCAGCAGCCATATTTGTATACACAAGCAAAGTAGTTGCCTGTATATTTGAGGGTTACCATAGCTTAAAAAATTATGATCTAGATAAAATAACTTGGCTGTAGCACTGACTTAAAATGTATTAGGTGGCCTGTTCAAGTTTTCATTTCGCATTATTGTGATTACATAGAAAGTATTTTATTATAAAATATATTGTGTAACTTTTTTCAATTTAAACTAAATACATTAACATCTTGGAGACTTTATTGCAACTACTATCTTTTCATACAAAATTGACAAAAAAAAGTATTTTTTATGATGCATTATACGAGTGGTAATTTTTTTGTGACAAGAGTAATAGAAAAAAATTACAGAAAGATGAGATTTTATTACTCTTGTAAATGCAGCATAAGGCGCTCAGTGTGTAATTTGGACATTTCCGGTCTCCTATCAACTCTCACAAGCAAATGACTCTCATGACCTAAATAAAAACAAAACAGACTAAAAGTTCATTTGGATTTTATTTGCTTACGAAAAAAAATATATGGTAACCCTTTTTCTGATAAAAGTTATAAATAAAAAAATTTAAATATGCATAGTTTTGAAGACGCTTTGTTTTTTTTGGACGTAAAATGTTAGAATTAGTAGACACAATTTCAATCGCATTTATATTTCGGTTCCCATATATGTATGTGCAAAATAATAAATACATATAATGCATCGCCATTCTAATATAATCACCCCTATTACAGAATTCGGCGAATGGGCTAAAGTGGCAGTTTCAATTAATTTCCAAACTTTTGCTATTACTGAATCCGACGAATGAAAGTTGAACGAATGTCGGTAACAACGCCTGCACCACTGACATTTTGTTCAACTTATATGGTATTACAGAATTCGCAATCCATTCGCACTCCATACAATTTCTATCATTTTACATTCGCACCAATTTCGAGACGAATCTGAAGTGAATTTTTGATTAAACGAAAATAAACAATGGAGAGTACAAAAATGTAAGTCAAAAGCTTATCATACTGAATGCTAAAGTGTTTGTTTAACAAATTTTAATAGAAAATGCACAAATAGCAACGCAACCAGAGAGCAAGAAATCAAGAAATCTAAAAAAAAAAAAAAGAGCACACGGTTGGTTTTGAACCGTCCCCCATTTTCGTACTAACCACTCTCAACGATGCTTGATTTCGTTGATCGAAAGCGATACTACTATCACAGCCTAGGCCAGTTGAATAAATGTTTGTAACTGACAGTGTCGATACGAAAGTTCATAAATGATAAGGTGATTTTAGGAATCGACAATGTAGTTCATCTGACGAATTTCATAATTGAGTTTTACAGCGGATGCGAAAGGTCAACGCATGGAGACAACTCAATATTCCGGGAGGCGACCGACCGTCAGATTACCTACCTCATTCGGAGAAAGAAAAAAACTATAATTAGTCGATAGTGTTCATAAAAACATTTGTAAAACCACTGGTCGGGCAAACTTTTTCAGGGAAGTTTGGGTTGAAAAGGATCACTTCCGGTACCGTTTTTGGAAGAGAAACTAACTCATCGGGAGAACGAAAATCTTTATACAGAGTAGGATGGATATTATACCTAGGTTTGAAAACTTTTGGTCGGGCAAAAAAAATCAAGAAATAAATGCTTCCCCGACCAAGTCAAATAACGGTTTTTTTGATGAAAATCTACCTCATCGGGAAATGGATGATATTAGCACCAAAACAAAGGCAAGACAGTCTTCTTTTCAAATCCAATAACCCTCCCCCTGACCAATTTTAGAAAAAAAAATGACAAAAACAACTTTCTCTTATTTTTTAACTTCAAATGTCTAAAAAATTATTGCAAATGCATAATATTACTATAAACAAAAGCCAGAAAGCCTTCCCTTCTTCGATGAAAAGTATTATCTTACTACTTACAAGGGTTTCTCTTCAACACTATTTGCCTTACCATTATTGTGACTATTCCCAAAATAAAATTAGTAACTTGCAACAGTTTAGTATTCATAGTATTTATTTTTCATTTTTGCATTTTTTTGAAATTTTGTATCACACTTAATTAAATGGCTTCTTAATTCTTAACAATTAACCAAAGAGACCAACTTTAATATACAGCATTACAATATTTCAATTATTCAAATCAGATCAAAATAAATTACAAAAAGCTTTTAATTCAAAAAAATTTCATTTATAATATAAAGTTTCAGTACTCTTCTAACATTATACCTAGCAACAAAATATTTCTTATTCAAAATAAATATAGATGTATAAATAAAACAATAAACAAAAAAAATTTAAATTGCACGAAATATGTATATATTATGTACATACAAAATTAATAATAATTCATTATTATCTTTTTTAAATAAAAAGGAATCTGTCTCTTCACCGATTTCATCTAAGACAATGTCTTCAATATTTAGTGGTGTTGGTTCCCCTTTATACCAAAGAGGCAAGAACCTTTCATCTTTTAAAATCCAGCACAAATCGTAGGCTTTAGTTTTTACACAATTTGATTCAGTCGCGTTTGCCTACATCGAACTAACAAAAATTGTTCTTTTAATTTTTTGTTGAAGAGATTTAAAGCAAGGCGGAATTAAACTAGAGTCGAAGTGTTTCATATTTTTGAAAATATTTCCAGCAGTGTTATTTTACGCAGCATAAATGCTTTGAAACATTTGAACCCTCGCTTAATTTTCATTGCTACAATTCTTAACGTCATACATTTGCAACGTAAAATTTTTAAATTGGATTTGATAGTAAAATTATAAAGATAAACAATTTGATTTTAGCTCTAAAATATGTACATATTGCCCGTCGCTCTTATTATTAAAATAAGATAGAATCGTTTCAGTGTCAACAACATCATCTAGATTATTCTGACTTTTACTCAACGCTGCAAACGCTTTTGAAAACGTTCATTTTTTTCTAAAAACTTAATGGTTTTGCTTTCGCTTTCCTAAAAACAACCTGTAAATGCGTGAAGCGCTGGCAAAGAAACGCATAAACTACTGTTTAATGCAGTAGCTAGCTGAGTGCAATTGATGCAATTAATATCTCGAGATTTAGTATTTCCTCCAGCTAGCCAAATCTCCAAAGTTTTCAGCTTATGCATATTGCCCAGTAATATTATTAACACATCAGTATCAGATGCCCTTACTAATATTTTTGAGTGAGATTTTGACTTGCTTATATGGTAAATGATGCGCGTGTCCGCTTCTTCATGGCTACAATTAAATGCAATTTCTTCAAATTTAAAAATTGATTGATTTTGAACTGTATAGGAGAAGTATTTGTCATCTTAG
This sequence comes from Chrysotoxum bicinctum, assembly GCA_911387755.1. NCBI lineage: Eukaryota > Metazoa > Arthropoda > Insecta > Diptera > Syrphidae > Chrysotoxum > Chrysotoxum bicinctum. The sequence goes on from OU426988.1 coordinate 100,478,891, forward strand.
ATCAAAAAAACTTTCTTATTTCCAAGAATCGGAACTAAAGAGTCGTTTTCCAAATGTTGTGCTAAAAATTTTACCAGAGCTCCTTTGAATTTGAGATTTTTCAGACACTTTAGGAAGTCATTATTCGTTTTTGTAACGGTCCAAGAATTGTGTAATTAACTGTTTCTTGTCTATTACGAAAAATATGCTCAACAACTTTAATAGATGGATGCAAATACCTATCAAAAACTAAATGCACTTTCGAAGCGTTTGTTGAGCATACTCTCCTCAAAATCATTTCGGAAATTTTTCCAAATGTTTCAGGAACTGAAGGTCCCAAAAGATGAAAAAAGTAAAAACCATCTATAATTTCAATATTTGGACAAATTGGTTTAGATAAAGAAATTCGGTTTTTGAGCTTTTTGGCCAAAACAGATTTGTCAGTTTTATGCATTTCTCCACTGTAATGACAAAGGGAAGGTGGTGCAGGTGCAAGTGGATATGATAAGCATACTTCCATATCAATTTTCTTTTCCAAAGCTATAGCTAAAAGTCGCCCAAACACATCTCTCTCTCCATTTTAATCAGTGCTTGTTTTTCACCATCTTTACTTTTTTGAAACCTTTTCAAAAACTGAGATGAGAAATTTCGAATATTGTTCCGACTCAAGGGTTTAACAAAACGTTCACAATTTTCGAAACACTCCTCGATAAAGGCGATTTTTTGACTGTTTCCGGTTTGAAAAGCACTTAAAAGAAAATCTGCAAATTCTTCGGATGCTGCTATTCCTGTTGTAATATGAAATAAATTACTTTTTCCACATTTGGTTCAAATTGAAATAATATTTTGTTTAAAGGAATTATTTCTAATAACGCCTTTCTGTTTTTTGGATGCGATTATGTGCAAGTTCATGGGTTATGTCATCCTTTTGATCAAACTTGATTTCAGCGAACATTTTGGAAATTAGTTTTGTGCGTATGTTATGACTAAGGGCCCAACGCTGCCTTGCTGAAATCGAATTTGTGAAATGAGTAACAGCAGTTAAAGAGTTCGCGGCATCAGCATTTATTATGTGTTCTAGTGTTAAGTCAACAGGAGCTCTTGCTAGACTTTTTACTGTGCGTTTGATCCCAAAATCACCTCGTTTAAACTCATATATCAACACAGAATTACGAATTTTTAACTCTGCTAAGTTTCTGTGGTATTTCAATATCCATCTTGCATAAATTAGACAATTTAAATATAGAATCCACATAAAAATCAAAATCACTCGATCTGATACTTCTCGAAAGTCTAAAAAATACGTTCATAAGCTCAACGTATTGCATGAAAAATTGTGGAGTTTTTCCATCACCTCCGTTTAGAGTAACATTGCAATATTGCCTATATTTATATAATATAATGGACTCATAATAAGGACTTCATTTGGTTCTATTGGGTTATCATGTATGCGATGTAAATCTTCGACAATATCAACCTGATTTTCTAAACAAAATTGTTCAAAATGTAAAGTTTGAATAGCAAAGGATGTATTCTTTTGCATCATTAAAATGTTTGCCATCAATAAATCCATTTACTAATCCTTCTAACTAAAATATCAGCTACACCAGATCCATCGATAAATTTTCCCAAAGCTTAAAAAAAAGCCATTTGTATATGAAATGCTCCCAAGTTAATAAAAACATTGTTTAAAGTTGGATTTTCATTTATTTAAATCTGCATAGCCATTTTAGCAATTGCTAAATGATAGGTTAATACGATTTCTTGTTTGCCAATTTCATTGGCAATCTTTTGGGCATATTTTAATGTTGCATGTACAACAGTATAGGATGTTGGTGACATATTAATTTGAGGCAAATAATATATAATCTGAGTTTCGCTTTTGTCTATTGTAGTTTTACTGTTGAAACCTATCCACAGAAATTTAAATCTTTAATAATTGTATTTTCTTTCGTAAATCATGTTGAATCGGTTGTAGCATTTATGATATCCCCTAAACGAAGCAAAGTTGTGTTAGAAGTAACTCTTTTCATATAGGGTTGAATATCACGTGGTATTTCCTCAAATCGTCTTCTTTTTCTAGAAGAACACTCAATCAATTTTGTGTATGTTACAAATCACAATAATGGTAAGGCAAATAGTGTTGAAGAGGAACCCTTGTAAGTAGTAAGTATTTCTTTGTTAAAGGGACAAAAAATGTATGTTATCTTTATATTGTAAAATAATATCTATTTGATCAAGAAAGTTGTTTTTATTTTACTTTTGAAGTGAACTTAACATACGAAAAATAATATTATACAATACTTTTCATCGAAGAATGGAAGGGGAGGTTGTGGGTAGCTACAAAATCTCTGGATTTGATAAATATACTATTCTGGCTTTTGTGTATAGTAATATTATGCATTTGCAATAATTTTTTAGACATTTGAAGTTAAAAAATAAGAGAAAGTTGTTTTTGTCATTTTTTTTTTCTAAAATTGGTCGGCGCGAGGGTTATTCGCTAATTTTTTCCCGACCATTGGATTTGAAAAGAAGACTGTCTTGCCTTTGTTTTGGTACTAATATCATCCATTTCCCGATGAGGTAGATTTTCATCAAAAAAAACGTTATTTGAGTTGGTCGTGGAAGCATTTATTCCTTGATTTTTTTTGCCCGACCAAAAGTTTTCAAAAGTTTTCAAACCTAGATATAATATCCATCCTACTCTGTATAAAGATTTTCGTTCTCCCGATGAAGTAGTTTCTCTTCAAAAACGGTACCGGAAGTGATCCTTTTCAACCCAAACTTCCCTGAAAAAGTTTGCCCGACCAGTGGTTTTACAAATGTTTTTATGAACACTATCGACTAATTATAGTTTTTTTCTATCTCCGAATGAGGTAGGTAATCTGACGGTCGCCTCCAGTATTACAACGAGAGTAAAATCGACATGAATAGTATCGCTATCGATCAACGAAATCAAGCATCGTTTTGAGTGGTTAGTACGAAGCAAAATTATAATTTTCAAAGCTTAAAATGGTTTTCAAGCGTTATTGTAATTTTCGGAGGATATTTGTTTTGCTTAAAAATCAATTTTAAGCAATTTTTTATTTGTTTCCAATCTTAAAAAAGGTTTTAAGCGTTCTCATGATTTGTTTGAGGAATATGTTTTCCGTTTTCGTTAAGCAAAAGCAGAGATTTAAATTCCCTTTTTGCTTCATTTGGAGTGTAAATTGTCGCCTATGACAACAGTTTTCATGTTCAAAAGTACCTTGGGTCGACTGCTTCGCGTGTTCAAAGGATTTTAACTCATTTCTCGGATCATCTGTCTCGCTCATGCAATTTCGTTCCTTCGCACTTCATGAAAAATAATTTTCATACTTTTGTTAAGCTTACAGGTTAAATAAATGCTATTTTGAGATTTTGGAGATTCCAGATTCTTAGGTTCATAAAAATTGTCAAGACCGCTTCAACGAAAAGTTATATTATTTTCTTAGATACTGTAAAAATAGAATTTCGTTTATATAAATGCTTTTTTTTCTTAAAATTTTGAACGTTTCTTAAGCTTACAGGCTAAAATAAAAGCTTTTTAAGATTTTGATCATTCTTGTAGTCTGTCATTTAAGAAAGCTTCAAGACCCCATCAAAGATAAAATTATGTTATTGTAATATTTTTGCTAGGTCCGTTAAATAAAACTTATTACTTCTTTTAGAATTTCTTCTTTATTTACACTTTTCAAATCAAAACAATAAATCTCAATTTATAATCAACTCTAATACTTTTATTCCAACTTAAATCCACTTCTTTAATTACACTTTCCACAATCCAATAGTTCAGCTTTGCACACTTTCATAATCGAAAATAAACTGTCTTCCGCTCACCGTGAACACTCCCTTTTATACTCAAACCAGCTGTTCTAGAAGGTTCTTGTCCAGAATACTCCATTTGCTTGGAACAAGGGGAAATTCATATGGGGATAGAATGTTCTAGTACTTTGGAATAAGGGGAAATTTAGATGCGATGGAAAAGAGCTTTTTGTTTTGTTCCCTCACAAAGCAGATATGTAATTCCCAACAGATGGCGCTGTAGGAGTATAAAGGTCTGTTCGCAACATTGCCCCCTTCTTAAGATTGTTCGTCCCGAACAACTCTATTACCAGCTTTGGCACTGTATCGGTGCAGTCGATCGCTATGCACAACTTTTAGCTTTCCTCTTAACCCTCTTTGAATTCGGTAAACGACATCATTGATTTTCGTGACGACAGTATAAGGGCCTTCCCAGTTTTGTTGAAGCTTCGGCGACAATCCCTTTTGACGATGTGGATTATACAGCTATACACGATCTCCTACTTGGAATCCTGTCGTGTTTGCTCTTGTGTCGTACCTTGTCTTCATTCGATCGCTGTAAGTGCTCATTCTAGTCCTGGTCCTTTCGTGGATGCCGATTAGCCTCTCTTTTAGGTCACTCACGTAATCCCCTGTTTCCTGAGACTCTTGTGGTGGGTGTCCAAACCTTATCTCACTAGGCAGGCGTATGCTTTTTCCGAACAGGATTTCAGATGGTGTTTGTCCTTTTGAGCTATGTACTGCACTTCTATAGGCCATCAAAAATAGTGGTATGTGCCTATCCCAGTTTCTTTGGTTGTCGCCTACGACCTTAGTGAGGTGCTCTTTTAACGTCCTGTTGAATCTCTCGACCATTCCATCAGATTGCGGGTGAAGTGGTGTGGTTCTCGTTTTCTTAATGCCAAGGAACGCGCACACCTCTTGGAATATGTTCGACTCAAAGTTCCTTCCTTGGTCAGAATGGAGCTCCATAGGCACACCGAACCTGCTTACCCAGTTAGACACAATCTGATCGGCCACGGTCTTGGCTTCTTGGTTCGGGATAGCGTATGCCTCAGGCCATTTGCTGAAGTAATCCATTAGCACCAGAATGTATTTGTTTCCATCATTCGTTTCCGGAAATGGGCCAGCTACATCAACAGCAATCCTTTCAAACGGTGAGCCAACATTATATTGCATCATTTTTCCTTGCAGTTTTCTACCAGGGCCTTTGGTTGCAGCACAAGCGTCACAATTTCGGCACCACTTTTCAACGTCGTCTCTTGCATGCAACCAGTAGAATCGTTGTCTCACTTTTTCTAACGTCTTGTTGACTCCCAAATGGCCTCCTGAAGGTCCATCATGCATTTCTCGAAGAACCTCTTTAATTTTTGATTGAGGTAGCACAAGCTGCATCACATAGGATTTACCATCAGCGAACTCCCATTTTCGCCTAAGAACACCTTCTTGCACATGAAGTGAGTCCCATTGTGCCCAATAGGCTTTTAAAATTGGACTCCTATCGGAAATGTCATTCCATGCGGGTTTTTCTTCATGTTCCTTCCATGCGAGAAGAGGTTCAATGTCGGGGTCTTCTTGTTGAGCAGGTCTTATTTCTTCATTGCTCCATCCACAAATGGGGTCAGCCCTTATTCGCTGAATGTTGATGGATTCCTTTTCTTCTTGTCGCATGCAATGCTTGCAATCTATTTTACAAGGCCTTCGGGATAGTGCGTCGGCATTTGAATGCAGCTTTCCCCTTCGGTGTTGAATTTCGTAATCGTAAGTCTGCAGTCTTTCTATCCACCTTGCGACTTGTCCTTCTGGGTTCTTGAAGTTCAACAACCAGTTAAGAGCACCATGATCGGTTGGTAGAAGAAACTTCTGTCCATAGATGTATTTGTGGAAGTGTTTCGTTGCCAAGATGAGTGCCAAGAGTTCTCTTCTGGTCACACAGTAGTTCCTTTCGGTCTTCGACAGTACTTTGCTGAAATAGGCGACAACCTTTTCTTCGCCATTGTGCACTTGTGACAGAACAGCGCCGACTCCCACGTTGCTTGCATCAGCATCGATGATAAAAGGCTTGCCTGGAGTCGGATAGATCAGCACCGGAGCATTGCATAGACGGTATTTCAGTTCTTGGAAGGCTTTTTCACACTCACCTGACCATCTAAACTGCTTGGGACGAGATGATATGTCCCAAATACTTTACTTCAGTCTGGAACAATACACATTTTTCTGGGTTCAGTTTAAGGTTAGCTTTTCGAAGTCTCTGGAACACACCCTTTAGGTTCTTACAGTGTTGGTCGTATGTCTTTCCATAAACGATAACATCATCCAAGTAGACAAGACAAGTTTTCCACTTCAGACCTTGAAGGACACACTCCATCAAACGCTCAAATGTTGCCGGAGCGTTGCAAAGACCAAATGGCATCACGTTGAACTGCCACAGCCCATTACCTGTGGAGAACGCTGTCTTTTCTCGATCTTCAGGGTGAATTTCAACTTGCCAATATCCACTTTTCAAGTCCAGTGTTGAAAACCAGTGTGCTCCTTCCATCGCATCTAAGGTGTCACTAATTCTTGGCAGGGGGTAGCTGTCTTTCTTGGTTACGTCATTCAACCTTCGGTAGTCAACACAAAACCGTGTACTTCCGTCCTTCTTTTTGACTAGGACCACTGGTGACGCCCAAGGACTTTTGGAGTTCTCAATCAAACCATCCTTCTTCATGGTGGTAATCATTTCCTGTGCTTCACCTTGTTTGGCCAGTGGCAGACCTCTTGCGGGCTGACGAATGGGCCTTGCATCTCCTGTATTTATTCGATGCTGCACCATTTGTGTCCTTCCATATTTTCCGTTTGGTGAAGCGAAAATGTCAGCATACTAGTTCAGAAGGCTTTCTGCCGTTTTAACCTGATGTTGGTCTAGGTTAGATGAATTAAGTACCTTTGCCTTGATGCTATTGAGCTCCTTAGGGTTTAATGTCGTTCTCGGTGTTTCAGCGTCAATTCGTGTTATGGCTGCGACAGATTCGCACTTACCGATAACTTCTCCTTTTGCTAACTTTACATCGTACGGTTTGGTGTTGAGTATCCGTACGGGGACCATATTGTTCTTTGGAGCCACAAGTGTCTTCCCAATGATGACGTTTTGGGAAGAACAATCTGAGCCTGGTTCCACCATTAGGTATCGATGGCGTCCACATTCACCTTCTACTTTTGTCCAAACGAATACCTCAGAAGAAGTTGGAATAATCACGTCTTCTTTGATGACAGTCCTTAGAGTTGTTGTTCCTTCGTGCCCATAGTTCATTGGAATCTCTGAATTCTGGTATTTGAGTACCTGTTTGCCAATATCCAAAATTACACGATGTTCTTTCATGAAGTCCATGCCTATGATGCATTCGTCACATATATCTGCCACCAAAAATTTGTGTGAGAATTCTAGATCTGCAATTCGAATTCTAAGTCGGACTTCACCATAAACCCTACTTGCTTCTCCTGTGGCAGTTCTGAGACGGTAGGTATTGGTGTTGTGTAGCCAATTCAGGTGCAATAGGTCTTGACGCACAATGGAGGCGGTGGCACCGGTGTCGATGGTGACCACACGTTTGTTGCCATTTAAAGTTGCCTCGGCAGTCAGACTTTTGTTGTCTCGTTTAGTTTGGGAGACTTGGATGGTGTTTCTGGGGCCATCGATACCAGAAACCAGCTTCTGCCCCTCGAAGTTAGTTCTTACTCGTTTCCCTGTTGGGAAACTGTTCGGGAAGTAACACTGATGTTTTTGTTACCTTGTTCTGGGTTTGAAACTCCGTGTTCACAATGTTGACAAGCTCTTCTTGGTGGTAATCGACATTGACGCTGTAAATGTCCGGTCTTGTTGCAATTCCAGCACTTTGCAAGTCCGTTTCGTTGGTTCCTTTGGACATCAGTTCTTTGGCATGAGCATTCTTCGACGATGGCTTCTCTTAGTCGATGTACTCCGTGAGAAGCTTGCTCAGCTGCTTCCATTGTCAAGGCAAACGCTAATGTTTCCGAAAGAGTTCGTTTTCCAGCAGTTCGCACGGCCCTTTGAAGATGTATATCAGAAATGGCGCGAACAAATGCCTCAACTGCGAACTGGTTACAAATTTCCTCTCCAACATCTGGGTATGCAAGATGAACAAGCCTTTCAATGTCCGCTTGCAGTTGTTGTAGAGTTTCGCCCCTCTTCTGAACTCTGGAATTGAGTTGCACTTTGAAGACTTCTTTCATGTGGCTGTTACCAAAGCGTTTGTCTATAGCCAAAACCAAGGAATTGAAGTCGCCGCTCTTATCTGCTGGTATGGTTTGCAACAACTCAGCAGCTGCTCCTCTAAGAGCAAGAGTTAAGGCTATAGACTTGTCAGCCTCATCCCAGCCATTTGTTGTGGAAGCTGCCTCGAATTGCTTTTTGTATATAGACCAAGAAGTTTGTCCATCAAAGGTTGGAGGTTGCATCTCTTTTTTCTCAAAGCTTCCCCAGAACTTTCCCGAATCTTTATGTTTCGAACACGGTCTAACTCTTTTGAAAACGTCTCCATTTTATTGTCGACTAGCAATGAAACACGTTCATCTAACACTTTTGAAAACGTCTCCATTTTGTTGTCGACTTGATTCTCCAGCAATGAAACACGCACATCAAGTGCAGATACATTATTCTCGATGTTAACAAGCTTGCCTTCTAGCATTTTTCTCTGCTCTTCGAGAAGGTCTTTTTGTTCGCTATGCTGTTTTTTCTGCTCATTTCTTTGCTCTTCGAGACGTTCGAGAACATTCTTTTGTTCGTTTTTCTGCTCATTTCGTTGCTCTTCGAGACGTTCAAGCAGAAGTCTAAACATATTTGAAACATCTACATTTTTGCTCACGTCTGCTTCCTCAGCGTCAGCTTCAAAGACGAAAATGTCCGGGTCTTCATTTTGTTGTTTCAAATATTCGGCCAAACGCAGAACAAGCTCATTTTTCGATCCTGCTCTAGAAAGTTCCCGCTTGCCTAATTCACTTTTCAGCTCATTACAGTTGAGCTCTTTCAGTAACTTGCTCATTTTTTAATTTTTTTTTTCGCACACTTCACTGCACAATAAGTTTAATTCCACTTTTCTGACACCAATGTAATATTTTTGCTAGGTCCGTTAAATAAAACTTATTACTTCTTTTAGAATTTCTTCTTTATTTACACTTTTCAAATCAAAACAATAAATCTCAATTTATAATCAACTCTAATACTTTTATTCCAACTTAAATCCACTTCTTTAATTACACTTTCCACAATCCAATAGTTCAGCTTTGCACACTTTCATAATCGAAAATAAACTGTCTTCCGCTCACCGTGAACACTCCCTTTTATACTCAAACCAGTTGTTCTAGAAGGTTCTTGTCCAGAATACTCCATTTGCTTGGAACAAGGGGAAATTCATATGGGGATAGAATGTTCTAGTACTTTGGAATAAGGGGAAATTTAGATACGATGGAAAAGAGCTTTTTGTTTTGTTCCCTCACAAGCAGATATGTAATTCCCAACAGATGGCGCTGTAGGAGTATAAAGGTCTGTTCGCAACATTATTTTGAAAATTATATTATTTTGAATTAATAAACTTGAGGTTTTTGAAAAACGGCTAAAACTGGTCATTTTTTATACTTCGCACTTTTTGATTCTCATCGTTTTAACGTAAACGATAAATGAAAGTCAATTAAACATTAAAGTGATAAAAAGTGCAAGTGATTTTGAAAATAGTGAGTTATAAGTGATTATAAAAAAAGTGTACTAGAAAAAAGTAAAATATTTTAGAAAAATGGACACAGACTATGCTGAGGTATGTAAAGTTTCTCAAAAATGTGAAAAAAGTGTTAATAGTGTATCGTGTTTCGTGAGACTGTATGTGCGTCCTAACTTTCGAAGGTTGGACTCTGGCCCTCAGCAGAAATCGCATTTTTATTAACAAATAAAATGCTAAGCCACCAGTTTCTAACTGTTTTTTTTTTTTTTGTTTTTTGTTTTGTTTTCAGCTACTTCATTCCAATTAAGGCGGACCGAAGCTTTTCAAAGATGGCTATCTATATCACCTGGAGCGTAAGTATGACTGCAAGACGTACTGGTGCTGCGCGGAGAGAAAAGTCTTGAGGTGCCAAGCAAGGGTGCACACCGTGCAGTTTGAAGAAAAAGTTTTAATCAAGAACACATTCGGTGAACACAGCCACGCTCCTCGAGCTTATGAGAAGCAAATATCAAACGCAAATTTAAAACTTAAAACCAAAGCCAAAGAGGCACTTCCCCCTAGCATCATCATCAGGGATTCTATTGTGATGGTCGAGCGTGTGTGTCGCCCATACCTCCCTTCAAAAGGTGCGCAAAAAATGAAAATTCACCGAGTCCGTGCCAGTCTAGTGAAGGAGCCCGAAACGTTAGATGCCATGTTTATCCCAGAACACCTCAAATACATCGATGGCGAACTCTTCGTTCTATCTGAAGTTGTGTATTCGGGAGGAAAAAATATACTCATGGGCACAAAATCTTCCATAGAGCTCCTTTTACAAGCTAAATGCTGGCTGGTTGACGGAACTTTTGCTGTGGTGCCATCCATAATGGGACAACTGTTTTCCATTCATGGATACCTTGAACGTATTGTTGTCCCATTGGTTTACTGCCTCATGAGCTCCAAATCAGCGGAAGCCTACAAAGAGGTCTGGATACAGCTACTTGGAGCAGCAGTCAATTACAATATTCATCTGAAGCCGGAGGTGATTATTTCTGACTTTGAAATGGCTATTATAACAACATCATCAGCATTCTTCCAACAAGCTGAAAGTCATGGCTGCCTGTTCCATTTCGGGCAAATTATTTGGCGAAAAGTCCATAGTCTTGGATTTGCCGTCAAATATGGACAGGATGAGAGCTTCGCACTGGAAGTGCGTATGTTGAAAGCTCTGGCTTTTGTACCACCGGAGGAAGTGCCTGCGTATTTTCAGTGTTTGTATTCTACCATGCAACATACCGAGTCCAAGACACTGGCTACATGGTTTAAAAAAAACTATATCGGTACCGAAATGAGCACACCACGGTACAAGCCAGAGTTTTGGACAACCGGAGCAGCTGCGAGTAAATCCAACTTTCCTAGGGCCCAAAACAGCGTTGAGTCCTGGCACAGGCGCTTGAAAGTTGTGGTAGGCCAAAGACACGCAGGCCTCTACACAGTGGCGGATTTACCAGCAGGCTAAGTAGGCTTGAGCCTAGGGTGGCAGATTTTAGGGGCGGCAAATTTTTTATTTTTAGCCGTCGGTTTTCTGATGTGTAGATATCACTCTAGAAGTCCATAAGATACCTTTTCGATGACTTTTCCCTCTTCTCTTTCATTGTACATTCAACGGTACCGTAAACTTCTATATTCTACGGTAAAACACCCAGTTCACAGCCACAACCATAAATCGGCCGTTGCCCACACTTTCTATGAGTGAAATGAGAGCGAAATTCCGGAAAATATATTTCACGCTCTTCCTATTCCCACTACGTATGTACTCATACAAGTCGGACTACCGGTTGGGGGCTGTGAACTGAGTAGATTGTGTACGTATTGGTAATAGCTATATTGGTGGGGTAGATCTAAATACAAAATTGTTGCAAGGAAAAATGTTTTGTTGGAGATATTCTTCGTTTTGAATGGAACAAAAGATTTCAAAATAATAATCGAATCATTTTATCGATTTTAATCTTATGTGTTGACTACTGTTTGTTGAACAGGTACTAACTTCTGAAAATTTTATTAGAATGCTAAAAAAAACTCAAATATTTTTCAGATTGAAAACTATAGATACTCGTACAATCGATGACGTTGAATATCCGTACGTGAGTTTATCTGGAATCTCGTTGTTATTTTTTCAATTTGTCTAACTACGTTTACCGAATGTTCATTATTTTGGGGGTGGCATACCCCGCCTTATTAGCAAGCATTACATCATTGAACTTTGATTACCTCAGAAATATACTCAAAAACTATTTCTTGTGCAATTTGAATCGAATTGTTGAATTGTAAAGATAATCTAGGAACTGACAATTCACAATTTTAGAGATAAGGGCGGCAAAAATTCAACAGCCTATACTTGGGAAATGTGTAAATCCGCCACTGCCTCTACAAGCTCATAGGTGACTTAGGCAAGGAGTCTATAGTTGCTAAGCTAGCAGTGGAAAAGGTACGCAGAGGAGAAGAGCCACCAACGACACGGGCTATGAAACAAAACCAGAAACTGCAGACGGTGTTGAGCAAGAAAGCAGTATCTGAGAAACTTCAGTTCTTGATCAACATTGCCCACAACTCCACCGTAGCTTAAAAGGTATGCTTATATAAAACCAACCGAAATCCCAATCCGTTCTTTTCAGAACGACCACAAAATCACAAAGAGATAAAATAATAATGTCATTATTAGTTTCAGAAAAATATACAGTTTTCTTGAACAATAGTACCTTGGGTGGCCCGCTTCGCGGGTTTTCAGTAATTTAACTTTCTTTTTCGGGCTCACACCCGCTAACGCAACTCCATTGCTCCTCTTAGGGTGTATTCAGTCGCCAGGCAGGCGCCGGTAGTTATAGTTTTCTTAATCAAAATACCTGCTGTTCAAAAAAAAAAATATTTATTATTTCAATGTTCAAGCTCCGTTTGGCCGCAAATAGCGTTTAAAGATAAAAATTCGTTTTTCGTTTAATGCGATATGTGGATTGAAAGGTGGCACCCTCTAGATCACGATTATGCAATTTTTATTTCTCTGAGATGCCTAGTTTAGCCAGAAATCACGTTTGAAAATTTCCACTTTGGGGGGTCTACGAAGCTCCGTTTGGCCGCAAAAAGCGTTTAAAGATAAAAATTCGTTTTTCGTTTAATGCGATATGTGGATTGAAAGGTGGCACTCTCTAGATCACGATTATGCAATTTTTATTTCTCTGAGATGCCTAGTTTAGCCAGAAATCACGTTTGAAAATTTCCACTTTGGGGGGTCTACGAAGCTCCGTTTGGCCGCAAAAAGCGTTTAAAGATAAAAATTCGTTTTTCGTTTAATGCGATATGTGGATTGAAAGGTGGCACTCTCTAGATCACGATTATGCAATTTTTATTTCTCTGTGATGCCTAGTTTAGCCAGAAATCACGTTTGAAAATTTCCACTTTGGGGGGTCTACGAAGCTCCGTTTGGCCGCAAAAAGCGTTTAAAGATAAAAATTCGTTTTTCGTTTAATGCGATATGTGGATTGAAAGGTGGCACTCTCTAGAGCACGAATATGTATTTTTTAATTCTCTAAGATGCTTGGTTTAGTCACAAATCACATTAAAAAAGGTGTCAACTTTAATAGGTCTACGGCACTTCGTTTGCTAGAAAATCGACTTTAGAGATAAAAAAATTTGTTTTTGCGACTGTGGCAACAGTTTTCTTGGGCAACAGTGCCTTGGGTGGGCCGCTACGCGGGTTTTCAGGATTTTAACTCCCTTTTTCGGGGACACACCCGCCCACGCAACTTCGTTGCTCCGCTTAGGGTATGTAAAGTCGCCAGTCAGGCGCCTGTGACATTAGTTTTATCAATTAAAATACCTGTTTCGTTTCTCTTTACAATCTTTTTTTTAGCTCTAAAAAGAACTTTTTATATGTAAAAGTCATTTCAACATTTCATTTCCATCGTCCAACAAAGCAGTCACCCAATCAGCCGTCGTCCACCAAGCCAGTCATCCAACAAACTCGTCCACCAAACACACCCTACCGCAATGGAATCAAGTTCCTATCTCGTCGCGAGATCTTACCTCTACGGTACGGAGTTCTAAGAACAACTGAAGTTTAACGAGGAACCACTACTGCTTAAATACTCTTTTTCGTTGTCCAATAGTCCAATACATGCATTTTTTTTTTCCAAAAATACGAAATATTATTTAGAAAAGTATTAAAAATTCTGCTAAATATTAGCAAATTTGCGGGTTTTCGTTTTACGGGATTTTGTGATTACAATATTTTTCTGTTAAGATAACAGACCTTTTACAGAATGTTACTTTGCGGGATTTCGTTACACGGGATTATGTTATTCGGGATTTCGTAACGCTCCCTTTATTTGAGAGTGTATGCCATTACGATTTGTGTAAACTAATCAATCGTTTTATAATTGATGATAATTTTTTTAACTTAGACGTTTTAAATAACAGAACCTGTATATTGGAAGCGGCAAAGCCATTTCAATCAACGGGAATATGGAAAGGCAAACAACCATGGTTTGATTGGGAATGCGTTGCAGCAAGAAAAAAATCATTCAAATGTCTTCGAACATTAAAAAACACAAGATGTGAAATTGCGAAATGCAGATACAAGGAAGCTAACTGGTCGTACAAAAATATGTGTAAACTGAAACAGAAGTCTTATATACAGTATCTGTCAAGATCTCTAGAAAACATCAAAGATTCTCGATCGTTTTGGAAAATGGTAAAGGTGCTTAAAGGTTCTTCAGTAACCAGAAACATTCAAATTGAAGCAAATGAACTAGGTGCTCATTTTCAAAGGCTTCTGAACTCCAACAGTAACTCTATCCAAATTGAATACGCTCTTCCTTATATGGATGTACCTTCTTTAGACAGGGACATAACAGTTCAAGATGTCAAAAGAGTATTAAGCAGATGCAAATCAAACAAAGCCCCTGGTGAAGATCGTATTCCATACGAATTTTTCAAAAACGCAACAGCCGAATTTATTGAAAAACTAACGAAGTCGTACAATTTTATTTACACCAACGGAGAAGCTCCAATAAGTTTCAAGAAAAATATTATTTTGCCAATTTTCAAAAAAGGAGATGCCAGAGACCCAAGTAACTATAGAGGAATCTCATTTATGAATTCGGTAATGAAAATCTTTACGGGGATCCTCTTAGAGCGATTAACGGAGTGGATACGTGAAAATGACTTATTAAGTGAATTTCAAGCAGGTTTTAGACAAGGCTATTCAACGGTGGATAACATCTTCACTCTTACCAGTATTGCCCAATTTTATTTAGATAAAGGAAAGAAACTCTTTGTATTCTTCGTAGATTTCAAGGCAGCTTTTGACACCGTTGACAGAAGATCTCTCTTTTTAAAGCTTAGCAACTTTGGCTTATCATCAAAAATCATCAAGATAATACAAAGCATCTACGAAGAAAATAACACGGCAGTTTGGGACGGAAGCAAACTCTCGGAATGGTTCCGAACGGACTCAGGAGTTAAACAAGGATGCCTTTTAAGCCCACTTTTATTTTCAATATTTTTAGATGATCTGGCTACGTACTTGCCTGGAGGAATTGATTTCAATGGAATCAATATCAAACTTCTTCTCTACGCCGACGACATTGTTTTATTTGCCCAGACCCCTTCCATGATGCAAATGATGATAAACAAGCTTTATCAATACTGCACTTTGTGGAATCTCGAAGTAAATATCAGCAAGTCAAAAATCATGATATTTCGAAATGGAACTGGGAGATATGCACATGATGAAAGGTGGAAGTGGCAAGACTTGGAAATCGAAAAAGTCAAAGAGTACAAATATCTTGGAGTGACAATCACACCTAAACTATCTTTCAAAAAGCATCTTGAAGAAAAATTAAAAGAATCAAAGAAAGCAATCAACTGCAACTGGAAAGGTATCTTAAGCAAAAAGAATGTAGCAGCAAGTACTAAATACAAAGTTTTTGAAGCGGTTGTGAGATCCATCATGTGTTACGCAGCGCAGATTTGGGGTGTCTACCAGCATGAGGAGGTGGAAAAATTACTGCGTTATTTTATAAAGAAAATTTTTAGGCTTCCAGAAAACACACCGACATACATGCTTCATTTGGAAACTGGGCTGCCCCCAATGTATATTATCACGTTGAGGATACATTTTCTGTATATCTTGAAAACACTAGAAATGCCAGACCAAAGACTACCGAAAATCGTAGCAAAGCATTTAATAAGCCGAAACCAACAGTTTTACAGGGAATGGTTGAGACTGGGAAACGAACAAAATGTTGAAATTGTGGGTGAAAGCCTGACTCTGAGAACTAATCTAGAGAAGTTACTAATGAGGATTGAAGAACACACTCATGAAATGTTTAAAGTGCAAGCTCATCAAAGTGAATTTAGAGTAACCTATAAGCTACTTCATCATGATCTTGGTGAACATAATTACTTTCACGATCGATACAGTTTGGATCAGATATCAGCGATTTTCAAGGCCAGAGGTGAAATATTGGGTTTGAATTATACACCCCATAGGAACGACAGAAGTGAGGAATGCACATTGTGCAACTTAAGTGCAAGAGAGGATATCCAGCATTTTATTGGTATATGCCCAATCTTAAACCAATTAAGAAGAGACCATTGGGGCAAAAATAGTTTGACCCAAACGGAAATTGTATCTATTCTAAACGGGGATAACTGGATGAAGCTCTACAGCTATTTAAAATTAGCGCTAAAATATAGAAAACAAATAATTGAAGAAGATTTTTAAATAAAACTTATGTGTATTTTATTATTTTATGAGGAAATATTATTTTGTATATACACAATTCTCTTTTCTTTTCGGGCTGACGGCAAAAGCCAGTGCTACTATTGTGAAAAAAAAAAAAAAAAAAAAAAAAAAAAGAAAAAATAACAGAACACAACTTTTCAAGTATAGTGAATCTGAAATTGGAAATATTCCTCCAGTAATCAAATCCGAACATATAAAACGGATTAAATTAAATATGTCAGCGAAAAAAATGTGGACATTTTGCCAATTTTTACCAATTATTATTGGTGATCTCGTTCCTGAAAAAAACAAACACTGGAAACTATTAATAATTCTCAACAAAATCATTGATATTGTTTTAAAATCAAATTTTAAGCAAGTTGATCTTTCTAATCTTCAATCCCTCATTTCAAGCCATCACTCGACCTATATTGAGCTTTTTCATGAAAATTTGAAACCTAAATTTCATTTTATGATTCACTATTCTCATGTAATGCGAATGCTTGGTCCATTAAAACATTTTTGGTCATTTCGGTTTGAATCGAAACATAAAGTACTTAAAAATATTGTAATAGCATAACCTCTCGTAGAAATCTTCCATTGTCTTTAGGGATTAAAACCTCATTAATGTTCTGTAAAAGAATAACTTGTAGCTTAGGAATCTCTTTGGAAATTTCAAATATACCAAAAAGTGGTACTTAATTGAAAGATCGTTTATGTTTTTCAAAGTTACAAAACGCCTCTTCTTACAAAATGCATTTAAATGACGCAAAAAGTTACAATTCTCTTACCTTCCACAAAATTTCTTATAAACACAATGATTATATTAGTATTTTTAATGATGTTTATAAATTTGAATGTATTATTTTGTTAAAAACTGTTCCTTATATAATATGTGAAAAAATAATAATTTCCAATTATATTGATCATTTTAACGCCTTTGAAATCTTAAAAGATACTCAAAATTATTATATTTATGTTATTAATGAATTTGATGGGTCTCCTGTGTCCTTACTTTCAAATCCTTGTGGCAAAAATTTTATATTTTTAAAGTCTTTTTGAAAAAAGCTTTATTTAACTTTATTTTATTTTTTAAAAACATTATTGTTTAAAATTCAACTCAAAGAAAAACACTTTATATAAATAAAAAACAATTAAATTAAATAAAAATCTACTTTTTATTTAACCTTTTTAGAGTTCACAGATTTTAAAAACCAACCGAAGATAAAGCGTTGTCAAGCAACCACGGTTGTAGTGGGTGCACAACGAACGTAGTTAAAGAACAACGGAAACATTATAACTTGAGCATGAACATTGTCATTTTACAATGAAATAAGCATTGTCAAGCAATCACAGTTGTAGTGGCTGTACAATGAACGTAGTTAAAGAACAACGGAAACATTATAACTTGAGCATGAACATTGTCATTTTACAATGAAATAAGCGTTGTCAAGCAATCACAGTTGTAGTGGGTGCACAACGAACGTAGTTAAAGAACAACGGAAACATTATAACTTGAGCATGAACATTGTCATTTTACAATGAAATAAGCGTTGTCAAGCAACCACAGTTGTAGTGGGTGTACAACGAACGTAGTTAAAGAACAACGGAAACATTATAACTTGAGCATGAACATTGTCATTTTACAATGAAATAAGCATTGTCAAGCAATCACAGTTGTAGTGGCTGTACAATGAACGTAGTTAAAGAACAACGGAAACATTATAACTTGAGCATGAACATTGTCATTTTACAATGAAATAAGCGTTGTCAAGCAATCACAGTTGTAGTGGGTGTACAGCGAACGTAGTTAAAGAACAACGGAAACATTATAACTTGAGCATGGACATTGTCATTTTACAATGAAATAAGCATTGTCAAGCAATCACAGTTGTAGTGGGTGTACAACGAACGTAGTTAAAGAACAACGGAAACATTATAATTTGAGCATGAACATTATCATTTGACTATGAACGTATTTCTAAATAAACATATTCATTCAACAAAGTACATGGTTAAACTATCACAAGTGTTGTTGATTCATAACGTTTGTAATCAAAAAATAATTTTTAAGAGGTACAACAATCGTGATCGTTTGAGTATGAACATACTCAGTATAACACAAATATTGTCGAATAACAATTACGAGTGATATGTCAAACACGAAATCAACCCCGTTCGTTGTAAAGTTTTGATAAATGAATTGATCACGCGATCATAGTGAAATCAACAACGAAGCTTGGTTGACGCCAAATTAACCAAGGATATTGATTGATTTCACCAAGGTTTTTTTTCGGTGATACCTAGTTGTAAGGTGAGATATCAGCATATATTTTAAAATTCAAAATTGTTAACGTTCATATGCACAACATTTAAATAAATATTTTATCAATTATTAATCAAATTGAATGGAAGATATGATAGTAAAATTCAAATTTGGTTGTTCTTGAAACTCATGTCTTCAATAAGCTGGGCTTCAATTTAGAAAATTGCGAAATTATTTACTTTTTCTATGAAATTAAAGGTGTTAAAATATTCGTTATCCAATAAATATGTAGATCATTCGCTGTGTCGAACACTTTATTGCAAAAAGGGACAGATTAATTCTTAAAGCAATATTTGAATTTGGATATATGTATGTATATGGTCTGCAAGTTATTTTACGCAAAAATAAAGTATAAATTTGATTTGGATTCTTGTTCTTATCATTGCTGATTAAGAGGCCTCCGCCCAAAATATTGAGAAAAACGTGAAATTGGGCAAATTCGTGCAAGGTTTGTGAAGTCAATGCAAGACGTATTGAAATAAAATAAATTGCATATGAAAGAATTACATTTTATCTTGAAAAGCGTCGAGCCACTTTATTATTTTTTTTATATTTTTCTTATTTAATTTTAATATTCCGGTTGCTTCTTTCGTTAAATTCCACAAAACTGCTAAAGTTGTGCAAGGTTTGTGAGAAATTGAAGTGGAAAACTTATAATATTTTTACGTCATTTTAAAAGTAATGAAGAGACCTAGAAGAGCGTCGGAGCGGATTTTTAATTTTGGGCTCTATTTTTGAATAATCATCTTTTGAAAAACATTAAAATTGTTTATTTTGCAATGCATTTTTTAATGTGTAGTTATGTGAAAAGATCATTATAACTTTCCCAAAATGACATAATGCTTTCTAAAATTGATTATATTAAAAAAAAGTAATCAAAAAGTAACTTTGTATTGCAAAATAACTAATTTTACAAAAGTCTTTTTTTTGCACAAAAGTTACTTTGTAGCTTGTAATTTTGGTGTCGCCAGCAACAAGATATATTGGTATCCTTCAAACACCCCACACATACTTATACATATTTGTTGCTTCTTGTTGCTGGCGACACCAAAATTACAATCTACAAGGTTAAGATACTAAATTGTAAGCTTTCCTAAGTTTTTAAATCATGAATATCTTGGCTCCCGTTTGTCGTAATGGACTAATTTTTTTTTTAATTTGAAGAAAATTAGCAGGACTATAAGACAAAAATCCAAAACTAAAAAATAGTTACCGTGAAATACAGTTTTTTTCTCAATAACTATGAAAAAAAGGTATTAAAAACAAGAAAATAAACGTTGAAACCAACGGTAACTTTTTATGTTTTTGCTCAAACATATTAAATTAAATGCAAGTTGATAGAAAATGTTGTTATTAGTAATATAGTTTTTTCTTTTCACTTTGCGACATACTGGGGCTGAGATATTAATTAAAACATAAAATCATAAAATGCGTGGGTGCGCTGACTTACCTATGTTCAATAATTTATTACTCGGCTTTGGTTCATCGTAGAGTGCTGATTTTTATTTTAAATTGTAGGGAATAACAAGAACTTAAATATTAAAAAATAAAACTTTCATCGTTAAATGAGCTTTTTTCTTAATAATCACGAAAAAGTGATTTTTAAACAACAAAAAATTATTTCAACTTACTATAACTTTTTTTTTCATTTGTTTAACCAAATGTTTTTTTTATAACATAATAGATAGTGTTATTAGGAATAAATACATGTTTAATTTTTGTTTTTACGAGATAGTGGAGCTGAGATATTCGCAAATGACCAAAAAATGACACAAAACACATTTTTACCAATAACTTTGGTAAAAAAGGTTGTCATGTGGTGCAAATTTAGTTTTAAGCCTTTCTCATAAGCACCTATCGATCCATGAAAAAAAATAGACCATGCCTCTGCGCGCAAGGTCAAATGACGCTTTGACTGGACTATGAAGCAAAAAGAAGTATGACGAACATGAAAGGCGAGTAGGCTTTTGGGTATAGGAGAAGTTCTGTAAAGGGGTGGTGTAGAAGGGGAAGAAATGGTTGTGAGGTGTGAGCAGAACCACGGTGACGGTGGATGATAATGATAATATTTGAGGGCTATGGTGGTATAGGGATTGGTAAGCGATATGGTGTGAATGTAAAATGAAGCAAAGGAGTAGATTTAACTTGTTGGATTGTTTTGTGTGTTTTTAGGAAGAAAAGTTACTACATATGTATGTTACATTGCTTGGTCTTGGTATCCGAAAAGTATTGAATGTATTATTATGAAGCTCTGTATGTTTATGTTTGTTATGATAAGAAATCTCGAATAGGTATTTAATATTTTTTAATAATTTGGACAAATATTGGATTTTGAGGGAATCATTCATAATAATTGAAAAATCTTGAAATTTTTCATTTTTGAGCTAAGATTTTCAACTTTTTCATTTCAAGGCACGTATTAATTTTTGCAATTTTGAGAAGAGATATTAGAGTTCTTAGGACATTAACCAACCCCTTTTTATTAAAATGACTTTTTTAAAGCAGAATACAATATTCTCAGAAAATAAAATATTGAATTATCCTTTCTTCGTGAACTTTTCTTATATATAAAAATGATGTTTGTCCTAGAATTGGTCCAAGGTCAATTATAGATTTTGTTTATTTTGTTGAGTTGTAACGTTTCGGGTGTGATAACACCTAAGACGTAAAAAAACATGAATACAAAAAACGCTCAAATAAATAAGAAAAAAAATTGGTTTCATTTATTGCAGTAAGTACAATCTTTTTTTTATTTTATTATTGTATGTAGATATGTATTGTATACTTAAATGTTTCTAATTTAAATTTTGTTCATGAATAGGTTGGAAGGAAGGTGTGATATCAGCTGAAACGTTACAACTCAATAATAATTAATCCACAAACATGATTTTCATAAACAAAATGGCGCAAGATTGTAAACATTTAAAACCTACTCTAAATCAATTTTAGAATGGGGTTTGACTATAGATATCGTTTATAAGACGAGAACCGACTTTTTGTTAATTTTCTACGCAAAACTACACTTTAACGTAAAAGAGCTCGTCTAACTTTAACAGTAGCAAATAGGTACTTTATATTTTAAAAGTATACTTTATCCAGATTAACAATGGTCATTTCATACCAAAACAAATTGGAGTTGATTTTTTTAAAAGATGTGCTTTGTAAGTAGATTGAATATTAGAAATGCGAAACAGTTGTTCAAAAGTGCTCTTCGATCTTAAATTTTCCAATATTGCAGCGGGCGATGGATACATAAATCTGTTATTATTATAATTACAAAATTCTTTATTTAGAAAATATAAGAAGTATATAAAAGAAAGTAGAACAATGACATAATATGCCCTTCTGTCGAAATAATTGACGTGTATTCTTACATTAAAAAATAAAAAGAAAAAAGTATATAGTTTAATTGTAGAAACAAAATTATTGAGTTGAAACTATAGCGTTACAAAAGAATTAATTTAAAAAAAAAAACATTAGTTAGTTTGTTGGTTTTAAGTTACTGTTTGCAAATACATTTATACAAAGCAAAATTATGAATTTATTTGTTTAATTATTACAAAGTTATTACTATATTTAAAGGCATAATCACAATATCTAAAAAAAAATTGTCCAACATGTCGTAAATTATGAAAAAGTTAGACAAAGTCGTTTAAAATTTTGTGCCAATATCTTTAAAATTAAACTATAAAACATTTTCCAAATATTTAATCATAATGTAAGTTACCAATTTGATAGATAAGGAGTAAGGTTTAACTCTTTATCTCTTTATGGTGTGATTCAAATTCCCTTCCGTTGAAAACCAAGAAATGTAAAATTATGTCTTTCACTCATCAAAAGGATCCTATTGTTTTTAACTAGGTATTCATTGAATGAAAATGAATTGACAAGAGTTTATGAGCAAAAAGATCTAAGTGTTGTGCTTAACTCTAAGCTAATTTTTGACAAATACCACCCCTTCTTTTTAGTTAATAAGGCCAGGAGCATTGGTTTTATTTTCTGAACAGGTAGATTCTTTAAGAAATCTGAAATATTTATAGCACTATACTACTCACTTTTCCGCAGTACTCTTGAATATGCATCCACTATTTGGAACCCAAATTACGAAACATTTTTAGACAAAACTGAAAAATTCAACAAAAAAATTCACAAGATATACAAGATATACAGAATTCAAAAATGTCTATTCAATATCCTTTTTTTGTTTCAGCACAAGTTTTGTTAGACGAAATATTTATTTATAAAATTATTTCTGGCAGAATTGAATGTCAATTATTGTTTAACAACATAAATATACACATACACTGCCCGGTTTGTTCTTATCGTATTAATATACCATAACGTTCAGTATCCCATTTCATCGAACAAATTTATTACTGTTTAAGCAGTTTATTAAAATTATAACACATTATCAAAATCTTGAACACCTTATTCCCCATGAACATCACGGCCCATACCTTTTCATATGGTTCCTACCAAAATTGCACAATCAGCACTTTTTACAGGTGCTCTCCTATCCTATTACATTTATTTTCCCACATTTAGTTTCCCATGAAATGAAAATTATTGTCAAATGTGTTTATGAATCAATAATAAATAGCAATGAAAATTATAATAAAATCAATTTTAATCCAGAAGTCAATTGATTTGTTTAATTCGAAATTGCTACCCCCCACCCGAAGTAAAGAGCAATAATCAAATTTAAACAATCAAGTCGAATCTGAAAGAGGTTTCGACGTTGAAATAACTACTAGGTTATGGGCGCAGAATTCCAACAAATAATAAAGAGTAAATTTGAATTATTTATTCTAAATAATTCAAAACACAATTAACTTTTACCAAATTTGATGTCTAAGTTCACAATACGCCAATTTCAGTGGCGTGATATTAAGAATTGTTGCAGATTTTGGTTCGTCATTTATCTCTATTTTAAATAAATTCTTTATTCATACATAAACTTTATTGCGTGGGCACTTGACTTTTTATGTAAGTTTTAATCTTTTTGAAAAGTATGTTCTTAGATGTACTTATGTAATTTCTTTTCACTTATTTAAAAATTTAAAATGATATGTAGGTATGTACCAAGTTTAACGAAAATTGGGCGAGTCGTTTAGGCTGAAGTCGAAAAGACAGAATTTCGAAACTCACCTTTTTCGTCTTCGCTACCATCGTAATGTCAACTTTGATCAAAATTTCGAGTTAAATTTTTTAGTACAAGCTAAATAGCCACATAATTACGTATTAATTTAACCTTTTTTTGATGTTTAGCCTTTTCTTAATCCCTTTTTACTATTTTTTTTTATCAAATTGGTGACTACCTACTAAGAATAAATATAAATGTAAATTTAGTAAACACTCGATCACCACCAATATAATTTTTTAGAAAGCAAAATTCGTATTCAAAATTTAAAATAAGAAAACCTTTCTTATTCATGCAAGTCTTTCTTTTTCATTTTATCGAAACCTGCAATTACAAATACGTAAATAATGTACATGACATAGGTAGGTCGACAAAATACATCTGTAATATAGGTACAAAATCTTACATAATAACTCTGAATTATTTCAAATTCAAGGTCAACATCACCAATTTTCTATTTTATGATATAGGTGTATACCTACATACATACATACACAGATATGTATGTAACTTCATTTTGCTATTTGATTTTCACTCTGCCAGTCAGATCTGTCGCACCAGGAGTAGCATCAAGTAGAAGATAATAAAAACTATAAAATAAATAGTAAAAATTCCTGGTTTTTCATTTTCAATATATCTACCTACATTTTTTATTTTCTTACAATATTTAATATTGCATATCAATTCCTTAAAATTTTATATACTTATTTGGTGTTTTCCTAATCCTTGTTGATTTTTGTTTTTTCATTTATTTCTATTATTCTTGCACTGGAAAAACTGCAATTTAGTTTTCAACTATTTTACTATGATAAAATTTTTTTTCCGCGAGAACTTCGTCATTCTTCAATAAGCTCATTGTTCAGAGATCACTTGTCAAGTACATTACGGTAAAAAAAGTTCGATTTTTGGATATAATTCTTCGTAATAAATAGGTTAGTTCCACAAAATAAAAATTGTTTTTCGTTGGTATTTATAAGTTAGTTCTTTTTTATGGGAATAATAAACTTGAAAATTGTATTCTTGGCGATGGCTGTCAAAGTGATGATGATCTAGCATTGTTCTGGTGGTGAATATGGTCCTTGTATAGTTAATTATAACATCGCAGAAGTTCAGTGGTAATCCCTGAGGCAGTCAGCGATTGTTCCGTTGACGAATTTGAACAAAATCTCCCGAAGACATCAAAACCGAGATCGAAGAAATCTTTGTCTGACTAACCAGCAAACATTAGTAAAAATTAAATCGAACAATGGGTCTTGTGAATAAAAAAAATGAAAACGTTAAATAGCTTGTGCTAGAAAATTCTAGCTTAAGCTTCTAATTTAAGTTCGTTTTTTATTCACATGTTTCGACTAAGTAGCTAGAACTGTATATGTATGACCGAAAGAAAGGTTGTTCAACTACATCGTACTGAAATTCAGGTTCACTTAGATATCTCAAACAAATCAAATTTTCTAAAAAAGTAATCAGAAAGTGTACTAGTTGTACTTTTATAAATTAAAGATTTATACTTTTAAGGTTATTTAATTTTCATTGAATGTTCTTATGGTTCGGTAGTCAAACAATAACTGCATGTGCAAACGCTTACAAAATGTCATTTTGGCTTAATAGCATATTGATGGGGTTACCAGCATTAAATTATTCGTACATTTATTACATAAATTATTTGTACATTTATTACAGAAAGTCTAATCATATTTTCATTGAAAAATCTTAATAAACTATGAAAATCCTCATCATTAAAATAAAATTAAATATAAAATTTTAGTTTTCTGACGCCTATAAACTCGGCCATGCTCGCACTATAACTAAAGAGAATACTGAAAATAAGACCTAGTCAAAGCTTTCTAGACAGATCGAAAACATCTTGAAATTTTTGTAGCTCTAACTATAATATTCTAGTTTAAGCTATTTTTATTCACACAAATTGAAGCTTAGGCTGGGAAAACAAGCTAAAATTAAATGAATTTAGCGTTGGCTATTTTAAAGTAGCTATTACTAGAAAACATCACATCTTTAATTTAATCTTGTTTTTATTCTCCAAAAAATTAGCTTTTACTTAAAACTCCAAGTTTTAGCATTTTTTTTATTCACAAGGCCTAAAGACAACAAAAATTTTACTGACTATGGAAAGCTTTTTAAATTGCGACTACTTTTGGAAAGAATCAGGAAGCTACTTTTACTCGTGCCAAGAGAAGATTTTTTCACAGTTGATGAGCAAATAATTCCACCTAAAGTTCGACATGACCTAAAACAATACAATCCCGCAAAACCTCATGAAAGGGGATACAAAAATTAAGCCTTCAGTGGGGTTTATGGATTTATTGGTCCTTATTCGGAATTCCCCCCCCTCCCCCCACCCACCAAAATGCACTTTTTTTTTAATGAATCGATAAAAAAAAGTGTGCTATTGATAAAAAACATCAAATTATGGAGGAGAAACACTTTTTTATGGTAAAAAGGTGAAGAAGAAGTGAAAAAAATGAATACAGGCAATAGGGTAAATTCAAAGTTTCTTTAAATCCAGATTCTCTAAATGCAAAAGAAACCTTGCATACACCCAACCTCGCACCTACCCCATATCCTATAGTGTGCCCAAGCAGGGGGGTTGCATACATATCTCACTGTTTATACGCCGTAATGCGTAAGCAAGCAAAAAAAAGAAAATATCCCACAAAAAAGTAGTTTGAGTTATAGTACTGTGGTCGGCTTATACTTCACTTTTTTACGATAAAAAAGTGTTTCTCCTCCATAATTTGATGTTTTTTATCAACAGCAAACACTTTTTTATCGATTCGTTAAAAAAAAAAGTTAATTTTGTGGGGGGGGGGGAATTCCGAATAAGGTCCGATTTATTTATTATTTTGACATTTTGACCACTTTTTAGGGAAACTGAGTTAAAGATGCAGTTATGCTAATTCGAATATTCTCTATCTTTTGGCGTTGGTCTAGCTTCGCTATTAACGAAGTTATAGGAAGTACTTTTGCTTTATAAACCACAAATGTTTGGGTTCTTTTGAGGCTTATTTGCCGTATATACAAAATGAGTACTAGGTAAGGCAATTTTTGTATAAAAGTTTGAAAATCAAACGCGTAACAAGATTTTGTTTTCATTACGTTGATATGTACATATGTTGTCAATGCTTGAATTCTTCTTTGGCGAAGGAATAATAATCTAAAAACATATATAGCTCTATCTGACTTTAAGGAAGGAATCGCTGAACACATATACATATGCGCATATTTTATGTCGATCTGGAAAAGCTGTATTCGCACAAAAAAGGGGGCGCCAGAGGCGTATTTAAGGATTTGGCGCCCTGGGCTGATAAATTTTGCCGACCTTTTTTTCTGAGAATTTCTTTCTGTAAGCGCTGTCGCTATTTTTTTTTTAACTGGATCCATTATTTAAATAAATCAAAAGAGCATAAACCACAATCTGTGTTGAAAGATAAAATTTGTTACAGTTCTAAACAAAACAAAACAAAACATTTATGGCAATTTTACACACGGTTAAAGACTAGGATAAGCTATGTAGATTTATCTTTAACACACACCAATAATTCACAAGGAATAAAGTACAGAACAGCTTTAAGGAAGAAACAAATTTTCAGCTAATGTTTCTTCTAAATAGTATATACATGTATATAATAATATACGTTTAAAATCAATTTTTTTAACTAAAAGAAAGAAAACAAATTATAGATTTTATAAAAAAAAAATAGAAAACGCTTCTAGTTTGCACAACTTATAAATCGGAGTGATCAGAAATTCCTTTGTTGACAACTACAATATCTTAACGCCCATAGCTAAAAGTATTTACACGCTTCAGTAAGTTATGGTAAAAAGAGTTAATATTTATATTAAATACTAATACCAAAACACTCTTTGCATCTTTGCACTTTATGTAAAAGCAGAATTTATAACTTGAGGATACCGTTATGTCACTTTACACGATAAATATGTAGATATTAGTCAAAAAAGTTATGTGAAAAAACTACAAGAAAAGAAAACTTTTAAAACGAGGAACAGGGTGTTCAACAAAAAAAAATAATTTGTAGGTAATATATGAAATTTCTATTGCAACGTAGGATTCGAATTATTCTCCTTCCTTCAGACTGCTTAAAAACGATTTTTCGAAGTAAAACTTTTTTAGGAGCGATATAACAATAACTTGGATATTATTCGGATAAATTTTGGAACAGAAAAACTGGTCTAAACCAAATGTGTGTGGACCGAATCAAATTCAGACAGCCAATGGAAAGTTTTTTGATCATTCAGCCTGTCTAGAACATAACATACGTTCCAATGGAAAATGACATTAATATCTACATCCTGTGTTTTCAATTAACGCTTTGTCAACGTATCATCTACCAGACGTTGCAAGGAGCCACATGCTCCTACGGGCCTGGTGGAGAAATGACCTCTCAGATGGGGGTAAAGGAAAGGACCACGCCCTTAGAATCTCTCCTTAACCAGGTGATTATGTGACGACAGACATTTCTCCAATGACTTAGAAATACCGGCTTTAACTCATCAAAACCCTTAATGGATTCGAATGACATAGGATTATCATAGGTATCAATACAAGGGAATCACAACCCTTAGGGTAACATAACGGCTCTACATTAATCTAAGTGTGACGGTAACAAGATCCACTGTCAGCTCATGAACCTAACCTATTAATTATTTAAACTTTAATTAAACAATTTATCAACAAAATCAAATTATTCCTTTGGGAAGTTCTATATCCCCAATTTTAACAGACATACATAGTAATGGAATACTTACTTCATAACGTTCTACAATAATTAACATTGTATGTAGATACAACTAAGGTCAAGTCAAATATATGTAAATAATTTATTTTTAATCCTTAAACCAAATGAAGTCAATTTAAATTAATCCTTCTTAATTTCAATTCACGGCTGAAACTGCAAAACAAGGTATACTTTCATACCTTGATGTAAGATTTATTAGAAAAAATAATCATTTAATACCTATTTGATTGGTATAAGAAAAAAACTTCTTCGGGACGTTTGAAAACAACCAAAACAAGTGATTATAAAAACCGCAAACACAGAACAAATAGAGTTCTAGACCAAAGTGATATTATATTTCGACATATATGACATACCTATGGCATATTGAAATCATAATATACACATTATCTTCTAATTAATTTCCGAAAAAATAAGTAGAAATATTATGTACGAGTATATATGTTATTCCAAATTTCTCAAATCCTTAATAAAAAATTGACAAATTTAAAAATAGTATCTGCCAAGCTTAAAGAAAATCACCCGAGCCGCTAAGGCTGTAGTCAACAGACAGACAGAATTGCAAGACCCACTTTTTTCAACTTTGACAAAAATCTGAGTTCAATTTTTTACGAATGTGTAAAATATAATTGATAATATCTAGGTATAAGTCGCAAGTAAAAATCGTAATGTTAAGACTGATTAAAATCTCGACTTCGATTTCTTTACAGATGCATAACATGCCATATTGTACTTACATACATATACCTATGTCGCAAGAAAAAATATAGGTACCTGCTTACATTCAGAGGCCAGCAAATAATGAGGAAAAAAACAACTGCCACCAAGCCTATCATTTCATCACAAAAATGACAAAAATACATAGGTATTACCTATTCATCCTCAAATGAAAACAGAGAAATCCTTCAAAAAAAACTCTTACATGTATACCTTGCTTGATATATTTTTCTGACCTTAAAAAAATTCTCAGATAACATAAAAAATTGCTTGCCAATGATCAAAATCGCGATGAATGAAAAAAAAAATAGATAACCCCATCCTCCAAGTATATACCTAAATACGCATACGTATAAAGCAAAAAAATTAATAAAAACATAATAGTAAGTCCCGGCTGAAAGCTAAAATAAGATTTTCTTCACAACTGAAAAAAATCTTCAAACACCAGTTAACAGGACAAAACAACAAAAACATACACAGAATAAAAGGTAGGTCAAGGACCTCAAAAAAAATCTTCATAACAAAATTTACAAAAACAAAACTAAAGCAAACTTTCATCCCTCACGTCTCACTTCACTTCTTACCAGACACCACGTATTAAATATCTATACACAAAGGCATAGAAAGATAAACAAAAATCATCCACACAAGAAAAAGTCCTTTTTTGATTCCCTTTATTTAAAATTTTGAATAGTTTTGCACTCTGAAATAGTACTCATGCCGCCGATAGATGCCCTCTTAAATTAAGGTTTCATGAGAATACTATAGAGCAGCCATTTTCTAAGTGTGTTTTGAAGGGGTTCCGCAAAAATTAAAAAAAAAATACACCTCTCTCTGGTCGACCGTTCTGATGCGGCGTAGCACGATTATAATTTTACTATGCAGCCACCGCCGATATTTGTAATTATATTTTTATTTCGGCCTAGGCGCCTTGACATGAATGTCATCATTGTGTTCAGGGAGTTAGTCAGTCGACACTCGACAGTTATCGTTCGGAGCGATAGTTACATGTTTGCTAGAAACAAAGTGTTTATTGTTTTACTGCTGCATTCTGATTGTATCAATTTTGTACATTTTTTCTTAAGATTAAACTCTTCACACAATGAGTTATTGTTGTATTACATTATTGTGTTATAGTGCGTTATTTTGGCCTCACCATCCTGACATTATTAATAAAGAAGAATGGAACGTTGGCTTAAAGGCGTTAAACGTGTTGAAACAACTTCTTCAAACGAAGCCAAATGTTCAACAGCAGTACGCGTGGAGTATACAGCAATTACCGATTCTGCAACGACGTCAAGTTCCACGAAAGGCGAAAAAAAGGAAGTTTGATGAATCATATATCAGTTTCGGATTAGTTGATTCCAACGGCTCACCTCTCTGCATGTTATGCAATAAACTGCTTCCTAATAGTTCCATGGCACCTGCCAAGTTACGCCGACATTTAGAAACTGTACGCCCCGAGTCGAAAGAAATAGGAAAGAATAAGGAATTTTTTGAACGTAAAAAAGAACAGTTGTTGAAAAGTCAAAAAAACTATGATGGATGTTACCCATACTATCAATGAAAAGGCCACAGAGGCATCATATTTAGTTGGCTATCGCATTGCAGGAGAAGCGCACAGTACCGCACACTATCGCTGAGACTTTAATAAAACCATGTGTGTTTGACATAACAAAATGTATGCTCGATGAAAAAACTGCAAAGCAACTTTCTGCTGTGCCGCTATCAAACGATACTGTTTCACGGCGAATTCATGATCTGGCAAATTACGTCAAACAAAAACTATACTATACTATAGAACTATACTATACTATACCAACAAAAATATGCAGTACACGTCTTATGGGAGAGCTTTTTCAAAATCAGTAGCGTGCTATATTTTTGCACCATACTAAATTGAAAGAACTCCTCCATAAAAAAGTGTTTGTGCGCCCATAAATTTTCAATTGCATCTGACGCAGGCCCGACGTCCTATTGACTGCACATCTGAGTGTGCGCTGAATTGCTGTGATCTATGGCTGTTGGTGCTATTCAATTTCAACCCCCATTAAATATTGATGTGCGTTCAGAGTCACCCTTGTTCATTTCGTAACTTGTTCAGTTTTTTTTTCCTTGGGTTTCTGTTGAGGTGCTTTTGATTTTAGAGCTTTAAAAGAAGGGTCCATTTAAAATCAACACTACGATAACCCTGTGAGAGCTTTAATGAAGGACAGATTTATGCAATTCACTGTAGCCAGAATGCGAGGCAAACGTCCTATCTTGCCCACACTGCATATTTTTGTTGGACAGTGTATAGTTACACGTCTACAAAAAACACGATTCGTCTTGCAAGTAGATGAGTCTACTGATGTCGCTGGTCTGACTATCTTTCTGGGTATCGTCAGATATCCACATAAAAGTTCTTTTGAAGAAGACATGCTTATGTATTCACCGCTGCCTACAAACACTACCGGACAGGAAATTTTGAATAAAATAAATATATTTTTTGAGGAAAATAATCTTAGATGGAAAAATTGCATTGACATTTGTACAAATGGGGCCAAGGCGATGACGGGAAATACAGCAGGACTAGTGTCACGAATAAAAAATAAAGCGCCTAATTGCAGTTCCAGCCATTGTATACTTCACAGACAAGCGTTTGCGATGAAGCAAATGCCATCAAATCTAAAATTAGTTATGGATGAAGCTGTAAAAATAATTAATTTTATCAAATCGCGACCACTACCATCTCGAATGTTCTAATTACTGTGTGAAGATTATGGCAGCAAACATAAAACATTGCTGCTCCATACAGAAGTGCGATGGCTGTCTCGGGGTAAAACTTTAACAAGGCTTTTTGAACTTAGAGCCGAGTTACAAATGTTTCTCTCCGATACTTTTGTTAATTTGAAAGACCGTTTGTATGATAAAACTTGGTTATTCCGTTTCCGACCGTCTTTTATGGCGGATATCTTTCAAAAACTGAACGAATTAAATTTATCACTGCAAGGTAAACAGACAACAGTGTTCCAGGCCTGTAACAAAATAACTGCCTTCAAAAGAAAATTAGATTTTTGGATTATTTGCGTTGGAAACAAAGAAATAGAAAGCTTGTCGTCACTCAGTGAGTTTGTTAGCGATAACGACTCAGAAATTTTTCAAGATGATGTATTTGAAGAACTGGTGGAATATCTCACTTGGATGCGCGCATCGTTTGAGAAGTATTTTCCCGAAGAACAAAACACAAAAATGAAACTGAATTCATGGATTCGGAATCCTCTTTTACCCAATTTACAAAAGCCCAAAAGTATGTCAAACGAGATATGAATCTCTTTTAGAAATGTCATCAGACACAAGTATGGAGTTAAAACTACGCCTCTCAACGATTTTTGGTGCAGAATCCGTGATGAATATCCTATGCTTGCCCAAATTGCCCTGAATATTCTTCTCCCGTTCCCAACAACATATTTGTGCGAAACAGGATTTTCAACCTATGCAGCCACGAAAACAAAATACCGCAATAGACTGGATGCCGAACCAGATATGAGACTTCAACTGTTTTTTCTTTTTTAATTAGATAACTTCTATTATTATCCTTGTTATGTAAGTAACTAATAATTAACTGTTCCATTGCACTGTTACTAATTAATAAAAAATACACTTTTCAAAACTATTGTTTTATTGTAGTTGTAGGATTCCGTTAAGTATTTCGTTTTCCAAAAGGGTCCCGTCACCAAAAAAGATTGAGAACCGCTGCTATAGAGTGTATATACAAAGCCTTAACAAGCAAAAGTGTCCCAGGTGATACGAGATTTGGATGTATATTTTCTTTACCATAAGATGTACTTGCTTCAACATCAATCTGTTTATCTTTAAATTGATGTACATACGCTCTAATAATGAATTGAAAGGTACTTACCACTTAAATATCATTTATTTAACGAAAAATACACTGACAGACGGCTTTGTTATTGTTTGCTTCCTCTACTAGGGTTTGACACCAATGGCTGCGTTAACTTAAGATTATTTTTATTTGATTGTCCATGCGTTCACTGAAATGACTTTTATGTGCTATCGGACAAACTATTTTTGCATTGTTATAATTAAAAAAAAATTCTTTTAGTATACTTTTCAAAACTAGATTTTGTATAAAAATTACGGTATATTAAGTAATGACAGGTGTTAATATCTTAAATTTTTCATTAATATTTTGAATTGTTGTTGAAGATCGATTTCGTTCCCGGAATGACTTTCACTGCATTTATATTGATTTAATTTAAAATGTACTTCTTTAATAAATTGTATTGTTTCATGTACACACAAAACAGGTGAGTTGTAGTATTTTATTAATTTTCTTTTCTCAAAAAAGTCAAGATTTAAGACATTAAATTGTTAACAAAGCCAATTCTGCACCTTGGTGATTTTGAACCACTACGTTAAACAACAATAACTGGCATTTCTGCCATCTCTGCTTGTGCGTGATTTTCATCCTGTCTCTATGGTGTCATAATTTAAATATATTCAGCTAAAGACACTGATCTCTATAATACACTGGATAGCGCATTCATCCAAAAAAGTTGACTCCATTTGAAGCTGCCACGGTGCCGTATAACAGTATAACTGTATAACATCTAAAACAGCATCATAAAGCGCGGAACAGATTGAACCAGCAACAGCACTGTCAACAGCAACAGCGGCCGCCATTAATTTAAAACCAATGCATTTCAATTGTTCAACACACATAAGAACAGCAACAGCAACGCCAACAGCGTCGTTAGGAAAAAGTCCTAAGCTTGCTGTTGCTGGTGCAGTATTGTCAACTTTCCCACTGCAATATTTAGTCAGTGGCACCACAATACAAAACAAAATAGAACGTAAAATAATTTTTTCATTTTGCTACTTTTTTATTTTGGTTGCAATTATCGTGTGAATAAAAAACAATAAATAATTTTTGATAAACTAAAATTGCAAAATTAAGTGACCAAAAAATAATAAAGAATAAAAAACTATCGTAAAGTGTTAAAAAATCGCTGAATAAATGAAAAAAATTACTGTGCTTGCCAGTCTTTTGCCTAAAAAATAGACAACTGAAACGACATTCCTTCAATTTTATTAAATTGTCAATTTGTCAATCAAAAAAAATGATTTTCGTCCAATTTTCAATTTATTATTTTAATTTTAATAATAAATATTTAAAATTTACAAATAATGCGAGAAATAGGAAAAACAGATTGACACAGAAACTTCAACAGCAACGAAAACTTCAACATCAAAAGTCTTGTGAAATAGATTACAACGTGAACAGCATTCAGATTAGCACAGCAACTTCAAATGGCTTTGATTACACTAACACAGCAACTTCGACATTAACGTTAGACCTTAACTCTAAATTAGATGTCGAAATGCAAATGCTACCAACTTTTGAGGCGAAATTTGTCAATATTATCAACAATTAAATGAAAATGTAGCAAACATCGTTTTGATTCGTCTATTTATTTTGGTTTTGACAATGGAAAAATTGCTAAAAACAAATTCATTTTAGTACGACAAATTGCGCAAGTCGTTGACGCAATTTACGTTAAATTTATTGTTAAATGTAATGCAAAATCATTTCGCATTTGAATTTACTTTGATTACCTATATGCTGTCAAAAACGCTGTTCACGTTGTAAACTATTTCCCAAGACTTTTGATGTTGAAGTTTTCGTTGCTGTTAGACTAGGCGCGCACACTCAATTTTTAGTTGCACAACTGTTTGTTTGCTTATAGAAAAGAGATGAACTATTTGGTTGAATGTTCGCGCAGGTGCATATAATTAGATGTTACACAAAATAGCGAACTTATTCCATTCAATCGTTTAGTTTGTGTCAAAACATTGAATGTGTGCGCCTAGCCTTAAAGTTGCTGTTGAAGTTGCTGTGTCAATCTGTTTCCCGCATAAACAAGTGTAGTCACATTTGTTTTCCTCTTTCTCATGTCAAAATATTTTTTTTTGTGAAAAGAAGACGTCAAATTATGAAGCTGCCCACCATCTGTCATCTTCAATTGGAGTCAAAAAATCTGTTATACAATGTAGTGAATTCGCTATCCAGTGTATTATAGAGATCAGTGGCTAAAGAAACTCTTTAAAAATTTTTAAACACTTCACCGAGAGTATGTGTTAATAAACAAATCATTAGCAGTATTCAAGATTCGATGTAACTGTCTTGTATTATTGTAAAATGTCTTATACTCCAACAGTAAAATATATATAATTGTATTGTTGGAATGTAAGAAAATGGTATAGCTTGAACCAATTCAGTTGGCCATTCTAATGCGCAGGTCTCTTTAAATTTCTCTGCTCTACTGTCTACTCTTTAATTCTGAAAGAGACAGAAAAATCACTGAAAAAAAAACCAAAAAATGTACATGCTCGCGTTGTTGTCAATGACGCTGCTGCGATCATACTGAAACTGAAGCACTAAGGAAAGGATAAGGAAAGGAGGGTGAGTTTTGTTTATAGCTTCGCTCACAGTAAAATAGAAATGAATTTCCAGTGATTAACTTTCTTTGAAAAAGATATGATCATGGTTTATTTTTCTTTCATAGCCCGATGTCTAAAAAACTATTTCATCTCTGGTGAGATAAAAAGAAAAGATTTTTAGGTGTAAACTTTACTTTGAAAAGATAAAATTAATAATTTTTGTTTTTATTATTGGGACAAATTTCAGTGCACCTATGATAAGAAAAATAAGTCTATTGCAAAATGCAATTGGGTTAGACATAAAAAGCTACCTGCGACCTGCGACCTGCGACATAGGATTAATTGACAAAAAGTTTGGGGATTATTGTTCATTTCTATGTTTTATGATTTGTGGCTTAGTAACAGAAAGGTTCCGGGGGCGTTGTGTTTATATTTATTTTATGGCGTTAGTGTATATTTGTATACTATACATTTGTTAAAACTTGAACTGTATGAGGTAATAAAACTATACCGAGCTACACATAACCCAAAGCATAAGATTGACGATATCATTCATGGCATGGGACATGAGGTTCTACGTTTACCACCCTATCATCCAGATCTCAATCCTATTGAAAATATTTGGGCAACTGTCAAGGCAAGAGTAAGTTTACGGAACACAACATTCAATTTATTAGATGTTCAAAAATTATCAGAGGAAGAATTTTTAAAAATAACGTCTGAAGACTGGCGAAAAGTGTGTGGAAAAGCCATAAGAACTGAGGAAGAATTCTTTTCTCACGACCTGACGTGGGACACAATTTCGGATTCTATTATAATTAATCCAGGTGACGATTCATCAACTGACTATGAAAGCGACATTAGTTCTCAAAACTAAGTATGTATATGTAAATGAACATTTATTATTGTTATTTATATTATTTTTATTTTATTATTATGTTTTATATTTATTTCTGAAGTACAAATTTATAATAAATATTTTAAGGTAAAATAAATTCTTAAAAACTCGTAGGTAAAAATTATTCAAACTCGTAAACACTAATCTAACTAATTAACACTAATCTACAATTAATCCCAAAACCCCACAAGTCAAAAAATAAAAAATACATATATATCAAATAAACACTAACGCCATAAAATAAATATAAACATAACGCCCCCGGAACTTTTCTGTTGCTAAGCCACAAATCATAAAATATAAGGTGTGTTTTATTCATTGCTGCATAGACAGCGCAGCATTCAAGTGCGAATAAAACGATCAAACTCAATCCATATGTCAATTTCAATTTATATTTCAATGTTGGCCATTATTATAGAAAATATCAAAATCTGATGTCCAAACATGTATGTACATTATGTATGTTTAATTCTAAAATTTAATGTATAGCACCATTTTCATTTCAATAATTTAAAGTTCTATCACCAGCATAACTG
Source organism: Chrysotoxum bicinctum (assembly GCA_911387755.1). Taxonomy (NCBI): domain Eukaryota; kingdom Metazoa; phylum Arthropoda; class Insecta; order Diptera; family Syrphidae; genus Chrysotoxum; species Chrysotoxum bicinctum. Next base: position 100,516,005 of record OU426988.1, read on the forward strand.
CCATTTTTTTACTGGCTTCTTTTTCGCCAGCAATCAAACTGTTGTTGTTTATTTAGGGAAATTTTGCTGCGCTAGCTATGCAGCAGTGAATAAAACACACCTATAGAAATAAACAATAATTCCTAAACTATTTGTCAAAGTTGAGTTAGGCACTGTAAGATTTAAGGAAAAATCTTTATTACTCATTAAATATCTTGCGCACCATTTTTGTTCTCTTAAATCCTCTCTCTGCGCAACCGACCGTTGGTTCAAGCTATACACTTTTACAATAATACAAGACTAGTTACTCCAGATCGTGACTACATCTATTTATTGTGTAGACATTTTGACTAAAATGAAATGAAAATAAAAACAAACCTTGATGATAAAGGCTGAGTTCGTATTTGTAAAACTTCCGCAGTCCTGCAAAAATTGCGTTCATAATTTTGTAAACACCATCTCTGCATGAGCATGGCAACGCTTGTGTTCATAAAAGTAAACTTACAGTCAAAATGTGGTCAATTTGGCATGTGTTTTTTTTATGTTGCTGAATTTGCAGGAAAATGGCAGAGGATCAAATGTGAGTAATTTTTTTGTTTAATTAATTTATAATCGTACAAATATTGATTTTCATAAGAAATTAATAATAACAAGCAATCCACAGGATTGAATACGAGGCCAAAATCTGGTCCGATGCTGATATTAAACTATTGGTTTCCATCCGTTGGGGAATGGAATCTGAATTTTTAGCTGGGTGCAGGAAGGAAAACGTTCTATGAGAAAGGTTTTCTATGGGAAAGGTTTTTCAAGAAATTAAATTATGATAGGGAGGATACTTATTATAAGGAAGTTCCAAAATTTAAAAGCATCCTAGCATATGATTAAAAAAAGAAATAAACTAAGCGGTAGAGAGGCTTCTTCATGGGATTACTTTGACCAGTTCGATGAAGTTTATGGATATCTCGACACAATGTTGAACTTCCTCCAGAGCTAATGGCTGAGGTATTTGATCGTTTTTACTATGTTTGCTATTTTAGCAATTATGAACTCATTTTAAACAAAGTATGATGACTGCACACATGCTGTTGTAATTGTGTTCATAAATATATTTGAAGCATTTTTTAGGCAGGGCAGGGGCAACAAACATTGCAATTACGAACTCAGCCAAACTTATCATATGAGTTTATTAAAGAATCGGAATAGGAAACTTTGAAAATATTATTTTATATTATGAAAAAAAAAATTAATAGATGACGAAAGTACAGTATTTTTTGAATAGATATCTCTTCTTTGGATGAAATATTTGATTATTCATGTGCTTACTTTAAACATTTAATCCAGTCGTAGTTTCTGAAGGAACGCTTTTCTATAAGCGTTTGTTCGATGAGGCTACCACACGGCCACAATAAACCATATGACAAAATTCCTCTTATAATCTTATGTTTATTTGTAAAGGTCACGAATTGTTTAATCATATTGTAAGCTGGAGTACTAGTTCGACTGATGAATTCAATGAAGTTTAATCTATGCCTTTTTATGTGTTTTATAAAAGCCTTTTAACCTACAAATAAAAAAGAAAAAATATTATTATTATATTTAGATGCTAAACTCCATAAAAGAGGACAACAAAGTCATTACGAACTTATGCAAACCCAATGGCCTGTGACAAATTTATAAAATATTTAAAAAAAATTTAATTGTTTAGCAAGAATTAACCACAAGTAATTCGATGTGGATTATATCACAATTTAATTACGTAATGACTGTAAACTAACAGAAAGTAATTATTTTCTATAAGAAAGTAATAACGCAAGAAAGAATCCAGTTAAGGATATTAGCGTTTTATTTTGCGTAACGTGATGCGCCTCTATGTACAACTTTTGTATATAAAACTTATAGCACTCTCACGAAGACGAACGATTGGGACGGCATCTTAAGCATAGCGGTAGTACTTGTTAGATTTGTCTCCGCTAAATGTAATAATAAAATATTCCCGTTTTTATTACTTGTTTTGTATCTTACCCTCTCCACTGTAAAATCGAGCGCTAATTTCAGCGCCACTAACAGGATAGCCTTGGCAACACAAACTCATGCTCCATGATAATACTATAGGTTATAATTATATACAAAGGTACAACAAAAAGAGCATTGTAAAGGGTTATCCAACGAAAACGCACCATGTTAATTGTAAATAAAACACAAATTTTTCAGAGAATTATCTTAATATTTTTTATTATGATAGAAGGATCTCTGACAATTATGTGTGAAAAAAATATCGGCCAAATGCTCATCACGGCTTCGGTGACATACCTCTATCCGATGGTCCATACTTTCAATGACTGAGATATAATTGAGGTTCAATGTTGTTAATGTGCCGAATTATTTCATCCTTTAGCTCTTGGATTGTTCTTGGTTTATTGATGAACACTTTTTCTTTTAAATATCCCCAAAAAAAGAAGTGCAACGGTGTCAAATCACATGATCGTGGCGGCGGAAAAGAGCCATTGTTTCGTTGGCTGTGTGGCAAGTGGCACCATCCTGTTAGAAGCAAATGTCGTTCAGGTAAACATTCTCAATTTCTGGCCACAAAAAGTCCATTATCATCTCGCGATAGCTAACAACATTCACGGTAACTGCTTGGCTGGCCTCATTTTCGAAGAAGTACGGCCCGATGACGCCCATAAATCACACCAAACAGTCATTCTTTTTGGATGCATCGCCTTTTCAACAATCACTCGTGGACTTTTGCCCAAATGCGGCAATTCTGCTTGTTAACGAATCCACTGAGGTGAAAGTGTGCCTCGTCGCTGAAGATGATTTTCTTCGTAAAGTCACCATTAACTTCTGTCTGTTCAACCAACCATTCGGCGTATTGACTACGCTTCAAATGGTCAGTAGACTTCAGCTCTTGACTCAATTGAACCTTGTAAGCGTGTAAATTCAAATCTTTATTCAAAGTTCGCATCAGTGACCTTCGTGAGATGTTCAATTGTTGGACATGACGATGAGTTGAGGTTGGTGGCTCTTCTTCCACACTATCGCGAACAACAGCAATGTTTTCCGCAGAACGAACTGGGAGAGTATGCACAGGTGTTTTCACATTTCTTACAGACCCGGTTTGCTGAAATTTGCACACGATTCTACCGACTGTGGACACATTTGGTCGATTATTCTGAGCAAAAAAATCACGAAGTGCACAAAATGCATTTTGATTCATTTTCGTAAAAGGCTTCAACAATCTTAACGCGCTGCTTAATTGTGTACCTCTCCATGGCTGAATTTGTCAAACACTGCAACAAAGAAATTTCCAATTAAGTTGGGCAAAAAACTTGACGTTAAGGTGTGACTCACAATTAACATCGTGCATTATGGTTGGACCACCCTTTATATAATAATTAGTGTTGCTGTCTTGCAATTATAGTGAGAATAGTATAAATGAAAATAGTAGTAATAAATTTAGTATGTACTTAGTAATAAATAACAAAAAAAATAATGATTATATTCTTGAACATTCCGCCAGCAACATTCAATAATTTAGTGGTAGTACGCTTATCTTCGTCACATGCCTCTTTAGATTTTGTACGAACGGTAACTAACCGTACTAAACCATCGTCACCAGCATGGGTTGCAGTCAGAGATGAGTATTTACTTCATATGTAGCAGATCTACTTCATTAATTTATTTTTATGCATCTGCTACGTAGCAACTTATTTCTACTTCGTTTTACTTAGTTTTATCTAACGTACAAATTTGATCGCTCCATTTGTTCTACAAGAAACATGTTCCATTGTTCCATATTGTGACAAAAGAAAATTTTCATCTATTTGCGATGAAACAACAGATGTCCCTATGCAAAAATGTTTAGTGTTATTAGTTCGTTATTATGAGCAAAGTACATCTAAGATAGTTTATAAACTTTTAACTTACATATATAAGACTGAAGCAGTCTAATGCTGAAAAGAACTTAATGAAATTATAAATTTTCTGAAGGGAAACCAGATTCCTTTGGAAAATGTTATCCGCCTGGCCACAGGCAACGCTTCTGTGATGAGGGGAGAGCTCACGACTTTAGGCAACAAAAAAAGATATATTTTATTCAGGATGTGTATGTCATTCACTGCATTTATGTGCATCAGCCGAAATAAAAAAAATTGAATATCAAATTGAAATAATCTTACAAGATATTTATTTTTATTTTGCTCACAGCTCTAAAAGACAAATTGAATTTTGTGAATTTCAAAAAGCAAACAAATTTTGCGTAAACGTGTGCTCATGGTCTTTAAAACCGTTTTATCAAATTTTGTTAAGGCAGAACTAATAGCTGACTCTTCAATACAATTCGTGGAGTATAAAGAAAAATCCAAATCTTTAGATCTAAAACAAATCTTTTTTGGATTAAATTCAGCTTCAGCTGTGTATGAGGAAGAGTTGAACACGAATCAAAATATAACACGGAGGTAGATTTGTTTTAAACTAAAATGTATTTAGTTTCATTTAATGTTGAATTTTGCGATCAACTAAGACTTCGGTTTGATTTAACTGACAAACAGTTAGAATTGTTAGAACTTTTGGATCCAAAATTAATACAAACTGAAATATATCCAAAAATCCTTCCACTTGTAAATGATTATGCTTACTATGATAATAATACAACAAGCATAGAATCTCTGAACTCCGAGTTTAGAACGCTTATGCTTGCTAAAAATTTCAAAATGAAGGACGACGAAGACGTTGTTAACTTATGGTCGCGATATGTTTAGAGTGTTGCCCGACTATATGCTTACACTAGCTTGTCTACCGCATAGTAGTGCAGCAGCCGAAATAAGATTTTCAGATTTCAATAACGTACAAAAAAAAAAAAAAAAAAAAAATAAGCTAGACATAAGTACCACTTCTTCATTTTGTGGCTGGGCTGGATGATTTTCAACCTCCTAAGAAATTATTACGATATTTTTCAAAGTTTAAATATGTTCAGGAGGGCTATGTGTTAAGAAAATAAGAACCGATTAAAATTGTAATCACATTATATACATATATACTTAGTATAATATTGTATGAATTTGTGTTATGTACCTATCCCTTAGAGGAGGATCTAATTAGGTAAATTTAAAACAGACAGTTCCTATTTATTTCAATATAATAATTTACATATGTATATCAATTAAGCCACTTAATTTATGAATTTGTTAGACTTATTCTAGTCAATGTTTGTTTTCTTTATATAAATATTAAATAAAATGAAAATAAAGTGTTTTTTTTCTTATATACATTTTCTTCTGATTATCTGCTACATATTTTACAAATCTACTTGGTTTTTTTGGCCAATTTGTTTCACTTTCTGGGTTTAGCATTCTCATCTCTGGTTGCAGTCATCTTACCAATCTTCCAGTGAGCAGGAGGAAGATTTTCATCTTTTAATAGAACGATATGGCCGTTCTTAACATTAGGTTTTTCTCTATTCCACTTTTGCCTTAGTTGTATTTAGAACGAAATATACGCAGATGAATAAGGTCCTTGAGTAAGCTGTTGTAACAAATTCCATCGGGCAAGTATAGGTAATTTGACATTTGTGACATCAGGTTGAGGGATAGCTACTATCGGATGACTATCGACTTCTACCTGAGCGTCGAACTTGTCGAGTTGTAGAAGCTGAGTAGGGTCAATGATTCTCGAGATGTTATCTCCAGATGAGTCCTGATACCAAAGGACGCTCATCATCCTCTTACACATCCTTATATCCCTCCCTCTCCCACATTGGAAATGCGAAAAAGCTATCCAAAGTTACCAGCTCCTCTATCACCCTTAACGTCCTTCTTTTCAGAACGGTGCTTACTGTCTGATTCCCCGCCCACTCTCTCCTTTTCCTATTTTTGCAACTTCCCAATTGGGCTGGATTCAATGTGATATACGACCCGTGCCGATGATCAGCCTGGCTGAGGGCCCAATCAAAAAACTAGCTCAGTCGCTAACGGAGTATCTGGATACCAGGCGACCTCCGGATTAACTAGCCTTATCTGCATATACGGATCTCTGTGCAGATGGACCACCCTTTCTCCGTTACTCGTGGGATCTTATGGAAAATTTAAATTCAAAATATGGTGGAAAGTCCTGGTCTTTGAGACAGGCCAGCAGTGCGACTGAAAAGCCGTCTGCCGTTTCTCCGGCTTGCGCTGGAAGTAGTAGTACTGTGGATTCTCACAGTCCTATTGCCGAAAGCAAAAGCAGGAGTAAAATGGTAGAAATACCTCCTTCCAATAACAGGGGGGCTGTGAAGCATGGCCCTTCTATTACTACTTCAGAGAGTAAACCTCTCCAAACTTCGACACCGCGGTTCAGTGGTAGTAAGACTGTGAAGCATGGTCCTGCTACCACTAAGGAGAGTAAACCTCCCCGCACTTCTTTGCCTCATTCCAGCGGTGGTAGGACTGTGAAGCATGGTCCCTCCACCTCTAACAACTCCACAAATCCTAAAGAAGGCCCTGGGGGGAGCGGGCGTAAGACCAACCCTTCTAAGACATTCTACAAGGACATTCGCAATGCTAAGAGAATACTCAGGGTGTTTGGTGAACAACCTGGCGCCGGGGGGAACTCTCAGCATGATGCAAAAATCAAGTGGGCTAAAAGCTTTTTAGCTAATAATAGCGTCCAGGCCAGCGGAGACTCCACGTCGAAGCGTCAAAGGTCTATGGAGGGCACAATTTCAGTACCCAAACGCCCCAAAGTGCACAACATCAGCGCTCCATCACATCCCTGTGGAGGGAATAAGACCTTCAGTGATGTGGTTAAAAACAAAATCGTGGTCGCGATCATTGACGGGAACGACGTCGATGGCACGATCTCTGCGGAAAATTGGCAGGTGGTCAAGGGGAAGCTCCAGTTGAGCTTCATGAGTATCATGATGGAGAACCCGGGACCACCTCCAATCACAAACGATGAAGGCTGGCATCAAGGACATGTTAAGCTCATGGTTTGTGACGATCAGAGATCGTGTGATCTTCTGTCGTTGGCCGTTAGCCGGTTAGGGGAAGTCTGGCCGGGTGCTAGGCTCGAGGTTGTTGCTAAGGAGAAAATCCCGTGCAGACCAAGAACTCGCGCCGTGGTTACAGCCGAACTCTCCAGCATGGATGTAATACTCCAGATGATCCGGCTATCGAACCCATCCCTTCCTACTCACAACTGGAAAGTAGCGAAACTGGAGGAGAAAAAGGGACCCTACAGAAGTGCAATTATTGTACTAAATAAGGAGTCCCTTGCTCCTCTGGCGCAGACCAAAGGTGTGATTAAGTTTGGGTTTGAGACCATCACACTGAAGGTGTACAAAAAGGACGCGGATGTTACTGGTGCATCCACTTCCTCCATAGCAGTCGAAACTGCTGCTGCAGACCCTGGTGCATCTATCACCTTCCCATCACTGGAAGAGGAAGAGGCATCCAGGTCATCTTCGGCAACAGTGGAGACAATAAAACAGTCAGCGACATGGAGATCGATGACCACAACAATGAAGATGTTCTGAGTGAGTACGCTCTTCTAGGCTCAACCTCGGAATCGGAAGACTCCAACGTCACCGTGTTGGAGGTTGATCGGGAGGGTTGTAGCAAAGATGCTGCGATTTCTTCAGATTAATCTCCAACACTCTATCAAGGCCTCGGCCTCCCTGCTTCTTCGTCTATCCAGCAGCGGAGAAGACATCGTCCTAATCCAAGAACCCTGGATTGTGAAATCCATCGTTCGGGGACTAAGGACTCCAAACTACTACTTGCTGTATGCATTATATAAAGGTGAACCCAGATCTTGCATACTAGTTAAAAGTAGCCTAAATGTATTTTTACTACCTAATTTCAGTGATCGAGATGTAACCGTCGCAAGACTGGAAACAGTCAAAGGAACTCTCTGGCTGGCGTCGGCATATCTTGGCCATGACCACCTTGGCCCTATCCCAGGAGACACTCTGAGGAGGCTTATCACTGATGCAGATAGGCAGAAGACTGACCTCATTATTGGAAGTGATTCTAACGCCCATCATACAGTGTGGGGTAGCACGAATATAAACGACAGAGGTGAGTCTCTTTTCGATTATATTTTGAACACTAACCTAACAATATGTAACGTTGGAAATGAACCCACATTTGTTACTAAAAACAGACAGGAAGTACTTGACATAACTCTTGTCTCAGATAAAATTTATCATACTATCACGAATTGGAAAGTATCAAATGATCATTCTTTCTCTGATCATAGATGCATTATGCATACAATTCGAAATAATGGACGAACCTCCTAGCCAACCTTCCTTCCGTAACCATCGAAAAACAGATTGGCTTCTATATAGGGCAACTCTATTAAGGTCAATCAGACCTGAGTTATACAGCATACCCTACAACACTGAGGATCTTGATATTAAAGTCAATGACCTCACAGCAGCCCTCAACAAATCTCTGGAAGCTGCCTGCCCTCTTATAAAAATAAGAGGAAAAAAGAAACCACACTGGTGGTACTCGGGGCTGGATCCACTAAGAAAAGAATGCAGGAAACTCTTTAATAGAGCGAAAACCTCCAGAGAAACTACTGATTGGGATTCATATAAAGTCTCCCTCAAGTTATATAAAAAAGAACTGAGGAAAACCAAGCGTATGTCCCGGAGAACTTTCTGTAACAATATAGAAGGCAACTCAGAGGCATCAAGGTTAAGAAAAATCCTCTCCAAAAATCCAGTAATGCCAAGTTGCCTAAAAAACAATGACGGTTCCTGGACAAACTCAAGCGAAGAATCGCTCAATCTGCTCCTGGATGTACATTTTCCAGACAGCTCTCCTTACGTTAATAGCACTGATCCTAACAACATATTCAGTAGCATAACTCCTCCACAAGGTCTGATTACAGAGGAAAAATTAAAATGGGCAATAAACAGCTTCAATCCATACAAATCTCCTGGGCCAGATGGAATAATTCCAGCGGAACTACAGGAAAATTCCGATATTCTAATACCCATTCTGGTAAACATCTTAAATGGTTGTATCGCTCTGGCTCACATTCCTTTGTCATGGAGAGAAGTAAATGTTATTTTCATCCCCAAAGCTGGCAAACCTAGCCATGTTAATCCTAAAGATCTAAGACCTATTAGCCTTTCATCATTCCTTCTTAAAACATTTGAACGTCTGATTGAAATCCATTTGAGGGCAAACATTGATAAGTCCTTACTATCCAATGCTTAACATGCTTATAACAAAGGGAAATCTGTAGAAACCGCTCTACATACGCTGGTTCGTACTATCGAACACTCCCTTCATCATAAGGAGTTCACCTTAGTTGCTTTCCTGGATATAGAAGGAGCTTTTAACAATGTCGACGCATCCGCAATCACATCTGCGCTGTCATCTCTGAAGGTGGATAAGTCAATCAGTAATTTGATAAATCATATGCTGATAAGCAGGATTATAAATTCAAAACTGGGCGATTTTACTACTCGAACGACTGTCAGTAGGGGTACGCCGCAAGGCGGCGGCGTCCTCTCTCCTCTCCTTTGGAACCTAGTCGTAAATAAACTACTAGTGATTCTTGAAGGGGAGAGGCACAGGGTGATTGCCTATGCGGACGATGTTGCGATAGTGATTTCTGGTAAGCATCCTAATACTCTGAAGGAACTCCTACAAAATGCTCTAAACAAGCTTACTAACTGGGCAGATCAATGTGGACTCGGTGTCAACCCCCACAAAACTGAATTTGTCCTATTTACCAGGAAATATAAAATCCCACACATAGACCCTCCCCTCATCAAAGATATACCGCTTAAATTCTCAGACAAAGCAAAATATCTGGGTCTTATTTTGGACAAGAAATTAAGTTGGAAGCCCAATATCCAAGAGAGAGTCAACAAAGCCAACATAGCTCTTTTCTCTTGCAAAAAAGCCGTAGGTAACAAATGGGGTCTACAAACTCATATAACACACTGGCTATACATCTCAGTCATTAGACCGATACTTACATATGGAGTGACAGTATGGTGGACTGCGCTGGAAACAGCAACAAACCGCGATAAGCTCAGCAAAGTCCAACGAACAGCCTGTTTAATCATGGGTGGAGCTCTCCGCTCAACTCCTTCTGCTGCACTTGATGTTCGTTTTCATCTCTTACCGCTAGATATTTTTAGCAAACAATCGGCCGCTAACACAGCCATTCGACTTAAAGCCTCCTCGCAGTGGATCTATAATGATATTGGTCACTCTACTATACTGAACTCGTTCAGTAGTCTACCTAGTAACGTCGATTACACCACCCCTCATCCAAAATTTAATAAAAATTTTCAGGTATCCATCCCTTCCAGGTCTTCTTGGGAAAATGAGTCGTTTTTGATAGACGAAGCAATTCATTTCTATACAGATGGATCTAAAACCGATGACGGGGTCGGTGGAGGCGTATACTCCGAAAAATTAAATCTTTGTCTATCTTTTCGTCTTCCCAATCACTGTAGCGTGTTCCAGGCAGAGCTTTTAGCAATAAAAGAAGTCCTCTCTTGGCTAAAAGAAAACGTTATATCGACAACCGATATACGTATCTTCTCAGACAGTGAACTCACAAACAGCCCAAAATTGTCGATCATCTCTGGTAGAGATGTCAAAACAGTTTAACATTCACCTTACATGGGTGCCGGGGCATAGAGACATTCCAGGAAATTGTAAAGCTAACGAACTTGCAATATTACCTTTGTTGGATAGCAAATCTAACATCGGTATACCCCTAGCTACTTGTAAACTCATGCTAAAGCAAGATACCATAAAGAAAGCTAACCACAGGTGGACCAGCACCCCAACTTGCCGGTCTACTAAACTGATTTGGCCATTATTTGATGCTAAAGGCTCAAAACAACGAATTTCTATTGGTAGATTGCATATTAGCTCCATTATAGGTGTCCTTACTGGGCACTGCCTAATAGGAAGACACGCTTTTCGCCTTGGAGTTATTGCAAATGATTTTTGCAGAAGCTGCATGGATGAAGAAGAAGAGGAGTCAATTCCCCACCTTCTATGCTCTTGTACTGCCCTAGCGCAAAGACGTAGACTCCACTTGGGAGACTACTACTATAACGATCTTAGTGATCTAAATAATTCAGACATTCACTGTCTCAAACGCTTCATTATTAGCTCGAAATGGTTTAACGAGTAAGGGGGATTTTTGAAATCCTTGTGGTATCACAACGGACCAAATATTGGTCTAAGTGTGCTGACCTTTTCCGGTCAGCAGCCACTTTAACCTAACCTAACCTACTATCGGACGCCCTGTCAAAAAAAAAAAACGAGAGTCGAGTAGCTGATGAGTATGAATATACGCACACAGACCTCGTCTAGCTACAAATCGTTTAAGCGCAGCCAAAAAGCAATCTGTACTGAGATAACTTACGAGTTCTAAGTGTAATGCTTTTGTTGTAAAGCAGATAAATGAGCAATGTTAGATTCAACTATAGGAGCTCTTCTTCTATTATGTTGCCTTAGGAAAAAGCGCCCCATATATTGGCAGCCTGTATCGTAGAATAGATATACAGGGTGTCTGGTAATTCGTGTGCCATGCTTTGAGATGTGATTCTTGGTCATATTCTAAGAAAAAAAATTGTCTGCAGTAAAATCCGATTTTCAACTTTGACATCACTTTTTGACGATTTAAAAAAAGGCTAACTTTGGTGTACCCTGACCCATATTAAGGTCAATTTACTGTAAAACAATTTTTTTCTTGACCGTAATTACTTCCTTAGATTTTTGATATAATCAAAAAACGATTCTTCTTGACACTTGACAGAATATGAATAGGACATGACATATTTTGCGTGTTGTAGCCAGGGTTGCAAAAGCTTAAGTCACTTGTTAGCTTAAGCTTGGCTTTAATTCACAAGCTAGTGAGTGACATATGAATTAAAAAAAATATAATTCAACAGCTAGGAACTGACTTATGAATTAAAAAAAATTTAATTCACAAGTCAGTTGGTGATGACTTGATTTTTTTTTAATTCATAAGTCACTTAGTAGGTGGTGAGTTAATTTTTTTTTTAATTCATAAGTCACTTTGTTGCTCATGACTTAAATTTTTTTTAATTCATAAGTCACTTACTCACTGATGACTTGATTTTTTTTAATTCATAAGTCACTTAGTAGGTGGTGAATTAAATTTTTTTTAATTCAGAAGTCACTTTGTTGCTCATGATTTGAATTTTTTTAATTCATAAGTCACTTACTCCCTGATGACTTAATTTTTTTTTATTCATAAGTCACTTGGTAGGTGGTGAATTAAATTTTTTTTAATTCATAAGTCACTTAGTAGCTTAGGATTTAAATTTTTTTTAATTCGTAAGTCACTTTGGGGGTTGTGAATTAAATTTTTTTTAATTCATAAGTCACCAAATATCTTATGAATTAAATTTTTTTAATTCACAAGTCATCTATAAACTTATGACTTAAGGATTTTTTAATTCAAAAATTCGCAACCCTGAATTCAACAAATCCATTAATAGTGCTAAGTCTTCTACTAGGCTGATTTATTTCAGTAGTATATAGAATTTGTATTATAAAAACCTTCATATAGAATCAATGCTCGGCCACGGGAAAAATATTCCAACGTTAATGATTATAATTTTTATCTTGGTTGGATATAGTTCACATTGGATTTTTGTCAAAAAATCGATGTAAGATGAACTGAATTCAATAAAAATTGCGTATTGACAAGGTCCTCACAGCCAACTGATGAGTCCATGTGCGATCACCCGGACGAAACGCCAGTTTTTGTGGACTAAAGGCCAAAAAAGCTATTTTGAATCAGGAAGAGATTTTAGCTCTCGGAATATTCCGAAAATGCCAGCAATTTTATGATAACTGTTCATATACGTTTACCTAAAGCAGTAAGTACGTTATCAATGGTGACAATAAATACCTGAATTTCATACCGTTGTCCAATTCGCGTTTGGTGCGGTGCGAAACATGATTTTTGGTAAGACCAGCAGATAGAAAAATAAAATTTTAGTTGATCATTTTGATGCAAATATTTTCTTCTTAGTAATTGTGACTAAATCTAATATGCAAATAATACTTTTTTATGGTCAGAAAAGGTTGGTGCGTGGGGCCCCCAAATGCGTGGGGCCCGTAGCATTTGCTACTCTTGCTTCGTGGCTAATCCGGCACTGATTACAACAAATAAAATAAAATGCACGACTGGATCGCATGTACTTGCTCTTATGTTAAAGAACTTTGGAATTTTAAAATTATGTATAAATTAATATAAAACATTAATTTAATGAGATAAAAATGTTCAAGTGCATAAAATTTCATAAGATTTCCAGAAAATTATGAATTTATTTAAACAAAGTTTAAAAATCGTTTTATTATTAAATTCATTTTTTATATAAGAAATTTCCTTAAAATTTTTCAAGAAAAAAATTTGGGGTGCCAATTTTAAGTATTTCATAATACAGAATTTAGGAAATAATTTCAAAAAAATAATCGTTCACACGTTTTAAGGTTATTGATTTAAAAAAAAATGGATTATTTTTAATTTAAGGGAGCTCATTTATAAAAATTTTGGTGAAAATCGTTGGAGCCGTTCATGAGTAATTCGAAATTCAAAAAAAAACCTTTCTATCACAGGTACCGTTAAAAAAATTTTGCTCCAAAATTTGTTTGACCAAAATGTAGTCCATGTCCATAATATTACACCTAATTTTTTATCAAAATCGTTAGTGCCGTTTTCGAGGTAAATAAGATTTTGCATTACGGATGTATGGGGTTAAAAAAAATTCTATTTCCCCTCTAGGGAATTACCGAAGACCTTTAACTACCGAGATTGAAAAAAACAGCTCCAGTGGTTTAGGCAGCAGGGAGAAGTACAGACACACTGAAACATGTTTCTTGTGTACTAAATTTTAAATTTTAAGCGTCTTACACATTTGAATAACAATCCAGAACTTACATTTGCACCATCAAAACTAAATAAAATCATTTTTAATCAATTTATCTGTGTGTAATATATTTTTGAATCACACAATACGTCAATAACTTTAAATTTCTATAAACTTTTTAATTCATAAAATTGAATTAGAACCTAAACAAAATACCTAAACTATCATTTCGATTTTTAAATGTTCTTGACATGTATTTTTTTGTAAATCACATGCATTTTCCTCGAAATACATTGATAAGATTACTCAAGAGGAAGCCAAAATAACGAGTACCTATGTTTAAAAATTTGATTTCCAGTGACAGAAATTTTAGAAAGCTTAAATGAGTTATTACTTGACTATTCGAAATTTAACGTCTGATAATACGGATTTGACAATATACAATTATACATTTGTTTTGTTTTTATGTGATATTTCGTGAATAAACTTTATGTCATCAGTTAGGAATCACACATAATGATTAGCTAATAATTTATTTTGAAACCACATACATATATAGTTCCATTGATAAATAAATAAAAATGCTTTTATTTGACTGTATTTACTCACTCACTGTCTCATTATATCTTCAATAAAATAAATTAAAACAATATGAATTTCACCTTGGTACATTAGATGCCTTTATCTTGAACTTAAAAATGTTATACTTTATAATATTAATTTGCTGCAAAAATACTTTAAACCATATCTGTTGCTATTTCGTATTGCATCTGAACGTGCTGCAAGGAATTGTCAATGAACTTGAATATATGCCAAAAAATGTTGTATAAATAAAGCGCCACGAAAATAGTTTCGGTTACAAATAATTGCTGAAATTGAAATTGTTCTACCTTCGTTTTATAGTGTATAAACCGTATATTTCTTGAAGCACATTATGTTTTACACTAATAACATCTTGGTGAAAGCATAATTTAGCACCTGTTTTTATTTCGGCGAAGAGATGCCTGGACATAAACTTTTACAGCATTTCTTGAAATAACAGTAAAAACTTTTGTATGTAAAATTTGTATTCGATTTTGTTTAAAGGAGAGAGGGATGAAATGAATAATAAATAAATAATAATGTTAAAATTTAATTCATTTCATAAATAATAATTGAAATATATGCGTGTACCGTATAGTCCATTATATATATGTGTTGTCGCAGTTTGGCGGCAACAGAAACTTTTTGTTAACTCAAACACGTTTTCTTTAGTACGAGTAGTAATGAGTTACAAATTCCTTTATTAAAGATAAATTCAGATATTAATAAAAGGTTTTCTTAAAATTTCAATTTTTTAACTTACAATAGTTTCTTCTTAATACTAAAATAATTTGCGGTAGTATTTTATAAGCTGGGTATTTAATAAGTTAAAGAGCAAAGGAAAAAAGGCGGAAATAAAAGAGGATGGGGGCTATATATAGTATTTGAGAAAATTACATATGTTATTAAGTTAGGTTCAGTTTATATATTAAATACGAAGATCGGTAAGGAAGTTTTTAAGAATACGCTTAGGGTGAAATTACATTATAAGTAATAAGTGTTTACACTTGGAATTGCTCGATGAGCAATTAACACTCCCCCTTTGTAGTTTCACTCTAACTTAAAGTTGATTGGGGAGGACATCCAAAACTGCTAGTTTAAGAGCGGGTCTTTCATACACACCAGTTTGTGTTTGGACGAATGCACTCCGCACTTGGCCATCTTTTGAACGCTTGGTTTGGATAACTTTTCCCTTAGCCCAACAATTTCTCGGACTATCTGGATCAACAATAAGCACAATATCACCCACTTCAATGGGTTTTACGGGCTTAAACCATTTTGTTCGCCTGGTCAGAGTAGGTAGATACTCACCTATCCACCACTTCCAGAAGCGATCAGCGTACTGCTGCGAAGCAAGCCAATTTCTTTTTACCACTTTTACACTATCATCGAACAAAGCAATCGGCTTCGTTCCATTCGATGACCCTAGTAGAAAGTGATTAGGTGTTAGGGCTTCATCACTTTCGGCGTCTAGCGGAATGTAGGTTAACGGACGGGAGTTAACAATATTTTCCGCTTCTAGCAGCATGCTTCTTAGAAGCTCATCCGAAGGATTACGAGTTGGCATTATTTTATATAGAATTGTTTTAATAGAACGTACTAGCCGCTCCCAACCACCACCCATATGTGGTGATCCAGGTGGTATGAAAGTCCACTTTGTCCTTGTCGAGGTAAAAGCTACCATCAATTTATGTTCATCAACAAACTGCAATGCTTCTCTTAATTCCCTCTCCGCACCTACAAAATTTGTGCCGTTGTCACTGAAAAACTCTTGAGGTGTTCCACGTCTTGCAACGAAGTTACGCAAAGCCATAATGCAAGAGTCCGAAGATAAAGTGTACGCAATCTCAATGTGGACTGCCCGTGTGTCAGACAGGTTAATAAAACCCCCCAACGTTTTTCGGTTCTTCTGTGAACCGTCACTTTCATCGGTCCAAAATAATCGACCCCTACAAAGGAGAATGGCCGTGAAAATGAAGCAAGCCTCGCAGGGGGAAGCTGACCTATTATTGGTGCGAGTGGCTGGGTGCTATTATTTTTGCACTCTTGACAAGATAATCTTACAGAACGTAAAACAGCTCGCATTCTAGGAATATGAAATCTTTGCCTGAGCTCGTTAATGACCGTCTCGTGGTTTGATGATGATTAGATAGGTGATTTGATGAGTTCTGGGCAGGATAATGGGTCGTTTTAGATGTTCACCTACTTTAGAACAATTATTTATCCTCCCATTGGCTCGAACAATATTGTTGTTATCTAGATACGGACAAAGATTCATAATAGGACTAGAATTTTCCACCGGGCGATTTGCTGATAGCTCTGCGATCTCATCTCTGTACGTCTCAGACTGAGCCTCTCTTATCAAAGCCATCTCTGCTAACTGAAGCTCATCTTGTTTGAGGAATCCACCGACCCTTTTTCTTTTCTGCTGTTTTGACTGTATATTATTAATAAATCCCAGTGCATACGCTGAACTTCTCAGCAATAAGTTCCAGTTGGAGTTTTCTTCAAAACGAAAAACTTTATTTGAGGTCTTTGCTATGTGGACATTTATAAACCGCGTTTTCATTTCCTCGATAGTTGACTGTTGAGAATGTGCTTCCAGGGGCCAATAGTCAGGAGCTAACTTCAGAAATTCCGGGCCTTTGTACCACCGGCTATTTGTACCAAATTCTGTTGACTTTTGCCACTTAGTTCCATCGTCTGCAACATTCAGCTTCGTGGGAATCCAGTGCCATTCCAAACTTTTTGTAAGATCTAAAATCTCACTTACGCGAAATGCTACAAACTCTCTGTATTTCCTATGATCAGAACGAAGCCAGCTTAACACGTTTTTGGAATCTGACCAAAAAAACTGCTGAGAAAATTTAAAAGAGTGTGATTCAGAAATAGACTTTGCCAACCTGGCTCCAAGAACGGCAGCCTGCAATTTCAGCCTTGGAATAGAGAGCTTTTTTAGGGGAGCAACTCTTGTTTTGGCACCTATTAAAGCACACTCAATAGAGCTATCATTATACGTTCTCACATATGCAACAGCTGCGAACCCATTCTCACTTGCGTCGACGAAGACATGGAGCTGTCGTTCACTCTTCTTAGAAGAGGCGTTTGAACTGATGTAGCATCTAGAAATCTTAAGTGATTCAATTTCTGGGAGATGACGAGCCCATTAAATTTTTACCCATTTTTCATATTCAGCATCTTTTATCTGTGTGTCCCATTCGATCTTAGAGCGCCAGATATCCTGTAATAGTATTTTCACATGCATGAGAAACTGTGCTAAGAGACCCAAGGGGTCGAAGATGGTCATGAGAATCCTTAAGACCTCTCGTTTGGTAGGGCTACGAGTACCTCTTAGAATCTCCGCTTGCTTTAAATAAGAACTTAGCTTGAAAACTAAGCAATCTGAAGAGGTGTTCCACCACATTCCTAAAACTTTTTCCGTACCCAGTTCCACGTTTCTATTTAAGTTGATTTGTTCGACAGGTTGGCAGCTCAAAGCCTTAAGTACACGGACAGAATTCGAAATCCAATTCCTTATATGGAAACCTCCTTTTTGATGAATATGTCGAATTTCTTTTGCCAATTTAACAGCTTCTCCTTCTGTCTCAACACTGTCCATCAGATCGTCCACATAATGGTTTTCTCGAATGGAACGTACCGCTCTTGGAAACTGTTGCGCGAATTCATCAGCGTTTCTGTTCTTTATGTATTGGGCACAGCAAGGAGAGCACGTAGCGCCAAAGTCATGACGGTCATGACGTAGACATCTGGATGTAAATCGTCACCGCTGCTCCAGAGAAATCTTTGGTAATTTTGATCTTCTTTACGGATGTGAATCTGGTGGAACATCTCTTGGATATCTCCACAAATAGCCACAAGATTTTCTCTAAATTTATAGATCACGGAAATAAGCGATGTGAGTTGGTCTGGACCTTTTAATAAAACCGAGTTAAGTGAAACTCCTTGCACTTTGGCAGCTGCATCCCAAATAATTCTTAATTTCCCAGGCTTACTAGGATTAACCACAGGAAAGATAGGCAGATACCATGATTTATTGTACCCTTCAGATATTTCTTTTGACGAAAGCTTCCGAGCATATCCCTTACGTACGTAATCTTCAATTTTTGTATTTATTTTTTCAAACAAGCCTGGTTCTCTCAGCATTCGCTTGTGGAGACACGTTAGGCGATTCTTAGCCATGGTAAAACTATTTGGAAGCTGAAAATCGTCAAACTTCCAGAGCAAAGCCGTTTCAAAATGTCCATTTTTTCGGTTGGAATGAGTTGCCAAAATCTCCAATGCTCGCTGGTCATCACTTGACAAAGTGGAATTTTCGGAGTTCGAAACCCCAAAACTTTCTGTATCAAGGAACTCTTTCACCAATTGCTGCAGTTCATCGTTGTTGCATTCGCAAATCTGGGAACTATGATGCCCAATGACCATTTTATTTGTAGAAGAATCGTCAGAGCAATTACCGTGCACCATCCACCCGAGTCGTGTTTTAGTGGCTACGGGCTCTCGTAAACTTCCTTCTTTGCTTTTCAAAGGAAACCCAAGTTGGGTATTATTAAGGCCTATAAGTAGACGAGGAACTGCATTTTTATAGCCTTGAATATTCAGCCCCTTCAGATGTTGAAACTTTTCTTTTAAGGCCTTTGCGTTTAGTGTTTGAGGGGGAAGCTGAAGATTTTCTACCGTGTGCACATCAGTCAAAGCGTACCTTTCAGAATTAGGTAGTGTACTAGATATTTTCAATGAGAGAACCTCAGATGCGTTTTCATATCTTCGCGTGTCTCCAGTCAACTTCAAACACAATGGTTCTGGCTTTCCCCTTACGTTCAATTGCTTAGCGATCTCTTGATCTAGAAGAGTGATAGAGGAACCATCGTCCAAGAACGCAAAGGTTTGTAGTTCAATTTCATTTCCATAGAGAGTAACAGTGACAACACGAAACAAAGCAGAGTTGGAATTATGACGATGGATATTTGAGTGATGTTGTAAAGCAGTTCTGTTTTGTTGACTTTCGTTATTGTGAAGAAGCTTATGATGTTTGAACGTGCAGTTGTTTATCCCACAGACTGATCTTGAGAGGCATTTGTTATAATCATGCTTAAGTAAACAAAGACGACAAAGCTTATTCTCTCTTACAGCTGACCACTTCGCACCTCGGTTTAGTTTTTGAAAGTCTGCACAATCAGCAACAGAAATACAGCTACCATTACAGATACAGCACTCGTAATGAGAGAGCTTATCAGTATTACTCTCAAGATGTATATTGAGGTATCCTCTGTCTTTTGAACTCCGATTATTTCTCTTGGTAACATCAGTTGAAGTAGAAGCTAAAGGAGCTGTAAGGCCATTGATAGCATCGGCGATTCTAAACATCCACTCACTGAAACTAGAAAGAGTACAATTTGCAATTGTCTGCTTATAAATTGCCCAGTTCAGACGAAGCTCATGTGGCAATTTATTTTCGAGCTCCTGTAGAAGAGTTGGATTATTTATATAGGCAACCAACCCTGAAGCTTCTATTGTAGCGCAATAATTTTGGACCTCGAGAGCAAAATTAATAATCGTATCAAACTTGTCAGCTTTAGGTGCAGGAGTCATTTGAATTTTCTTCTGGACTTCTTGAATTATCATAACTGGTTTACCAAACAAGGCATTTAGTGTAGAGATAACTCGAGAAACACAATTAGGTTGAGTAAGTAAACTTTTTACAGAATCGAGTGCTTTTCCCTTCAGTGTCTTCTGTAGCCGCATCATATTTTCTTCATCGCTAAAACCACACAGTTTTGACGTCCGGTTATAGTTGGATATAAAAATTGGCCACTCTTCGGGATTTCCACTAAAGATCTGAAGGTCTCGGGACATCACCTGCCGAGCTGCGATATAGCTTCTAGATAAAATTATATTTTCGTTATAGTCTTGTGGTGCAGTACCATGTTGTAGATGTAGTAGCTCTGAAGACAAAGGTTGATGAAGAATATTCGCATTGGCGATTGGTTCTTGGCATTATGGGATGTAGTTCAGTGAGGAGCGTGGAACATTGTTTGTTGTTGCCCTTTGATCTTGCTGACGTAAAACGTAATGGATGATGCTGGTCAGATGCCTGAACCCACGTGGTATTGACGAGTTGCTCAGGAGAACTTGTGTTCTTGGGAACAGGGTCGGCAAGATTGGATTTCTTATTAAATCTTGTTGTCGATTGTAGACAGTTTTGAGTTGGATTCTTCGTTAACCAATTATTGACCTTCGTTCTAGATATAGACGAGTCTGCGTCACCACCGTTATGTTCATCATCCGATGAGGCGTCCGCTATTTGTGACAAAATCTGGTATTTCCTCGCCAGGTAATCGCTATCTTCTTTTTGTTTGAGCTCTCGTAATTCATTGATGCGCTTCTCCTTAAGGGCCCTTTCCTCGTCTAACATCTGTAACTCGATTTGGAGGTACTTCGCAGAGTGAGCCTTTGAGAATTTCGAACAGATGGAAATATTTGAACCTTTCTGTTGTCTTCCCGAAGTAAGTGCTTCAGTTTGAGAGAAAACGGGAAAGGCTCGTAACGGAGCAGCAGCTGTGGTTAAAGTATTTGTCGAAGTGGCCACGGTGGAGGCGGTTACAGTTAAAAACTTAGTGGCTGTGGCCGGGACGTTAAAAGCTGTAGTTACATTTATCAGAGCACCTGTAGTTGAGGGTGCTTGAAACGAATTAAGATTAGTTGAATTGATCTCAGCAACAGTGACGGAGGGTATAAAGAGTGCGGCATACAGGTTAGGGTGAGCAGTGGTGGTAGAGGCAACACTTGAAGCGGCAACCAAAATGTTGGTGGTGGTATTGGCAAGCTTAGCAGCAGGTGCAGATGACACTTCTGAAAACCAAGGATACGAAATATTCTTACATAAGCAACATGTTCTACAGATGAACTCTTCTTCTCTGATGAAACTATCCACGGCAGCACATGAGTAGTGGTTCCAGTCTTCACAAATATCGCATTGGACCATATTCTCTGAAGAATCTGGGGCTGCACAAGAACGACAATTAAACTCCTCTGCTGGTGGTGGATGCTGCGGAATTTCGCTTGGTGGTGGTGTTCTGGACATTAATCTGGACTTGGAGAAGCCAGATGGACCGTGGTTACTTTCATTTAGTGACATCTTTGTGGGAATACAAATTATTTTATTGAATTTGTAAATTGTTGTCGCAGTTTGGCGGCAACAGAAACTTTTTGTTAACTCAAACACGTTTTCTTTAGTACGAGTAGTAATGAGTTACAAATTCCTTTATTAAAGATAAATTCAGATATTAATAAAAGGTTTTATTAAAATTTCAATTTTTTAACTTACAATAGTTTCTTCTTAATACTAAAATAATTTGCGGTAGTATTTTATAAGCTGGGTATTTAATAAGTTAAAGAGCAAAGGAAAAAAGGCGGAAATAAAAGAGGATGGGGGCTATATACAGTATTTGAGAAAATTACATATGTTAAGTTAAGTTAGGTTCAGTTTATATATTAAATACGAAGATCGGTAAGGAAGTTTTTAAGAATAAGCTTAGGGTGAAATTACATTATAAGTAATAAGTGTTTACACTTGGAATTGCTCGATGAGCAATTAACAATATGTATATCCATAGTATATTAGCTAGAAGCTGAAATTTGACATGAGCATCGGTAATAACCCTCTTAATATAATGAGAGAGATCCTCGGCCGATCTGAATACCGCTAGGACAGATTCGAGTGATTAAAGGTCATGTAAATGATTTTTTTTTCAAGAAGTTCGCAAAAATGGCTTGTTTAAAAAAAAAAATGTTTAAATGGGTGATTTTTTTGCTATTTTCTTTTTGGCAACATCTTCAGTTTTGTCTATAATTTAGCCATGAATCGTCTTACAAACGAGCAACGCTTGCAAATTATTGAATTATATTATCAAAATGCGTGCTCTCTGAAGAAAGTTCATCGCGCGCTTCTTCCATTTTATGGTCAGTTTAATCGACCTACTGAGGCGGCTATTCGGGCTATTGTGACTAAATTTCGCACCGAATTTATATTGTTGGACATTAAACCACCAACACGCTTATGTAGAGTGTGAACTGAGGAAAATATCGCAGCTGTATCGGCCAGTCTTAGTGATGACGTGAATTATCGATTCGGCGCCGTTCGCAGCAATTGGGCCCCTGTTACTCCACTACATGGAAAATTTTGCGGAAGCATTTAGGTGTGAAGCCGAACGACCTACTACAACGCCGAATTTTTGGTGAACGGACTCTTAAAAAGTTGGCCGAAGATCCACTTTTTTATCGAAAAATTGTGTTCAGCGACGAAGCTCATTTCTGGTTGAATGGATACGTGAACAAGTAAAACTGCCGTATTTGGAGTGAAGAGGAGCCAGAAACATTGCAAGAGCTACCAATGCATCCAATGCATGAAGCGAATCGCAACGTTATTGTGAATGGTGACTGCTACCGTGGGATGAAAACAAAATGGAAGAGCTTGACTTGCATGTCCATAGTGACAAGCACGCTTTGATTGACGCAGTGGAAGCTAACATTGAAGCATTTATTCGTGAGATACCGGCCGAAATGCTAGAAAGAGTATGCCGAAATCGGACTAAGCGGATGGACCATTTTAGGCGTAGCCGCGGCCAACATTTGCATGAAATAATCTTCAAACATTAAATTATATCGACCGTTCTATCGATTCCAATAAAGATTTCATGCATTTTTCTGAATTTTATGTGTATTTTTATTTCTGATAACTCTTAAAAAATCACTCGTTACAAACTCGTGGCTGAGGTAATTTTTCACGAAAATAATCATGAGAATTTTTTCCCTAGCATTTACCGTTAAAAGTATCTTAAATCTAAAAAATCGTAAGTATTATAAAATTAACCCTATTGTGGGCTTTCTTCCACACCACCTTAGGATCAATTGCCTGGTGCGTTTTATATCTGGTATCCAGGGTTGTCAGATGTGGCGATTTGTCGCCAAACAGGCGCTTTTAAATTTCATTTGGCGACACGAAAATCAGCTTGGCGATGTACTCCGAAAATGGCGATATTTTTTTATATATATGAAAAAGATAAAATAAACAAAATTACTTTTTAAATTATTTTATATAAATAAAATATAAAATAATTTTAAAATTACTTTTTAAATTATTTTATACAAATAAAATATAAAATAATTTGAAAAGTAATTTTGTTTATTTTATCTTTTTCATATATATAAATATACACGCAGCTTGGAGACCAAAAATACCACAATATTTTTTTAGTTTGGCGATTTTTCTTCTTTAAACGAAAATCTAATATTTTTTTTTGTAAGTTGTTTAAACTTTCAATTTTTTTTCATTGCCATTTACTGAATGGAACCATCGAAATATTAAAACGGAACGCACCCCAAAACTGAATTTCGTTTTCTTTTCCCTTCCTACAACAATGACGTTTAGCAAACATCTTTCAAGGATTTTGCCCATAATAAAGGAAATGAATATACTCAACAAGTATTTTCAAGCTACAAATATCAACTTTTTTAAAAGCACAAAAAGAAACTGAAATTGTTGCACGCTGCTTTGCAAATAAGGTTTTATTAACTGTTCCGCCATTAAATTCTAACTGTGATGAAATATTACAATTAGTAACGAAGCCAGAAAACTTGAAAGCTTGGAAAGATATGGATTTAGGGTCAGAATTTAAAAGAAACGCGAGAGAAAATTGTATTAACACAGAGCATCTGAATGAAGTTAAGAAGCAAATTAACGATTTCATTCTTGCGTTACTAGGAGAAATGCGAAAAAGATTGTCTCAGTGCAATAATTTTTTTGTTTCGATTGGATATTTTTCACCAGGCGTTCATTTGAGCCAACTGCGACCCCGTTTTGAAAGTCTGCCTGTTAGCTTCATACCACCCAAAAATTTACAACTTGCTGAGTCTCAATAAGAAAAATTAATTTCTGTCAATTGGTCAAACGAATTTTATCCAGAAAATATACCCGAAGATGACCCTGTAAAATTTTGGAATAAAGTTTTCAAAACGACGAATGCCTTAGGACAACCGGAGTTCCTGGAGCTTGCGAAATTTGCCTTGAGTGCACTTTCTCTGCCAGCAAGCAACGCAGTGTTCGAAAGAGCCTTTTCTTACATGAATATAGCATTCAAAAAACAAAATACTAGGTCAAAAATGGAAATTGAAGGATTAGATGCTATAATGAGAGTATGGATTCATTCCAAAGTCAAAGAAATTTGCTGCAACAATTTTGAACCGTCTGCTGAAATGCTGTCGGCATTTAATTCGAAAATTTATGAAAAAAATTCAATCGACGAAGTTATTAACACTTACATCGATTTTATTGGAGAAGAATAAGAATTGTTTTATTCTTAATTTTTTTTTTTGTTTTTTTTTCGGTTGAAGTTCCTTATATGTACATAGATATGTTGTGTAAAGTTTGTTTTTCTTTTGTTTTTAATAAAAGTGATGTAATAATTACAAGTTGCATGATTTAATTTGATTTTTATGATTTTTGAATTCGGTGATTTATGATTTAGTGAAAAATTTTGAAATTTGGCGATTTTTTGTCGACTTATATTTTACTTTTGGCGATTCTGATTTTTGAAACCTGACAACCCTGCTGGTATCCCATGTTACACTGAACTTATCAAACAAAATGTAATTAGTATTACTAATCAGTCTCTGGAAGATGGATAAAAATACTTAATTCTTAACGTCTGATGATTCTTTTTGTGTTGCTCGATCATTTTGAATAGAGTTTTTACATGATTGCCCATTCCAGTGTTCACAAACCAAAAAAAGAAATCCATTTTTCGACAACCGCAACTAAACCTCGAAAACCTCATCCCCAACTTTCAGGATAAGTACTATCTCTTGCCAAGCAAAGTTTGAACTTTATTGTACACTCTATACATAAATGCGTTGTTGAAAAGTAGTAGATGTTGGGGGAAAGGATCTTCTTCTTGATCTTCTAGACAAATCTGGAATATCTAAACCACAGAAACTATCTTCGTTTGCAGGTGTTTTGTAAAGCACGTCTACCTGAAGTAGACGTACTTATATCATTTTCAAAAACAATATTGGGAAGGCAATTGGCTCTGAAGAACACGAACATTTGTTTAGCCCGTGCTTTCAGTATGATGACAAGTCGGCATTCTTTCACATACAAATATTCGTGTGTTTCTTATAATCCTCCATGGTTGTTTCGATAATAAAAACGGTAGCATCATTTCTGACTTTCCACCAGAAAATTATAAAACTTACGATACAAATCTGCAAAAGTGGAAGAATGCTACGCAAAACAAGCTGTACACAAAACAAGCCTTAGAATATAAATTTGGGAAAATCTTCGCAGTACACTTTAAATATATATCAGCCTATGATAGTCTTATACAGTTTTGACCTATTTTTTATAAATCTGCATGTCGTTTTGCGAAAACGAAAGGTGCAAAAATTGTGTGATGCACCTCAGGACAAAACCATCTTGAACCGCCTCTCGAATGAACTCAAGTATGCTATCCGCGAATCAAAAAATCGGAAGATTTCTACCTATCTTGAAGGTCTGATTGTAGATAAAAATACGAATTATTCATTGTGGAAAGCTATAAAAGATGTTAAAAAGCCGCAAATACATTCATACATTCAGCAATAAAATAATGGTGAATGGGCTAAGTCCGATACAGAAAAAGCCGATTTATTTGCTGAACATCTAGAGGAAACCTTTAAACCTTTTGATGGTCAGGCGTTGATAAATGAACATGGTGATATCTAATGGCCATCTGAAAACTTTCTTATTCGGAATATCACGTTATCAGAACTTTATCAAGCTATTAAAAATCTTAAAAATAATAAAGCTCCTGGGTACGACCTAATAAATGCTCGCGAGCTAAAGAGCTACCCAGAAAAGCAGCAATTAAACTTCAGCACCTTATGAATGCGGCATTAAGGCTTTCATACGTTCCACGCCAATGGAAAGTCGCAGAAGTTTTAATGGTTCCAAAACCGGGAAAGCCTCCGAACGAAAAGAAATCTTATAGACCGATTTCCCTTTTGCCACTGATCTGGAAGGTATTTGAGAAAATCTTATTAAAGCGACTGCTTCCTATTATCGAAGAAAAGTGGCTTATTCCTGACCATCAATTTGGATCAGGTGTACAGGATAACCAATGAAATTGAGAAATCACTAGAGAGAAAAAATGTATGTTCAAGCGCATTTCTAGACGTCTCTCAAGCCTTCGACAAGGTCTGGCACGATGGCCTTAAGTTTAAACTAAGACAGGTCTTTCCGGATCAAATATATTACATCCTTGAGTCGTACCTCGAAGATAGGCTATTTCGAGTTAAGCAAGGGAGGGAATATTCGGATTTTAAGGAAATCAATGCTGGTGTTCCCCAGGGAAGTGTTCTCGGTCCGATTCTATTCGTACTATACACTAGCGATATTCCTCAAGAAGAAGATACCATAATAGGTACGTTTGCAGACGATACGGCTATACTTGCAACATCCGATTCAGTTGAATCTGCAACCGAGAAGCTCCAACGAGCTCTAGATAAAATTTCGGTATGGAAATGGCGAATTGTTCTTAATGAGTCCAAATCAACACATATTAATTTTACTTACAAAAAAATTACCAATCTGCCCACCTACATTAATTCGGTGCAAATACCATATGCTAATGAAGCAAAGTACCTAGGAATGACACTAGACGCTAAGCTTAAATGGAAAACTCACGTTAAAAAGAAACGAGATCAACTTGAAAATAAATTACGTGAAATGAATTGGCTTATTGGAAGATATTCCAAACTCAGCATCTACAATAAATTGCTTATCTATAAGCAAGTGATAAAACCAGTATACAACTTTGGGGTTGTACTAAACCAAGCAATAGACAAATACTACAATCTTTTCAGAGCAAAGTTCTCAGAGAAATCGTTAATGCTCCGTGGTACATTAGAAACAGTGATTTACACAGAGACTTACGATTGCCAACTGTTGAAGATGAAATAGCAGTTTTCGCTGGAAAGCTACGATCTCACTTAAATAACCATAGCAATAGAATTATTCGACAAACAATTGATGAGACAAATCTTGTGCGCCGACTTCAAAGAACGAGACCGTTCGACCTAGCGCCACAAGGATTATCCGCTTTCAAATGTGGTATCCGCAGGTCCTCTCAGTGGGGAGCTTCCTGCCAAACGTGATTATAATATAATGAAATTAAAACTACATGATAAGGTAACTTAGTTGTAGTCGCAAGAACAAAAGGGAGGTGTTTTTTAATATTCGTTATAAGAAACGCAAGATCGGCCAAGAAAATCGCTGCAGTCCATGAGAGTGTAAAACAGAATTCGAGACATGACGAATACTTGCCATGCCAGGCAGACGTCAAATAAAGTTTTTGCCATGCTAATGTTCTGAATAGTACGTATTTCAAATGTATGTCGAGTTTTAGTCAAATAAAGAATTTATAATAATAATAATAATAATAATAATAATAATAATAATAATAATAATAATAATAATAATAATAATAATACTTGCAATGCACAAACT